>JARACZ010000004.1:15577500-17070625 GCA_029255805.1 Keiferia lycopersicella
TAAGTATTTTGATGCCATCCAAATACTTACGGTATGACGTCATACTTTCAGTTATTCATACAAAATACTGTTTTAGATCGTTTTAAAAAGTTATTGTTCCCTAGGAATATAGCTCGCAATATCACAAAATAATACCAGCCGACCAAGTCAATTTGTATCGCAGGTCCATATCAGAAGCCTGCTACTAGTAGTAGGCGGTGGAAAAACTGACACCAGGGTTCATCGGATCGTTAGACGACTCGGTGTCCCACACCAAAAGAGGTAAATTTTAATTGTTCCTTGAAGAAAGTTGCTCCTTATCATCTTGTTCCCGTTTCGAGTTTTCGGTATTAGTCACTAGTAAAACAACTTTTATTTCTTTTTTTATTTAATACATTTTACATTATATTTTATCAAAATATGTAGTGCCTGCTTAGAATAGCATCATCACTTAATATCTGTCGTAAAAGGCCACAAAAGTTTGAATCCAGGAAAAAAGCAGATTCCCTCCGAATCCAACACCTTTCACTGCGCTCGCCAATTCGCCTGCCAGACTCGCGTCCAGCAGTGGACTGTCATGACTGTTAATTCGAACGTATTTGACAGATCATTACCAACCAACATTAACAGTTAATAAGAAATAAATAGCAAATAAAACTGATATTCAAACGCAAAGTGACATATGAAAAACATCTATTACTAATATTGCGGAATAAATATCACAAATAGAATGAAGTATACAATACAGGGTGTTAGCAAAAGTACTAAGTTCCGTTTAAACACGTATTCTGAATTTATGGACCTGCATAACATAATGTGTGGGTAAGAGAAACTTAATATTTTATCACACACCCTGTATAAAACATCTTATATTAATTATAACACTAAAAAATTCTACTCACAGGAATCATAAGGAATCGACAAAACTTCACAGACAAATAAAATGACAATAATTGATTTTTGGATTATTTTAAGTAGTAATTCAATAATTGATTTCGAACAGATAGGTTTTAAAATTATTGTCAAGAATATCAGTTAGACAATACATCCACAACAGCTACTCAATAATAAAATGGGTATTTTTTTTTAAAACGACGTTAAAACAACGGAGAAAGTTTAATTTACATACTTTAAGACCACACGTATCAGCCTGTTTTCCTACCGAATAATGCAACTAGAGCTAAATATAGTTCTTTTTTTATTAAAATACTATCTACTAATTACTAAAGACATGCCCCTATTGTATTATTTTTTGCAAAAGTAATCATGGAATATTAAAAAAGAAGCAAATTTAGTTTTCTATAGAAAACAAATTTTTCTTCTCGTAGGTAATTATTTTTCAATAATAATAGCCGCAGGCCATAATGTAATAAAAAAAGAATTATAGCTCTAGAGGAATTCTATTCGATTTGTTTTGTAGTGATAGATATTAAGACTATTCATAGCCTCTTAAATGCTATTGTGTCAATCGATAATATTTCTTAAAAGTTTGTCAGGTTTTGTGTGACGGGACAGAAAAGGTGTTCAAACGAAAATGACAAATAAATATACTTACACCGTTATCTTTGGAGCACGAATGAGGTTACCATGTCATAGAGACGAGTTACCGAATTTCGTCGAAACACAAGTTATCGATGTCTACGTACCTAAGTTTTCCACTACCTACTAACAAATAAAAACGGGCGTAACAATATCTGGAAATAATACTACCAAGTTGAACTGGTTCCGACCGATTTTCGAGGCGGTAAAGGGGAGTTGGAGTATACGCTTCGGGGCCCTATAAAACGTCGAGTGAAGATAAAAAAAACTGTAAGCTTTTTGTTATAAAGCTAATACAAACGAAACAAGCGGAAAAAATTTACGCCACCGATGGGACTCGAACCCACATCTTCTGACTAGGCTCTCGGCTCTAACCCAGACGGCGAAATTGTGATCCACTTGTTTCGTTCATATATATATTTTTTTTACTGGTTTTTTTTTCTGGTTTTCGCGTAAGTTGCATAAGACTTGCAACGACCCCGCATAAAATTCAATTTATCGATATTTCACGTGTCGATACACTTCAGTATGACCACTATACGAAGATTTCATTCGTGCTCCAAAGATAACAGAGTGAAACGATAAATGAGGGATAATTACCCAAGGGGGGGTTGTGGGGTAGCGCCTACGGCATGCTTCGGGGTGGTGCCGTCCAAAGGCCTAAAAACAGAAAAACATAAACCTAACACCAAACACTATGGCAAAATTGCTAAGTGGTTCTAATATGGAGCTGTACAAATGTATTATAAATTTTGTGTCAAATTGATTTTTGTGTCTTTCTTTAGTTATCATTTTCTTTCTCAATTATGTATTTTTAAACTAACACAATTTGAAACAAAATTTATCTTTTTATCAATGTGCAAGAGACGAAATAAAAAAAGTCTCCAAGCAGAAACACAAAGTATAAAAACACAAGACAACATTTTTAAGGTAAAACATGCACTTGCAAATCTGTGGTAAAAAAATAAATAATGTAACTAACATGCATACTATCAATACATAGTACAAAATTAAGTTTTTTTAGCGTTTCTCTGTCATGAACTCTAAACCACGCAACGGATTTTGATGTATTTATACCAAGAAACGTATTACGCCCACGGGAAAACAATTAGCGGGTAATAATAATAGTAACTCGGAGTTTTTCAAATCGATTAATACATGTTAACCAACCTTAACAAAACCATGCTAAATCATTTGTATCTAATATTTCATTGAAAGTATATGGTCCTGCTAAACAATAAAAAAAGCTTTTAACTAAACAGCATTAAAAGTAAAATATAAAAGTTTGCTACAGGGTGTTAATTTAACGCGTGCCACAAGGTGGGATATCGAGAAAGACAAAAAAAAAAATATAAAAAATTTAAACATTTTTTTAAATACCTTTATGGTATTCTTTATACATATTAAACTTACCTCTTAGCTATGAAACACAAATAAATTAAAACCCTGTATTTATAAAAACTAAAGAAACCAATACTTTTTATTCAAGTTATCAGGTTCATTAGCTTTCAAATTATTGCCACGTGATATTTTTTTAGCCACCCTAATTAACCGTTATTTAAAAAGTAACCGTTATTTTAAAAAGTCATCACACAGGGTCAAATACAGGCACAGAGAAGTTAAAACGATGCAGTTATTTCGACAAAGATAAAAATATTTTTTTATCCACAAATGGAAAAAGGGGATAAATATATTTAAGTATCTGTTAAATTTTGTTATTCACAAAGCAGTCCATTCAATTTATCTATCAGTCATACACAACAAGACATTGATAAATACTAAAAATATACCAAGTGCGTTGTTCAGTTTCATAGGCAGCCCATTAAAATATTTGCAGTTGATTTTTTACAACTTTTGTTTTATTTATGTCTATCAGACAACTATATAAATGAAACAAACTAATTCTCTGAATATTTACTAAATAATGTTATAGCGATTTTCCAGGTTTTTCTGTATACTAAGATAGTTGTAGATAAATCGCCATAAAAAATTATCTTGGTAGTTAAGAGTCGTGTTTGGGCTTACCTGTCACTTAAGGCTGTTCTTTAGTCGCCGCCTAGCTGATCAATTTAAGAACTTTTAAATGTATTTTGAAGTTTTTTTTAGCGCGTCGATGTTACATGCTATGTCTTTAACCTGGTTGCAAGGCAGTGCCTTATCTAACTTTTCTTCTAGGAGCTTAGATTAGTAATAAAAAAAAGTATTTAAAACTATGATGAATACTTAAATTAATTTCCGGAGGGAAAACTTTTATAAAAATTACATTCTTATTCAGACTTTATAAATTGAATGGACTACATCATTTTAAGGGACACACACACTTTATCAAACTGTGGTCTGAAGATGCGATGTGGTGGATTCGGGGTCAAAGAAATGAAATGACTGATGTAGCTATTTTTGTCATATAATACATCTGTAATAGTGTAATAAATAAATTAAAAGATAAGATGCTACCGTTTCGAATTTAATACTAAATGGATAGTGGTAAATATAATTTGTAACATTATGTACAATCAGATATCAAAATATATGAAAACTTTCAATTCTGTCCAAATAACATTGTACTCGTATTTTGAAGCCTATGCAGTTTATCGACCAGTTTTTAGCAACCAGACCAAGGGCCTAATGTCAAAAATATTAAAGCTTTAGGCCTCCCATCGAAAAGAATTAATCACCAAGAAACAGCGTTAGGCCTCCCATCTAAAAGAATTAATCACCAAGAAACAGCGTTAGGCCTCCCATCTAAAAGAATCAACTGACCAAAATGGGAGATATATTTTTATTAGTTTCTTTTCTTGAGGATTTTTAGTAGGTATAACGGGTTGAGCTTATCGTTTTCGGCAAAGTCTGTCATTCAGATCCACACACTATTTCGTCCAAACTTAGTAATTCCATTACATTAACTTAAACTATTTAATGTAATGGTAAATTTATACCGTCAGTCAATTTTCTTTTCCCAATCTCCCACATGCGCACTATCGCCACATTAAAAAAAAACGAATAACTCCTGAAAATACCTCCGCTGAATGTCGAGCGAAGAGAAAATGCGCGGTTTCGGCCGACCCGTAGAGTCCCCAAGCACCGACAGGCTAGTGACGAACATAACGGTTAATCAACATCAAACCGGTTATTTTCGATACCGGTAACGGTACCTACAATGCAATCATACACCGACGAACTAGCGATGAACATAACGGTTATCTAAAATACATTATCATTTTATTTTAGAGTAGTTTCCAAATCATGGAACAGATTCTGTATACTGAATATAGACGTAACTACAGCTAATCTACTAAAACTTACCTTTTACTCGTCGGAGGCAACACCATGAATTAATTTGCGTCAGAACATGACAAAATAAAACCAAAAAACGTAGCAGGACATTTGTTTTTGAAAGGAGCTAGTGTGTACAAAATTTGGATCTAGACCACAAATATAGAATATCGGCTAATAGCTAGAGTGATTCAAGATAATTATATGTATCCACAAAACATCTCACTCCCTCAAGAAAAGGTTTAGGAGCAGGTGCAACCGCTGGGCAGACCCCCATTTGCTATAATATACAGGGTGTTAGGAAAAGTATAAACTTCCTTTCAAGGAATGAACCAGCCCATCAAACTGGACAACTTTCCCGAAGGAACATAGATCGAAAAATGTTTTTTTTTAGATCTCACGTACAAACTGACTCAGTGGTTTGGTACATTTTCTATGTAAGGTATTTTTTTTCATACTTCAACCTATTTTCCTTAGGGAAAGTTGTTCAGTTTCTTGGGCTGATTCATCCCTTGAAAGAAAGTTAGTTACTTTTACTAACACCCTGTATAATTGCAAAAAATGTACAATTTTATATCTGAAAATAGTTTCGTTAGGCGAATGAACATTAACATAATACCTGTTCAATATCAACATAACGATTATCTCTAGCCAGAAGTAGAAGGGTAGTAATAAATACATTTATTAAAATAAAACTCAAGATTGTTATTGAAAAACTGATTATTTGGAAAAGCGCAACACGTCAGTATTGCATTCACAATACATATTTAATACAAGAATTATATTATCATTCTAACACAATTTCTCACTTAGATGTTTGCGCAGCGTCTCGAGAACTCAAACGGTACTGCAATAAATATATTGCCCTAAATAAATCGCAAACTTCAAATACATAGGAAAAATATACCTAAATGCATTAAAGCAATGTCCATGATTTTAAAGGTTGAATGTTAAAACGTAATGGTGGGCCCCAAGTCTGCTATATTTTGTCATTGTAACGCCATCGAAACTCAACTGTCATTCAATTGCCATTGTGATTTTTCTATACTTTAAACTGTCAGCAGACTACGAAATGACCGAAATCATCCAACTGAGATCCAATCGACATCCAACTGAAACGATTTCATTTAGCAGACTTAGGGCCCTGGTATTGCGAATGTAGAAATAAAATATATCCAAGTTAATAAAACGTGTCTTATTATCTACTATTTTCATCGGAAAATGGCATTCTACTAATTATTTTCAGGCAAAGCTACTAATTTTATTGCACGTATCATTACGTTATATTTTGTGTTAAATAGATGTGATCTTTAAGAATATTACTATTGTTCTTAGTCAATAAACTTTTTTAAACCAATAAACGCTTTTATAAATTGGATATATTTAATTTCTTTATCAGTTTAACTCTAAACAATTATATTTTGATATTAATAGATCAAAGCAAGAAAATGTCAAAATAAAGCGAAAATCTCTGACATAATTAAATATCTAACTAAACTTAAATTCTAAAATAGGTTAGAGGATATTGCATTTATTTATTAGCCTTCTTTTCGCTTTCTTTAAAATAAAATGCTTTGTGTAGAAAGTAATGCACTTGTGGTGTGCGTAGATGGTTAACTATAAACGTGTTTTTCAATTTTTCGTTCTTTTTATATAGATTTTTAGAGTTCCGGTAAATAATTTTTATTTAAATAGACTGAATAATTGGCGTGTTCTGAAAAGCGGAACAAACAATCGATAGCGATCATCTTTCACAGTGAGAAAAATACGAAGACAGATAATTTAATGTTCCTAACAGCACCTAAGTTTCGAAGTAAAATTTGTTCAATATTCTATCTAACACGAATATAAAAAAGAAATCAAAAACTGCAACTAGATATACAGATACACCTTTACCTATATGTATATCCATTACTATATGTATAAATGTGATATAATATTGATATACAAAGTTTAAGTTCACAAAAGTAAACAATGTCCAAGATAATTACTATGATTTAGGTACAGCTATACCATTTGGTACTATTAGTACAAAAAAATGTGCACAACTATGAAAAATCTAGAAATGGACATTATTATTTTGCTTTACATAATAAAACACTGAACATAAAATAAATATTACGAATTGAAATGGGCCACATGTAGGGGTAGATATAATTTTATGAAGATCATAATAATATCTTTTAAAAATATTTATATATATTTGTCACACATAGCAAGAACTATAAAGAATATTTTATAGCAAAACGTTTAAGCCGGCGGCGTCGAGCGTTAATCGACCGTATAATAGCGTTCTCGCCTGTATTTAACTATTTTTCAAATATTGACCGGTAAACTTGTAGTCCGATGCAATTCGATAATTTCAAAATGCAACTATGTATAAGCTCTAAACTGCGCAGCGTGAAAAAATATAACTAAACTGAAACCCATAAACCGTGGATTTGATAAACACAAAATCAACACCGTGGAAGGAAGAAGGAAATGCATTAAAATGTATACGTTATTTAAGAAATTGTACTAAAAAAAATACAACGGGGTTAATGCTGAAAAAAGTTTCGACATCCCATACTAAGTCGGTCAGCTGAGCCTGAACTAAAGTTTGTTTGAGAGTTTATCGTTTTCACCATATTGGTCCCATAGTAAAATTTGTTCAGTACAATACCCCAAAAACAATATGTCTAAATTAATGCATAGGTATGCTCCGAAATACGGTAAAAAGTTCATTGTTATATCTTGAAATTATCGTTATTACCGGATAAGAAAACAAATTTACCATCTTAGATTTCCCTTATTAGACCTAGATTTTGATAAATTAATTTAATACTGGTGAAAGCGCTACTATCTGGTTAAATTACGCTCGGCACCGGCTTTTGGCCAATAGCTTTTATGCCTTGAGTAATTTGTAAAATATGTATTAATTACTATACGTACACAAAACACAAAAAATTTGAAAATCGGTTAATATAATATTTTGTAATAGACCCTACTCACACACAAACATACTGTCAAACGTACAAATTTAATATGTACAATTCTATTTATGTCCTAAATGATTTTACCTACACATATGAGTAGTATGAAAATATGGAAAAAATCTTATTTCGTAGAAATATAATATTATCTTCAATATAATCTATCTATGTCAATATTGATTTTAAAACATTCATTACTTTAAATGAAATACTTAAATGTTTTCATCTAGATGGTTTAAGTTATCATGATGAAAACCAATTTCTGCTAAGTTATCAACTTTTTGAAAAGGCTAATATCGCTAACGCTTAGACACTTTGATGTAGGTACATTGGCCAAGGATCAAAATTAAGTCATAAGAACTTAATAAATTTACAGTAATTAAGAGTGGATAGCGTAGTAGTGGCAAAACAGGCGACAGTTCTAGGAAACTAACGTTTGAAACCTAGAATATCAAGGGACTTAAGAACAATTTGAACTCAGCATTAGAAAATGCTGGGAAAGGCTGGCAGGCCTTTGTCCTGCAGTGGGACATTATAGGCTAGTAATAATAATAAGAAAATTAGTGATAAATTTAAGAAAAGGGGATTTTTCCTAGCAGTTGGACACAATAATCTATTTTATTAGAATGATTTGCAAAAGAGTGGTTGTGGGACTGGTAAATGTTTTTATTTGGTTAATAAGAAATAGCAAAAAAAGGTCTCCGTTTTTCCAGCATTGAGTTGCTTTTAACTTACATTACCATAATTCATTTTGTAATTTTGAATATAAATTTATTTTGCATCCACCCAAGTCAGAAAAGTTTTAGAAATTGGTTTTGACCCTTACACGATAATTTGTTTTAATGTAACGTAAATACAGCTGCCTAAACACGTTCTATTTGGTAACGTCTACTGAGTATTTGTACCAAAACTATAGGATGGGCTGTACCTTAATTGCTACTGAATCATTATCAATAAGTACTTATGAAAAACAAACTATGACTATGACTCTCTATAGAAGTATTAGTAAGGCATTGTCATAGAAAACTCGTAAAAATGTATCTAAATGAACTTCAGGTATAATGTTATTAAGTCGTAGTTTGTTTTACATAAAAAAATACTTTACACTGATATATCTCACTCACCTAACAAGTTACGTTTAAACTGCAACTGTGGACCAAAACTGAACAATATTTTATGTTGGCTAGTAATACGATGTTGTAAATAAAGTACCTATACTACATAAAATGTTTGAAAGGTCCACTAAACTCTAAGAACAAGATTTCGCCAAAACTCTAATCATAGGATATAATAATATAACAATAGAAATATACAAAATATTTTTCAGTCGTCATAAAGTTTTAACAATTTAGGCAGAGTCCGAAACGTTCCTTTTGTTGTTTTAGTTTGTGCTTTCCATAAACTTAAAATGAGGTTTTATATTATACTGAACCCTGGAATGTCGACAATTTGTTCATAACAGAACTCGATACTCTTAAAAACTACAATGAAATGCAAAATGCGACGGGACTAGATTTCTACTGCATGTTATTTCGAGATGATTGCAAAGTTTTTATTTTATGTAAAGTAATAATCAATGTAAGTAATAAAACAAATTATCGCGTACTTAATCAAATTGTATATGATGTACTGAAAGTACTTTGTTTCTAATTAGGCATAAACTATTTATCAGAATTCATTTTGAATTCAAAACGCATAAAACTTTCAGAAATTTTATTTTTATAAAGTTTTTATTCATCACTATATTTCTGTAGTATTAGCTTTCATTAGTTTAATATCGCAGTCGTATTCACTAAGTAGTTTCCAAAAATAACATGTAGTCAGAAATGTCGTCGCGAAAACAAGAAATGTTTATAATAATGGATTTTAAACTCCAATGGACGTACTAATGGACCACTTACATTATAAATGTTCTCAACACTTACATATACAACATTATACTGTCAGGCTAGTTTTCACATACGTAAGATTAATGCATCATGATTGTGTCTAATACAGCTATGCTTACTTTCAATGATTATCGCTATTAAGTGACTAAGTGTAGAAAAGAACAAAATAAGATCATTATGTTTCGATTTGAAAGAAGAAAGTTATTTAACTGTATTCAAGCCAACATAAACTAAGTAGTTATATCTGATCACATTAAAGACACATCTACATTAATACAACTTTGCCTTCAAAAAGTTGAATAAATGCGATAGCATGAATGCTGTAAATCCTACGTATATACAAACTAACCTGAAAAACGTCCCTGTCTTCGCATACTTTGAGTACACAACCGGGTATTTTCTATTTAGCTACAGGTTATATAATATTTTTCTTCTCTAGAGTCGTCGTTGCGGTTTCACGGGTTCTGATTCAACCTGCGTCAAACGGAAGGGGGTGAGCGATAGACCAATCACAGTACTAATCGCCCCCCTCTTCTGCCCGGCTCTTTTTTTACGCGCCATTTCACTTTTAAAAGGATTGTCGGTTGGTTCTTGTGATTCAATTCGAATGGGAAATAAAGTCCAATACACTCTAATATAGTGATAGAATTTTCCAATTAGAATAGAATCAACGAAATTCCAACAACGAAAAGGCAATCCGTCGCGTTCTCGCGTCGTAACAAAGATGCACAATACTATACACTAGCTCCCTCCGTTAAAAAATATCAACAAAAGAAAAAATATCCGTCATGTTGCAACACGTCTAAAGGGTTGTGGATTGACTATAAGCAAAATATCAACCGGTAACGACCGTCGGCGTTAGTAGAAGCGTACGGTTAGAAAAAATAAATCATAGAACACGGGGGATGCACGAGAGGTATTTGTTTGACCGTACACCTCTCAATAAAAAACCGGTACCATAAAAAACCGGTATTTACTTAGCATCACTAGTAAGCACTACAGACAACACTCAAAGCATGGAGGCGTTGTGTACTTAGCAACACTTTCAATATCGGCACATTAGGGGAATACATCATGCTTTAAATACTAAGGACGGTCGGAACGGTAACGTCACAAAACTTAGCGGTACACATTCGGGTAGACTAGCGCGATAAATATCGGAAAAGTGCGTACGCAATTACTATGAAAAGGGAGATAGGAGGTTTTAGCATCGTGCATCCCCTGCGTTGACGCGAGACGTAAAAAATAAAATAAAAATCGGAGCTCGGTACTTTCGAGGGAGACAATTTCAGCGTAAATTATTATAAAATAAACACACAATTGGATGGCATAGCGACATAACGAATGGGTTATTTCAGTGAAAAGATATAGACAGTGTTACAATGGTAGAACAATTATATACAGAAATAATAATAAAAGTATTATGAGCCCTTTTGATAAGTGTTCAGATTCAAACTCGTCCCGAAATATTACTACCGAAAACTAAAGAGACAGGATTATTATTTCAAATTAATTTCCGAATGTAATATGAAAAGCAACGTTTATTTAACGCTCTGCCTAACCCGCAAGGGATAAAGGCGTGATATATGTAAGTATTTAACAAGCTGGGTAGTCAGTCAACCAATAACATTGCCAGACGTATTTTTTGAAATATTCCCACAAAAATATATTATCTTCTCTCTTTGTTATGTAAAAAATGCAAATTTTTATGAATACGTTTAATATTTTTACTTTGAACTGAAAGTCCCCCAGCAAGTGTTAAAAGAAAGATACCATGCAGACAGAGAATAGACAAAACAGTATCAAACAGAGCTCAAACTTGCAACTTTAAATAAAGTTATAAAAATAATTTCACGAGTCTTTCCACAACCCTTGTAAAAGTACTTGTTCACAACCCTATCTCAGGACTACTTATAAACACTAATCACTATGTTTATAAAAAAGTGTAAATTTATATTATAAGTAGGGATATCAGACATAGTGCAGAAGCGGTGCTCGCTACATCGATGCGTTCAAATGGTATGATTAGCTTTTTGTGTTTTGCTTGCTCGTAACTTTTTACTAAAGCATTTTGTGTCATTTTACCTAAATATGATTCGGGTAAAATAGAGGTAAAACTTAGGGGACAGAAAATAAAATCAATTATTGTAAATAAAATCAATCTTGCAACTAATAATCAACAATTTCGGTATTTTTTTTTGTTATCTGATTTAAGGTTTAAAACTGAACAAGGTAAAATAACACATAAATGCCGCTTTTATGATCCTTTAAAAAGAGCATGTAGATCTATTGTACATAGCCAAAGCGTAGTTCATGGGATAGTAACATAATATAATAAAAACAACACCGAAGAAGGAAACGTGTTAACGTGTTAGTCACGACGATGATATTATGTGTAGTTTGTTATTAGTGATTAAGTACGGAAGAGAGTATTGGATTTTTTAATTTATTTTTCCAGTATCTATAAATTGGTACGAAATGATTGATTTTTTTCAACTGGTATCGAAAACCTTGCCGGTACTAATATAATTATCGGTACCGAAAATAAAACCGGTACCGGAATTCCCGATATAAATTGATATACACTGTTGTGTATTAATTATTTATCACTCCTATTAGGTAAATATCAATAAAATATTTATATTAAAACCTTTCTAATTAGCAAGAAAAATTAGCACTAGCTCTATGAAATGGAGAATCTGAAAAATATCAACCAATCTCTCTTCCAAAAGCCCACACCATAATAGAACTAAATGATTTAATTTTTAATAGAACAATCTGTAATGATTGGTCCATACAGGGTGTAAAAATATTTGCTGCAAATATTTAAAGGGATGAATCAGCCCATCAAACTGAACAACTTTCCCCAAGAAACATAGGTCGAAATATGACAAAAACATTTTGAATACAAATTACCATACAAAATTACTGACCGACCAAGTCAATTTGTACGGAAGGCCAAAAAAAAAATCTTATGTTTCGACCTATGTTCCTTGGGGAAAGTTGTTCAGTTTCATGGGCTGATTCGTCCCTTAAAATATTTGCAACTAATATTTTTACACCTTATAGAACAATCTGTCATAATTGCTCCATATAAATACGATCGGAGTGAAGGTTGGGTGTTCTTGTGTGGGGGGGAGGGGGGGGACTTACCGTTTGGAGAACCTGGACGACAGCTTGGAGAAGAAGGAGGGCCGCGCCTGGTGCGGGGAGCCGCCGTCGCCGTACGCGCCGCCCGCCGACGCGCCGCGCGACCGCGTCTGACCTATAGACCGTACGATCACAATTAGCCTTTTTAGTCAAGTTTCAAGTGTACATTAGTATTGCCGTGTGATGCCGGCTTAGAATAGCATCACCCCACATCCTTCCCGCGGGTGTCGTATGAGGCGACTAAGGGACTCGAGAGTATTGGTGTATTAAAAATTTTAGGCGACAGGCTGACAACCTGTACACTATAGTGATACAGATGTTTTCTGAAACAACCTTGGAAAACAATCCTCAAAAATGTCAGAGGTAGCAATAGCGACCGTATTCTTACGGCCGTTAACGCTCTGCCTACGCCGCAAGGGATAAAGGCGCGATATATGTATGTATGTATAAAGTACAGTTGTCAAAATATATCATTAGAATCAATGTAATTTTACCTAATAGGTGTAGCTTACAGGTTGTCAGCCTGTCGCCTAAAAATTGTAATACACCAATACTCTCGAGTCCCTTAGTCGCCCTTTATAACACCCACGGGAAGGCTGTGTGAATGCTATTCTAAGCCGGCATCACACGGCATCTCATGTACTTTATAACATCTGATTTATGGCTTATGCCGTGCTTAATTTATGCCGTGTGATGCCGGCATAGAATAGCATCACCCCAATTCTTCCCGTGGGTGTTGTAAGAGGCAACTAAGTGACTCGAGGGTTTCATGTGTATTACCACGAATTACAACTTTAGGCGACAGGCTGTCAACCTGTCACTACAGTGATACACGAACCATCTAAAAGGGCCCTCAATACTTGTCAGACGTGGCGATACGAACGTAATTTTTCGATCGTTAATGCTCTGCCTACCCCGCTATGGATAAAGGCGTGATTTGTGTATGTGTGTATGTCTGGTACGCACCTGAGTGGAAGGTGGAGCGCGAGGGAACGTTCCTGGGGAACACGAGCGGGTTGGAGAACTCGCGGCGCGCGCCCGCGTTGCCGGCCGCGCCGCCCCCGCCCGCGCCCACCGTCGACAGCGTCGAGTTTAAACTGGAAACATCATCGACAACGTTACAGAATATAGGTAATTTACAAGCTTAAAATAATTCCAATAATACATTGTGATTTTTTTTTATATTATGTTAAAAATGTGCTGAACAGTTTAAGGCCTATAAAAAAATAATAACATCATCGACACCATTATACAATATAAGCAAATTACAAACTTTTTAAACTAATTCCATTAAGACAAGGTGTAAAAAATTATATTATGTCAAAAATGTGCTAAACAGTTTAAGGCCCATAAAAAAATACAACTTTAGTTATACGGGGTGTAAGGGACAGTAGAGTCCCAAATACTGATATGGTGCAAGCAGACCATGAAACTGAGCAACATATGTCAGGAAACGTCAATATTTTTTTGGTTTCCCATAGTAAATGTAGTCAGCTGATCGCGATTTTGTATGGGAGGTCGACATGTGTTCCTAGGGGAAAGTTATTTAGTTTCGTGGTCTGCTTGTACCCTATCAGTATTCGGGACGCTGTCCCTAAAACCCTCTATAGTTAGTGTTTGGGTCACTTTGCTTTGAAAAAGATACACCAGAGTACAATTAAGTTAAAAGCTATTTCAATAGAAAGTGTTGTGCCAAAAGCGAATAGAAAACACAAATAAAACCAAAGGAAGCCTAGCGCGCTACACTGACGAAAATAATTCAACCAAGCACCCTTATAAAGTGCTTAAGTTCTTGCACAAAGATTTGCTCTGAAGTTAGAAACGGTTCAAAGAATAACCGGTTGAAACCAAAAGCGCAACTTATCAAACCAACCTAGAAAAAATATGAAGATAAATAAACTCAAAGCAATAGCTTCATTCAAATTAGAAGAAACGAAACCACGCAATAAAATAACCAAGTTAAAACTAATGAAAACTTGTTGTGTATGCGTACAAACCAACTAATTGTGCCTCCGTAGCGAGAATAAAAAGAAAATCTAAAGCGTGTAAAAGCCTTTAGGCCTTATGCACACCGCCACTACAAAAACCGTGTGTCTCATAAGGTTTACGCACATAAGCCGTAATGTAAACGGATCGCCTCGGATTTTCATACAAGCTATAAACAATATTAAAGACGTCTCAGATTTGGAAGCGAATTAAGTAAACTTGTCTATAACTTTTATGAGAATCCACAATCCAGTTTACGTTACGGTGTATAAGGTGTAAAAATATTAGCTGCAAATATTTTAAGAGGTGAATCAGCTCATGAAGCTGAACAACTTTCCCCAAGAAACATAGGTCGAAATACGAGAAAATTTTTTGGCCATACAAATTGACTTGGTCGGTTGGTGATTTTTTATGGGAGCTCCAAAATTCATATTTCGACCTACGTTTTTTAGGAAAAATTGTTCAGCTTCATAGTCTGATTCACCCCTTAAAATATTTGCAGCTAGTATTTTGACACCCTGTATGTGCAGTAACCGTGATGGTTGTAGTACCTCGGGCGTGGTTGCGCGAGGTCTCTGGCCGAGGCGTTGTGTGGCTGGGCGTCCGCCCCCAGGCCGGGCGGGGCGCCGCTCGCGGACGATATCGACGCGCTTTTCACGTGCGTCTTGCTGTTAGCGGCGTTCCCGTTACTCGAGCTACCGGTACCGGTCGACGAACCGGTACCGTTTTTACCGGTTTCCGACTTCTCGCTGCTATCCGGCCGCGTGTAATCATTGCATGCTGTTAGTTTTATGTATTAGGTATAATATAACGGTTATATTCCGGACATGCTTTCCGGAAAAGTTTCAAATATTACGTTCGTCCCAATAATAAATATAATAAATATGCCTAAAACATACAGATTATATAATATGAATGATGAAAAACATTCTGCACAAATGTATATAGAATAAATACATAATATCGTTAACCATTTTACCAAAATAATTTCCAAAATTACATCCTCTTTTACTGAAAGTTTCATGCTCAAATCTTTTTAATTGATGTCAGACATGCATTCATATTTTCATTCTATTCACAACTTAATAATAACTACAATACAAGTATAAAATATGTTTAAGATAGATAAATATATGTAAATTATGAATGGATATCCTTATAGTGTATGAAATTTGCAAACTATAGTTTTCGTATCATTTTAAGACCAGAAACTTACGCTTTGCAGTATTTTCCCTCGAATAGAATGTCAAACCTACCTGGGCCGTCGTTCTCAAGTAGTCCCTGCATACAACAGCTTTCGAATCACTACGGATTCCTCCTCATTCATTCACCCTTCGCATTCGGTTATGATTTCAAAATTAGAGCGTCACGTCTCAACAACATACTTTTGAAGCATATAAATAAGGTTATAAGGTATTTTATGGTGTATTCTACTAATAAAACTTAACAACAATAAAATATGAAATACAAAATTTGGACGTCCAATACAATTTGAATTGATGGGATAGTAAGTTTTGTATGGGAAACCAAATTTTTATTTAATATTTCAAAAAAATATTTAATTTTATGAGTAGAACACATTACTAAAATATTCTTACTAATTGAAATGTAACCCTATATGGCTGTATATTGTTATAGTGGCCAGTCTAGTACACAGTGCATTATAGTATGTAAAATATAGGATGATCCCTGTGATGTTTGTGTCCTTGGAGCAAATGCTTGGAGCAAATGCTATAAGGTCCAATTTCCTTTGTTTACTAGGCAAATGGACCTTATGTCATAGCATTTGCTCCAAGGTCACAAACGTTACAGGGATCATCCTATATTTTACAGACTACGGTGTATAACTGACCTGGGCGTGTCGTGGGGGGGCGAGGTCTTAGCGGGGTTGGCGGGGAGGGTGTCGAACTGCTGCGTGGCTCAGACCGCGGCTCTAGTTCACAACTGACCTGGGCGTGTCGGGGGGCGAGGTCTTAGCGGGGTTGGCGGGGAGGGTGTCGAACTGCTGCGTGGCTCAGACCGCGGCTCTAGTTCACAACTGACCTGGGCGTGTCGTGGGGGGGCGAGGTCTTGGCGGGGTTGGCGGGGAGGGTGTCGAACTGCTGCGTGGCTCAGACCGCGGCTCTAGTTCACAACTGACCTGGGCGTGTCGGGGGGCGAGGTCTTGGCGGGGTTGGCGGTTGGGGTGTCGAACTGCTGCGTGGCTCAGACCGCGGCTCTAGTTCACAACTGACCTGGGCGTGTCGTGGGGGGGCGAGGTCTTGGCGGGGTTGGCGGGGAGGGTGTCGAACTGCTGCGTGGCTCAGACCGCGGCTCTAGTTCACAACTGACCTGGGCGTGTCGGGGGGCGAGGTCTTGGCGGGGTTGGCGGTTGGGGTGTCGAACTGCTGCGTGGTTCAGACCGCGGCTCTAGTTCACAACTGACCTGGGCGTATCGTGGGGGGGCGATGTCTTGGCGGGATTGGGAGGGGGGGGGTGTCGAACTGCTGCGTGGCTCAGACTGCGGCTCTAGTTCACAACTGACCTGGGCGTGTCGTGGGGGGGCGAGGTCTTGGCGGGGTTGGCGGGGGGGGTGTCGAACTGCTGCGTGGCTCGCCGCGCGCCCCCTACCGCGAACGCTCGCGACCGCGGCTCTAGTTTCGGCTGCGCGCTACTCGGCCGCGTTGTACTTTGCACCTGCAATTTATTAATTGACCATATATTGTATGGACAACAGGTATACAAAAAGGACACAATACACAGAAAGAAATCAATTTAAAAACGTTGTGGGGTACCTGACCGCTGGATGATGGCTGCAGTAAAAGTCTGGTCAGGCGATTATTTACACATTTATTTGGTCATATGGCCTGGTGAGTTATATACAAAGAATGAGCACTTGTGGGCGAAGGAAACTGGCGAAATTATTAACAAATTATATATGTACTATACACAAAGTGTTACGTTAAATGCGCAAAACCTCGAGACACCCTCAAGCAGCCCATGAAACTGAACAACTTTCCCCAAGAAACATAGGTCGAAATGTGAGAAAAATGTTTATATATATCCCATACAAAATTACCGACCGACCACGTCAATTTCTATGGGAGGTATAAATATTTTTCTCACATTTCGACCTATGTTTCTTGGGGAGAGTTGTTCAGTTTCATGGGCTGCTTGAGGGTGTCTGAGGATTTGCGCATTTAACGTTACACGTTGTATATGGCCATAGTGTGCGAACTAAAGAGGTCGTTCCACAACGTTTTGAAAATTGAAAGCTACGCCTTTAAAATTTCAAAGGATTGTCCGATTTCTGTGGTATTCTATTCTACCTTCAGATCAAATCTGATGATGACGCCGAAAGAACACACATTCCAACAAAAATATTTTTAATTTATCAAATTACTCCGAATTTAGCAGACTGACCACACAAAAGAAACATACGACACAAATTCAAAACATCATCCTTTTTTGAAGCCAGTTAATAAAACACGCACGAAAATACGATACATGTTGATATTAATTAGTATTTATTGACATTTTTATTGCTTTATATTTGAATTTACATTTAATGACGTGTAGTTGAAATTTGTACTTTATCTAAATGTATTATAAATTATATTCGCACTAGCTGGTACCCGCGACTTCGTTTCGCTGACTTAGTATTTTAGATGATAAAATAACCTTGTTTCCTTCACTGACGTCCTAAATTATACATGCTAATCTGGGCCCCTATTAGTGCTCCTTGTGGACTACGTCAGGAACACCAAACCTTCGAAGTCTATATGCCTGCAGAAACTACCCATCAAGCAGAACAACTTTTGCTTTCGTGCCATATCTTTATCTCGTATAGTTTAGGTGGGCTCCTGGTTGTGCACCTGGTGGTCTACATCAGGTACTCCAAACCTTCAAAGTCTATATGCCACCAGAAGCTACCCATCAAGTTAAACATTTTTTGCTTGGTGCCATGTCTGTATCTCCTATAGTTTAGGCGGGCCCCTGGTGGTGTACCTGGTGGTCTACTGAAGGTACTTCAGACCCTCGAGTGGTGAAAAAAAGTAGCCTATGTCCGTTCTCGGTATATTACTAATCTCTGTGTGAAATTTCATGATGATCGGTTCAGTGGTTTGGCCGTGAAAGCGTAGCAGACAGACAGAGTTACTTTCGAATTTATAATATTAGTATGGATGGTTCGATTTAAGTGACTGAAACTGTTTGAAACTTATTCTAATTTTAAGCCTATTATCTACTTCTTGTACCATTTTGTTTGGGAATAAAGTTCTGATTCTGATATAAACAAGTCTCATTAGAATTGCTGTACAGTACAGACCATGTGTATATATACGTAGTTTCGCAACCGAATTTTCATAGATATTTATAATTACCTGCATTTGAGCGATCCGCGCCGTATTTTCTTTGATAGATGCTGAGTCAATTGTGTTCTGAAATTATACACAGAAACCAGATCAATTTTTTGTATTAAAATGAACAAGAAAGAAAAGAAATGGGGCGATGCTATTCTAAGCCGGCATCACACGGCACAGAATGAACTAGATATCATCATTCTCCTTGCCTTAACCCGTTCTCTGTCGTGGTCGGCTACCTAACCTAGGGGATTTGACGTGGAACCAAGTTTTTACACAGAGCGACTGCCATCGGACCTGTGCAACCTGACCCGAATCCTAGGTTAAGTCACATTCAAATATCATCTGAATTCAAAATTTAATTTGAATGTGGGTTTCATCACGATGTTTTTCTTTCACCGTAAGAGCAGTCGGTAAACGTACGTGAGTAAAAACACATTGGCGGGGATCGAACTCGGGTCTCACGATTGAAAGACTGGTGTCCTAACCACTTGGCCACCGACGCTCCTCACAGAATCTTCCTCAACAGGATGAACTAGGTATATTGAAACTATTTCATACATACATACATATATCACGCTTTTATCCATTGCGGGGTAGGCAGAGCGTTAACGGCCATAAGAATACGGTCGCTATCGCTACATCTGACATTTTTGAGGATTGTTTTCCAAGGCTGTTCCAGAAAACATGTGTATTACTATAGTGACAGGTTGTCAGCCTGTCACCTAAAAATTGTAATACAACAATACCCTCGAGTCCCTTAGTCGCCTCTTACGACACCCGCGGGAAGGATGTGGGGTGATGCTATTCTAAGCCGGCATCACACGGCACATAAACAGTACTCACCTGTCTTTTAAAATTGGAAGTGGTAGTGGTGGCAGTGGGCGTAGTGTTATTCGCAGCAGAGGTCGTCGTTCCAACTAAAACACGCACAGACATATCTATCAATAAAACAATATAACCATAAACAATAAACAAAACATATAGATAACATTTGACGCAACATACAATATTAGTGATTAGTATGACGTGAAGTAAACCAGTTATATAGGCAATGTAAAATACAATTTGGAACACAGCTAGATTTAAAATTATATCACGAATAAGAAGCGTCATAACTACATAAAATACAGGCGACGTTTCTACGAAAGCAAGATGATGACAATAAGAATATGGTACAATCAAAATATACAGGGTGTAAGAGTCGGTGTAACGAAAACTTTGCAGGCATGCTCTGACCATGATATTGAACAACTTTTTCTATGGGAGTGGGCCATTTTGGTAAACGTAAATGTTTTTTCGACCTTCCATACAAATTTCCTGATTAGCTGAGTGACTTTGTTTGTATGGAAACTCGAAAAAAATTTTACGTTTCCCAACATAGCCGCCATAGAAAAAGTTGTTCAGTTTCATGGTCTGACCACGCCTGCAAAGTTTTCGTTACACCGTCCCTTACACCCTGTATAGTAACGACACAATTTCACTATGGAACATAAAACTGTATTTATAGCTTAGAATGGTACATGCATATTTGCAGAATGCAGGTGTCAAATGAATATAAACAATGAATTATATCAACTTTCGGATACCAGAATCGTTTTAATACCAATATAAATAAAACCGGTTATTTACCGGTACCGAAATAAAGGTTTTAATTACTACTCGTCTCACCTGACTTAATTCTATTTTCTAAAATTGTGAATCAACGGTAACCATATAGTCCATTGAATGAGTACCTCCAAAGGGGGTCTAGAGTGCGTGAGTTAGTAACGTAAGATGTTTCTTCGGAAACATGTCAAGAGTCCCTAGGTAATAAACATACTAAAACCCCGGGACACTAGGAGGAGCCCCGGAGTGGGGGGAGGAGGGGAAAGGGTCCATTTTTTCATTTGTCGCTTAAATATCAAAAACGGTATATGTTAGAGAAAAACGTTCAAGGAAAAGTTGAAAGGCCATAAAATTATCTACAAGTTCTACCTAAATCACTTTTTCCTATATCCTACCGTTTCTGAGTTACACGCATTAAAAAATGATTTTGGCTCAAACAATTTTCCCATACTACATACCCATGTTTATCACATCAATCGATCAAAAAATATTTCTTTCTTCCATAAAACTCAAATGTGCAACTTGTGACCGTTACTGATAGATTGCTCTTGATTAGGCCTATTGGTAAAATAAACACATTCCTCCATGGAAGCCTTTAGGAGGAATCGATTGTCAAAATATTATATTAGTGTAATTTTAGTTACTGAACTTGAACTATTTATTTTTTTCTTCCATAAAAACTCAAAAGTGCAACTCGTGACCGGTACCGATAGATTGCTCATAATTAGGTCTATCATTGATAAAAATACTAGATTCCACCATGGAGGCGTTTCCGAAGAAACATCTTACGTTACTAACTCTCGCACTCTAGAACTTTTTATTCAATGGACTAATATATAAAATGATAAATAAGCTTTAAAAAATTTAAGATACCCAAATGTACCTTTTTGTATTTTTAAAAATGATGGTGATATTGTGGCGCATCTGTAGTGCGTGCGTTTACCCGGATTCGATTTCTGTCCGGGTTTGTTATTTGGATGTTGAATTTTAAATACTTGTTTATAGAATTGTTCTAGGTTCGTGTTTTTGTACATGTATCATGGCAACCCGACACAGATGGGAAATAGTATGATCGTGTTGCAAAAAAATGTTAGAGCTTGCTGTGCATGTAACGTGTTAATACAAAAATGGGTGGTGATGACTGGTTATCGCACATCCTAGCTAACAGTATAGGTCGTACTTTTCTGGCCCCAAGTCTGCTATTTTTTGTCATTGTAACACCATCGAAACTCAACTGTAATTTCATTGCTATTGTGACGTTTCTATACTTCAAACTGTAAGTAGACTACGAAACTACCAAAATCGTCCAACTGAGATCCAATCGACATCCAACTGAAACGATTTTCATTTAGCAGACTTAGGGCCAGTTGACAGTTGAGTTTCGATGGCGTTACAATGACAAAAAATTGCAGACTCGGGGCCATGTTTGCGTGTCCGTTGTTAGAACTTATTACGTGTTAATGGGTGGTGATGATTGGTTACCGCACAATGCACATCCTAGCTAACAGTCTGTTTTCGTACTTTTCCTGGTGGCGTGTCCGTTGTTCGTACCTTGCGCGCGCAGCACCTCGGCCCCTGAGGAGGCGCGGCGCGAGGGCGCGGGCCGCGCGGACGCCGAGATGCTGCGCTGCACGCCGCGGTGCACCGGCGAGCCGCCGCCGGAGCCTGCCCCTGACCAGCCCCACAACGCGCGTCAACACAATGTGCGTACAAGGGTTAAAATATTAGCAGCAAATCCTGTGTTAGGGACAGCGTCCCGAATACTGATGGGGTGCGAGCAGACCATGACATTGAACAGCTTTTCCCTAGGAACATATGTCAGGAAACGTAAAAAAATTTTTGGATTTCCATAGTAATTATGCAGTCCGCTGATCGCAATTTTGTATAGGAGGTCGAAAAATTTTTGTCGTTCCTGACATATGTTCCTAAGGGAAAGTTGTTCAGTTTCATGGTCTGCTTTTACCCTATCAGTATTCGAGACGCTGTCCCTTACACCCCGTATTTTAAGGGTAGAATCAGCCCATGACCTCCCATACAAAATTAGCAACCGACTAAGTCAATACAGTACAGGAGGACGAAAAAGTTTTTTTCATATTTCGACCTGTGTTCCTTGGGGAAATTTGTTCAGTTTTATAGTCTGATTCACCCCTTAAAATGTTTGCAGCTAAAATTTTTACACCTTATACTATAAGAAAGGTGATTAACCATTCAAAACGCTACAACAATTCACCATAACAAAAAGCTCTTACAAAAATCATGTTGTTTGGTAAAAAAAGGTTTGTACTGATGAACTGCTCTTGCATTTCGCGTTTAATCAACTTTCAGAAACACATTGTATACGACCCCGGGTACGACGTATCGTTCATTTGTGTACGGGTTATTCTTTATCCCAAAAATACTTATAAAATAAATATAAATATTTTAAACTTAACTGGCCCATCTGACGCTTAGATTCAGACGGCCAAGACGAGTCAAGGATAACCACCGTAAAAATCGCCGAAAGCTAATAATATTTTGCTTTTACAACCTTGCTTTTTGCTGTACTTTATGAATAATTTTGATATTTTGATCCCGCATGAGACGATTGGTTTTTTGTAGAATTACTATGCGCGCGCATATGAAAATATAAACAGTTTTTCACTTTCTTAAATCAAGTATTTTATCACAATAAAGGAAGTGCATTAAACATGCAAGGATGGGTACACAGATTCACATTTAAAATGTAATCATTCAGAAAAACAAATATATTTACGGAATCATTTAGAAGTCTCATTATAACATCAATAAAAAATCTAACACCAACATACACAAATGAAGGATTATGGTCGGCACACCGAACGAAGCACACAGATATAATAAAAATAAAAAAGCATCAATATGGACCCCAGATGGTCTTGTGACTTGATGATAATCCCAATTATTATAGTAAGCTGTAGTACCTAAGCTCTTTAGGAAGCATTATTGCATTTTCTACCTAATTACAGCTTGGCCAAAATGTTGCACATATAATATTTATGTCTACGATACAAGCAATTAATATATTAATGATAATAAAGCTTCAATGGTCAAAAAGCAATGTGGTTATCTAGAATTTACGTCTGTGATTGACAATCTGTCAAGTTAGGTTTTTTTATACCTTGGACAAGTTGTTCAGTTTTTGGGTCGTTGTTTTAATATTCCAAGAATGTGCAAAACGTTTGGCCATGCTTTATACCAATTTCATGAATTAATTTGATTTAATAACCCATTTCTAAAATTTGGAAAGCGCTTCGAATCTACAATTTTTATGGCCGATTTACTTAAAAATTCAGATACATCATCTGAAGATGAAATTTTTTAAATCTGAGGCCCACGTTTTAAAAAGAATGTAGGAAATAGAGAGATAATGAAGGTCCTTGTAATTAAGAATTAGAAATATTTAAGGCTCGTAGTATTTTTGTAAAAAAGTGTGATCAATACGTCATATTGAATTCAAAAATAGTAAATAAAATTTGTTTCGTATTATACCGTTTTTTTTAATCAATAGTACGAGCCCAATTCTCCACAATAAACAACGACACGATCTATGTGTTCTACTAGAGCTAACGCAACGTGACTTCTATAATATTAATTGATTATCTAAAGTGAACGCAAACTTATTCGCACCAAACGAACCGAATTTTTTTTTAATTCTTTATATGAAATCCTATGAAACCTCGCACATTTGCCGGAATCGACCGAATCGGTTCGGACAAACGTGCGAGGTTTCATAGGATTTCATATAAAGAATTCGAAAATTTGGTTTCTTCGATGCGAATAAGTGTGCTTTTACCTTTATTATCAACTTTTTAACCTCTTAAAATAATAGTTAAAATCACGTTGCGTATCCGGTAGAAAAGTTTCTGAGATAGATATTACCAAAAAGACGTGTCAAATACACAGTACATCAAGGTCTGAAACATAAAAACCTCGGTAGGTACCATGTGATCAACCAACGTCAAAACGGTAATATCTCAGTAGTTCTACTTATTTTTAATCATAGCATAGATTTTGCAAGATGAATAAAGTCATTCATATTAACTACTTTTATTAAGGCACATTGAAATACTGAAAATAAAACAGTTTTCTTGCAAAGGCTGTTTTTTTCTCGATTCCTTCAAATCTTAAATTTTTAACGAGAAAAACTTGGGATCTTCAAAACCTGTTCCAATGATTTTCTCGAAATTTTGTATATGTAGCAAATTTCGGGGGCAAAAATCATTTTTCGCTATGTTCATAATTACGAGTCAATTCATCCTGCAAAACTTACGTATGAGTTGGTTCCACGTCATATGTTTAAAAAACACATGTTTTCATAACGGACGTGGAACCAAATACTCTGTATATAAGGTGTAAAAAAATTTAGCTGCAAATATTTTAAGGGGTGAATCAGCCTTTAAAACTGAACAACCTTCCCCAAGAAATATAGGTCGAATGTTGAGAATTTTTTTTGGACCTCCCATACTAATTAACTTGATAACCGACCAAGTCAATTTTGTCCAAGTCAAGTCAAATATTGTACGGGAGGAACAATTTTTTTTTAATATTTCGACCTACGTTCCTTAAGGTGATCCGTTACGTCTTGCTAAGCTACACAACGCCAATAGATGGAGCTACTGCTGCATATAACAGTTATTTTTTTTACGCAATAAATACAATCTATAAAATTACTAAAACGTTATTTGCGGCAATTATAATGTATCTTCGACAAGTCACAAAAATCTCCGTAAAAAAATTTGCTCAAATTATGGAGTATAAGTCAATTGAAAATATGTTCCGTGTCTATACACATCTCCTCTACTCACACATGTGCAAGTCATTTATACGAAAGCGTTCGCTTATTCTGACGCCTAATGCATCGTGATCCACAGAGGTGATAGCCTTATTGTGGCTTTTGATAAGGTCGTACCAGGTTCTATCCACGGTACGAAAATTTTATTTTTTGTTTATGTATTGTTTTTTGCCTTTTTTATTGTATAATAAAATTATTTTCGAATAAAACAAGAATTCGATGCATTTTTTTGTTATTGACGTGGACGTGAAATCGGCATGGATGGAGTCCATAGGTATAGCCTAAATCTATGCACTGGGCTCCCTTATTCACACGTCTGAGGATGATCTCGGGCAAAATACAGTCGCAGAAAAAGTCCACCAGGTTTGGTATCATGTCTAGAATAAACTGGTCATCTCTGAGGACTTCAAGCACAGTTATAGGCTGAGTTGGTGCAATAAAACCAATGAAGTAACATTTTTCACGTCTTGTAATTCTCAACTGTCCCTGCACCTAAAAAGAGAAACTAATCATTACTACAAGATCAAATATAAAATTTGCTACCAGTCGGCATAAACAATTTTTTTTTCAGTGATTACCTGGTAGTAATAGCTATGTTTTTTGTTCATTGTTAAAATCCCATCTTTTACAATGATTGGAAAGTTTTTTCTTTCAGTGGCTGCGGTCTCAATCGCTTGATTATTTCTTGCCAAAGACGGGAAGCATTTGATTTCGAGAATGGCATTCTCATTTAGCACTAACATAGGCTGCACCAACTATTTACTTGCACATTCAATATGATATAGAAATCAATTTCTTACCGGAAAACTATCTCTGAAATAGTAAACAATCGCACAATCACACCAGACGTACACGTGTTCTTTGATTTTTACAGTTTTGACGCTTGCGTTCAAAAAATTTCGGTATTGTTTATACGAGCATTGAATTTTATTTTATTGCGAGTTTGAATGGTTTGCACGCATTAAAAATAAAGTGTGCACTTCTTTATCTTGTTTGAGCATAAAAATATAAATATTTTAATTTTATTATTTAATTTTATATTACCCCCAAACTGTTTCCACAACAAATGCGTAAAACGATATCGAGTTTCGGAATGCACTCTGGCTCCAGTGACCTTCAGCCCATGACTCGAACATTCACGCACACAGGTTAATGTAACGCACACAAATGACTATCCTACACTATAGATAGCACGCCTACAAATGTATTATTGGGAAGAAAATTACTGATCAAAAAAGGTATTTCAGATAACTAAGTCGTATATTTCTATCATTTTGCGAAAACTTTACATTAAAATAGGACTGTAGATCAGTACTTCAACCAACATTTTTGGTTTGTGTAAGCATGTAAGTCCATTGACTTTTGTATGGAAAACGGATCACCTTAAGGAAACAGTCCTTGTTCAGTGTCTTGGTCTGATTCACCCCTTAAAATATTTGCAGCTAAAATTTTTACAACTTATACAGGGTGTAAGGGACGGTGTAACGAAAACTTTGCAGGCGTGCTCAGACCATGAAACTGAACAATTATTTCCTATGAGAGCTATTTTGGGAAACGAAAATTTTTTTCGGCCTTCCATACGAAATGCCCGATTAGCTGACTGAATTTGTACGGAAACTTGAAAAAAAAAACTTACGTTTCCCAACATAGCCCCCATAGAAAAAGTTGTTCAGTTTCATGGTCTGAGCACGCCTGCTAAGTATTGTTACACCGTCCCTTACACCCTGTATGCATGTGATTGGTAATGAATAGGAATGTGAGAGTAGGGGAGTATGTGGATGATATACCTGCGTGCGAGTTGGCGTGTTGACTGGCTGCGTTGGCGGGCGGCGCTGCGTTGCGTAGCGACAGAGACGAGCCCGACCGACTGCCGTCCGACTCCGGCTGAAGGACATACACACATACATATGATTATGATGATGATTGATCCTTTAACTCCTTGTGGAGCTTAGGGCCTCCACAAATTTCTTCCAGACATTTCTATTTTGGGCTTTTTCTTTAGCTTCTGCCCAAGTTGTTCCGGCAGATTTTAGTTTGGACAGGATAGATCTTCTCCAGGTAATTGCAGGACGGCCCTGCTTTTTACGGCCAGTTGTAGGGTTCAATTCCAAAGCAATTGTTTATATATTGTCTTCCGTTCTCCTACATACATTCACGCCTTTATCCCTTACGGGGAAGGCAGAGCGTTAACGGCCGTAAAAAATACGGTCGCTATCGCCGCGTCTGACAAATTAAAGTACCGTTTGAGATAATACGCGTTCTGTCCACAAATACTCTTCTACTTCTTCTACAGCCACAACAGTTCACTGCTGGACCAGGGAGTCCCTCTGTTGGGGGTATTGCCGTACTCACCACGCTTGGCAGGCGGATTGGCTAGCTTAGAGCAAGATATTGTAGATATTCTCAGAGAACGCAGCTGCCCGTTTCCTAGATTCATCCCTTAGCCTTTTACGACACCCACGACTAGAAATGGGGTGATGCTATTCTAAGCCGGCACCACACGGCAAATACGACAAATACTCACGTCGGTGCTTTTCCTGCCGAGCAGCAGGTACGTGGCGAATACGTCGTCGTACTTGGCCTCCGCTAGAGAGTACTCGATCTCCTGACGATTGTACCCGAGGCACACCAGCGCTTCTGTACACGAGAATTACACGTTAACATCCTGTTGCAATGACAACTAATGAAGATGGGGGGTCGCGGGAATAATAAACCTCTCGTGGGATGTAAAAGGCAACAACCATAGCACAAGCCGTGTGTTAGGGTGCGTCTCCATTGAAGCGGGGCTGCGCTAAGCTAAGCGCGGCATGAATTAACCAAATATAAGCCTCAAAATCCCCGCCCCCCTTCAGTGGAGACACTGGATTAGTCAATTCATGCCCCGCTCAGCTCAGCTTAGCGGAACCCCGCTTCAGTGGAGACGTACCCTAAGAGACAGTGTATGAAAAACTTTATAGGCATGATCAAATTATGGAACTGAACAATTTTTTCTATGAGGGCTATGTTGGTAAACGAGAAAAAAAACTGACTTCTCATGCAGTCTGATCACGCCCAGAGTGTACGATACACCATCCCTTACACCCGGTATGTGCTATTTTTTAAAACTTAATTACAACGCTAAACAATTTATTGCGTGCGTTTTGCCTCAGACACAATGTATTTATTTTAGAGGTAAAGGAAAATATTTTCCTTCATTATTTAAATGCACTATTTAAAAGGGCTCTTAGTGGCATTGGCCTTTTTTATACGAATTTAAAACTAATATCTTACACCACAATGTCCTAATTTGAAACAAGCCCACGAAAAGTTATTGTGTTATGACTAAAACACATTGTAATTTGTACGTAATAAGACCCAATAATATGTTATTGACAAATGTAAAAATTATAATAGATATTATTGGATCTTATACCACACTAGCTATAGATCTTTTTTTATAAGCCGTATTTTGATTAATTGTTTTCAACTGACCATGATGGAATGACATTAATATATGATACAATTTTTTGTAATAAAAGATCGAAAACGTCTGTCTGTTTTCGATCTTTTTATGAAAAAATGTTTTCAAAATTTTGGAACTGTTAATTTTTATATCGTTCCTCAATATATTAATAAAAAGGCTAATGGTAACGATAACATTCCAGTCAGAAAAACAATATCAAACCAGCAGATCCAAACCTTAATCTATCATTCACATAACTTTTTTCTATTTGTTTGGTAAATAATAGTTGATTGTATAAATTTAAGTTATCTCATGCTTAAATTATATAACAAATACATATATAACCCCGGATAATACTATTTATCATGCTATTTCTTATTGTTATAATTAAAAGATTTGAATAAAATACGATTCTTTTTTGTTATTTTACCCAACACGCATATTTAAATAATAAAAAAACATATAAGAAGGTACTACGTATACGAATAACGTGCAATGGAATAAAAAAAATGTAGCACAGACAGGTACATATTGCATACAATTTGGAATAAATCTAAAATAATTCTGTCTCGTCGTGTCTTTAGTTATACTTAAAACAAAATAAGGTGACTAGAAGTATTTGTATGATCTACAGTTATAATAAAATCAAAATCTGTCAAGTTCATAGCCTGATTTTTTTTAATAATAAAATAATTCATGGGATAAAGGATTCTATAAATAAGTGCAAGTGTTGTATATGAATCATTAGATTGAATGAAATGAACGTGAATTTTGAGATCGTTCGGTAACCGCAACTCGGTAACTAAATTTGAAATAACTCTGAAACCGTTAACACAAATGAGTAACTTTAAAACCGGTTTTAATCTATTCCGGTACCGGTTGTTTAAAAGACATACAACAAGACAGAATTTTTACAGGGTCTCAGATTAATAATCAACAATTTCTCACAAAATAGTTTATATAAATTAAGGAGATATTTTAAATAGGGTCCGATTCTTAAAACACAACATTTGATTCGGCTCCATGTAGCACTTAGCGCCGTGTCACATCAAAATAAGTAGGTTTATACTATTTTTGTGATACAGGAACGTAAGAGTCATTGATTATATAAATTGAGATCCTGTAAATTGATTATTCTAACATATAATAGTCCCGATAGTAATGGCGGACACGTACCGACTTGCGCTGTGCCGATTTCGGTAAGGAGCACGCATGGAATTGAAAAAAATACCAACATTTTAATTCTCACTCAAAAATTGCAATAAACTTTCAAATAAAAATCACAACTTGGATGCAGGGAGAGAAAAAGCTAATGAAAATCATTAAAACAATAAATATTCTTGGCTGAATCAGAGTTAGTGCTAAAAACTATAATGCTGAAATAAAAAAGGTAGGTAAGTAATAATTTTACTATTCTTCTCTAAAGAAATAGATATTTCTGACTATTAATGTCATTTGTTAAGTATAAATTTGGAATGATAAGTATATTCGGCCGTATTAAATACTATGCAAAATTTAATTTACTCAATCAGTACAAAATACAGATCAAACGAGACAATAACGGAGACGAAACTACACAAAAATACAAAATGCTTTTTAGCCAGGACATTATTTAGAAAACCACATGCAACAAGATCACGAAAAAACATCTTCTAGTCTCACAACAATATATTTAAATGTTCAAGGTAACAAACTACTTTTTGATAAAACAATTTAACAATATCAAAACATTTAGAAATATAAAAGCTGTAAAGCTGGCTAAAAACACACTGAGTAAATCTTGCAGAGCATCCAATATGGCCTTTTCAACTATTCATCGGGGTACAGGAAGGTATAAGAAATTTAAGTATAACCAAATAGTTCCTACACACGTATCCACAAGTCACAAACATAATATGTTCTACAGGAGGCATTCACTACATACTCACCTATCCTCTTGCCATCTTTAAATAATTTATCGTTTATCAAATACTCGAATATCCATTTACGCGTTTTAATAAATAGGATATGTTAAGCTTAAAAAGATGAGAACATTATTATAATGTTTTATGAGGATAAATATAACACAAATATGTAGCTGATTTGACGCGACGTCCATTATATAACATACGAGCGCCATTTGCAGTTCTATAAAATAATCTCAGTTCACTGTATGTGTTCGGTATAATATTGTAATGCACACAGGAAAATATTTTATAGAAAAGGGTACCGGTACCTATTGAAAACGATATTTAATATAACCTGGTTAAACAGCCGAAAAGGCTGATCAGCATTGTATTTAGCTACTTTTCAATATCGTAGTTATATCTTCAAAGTCGTTGCCGAAGTAGTTTTAGTAGATATACCTATAAGAGTATTTTTGGTGTTCGACGAATGTCGGTTTTGTTTCTCGCGATCTCTTATTCTGTCATTACATCCTCGAAAGTACATTGAAGATGCTTCCAAAGGGATTTAATCTTAGCCGAGCGACGAATCTTATGATACAGAATATACCGCAACATTCTCATAGAGGGTTCTTATAGAATTATTTTGAAACATATTATCGTATCTTAGTTAGCGTGATATTTTAAGATACTATAATATTTTATTATCAAGTTTCTTAAAATAAAATACTATAGGTAGTATTTTCTTTAAAATAGCATATCCTAACACGGTTTCAATAGTAGTTTTAATGACAAAGGACTTAAAGTGATATATTTAAAGCGAGGGCGTCATTTTGAATCACGAGCGGAATGATGGATTTTAGAATAGAATCCTGAGTTACGAGGGATTCAATGTCCGTCGCCCGAGGATAAATAACTTTAGACCCGAGTTATACATACTACTTTTCCCCCTGATGACTACCTTGGGTTAAAATGACCTCTTTTGTACACAATTACGTTCGTCTAAAGCGTAGTTTTTTTAAATGGAGGGGATGAAAAATATATATACAAGGTGTCTGGTGTAAGTGTGTGTTCCGCTCACCTATCCGCTTGTGGTCCTTGAAGTCCTGCTGCGGCTCCTGGTAGGGGCGCAGCTCGTCGTCCTCGTAGCCGGTGTTCATCCACTTGTCGCGCATGATCGCCTCGAGCGAGGCGCGCTTGCACGGGTTCAGCACGAGGAACTTCTTCAGCAGGTTCTCGCAGTCGGTCGACATGTAGAACGGTATCCTGGAAATGGTTTGCCCGGATTGGGATTAAGTCTTTCTCGAAAAACTAAAAATCAGATGTCAAATATAGGGAGTAAATAAAATTCTTGCAAATATTTTAAAGGGTATCCTGGAATTGGTTTGTTGGGGTTGGAAATGAAAGTCTTTCTCGAATAAATTAATAGTTTGAAGAACACTTAAAACACGCTTAGTTCATTACAAGATCTTTCTAACAAGTCCAAACACGGCTATGATAGATATTCCATCATGGAATGCTAGTGCCCATCTTCCGGCTTCATCATCAGACCTTGAAACTTAATCATGATCAATGTTCATTACAAGACCTTTCAAACAAGTCCAAACACGGCTATGATACGATCATCCATCATGAAGTTCCAGTTCAAATCTTTCGGCTCCATCATCAGATCAACTCGACAGAACCATATTATTGTATTGTCATCAAAATCACATACAACTGCCAATTTTCATGACGATACGATCTTTAGAAGATGGTTAAATTAGTTTTCTTAGATTTCATTACATAGTTAGTAGTTACATAATAAAAGCGTGTTAAAAACTAAAAATGAAATGTCAAATATAGCATAGGGGATTTCATTACATATTAAATTGGACAAGTTGTTTAGGGCATGGTAAGTAAGTAATTTTACATATCTCATGCTCTGAAAGTAGGTCATTACTGACAAAAAACACGACCTGTAAGTTCAACTTACAGGCGAGGTTTTAAAACTAAGCCTGTAAGTAATTTTAAATATGGAACTAGAAAAAGAACCAATAGAATCGCGGCAATTAAAAAGTTAAAATCAATTTCTTCTTATTTTTACTAGGAGTTGCATCCAATTAGTTGTATACGATTTTAAATTTCGAACTGGTCGCTACGAATTGTGTTGCTTGAACGCAGGAATTATATTTTTAATCTGTATTTTTATAACCTCAATAAATGAGTTTGTCGAATTATTACTCAATATTACAATGACAAAAGTAAGAATTACTAATATCCCTACGATCAGAAAAATGTCTACTTTATGTTAGGATACTTTTCTTTCATATTCATTCAATATTTTTCAATCATAGAAAAAAAAGTTTAGTGGTGCAATTTGAATAGCAGACGATACGATCATCATTTATGGATCGTTTTCTTGTATTTATCGCTTTATTTTACTCTTTTTTCATTCGATATGTAAAGCAGTATACGTACCACGGATGTAACATCAATAACAACCTCGGAAAGGTACCGCCCTCGCTCCGCTCGGGCGTTAAAAAACCTCGGTTGTTATTGATAGCTTACATACCTCAGTACGTAATCTACTATTAATTTAAGTAATTTTTATACAAGGTGTACAAATATTACCAATACTCGAACTCATCAATTTTCACTATGTGACCCAAAAAATTACGACCTCCCGAACGACGAGACGTAAGTCTTTATAAATCTAATGTACAAATCCTATTGTAATGTTGAAATATTTTACTAGATGTCGCTACACGTCGCTGTGAGACGTGCAGCAAGAGAAAAATAAGCGGCATCTAGTGGCGAGTAGCGGAACTAAAACGGTTACAAAGAAAATGCGTGTTTTGCCGGCTCAGTATCAACGTTTTTCTACTGTTCTAGTGTCGTAAAAAGCAACTTATAGATAAATTAATCCAAGTAATGGGCAGCAGCGTTCCCTGCAAATTCGAGTATATGTGCTGCGCTCGCCAATCCGCCTGCAAACCTTATCGTGCACTGGACTTTAAAAATGATGTCGAAAGCCGAAAATAACACGACTAAGCGATTTGTAAAACACATCACAGTGAATGCCATGTGATGCCGGCTTAGAATAGCATCACCCTATTTCTTCCCGCGGGTGTTGTAAGAGGCGACTAAGGGACTCGAGGGTTTCATGTGTATTACAGTTTTACGTTACAGGCTGACGACCTGTCACTACATTGATACACGAATCATCTGAAAGGGCCCTTAATACTTGTCAGACGTGGCGATCACGACCATTATTTTACGATCCTTGACGTTCTGCCTACCCCGCAAGCGATAAAGGCGTTACTTGTGCATGTATGTAAGGTGTAAAAATATAGGCTGCAAATATTTTAACGGGTGAATCAGACCATGAAACTGAACACTTTCCCCAAGGAACATAGGTCGAAATATGCAAAAAATATTTGGGCCCCCCATACAAATTGACTTGGTCGGCGGGTACGTTTTGTACGGCAGGACCAAAATTTTGTTTCATATCTCGACTTATGTTCCTTCGGGAAAGTTGTTCAGTTTCATGGACTGATTCACCCCTTAAAATATTTACAGCAAATTTTTTTACACCTTGTGTATGTATGACAGTGAACGGTGTGTACGCACCTGTACTTGCCGCGCAGCACGCGTTCCCTGAGTTCCCTGAGCGTGGACCCGTCGAAGGGCAACGACCCCGACACCAGCGTGTAGAGGATCACGCCCAGTGACCACACGTCCACCTCCGGACCGTCGTACTTCTTGCCTGCAAACCACAACAATATCTAATCATTCTTTCTTTCTTTTAGTATGGGACGCTGAGTCACCCAACGATCCGATGAACCCTGATGTAAATCTTGACTTTATTTTGATTGTTTTCATACATTGACCATACAAAGAGACATAATCTGAAAGTGTACCAAATTGAAGTAGCAGTAGGTGGGCAAAGGAGAATGCCCATACATGGTCTAACCATGTGTCTTGCGTAACAAAGCAAATGAATGCAATATATAATATCGCCAATTTCAATGAAAAATAGCAACGTTAATTGTTGCACAAAACCCGGAAAATTAACAAAAATTAAATTGAAATTGGCTACGTTTACCTATTTTAACAAAACCGAAATAACGTATTTAGAACTAAATACACTAAAGAGCGCCAAACATCAGCACTTTTGTCTCTTTCGATGCCCGATTTTGACACTCAATAACTCCAGAACTAGTATGTTGCATAAAAATTTCCTATGCTAAAATGATAAGCAATATTTAATCTCTATTATTATATAACTTTGGCTTTGATGCGATTCCTACAAGTGTGACGCAAGACTGATGAAAAACAGGACGAGCGTCCAAATAAAAGTTGTCATGATCCTTTATGCCCAGTTATTTAGCGACCCAAAGAGGATGTTGGCCTCCGAAACGAGTTCTCTCCACTGATCTCTGTCCTGCGCGATCTCCTGCCAACTGCTGACTGGAAGCTCGCGCAGGTCAGCCTCTACCACGTCTCTCCAGCGGTACCTGGGGCGCCCCACTGGACGCCGTCCTGTGGGACGCCCCACGTACGCTCTTTTAGCTCCCCGATCCTCTCCCATGCTCTCTACTTGGCCGAGCCAGCGAAGTCGGTGAGCTCTAGTCTCTCCGATTACGTTGGGCTGGGGCACTAGTTCTTCAATTCCGGCATTGCCTGGTTTTAGGCCAGGTATATTTATGGTATATTTAGGCCACATGGACCGATGACTTTTCGAGAGCAGCTGGTAGCGACTGAATAGCGAAAACGGCCGAACGTGCTTTGTGGTGCTCGAGGAGACCTACGTCCAGCAGTGGACCGCTGAAATGATGACTCTGCCTAACCCTTAGAGGATGAAAGCGTGATTACCTTGAAAGAGTTCTGGCGCGGCGTAGGGCGGACTTCCGCAGAAGGTGTCGAGTTTGGCTCCCGGGGTGAATTCGTTGGAGAAACCGAAATCCGCGATTTTGATGTTCATTTCGCCGTCTAGTAGTAGATTCTCCGCCTGGAAAAAGATACACAATGTTTATAATTAGGGTCTTTCTAATTCTGTTGTGGACTCCAAAAATAGTACGGACTTCATACATAATTCTTCAACATATTCAAAGTTTGAATTAATAAACAGGAAAAATACATAAAAGTAAGTGATCTGACGCCATCTAAAATAGCAATGTATGACGTCATACATTCCTATTTTCATACGAAATACCGTTTTAAATCATTTTAAAAAGTAGTTCATTTGGCCTGGCAGTCCACTACTAGCCTATCGCTCATATGAAGAAAATAATACATGCATTTTGAGAGCTGATCTAAGTATTATGAGACTCAAATTACCTACAACAAACAGATTTCAAAAATAAGGTAAAATAAGCTTCAGTATCTGTACTTCAAACTCGACCAATCGACTTCAAATTTCGATAAATTACGTTCTATCGAGAATTACCACCGTCGTGTGATGCCGGCATAGAATAAAATCAACCCATTTCATTGCCGCAGGTGTCGTAAGAGTTGACTCGAGATTGACTCGTTTTGACTAAGATGTAGAGTTTATGGAATTCAAGTTGGTGGACTTAGACCGTGTAGATTAAGAAGCTTGCCTCTAATTGAGATCTTTTTGTCTTAACTTTTTCTCTCGTGTTAGCAATATCTTGACATGAAAATGTTTATGGTGGAAGTGGCGATAACGCCCTTATTTTGACGGCCGTCGACTTGTATATGTGAATGTTTTTTTTTACATTATTTTATAAGGTCGACCTGTATGTATATAATGAAATCGAAGAAAACTAATTTAACCATCTTCTGATCGTACCGTCATGACAATTGGTAGTTGTACGTGATTTTGATGACAATACAATAATATGGTACTGTCGAGCTGATCGGATGATGGAGCCGGAAGAAATGAACTGGAACTTCATGATGGATGATCGTATCATAGCCGTGTTTGGACTTGTTAAAGAAAGGTCTTGCAATAAAGCGCGTTTTTAAAACTATTAATTTTTAGGTGATGAGGGCAGATTCATCACCCCATTTCCTACCCGTGGGTGTCATAAGAGGCGGCTGAGGGACTTGAGGGTTTCAGGTGTGTGACAACTTTTAGGCGACAGGCTGACAACCGGTCGCTATGGTGATACACAAGATTATCTGAAACGGCCCTCTATATTTGTCAGACGTGGCGACATCGACCGTATTTTTGCGGCCGTTGGCGCTCTGCCTACCCCGTGTAAAGGCGTGATATATATATGTATGAGGGCAGCAGGAAGCCGTCCATACCTTGAGATCCCTGTGTATGATCCGCTTCTGGTGGCAGTACTGCACGGCCGATACGATCTGCCGGAACTTGGCGCGCGCCTCCTTCTCCTTCATTCGCCCGTGAAGCACTAGGTAGTCGAACACCTGGAAAATACAACAGTACGTTTCAAGAATTTAATAGTCAGAGTCAGACATAGTCGCTTATAGTAATGTCGAAAGTCTCAGGTTCAAACCCTGCTTGCTGTAATACATACAAGTTCATCCAAGTTTTCATACACGGTAAGTACCTATATGAAAACTTGGATGTTATGATGGATAAAATTTGCTATTCAAGCAAAACACCCCAACGTTTGCCGTGTAACGCCGACTTCGGTTATTCCAATATGTCACCCCAGGGTGGATTCTTGGAAACGTAAAATGTCACCCTAAGCTACGTATCCTTACCCTTGCTCAGTGACATAAAAATTCTAGGACATATTTACCAATCTGTGTCCATTCTGTTACTGACTTCTATTCGAGTCAATGGCAAATATCCCCGGACTACAGTCTTTGAGCCCAGAAAGTGGCTACGTCAATAGCCTTTTGATTGGCACTAATAAAGGTCCTGTCACTGTTACTGTTTGTGTGTGTTATAACGTCCAGCAGTGGGGCTGTGGCAGCTGTTGATGTCATGCTATCTCTCTCTCTTTTCGTGTGGGACACCGAGTCGTCCAACGACCCGATGAACCCTAGTGTCAGAATTTTTAAACCGCCTACTACAAGTAGCAGACTTCTGACAAGGTTGGGTAACGACCGCCATCTAAGTGATCATAGACAGCAACCGGGACCTACAGCTTAACGTGCTATCCGAAACACGGAACCATCTTACTTATGGACAATCGGGTGGTTCAGCCCGCAATGTCCTAACCAGACTGGGAACAATTTCACAAAGTGATAAATATCAACTTTGTGACCCATCGAGAATCGAACCCGGAACCTTCTGCGCCAAAAGGCAGTCGCTCTACCACTGCGCCACATTGGTCGTCATGTTATGATAACTAACCTCTCCACCAGACGCGTACTCCATGACGAGATACAGGGTCTTTTCCGTTTCTATCACCTGGAACAGCTTCACGATGTTTGGGTGGTCCAGCATTTTCATTATCCGAACCTGAAATGCAAAGTAATCGTTCATTAGTAGACATTCTCCTTGCCATGTCCCGTTCTCTGTCGTGGTCGGCTACCGAACCTAAGGGATTTGACGTGGAATCACGTTTTTACACAGAGCTTCTGCCATTACAAATATGCACAGTGCAATGTCGATAATCTCCTGCTAATAACATAGCTCTGAATTTGCCTTAAAAAGATTGAGACTCTTACTAATATACCCTGAATCTATTCTAAAGCAATTGAGATTATACCCTAAATCTACCTTAACAAGATAGAGACTTACCTATACAACCAAAATCTACCTTAAAAAGATTGAGACTTTTAATTATACACCCTAAATCTACCTTTAAAAGATTGAGACTTAGTGTGCGTCTCCACTGAAGCGGAGCTGCGCTAAGCTGATCTGAGCGGGGCATAAATTGACCAATCTAGTGTCTCCACTGAAGCGGGGTGGGGAATTTTGAGGCTCATGATTGGCCAATCCATGCCGCGCTTAGCTTAGCGCAGCTCCGCTTCAATGGAGACGGACTTTTATACCCCGAATCTACCTTTATAATATTGTGATTCTTACCTCCCTAAAGAGTTTTTGTAACGAGCCCGGGTTGAGCTGCGTCTTATCAATGATCTTGATAGCGACCTCCTTGCCGGTGGGGACATGTTTCGCTAGTTTGACCTTCGCGAAGTTGCCTTTGCCGATGGTCTTCAGGAGTTTATACTTCCCTGAAAAGTGAGAGATAAGTGATTGAGTATAAATTTGTTTTGGTTTAGACAATTCGAAAATATGTTTTTCAGAATGTGTTGTTGTTGTTGTAGTCCTGTGGTATCTAGATGGTACAGTAAGACAATTAGACCAGGATTCTTATGCTCGCAGATAAGACTTGCATTGTCACTTCGAGGGTCTGACCGGACGTGATTTCCTGATGACTGAGAGGTTGGTAGATGGGAGGCTTGTGGGTCTGTACATCGTTCTCCTTGCCTTATCCACGAGAACCACGAGACAATAAGCGAGCAGATGAGCTTCAAAGGCATTTTGTGAGCGGCGCCCAGCTACTATGGACGAGGTTTGATGGGTTTGCTCTCTGACAGGGGTTAAGGCGACAACCTGACAACCTAACTTATCGCTATGGTGATACGCAGTTTCATAAATAGGCTCTCGGAAGTGACATACATGCCCCTTTTTTGTATACGCTTTGCCGATTCTGCAAGGGATTAAGCCTGATTATAAGTATATATGCAATGAATATATTGTTTTACTGACCGATATGGGGCTCCTCTGACGTCCGCGAGCGTGACGAGACCCGCGTGCTGCCCCCGCCGGTGGTGCCACCTGTGCCTGCCGACGACTCCGATGCGCTCTGCAACACACAGAAGAATACCAATCAGACAAACGAATACAGACAGCAATCAGCCTCACTAGGACATTCTTCTTCTTCATCGAGTCGATGGTAACAACTTAGATAACCTTTTTCCAGTGGTTGGCCACGGAAATGCCTCTAGAGTTTGCTTCCTGGATGTCTTGTAGCGTGCATGTGTTTGGACAGTTAGGGCAGGATAATAAATGCCCCATAGTTTGGACTGCACCGCAATCGCAACTGTCATCCATCGAGAAACCCCACTTGACTCTGTCTGACTAGGACATTGAATAACAGAGGCGCAATCGACCTCAGAAAGAGGAGATTGAAAGACAGACAGAGAAAACAAAAAGGCATTTGACAGACATTTTTACTGTATCCTGTTCATTCACAAAAATAATTGGAGTTTACTAGGTATTCCTATAATGTTCAAAAGATTCTAAATAGTACAAATGTAGAAAACCTCGAGTTTAAAATTTTCATCGTGATAGGTGAGAAAAATACACTTAGATAGGTAGGTAGTGTTATGCCGAAAATTGACAAGCTATGATCAGCACTAATCTCGACAACTCGAGTGGGTCCCAGCTCTGTGGGATCTCTCTTGGACGCTATAGCTAACCGCGCGCGGACGATTGTTTACGTTATAAGCGTTCCAAACTTATTTCATTAAAGATATAAAGTAATATTAAGTTTTAAAGATACACTGTGTTTCATTTAGTGTCTTTTAGTAGATATAACCTTACAAGTACGAACTGGAGTTACAACAAAAAACTTACGTCAATAATATTTTATTATGTTGTGTGAAAGTATATCAAACAATAGCGCTTAATTATAGAGATTCCAATAGTTGTGCAAGCGTGTTGAGCTACGAAAAACATGCCGCATCATACCAGGGTGCGTATTTCTGAATCAGTAGAAATCCGACTTCTTTTCCGATCCCATTTCATTCCCGTGGATGTCGTAGAAACCCACTAAGGGGCTCGAGGGTTTCATGTGTATTACAATTTTAGGCAACAAGCTGACAACCTGTCACAACAGTGATACACGAATCATCTGAAAGGGCCCTCAATACTTGTCAGACGTGTCGATAACGATCGTAATTTTACGATCGTTAACGCTCTGCCTACCCCGCAAGGGATAAAGGCGTGATTTGTGTATGTGATCAACAACATTTTCATCTGTTTTCTGGCCCTTTGTAAAAGGATCAACGGCAAAATAATCTTGTTGAGAAAACTTCAAAGAAAGCCTGGAGCATGTGTTCGCATCACAGACTCGTATCATGTTTTATTGAAATACAATTCGACATTGCTCAAACAAAATTATTTGTGTATTACGATAAATAAAATGTTTAAGGTTTTTAATTGTGATTCTGCGGATTTCTGTGTGCCAAGAAATTGTTAAGAAGTTCTAACGAATTTTACATTAATCTTCTTCTTTTCGTGTGGGATACCAAGTCGTTCAACTACCCGATGAACCCTAGTGTCAGAATTTTTCAACCGCCTTCTACAAGTAGCAGGCTTCTGACATGGTTGTGTAACGACCGCCGTCTAAGTGATCATAGACAGCAACCGGGACCTACGGCTTAACGTGCTATCCGAAACACGGAACCATCTTACTTACGGACAATCGGGTGGTTCAGCCCGCAATGTCCTAACCAGACTGGGAACAAATTCACAAAGTGATAAATATCAACTTTGTGAGTGACCCACCGAGAATCGAACCCGGGACCGTCTGCGTCAAAGGCAGTCGCACTACCACTGCGCCACATCGGTCGTCATTAATTTTGCCGCATGATATTTCTTGAATTGTCCAATATTCTAAACGACAGACGTACCTATATCTTTTACACAGATCGATCAGTTTGGCTCAAATTCAAAAATCACATTCTTACATAGAATAACATTCGCACGAATGTGTCTGTGTTTGTTCACGAAATTGAAAATTCTCGACACCGTTACAGCTGAAAATCGCTAAAAAAGGTATCACAGCCGATATGCAAACGGAGCGCAGATTTTCCAATTGAATTAATGTAAAAAGTTTACTAGGTACTGCTTTGTTTACGTTTCGATTGGAACGTGTAAATTAAATCATAATTCGGAGATTTACTTTTTGTCTGAATTATTTGTAAAACATTTGTACCGAAAGAGTGTATTAATTTCTAAAAAATAGTTTTATTAATCTGCAATTCATATCTTATTGCACCTAAACCTAAGATGCCCTGATATAAGTCCTCAACCTCGTCAACAATTCGACGCCAAAAGTCTCGAACTAGATATAAAATTAACCAATTGCTTAGATATATTTTAGATCTGTAAAAACCACAACGTTCCACGCTGAAATAACTAAAAATAAGATTAATATTTTGATTTTTGATAAACTAAGCTTCATTCATTAAAGATTGGATACAGTAATTCAGTAAATTAATTATAAAAAAGAGATAAACCGATTACAACGCTGCCATAAAAGCCGCAGTCAATGTTTGGAAGCCTTAGAAAAGAGCCCTCTACATGCTTACGTCAGCAATTCTCCGTCTTGACCTATATGGGTAGCAGGGCTGTCAAATAACTGTCATATTTACCCGACTCCCCCAGAGGGACGGTTAAAACGGACTTCTCTGAGTCAGTGACTGAAATGGATTTTAGCCTCTGAAACAAGCTTCTTCAACTGTTTTGCGAGATCTCCATCCAATTATTGTTAAGTGAACTCGAGAGCAAGAAAGAGGCTTATGTTTTTGATGCATATTTGAGTCTTTTCAGAACACTTTTTACCAATATGGGCCCCATCGTAAAGTTGTCCAGTTTCGTGGTCTGACTTTTTTCGGTACACTGTCCTTTCGGGGCCAAAGTCTGTTAAATAAAAATCGTTTCAGTTGTGTCTCGCTATAATGTCAGTTGTATGGTTTTGGTAGTTTTGCGTAGTCTGCTAACAGTTTGAAGAATAGAAAATCACAGTGGCAATGGAATGACAGTTGAGTGCCAATGGCATGACAATGACTAAAAAATAAGTGAATCGGGTACCAGGTTTATGTGGTTGGTGTATAGGGCAGCGAACCAACTGGGAAATTCGAAGAACAGTTAAAATTTTTTAGAACTAGAATTCAACTAAGCCCTACTACTACTGTAATATTAATAGTGTTCCATGTGTAACCTCCCGTCAACCCTAGCATAGAAAAGTTCTACCGACCTCTAGGGTTGGTCCAAAAATAACTAGAACATAAAGATAGCATCAGTTATTTAAGGTTAAACATTGTACTAGTGCCGCCCACAAACAGGAAAATAAACCTGACTGAACACACTAGTCATCTAAAAACCAAGGTATTAAATAGCGATAATAACCAATTACAAAGAATATGATAACAATGTAGAAGGTATTTTAAACTAATACAATAAAGTAACAAAAATAATATTTGTGGCTAGTGATTGTCACGAATTCATAATTTGCTACCCCAATAATAGGAAATTTTAATCTGTTTGTTTAGATCTTAGTAGGTGGCGCTTGTACGAATGATGTAAAAGCTCAGCAGCGATTTCACATAGAAAACAGTAATAGTTTTTTATCGTGCGCTGAACTTGACAGATAAGCCCATAAGCTGAAAGAAATGTCAACAGCGTCACCAACTTTACAAAAGTGTTGTTATCAGCCCAAAAAATCCTCATTAAGTTCAGACAGCGATTTGTTTCAACTGAGCTGCCGTGTGATGCTGGCTTAGAATAGCATCACCCAATATCCTTCCCGCGGGTGTCGTAAAAGGCAACGAAGGGACTCGAGGGCATTGGTGTATTACAATTTTGGGCGACAGGCTGATAACTTGTCACTATAGTGATACACATGTTTTCTGAAACAACCTGGGACAACAATCCTCAAAAATGCCTGCCTACCCCGCAAGGGATAAAGGCGTGATATATGTATGAGCGGCGCTAGTATCGCTAACGTGAAACCACGTCCTTGACTCCGGTCGAGGCGGAAAATTAGCTGTTTTCTAAAAATAAACTTTTTTGTTCAATCGACAGTAGGTCGAATTACCCATTTAAACATAACATGGGTGAAACATGGCCGTGTGATTCCGGCTTAGAATAGCATCGCCCCATAACTGTTGTAAGAGGCAACGGAGGGACTCGAGGGTTTTATGTGTATTACCACGTATTATTACCTTAGGCGACAGGCTGACAACCTGTCACTACCGTGATACACGACACGAATCATCTGAAGGGGCTCTCAATACTTGTCAGATGTGGCGATAACGACCGCAATTTTACGATCGTTAACGCTCTGCCTACCCCGCAAGGGATAAAGGCGTGATTTGTGTATGTGTATTCCGTCAAGGTTGTATCGATACACCCCGGATTTTGCTTATACATAGGTATTGAATTTGTGTGTGTGCTATGTTTCTGCCATGCCGTGTGATGCCGGCTTAGAACAGCACCACCCTATTCGTTCCATGCCTGTCGTAAGAAGGAACTAAGGGATCAATTAAGAAATGGGCAGCAGTATATTGCCTGAGAATATCATACACACACATATCACGCCTATATCCCTGGCGGGGTAGGCAGAGCGTCAACAACCGTAAAATTACGGTCGTTATTGCCACGTCTGACAAATGTTTGAGGGTCGTTTCAGATAAGTCGTGTATCACTATAGTGACAGGTTGTCAACCTGTCGCCTAATATTGCAATAAACATTAAATCCTCTAGTCCTTTAGTCGGTTTCTACGACACCCACGGGAAAGAAATGGGGTGATGCTATTCTAAGCCGGCATCACACGGCCCAGAATATCAACAAGGCTTTTTGAAACTTCAATAATCAACATAAAGTAAGTTCCCCATGTAAATATTAGTTATGTATGTGCTAGTTCTCAAGTAGACTAAGGATATTACTGTTTGCGAAGTACGGTCAACAGTTTTCGAACAAACAGGATGTAAGCCACAAATCGCGACCTAAATTGGGCGGAACCAAATAACAAGTGAAAAAGGTTTTTTTATACCGACATAGAAAAGGAATATAGCGGCCCAACAACGGTAGCGAGTTGTGAATGGGACAAGCTGCGAAAGGGACGAGTTGCAAACGGGGCGAGTTGCGAATACGACGATTTGCGACTGTGAGGCCGGCTTAGAATAGCATCACCCCATTTCCTACCCGTGGGTGTCGTAAGAAGCGACTGAGGGACTTGAGGGTTTCAGGTGTATTACAAGTTTTAGGCGACAGGCTGTCAACCTGTCACTATAGTGATACAAAAATTATCTCAAACGGCCATCTATATTTGTCAGACGTGGCGATAGCGACCGTATTTTTACGGCCGTTAACGCTCTGCCTACCCCGTAAGGGATAAAGGCCTGATATATGTATGTATGTAGTATTTTATTCCATTGCCTCACACGATATAAAGGTCGTTTACACAACATTCAAAGGTCAGCGACCTCAAATATTGTCCTGTTTAACGGATAAGAAAGGATAACGCTGTTTGTCTAACGATTATGATGCGTTCGCAGGTCGCCCCACAGTGCGTGACGGCCCTTTCCTCTCAGTGTTCAAGAAGAGAGTAAAAGAGCACATCTTTCACTATCAAAATAGTTCGTATCTGTCAAATATTTATGTATATATATTGTAATATGTATAGTTGTATTATATGTAGAATATCAGTATAATAATGTAAAAATAATATTTCAGTGTATGTATTATGTATTGTTTTAAAATACCGCAATAAATATTGTGCACGATCATCCATCAGCCTCACCTTATGCTATCTCTCTACCGTAGGACTGCTGGAAGAGATTTCTTTTTAGAAATAAGTACCTAGTACCTGTTGTGTTTTTATCTTAATGTGATTGACTAAATAATAAATAAACAGTTAAATAAATGAATAAAAGTTGTTCAGAATCATGAGTAGAAACACTCTACAAAATGTGTGTACTCATTAAAAAATAACGCTGTATAAGTGAGTAATAAATAGTAGTGAGTCAGTGAATATCTTAAATTTCAGGGTTGGGTTAGTACATTTGTGATATGGCAAAGAAACTTAGGCCCGTAGTAATATACCGCACTCGACTCTGAGGTCGATCTCAAGAGCAATTGACAAATATGACAAATATCATTCAAGGTTCTGCTCGGAGTTGAGTGCAGTTTATTAATACGGGACTTAGTTATGGTTAATTAGTTAATTAACATGCATACTTTAGATAAAATAACTTAGGTTTTAAGGTCCTATTCTACCTGAGCGGTATCTTAGCGGTACGTGGGAAGCGGTATTCTGATTGGTACAACTTACAAATTACAAAACAAATTGTCAAGCGATTGAGTACCGCTACCGACGTCCCGCGCGGATAAGTTTGAATAGACGGCGGTCGTTATACAACCCATGTCCGAAGCCTGCTACTTGTAGAATGCGGTTGAAAAATTCTGACACTAGGGTTCACTGGGTTGTTGGACGACTCCATCACGCAAAAGAGAGTTTGATTAGGGTCTAAGGTCCGTATTTATACATCGCACTCAACTCTACGATCGATCTCAAGAGCGATTTTGACAAATGTCAGACAATACTGCACCTGAAAGTTGCACTCAAGATCGATCTTAGAATTGAGTACGGTTAACAAATAGGGGTCAAAATGTGTATCAAAATACCCCATGATACTTCTCCATCTTCTCCATAACTTTGGCGCGCCTCTTCTTCCAGATCTTGGTGAGGAAGACGGGAGTCAGCAGCGGCAGCATGCGGTGTCTCATCGTTTGAGGGTTTATTTTGCCGACTGTACTACGCTTGGTGGAGAAACGCGTCGCTTATTGCAACGCGAAGGTTCTCAGAGTTCCGTAGTCAACTATAAATTCTTATTTTATTAGTCTTTTTGGTGTTGTATCACGGTTTCTTTACGCACAGTTCAAACAAGCGGCTGCTCAGTTTAACCAGTCAGATAATGTTCTTCCTCAAATTAAATTTTCTATTAAAACTTTTACACTTTTCTTTGTCGCGTAACCCCAATTTCTTTTTATAAAAGTCTAGTATCTTCACATTTGGTTTTCAACTGATTAATAGTTTCTACCCGTCAAAGCGATTTGGAACTACAATTTGAGCCGATTCGCCTTGATGTTTCCTAGTCGAAACGGCTCAAATGATATTTCCTAAAATTTTAGCCACAGAATTACAACTTTAAACTTGAATTTCTATATTTATTTTATACCTAATGGTTATAATTTGGTAGGCACTGTAACTTTTTGTCTAATCTCTCAATTCGAAAAACATACAAATTCACAAAAACTGGATTTCACAATATCCCACAAAAATTACAAGTATAAATTATCCAATAATGTGTTTACCGAAAGAACACGCATGTAATACTAAAATATTTGCTTATATTGTTTGTAATTTGAGATAAACTGGTCATTTACATCGGGCTGGATGTAGGGTGGTCTTATCAATGTCGTCAGAGGCCATGTGGAGTATGAGTGCAAGGTTCATCAAAATTTGTCACGTCGAATCCTATATAAAATAATTTATAGAATAACCATTTTAACCTGTAGTGTGTGCGGAAGGTCACGCCGCTCCCGCAACGGCTTATATAGCCACGAAAAGTCTTGCCTCAGACACTGATTAAATCGTCTGTCACAGACGTACGCGGTCAATGTTGTAAAAATGTCCTTTGACCCATAAAATCTTCTTGTCATGAGACAAAGAACGAGCCGATGAACCCTGATGTCAGGGTATTTCAAATAAGGGCTCTCTCAGAATGTAAACCTTTTTAAACTATATTTAAAACACACAACAGAGAGATCTCATTTTTGATCTTCGCTTAGAATGCTCATACGCATGTCAAAACACTACACGACGCATTCTGTCACGACCATTAAATATTGAACTGATACATGACTAGCACGTATTGATTACTGTAATTATTTATGTAGCAAGACGAATAACAATAATAGGTAATATTGTTATTTTAAAAACACGACATTATTTTACTATTAAACTTTCTAGACTGTGATTCAGATTGTGTATGGCTCTTATAAAAGAGAAAATTGTGTCTTACAATTTTTTTTTCATATTTCGATCTGTGTTTCTTGGGGAAAGATGAGTTTTACAGGTTAATCCACCTCTTAAAATCTTTGCTGCTATTATTTTTAACACTCAATGACTTATTTTTTTACGTCCTTGCTCTGACAAATACTTATTAGTGTGATGTCAGTCCAGCCCCAAAAGAGCTATATTAATTGCAGACAGTGTAATTATCAATGTTTATTATTTATTAGCCCTCACTGACCACTGACCCATCCTCAGATAAGCTGTTGAATAATAACATTTTCGGGGTTATTAGGCAGAAAGTAATTTATTGCGTATGATATTATTTCAATAAACTTGCTCATCATACATACAACCCGAAAACATGTTGTAATTAAAAACTATATTTTTGTTACAAATAATAGTATAGCATCACCCCACATCCTTTCCCGCGGGATTCGTAAGAGTCGACTAAGGGACTCGAGAGTATTGGTGTATTACAAATTTTAGGCGACAGTCTGACACTATAGTGATACACGTGCTTTCTGAAACAACCCTGGGAAACAATCCTTAAAAAATGTCAGACGTGGCAATAGCGGCCGTATTTTTTTGCGGCCGTTAAAACTATCTAACCCGCAAAGGAAAAAGGCGTGATATTGGTATGTAATTACTAACGATACCGTTTCTAAACCAGATCACAAATAAGTAACTCGAATTTTTACGATTACACTGGTCACAAATATATTTTCGATGAGCCGTAAATTGTCACGATTGAAAGTCACCACTTGAAGTATGTAAAAAGTTTTTAATTTACCTAGATGTCACCACTTCACTTTTACCACTTTTGGTTATTTTAAATGGATAATAGCCTATGACCCGCAGACCTATGAGCGCTGTCCGAAAATTAACACTTGCATTGCTATACGATTTAAACTGTGGTCATTAATTTTTTATCCAAGGATTGAAGGTCACCAAATTACACATTAGATTTATAAATGGATATTAGCATATCACCGTTGGATCTGCGAGCGAAGACTGAAGGGTGCCAAGGGTGGTATAGGTCGGCAGGGCACCAGTTCTCGAGGGTGTGAGGGTATAATAAGAGCACGGGGTCAGTGGTGCATTCGCCGTGAAAACCAGCCTGATTGAACAACTGCGTAGGTAAATAGGTGTTAAAAAATAACGCGAAAATTGATTAAATTTTATGCCATATAATGAATGAACTTGCAACTTTCCTAGCTTCTAACCGTTTTCCCGTAGGAATGAAACGTTTTACCGATCATTTCATTTACACACAAGATAATGGAATCAATACCTATACCTACCTAAATTGCTGAAAAGCGAAAACAAAGAAAACTACATTTTTGGTCAACTTTTGACGGATTTTTTGTTTGACTTAAAATCAAAATAGTACATTAGCAGTAACGAAAATGGACCAATTTCTGGATAAATAATATTGGAAAGAGAGCTTCCCAAGTGAACAGACCAGAAATTGGCATTTTTGCTGAGGGTAACATAAGGCTTTCATTTCTAGTTTTAGAATCAAATAACCACTTGCAATATAATAACAAAGTAACCCCTATTTTAGAAATCAAAGATTCTGTAGATAGAAAAATAATCGAAGTATACAGATTTAAAACAGCGCCAAACTAATTGCCCTTTTGAATGTAATTACCAAAAAGAAGTTATCTTCTAATTCTAAAACTTGCATAATTATTTACGTATGCATGCATGCATATATCACGCCTTTATCCCCTGCGGGGTAGGCAGAGCGTTAACGGCCGCAAGAATACGGTCGCTATCGCCACGTCTGACATTTTTGAGGATTGCTTTCCAAGGTTGTTCCAGAAAACTTATGTATCACTATAGTGACAGGCTGTCAGCCTGTCGCCTAAAAAATGTAATACACCAATACTCCCGAGTCCCTTAGTCGCCTCTTACGACACCCGCGGGAAGGATGTGGGGTGATGCTATTCTAAGCCGGCATCACGTATTTACGTATGCAATAAACGATAACCCAATCCAAAATATTATGCTATCTACACGTAGCAAAAAATATTAAAGAAATGGCCAAGTACGAGTTGGACTCGCGAATGAAAGGTTCCGTACTAGTTAGTATTAAAATAGCATAAAAATCATGTGTCAGTGTCATCATTCTCCTCGCCTTATCCCGTTTCTCTGTCGGGGTCTGCCACCTATTGTCGGTTGTGCAGTAAGTAGTAATATTAATTTTACTCACTCTTTTAGTATTTTGTGAAAAATTCAATAATATATGGGATACAATACAGTGTCAAATCAATCCAAACAAAATCACTCTGAGTAAAATCGAGCAAAAAATGGCACGTTTTACGTAGATTTTATACCTGATTGCCTGTTAACAAAAATGCGACATCTGTGAAAATTTCTTAATTTCAATACTATGATTAACGCGGTTTATGACAAACAGACGGACAACGACGACACGATGCTTTTAGTAGGTACGGAACCCAAAACCACATTTTTCACAGAGCACACAGCCTAAATTATTTCAGACCCAATGGCCCGGAAAATAAACTCTGTCACGTCGGCAAAGAGTCTAAAATTAATTCGCGTCGACGTGAGAATTCAGGTTTTCAGGGTCATTACGACCTATACCTTATAAGAGTTTTGAAAATACTTTTACAAATAAATAAGTGTTTGATAGGGAAAAGCCTTGAATAATATCTACTAGATTTTGATAATAAACGGGATGTAAGTCAATTTATTAATCTAACAAAAACAATTTCACATGTCAAAATTACATAAAAAGTCACTTAAAACTACTTAACCTAAATTACCTACCTATTCAAACTACTAGATTTGCTTTTTTTAGCCATGGAAATATTGGCACTATTTCTTACAACGACCCGATAAACCTTAGTGACAGAATTTTTGAAACGCCTTCTACAAGTAGCAGCCTCTGACGTGTTTTGCGTGGTTTGCAACCATGATCCTACAGGATCTTGTACAGTAGAATCTTGTAATTACTACAACTATAACAAGGAGCTATAAGTATATATTGTTGTTTTTTACTAATGTTTTTTTTGTAAGCAAAAACAAATAAATACATGGGGTACCGTCCCAACCAAAGTACGAGACATTATGCACAACTCTAATTAAATAAGTAGGTCAAACTTAATTAGCACCCTAACAAGTTAATTAGTTCACAGGTGAGAAAAGTTTGTTAACGACGATAAAAACACACCAAAACAAAAGACAGCCAACAAACTTTAAGTGATTATTTTTAGGATGAGTAAGGAATTTAAAAAAATAGTTGAAGGCAAGATTGAAGGAAGAAGAGGAAGGGGAAGACCAAGAAGGAGTTATTTGGATCAGATAAAGGAGAAAATAATGGTCACGTCGTACAGAGAAGTCAAGGAGAAGGCGGAGGACAGAGAAAGCTGGCGGATACTCCACCGACAAGAGCAATGCCCTTAAATAAATGATGAAGGAACACTGCCGAAATATGTAAGAATATTAAACTTCCCCGTACAAAGCAACACATTTTTTTTAATGGAAGATGTAGTTTGTTTTTACGTATTTTTATCTATATTCTTAGAGGAAAATTGTTCAGCTTAACAAGTAAAACAGACCCTAAAACATTTGCGCTGAATTTAAAATGAATTGATATTTTACTCGAATGCACAACTACTGTATCTCTTTTTAAAAAGCCTTAACTTATACAATACAGGTGTAGATATTTAGAAATACTTTGATTGTAAACTGTTTTGATCTCACCAAACTCCGAAATACCTGTTACCGCTGTTTACATTTTCCAATGAAGTGTGCTTACCTGAAAACAAAAAAACATAAGGTGAAAATTCTGCAAATCAGTCCATATACAGTGTGTAAGGGACAGCGGGCCGAATACTGATAGGGACTGCAAGCAGACCATGAAACTGAACAACTTTCCCCTAAGAACATATGTCAGGAAACGTCAAAAATTGTTGGTTTCCCATAGTAAATGCAGTCAACTGATCACGATTTTGTACGAGAGGTCGGATTTTTTCGGCATATATTATGTTCCTAGGGGAAAGTTGTTCAGTTTCATGGTCTGCTTTCAGTTCCTCATCAGTATTCGGGACGCTGTCTCTAACACCCTGTATATTTGTTTTAAACGCAATATCAGATTTTAGGTATAAATGAATAGCACATAGCCAGCTTAATATTAAATAAGGCCGTCACCCGCTTCTCCGTTATTAAATTCCTGCGATATTTGTACGGGACAAACACAAAAACATGAAATATTGCTCGCTGAGATTTTAAGTCTTGAGTTTTGAGGGAGATTTAACATGAAAATTGCCGCGTGATGTCGGCTTAGAATAGCATCACCCCTGATCTACCCGCGGGTGTCGTCAAAAGCGACTGAGGGATAATTTATCCGGGGAATTGGCAGCAGCGTTCCCTGTTAAATAACATTTTGCACGGCGCTCGCCAATCCACCTGCCAAGCGTGGCGAGTATGGCAATACTCCCCGCTCCCGATAGGGGGAGGCCCATGTCCAGCAGTGGACTGTAATGGCTGTTAGGTAAGGTAAAGATAAAAATCTGCAAATTGTAGAGTAGTAAAACACCGTATATAACATGAAAAAATTGTATGGAACTTCCATACAAATTGATTCGTTGGCTGATATCTACATTTTTTATGGGAGATCTATTTTTTTTTCTATATTTCGACTTAAGTTCCTGGAGCTAGCTTCGCTTTATGGACTTGATCATAAAGTATGTTAGCCCTAATATTGAAACGAAAAACAAGAGCTAAAAATGAATGCTTAAGAGACTGGACCACGGCCACCCATAGCGTGCAAACAGTACACACCATAACAAACAAACCCTGAAACCATATCAGCATAACCTTGACCTCGACATGCCATAGGCTATAGGGTATTTATCAATCGGACAAAGAAAAGGACATGCTTGGACCTCAGAAGGTTTGATTAACTGGCCGTAAACACGAAAAGATACCACCAACAAAGTATGGTCCATGAATCTACTGCACCATTGACATGATAAAAGAATGAAGTCTATTCCCTTTTTGAAAAATGACAATTAGCGCGCGTGCGAACAGGACGGAATCTTCCGATGCGATGCTTTTTCGTATTTTTGATGATAACTCGGATTTTTTAAAAACCGTTTAAATAACTGACTGACCGTAAACACGAAAAGATACCAACCCCGTAGCAGTCAATCCGTTGCGAACTTTTATTCAAACATACTTAGTGCATAACAAAACAAACGTAGATAGCTGTGACAGACGATTTAATCCGATCACTAATTTAAATTGCCTGGACTGCCACAGCAACCGTTGTATATGGTAGTTTGTGTGGATTGTTTTAATTATTGTTTTGTAAATTTTTATTTTGGTCTTGATTTAAGAGTTAATGTGTGTGTGACTGTGGCAAGAAATAAACTTTTTATCTATCTATCTATCGCGAACTGGATAAAACTGGCATTAGTATCAAACTTGTGACGAATAGTATTTCCTACTTGCTATGAGCCATAATTTTCAGCTTACAACTTTCTGCCATTTTACAAAGTTTGGCTTTTCAGGCTTTTCTTTTCAATTTATCGGAGGCAGTTACTCTACGCTGCAAACAATTTCAGGATGTTAGGGTCAATGACCCGGAAAACCCTCGTTATGAAAAGAGGGTAACTCAAATTCTATGAGCAAACACGACTTACTTGGGGCACCACTTGCCTATTTTCTTTTCTTTCGAGAAATCGCAACCAGGCAAATATAACACCGACTGTACAGTCACTTTCTTTCTACCCTTGTGCACACCATTTTGATGTTTTTTGTGGAAACTTGTAACAAAACAAGTGGCTAGTGGCTACCTAATTCACCGGCTTTCACCGAAGCAAACGAACTAGAAACTCCTTTTTCACTGAAAGTGCTACCTGCTAACCTACATCCTCTGTGAAACCCTGAGAGGATGTTATCTTTTCAGGCACGTCCCGTTAACCTAAAAGTGCGAGCAGCAGAGGGACAAATAGGAGTATAACACGAAGCCAGCCGGTATATAAAAGTCTCATAAAACACACAATTTTCTATCTACCGTAATAAATAACTGTCAAATTATAAATACATACACAAATCACGTCTTTATCCGTTGCGAGGTAAGCAGAGCGTTAACGATCGCAAAATTACGCTCGTTAATGCCTCGTCTGACAAGTATTGAGGACCCTTCAGATGTTTCGTGCATCACTGTAGTGAATTGTAAAACACATAAAGTCCCGTGTCCCTTAGTTGCCTTTTACAACACCCGCGGGAAGAAATGGGGTGACGCTATTCTAAGCCGGCATCACGTTCAATCACTGTCCAATTGTATTGAGGTAATATTAGCACAATAAAGAGGTATCAGGTGGGGAGATGCACAGACTAATCAATCTATATTTGAAAACTTGCAATACTTTCCAAAGCAGACAGGAAATTTTTGCAAGCTTTCTAAAAAAAATATACCTATAGTGCTTAAAATAAGTTTAGGGACCCAATCCCCGGATATTCAGTTGTTTTTTTGCATCTGAACAGTCCATTAGTATTGACTTCTCGATCTCGATCGAATCGAAAGTTTCTTGTTAATAAAATGTACCTAATAAATTTTGCATTCAAGTGCTCTGAATATTTGACTTTGCAAAAAACAAATGACTATCCGTGAATTCAGCCCCCTAACCCTTAAAATATAGCTTGATATCCCTGTGACGTTTGAGAGATCCATACTAAAAGAAAAGTGAACCTAATGTCGTAGCATTTGCCTGAAACTGAAAGAAGTCACAGGTATCAAGCTATGTTTTATGCACTATAACACTGGAAGTGTCTTTTGGTATTCTACCGACTTAAAATCAGCTTACTAGTCACTGACGGTTCCCTATATATTAGCATAAAAATATTAGGCATAATATAGGTTGGCACAATGTACATTGAACTAAAGATACTTACGCATAAAAATAGTAGGCATAACACGTTAAGCATAATTTATTAACCTAACCTAACCTAACTTAACCAAACCTAACCTAATGTCTATAAAAATACTAACCTAACCTAACCTAACCTAATGTCTATAAACAATTGTTAGACATAAATAAACTGTATTATACCAAGATAAATATTATGCGAAAAAATGTTTATGCCAAAGATATAAAAGGGGAAAAAGAATTATGCGAAACATGTTATGCTAAAACATATTAGTGGGAAAAACATTATGCTAACAAAAGGGATCCCTTCGTTGTTATTTTCCATCTACAACAAAACTTCTAAAAAAGTGGGCGAGGGTCACTGCGACCCCCTAACCCGATACGCGTCAACGGGGGGTCAAACGAGCTCTGTCAAGCCCCTGCGGCACTGCGGCGGCCCACTTACTATGTGGCTTAAGAGGGAAATGTAGGCACGCCCGATGTATGGATGGGCTAGATTCTATGAAACTATACATACATACATACATAAATCACGCTTTTATCCCTTGCGGGGTAGGCAGAGCGTTAACGGCCGTAAGAATACGGTCGCTATCGCCACGTCTGTCATTTTTGAGGTTTGTTTCCAAGGCTGTTTCAGAAAAGATGTGTATCACTATAGTGGCAGGTTGTCAGCCTGTCGCCTAAAAATTGTAATACACCAATACTCTTGACTCGATTAGTCGCCTCTTACGACACCCGCGGGAAGGATGTGGGGTGATGCTATTCTAAGCCGGCATCACAGGGCTAAATTCTATGTAACTATCACTACTACAATAACCAAACAGTCCACTGCTGGACACGGGCCTCCCCTATGCCTCAATGTCAGTTTGGAATCAAACGTCACATCCAGATCTTTGACGGAGAATACTCTAGTTACTAGAGTCTAGTAATATTAAAGTCATGAAATGTGTAGTTACAGTTTATAATACTATTTTTTCTGGAATAAGAGATAATATAGCTTTTTGAAATATACAGATCTAATCTATTAGTTATGCAATAAGTTTGAAAACGACAGAGGTCAGCTTGTAAGTCATGAGCATCTTGAACATTCTGAATTTTCTTTATAATTTTCATATCGTCAGCATACATTAATATCTCAGAGTGCATAAATATACTTTCGACATCATTGATAAATAGATTAAATAATAAAGGGGCTAGAAGAGACCCTTGCGGCACACCAGACGGGATTTGAAACCAATCTGAAGTACCTATAACCCAGCAGCACTACAGCTTGACTACAATTCTTAATGTAAGACGTCAACCAGCGGAACAAGACGTCATGGACGCCCATATTATTGAAGTTGAGGAGGAGCACGTTATTATCTATCTTATCGAAACATTTACTATAATCTGTAAAAATTATATAATATGTAAAGATGAAGCAAAACGAGCACTCGTGCAATTTAAAAAATAACTACTAGAACTAGAACTCATATCAAAATTTTCATGCATTTTACCATAAATTAAAATAAAACTAAACATAAAATTAAGTAGGTAAGAAAAAGAAAAATACACTTGAATGTGAATTTTTGTTTGGGAATCGTACGTAATCTCGATTCGCTTAGATAACTTGACCTCTATGCGCCATACACGCACGTACGGGCGCGTGCCGGCAGTTACGCTGGTCGTAAGCGAATGAATTATAGACTAAACATCAACAGATAGCCACACAGAATCATGCAAACACACAACATTTATCACTACGATATTCACCAAGTATTTCCCTTTGACCCCCATTCTTCACTCATCACCACCAGCGGTTATGATCATCATGATGACTTCTGCACACATCACGCCCAGCTGTTCTATACACAGTTTTGTTTCACTCACTTTTGGTTTATACATTGTCTGATTATGAGCACATTGGTACGAATTATTTTAATTTTCTTCTCATTATATCAGTCTATGATATTTTTGGAATAGAATAATAATAACATTCACCAAAAACAAAATAATCCAGCCCAAAGCTTCGAAACTAAAAACTCTCTCTCTTCGTATGGCACATCGAGTCGTCTAAAGACCAAATGAACCCTAGTGGTAGAAGTTTTCAACTGCCTTCTACAAGTAGCAGAGTTCTGACATGGTTGTGTAACGACCGCCGTCTAAGTAATCATAGACAGCAACCGGGACCTATGGCTTATCGTGCCAGCCGAAACACGGATCCATTTTTTTACGGACAATCGGGACACTAAAATAAAGAATATTTACATAAAAAACGCATCGGTTAAAACTGTATGCAGAGCTTACCATATTTGAAACTAGGTCAAATAATAGGTAGGATTTAGAGGATTAGCTTGCAGATGGAATACCTAAACAGGTTTCAGCCATTTATTAAACCTGGGACTGAATTGGACTAAGATTTAATCTAGAACTAGATCTGATGTCGGCACGCCGTGAATGTCAAAAAGTCATTTAATTTTGCCCAGTCCATGCCGGGGAAACTTCTTATTCCCACAGGAAAACTATGTGCAATCGCTGGGCAGGCTGCTAGGGTGATCCAAAAAAGTATATAAAGTAACTTTGAACAACAACCACTGCCTAAATAATCAATTTTGATCATTCATAGCTGCTAAGTATTTTTTATCAATATAATCATTCCCCTTGCCTTAACCCGTTCTCTGTCGAAATCGGCGGAGGGGTTTTGACGTGGAATCAAGTTTTTACACAGAGCGACTGCAACCTGAAGGCTAACCTAGCCCGAATCTTGGTTAAGTCACATTCAAATATCATCTGAACTAAAATTTTATTTCAATGTGGGTTTCATTATGATATTTTTTCTTCACCGTAAGAGCTGTCTGTAAATGTACGTGAGTAAAAACACATTGGTACATGGCGGGGATCGAACTCGGGTCTCACGATTGTAAGACCGGTGACCTAACCACTTGGCCACCGCCACTCTAGAAATTTCGCAATAGAATATGTGTGACATATGTAAAGACTTATATGTACACACATAGCATAGAACAGCAAATGTTAGAGGTCACGCGAAGTGTCCAGGGAAATTGTACATTGGCTTTTCTGACTGCGGGTAAAGTTTGCGGTCACTGAATACGAACGCGCGTACATAACAGATGCGAAAACTATTTTTGGTTATTGGCTAGTAGCATTTTATCAACGTGCTTGTCGTAAAAGATCCGTGTAAAAGTAAACTATAACAATGGGAAGTCTATTCATCAGTTACCCTTGAGGTATACGTGAAATATTGCAACTAGCAAAATATTAACTACTACAATTCTGCCGATAAGATCCCAGCTAAGCATAAAGTCATAATCAACTCTGCCTAATGACGCTGATTTTCACAGCGTTGCCGTTAGGGTACATTTTACACATTTGACGTACCTTTTTGGGCTCCCATGTGTAATGTGTAATCTTGCCAGTACATGTGTAATTTCTTTGAACTCACCGCCAAAATATCTCAATCAAAGAAATAAATGAGCGCTGCTGCGTATAGAGAAACGTAGAGAAAGCTAACTCATTTTATCTCCCTTGCTCTAGCAAAACTCCATATTAAAGCATCTCTTTCACTCATCACAGAAGCAGCGATCTCACTACCCAATTTACCATGTTTGTACCATGGCTAAAAAATGAGCTAAACCACCGTTTACCAAGCTACTTTTTCTAAGTGTTATTGAGTCATTCCTTGTACATAAAGATTAAAAGAAAAAAGTAATGGCGTTTTCAATCCAAAAAACATCCAAAAAATTACTACAAAAAAAAGACTGCTGTTATGAGTGATTTGCGAAAAAAAAATGCTCATGTACACTTTTGTCACAATATGTACACTTTTTGCGGCGGATATGTGTATTTTGGGATCTCGGTTGCGGCAACACTGGATTTTCAGCTGATACCTCGATTTTTTTGATTTGATGTAATTGTTTTTGTGTGACGCAATTTTATGCTATTTTAGGCTATGATGATGATAATAGATACATACACATACACAAATCACGCCTCTATCCCTTGCGGGGTAGGCAGACCATTAAAGATCGTAAAATTACGGTCGTTATCGCCACGTCTGACAAGTATCAGATGATTCGTGTATCACTGTAGTGACCAGTTGTCAGCCTGTCACCTAAAGTTGTAATGCATATGAAACCCTCGGTCCCTTATTTGCCTCTTACAACACCCGCGGGAAGAATTGGGGTGATGCTATTCTATGCCGGCATCACACGGCAATGATGATAATAAACTGAAATAATACTAATAACTGAGTCCTCCTTTACTTCAGCATTTCACAATTCTCAAATAAGTCAAATTGTGAGGCTAAGCCAAGATCGATATTAAGGTTTGCCCTTTACCGACTTTAGAGAAATAATATTGTGTAGTTTTTGTGTACCTATGTGAGACCTCTCGTCTATGAAGAATAAAAAGTTACCATACTGTAGACAAACTGACATCAAGGGTCATTGAGTCGTAATTCGACCCGATATCCCACAAGATAGCAGAAATAAAAATATGTTTGATACGGAAACCTTTTAACTTAGTAGGCTCTTACATTTTACCAATTGACACGTGCCAGTAGAAAGGTCAGAGTTTATACTGAACGAACCTGAACTATAAGTTGCAACTCTGTATCGCAAATGGAGATTGAAATTACGGTCACTTGTTACAATGTCAAATAATATTCAATGTTGCAAGTTATTTTAGAAAGAAAGGGTCATGGTGTTATTAATACCTAAACAGAAACGCTACTTGAAGAATGCGGTTGAAAAAATCCTGATACTAGGGTTCATTGGGTCGTTGGACGACTCGATGTCCCACACGAATAAATTAAGACCTAAACAGAGCGAGGTTAACCTAAGATGAATAGTATGTTATTGTGGGTATGATGTAGTTACAGATAAGGTGTGTCAGATGCATACTAGACGAATTGTCAAAAATGCCTCTGATTGAGCGTTATCCTTGAATCTGACAAGCTGCCAAATCAGGGCGGGCTACTCCAAATACCTACTATTGAGCGACCTTGTAATTTCACAACTTCTACTCATCACAATAAAAATAATTTAATATGGATTTAAGTTGTGCTATTAATGGATTTATTTGATCATAAAATTATTGAAAAGATAAAAAAAATCGCTCTCTCTCAAGAGATTAAAACGTAGGACTTGTAAAATCCAATAATGCAAACAGGGCTTAAAATAGTTTAAAATTGATCTATTCAGAGCTTGTACACTTCCAAACAATGTGAAGAATTTGAATTCCAAATAATAACTCGTCTTTTTTCTACCATTTTTTTGCTTATCGCGAAACAACGTTGGGTTTGTTTGCCAGTCTATCAATCAAACATTATGTCGAATTTCAGATTCTCTTTCAAACCATTACCTATTATCAATCTAAACAGTTTTAACGGTACCAATCACTTACTACTACTTACTACTGGTACTTTTTTGATAGTTCTTTAAAGTTTATTTTAAGGTAGAACTGGTCTGGATTCGACACCCAAATAAACCAGATATTACACATCAAAAGCCAAATAAAAAAGAGAACAGCCTGAAATCAAGCCTGTAAGTCTTAAGACTCTTTTCCGCTCTTAACCAGCCTTAAAATCTTAAAAGTGGCTTAAAGCTGTCTAAGCAGCGCTGAGCAGCACTTAATTACAGCAGTTTAAATACTCATTAAATCAGCTTATCAGCCGCTATAAGTAAATACAACCTGTTTAGTATTAATTAGCCAGAAAGTCTTAGCTTAATCCTATCACGGTATACTGCTGCTATAACAGCCACAAAAGTCTTAAGATCCTATTAATATCGTTTACAAATCAGCAAATAAGTTAAGTTGCCTTGTGATGCCGGCTTAGAATGGCATCACCCATTACTTCCCGTCGGTGTTGTAAGAGGTTGTAGGTGTTCATGTGTTTTACAATTTTAGGCGACAGACTGACAACCTGTCACTTTAGTGATACACTAATCATCAGAAAGGGCCCTCAATGCTTTACAGACGTGGCGAAAACTATCGCGATTTTGTGATCTTCGTCAGCTCTGCCTACCCTGCAAGGGATAAAGGCGTATTTGTGTGTTTACCTATACTTAATAAGAAATTGCCAAATTAATAATTTACAATTACCGTTTTCGGAAAATTCTACCAAGCTTTCTTTACAAATTACTTAAGGGTCATAACAAGATTCGTTAGAGAACATGTTTAAGTGTAAATGTGAAAAATCGTACCGTCATACATCTGATGACACCATGAATTATCATAATCATCATATAACGTAGAAGAAGCGAAAGAAGTATGCCAGGATCGTAGCAAGTGGAAGGAAATAGTCTCTGCCTACCCCAACGGGAAGGAGGCGTGATTTATGTATGTATCATCTAGCAGTTTTCACGCGCGCTTTTATGCATTGAGGTACCTGAAAAGCATCACTCCAATACTACCCGTTGTATAGTAAAAGGCGACTGAGAAATTTATCCAGGGAAACGGCATCCGCCGGCATTTGCGTTCTCTGTGAATACAACACATTGTACTGCATTTGCCAAACCGCCTGCCAAGCATGGCAAGAATGGTACGTGGTTTGGCGAGCGCAGAGCAAATTGTTGTATTGCGTGGTGAGTATGGCAGATACCCCCCAATTTGGGGGTCCAGCAGTGGAATGCTGCTGAAGTAGCACCTAATAATATGCCGCTAGGTTGTGCTACGAAATAGTAAACTTCGTAGCGGTGTGCTACGAAAACGTAGCGCCTATTCGTTCTGCGCATTCTAAGTGTTAAGTTTGACCTTTATCGATTCTTGGTACCTGAATATTTTTTATTCATACTAACGACAAGCGGCTGCGCCCGCTGCAACTCATTTTCCCGTGGGAATAAGATGTTTTCCCGGCTACTTTTATACATAACAACCTTCCTCTTAAATCACTCTATCTATTAAAGAACCTGCATCAAAAACCGTTGTGAAGTTTTAAAGATTAAAGAAAACATACAGATGCGAAAAGCGACTTTGCTTTATACTATGTAGTGATGTTTTCATTACGCTTTATACTATTCAAATGAAACTATATAGAAAATACAGCATGGTGATGATGATCTCTCCGACCGATTTCGGCCATGGCGACCACTTTGACTCCTAATCAGATCGGCGCTGATGCGCCCGGAGATGGCTATTGTAGCCAATTTTGGCAGTAAACTCCCGTGCACAGAGTGGACACGTGAGTTTGCCATTTAATTATAGTTAATGGCATATACAGCATGGTATGCATATACAGTAATGGCATATACAGCATGGTTAATGGCATATACAGCATAATACAGCATGGTAACTAAAGAGCAAATAGACATTATGACTGGCAGATCAAATGAACTACTTATTAACACGATATTGTATGAAAATACGAAGAGATGACGTATCATGTCTCTCTAATTTGGCTGGAGTCAAAACACCTACTTTCATATAATTTTCTGTTTATTTATTACAACCTTGAATATCTCGAAAAACCATAAATGCAGAATGTAGTATTTTTGGACAAAAGTTTTAAGCGTACTTTTGTATGTTATTAATGACCCAGTTAATTAAGTTTATTATCGTACAAACGTAAACGCTCGAGTATTAAAAACGTCAATTTAGCTGTCAAATAACACTTTGCGAAATCCGTTTTGAATCCATCACCGTCACCAATAGCTTCATAAAATGTTTCAACTAGATGCGAATAACGACACTATTAATTTGATACTAAATGAGTCTGTATGAGATGGCCGGGTAAAGGTCGCTTTCTTACCCGTTTCTTGGCCATTCTGGAAATGTTACATTACTGGCACTAGGTATACAGTACAGGGAGGTACTTCCGCGTTGCGCAGTGAGCCGCGCGCCCCGGTCGACATTTGGTGGTGGACTGACTAGGGTTGGGGCGGCCACCAGGGTGGGACTCAGGGTTACAGATTAAAAGTCATAGTTCAGTGTTTTTCACGGACCAGGATTGACAACAGATTAAAAGTCATAGATCAGTGTTTTTCACGGACCAGGAGGTAACCATATTGCTCATAATATATATAATATGGTGTAAGAGACACCCTGACAAATACTGATTGGGTGCATTCAGACTATTAAATTAAAAAATTCTTCCCTAGGATCATTCAACAACTGTTTTGGGAAACGACAAGAATCCGACCTTCCATACTAAATCACGAACAGCTGAATGCTTGTACTATGTGAAGGCATAATTTTTTAAGGTTTCGAGGAGAAAGTTATTCAGTTTCATGGTCTACATGCACGCTATCAGTATTAAGAGTCAGCACTCGTTGTGAATGTTTTACTATTTTGTAGAAATTGTCTTTTTAACACTTGGTGATTTATTCAAACACTAGATATTTATATTAACTCTTTTGTTACAAAGTTAACACAAATACAAAGTAAGAACAAAAAAGCTAGTCCTAAATCCATGCCTGGACACCGTCCTACATTCTACCATACCAAACGAAAACGCCTCAACTCCGCCCGAGTGCACAGAATTCAACCCTATTCCGTCTGTGATAAGAAAGGAAATGATTTGATACAATATTTTGGTAGTCGGCGCGCATTTTCCTAGATATTGCACGTAGTTTACAATTGGTGTGTTTTCTCTTCACGTTTTTGTATATTTCTCGTAGGTAAACAATATTCACTCATAATCAAATTACTTACGATGTTACTAAGTAAAAATTGAATTAAGGTTCGAAAGCAAAGCGTATATATACTATAGCTATAAATAACATGTGGTATGTTTTTTTATTGGAATAATAATAAAAGGAAAATAACTCATTATGGGAGTTCACGGGAACTGTGTCCCTTAGTCACCTTTAACGACAACCACGCACGATTAAAAACGGGGTGATGCTATTCTGAGTCGGCACCACATCGCTCAGTTTACGTACAATAAAGTACCAGTCAACGTACAATACCGTGAACGTACATGGCGAATGCAACATCACAGCAATATCAAGTATACAATCAAAACTAACTAACTATAAAAAAAATATATAACGTGTCAACGAAGTTTAAGTGATAATTATGACGAAACGAAATTTTTCTTTCTCACTCATGAAATCAAAAAAATTCTTGAACATTGAAATAAGGTTTGTGAAAAACTGATTACGAAAAGGAAACTTAAATATATATCGCTAAGTGACTCATTTATCTAAAACAATGCTCAAATAGTGATTTTGAATTCAGCAAACTTTTCAGCGAAATCTCTATTTCGTACTTTAGTAAAAGAGTTGTTCATGTTGTATTCAGAGCACTACTAAAGAGCCCGAATAAGGTAAAAAGTGAGTTCTAGTAACTAAAGTACGCCCTATAAGTTAATAGATGACATTCATTCATTTTTGCCGTGTGATGGCGGTATAGAATAGCATCACCCCAATTCTTCCCGTGGGTGTTGTAAGAATCAACTAAGGGACTCGAGGGTTTCATGTGTGTTAGCACGTAACTCTAGGCGACAGGCTGACAACCTGTCACTACAGTGATACACGAATCATCTGAAGGTGCCCTCAATACTTGTCAGACGTGGCGATAACGACCGTAATTTTACGATCGTTAACGCTCTGCCTACCCCACAGGGGATAAATGCGTGATTTGTGTGTTTTTTGTTTATAACATTCATCGCGCTGTTTCATATTTCATCGACTATATCTACTTGCACTGTCTCGGTTGCCTTCCGTCTGTGGTCTGAACTTTCAATGATTACTTTGTTCGTCACAAAGCTACGTCAGTAGCCTTAAAATAATTCTACAGTATGGTTGAGTAACGTCATCACATCATCCTATAGCAGTCCACTGCTGGACGTAGACCTACAGGGTACGCCACAAGGCACCGCCTCCCGGTTTCGCCATCCAGTCGCTACCAGCCGTTCTCTTTAAGTCATCGGCCCAAGAGCGTCTACCGCTACGCTTGCTTCTTCTTTTTCGTGTGGGACACGAAGTCGTCCAACGACCCGTTGAACCCTAGTGTCAGAATTTTTCAACCGCCTTCTACATGTAGCAGGCTTCTGACATGGTTGTGTTACGACCGCCGTCTAAGTGATCATAGACAGCAACCAGGACCTATGGCTTAACGTGCCATCCGAAACACGGAACCATCTTACTTACAGACAATCGGGTGGTTCAGCCCGCAATGTCCTAGCCAGACTGGGAACAAATTCATAAAGTGATAAATATCAACTTTGTGAGTGATCCACCGAGAATCGAACTCGGAACCTTCTGCGTCAAAGGCTACGCTTGCTGAGGCCCTTACTCTACCGTCCATCGGTTCTACTATAATGGGAGCTGAGTAACATTATCTTAATTTTTACAGCTGGGAACGGGTAGCAGCAGCGGGTCAAACCGCTCAGCTTCTAGTGTAGATTAGGTTACATAACCGTCAGCTAACAAGAGGCAAACGCGATACTCCGTCTGAATATGCAATGAGTAAACCGAGCCTGAGTTCGATCGTCATGTTACTTCAATGTCACCACAACATGAATTGGTATGACGTGATGTGCGGCTTAACCACCTTAACAATAGAGGGAGCAAAGGACAGCCCTCCGAATGCAGACTATGAAAATGAAAATCTTTTCTCATCATTCTCCTTGCCTTATCCCGTTCTCTGTCGGAGCCAGCTACCTAACCTAGAGGATTTGACGTGGAACCAAGTTTTTACACAGAGCAACTGCCATACAACCTCTGCAACCCGAAGGCTAACCTGGCCCGAATCCTAGGTTAAATATAATTTGAATTAAAATTTTATTTGAATGTGGGCTTCCTTACGATGTTTTTCCGTCACCGTAAGAGTAATCGGTAAATGTACGTGAGTAAAAACACATTATATGTGCAGTTAACAATACAGGGAGTAAAGTAGAGCCCTCGGAATGTAGACTATGAAAATATTCCAGGAGACTGATCGTGCTTTTGTATAGGACGATGTCGAAATTTTTTAGTTGTTTCATGACTGACTGATGTTGACATTTTCATGGTCTGCATTTGTCTATTTGTACTTTTTAGTGGAAGCAGAGATATGGTGGTAGCCTTGGAATAGCATCACCCTTCTCCTACCCGTTAGTGTCGTATAAGGTAGCCTAATTATTAATAAAAATAAATTATAAAAGCATAATTAGGAATTTCCAATATTAGTCATAATAATCTCTTTTTACTCCAAAATCGATACAACCAAACAACGTGTTCGTTTCGTTGGGCCGCGGCAATGAGACACACAATTCATTTGGTACATCTATCTATCTACTACTTTTTGGTACTCAAGGGGAGGGAGAAACGGCTTAGGGGGCATGTCGCCCGCAAAATACCCGCAAAGTTTAAAGTAATTTTAAAAAGAAAAAAATGTTAAACAATAAATTGTAAAATATTACATAATTCGGAGTATGCGCGGTGTGCCAACTTGCACCTTTTGCCGACCGGCGCGATTCGCCAACTCGCTCTGTGCCTACTCGCGCGTTTAGCTTACTGCAGTGATTCGCCACCTACGCGTTTAGCCGAAAATTGCCTGCACCATATTTTCTGACTCTACTATCGCTTACAAATCTAATGGACTGGTGCACGCGATTTTGGATCTTATTGACAGTTTTCAGAATGCCCTGGATTTTGGAAATTCTTGCACAAATATGTTAACACGGCCCTTTGTACAAAATTTTTACAAATGTCAATAAGGTCGAAAATTGCTTGCACCATATTTTCTGACTCTACTATCGCTTACAAATGTAATGAAGTGATGCACGCGATTTTCGACCATATTGACATTTCTCAAAAGGGTCGTATTAACATATTTGTGCAAGAATTTCCAACATAAATGCATTTTTAGTTTGACAGCTGTCATTCGAAATGTAGAGCTTGTCAAAACAACAACATCCTCAAAGAAACTGATAGTGTAGCGCACATAGTTTCCGACATAAATGCATTTTCATTTTCTTTCAAATATTCCAAAATGCAGATAAATACGGGTGAAATCATAGGTCATATTTATCATGGTCACACTTAGTCTGATTTTAAAATAAAAAGGTTTAAAGATTTTGTACTTAAATGTACACAATAGCTGAAGTTTACCAATCGCGCAGGTCGGATCGCTGCACTAAGCTAAACGTGCGAGTAGGCACAGTGCGAGTTGGCGAATCGCGCCGGTCGACGAAAGGCGCAAATTGGCACACTGCTGCCAGACCCAATTTTGGAGGTTCGCGTACATACTGGTCAATTGATTTCTGTAAAAGGATGGTCTCGGGTATTTGTGACCCAGAGTTTTCATTATGATTTCGCCAGTATCAAGTTTCGGCGATGACTTTGACATATTAAAAAAGCATTCGGGCCAGATAACCACAAATTTTTCAAGAAAAGTCAACTCGCCCACGGCCCAGATTTTTTGCGGGCGACATGCCTCCTAAGGGGAGAAACTAGTAGGTGTGTAAGGTGAAATTTTACAACACTTGATTTTAAGGTTCCGTGGTTATTAACACTAAAACTATAAGACATTATTACGGGTTTTAACTCACGGTAGGGATATATCGAGCACCCAATATTACCGTGAGTTAAAACCCGTAATAATGTCTTATAGTTTTAGAAATTTTACAAGTTACTGATACTGAAAACTAAACAGGCTGATGATAAGGAACTGCCGATCCACTTTGCAGTTACTATGTGAGGTCAAAATCTAATCAAATTTCGAGTTGTTTCTTAGAGAGAACTTGTTCGAAGTCGGTAGTTCGCCCATACAAGTCTACATACATGCAAAGCGTTTAGATAATTCTAACCCATGCATACATTTTTGCAGTAAATCTAATATTCCAGCGAACAAAGCATTCATTTCTTTCCCGGAGCTTTGAGTTGTTTCCGATTGAACAATTCCATCACAACTCGAAGAAATTGCAGCGAACATTGGCAACAATAATCAATGCAACTGCATAGTGCAGAAAAAAATAACTAAAAATAACATCGACACACATCAGATTTTGTTTAACACTAGAAAGGTCACCCATTGTGCACTACCTTCGAAGACCGCAACCGTCAAATTGACGGCTAGTATTATAATTGCAACAATGACAGGTTTTATTGGAATAAAAGGCGCAAATACTTTCTATATTTAATCAGTATTATAAAAGTGTGTTTAATGAAATATTAATTATTGCATTTGTAACATAATTGTTTTTTTAACATATTTTACACATTTTCCGCATACGGGTTTCTTGCAAATGTCACAAATATCACAAGTACGATTTTTTGAGCAATTCACATTTATTTGACACTGGCGTCTTTTCTTATTTTGGGAATGAGTAGCTTCAACTTCCCTTGTCACAGAATAATTCTGTAAACTCCGACTTACTGGTGCAACATTTTTATTTTTTGAATATTCTGCGCGAAGTTGTGTTACAAGTTGGAGAATGAAATCATGACGAGATAAATCTTTTCCTATTACTTTACGGTAGATAATCCAAGAGTTTATGCAAGCTAGATCCAGAATATTGTGAAATACATGTATCGGCCATCTTCTAGTGCCAGCTCTTACCGTGTATTTGCGTGCCATTTGATCAATAATATCCACACCTACTTTCGTCTCGTTGTAGAATTGAATAGTTTCTGGGAGTTTCTTTGGACCATCACCAATGTTTACACTTGGATGCATTGTACTCAAAATCATCACATTTTTTTCTGGTTTTCCTTGATAAACAGTAAGCGTGGCGTTTGTATTCGTTTTCAAGATAAACGATTCGTATCTTGTTGTACGTATATTTTTACAAAGTGCAGGTATTTCTCGTCTTGCGCGACGCATCGTTCCTACGATGCTGGTTTTTTCAATTCTTAGTTTTTCTGCTAACTTCAGGGAAGTGAAATAGTTGTCTGTAGTAACTTTAGGACCCTTTTTTAGATACGGCTCTAATAATTTCAGTACTACATGTTCAGGTAAACTCACATTATTTGACCGTGCATCGTCTTTGCCTAAATACGGAAAACCGTTACACAAGTATTTACTTTCAACGTCAGCTAATAACCAAAATTTTATACCAAACTTATCTGGCTTATTGGCAATATACTGTAAAAATGGACAGCGTGTTTTAGATGGAAATAATTGTTCATCTGCAGTCAAGTTTTCACCAGGAATGTAGCACATCTGACTATTTTCAATAAACTTGTTCCATATTTCAGAGGCCATAGCAAATTTGTCTGCAGCTAAACGATTAGTCCTTGTGCTTCGCAAATCAAAACGTAGATACCTCAGTATTTCTTTGAATCTAGATTTGCTCATCGTATTCTTGAAAACAGGCGGTCCCCACTCTGTTGACCACAGAAGATCCAGATCTAAGTGGCTCATATTGTATGCTCCACGAGCGTATATCAAGACAATGAATGCATCTAATTCATCCAGAAAAATATTCCAATTATCAGCATTCGTTTTTAGTCGAGCTTCTGTTTCAGTACATATCTTTATATGTCTCAAAATAGGTTCGTGAATGAGTAACCTCCAAGCTGATACAACATTACCATTTTCAACGTACCGTTTTGCATATGGAGTTACTCCTGAAACTTCTCTCATCACGTTGTGTTGACTTCGTCGACCTCCGTGGCTTTGATTTTCCATGCAAACCCACTCTGTACCATCTATGGCTACTTGGATATCACCCTCGGATGGTACCGTATAGTTGCTTGACCGTGAACCACGTCCAGACTGCAAACCACGACGCCCACGGGCCCTGCCACCACGGCGTGATATCACTTGAGAGTTGCGAAGTGTTGACAAAGGCAGGTCCTCTTCAGAATCGGATGATGAAGACTGAAGTACCGGTAGAAAATCAACATTTTCGGTCCTCGCGTGTGGCACTGATTCACAGTCTAGTTCACTTTCGTCACCAGAGATATTTTCGTCTATGTCACGAAGCCTCTCTAATTCGCGCAAAATTTCCGGATCAGTTCTTCGACGCGAAGACATTGTAAACAATTTATTTACGTATTATTTGCAATACAAGTCCACTCTCAGGCTACGGATCACGAACTGATACCGCAACAAATTGTCAAGAATAAACAAAAATATGTACCTACCCTCAATAACAAAGTAACATACACTGTTTACATGTCAATTCGCCGAACGGGCTACTTGATTTACTTAGCCGTCAAAATGACGGCGTCGGCCCTTGTAGGTATAACTTATCAGAATCATTATAAATAAAAACATTACGAAGATTATTTTATAATCAGGACATACATATTACTAAATGAGAAAAACTCGTAAAATATCAGCTCATCAGAAAATTATTACATAAAGTTATGTGCGATTCATTTCGCGAAACCGTCAAATTGACGGCGCTGGTCTTTCTAGTGTTAAAACGTTTTCATAAGAAATCCGTGAATGAACTGAATCATACATGGGTACTGCTTCTTCTTCTACAGCCACAACAGCCCACTGCTGGACATGGGCCTCCCCTAATAGGAGGGGTATTGCCATACTCACCACACTTGGCAGGTGGATTGGCGAGCGCTGTGAAAGATATTGTAGATATTCACAGGGAACGCTACCGCCCTTTCCCTGGACTCATCCCTTTGTCGCCTTTTACGTCAATAGGGCAGAAATGTGGTGATGCTATTCTAAGCCACTGACTATTCGGTGACCCACCGAGAATCGAACCCGGAACCATCTGCGTCAGAGGCAGTCGCACTACCACTGCGCCACATCGGTCCCAAGATGGCGGCTGCACCGCTTCAGCTTCCTGTAAGGCTTCCCTGCGTCAAACACTCGGTTGCAATCTGATTTACATCCACTTACATTACGTGAACTAGTTCTGTACAGTTGTAGGGAGTTATCGATGTATTTATAAAGATGACGTGTTTACAACCTGTCACTACAGTGATACATGTATAATCGAAAAGGGCCCACAGTACTTGTCAGACGTAATTTTACGCTCTGCCTACCCCGGAAGGGATAAAGGCGTGATTTGTGTATATGTATGTATGGATGTGTATAGAGATACTGAGTCTTGTAGCACTGTCATATACAACGTCAACAAAGGATATAGGACCGTCTTTTCGGGTCAATTACTCGTAAACAATTTTGTTAAAGGAAAAAAGGTTGAAATTTTAGAAAAAATGGTCCTGCCATAAAAAATGACAATGTGTTCATACCAAGATTGGTCATAATGTATTCATAGCTTCTGGAAAAACTCAACAATAGATTAGGAATCCGACCACTTTTATAGCACAAAATTTATCACACTTAAATAAAAAAACTTAAAATGTATAAAAAAAAAACCTGAACAGATTGTGAATTTCACGAATACCTTTACCTTCCACACAAATTAGCCTAAACCGATGTCTTATTTTATATGAAAAACCATTATCTTACCATTTGCCTAGTCAAATAATGGGATTACTTCAAAGAGAACCTCGCCCAAACAAAGGTAACCATTCTGAACTAGTTTTACGAGTCTTCAGAAAACTATTGTTCTAGTGCTCAAAAGACGCTCTCGCAAAGTTGAGGGTCTTAATGTTGACTAACTTAAAGGGTCTCAGAATTCTAGACTAACATGAAACTGAAACTTAAGTTAAACTTTCACAGTCTTGGAATTTAGTTACTCGTTAGGATAAGTTACCACCGAGACGAGACGTGACGTAGAAAATCAAATAATTTTAAGCGGCGTTTTGACAGGGAAACGACATGCACATGTCATGTCTAGATGTGAGTTATAGGAATAGAATAAGAATAATTTATCTAATTGACTATTCTCTCTTTTCCTTGTGGGACACCGAGTCGTCCAACGACCCGGTGAACCACAGTGTCAGAATTTTTCAACCGCCTTCTTCAAGTAGCAGGCTTCTGACGTGGTTGTGTAACGATCGCCGTCTAAGTGATCATAGACAGCGACCGGGACCTATGGCTTAACACTGCGGCAATTGACTATTAATTCTATCTTGTAGCTTAATTAGTTACTTCTTTGTTTGAAATCGGTCATCTTCTATCGTGTGGGACACGACCGAAAGATCCGATGAACCCTGTAGCTTAATATCCGAATGAAATGTTTTTTTTCTTTTGTTTTTTTTTTTGGGGGTCTTGTGTAACGAACTCTGTCAAATTTATCTATCATAGGCCACAACCAGGACTGTTGACTTAAAGTACACTCGGAAGCACGGACCTATCTTTTTGTCGGACAATCAGGTGGTTCAAGGCCCGCAATATCCTAATCAGACAGGTAACGATATCACTAAGTGATATAGGTAAATATGAATTTTGTGATTGTCTCTCAACGGGAATCGAACCCGGAGCCTTTGCGCCCATGGACCGTCGGTGTCCGTTGAAATTGGTTAAAACCTGTAAAAAAAAGATAGGCGACTTGGCAAACTAAGTTCTGGGATAGGGTTGTCAGCATTTGGCACAGGCGGAGGTGGACGGTCGTTTGGCAGTCGCTAACGTTATCTGCGTTGGCCAGCCCACCTTATGGCATTGGCACCACTTCGATAGCTTTATTGCTTTTTGTTCACAGGTATTATTTGCTTATGCCATGTGAGGCCGTAATAGCATCACCCTAATTCCCATACACAACCACGAACACCCAACATACACAAATTACGCCTCTATCCCTTACGGGGTAGGCCCCTGCAGTTAAGCCACATAATATATGACAAATATTTGAGGGTCATTTCAGATCAGAGAGTTATGTATCAATGTAGTGTCAGCCTGTCGCCTAAATTTGCAATATACGTGAAACTTTCGAGTCCCTTAGTCACCTCTTACGACACCCACGGGAAAGAAATGAGGTGATGCTATTCTAAGCCGGCATCACGCGGAACGCGACTATAAATGCATTCAGAATGAGAAGCAGCGTTCTACGTGAATGCAACATGTTTAGCGCTGCTTGTCAGGCATAGTAAGTATAGCAATATCCGCCAATAGGTCCAATAGAAGGTCCAAATCCAATTACCTAGCAATCAACCTATTATTTCATCTCTACATGGAAAATCATGCTGACACCAAGTGATTTTTTAATGCATAGCATTGACACACTGACATTTTGTGTGATACGTCACTACATCTCTACGTCAGAGGGTTAATATTGTATGACCAGGGCACAAGCCAAATACATAGAAGACTAGCCCTTAGCAATTAGGCCGTAAGACCATCAGGGAGCTTGTGACGTCAAAGATTCTACGTCAATTACTACTCGCTATTGGTTGGCGGTACTGCCTGTACTATTTTAGTACTATTATATACGGGGTGATAGGGACAGCGTCCCGAATCTGAAAGGGTGCAAGCAGACCATGAAACTGAACAACTTTCCCCTAGGAACATATGTCAGGAAACGTAACAAAATTTTTGGCTTCCTATATACGTATATAGTAAATGCAGTCAGCTGGTCGCGATTTTGTATGGGAGGCCGAAATTTTTTTGCCGTTTCCTGACATATGTTCCTAGAGGAAAGTTCTTCAGTTTCACGGTCTGCTTGCACCCTATCAATATTCTGGACCCTGTCCCTAACACCCTGTATTCTGTGGTACCTACTGCAGAACTTTCATACAGAAAACGTCATGCGCCATCTCTTCTATATATCTGCTCTCTCTCTCTCTAGTAGACGAAAAAAGGTTAGAATCTGATATAGGTTATAGTACCGGTAATAGTGGTAGCGTATCTTTAACCGGTATAATTTCAGATACCGAAACGATAAGATACAGTAGTATTTCTGAATGTATGCTTAACCGTATAAAATAAAATAAAATCGTCCATATAAAATCCCTGTTTAGAAATGCTTTTACAACAAACCTAAATAAGATTATTCTTAGATAGAAACTTTTATACATACTTGTGTGTTTGCACCTATGTTTGAAATTCTTACCAGAAAACGGAGGAATAGTGAACTTGGTAGTTAGTTTTGTTGCTTACCTGGAAGCAGAAAAAAAAAATAAGTAAATCGTTCCATTTTGCACATATAAGTATAACATAAAACAGAATAATCAATCGTTAGAGTTGGATCACATTACGTATATCAAAGGCAAGTTCAGAAAAAAATGTTTATCCCAATGAAGCCCTCGAGTGGGAAAAGAAATGGGGTGACGCAATTAATAGCTGGCATTACACGACATGCAACATTCAAACTTCATGAAAATCCAGCCTTGACGTATGAAGTGGTTTTTCGGCAAACCATAATTTCAGACAAACATTTTTGAGGACAAAAGAGGTCGCTAGCAACAGTGGGCTACACATTCTTGTATTTAATCCACGTTGTGCATTTAGCTCACTCCATGACAGCAATTTTCTATGACATGAGAAATTGGGTTGGGCGATCCTAATCATAATATTCAGGCAACACTCATTTGGACCTTGAATTAATCCTATCAATATCGTATAAAACAGTCACAAACAGCACAAGACGCTCACGAATATTACCTGAATAGAAGATCGTGGTGAAATCGGTGACGTGGGTGTCCTCGGAGTGACCGGCTCAGCTCTGTGCTCGGCTAGCACCCTATGCTCATTCCTGGACCCCACCACTGAGTTCTTCACCCGCTCCATCCTCGCCTGAATCGCCTTCCGAGATATCACCTTCGTCTTCTCTTCCTTGGTTCCTCCGTCGGCAAGTTTCCGCATCAGCCTAGCCGTGGCGGCGACCTGGTGTTGCTGAGTGTCAGAGTTTGTTCGAGCGAGTCGCGTTGCCGGTCTCGGTATTGGAGTAGCACCGCCAGTACTGCTTCTGGTGCTCTCGTTTCTGTTGAAAGGAGTCGGGTCATGTTCTGTGTCAGAATCCGCTGCTAAATACTTCCCTCCTCCAACTGAGGACACACCAGTTCGAAGCAGGTTTTCGTGTTCCGCGTACCGGACTCTTTCGTCGACTCTTCTTTCAACGTTGTCGGCTACAGTGCCGTTCTGTTGTCTTTCAAGGCCACGCTCCATTTCTCCGATCTGTCTCTCAAGTTTCCTTAAAACGTCATCTGAAGGAGGCACGGGAGCTGGTTCATCTGGTGGGTCTTGGAATGATTTCAGGTGGATCGGATGAGCTCGGTTTATCTCGAGTTTCTTGGGCGCGATGCCTGAGGACGTGAGCTCATATTGAGTACTCTGAGGTTGTGGGGTTCTTTCTAGCATGGCTAAGGATACTGGCGAAGGCGGTGGTGCTCCGTTGACTGTTGGTTCTTGTTCAGGGGCCGGAGACACCCTGGGCGCCCTGAAACTCTTCCTCATGAAGTCCTCTCGGGTTAGTTTGCGTTCCATTTTGTCATCACTCACTTACTCATACATTATTAGTCTATTACACTATTTTGATATCACAAGTTGTATCACTGTACGATTCATTTAGGTAGTGCTATCGTACCCTGAAATTAAGTATATACTCTGTTTGATTTACCTATCGATGGTTGACAGATACCAAAGCTACAGTATAGATATGAGGAAAATGATGGTGGTATTGTGTATTCATAATTATGTTGAACAATGTCTGTGGCGTGGAAAAAAACATCGATAGTAGTTTGATGACGTCAGAGAAAAGTGGTGAAAGTACACCACGCGAAAAAACGATCAAACTTAACCTTAGAACGAATGAATACAAAGGAAGAATTACCCTATAATGGAAAACGTATCGTAATTTTATGTTCCTATATAATTCCTAATCACCAATATGAATAACACAACTTTTTTGTTTACTAAAAGTTATTCTCGTACATCCCTCAAACAAAGAAGATACACATTAGAATACTTTCAAATCAGTAGCTGAGAATAATTAAAACGAACTTTTGAAATGACCCTGAACAATCCTCACATCACGATCATTCTTTGAAACTCTCACACAAATATTAGTAAAAATCAACAGTAAATATTTTTTTGAACTAGAAATATCCCTAAGAAAGTTCGAACATATTTTGTATAGGCGGTTTAAAATTTGTTTTTACTCGACCTATATATATTCCTCGGGGAATATTTTTCAGTTAACTGGACTGGTTGAAATCTTAATATATTTCCTGTTGCTTTTTAAAATCTGTATAATTTCCAGAGAGATATTTTCCAAAAGGCTTCGCTTACAGCAGCTCACTTAATCGCCTAAAACCTTTCCAAGAGTGGTTCCAACATAGATTTGTGATTTCCTTAACCTTCACTGTGTCTTCTAGGTTGTGTTCGTGTCTGGGTTTCGTTTATATCAGTCTCGATCAATAGTGGAAGCATTTTACACATCGTACACGTGTATCGGTAATGAATACGTAATCTCGTATCGAAACCGTCGTTACGGTAACCGAGGCAGGTACGGGAACGGTCACTTTCATGAGCAGTTATGAACATCTATAATACAATACTACTAGGTGGTTGAAAAACTTTGACACCAGGGTACATCCGCCCGTTGGACAACTCGGTGTCCCACACGAAAAAAGGAGATATCGAGTCTAAAGAACATTTGAATTGTTTCTTTTATAGAAGAAGGAATACAAGGCATACAAGGAAGTTATACTTTATGCGCAATAGTAAAAAAAAAACACAAACTCGAACTCCTACACAAGGGCCCATCGAATCATTGGAAAACTCGGTGTCCCCACACAAAAATAAATCTATATGTCTCAAGAGTTTCAATTTTACTCTTCATTACGTGGGTAGTTTTGCACGACAAAATTTAAAAAAAAAGACTTCTTTACAGTATACCTTCTGAAGCGTATTTATCAATAAGAGATCTTGGCTCTACGGACGAACGACAGTCTGTATGAAAGGTGATAATTTTGTTCCAATCAGCTGGAAGCGAGCGATTCAATTTCCCGGGAGTTAGGGTTGCCAGACGTCTTAACCATAGGAATAGTAAGTTTGCTCTGAATGTCCTTTTTGATAATTTTATCGGTTTATCGAATAATACTGTGACATATTGACTTCTGTCGTCTCGTTGTCTAGGCAGCGCTTGTAAATAAAGATGGCTAAATAAGTAGAACGTTATATTATTTCTAATACATAAAAGTGGCGACGAGGAATGAACAATGATGGCAAAGAGTGTAGGGAAGTTGGATTGTTACGATATGGAGAACGGGAATTGGGAGAATTATAAGGATCGGCTCGAAATGTATTTTATAGTGAATGACACAGAAGACGAACATAAATTGCCTGTTCTAATTTCGGTCATCGGCGAGGCTGGCTACGACCTCATGGTCAACCTTTGTAGCCCGAAGAAGCCTAAGGACTGCAAATATGAGGAAGTTGTCAAAGCGATGGCTGATTACCTGCAACCAGCACCTTCCTTTCTGGCGGAACGCTTCAAATTCCGTCAGTGCCGTCAGGCGGTCGGCCAGTCGATTGCAATTTTCGTGGCGGAGTTGAAGAAGTTGGCGCGATTTTGCGAGTTCGAGTCAGCGCTCGACGATAATATGAGAGACCAATTCGTGTGCGGCCTCAGCAGCGATTTGATCAGGCAAAGGCTTTTCGCTGAAGAGAAGATTACTTTCGCCAAGGCTGTAAAGTTAGCATGCACACTAGAAGCCGCCGAGCGAGACTCGCGTTGTGTGGAGAAAAAAGAAGGAGGGACAACTGATGTAAATGCATTGGTGCATTCCAGCGAGAATTGTGCTAAATACGGCGAGTGTGCCACGGCAATGAACAAGGTTGACGTACCTCGCTGTTGGGTTTGCGGAGATACGCTACACCGGAAGAGCGATTGCAAATATCGTAACTATGCTTGCGACCTTTGCGGGCGCGTCGGGCACCTGCGTAGGATGTGCGATAGCGTACAGCAGAAGCAACGTGAGGGCCCGTCTGTGAGTGGTGCGTATCGTGGCAACTACGGTATGGCGCGCGCAGCAGCGCGTGGTGGAAGCAAAACCGCGACCCGGGGAGGCCGGGGTGGTAGCTTTGGAGGGAATTACCGAAGATCGGACAATTATTGGATGCAGGGGACGTACGGCGGGATGACCTTGGATGACAGGGACGGGAACCAGGCGAGGGAGGAGGAGCCACTCGAGGATGGATTTGATGAATATGACGTGCCGTTGCACTTGATGTCCTTGAGTGATTATAAACCGGTACGTTTAACGCTTTTAGTCGACAACCAGCCCTTGAATATGGAGGTAGATACAGGTTCCCCCCTTTCATGCATAGATAGTTTAACTTATAGACGTTTATTTAAGAAATTGCCCTTATTGCATTGTGATTTAACCTTAAGGTTTCTTAATGGTGCTGGGATGGAACCTTTGGGTTATATTGAAACTGATGTTACTTATGAAGGCAGGCGAAGGAAATTAGATTTGTATGTGATCGAGGGGGCACGTGCAACGTTGTTGGGGAGGCAGTGGTTAAGAGAATTGAGGATTTATGATGATCTACCTGTTATTGCGGCGGCGCTTAACGCCTTAAGTATTGATAATGGCAGGGAGAATAAACAATTAATGGATGTCATTTCCAGGCATGGTAAACTGTTCGACGGCTCGCTGGGGCGGTTTACGGGTGGCAAGCTTCTCTGTGCGTGCGGGACGACGCGACGCCAATCTTTTGCCGCGCGCGGCCGATGCCGTACGCGCTCCGCGAGCGGGTCGACGCCGAGTTGGATGCGATGCTGCGTGACGGTATCATCGAGCCGGTAGATCATTCGGACTGGGCAACCCCTCTCGTAATTGCCAGGAAAGCAGATGGAGGTATTAGGCTCTGCGCAGACTATAAGGTGACTCTTAACCAATCATTGATGGTAGATAGGTACCCTGTTCCTAGAATTGAGGACTTGTTAACGAAAATTAGTGGGAATGTGTATTTTACCAAGTTAGACCTGTCTCAGGCGTATAATCAGTATGAGCTAGACGAAGACTCGAAAAGGTACACGGTTATCAATACTCACCGCGGGCTATTCAAGTACAACAGACTAGTATTTGGGCTTTCTTCTAGCCCGGGGATTTTTCAAAAGATGATGTTTAATTTGCTCAAGAACGTCGATAATACTCTCAATTTCCTTGATGATATTTTAATTATGAGCAAGGATTTAGATTCTCACGTTAAAAGTATTGACAAGGTTTTTGAGATACTGGAGTCGCACGGTTTAAAGCTTAAAAAAAGTAAATGCGTTTTCCTAGCTAGTAAGGTCAAATTCTTAGGTTTTATTGTAGGCAAGGATGGAATCACCGCGGATCCGGAAAAGGTTAAACCCATTATCGAGATGGCGCCACCAACTAACATTGCCGAGCTTCGATCTTTCCTAGGTATGGTTAACTTTTATGGGAAGTTTGTCAAGAATTTAAGTGCTTACTTAGGCCCTTTGTACGAGTTGTTAAGGAAGGGTGCTTCGTGGGATTGGACTGAAAAGTGTGAAAGAGCATTTAAGGAAGTGAAAATGGGTCTTTTGAGTGCGGAAGTCCTGGTACATTGGAATATGTCCCGGCCGGCTATAGTGACGTGCGACGCGAGTTCAAGGGGCTTAGGAGCCGTCCTGGCTCAGCGCATGCCCGATGGTCGTGAGTGTGTCGTAGCGTACGCATCGCGTGCGCTCACCAGCCATGAGCTGCATTATAGTCAAATCCACAAAGAAGCGCTGGCAATTATTTTCGCGGTGAACAAGTTTCACCAGTACCTTTATGGTCGTAAGTTTGTGCTTCGTACTGATCACAAGCCACTAGTGACTATTTTTGGCCCGGGTAGGGGAGTGCCTACTACGGCGGCAAGTCGTTTGCAGCGCTGGGCGATAATATTATCGGCATACGATTTTGATATAGAATACGTGTCTACCGATCGGAACACGGCTGACGCTCTGTCTAGGCTCATTAAATCTCATAAGGATAGTAGGGAGGAAGAGGCGGGTCAGATTCCGGACCAAACATTTTTGCATTTCGCCTCTGACGCGTTTTTGTTGGACTATCATAAACTGAAGCGGAAGACTTCGAGAGATGTGATTTTAGGGCGGGTATTAGGGTACATTCGGGATGGTTGGCCGCAGGAGTGTGATATGAAAGAGTTGAAACCTTATTTTAATCGTAGGCAGGAGTTGTATAGTGAATTGGGTTGCGTGATGTGGGGGCACCGCGTCGTCATTCCCGGTCCGTGTAGACAAAAGGTTCTAGATGAGCTGCACGATTCGCATATGGGTGTAGTTAAAACCAAGAGCGTCGCCCGTAGTTACGTTTGGTGGCCGGGTTTGGACGAGGAGATCGAAGCCCGATGCCGGGCGTGTAAGATTTGTGGGACGGTCGCTGCTGCCCCGCCAGGTCATGTTCCATGTTCATGGCCCTGGCCATCGCGTCCCTGGACTCGATTACATTTAGATTTTTTGGGACCCATTGGGGGTATGACTTATTTGGTCGTAGTGGATGCGAGCTCAAAATGGATTGAAGCGTTCAGAATGTTTCGTACTACTGCGTCAGCAGTCATTCGAACCTTACGTGAGTTATGGTCTCGTTTCGGAATTCCTAAGCAAGTAGTGAGCGATAACGGCCCTCCGTTCACAAGTTCCGAGTTTCAGTTATTTTTGAGTAAAAACGGTGTTGAGCAAATGCTAACAGCTCCTTATCACCCAGCGTCCAACGGTGCAGCTGAAAGTGCCGTAAAAATTTGCAAGAGGGTAATCGTAAAGGCGTTGAAACAGAACACCGATGTTGATACAGCTTTGTTTAGATTCCTGTTAATTTACCGCAATACTGAGCACTCCACGACCGGGGAGAGCCCAGCAAAAATTTTACAGGGACGTTCCTTGAGGACTCGTTTCGATTGTTTAAAACCCGATCGAGCCAGTGTCGTGCGTAGGGCTCAATTACGTCAGGAAAACTCTGCAGGCGGGGTCACTCGTGACGTGCGAGTGGGAGACCAGGTTTGGTACAGGCAGTTTAGAACAGGAGACAAATGAGGCCAAGGGGAAGTAGCTAAACGTTTGGGCGATACTGATTATACGGTGAGGGATAACATGGGTAACGAGTTACATCGTCACATAGACCAATTACGAAATAGTCGGGGTAATCATGAAAACGTAGCCAGAAGAAGTTCATTACTGTTTCCTGATAGTGACGAGAGGGGTCAGTCTGCACCGGGGGGTCTACCGGGGGTGGTGAGCACTGACGAGGCTCTGGCGCCTACCGCTCACGGCTCGCCTATGCGCGCGGCGCCGGCAGTGCCCGCGCACTTGCCTCCGGCTGGTGAGGAAGTAACCACTGCTGCGCAAAGCACACCCGCCCGTGAACCGCGACCAGTGAGATTGCGTAAACCTCCGAATAGGTTCGGCTTTGAATTTTGAATGTTTCTTTTTCCGTAGAATAGTATGTTTTGTTATTATTTCTTGATGCTAAGTAAGGTCCTTAATTAAGGGTGGAGGTGTGACATATTGACTTCTGTCGTCTCGTTGTCTAGGCAGCGCTTGTAAATAAAGATGGCTAAATAAGTAGAACGTTATATTATTTCTAATACATAAAAAATACAATAAAAAATAAAGTGAATAAGATGAATTTGATTCCAAAAAAATATGGAAGTAAACAAATAGCATTCGGGTGTGTCGTAGGTGGATTAAACATGGAACGGAACTCTACAACGATATGCATACTAAAACCGACAAAAAGTGCTTAACCAAATATCATATTAGTGTGTAATTGTATAACCACAAATTGAACTAGACTAGCGTGAAACCACTTCCTTTCAATGGATAAAGACCTTGGAATGTTTTTATGATGAAATACAATAAGACGATTTTGATCTTGCAAGAAGTATAGGTAATACGTTCTACTGCACAAAACCATACCTTAATAAATTCACGCATATCCATGACATGAAAAAAATACGTGTACGTTACGTGCGGTCTTCCGCGTACGGAATCGAATTACGACTTTTGAGAATTAGGGTTACTTATAAATCACGACGATGGAGTTTGATACACTTTTGATTTACAATTTAAGCTTTACTTATTCCTGAAATTCTATGGCTAGTTATTTTTGTTTAAAAAAATAATAATTTCAGTCAGTGAGTATTTTTTTACTGATTTGGATTACCCACCTATGTCGTAGGGAACAAAACGCAAGTCGGTTCGGTACTAAGTATAAAAGGAAGTATCTAGCTTAAAATATTACTCCTTATAACCGCAAACCCCTATAGAGGTACAGTGAAGCTCAGTCACGACAGTCGACCCACGATTGTAAGTCTTATGCGCGCGGCATAAAAGCGGTCTTTGGACTAACCCAGCCTGAGAGCTTGACTGTAACATCGCCAGTACCCATTGAAGAAACCAAACTACTTATACTGGTTTTTTTAGTATTCAAATGAAAAACTAGGATAAGTTGATCCCCTAAGAGCTATTCTAGCGTTGGGTTTTCATACAAACGTATTCCCCTGTTTTCTTCCCGAGTTATGCCTATAGAGTTATAATTCTGTTTATATTACATTAAGGCCTACTACGGCCATACCTCTATTATTTTCTTTTTTCGAAAAATTATTACGAGAAGAAAATATTAGCAATTTCCTTTTTATAATTACTTTTTGGAAAAAGAAAATAATAGAGGCATAGCCTTAATAGACCTTAATGTAGTAATAAAAAAAAATATACAACTGTAGAGGCTTTACTAAGGAAGAAAACAGTGGAATGCGTTTGTATGAAAACCCGACGCTAGGGATAGCTCTTAGGGGATCAACTTATCCTAGTTTTTCATTTCAATACTAAAACAAACCATTATAAGTTAAATGGATAGGTGGATGTGCTGGCGATAGTACCAATCAAGAACCGAAGTTCGGCCTAACAATCCGGGTGTCAAGAGCGGAGGGTGCGAGCGGGACGGGCCATAGCTGGTGTCACCTGCAAAAGAAAGAGACAGAGCGTGTTGTAGTCGATTGAACACCTGTCACCATCACCACACACACGTAGGCAACATGGAGGCGCTGCGATGCTCTGAAAGGTACCAATGTGGTCACTGGGAAAACTTTATGGTCACTATACTGTTTTCTCTAAAACGTCACTTGAAACTGTAACTACTACTTTTGCGCTTGTAAAAAAAATATAAGACCCCTAATACATTTTTGCATAAGAGATCCTAATATTTCGAACTGTACAAAGTGTAAGGGACGGTGTAACGAAAACTTTGTAGGCGTGATCAGACCATGAAACTAAACAACTTTTTCTATGGGGTTAAATTGGTAAACGTGATTTTTGTTTCGACCTTCCTTATAAAATTTCTCATCAACTGAGTAACTTTGTATGGGAACCGGAAAAAATTTTTTCGTTTACCAATATAGCCCCCAAAGAAAAAGTTGTTCAGTTTCATGGTCTGATCATGCCTACAAAGTTTTCGTTACACCGTCTCTTAAACCCCGTATATCTCAATCCACACTTATGATACCGCGTGAAACGAGATACTGGAATACTCTTACGTCATGTTCCCAATTTTTTTCTTCAAGTATATCTTCACACTTCCGCTATCTATCTACGAATTAAACAGTTCATATTGTGACCTGTTTGCAATAGTAAACGGTTTTCCCAGTACCACTCCGCCGTCACCACACTTGTGTCAACAACTCGACACCGACAAAACATGAAGCGAGACAATACAAAACAAAATGGCCGACCGGCTTTACAACTAAGTTTTACAAAACACGGATACACAATGTTTGTTTACATCGGTATTCTATATGTTGACGACGCGACGACAACAGATGTCGTTAGTGTATTCCTAGAACGCGGTATCGTTTTCAAAAACATCACCTGGCCTAGCAATTTTTAAGCGCGGAACGTACTTTAATTTATATGTTTTTAATAACAGGTAGTATCGATAGCTTGGCAATACTACTGACGTCAGGCGATAAGGATAGCCATAAACGTACTAACATTAAACTAAACCAATTTTGGCTATCGATGGACCATGATCATAGACTTATGTCTGGAAGCAAGTTGAATGAATTTATTTGTAATAGAGATATTCAAGAGTAAAAAATATTAGCTGCAAATATTTTAAGGGGTGAACCATGAAACTAAACAACTTTTCCCAAGGAACATAGATCTAAATATTTAAAAAATTTTGGACCTCCCAAACAAAATGTACCAGTCGACTAAGTCTGGTAAATTCTGGTTGTATGTGAGGTAATTTTTTTTTTTCATATTTCGACTTATATGTAAAGTCCTTGGGGAAAGTTACTCAGTTTTATGGGCTGGTTCAACCCTCCAAATAATTGCAGCATTTTTTTTTAATACCCTGTATTCTCTACCTCTACACTGCATGCCGGGAAAATGTTTTTAAGCCTTAAATAAGTAGGTTGGTAAGTAAACCGTACTAGAATCTATGACTCACCAAGTTAAGATGTCTGTTAATATAACACAACTCGATTAGTTCAGCCTAGTTACGTATAAATTGTAGAGGTTTACGGTACTATTTCTGTTCAGGTTTCTGACTATAAACTTTTATTATGTTATGATGCCCTATGAAAGGAAAGAGAACGGCTGGCATTGACTGGATAGCGAAATCGAGAGATCGTGCCTCATGTACGGCCTACCATGAGGGAAGCCTATGTCCAGCTGTGGTCTGCTATAGGCTGATGTGACCTACAACAATCAGTTCTTTGAAATTCGAACAATATCTTATTTTGATTACAAATGACTTTTCTACTGAGGAACAAACATACTAATGTTAATAAGTATTAGAAGGCAGTTATCTCGCTCAAAGGTTGGGGTATAGCAATACCAAGAGGGAACGCTGCCAGTCTTTAAAAAGGAGTGAGGACTTTTTCGCTGGAGGGACTTTTTTTATTTATAATAAAGCTTATTTAATGTGTTGTTCCTGTTCTTTTTTTGTTGTATTAATTATATTTTTACTTATAAGTTATAATAATCAAAAGTAGCTTATACGAAGTTTATCTGATTCTGAATTTGTAAATAATATAGGTATCAATTAATTTAATTTATTGACACTTGAATAAGTACTATAATGGACATTGTAACAATAATGTAACCCTTCCAAAAGCATTCATTAACTTTTGAACTCAAATAACGACAGATTCGTTCCGTATAACCTCTGTTAACAAAGATCTTATTAAAATTCTCCTTACGCAAGAAATTTCTTTCCTCCGCGTTCCCTTGACATAAAAGAACTAACTTTTTTAAAAGGCAGGGAGAAACAGGTTGGCAAAGGCCTTGAGCCAGAATTCCTGTTTATTTTTTCAACGTGGCAGATTTTGCAACCTCTGCGGTATTTGATTCATTTTCCTTTTGTTGCTTTGAAGAATGTTCCTTTCTCGAAAGTAGTAACATTTGATTGAATACGAAATTTGGAATCGTAATGAGTTGAAGAAGTAGAGGGTCTTTGATTTTTTAAATTTACTGTCATACATACATCACGCCTTTATCCCTTACGGTGTAGGCAGAGCGTTAACGGCCGTAAAAATACGGTCGCTATCGCCACGTCTGACATATAAAGATAGCTCATGTGTATCATCGAGGGCTTCATGTGTATTGCAATTTTTGGCGACAGGATGACGACCTGTTACTATAGTGATACACGACGTAGGTATCTGAAACGACCCTTAAACATTGTCAGACGTGGCGATAAAGACCGTAATTTTACGAACGTTTACGCCAGTGATATAGGCATTCTTTGTGTATGTATGTAGATAAGTTTTTAAACCCTGACGTCTTCTATACAAGAACAATGGCATTGCGTGTTATATCAAGATCGTATCACCTTTGCGGAAGCCTGTGTGGTCAACCGCTTACTCACATTTGCCGTTGCAAACCGACATTTAATACTAAGGAATCAGAGATGTTACGTGTATGAAATTTCGGTTACGGATTGAAATACGGATAATGAAAAAATATAATCCAGGATTCGGATACGGACATGAAATGTTTCGGACTATCCCTAAGTTTCGGATAGTTTCGGTTACGGATACTATTACTAGAAACAACAATTTTCTTAAAATGTATTGCACTAAGTTTTGGTAAATGTAAAATATGTAAGTGTGCCTGTTGTGTCCATTTTATTTATGTTTTGTCCTGTAAAATTTCTTGTGTACAATAAATGTTAAATAAATAAACTAATAAATAAATAAGTGTTATGACTTTACACTAGAAAAAACCAAACAATGAACAAGCACGTCTCAAAAATAACCATTCAGAACGAGATGAGTGGGGCACCGCCCCTATCCGAAATTATCCTAAACTTTTATATCGGTTTCGGTTATGGATATATTTTTATTTCAGATATCCGATAGTTGAGGTTTCGGTTACAGAGCTCCATAACATCCCTGCAAGAAATAACACTATTGAAACCAATCGTGGTACGTGCAGTTAATTACTATAATAACAGTTAATTACTATAATTACTTGGTTGAAGTAAACTGATTGTTATTGTCAAAGAAACAAGGGCTATTGCTGTTGCAAAATGTTATGAAAGGTTTTCTGAGACTGGAAGCAGTTGAGGTAAAATGATAGTCATTTTCTGAGTTATTAGAATATAAAGTAGTGTAAAAAGACTATGTAGAGGTTATAAATAGTAGTTGAAAGATACCTAAGACTCGCCATGTTATTTCTGCTAGGGAGGCACGTACTGTGTATTGCAACAACTAATTAGTAGAATATAATACAAGATACAATAAACAGTTTTATTTTACGACCTACGAACAAACTGTACGTAGTCGGTCCCAAAGTTCTGTCACTGGCATATTATTTTTGAATTTAGAACACGGATTTGGAAAAGTTTTATTGCATTCCGTTTTTGAATGTTTAACAATTATTTTAAAACAATAAATAATCATTTGGCGCGATTTTTCACGATGGAGTGGACTTTGAAAGAAAACCGAATAGCAGTTTTGGCGTTGCGTCGCTGTGGGCACTCGCCGAGTACCATTTTCAAGTTGCTCAAAAAATTTAAATTAACGCTTAGGTTTGGGTATCGTACTATAACTAGGTACACTGAAGTCTCTAGTGTTGAGGACAAGAAAAGAACTGGCCGGCCTCGCTCCGCCAGAACACCAGCAGTGATCAAAGCGATCAAGGAGCGCATACGAAGAAATCCTGTCCGAAAACAGAAACTTATGGCTTTGCAGATGAAGGTTAGTAGAAAAACAGTCAAAAAGGTTTTAAACGAAGACCTTAAGCTGCGAGCATACAAAAAAAAGAGTGGGCACTTACTTAATGCCCGTTTAAAAGAAATTAGACTCAAAAGATCTCGGGTGTTGTTAAAACGGTACGCGAAAAACCGGCACCGCGATATACTTTTTACAGACGAAAAAATTTTTGATATAGAAGAAAAGTATAATAAACAAAACGATAGAGTGTACGCTACCAGCTCTGAAGAAGCAGGAAACAAAGTTCCGCGGGTGCAACATGGGCATCATCCCTCTTCAGTCATGGTCTGGTTAGGAGTCTCCTACTATGGGCCAACTGAGGTTCATTTTTGCGAAAAGGGGGTCAAAACCAGCGCAAAAGTGTACCAAGAGACGGTTTTGGATCGGTACGTCAAAGACCTGCCCAACACACTATTTTCAGGACATCACTTTGTATTCCAGCAGGATTCTGCGCCCGCTCACAAAGCCAGGACCACTCAAGCCTGGTTTGAACGTCAAAACATTGAGTTTATAAGACACGAAGATTGGCCTTCCTCCAGTCCGGACCTTAATCCTCTGGACTATAAAATTTGGCAGGTCTTAGAGAGCAAGGTCTGTGCTAAGCCCCATAAAAATTTGGAGAGTCTGAAGTCAGCCATAGTTAAAGCAGTTGCTGAAATCGACATGGATATGGTGCGTGCTGCGATAGACGACTGGCCGCCGCGGTTGAAGGCCGTTGTTAAAAGCAAGGGAGGTCATTTCGAATAGTTTTATGTTATTTTGATTCTTCGATGATTGTATTTTTAATTGATATATAAATTTTTAAAAACGGATTGGTACTTTTTATTTTATCAGTATTTTCATATATGACAGAACTTTGGGACCGACTACGTAATATTATTTATTACATACGGCTAGTTATGAATCATTTCAGAAAATTGTATTCAGCTATTATTGACTAGTCACGACTTCAAGTTAGACCAAGCTCAAGGCTAATATATCGAATTTGGTCAAGCTATAAATGTGGAATTTGGACCTAAAATTTGCGGCCTAACCGTTTAATAGTAGATCTCGTTTATATAAGTTCTTAGGGCGTCACACACGTTCAAGATAGATATACCAAGATGAGATAAAAATGTGTACTCTCTAAGAACATAAGCGAATCTATGTAATATAATTAAGAAAACGATGATGCAGATTCAACAACTATTATATTCACCGCGACCTTGCTCTGTGGCAAATGTCAACGCATGGTACCGAATCGATTCACGCTACAACCAAAATAGATGAGCAATACACACATATCCGAGAATGTATGAAGTCCACCCCAAAGGGACGACCGATGATGTGGCGCAGTGGTAGTGCGACTGCCTTTGACGCAGAAGGTTCCGGGTTCAATTCTCGGTGGGTCACTCACAAAGTCGATATTTATCACTTTGTGTATTAGTTCCCAGTCTGGTTAGGACATTGCGGGTTGAACCACCCGATTGTAAGTAAGATGGTTCCGTGTTTCGGATGGCACGTTAAGCCGTAGGTCCCGGTTGCTGTCTATGATCAGTTAGACGGCGCTCGTTACACAATCATGTCAGAAGCCTGCTACTTGTAGAAGCCGGTTGAAAAATTCTGACACTAGGGTTCATCGGGTCGTTGGACGACTCGGTGTCCCACACGAAAAGAGGGAAGACCCCAAAGTTTGACTTGGCTATGTAAGGTACCATTTAAAACTGCACTAGATAAGCCAGGCTCATGGGATCTATCGTGACAATAACTAGCATGACTCATATAACTCAATTTCACATCATTAGAGCCGTCTGGTGGAGCTATTGACCGACTGGGCTATACATTCACACATACATTCGATATTTATGGTATGTGTGTCAGTTAGAATCGAATTAACTGAAGGGGATGTGGCAGACAGATTGGCTTGGGTGAGTCAACGTCGTGTACGATCAGCAACATATCAAGTTAATAACCATATACACGGTGTTAGAATTATAGATACAAGGTATTAGAATAGCATCATCCTACTTCCTTCCCGCGGGTGTCGTAAGAGGCTAGTAAGGGACTGGAAAGTATTGGTGTATTTTCCATTTTTTTATTGGTCCAATTAATGTATTTGATGAATTTTTACTAAGTATTTTGTAGAAATTGTCCACAAGATAGTATTTTTTTAACACTGTGTTTTACGAAGCAAGTGGATTTACAATTTAATCGCTGGGACCAGAGCCAACCGTGGTGTAGCGGTTAACACGTTTGAGCCGGCAAGTCAAAAGATACATACATACATACATATATCACGCCTTTATCCCTTGTGGGGTAGGCAGAGCGATAGTGGCCGCAAGAATACAGCCACTATCGCCACGTCTGTCATTTTTGAGGATTGTTTTCCAAGGTTGTTTCAGGAAACATGTGTATTACTATAGTGACAGGTTGTCAGCCTGTCGCCTAAAAATTGTAATAGACAAAATAATAAGTCAAAAGATCTGGGTTCAAATTCCATCGGTGGCGTGATTTTTCCACTTGTTGTAGAGAAATTTAAAATACCAACTGTCGTAGGGATGCGTCCTAGCCGAAGGAAAGTTAAAAAAGTACCACCTCGCGAAGCCTTAAAAATTACCTTTACTTTAAGAATGCCAAAAAAAACTGGTACTTAACAGTCACACGGCTTCCTTTGTCGAAGTTCTCAAAACTCGTTTCTGGAGAAAATTCGGGAATATGTTAAAAATATTCAATGCTGCCGAAAACACTCTCTTCTTCTTTTCGAGTGAGACACCGAGTCGTCCAACGACGAGTACACTTTAAAAAAGAAAGACTTAAACGCAAGAGAACTAACGTAAATGGGGATGTAATTTTCGGAAGTTTTATTATAGATCATCCATCCTTCCCGCGGGTGTCGTAAGAGGCGACCAAGGGACTCGAGAGTATGGGTGTATTACAATTTTTGGGCGACAGGCTGACAACCTGTCACTATAGTGATACACATGTTTTCTGAAACAACCTTGGAAAACAATCCTCAAAAATGTCAGACGTGGCGATAGTGACCGTATTCTTACGGCCGTTAACGCTCTGCCTATCCCGCAAGGGATAAAGGCGTGATATATGTATGTATGTATTATAGGTGCAACTTCGAAAACGACATACCATACTACCTACATTCTTAGACGTCATATAAATTGATACGCTTATTTATTTTCATAATACGGGGTGGCAAACGAAGCCTTTTTTATAATATTTAAGAAATTTATAAAAGAAATGGAAGGAAGTGGGGCAGTAATTTGGACCGATTAGTTCCAGATTATCGTCAAGTCTAATGTTTTGAAGCCAAGATCACACTGAAGGTTGTTTTTAATTGTCTCAAAAAGTAGCTCTTTTTGTTATTCAACTAGCCAAATTTGGATCGTATTTGTGAGCAGTGACTACAGTAGCGACCTTTATTAAGGTTACTTTCGAAAACGGCGCGAGTGAACCTTGTGTAAACCTCTTTTATCTCGCGGCCTGCGCAGACGCAGCGTCCGTGACTCACGACCATCGAACCGCACCGCTTCCCTCTTCAAAACGAGTATTGCCTACATCCACCCGTCTCTTTCACACTCGTTACATTTACAAACAAGCTATCTCTCTCTGGCTACTATTAAGGCTTGAGGCTTTCGTGCCGACCGGTATCTAGAGGATTTTGACGATATATTATTATATTGGTGAAATGTAATTTGTTACGATCTTGTCTATTTGAATCGACGAGGAGTATTGTTTTATTTTTTGAAACATTTTTTTGTATTTAAGTCGCATGCTTTAAAGCAACATAAACTTACTGAACTTATTACTAAGAACACTTTTGTGTATCGTAAGAATATTTTTTTTTGTGTTTTATTACTAAGAATACTATGCAAATTCGTTTGTTAGGAAGGAATTCCACACACAAGAAGAAAAGTAAGTAAATTGTGATATTACAATGGGTATAATCTTTGACACCAGAAATAGTTCCACATGAAAGAAAAAAATGGGTCAAAAACTAAACGATGAGTATCGTTTCTGCCTTTTATAACAAGAGCATTTATACAGTATATTTTTTTTGCCTTGCTTGCTTTCAAGGAGCGTAAAACTAAAAACTAAAACAATCTTATCGTCTTAATGTGCTTATCATTAGACTAATGAAGCCCATACTCATTAAAAGAGAAAACACGTAAATTACAAGTAGAGTTGTAAGACACTCGAGTTTAGTACTCTTATTTCATGAAACTTGAACAATTTTAAAAGACTTGAGTCTTGAGTCAGAGCTTAAGATCTTTAAGAGTGTTGCAGCTTTTTGTAGAACCACTTGAATTCTATCTACCAAAAAGAACAGTGAGTCTTTTTGAAAGAACTCATGACTGAGTCTTTTTGAAAGAACTTATGACTGAGGCCTCCGAATCCATAGCTGTAATTTGAAGTAAATAAAACAGCAATTTACAAATATTCAGGTCATTACTTTGATTAGGTACCTACTTTCAATCAGATAAGTTAACAAATATGACCAGGATATAAAAATGCCTTTTATGATACACTAACTGAATTGATGACTCAGCCTAGCAAGACTTAAAAGACTCAAAAAGAACTCAGAAGACTCAAAAAGAATTCAGAAGACTCGGACTCATGTGACTCCTAGTCGGCGAGTCCTAGTCTTGAAAGTCAAAAACATTCGAGTCGTTTACAACACTAATTACAGGAAACGGTCAAGTGACTTCCCCATTATGACAGTTTGAACTATTTAGTCCAATGTTACATTGACCTGCACATTGGCTCGCGGGATGCCTATTAGAGGACAAAATGATTAGGTTACTTCTCATTTAGGCGTATTTAATGCAGTTTTTTCATCTATATAAATATAGCAAGTAATTAACCAATTATTTTTAAAGTATTTTATATCGGTTACACTTATGTTACTACTCTTTCACACCATTAACCGATTCGCAACTCGATTTCAAAACACGCTTTTCATAATTGTAATTTCAGTAGGATATTTACTTTATAATTTCGACGACCGATGTGGCGCAGTGGTAGTGCGACTGCCTTTGACGCAGAAGGTCTCGGGTTCGATACTCGGTGGGTCACTCACAAAGTTGATATCTTTCACTTTGTGAATTTGTTTCCAGTCTGGTAAGGACATTGCGGGCTGAACCACCCGATTGTCCGTAAGTAAGATGGTTCCGTGTTTCGGATGGCACGTTAAGCCGTAGGTCCCGGTTGCTGTCTATGATCACTTAGACGGCGGTCGTTACACAACCATGTCAGAAGCCTGCTACTTGTAGAAGGCGGTTGATAAATTCTGACACTAGGGTTCATCGGGTGGTTGGACGACTGGGTGTCCCACACGAAAAAGAAGAAGAAGAAGTAGGATATTTTTTTCATGCAGGGAGGCAGTGATGAGAAAATCTAAAAACTGTCTAGAAACTTTCATAAAAGTTTTTCATAACAGTTTTCCAACATCAGTCTAGAAATTTTCGTTACTCTACCTACATGAATCAACTATTAACACACATTATACACAATGTAAATTAAATAAGAGGTAATGTTATTTAACCCTCTTTAGAAAAACGGGTTTGCTCCGTCACAAAAACATCCCCCACTTAAGTCCGTGCCATGGAACGATACACCCCACTGTGCATGTCAAATGTAAACCTAAAGGTCAATCATTGAACTTGTTTACTATAAATATACACGTTTTTACACTTGGTGGACGAGAATGCATCAATCCGTTGGAAATGCATTGCAAAACAATACAATTTCTAATGACATTTTATACTGTATGTAAAAAAAATTACTGCTAATATTTTAAACAAAAAAACAGCCTATGAAAGTGAAGAATTTTCTCCATGGAACATAGGTCGAAATACGAAAAAAATAATTATGAAGCTCCCATACAAAATGTAACTACTAAGCGGGAGGATTTTTTTTATCATAATATGTTCCTTAGCAAAAGTTGTACAGTTTCATGGACTGGTAGTCGACAATGTGTCTCACATACTTAATACACATAATAAATATCCCTTATTGTACTAAGCTCAACTACCAAACCATAGCTTACTTCAATATTTCTCAAAGTTTCCCAACAACGGAAACTAGCATTAAGTCATATAAAGTAGGCGCATGTAATTTAATATAATCAACTTCTTCCCGCGTATCAAATTAATCATCTCACGATTACGACGCCGTGTGTGGCTTAGAAAACTATTTGAAACAATAAAAAAAGTAAAACCTCTAAGCTGAATGGAAGTACTGCCTGTGCGTGGTAAGCGTATGTCGTAACTAGTGGGTGTTCGAATAGGGCTGTCGACTTTGCTTTGTCATTGTTCAGTTGCATTGTGCAAGGCCCCTCATGATAAGTTCTCAATAAATAAATAAATGAAACTGTAAAACTGTTCAGTGGAAAGTATCGCCGCTCGAATAAGCCAACTATGACAGCTGTCAAACCCATACTAGAAGACATATCAAAAAAGAAAACTAGCCCTTATATTAGGACGATTTTGACAGCTATCAAGCAAATCTGTGGAATTCAAAACCACTCATAGTTCTTTTGTTTCATCCGTCATGAAAGACGTAATTTTCAATTACAATTTTTTATTTTATATTTACTTTAGTCTTCAGTGCTTATTTTCGATAGTGATTTAACCAATGAAGTGCCCGCATTGCAAACATGGAATGAAAAATTGAAGTTGAAGATTTTTCGCCACATTTCCGGATGGTATCAAGAGGAGCCCTTCAGATCCTGTAGATGACACTATCACCCTACAGGAGTCACCGTCCGGCGCAGCTGCTGCGCTGGAATCTTTTATCACTGACACTGGCAGAATTACCCTTGATAGGGTAGAAGTCCATATAATATAAATAATAAATAAATAAATAAAACCACTCACAGATTTGACAAGCCATGTCCTGTTTTTTTTTGCCTGGCACTTGGTTTTGAAACAATGGTCCGCTGAAAACAGCATCACCCTATTTCTTTTCCGCAAAGTATCTTTGGAGCGACCTGGTGGATATAACTGCTACATGGTGATTTTGGACTGGTATGGTATCAACTAAAATGGTATTTTATTGCTTAACGAAACTCTAAAGCACACCAAAAAGAGAACCAAACTCTACCAAATACGCATCAAGTCGATAAAAACATCATAAGCTAGGTACTCGTATTAACATAATTACATGAAACTGTACAACTTTTACACTGTCTCTTACACTTACACCTTGTACAGAGAGCTCGTTTAAAAAAACAATTTTGATCGCTGAGCCAGCGGTGTTGTTTGTTTTTGTTTGACAACCCTAGATGTGTGGAGAAAGTTGTCATCAAGGTGTCACGTTGTATGGGAAGATAATTAGATCTAGTCTAGTTGGGTGAGCCATCGATTTGTTTCGTGTGTAAAAAGTAATAAAATATTGAGAAACAACTAACAGAAATGTTAGTTATATAATAGGCTATTTGACTGATTTTGGAAAACAGTTGTAAATAATTCTGTAAAGCATAATAAACACACTACATTTATATTTCCGTAGAACGTGCAGTATTTTCAACAAAAAATAATGTTAAAGTTTAAATTATGAAATTGGCGCTCAAAACGCTGTCTTTGTAATGGCGGACGCCATATGATTCGAGTGACGTCACATGCTAGTAAACAAGGCAACAACAAGGTGCAGAAGCTTCGATCTTTCGCGTTTTTCTTATTTATCTGTGAATTTATAGGACAAAATGTCTTATAAATGGTGTGTAGTACCACAATGTAAAACAATTCATTAAGAAATCCAGAAAAAGTGCTTGTGTCAGTTCCAATGAATGCTAAAAGACGAAATAAGTGATCCTACAAGTATTTCATCGCATACAAATGTGTTTATGTGTGAAGATTGTCTTGCAGATATGTAAAACAAAAGCAATGACAGTGACTAAAAGAGATTTAGTACATCATTATTTATTCACAAGTGACCAAAGCAAGTGACAACATAACCTAAAATGCGATTTTGCAAAACTTGTACACAAATTGCTAAATGCTTTATAGTTCTGATTATATAGGTAATTTCTTAGGTACTTACACAGCTGTTTTAACGTTTTTTAGTTCTGGAGCATAATAATCTGCGTTATTTTTGAAGAATAATGCGACCATAAACGCATCTACTTCGGGAAGTTTCTGTTGTCGGCTTGCACAAAATGTTCGTCCATAATGAAGTTAAAAACTATTAATAATGTCACTGACTCAATAAAAAGATCTCAAATTAACTCGAGAATAAACAAATCAATGGTAAAACTAGGTAAATAGTAGTAAATACACACAACGTAACACAGGGTATGGCGGCGTTTACTAGCGTGTGACGTCACCAAAGTTAGAACCAATCACAGGGCGTTCCTGTCGTTTAGAAATATTCAAAAATATTTCAATTTTTATGCGTAAAATATGAAAAAAATATGCATATTTTAGTACAAAATTCTGTTAAATACGCTTTATTACACTACAATTTACTAGGATGGCCACAATTCGTCGCATATTTTCATTAGTGTCAAATAGCCTATTTAGATTTTAACAGAAATAAGTTCCTAATTTAGGAAATTACCTTTTCTTTAGATATATATGTGGATTATATATATTTTGTAAAGGATTTCAACCTTATACATATAATATTAATACAAATAAGATAATTGGCATTTTACTTTTATTGTCCTTAATTTACAAATAGTCATTGCAAAAAAGAAAGTTGTACGACACAATATGCTATTTTTACAACAATTTCATGATCCTAGTAAGTATAAACGCGGCATATTTCCCCATTTCTTCCCTGTGGGTGTCGTAAGAAGCAACTAAGGGACTCGATGGTTAGATGTGTATAACAACGTTAGGCGACAGGCGCACAACCTGTCACCAAAGTTATACACGAATAATCTGAAACAGCCCTTAATATTTGCCTGACGTGGCGATTGTTGTAATTATAAAGACACCCTTAGATAAGTAACTAGATAAAAATCTACCAGGATCGAACAAATTTTCTTTTGAATTTACTTAAGACTGATGACTGTCTAGGAAGCGAAAGAGGTTTGTCAGGATCATAGCAAGAGGAAGGACGTAGTCTCTGCCTACCCCTCCGGGAAAGAGGCGCGAATATATGTAATGTAATGTAATTTGCTATGCAGATAACATTTTGCAAAACATGGTTACACTCCGATGAAAATTGCCGCACCGCGTCCGCTGCAGTGTGCGGTTTCACCTTTAGAAAAAACTTAGTAGACAAGTAATCAATTTGTCGTCAGATAAAACTATCACTCAGTTCTGAGAATAAACACGAAGGCTGCGAGTGATTGTAGAAAGTCAAACTAAAGTCTTGTTTTGAGTTCTAGACCTGTATCTGTGTCTAGAGATATATCTAGTAATTGAAGTTGGATAAACTCTCTAGATAAACTTGTGTCTATACTTATTGACAAAGGTATCATGTCAAGTCTGGCTTTTCGGCATAGAACGGTATACAATTATTTTGGCTGCAACAATGTCCTCTAATTAAGTAGACTATTTATTAATTTTATTTTTTAGAGTCTATTTTACTTTTGCTTATTTTTATTATTAATAACCAAAAACCAAATATATTTATAAAAAAGTACACATTTGAAGACTATAAATAAACTAACCCAAACATGGAAATGGAAAGGCAAATACAAAGTTGCAAATTTGATATTAATACTACGCAATTTAACCACTTTTTTAAATGTAACCAGTAAATCTTAAAACACATAAGGCAAGAGAAATCTCTTCTCTTTGACTCAAACATCACTAAGTCATGATACGTCGAAGACATAAATTCACATAAATGTTACCAGTACCATATAAGACCCTGAAGTAGAAATATTAAGTACCTACAGCCTGTGAAATTCAATAGCACTACCTAATATTGACGCTACAGTTTAATTACATTGTATTTGTATTTTCCTTCGCTTTTGTGTGTCCCTGTCGCCTATCATGGACGCCACATACTTCTCCTAAATCATGCAATCGATTTTGGCGCGGTTTTTTAATACATAGATTGGTGCAAGAGGAAGCTTTACTATACTTACTAAATTATAATACATGCCGAAGAAAAGTTATTATTCGTTGTTATTGTTTATTACGTTTAAGTTGCTTTGAGCACGTATAAATAATCTGAAAAATGTGCTCATGTTAGTTAATACATAATTCAAAACTATTATCGATTGATTTGATTTCATTTCCATTATTTTTTTGCATCAGACCCTGTATAACAGATAGTACTCCTTCCTTCTATGCCGAGGGTCATGGGTTTGATCCCCACAAGACACAAATATTTGTAGATTTTCAAATTTTTTTCTTTTGCGGTTAGTCTGGGTATTTTCTATGCATAATATGTATTCATTTACAAAAAAAGGATATAAGTATTAGTATCAGCCATCTAGTTCCCATTGTATAAGCTATGCTTAGTTTGGGCCTAGATGGTACTGTGCCTATATGAATTGTCCAGGATATTTATTTATTTATAACCATCTTCGGCGATTCCCCGAGTCAGTCTATTAGAAATTCTCCGCTAGGGAAAGGCTGGTAACACCACGTCCCCTTTTTGCTTTGTTGCTCTGATGTGATTTTAATGATGTATTATGTAGAAAGATATTTTTGCGTCTTTGTTGGTTCCTTATATTTGAGGGTCTTAAGATATTCTATATTCAGGTCTGTTAGCTTCTGGAACTCATTTTCTGAAACGTTCGTTTTCGGTACTGTGCACGAAAGTCCAAAACGACTGGTCGGACCACACGTTTTTAGATTTGTGTTACTTGATGTCTTGTCTTGTATTTCTCAGCCTACCCCGTGATATGTGCGTGTGTGATGTCAAAAAAATGAGTAAATTTTTGAGGTTAGGTTAGGTTACCCACAGGTCGAACATGTGACACAAGCATTATTTCGCAGCAGACATTATTAATTGACATTATTTCCGCATGAAACAAAAACGAACGTTTTAGAAATTGAGCTCTTGAACTGTTTTATTCTGGTCAATACTTGAAATTACAAGTTGAACAAACTGAAGTGGCAATCAGTTTATTTAAATTATGAAACCAAGTTGTGACTTTTACAAAGTATAGGCGAAAAGCGAAAAGCCGACGACTTATATTTCAAATTACCTACCGTGTGTGAACATACATCTTCAAATTACGCATTTACACCACGAACTCACACCTAAACAATTACTTTTCGTACGAAAGTCCAAAGTTAGCAGTACATTATACAGTTCTACCTACGGACTTATAAAGCTCGATTCACACCCGACGTCCTCGCCGCCTACGCCAATCATAGCAGAAAGACTGTGAGCAAATCTGATCTAAATACCAATTATTTGACTTCTGTGACGTATTGTGACACTTTAAATATCTACAGATAAATTACTAACGACTCACTTTCCCACTGCAAGTATTTTAAGGGGTAAATCAGCTTTATAAAACTGAACAACTTTCCCCAAGAAACATAGGTCGAAAAATGAGAAATATTTTGGACCTCCCATACCATCATATTGACTTGGCCGGTTGGTAATTTAGTATGGGAAATCCAATATTTTTTTTCATATTTCGACCTACGTTCCTTGGGAAAAGTTGTTCAGTTGGGCTGAATCACCCCTTAAAATATTTGCAGCTAATATTTTTACACCTTATATTTGAAATATCGTCGACATTGGTCCATCAACTCTTTAGTCCCAAAACCCACCGAATATGTAAGTCTTTCCAGTCACAAATCCATCTTGCATTGGACACAAACACAAAATACATCCAGGTCGTAATACCGATCGCTTCGAATTTCGGCACAATTAATCCTCACCGTGACCGTTCACCGTTACCGGCGGTCACCATCCGACGGTCGACCCGTTATAAAGACCAGCCGACCCTATTCTTTAACAACTTTTTATAACCTTTAGCTGCAATGAGGTTTGCGAACTGACGAGCGTTTTGCCAAAACTTGACAGTGAGAGAAAGAGTTTGAAGGTCTCTTGAAAATGATGTGTAGGCAAACGCAAGTATGCTAAATACCGGCTGTTAGGTATGGTGTACCAAAAACATCTTTTCTATTGATGAAGGAAGAAAAGAATATTACAAAACATCTCTAGTAGTAAGTTCCATAGATTAGCTGCTATGAACAAAGAGCCAAAATATACACCTCACAAAAAATGACTACTAGCATAGGAAATTGACATTTGGAGCTATGTTTATGGGCCCTAAGAATTACTCAGACTAAATAACTAAGATTGCTTAAAGATAAATTAAGTATAGTGAGTCAGAAGTGATACGGTAAGATGGTAAGGGTAATAGTACGGTAGACAGTACGATGGAGAAATTCGAAGCTGAGATAAAAATAAATACGACCATAACGTAGGCCTCATTTGCATATGAGCTCTATTTGTGACCATTGGGGGTAAACTGTCGACTTCCTAGCCAGAGACAGTAAGTATAAATTACATACATACATACATCACGCCTTTATCCCTTGCGGGGTAGGCAGAACGTTAACGGCCGTAATAATACGGTCGCTATCGCCACGTCTGATATTTTTGAGGATTGTTTTCTAAGGTTGTTCCAGAAAACATGTGTATCACTATAGTGACAGGTTGTCAGCCCCTCGCCCAAAAAAAATGTAATACACCAATACCCTCGAGTCCCATAGTCGCCTCTTACGACACCCGCGGGAAGGATGTGGGGTGATGCTATTCTAAGCCGGCATCACACGGCACAAAATAAAATAAATTACACAAATTACACGGCATAAATTACAGTAGGTAGGTATACCTTCAATCTTAACCCGCGCAGGTTGTGGCGAGAAAATGTAACACGGACTATGTGGCAGGGTATGACATATCCGAATTTTAAATTGCCTATATTTTATTTAATAAATACCAAATAACATATTGTTTTAATATTAATAGCTAGTGGGATATATTAGTATTATTATAAATAAATGTTAAATAATATATTACTATATCTTTATATTTAAATATAGAAATAACAAGTCCGGGTCATTTTAGGCACTGATTAATAGGCGCTTCACTTACAAGCTTAAAAAAAATAGAAAAAAATGAAATCTTAAAAAACTCCAAAAATAAACAGAAACGAACATAAAATAAGATATAAAAAAGAACCTTACATGGTTGCAAAAAAATATAACACCTTATTAATATGAATCAGTATCACGTATTTACGTAACCGAAAGCACTTTGTACACGATTATCTCCGACGCTGGTTGTTGTCACACTACAATCACGTAAATAGCCTATTTCACACACCTTTAGTTGCAGCTACATGGAGCGACAAGAAAAAATTACGGTAGTTTACAAAAATATTTGCAGATAAGCAACAGTCTGGGTATGACATACCCTGCCACATTCTTGGCGGGTTAACTAGTAATACCGAAAGTCCCATTAGCAATTACAGTTGATATAAAAAATCTAAAGCGCGTGCTTGGTATACCTACCTACAGACGTATATCTTAAGTACTTTCGTTGTCGATCAAAATCGACTACAGGTTTCTTTTCAACGCTTTACTAATACCAACCACAAAATATTAGTATAATACGTACCAAAAATAAAGTAGACGAACATAACCTAAATACGAAAGCACTTGAGTCATATTGTTCAGAAATCTAATCTATATTTACGAAAGGAAGGAAAATCGTTATCATTGCAAGCAAGCAATATATCGCTATTGATAACGATAACATAGGTTTAAGATAATAACTGCATTTACTGTACATACTATGTACTTACGTACTATCTGGCCGAGCAAAATATGAGGATGTAGGTTAGTAATAATTTTTGAGACGACGATTCACATAAGAAAAACATTCAAAATTTCAAAATAAATACATACAATTTTTTTTTATTTTTTTTTATATGTAACAGGCCCGCATTTGTCTGCCATCTCACCTGGTGGTAAGTGGAGATGCAGACGAAGATGGTACATGCTTGCCTAGATAATGCCTATTCACTCTTGCCTTAAAAAGGCCCAAGTTATATTGTTACAATTTCAAGAACATTGTTGAAAAAATACGGACTTCATATATAATTTTAAAATATTCGAAGTTAGAATTAATAAACAGAACAATTACATAAAAGTAAGTGTTCTGACGCCATCCAAAATAGCAATTAATGAATTCATACATTGCTGTTTTCATACAAAATACCGTTTTAGGTAGTTAAAAAAAAAAATAAATAAATAAATAAATAAAGCGTTTATTCAGATTAAACACACTTAAGCATTATGATTTTACTCTGCCAAACTACAGCATAGTTTGTAGGCAGTAGGTATGCTCCCACATTTAATGTGTTTATGTTTACTTAAAAAGTATATGTTGTTATGCACTTTTACAAGAGAAAATTTAATTTAATTTAATAACAAACAAAGTTACATTGTATTACTTATTGACTGGTTGCGATGTTAGATATTTGCTAAATTTATCCAATAGATATTTCTTTACATGGTATTTAAAACTATTTTTAGTAGTACACGTTTTCTTTATATACTAGTTAGGTAATTCATTATAAACCTTTGCTATGATAAACCTCCTTGTTCTTTGTCCATAGTAATTACAAGCCCTAGGCACATTTAGTATCCCTGCATCCCGTTTTCTGTGTAAGCGCGGGTGGGTTACAGGGTTTTTCAACTCCTCGTTATTGAATTCTTCAGATACCACTTGCATCAACACTTTCTCGTGGACGGGAAGGATTTTACTTTTAACAAATAAGAGATCATAATTTGGTCTACATTTATTTCTGGTGCGTTTATCAACAATTGCTTTAAGAAACCTTATCTGTATAGATTTTATTCTATCCAAGTATGATTTGAAGGTTCTGCCATAACTACTCAGTCCGTAGGAGAGTATCGAGTCTACAAGTCCATAGTACAGTGTATACAAGGTAGCCCTGCTCGTACAGAAACTAAGGTGATGGAACCTCACAAGCACTGCTCTGAGCTTTTCACATACTATATCCACCTGATTTTTCCAGGTAAAATGCTTATTTATTGTTAACCCTAGGTACTTGTACTGGTCCACCACCTCAATCTCTGCACACTCACAGGCGCGTCCCTCACTATGTAGGCACTGATAGTCATGACCTATAATCCTCGGATGATCTCTTATTGTTTTATTATACGGGGAGAATATATGCATACACTTGGTTTTCTTAATGTTAATAATAATTCCATTATCATGTGCCCATTTGATAATATTATTTAAATCAGTTTGAATGTTATTTTGTATTACATTTAGAGACCTATCAGAGTATACAAGACAAGTGTCATCAGCATACATATATATGCGACATTTTTTGACAACATTGCACATACTATTCACATGCATTATGTAGCCAACAGGGCCAAAGACAGAGCCGGTCGGGACGCCGCATGTTATTTCCGCGTGATAACTACTCTCTCCGCCCACGGCAGTCTGCAGAGTTCTGTCGGTTAGGTAGGCCTGGAGCCATCTGTGTAATGGCCCCCGGATACCACACTCTTCCATGGCTTGTAACAGCTGATGGTGGCCCAAAGTGTCAAAAGCTTTTTTGAAATCAATGTAGACCACCACCACCTGCTTCTTTTCATTCAGACTGCCGTTGACGTCGTCCGTGAACTGTGCGAGCGCCGTCGCCGTACTCCGGCCCTGTCTGAAGCCATGCTGCGCGTCAGATAGTGCATTTGATTTTTCCAGAAAAGTACTTATCTGCCCTACTATGTATTTTTCGACAATTTTATTAATAACTGCAAGTATGGCTATAGGTCTGTAATTACTGTAATCCATATGCGATCCCTGCTTATAAATAGGTCTAATTAAGGCTTTCTTCAACTCGTTAGGATACATCCCTTTCTCGACACACAAATTAACAAAGAGTGCTAATACAGGACTTATTTTTTCTATCACATACTTAATATCCGAAACTCGTATCTTATCTATGCCAGGAGATTTCTCACAACTTAGTTTAGCTATAATTTTATGTATATCTGCGGCCGTCGCTTTTTTGTATCTAATTGATGTATTGTTGGGCATTACATAGTCGCTCCGGTTAAGAAAAGTTTGTTGACAATTGTGTTTTATATCTATAATTTCCTTAGTGAAGGTTTTAGAAAATGTGTTACAAATATTTATTAAAGTATTGGTTTTACCCAAATATTTTTTAATAATTTCATCTATGCTCAACTTTTTTACCCCTGTCCAACTATTTATCAGAGACCACATTTTTCTCATATTGTTTTTACATTTCAAAATTTCACTTTGCCTATACTTATTCTTGGCTGCATTCACGCTCTTATTTACTTTGTTTCGATATTTTGTATACTCTAACCTATAGTTCATGTTATAGGGTTTATTTTTCCATCGTCTGAAAAGTTGATCTCGATATGACATCATTTTCTTAAGTTTGTTAGTAATCCACGGTTTACTTATTCTTTTCTTACAAGCTGGTCGCGTGATTTTACTGCTATCGTAAATGCTGCCAAAAATAGAACATAACCTGTTATATAGTAAAAGAGGACACTTACAGTTCATTAATTCCTGCCAGGGGGCATCGTCCAGTTTTTGTTTAACTAGCGAATCACATATCACTGTATTTACTTTACCTTGCAACACATCTGACACGCTCGAACCGCACTCAATACTCATACCTATAAGATAATGGTCTGATATTTTGCGCTGCAATACGTATGAGGACGTTATTTTACGAGATCTGACCCAAATGTGATCAATACACGACCGCACTGTTTTACCACATAACACTTCCTCGCGTGTGATATCCTCAATTACACTTTGCATACCTAACTCACACATGATATCTTTATATTTGCACGCCGCACTGCCGCTGTTATTTCCACCTTTAAGGATGTCTATGTTTGTATCTCCAATGAATACTACCTCGGACTGCGGTGGCAGGCTCCTGAGTAGTTGTTGTGTTTCCTCGACGAATTTGTGTTTGTTGGTTTTCGGTGGTCTGTACACCGCAATCACATGTATAAGACCGCCTCCACACTGCACCAGTTGGCCGTGCATAACTTCGCACGCACGATTTGTGTCTATGTTTATGTAGGTAAAGGTATGCTTCTTTTTTACATATATCAGTAAACCTCCGCCTTTATGATTTGCTCGCGCATTAATAAACGTTTCATAGCCTTCAATTTGGAAAAGCGCGAGCTCACACTCAGCGATATTTATTTCCGATAAGACGATAACATCTATATTGTCCTGATAGTCATGCAACAGTACAAGAAGCTGATTAAAGTGCTTTCTTAGCGATCTTATATTTAAGTGAATTATGTTGAGGTCATTTGATGATTTTCGCAAGTGTTCATACCATGATACATTACTTACATATCTATTGTAACTATTGTTTGGTTGTATCAATAATAATTGATCATCAAACATTGATAACAAACCAGGCAACCACTAGTTAGCTACCCATATTATAGCATTCATATGTGCGCAGCCTTAATCCTAATTAGGTCATCTGCCGTGCGAATGACTCGAATTTTGTTGTCATTCGGGTCATCGCGTCTGATGAGTATTCTTCCTTCCTGCACCCAAATGTATTTGAATGCCGGTTTTAGCTCATTTTTGGCGTTCCAGAATAGCTGCTTGAGAGTCCTCGGCAGGTCTTCATTTAGGTATATAGGCTTAGAATCTCCATCGCCGTACACATCGTTATTGCATAGCCTGGTTTTCTTCTTGGCAATCCACTGGTCACGCGCAGCCCGCGTAGCCAGCCGAACGATGACCACGCCCGGGCGCGCCGTGCGCTTCTCGCCTGGTTTTTCTGCGTGTACCCTCTTTTTCTGCACCAAGTTTAAAAAGTAGCTCTTTTGACCGGCCAGTCCACATCTCTATTCTCCTCTTTACAAGACCTCACTATTCTGGTCGTGATATCCTGATAAACATACATACATACATATATCACGCCTTTATCCCTTGCGGGGTAGGCAGAGCGTTAACGGCCGTAAAAATAAGGCCACTATCGCCACGTCTGACATTTTTGAGGATTGTTTTCCAAGGTTGTTTCAGAAAACATGTGTATCACTATAGTGACAGGTTGTCAGCCTGTCGCCTACAAATTGTAATACACCAATACTCTCGAGTCCCTTAGTCGCCTCTTACGACACCCGCGGGAAGGATATGGGGTGATGCTATTCTAAGCCGGCATCACACGGGTTCTGATAAACTCACGAATAAATATGGCTTATTGAGGAAAATCCAATGCATTTAACTCGATATAAACAACAACGAGACTGTTATAGAGAACAATGCACATTATACCGATAAACGAAGTGTTAATACGGTAGAAATCAGACGCTAATATTGACAGATAAACACCTGTTTAATAGAGAACTCTATCTATAGATACTTATAACCAGAACACTAATTCTTATCCATGTATTCGCACCGGCAACATGCACACATACAAACATGTCACGCCTTTATGCGGGCTAAGCAGAGTGTTAATGGTTGTAACAAAACGATCACTGTCACCAGTCTGACAAATACTTGAGGGCCGTTACTACTAGTAGTAGCCTCTGACGTGGTCGATTAATACATACACATAAATCACGCTTTGATCCCTTGCGAGGTAGGCAGAGCGTTAACGGTCATAAAATTGCGGTCGTTATCGCCAAGTCTGACAAGTATTGAGGGCCCCTTAGATGATTTGTGTATCAGGTCGTCAGCCTGTCGCCTAAAGTTGTAATACGTGGTAATGCTAATGAAACCCTCGAGTCCCTTATTTGTCTCTTACAACACCTGCGGGAAGAATTGGGGTGATGCTATTCTATGCCCGCATCACACGATTAATCATAGACAGCAATCGAAACTGACACCTTAAATATGCCCTCCAAAACACGAAACCATCTTTCTCTCTAGTCAGTACTCACACATGACCACGAAATAAAAAAAAATGCACGCTACTACCTTGACCAGCTCATTACTTGCTTCAAACGAGCAAAAGGTAAGACTCAAGCGGTGTCGAGGCCGGCTAATACAAATGTTTGATGTTTACTTCGACTTTGCTCTTGTTTGTTCATTGCAGTATGTTTGTTGGTCGATAGTAGAGTTTATTACATTTTAGTGCATAAATTATAAAAGCACCTATCATCATCAAAATTAAGAGATATGCTCTTGTCGGTGGGGCAATTTCCATTCTTGTCTGTTTCCTGCCAATGTTTTGACCTCTTGATACGACATGCCTTGAAGTTTTTATTTTATTAGAGTAAAGAAAGTACGTATTGGTCTTACTCTTCTTCTTCGCCCTTCGACTTCTTTTCTACCTAAATAAGGTGCAAAAATATTATAAATATAAAACTACGGCCGTTATCGCCATATCTGACAAATTTTTAAGGGTCGTTTCAGATAAGTCGTGTATCACTATAGTGACATGTTATCGCCTAAAATTGCAATACACATGAAACCCTCGAGTCCCTTAGTCAGCTCCAACGACACCCACGGGAAAGACACGGGGTGATGCAATTCTAAGCCGGCATCACACGGCACCGGGGTATAAAGAGATAAAAATTAATATAACTACACTAGCCCGTAGTAAATGGGTAGTAAAAACATAAACATGATATAAAAGGCGTGTCTAGCAGTCTTTTCCCGATTACTCTGTACACTTAACGATTGTTTAACAGTCTGTACATGATAAAGCGTAGCCTTCGGGGTTTTGTTGATATTTTACATGTAAGTCAAGGAATTGGATATCAATATTTTTAGCTCCTTCTTCTTCTTTTCGAGTGGGACACCGAGTCGTCCAACGACCCGATGAACCCAAGTGTCAGAATTTTTCAACCGCCTTCTACAAGTAGCAGGCTTCTGACATGGTTGTGTAACGACCGCCGTCTAAGTGATCATAGACAACAACCGGGACCTACGGCTTAACGTGCCATCCGAAACACGGAACCATCTTACTTACGGACAATCGGGTGGTTCAGCCCGCAATGTCCTAACCAGACTGGGAACAAATTCACATAGTGATAAATATCAACTTTGTGAGTGACCCACCGAGAATCGAACCCGGGACCTTCTGCGTCAGAGGCAGTCGCACTACCACTGCGCCACATCGGTCGTCTTTTATTTTTAGCTAATAATGTTAGAAAACACCTTGGGTCAATGTGGGCTCAATTTCTGAAAATGTGATGCCGGCTTAGAATGGCATCATTTTTTTGGCTCCGTTTCTTTCCCGCGGGTGTCGTAAAAGACGGCTAAAGGACTCGAGGCCTCGATGGTTTCACGTGTATTACAATATTTTATTTTCATGTGTACGACAAACTGTCACTAAAGTACAAGAATTATCTGGAACGACTGTCAATAATTCTTCAGACGTAGAGATAGCGACCGTATTTTTTCGGTCGTTAATGCTCTGCCTACTTCACAAGGGATAAAGGCGTGATATATGGAATGTGATTTATGAAATCATGCACGGAAATCCGCAACGGCTGGTTTGAGCACTCGTATCACATTTTAAACTACCCGAACTTTTGGATGCCTACGATGTGTTGGATTGGAATTGATTACAACGTGTGATATAAGCATAATTATTATCAAAAATACGAGCTTCAGAGCCTTCTCATTACATCTCCATATTGAGCTATTCTTTCGAAAGAGGTTTATTTGATGATAACGATGATGAACCGACCGATTTCGGCCATGGCGACCACTTCGACTCCTAATAAGATCGGCGCTGATGCGCCCGGAGATGACTATTGTAGCCAATTTCACACACAACACACACAAATCACGCCTTCATCCCTTGCGGGGTAGGCAGAGCGTTAACGGTCGCAAAGTTACGGTCGTTATCGCCACGTCTGACAAGTATTGAGGTCACCTTCAGATGATTCGTGTATCACTGTAGTGACAAGTTGTCAGCCTGTCGCCTAGAGTTGTATACGTGCTAATACACATGAAACCCTCGAGTCCCTTAGTTGGTTCTTACAACACCCGCGGGAAGAATTAACCAATAACCAACCAGTAAAGAAGAAGAATTAACCAGTAGCCAATTTAATAATTAATTAACACTAGTGGAGTAAATAAAGGTCACCCAATCGATATCGATGTTAAGGTTAATACGACCTTACCGAAATCGGACGAATTATCTTTTCTTTTTACTACTGAAACGAAATGACAGATTCGTAGGGCAAGGTGAGGTTAGATAGACTGATGCTAAATTAACAATTCTCTTTTAACTAAGTATGCAATTATGAAACAAGACACGTTACAATTCAATTATCTAATTAATGCTTAGAAAAAAATAATTTGGTAAAAAAAATTAAAGCGTCAGGTGATGATTTTCGTAAGTAACGAAACGAAATTTCAAGATAGGAGTTTCGCGAGAAATAAATAGATTTAGTTAGGCGGGATCCAATTTTGAAATATTGAAGTTACACCCGTTTTTTGTGAGTTTCCATTTGCCGAACAGTGCCATCTATAGTGTCATAAAAAGCAAAATACCTAGCGAGTTCGATTCAAGCAAGTACTACTCGTGTTAATAATTAATAATAAAACAAGTATGGAAACTAGCATGTACACAAATCGAATTACCTATGCAGGTATGAGCAAGGACCGACTCGGTAGTGAACGCAATACATCTCCATATGCTCAGGAGTCCCATTTTTGAACTTTCGTATGCGAAAGTCTGCTACTATAAGCATCACACGTTCTAATAAGCTTATCTATTAGCACATGCTCTAATAAATTCACTGTGCCTTTATTTTTTATTCTTTATCCCAGTCGTGCCGCGTTTCTACTAGGAAATAAAATTGTTATAAAAAGAGAAAAATGTGTCTGACAGTTTCCTCTTTGTTACAATGACTAATTCATTTATTCAGTGACAGTATTGTATTGCAACTATCTGACATTCTAAAAGCATTCATTGTGAATCTACTTGAAAGTAAACGATTTAATCTTGAATCTCACACAACGGCATCAAAAACTAGAGAAGTAATGATACGGACGGGTAGGCCAGTCGTAGTGGATTGTCATACAAGATTTCATAATCACGCTTTCAAAAATTGATCTCTAGGTCGAGACGATTGTTTATCGCGCACAAGGCTGTTTGGGTTATTAACGAATAGTAGGCAAAGTAAATAGTTATGTGTCGTAAAGTCTGTTTTGAAGGAATCTGACGCGATTTATGCTAGCACTGACAATGTAACAAATATCTGAACCTAAGCAAAATCAATTCGTGAACAAGTAATTGAATTTAATAAGGGAAGACGGCACGCATCTACAAATTCGTCCCCATCATATCATCATCATCACAGCCTACAGCAGTCCACTGCTGGACATAGGCCTCCCGTAGGGTATGCAACAATGAACAATCTCCCGCGATTCGTCTACATATGGTTAGTAATTTGCGGTGTTTATAAATAATGTTTGCTATGGAATCGTAGGAAGGTACTTGTAAAATATTATGCAGTAGTTACCACTATAAACTGTTTTCGTCTACGTCTAGATTGAGGTACAACCTGTAAGATATGCCAAGTGAACTTATGATTCTATTCCATTTTAAAGATAAATGCCTGTCTGTTTGATCTTGGTAATGGCAATGGTTTGGACGATCCAAAGTCAGATGGACCGAAGACTTAAAAAGAGCGGCTGGTAGCGACCAAATGGGGAAAACGGGAAAATCTGTCTTTTAGCTTAACCTCCCCTACGTCCAAGCAGTGGACTGCTATAGGCCGATGTGATATGGCAATAATAATTCAAACTATCCTTAAATTAAACTAATACTTCCAAGGCATTATGACATCATTCGCTATCACTATGATAGCGTTCATTATCATCACGTTATCAGTGCTAGTGATAGTCACTCCCGCGCTGAATACTGATAGTGAAAAACCGTTATCAGTATCAAAACCGTTTACTTTTCGAATATTTCTGACTAGCAGCCCGTTTAGCGGTTGCACTTGCACTCGCACATAATCGCTTTCCCGAAGGAACAAAACGTTTTTCCGGCATTTATTATACATATAAACTTCTTCTAAAATCACTATATCCTTTTTTGAAACGCGTCGAAATTTGTTGCAAGGTTTGGACAGAGGAACGCAAAAGGCGATTTAGCTATCTTATCATACCGGTAACGCCCAAACACCATTGTGAACTGCTTACTGCAGCTACATACGAGTAGACAACTTTTTACTCCTATCATCATCACTCTCGTTACCATATCCCATTCTCTGTCAGGGTCGGCTACCTAACCTAGAGGATTTGACGTGGAACCAACTTTTTACACAGGGCAACTGCCATCTGAACTTTGCAACCTTATTACGCCTATAATGTAGCCTTTTATTAGAAAATTATTATTCCTATGGCTAAAGCCCCCATATTACGTCACTCTACCGTGACCGTTGACATATCCAATGGTTCAACGGTTAGCCGTAACTACTGGGTTCAGGCGAGCAGGTGGTCAATTCGATTACCATAAACTTTTTTAACAAGTCATTCACACCAGGCCAGTAGACAGGACATCGCTTATAGGAGTCATCCTAGTATTGCCATTTCGTACACTAATCACGCCTATAGTCCTGGCGGGATAGGCAGAGCATTAACGATTGCAATATTACGGTCGTGTATCACTATAGTGACAGGTTGTTAGTCTGTCGCCTAAAGTTGCAATACACAGGAAATCCACGAGGCTCTTAGTCGGCATCACACGGTATTGGCACTTGATTGTAAAAAATACCTTAAAGTACGCAACTGAGATTGTATGAAAAATAAATTGATAATATGTTCTGTTACATAATATAATGACGTATTTGAAAAAATAAATTTGGAGTACACACTTTACGTCTAATTTTGGAGATAATAGCAGTTACATAGAATCACTCATACATACGGCACAATATGCGTATTTTTAAATAAGTCTCATTTTTTATCCTTTTAAATATTATTATCGTTCATCGGGTCCATGGACGACTTGGTGTGGTCGTTCGAAGAGTGTTTTTAGACCTTAACGGTAAAAATTAAACAAATGTACGAACGTTTTGAAACTTTTCTATCCCTTTGAGAGATTCGATTCTTATTATGTCCCATTCATCGGTTACGTTCTAAAGAAAGGTCAGGTGAAGAGTACCCTTAACCGACGAGCATGTATGAAATGGCTGATGAATGTTGAAGAAATGAAAGAGGTGTGTCAGGATCGTAGAAAGTGGAAGGATGCAGTCTCCGCCTATCCCTCCGGGAAAGAGGCGTGATTTTATAAATGTATGTTATGTCACATTCCGACAAAACGTTCTTATGGAAAATTAGTTCAGTTCCATGGACTGGTTGAGCCTTTGTGAGTAACTCAGTACTTTTTCTAACACCCTGTACGGCGGCAGTTGTAGCCAACGTTTCTATTGTGTTGCAACTCCGGATATCAAGGTCTAGTTACCACCGTTTCACTAACACTGGATCTAACAGTCTTTATCACTGCATAGTATAAAGCAAAGTCGCTTTTCGCGTCTGTCTGTATGATTGTTTGCTTTAATCTTTACAACTACTCAACGGATTTTGATGCAGGTTTTTTAATAGATAGAGTCATTCAAGAGGAAGGTTTTTATGCATTATTTCTCATTTCCATGGGAAAACGAGTTGCAGCGGGCCGCTAGTTTAAGATAAATACTTGTGATGAATCAAAGAATATTTCAATTGAAGTAAAATTAATAGCTATTGTGGCCTTTGAAGTAGAAAACGAATTCAAAAATTAGGAAATATTTAGTTAGGGTGTTTTCATATGGGTACTACTAGGAGCTTATAAACCTAAACGAGTAGGTGTGTCTAAAGAAAAAGTTTCTTTATGCTGTTGAATTTCGTCCATGATTACAAATTCAATTGATGTTTTAAATTTAAAAACAACTGGTTTATTCACGCAAGCTGAGAATATGCAAAATGAGTACACATTTTAACATTTCTGGCAACAATATTGTGACTAATACTAGTAAATTTTGTTGATTATCCAACCGTCGCCTGCGCATTGTCTGTAGCGAAAGAGCTTATTGTGTTCGCGGTTCCGTTGAAATCTTAGTCAAGTATATTGTTTCGCTTCCTTTCATTTTGTACACCAGATACTTTGTCAATATTACACAATTGGTTATTTAGTATTTCTTTTATCCTTATTTATAAGAAGAGTGCACAAAGATTGCGACACAAGATTTTTTAAATATACGGTATGAAAACGTCATAAAACCAGCAAGTTTATGACGAATGACACTTATATTATTATTAACTGTTTTATCTTGGTAATGATTAATCAATATACAGTAGTGGCGCGCATGCGCTCCATATTCAAGTCCTGAAACGCGGTATCGAAGTCGAGTCTGTTTTCCATTGCGGACCCACCATACCCCTGGCAATACCCCTGGGGGTAGGGTGGAACTGAACCATACCACCATAGTGTTGGCTGAAGAACATTTAAGATATACAATATTTATTGTTCATACTTGATCAAACGAAATGTGCGGATATTAGACAACTAATTATCGATGAAAAATAAAAATAATATATATATATACAACCTCTAAATATGTCCGAACGGACCTGTCGGTCCCCTACACAACACCCGACCAGGCGGGTAGCTAGCTATCCGCCTCCCTCCTTTCGACATTCGGCCACTGGCCTCATCGTCCATCACTCCTCCTTAAATAAAGTAAAAAGAAGTAGGATTTTGCGGTTTTCTGTCAGTCTGTCATGGGACACTCGAACCACCGTGATTCAGGCAAATGAAAAAGGAGTAAACGAAGCCAAATATCCTCTAATCTAAACATTTCATACAACGATTAGGTTCTCTGATACGGTGAAGAAGAACTGTGTTTGTCAACATCAAAGTTAATAAATTAGTGGTATGGAAAATATAGCTTATCATCGTGTTTTCGTCGAGTTACCGTCGACTTTCTAAGCGTGTCGTAAGATGAAAGTGTGGGAGTCAAGTTGCAGCGGTTTGGCAACCCGACATAGAAGGTTATGTTGCGTTATTCATGTTTTGAGTTTTATACTGGGTTTTGACTCGGCATCAAATCTCTATGGGAGTCTACTAAATGTCGATACACCTTCGCTTCGATACGAGCATTATGACATTGACTGGCAAGGGTAAGTTCGAAGCATTGGTGACTCAGTGGCAGAGCAGTGGAAACCCACGTGTTCTGAATTATTTCTCTGGCCATTTTTTGCAGTTTTTAACTTATCAGATAAAAGTAGCAGGAATAGCGAAGTGTTTACTATCAAATTAGTTAAACGTGCAGTGTACATGCCTACAACTATTGTTGCGTTGCAGACTGTTGTCTGTTTTACATAACTTTCATTATCTATTGAGTATGGACATGAAAACAAACAGTGTAACGTGCTAGACTATATGTAAATTGTGACTTTTTGTTCACACCAAACGCAAGAAACTATAAGCAAGGATTTTTTTATGTACCCAGTTTTAGTAACAGTCTTATGTATAGTTTTCTGAATGCTAACCAACTCATATAGGTTCACGCAACTTAGGTACTAGATAAATATGGGAATTGCCCTTGACGTTTCTGCTGATTAAGATGCGCTTCTTCCGGATGTCGGCAGATCACATACACCCGCCCGTCAGCTGTGATTGCCTAGCACCAGATAATGAACAAGGAATTCGTGTAAACATAATATTGAATTGGACATCTCCTGTCCTGCTCCGCGTGCCCCAATACCGGTACGCTTCATGACCTCATGAAGGCCACAGAAAATGCTGGACGGGTGGCTGAATTTCGGGCACAAATTAATCGAAATTTTCCATCGACACGATAAGAACAAGAATATTGAATGAATACTTGTGACTTAATAATAAAAGCTGACCTATTCTTGCACATTTTGTCGTTTATGCATTTGAACGTTGGTACATTTGAACCTTTACACAACGTGAGCCCTGCATGATTTTTTTTCTGTTTTATGATGTAGATACGAAATTGCGAGTGCAGTGAACTTTCCACGTCCTATCCTAAATTGTTTAGTTCCTCTTTCATGCCAACCAATTTATGCCGTGCTATCGACTTGTTTCATACCTACATTATCACTTGCTACTTTTGTGATAATACTACATACCTATGTTATTTATTTACATAAATTCGTTTATTACGAATGCCACATAATCGAATTAAAAGGAGAATGTGAAAATTTGCGACAATGATTTGGATAATTCTAGTTTTCCTTTAATTAATAACATGATATAATAACAAAATAAAGAAATAATTGGGATTGTTTTTGAATGAAACAAACCGCTGCTTTCGAGACTGTATCGAATAACGAGTTCTTTTTAAAGCTTAAAAGCAAAGATATTAACTTCCATGATGCTTCCAAATGTTAAAATATACGCAGTTTTACTAACTTTTCTGTTGCGCTGGTCGGTATACCTAAGGCACATAGGTATTGAATCAATAAAATCCTAATCACCTTCGAACTTGCCGTGTACTGTACACACGTCTTAGACTATATGTCAAGGTAATATGTCTAGAAAATCGTGTCAATTGACGTTTAGTGGGTATATTTTGTTATATAGTGGACTGTAATCTTTTTTTAGAATAGTGAAGAGAAGTCTTGAATTAGTGAACACACTTTGGCATGGGTTAGCATTTATTATTTACGATGTAAATTATTACATATTTTTTTACAGAGTTTTAGATGACAAGAAAGTGAGTTGGCTGAAAGCTAGAGTGAATAAGTATACAGTATTATAAAAATATACTCATTTAATGTTACCAACAGTTATAGACACATTATTGTCCCGATTTACCTTTGGTTTATTGATGATAAGATACTGTTTCAATAAATTGTCTCGAAGCTATCATTATTAATAGATAATGATAAGACCAAGCCCCGGTCGGATTTGTAATAAATAAAACCTTTTTAAAACAACCGTATTTTTTCCTTGTACTTTTTTAATATTAAACGAAGAGTCTATGAATTTTATTTATGAAGAATGTATACATAAACAGTAGCCTAAACTATTCCGCAGTTTAAAGAGAGCCTCCCATATTTTGTCAAATGATGTTCCTATTGAAGACAATAAATATTTTTTGCTATCACTAATTTATTTTTTTCATACATAAACCCATCAGAGATTGTATACTTTTGAAAGTCACAATTACGACCAGGGTTTTGTAAATTTGCATTTATTTTGTCAATAAAGGAAAAAATATAAATAAAATAGGTAACATCCAAACTCTCTACGAATTTCACCCAGCTCAAGGTTTCATCGAAAAAATCGACAAGTCACCGCGAAAACTCGAACCAATCAACTATCGTCTAACTCACAAAGTGGATTCTGCGAAATCCTGTCACTCCAACGACTCGGAAATGAGTCAAAGCTCGACTAGACCCGACAAAAAAGGAAATAAGAAGTCGAACCGACTGACTGACACCCACCCGATTTGGTGAGCGACACTTCCTATAGGAAAAGTTAGCGTGACGTCGTCGACGCGATGAAAGTTTTATACAACTCTGCAGATTGCCTAACACACTTGTTAGCTCGAAGTAAATCTGTAACAAGTATACTGAAAACTACTCTTCAATAACAGAATAATAGTTTCCGGTTAGAGTATACTTCTTGATATCTATCAACCATCAATATAACCTTCACTGTATCCGATAGTTATCCAGTTTTCACAAAACACAGTAGCACTTTCGACACCGCGATCCGATTTGGAGTGTCAACCCACTGCACAAGGCCTACCCGAAGGTAAGTGACCTTTCCACGGGCACTAAATCTTAGCAAGTAACTATTACACAGCGCGGTAGATCCAACAGTTATTAGCTCAGCCACCGGAGCGAGACAGCGAGCAACGGTACTCCAGATGGAGTTTTTGCTAAACACTTTAGGCATCCAATAAGTGCACAATCAATTCACTGGTTACAAGAATTTCACTGCTAAAGCACTGGGTTTGATTGAATGAGATTTTTTAAACTTTCCGGCAGCGAAACGGCCGCTCGATGCGGCGGCTGGGAGGTGACTGAGCGGTAGGCTGCGCCCGCGCCGCCCGCGCGGTTATCAGCCTTCGAGGGGTGGGGGGGAGGCAACGATATAAAAGAAAAGTCTGCACGTGACGATAGAGATAAGCTAGAATTGTTGGAAAGGAGTTTTCCTTGAGGAGTCATGTTAAGATATTTCCGGCAGTGATTTCGTTATGAAACTAATGCGTGTTAAGTTGTTACATTAAGGAAAGCAAACCAAACAGGCGAGAGACATGAAGCTGATAATGGTATACCTAAGATAAGATACAGTTTAGCTAGAAATGATAAGACACTGAACGGCTTATCATCACGGTACAAAATTATTACGCAAGCAGCCCCAAAAAAATCATTAAAGACGACTTCAATAATTAAATTGCTGCGCTGAGGATCCATCAATCGGTCTCATGTTCTTATCTTATACAACCATCTGGTCCCCTGATGGATTTAGGCCTAAAAGGCCTCTCCTTTACCCACTGGTATCGATCATGCGCCTCCACATGCTGGTTTTAAGAGAATCCGTCAAGTTCTCATTAAAATAAGTTACTAGACATCATTTCGAAAATAAGATAGAGACAAAGTATATGAGGTGTAAAAATATTAGCTGCAAATATTTTAAGGTGTGAATCAGTCCGTGAAACTGATTTTTTTTTCCAAGAAACATAAGTAGAAATATGGGAAAACTTTCCATACAAATTGACTTGAATTTTTTATGGGAGGCCTAAAATTCTTTTTTCCTATTTCGACCTATGTTCCTTGTGGAAAGTTATTCAATTCCTTATCATAATTCTGTTTCACAATTTGATGATTTGTACCGAATGAGCTGTTACTAATAGCTATAAACGGTAACAAAGTAAGCTGATAAATTTATAACAACCTGCTGATTTAATTTAAAAATAAATCGTGTATTTTTATAACCGTCAGGTGGGACGCCATCTGTTTCCAAATTGTTATACAACAGGATGCATGTTTTGTATTTTTTGGAATGTGCACGGGAGTTTACTACCAAAATTGGCTACAATAGCCATCTTCGGGCGCATCAGCGCCGATCTGATTATATTATCGAAGTGTTCGCCATGGCCGAAATCGGTCGGAGAAATCATCACCGTCATCATTTTTTGGGATTTTGCACAGTTGGTTTTGGAAGCTACAAATGCATTTTTAGAAGCTTTGTTTATATTCATCGAAACTTGCATTACTGACCAAGTCAGATACAGTTTTATTCACAGAGAACTCCGTTGCCCATTCCCTGCATCCATCCCTTAGTCAATCCCATAATAGCTCTGAAAATTTGGACCTGACATTTAGAGGTTATGACGTATTTGCAACAACTTGCATTATTTTTTAACAGAAAACCTAGTTCGATTAAACGAAGTTTTATACATCAAATTTGCAGCTGTTTTATCAGTAGGTAATCACATACAATAAATAAATAATAATACTAACAATATAAGTAATTTCACTATGTTCACTTCAAAATGTATCTTCTAGGATTTAAACAATTTTTTTTTCAATTCTAGCCGTGTAGCTTCAGTCTTGAAATACCGTTACAATGATTTTGACAATCAAGAAAGCCTGACATTGAAATGGCTACAATGGTCATGTTTCACAATAAGACCAGACACCAAGACCTGGATTTGAAAAGGCGATTTTCCAAAGCCTAGATCACGTAACGCTGGTTTATAGAACACAATGCATTCGCCAGTCTACGCTCTATATGGGGTGAGTGACCATTTAGGTTAACTTGCAGCAAAGTCAAGTTACACTTTAACTTGAATGGTAGAACTTACAATCTAGTAGCTAAGAGTATACAGCTATAGTTGTTCTTGGACAACTTGGTTCTTGCATGTATAAGCAAACGTAAGTGCATAAAGCATTCTGGAAGATTCTGCCATAAAATCGAATTGAATAAGATTTGTTGATATTGTTGGGTGTTTCTACGCATAATTCTGAACAACTACCTATTCCTATGGAGCCACATGCGAAATCGAAAAAAAATTGGGTGTTCCATAAATTTTTGCCGGGGACCACCCAAATATTTTTCATCTTTACTTATCGATTCCCACATGCCCTCGAGGGCCTTGACTATAGAAACATCGAATAGTAGAAATTTAAATACGTGTGGTTCAAGCAGTTGTTGCGGACTTCCGTGCACGGAATCGAATAACGATGTTGCAGAAATTGAGCTGCCAGCAAGTAGCTGTCATCATGTAATTTCTATAATTTGCTATCCCCACCCGTGGTGTTCACTGACACTATTCAGCGAGTCATTTTACGCTCTAGCGCAGGTGACTCATATGCTGTACTGTAGCAGTGCGCATGCGCATAGGTATAAAACGACTTACGATACGATACGATTACTTACGATACGATTTTTTTTTTGCAATGGGAAGAAGAACGTAGGATATCATCATCATCATTTAAGAGACATGCAATAGTCGGTGGAACAATTTTCATTCTATATTTCCTGCCAATGTTTTGACGTCTTTCTACGACTCGACGTTTTCTTTCTAGGTGTTTTTCGACGTATTAATTAAATTGGAAAATGTTCACAGATAACAGAAGAACTGACGTTAGAATTGTCCGAAAGTGCGCGGTGGTGTTGTATGCTTGCTGGATGGTGCAGAGTGGTGCCGAATGATATGGTATGCTTGCCGGATAGTGTCTAATGTTTTACGGATGGTTTGGGATGCTTGCCGGATAGTGTGTGATGCTTGCCGTATTGCTTGTGGTGGTTCTAAATGTAACCGAACGGTGCCTAATACCCCAATTATCCACCGCTACTGGGCAGCGATCCGACAGATCGCGTTGGTAACAATATCGTACCGACCGTACAATGGACACTAGCACAGTGGTCACGGTCAGGCAACAAAGCGAAATAACTACAAGTTGTATGAATTAACGCTGCAGCGTCCGTCAGGGAGTCGGTGGCGAGAGTAAACGATTGAAATGATAGAATACCAAATCACGCCTTTATCCCTTGCGGGGTAGGCAGAGCGTTAAAGACCGTTAAATTACGGTCGTTATCGACACGTCTGACAAGGGCCCTTTCAGATGTTTCATGTATCACAGTAGTAATAGGTTGTCAGCCTGTCGCCTAAAATTGTAATACACATGAAACCCTCGAGTCCCTTAGTTGCCTTTTACAACACCCGCGGGAAGAAATGGGGTGATGCTACTCTAAGCCGGCATCACACGGCAATGATAGATTCTAGCTCAATAGGGCGTTTTCCTGGGCAGCTCATAAAATACAAATGCGGAGGGAACATTAGAGGGAAAATTATTATCCGAAAACATTACCTAGGCACCTACTACGACTATTCTCAGTCAATGCTATCCAAAAGGTAGAATGACAATTAGAACTATCAAGCTTTAGAACATTTTGAAAAGTTTCTAATTTGACGCCTCCCTTATACAGGCTAGTTACGTCAGATGCCTGTATTTACATACATACATACATACATCACGCCTCCTTCCCGTTGGGAAAGGCAGAGACTATTTCCTTCCACTTGCTACGATCCTGGAATCTTGATCTTCTACATTCATCATTCAAACAAAAGCCAGCCAGTATACAGTCAGCGTGTATTTTCAAACTAAATAACGTTTTGAAAACGTAGCTTGTTCGATTAGTAGGAAAATACCATAATTGTCTTCATAAAACCTACGTGCCTAAGTATTTGTTTAGTTCGCATATTAGAAAAACTTTTGTTTATTAAAACGTGTTTCCACTTTGTCTATTCTAAACTTATCACATTTTCTTATTATAAAAACCACTAGTACCGTATCTATTTATTTATTATCAGCCAGACACGTCCCACTGCAGGGCAAAGGCCTCCCTCTCGTTTTTCCACTTTTCCCTATCCTGAGCCATCTCCATCCAATTCTGGGCATGGATGTGCAGCTCGTCTTTCCATCTTTTTCTTGGACGACCGCGTGCCCGTTTGGCGTTAGATGGGACCCGTGTAGTTGTTATTTTTGTATCTAGTGTCTAGATCTAGTAATAATCTTAAATTCTTAAGAAATTTAGCAGCGGCTAGAACAATAATTTGTAAATGTTAACACAGCGGAAGGCAAAACGCCCACCGGCTACAAACCAGTTTCTGTTGTGCAGATATGGATTTAGAAGAGAAATGTTCGAAGACTTTGTATTGTTACCATGACTAACGCGTATACCAAATTTAAATCAATCGGTTGACAGGAACAGGGTGAAATTTCAATCATTAAATTTGACCCACCAACAGAACAAACGCAGTAATCTATATAAAACCGTTTCAAATGCATGAGGTTGTAAAGAATAGAATAGATTTACAGCTCCGTTAGCGGACTTCTGGTTTCCAGTTTTTTCCAAATGAGCATGATGACTGGCAGGTCAGATGAGCTACTTTTTAAAACTACATTTTGTATGAAAATACGAAGATATGACCTCATACCTCCCTAGTTTGGATGGCGTCAAAACACTTACGTTTATATTTTCCTGTTTATTTATTCAATCTTTAAATATTTCGAAAAACTAAAAATGGAGTATGTTGTATTTTTGGACAATATTGTATTAAGCGTACTATTATATTTTATTTATGACCCAGTCATCTAGCGAATTACCCTGGTGGACCCTGGTGGCAACTTTCGGGTGCATTTTACTGGATCCGGCCCTGCATTCGCCATGTACATAGTAATCGCAGCCGGTGCCTGATGCTGCTAATTACATGCAAGTGGGTCGCCGGACATGTTATTATAGAATCGCCCATTGTGGGGCCCGAAATATGTTATTTTTATAGTCGTAGGTACTTTTAGTTTTATAAAATTGTGTTATTTGTACACAGCGCTAAATGCGAGTTTTATTCATGCATTGATGCTAGAACTTTTGGGGCGACTTTAAGCATCACATCAGCCGATAGCAGTCCACTGCTGGACCTAGGCCTCGTCCAGGGGACGCCCAAAGCATGACATCTCGTTTTCGATCCAGACACTATCAGCCGCTCTTTTTAAGTATTTTTAACACAAATACGACCCTCAAACATTTGTCATACGTGGCGATCACGACCGTAATTTTACGATCGTTAACGCTCTGCCTACCCCGCCAGGTATATGCGTGTTTTGTGTGTGTGTGTGTGTGAATACAAATATCAAATCCCTTTTAAATTGCCTTGTACAAGAAATGCGTGCAAACCAAGTCAAAGTGTACCATTACTGACAAGGTCATTGAACTCTCCTGCTGTTTTTTACAGGCAGCCCGTGGGCGAATAATCAGGCAATGAAGTAGGCACCATAGGCCGCAAAAACGTTTACATTACGCCTACTATAGGCACAATGAGTAATAACTATATATTCTGTTTTGTTACAGTTATTCAATGTTGGAATTAATTTGTAGATAGATTTATTGGTTTAAAATCCGTATTAACTAAACTCTGGGATCGATCTTGAGTGCGATTTTGAGATGCCATTACTACTACCTGACATTTGACAATATCGATCTTAAAGTGGAGTGCGATTTATTAATACGGGTCTCAGTTACTAAGTATAGTTTACGACTATGAAACGTTAAGGCGAATCGACTCAAATTATATAAGGTGTAAAATTATTAGCTGCAAATATTTTAAGGGGTGAATGGGCACATGTAACTGTACAACTTCCCCCAAGAAACATAGGTCGAAATATGAGTTTTTTTTTGTACCTCCCATACAAATTGACTTGGTCGGTTGGGTAATTTTTTTTGGGGGGTCCAAAATAAATTTTAATATTTCGACCATGTTCCTTGGAGAAAGATCTCCAGCTTCATGGTCTGTTTCACCCCTTACAATATTTGCTGCTAATAATTTTACACCCTTTATTTCCAAAACTATATGTAAATGCATCAAATAATACAACACTACTTTGCTAGATCAGCACACCAACTAACCATTTACGAGACAAACGAATTCAAGTTTATCCTATTAATTGTATGCAAATGTATGCATGTATTATAAACTCCAATACAATATGTAGGCATAACTGGTGGTTCTGGTAGTGTTCAGATACAGACTCTATGAAAACAAAGATCAAAGTGAACTGTCCCGATGTCGTAGCGGATAATACCCCTGCCTTCTGTGCCGGGGGTCGAGGGTTCGGTCCCCACCGGGCATAAATATTTGATAAGTCAATTTAATAAATATTGTTGTCGATTCTGGTTGTTGTCATAATATGTATTTATTTACAAAAAAAGTATAGATAGTATCAGCTATTTGGTTCCTACAATACAAGCTTTGCTTAGTTTGGGGCTAGACGGCGCTGTGTGAATTGTCCAGAATATTTAAAAAAATTGATCATAGGTATTAGTATCAGCTATTTGGTTCCCATAGAACAAGCTTTGCTTAGTTTGGGGCTAGATGGCGCTGTGTGAATTATGCAGAATATTTTAAAAATAGTTAAATCCTATCAACAACTTACAATAAAATAAAATCTTTTTTTCTGTAAATCATTTTACATTTATGCGCCGAGACTTCCAAGAAAATAATCGAAAGATAATTGAGTTTGGAATATCTCGCTCTTCCACCATAGTAAGTATGGAGTAACATTACTGTTGTACAGTTGTTGCAAAAACCAAAAATACAATAAAGTAACAAACACAAGACATAGAAAATCAAAGCAGAAGCGACGAATCACATGCAAGCATAAATCAAAGTCAAACCGATTACACAGCTGCGTCGTTGGAGACTTACCTGTAAAACAAAACAGAATGGTAAAAATAACGAACAGTAGTTATTTACAAAAGTACAGTCATTTAGGTACAAGGAATCTTAGTACTAATAATATATTCTAAAAATATAGCCACATAGGATTCCCTGTGTAAAGGTGTAAAAATATTAGCTGCAAATATTTTAAAGGGTGAATCAGCCCATGAAACTGAACAATTTTCCCCAAGAAACATAGGCCGAAATATGAAAAAAAAATTTGAACCTCCCATACAGTTCAATCGCTCGGCTCGGATGCTACATTTTTATATGGGAGGTCTAAAAATTTCTTTCATATTTCCTATGTTTCTTGGGGAAAGTTGTTCAGTTTCATGAACTGGTTAACCTCTTAAAATATTTGCAGCTAATATTTTTACGCCTTATATTCATATTTATCTTTAATTAATTATCGATTTACTAAAAAGTTACACGGGTTTGTAGGTACAGGAATTAATTTCGGATTACATTTCATTTCTATAGCAAGTACCTACGTAGTATATGCAAGTTAATATACGAATCCCCAATCAAATTCTAACCTTGAACGCCAATATCTATACGAACTATTATTAAACACGTTATCTATTATTAAATCTCATTGAAACTTATCTAATAGGTGGTTTGATAATAGGTACTTAATGAATATTTCTGCTTCCACGAAGTTGCAAGGTAATATCGTATCGATTCATGGCACGGCCGCAATTTTTCAGGACAGGTAACGCCATCTTGTGTGGAGTAGCGGAACTACTTGAAATGATTGTAGGTTAGAACCACTTTGTAAGAATTGAGCACAATAATTTGTGTACGATAATATGTGAACGAGAAGAAAATAAATAAAAATTATAACTGAGGATAATGATGATGATATGCAATATACTTACCCACAACCAATATATTTTATATTAACAGCCTACACTGTCCCACAACCAATAAACATTACAAAAATACAAAATATCAAATTAGAACGGTTCCGCCGATCCCTTCTAGACAAAAAGCTTCAATTAGGTATGTTTCAAAGTAGGTACCTATTAGGTAGGTTAGGTAGGTAGGGCTTCTGTCTATAGGGATAATTCTGCCAGTGTCAAAATTAGAAAATATCCTCGAAATATAGACAAGTTACCGGTTTCTCATCAATAACAAAAAGTTACCAGGAGCTCAATAAGTGAAATGTTTCGTTTTCGGTTTCGTGCACGAAAACCCAAAAGGACTGGTTTACCTACACGTATTTTATTAAAATATGTGTGAATTTTTGAGGATATTTTTGACAATAAAAACATCAAGTAAAAGAAATTTAAAAACGTTTGTACTTTCGTGCACGGAACCGAAAACGAACGATTCAGAAATTGAGCTCCCTAACCAAAAAAGAAAACACAGGAATACCATGCATAGCCAAACTACGTTGCAACAACATAAAATATTTAAGCCTTGTGTCAAGGACAAACCTGTCAAATTGAGAAACGCTCTCAGTTGGATGATTTTGGTCATTTCGTAGTCTCCTAACAGTTTAAAGTATAGAAAACCACAATGGTAATAGAATGGCAGTTGAATTTCGATGACAAAATATAGCAGAATTGGGGCTCAGGTTTTAGTCTCAAAGATAAGGTTCTGCTACTCGCATCTAGATGGCGACAGCTGTCTACCGGCATTTGTTTACAAACACCTACGTACTACCACACCTTAGCATAAAACGGTAGGCAGTTATATCATACTCGACGACAGTAAACAAATACATTTGACCCATAGAAATATGGAGGTAGTGTAGCTGACCTTGTGAGTATGGAGAAACTGAGTATGTAAACATTGGTGAGGTGAAGATAAGCAAATAGTTAATGTTTTTTTAATGTACATAAATCACGCCTTTATCCCTTACGGGGTAGGCAGAGCGTTAACGGTCGTAAAAATACGATCGCTATCGCTACGTATGACAAATATAGAGGGCCGTTCGAGATAATTTGTGTATCACTATAGTGACAGGTTGTCAGCCTACCGCCTAAAAGTTGTGATACACTTGAAACCCTCAAGTCAAAGTCAAGTTAATGTAGCCTGTGTAATATAAGTCCCACTGCAGGGCAAAGGCGTCCCCTCTCTCGCGCCACCCGTCTCGATCTTGGGCCTGCGACTGTCAATTTTGGAGAAAAGTGTCAAAGTCGTCTCGCTACGCGTGGCCGGCCACGACGACGGTGACAGAAAAAGATAATTATAATTATATCGCACTTAATGACAAATATTGCGGGTCCTTTCAGATGATTCGTGTAGTGACAGATTGTCAGCCTCTCATCTAAAGCTGTAATACACATGAAACCCTCGAGGCTAAGGGCCTCCAAGTCGCCTCCAATGACACCCGCGGGCAAGAAATGGGGTGATGCTATTCTAAGCTGGCAGCACACGGCAATAATGACTGTGATTGTGGGAATAAATGATTTATCTATTTTATCTATCAATATAAAAAATACCAAAAACAAGTGAAAAAAGACACATTATTAATTACCATACATTTACCTTTTACAGAAATAAAATCTATTCCTGCTATACACACAAACTGTCTCTCATACAGCCATACACGCTAACGCGTATGCAAATACAATTTAAAAATACCCACGTATGATTACACTGAGTTTACCTGACACGTGAAATTCACGGTTATCATGTTATCACAACAAATACTGATAACGATAACGTTGCTCTCCGCGTGATAACTGACGGTAACTGTAAAATTATGAACGGAAAGATCTCATTTAATGCTGTCTCACTTTACTAGGGCTGCTGTAAGAAGTTTCTTTCTAGAAATAAGCAGTACCTGTTGTGTCTTTTTTGTGTCTACTTGTCCTGTATCTGTTTTTGTGTACAATAATTTTTTAATAATTAATTAAAATAGAGATCAAACTGTTACGCTAGACATTTTACATAATTATGATGTACTAGCCGTGTGATGCCGCCTTAGAATCGCCCCATGCCTTACTTTGATGTCGTAAGAAGCGACTAAGGGATTTGGGGCTCGATGTGTATTGCACTTTTAGGCGACAGGCTGACAACCTGTCACTATGGTGATAGTTATACACAGTCTCCAAAAATGACCCTCAAACTTTAGTCAAAAGTGGCGTAAACGGCCGGTTTTTACGGCCATTTATGCTCGGCCTACCCCGCGAGGGATATAAGCGTGATTATGTATGAATTACTAGCTGCCCGCGCAGGGCGGTTGCACCCGGTGGTAATGGCATGGCAATGGCATAGGATGTATTTTACATAGGTATATTCCTTCCTTTTGAACTACTCTAGCTATTAAGAACAACTGCATCAATATCCGTTGCACAGTTTTAAAGCGCGACGCTAAGCGCGATGAGTTGAAGGCCCGTCTACCCGTCGCCATTAACTATAATTATGTAAATGGCAAACTCACGTGTCCACACTATGCACGGGAGTTTACTGACAAAATTGGATACAACAGCCATCTCCGGGCGCATCAGCGCCGATCTGACTAGGAGTCCAAGTGGTCGCCATGGCCGAAATCGATTGGTGAGATCATCATCATGTTTTAAAGATCTAAGAATACATACCTACGTACAGACGCAGGAAGCAACTGTGCTTTATCCTATGTAGTGATAGTCGTCTAGTTGACACTCAACAAGTATTCGGTTTAAAATAAAAAGTATAAGTTTGTTAGTCCACAAAGAAGCCCTAAAACAAACGATCATCTACCGACTACCGACAACCGATTAATAAACAATCCTTCAGTTATTTCAACACGATCTAAATCCGAAATCACCGTCGCTGCTGTTCCCGCACTAGGGCTTCCAATACCGGAGATATTTGGTCTATTTTCAATACCGGTATTGAAAATCACCGTCGCTGCTGTTCCCGCACTAAGGCTACCAAAACTGGAGTCTTTTTGTCTATTTTCGATACCGGTATTGAAAATGCTAGCAGACCTTCAACAAGTGAAAATGTAATATTGGGATTCAATTCAATATTCATGCTTACATGTAGAAGCTTAAAGATATACAATAGGTAGCAGATAGTTACATGTACCCTATAAGGGCATTGCAAGTGGTAGAATGCATACATAGGACACTTTCAATACTTATAAGCTATTGCGGTATTGATGATTTCTATATGATTCAAGCAAAGTATACAGTTCTGCGCTCTGAATTTGTGACTTTTTCGTCCTTGCGTCGCTACGCTGTAAACATTTATTTGATTTTCATAAATTTTGAAGTTAAAATAACCTTTGCATTAAATAATCTTATAGTGTGATTTTCGCAAAATAAGAGGAAAAAAGCCAATCCCGGTATAAAAAAAAACAATCCGGTATTCAAAACCGGTATCGGAAAAAAGAGATATTCGAAATCCCTATCCCGCATTTATATTTAGACGTAGAAAGCTTTCAGCTTCTGTTGCATACATTTCAAGTACCATCCGCCGTTGAATTCTGAAGTCTGATATAAAATACACACTGAACTGCATTGAGTTCCAGAACGAATATAGCTTAGGTTAGGTTCTTAGTGTACTTAATAGAATATGCCGTCAGTACTTACTATTTAAGGAAGGAAACATAGATTTAGATATATTTAACTGTACTTTGTACAGTTCCTATTAAGGTAAAAGTCTAATATATAAGTTTTGCATTGTATTACATAGTTTTCAGTGTAACCATATAGAAAAAATGTATAGCAGGTTGAGTTTACCTATTATTGGGTGTAGGTACATATAGTCATAATTATAAGCAATATTTGCATCGAGGTTAAGTTAGTATGTATTTACCTGTTGGTGTACCTAATAAAGGAAATAAGAAATAAATAAAAATATACAGGGTGTAATGGACAGCACTCTGAATACTGATAGGCTGCATTCATACCAACAACTTCCTATAATTAAACATTTCAGGCCACAAATTTTTTGACTTCCCATAGTTAACTGATAGTGATTTGTATGGGAGGTCGAGATTTTCCATACATTCCTATGTTGTGACGGGAAAGTTGTTCAGATTCAAGGTCTGCATGCACCCTATCTTAATTCGGAGAGTTGTACCTTAGGTACACCCCGTATTGTAGAGGTTCATAATTAAAATATGGCCTTCCGCCCGTAAGGGGACCTGATGTCGGCATTTCCGCGAAATTTGCATTGTTATGAAATTGTGGTTTTCAGCGTTAAATTATTGGAAGCCTGTTTGAATAATATTGTCGGAATATTGGTAAATTTTTGGTGGTCAGTATTCTAGAGGGGCAATTCTGTGGTCTTAACTCAATAATATCCCAATTGGCTGGACCCTTATTTAGTGGAGGTCTACAAATGTTCACTTGTAGATGCATAAAACTTAGATAGAAGTATTAAAGAGATCGTTAGAACTAGGTAATTAATTATAATTAGATTTCGAAGTACTGAAAGGAAATTACAACTTTCTTCCTTCTGCAGAATAGAGGGCAATGAGTTTTCTAGACTACTTATCTCTTTTCAATTCTTTTTGTCCCAGTTCTTGCTAACTGACTTATATGTACTGTTTTATAGTTTTGAAACTTTTAAGCTATCATTCATTCACTTGAAGGTTTTATCAGTCTATATCGAATAACTTTTTTTAAAAGGGATCCGACTTCAGAGACCGTGTAAAAGTGTGAACCACCATTTCTTGACAGTTTATTTGCCTAAAATCTTCTCCTAAGTCTGACAAACGCTTCGCTGTAACCCGCATCAACATCGATTTAGCCAAACGCGAGACAATCGCGGACAAACATATATACGTACATACAGGTCAAACAGATAACCTAATTTTTTGAAGTCACCTAAAAACAGGTAAAATCTTCAAAATATGCATTTTACTCGCAGCCCGCCTAGCGGTTGCATCCACTGTGTTGTTTTCCTGAACAAATATGATGATTTTCCGGCATGGATCACGTATATAAACCCTCCTCTTGAATAAAATGGATTATTTAAAAAAAAAAACGTTTCTAAATTCGTTCTGTGGTTAATGAGGTTGTCCATGACATGACTTACAGACAAAGAAACGCAGAAAGCAAGCTATGAAAGGCCTAAAAATATTAGCTGCAAATGTTTTAAGAGACGAATCAGCTCAAGAAACTAAACAACTTTTTCCAAGGAACATAGATCGAAATATGAAAAAAAATTTGGACTTCCCGTATAAATTGACTTGGTCGGTTGGTTGGTAATTAATTTTGTATTTTTGTTTGGAGGTCCAATATTTTTTTAGTAATTCGACCTATGTTCCTTGGAGAAAGTTGTTTAGTTTCAGGGGCTGGTTCACCCCTGTATAGCTTGCGTTACTACGCATACTATAAAATGTAGTAACATACATAATATGTATTGATGTAGTTACATGACGCAGCTAAACATTAAGTTGCTATTAGAAACGGGAGCACAGTAAAAATTGCACGTGCATCGTATCATCTTCGGTGTAAGTATGTGTACCGCCTACAAATACGAAACACGTTTATATCCATTTCAAACGTGAGTGAGTTCCAGTCGTTAACCCATTTCCAATGGGGATACAGGTTTATGATTTTTAGTTTGGGTATACTCGTGTAGTAGGTACTACACTATTGTATAAATATAATAAATAAAATTGTCCTTCTATGGAAAGGTACTGTGAGAAGCGTATGCTGCTGAAAATACCAATATGTATATACCTATTTTTATATTTTGCATGGCAGGTAATTTCTTTTAGCCAGCTTCGGTCTATCTAAAAACCACCAAACTGGCTACTATTGCGCTACTTTTAGCTAGCACTCATACGTATAAGTTTTGTATATACATATGTTATGAGAAATGTGTAAAATCCGCCATTGTATATATTCCTAAAATGACTAGGAAATGTATAAAATATTGCTTTCTGTAATATATAAAACACAACCTTACCAAACCTTATTTAACCCCTAGGCTTTGGTTGAAAGAATCAAGTAATAATCATCCCCATAAGAAATTTTTACTCGATATCTGGGCTATATTTTCAATTCTTAGCTATAAAATACGAAATATCCCAACGACAACCAATGCTACGTGCTTTAAGTAAGATTCATAACATAAACAAGACATAAAGCAATGACTAAGTCGAGTCATAGTTATTATTTTGCGATACTTCCGGGGTTACGTCAAACACACCACAAGATTACATTTTAACAACAAAGGACCCTTTGTATATGCGAGTAGTCAAAGTTAATTTTAAGACCTTAAGACCTTTCAATCGGTAACTGGTTTTGTGATTAAAGTAAAACTTTGTTCTTTTTAATAACAGTAGCAGAGTAAATAAGTTACCTTCCAACTAGACCAATAGTATTACAAAAAAGGACGGGTTGAAGAGGAAGTTAGAAGCCGAAACTTGGAGGATGTGGATTCCTTTATGAGGAAGAGGAAGCGGTTAAAAGAGACAAGAAACGAAAAGAAGACACGAGAACTATGAAAAATAAATAAATAATAAACAGGCATTTTCGTAATCTGCGAGGATGCGGAAGCGGGGGAGGAATCCTCATCAACACTATTATATAATATTTATTATATGTAGGTATGATATAAGAAAATTGTTTCATGCTAGGTTGACATTTTATTTATTATTCATTTTTTGATTTGTAATTTACTTTTAAGTAAATACTTTTATTCTTGTGACGGTGTATATTTAATACTAAATAAAATGATATGATATAAAGAACCCTATCCTTACCTTTACGACTGCTTTGCATAACAACGAAAAAGACCTAAAAAGAGGCCATTTACTCAGTTAAAGAAAATTAATAGCATCAAGCGATTTTGTCGAAAAATATACTAAAAGAAAATTCGCCAACAGGAAAAGTATTCCTATTTGCTAAAAGGCAGGAAAGGACTGATTTAGCTTTAATATATTTATTAGCAACCCCGCAAGGTAACCAGGGAAGGAAGAACAAAATCGAATAATTCTTTCGTCCCTAGGGATACGTCTGGAAAGGTTATGAGCGCGAAACCGTTGTGGAATAATGCATTACTGTGTTAATGGATGAATAGCTTCTTTTCGAAAGTTTTGAATTTAAAATATAAAAATATAATATATATAAAGTTTTACAATATTAGCCGCAAATATTAGAAGGGGTGAACCAGCCCATGTACCTGAACAACTTTCCCCAAGGAACATAGGTCGAAATATGAGATTTTTTTTTTACCTCCCATAGTAATTGATTCGGTCGGTTGGTAATTTTGTATGGGAGGTCCAAATTTTTGTTTTTATATTTCGATCTATGTTCCTTGAGGAAAGTAGTTCAGTTTCATAGGCTGATTCACCCCTTAAAATATTTGCAGCTGATATTTTTACGCCCTGTATTATATTTATGCCGTGTGATGCCGGCTTAGAATAGCATCATTCCACAACCGCGGGTGTCGTAAGAGACGTCTAAGGGACTCGGGGGTATTGATGTATTACAATTATTAGGCGACAGGCTGACAACCTGTCACTATAGTGATACACATGTTTTCTGAAACAACCTTGGAAAACAATCCTCAAAAATGTCAGCCGTGGCGATAGCGACCGCGTTCTTGCGGCCGTTAACGCTCTGCCTACCCCGCAAGGGATAAAGGCGTGATATGCATGTATGTATGTGTATTATATTTATAATATTTGCATTATTTGACACTTTCTTGGTTCAGCCAAGGGGCAAAGCAGCTAGTAGGTAAATATATCTACTTGTTACAAGTAGTACTACTAGTTACTACAGTAGTAAGCCTAATCTTGTTACCTTCCTATATAAAATGGTTGATTTTCCGACATTCCCGGAAAAGACGTAAATAGACCGTTTATTCAATTTAACAAAATTTATAATCGTAAGCGGTTTGGTCGAGCAAAACACGAGAAGGACAAAAATTATCTCATTATCTTTACATACTGTTTACTCGTTATTACATAAACCTTGTTTGTAGTCGGATACAAAAAAATATTGTTTTTGTATCATTTGGCGTAATAATTTCTAAACTATTTAACTGGCTTAAACTATTGAACTAATATTTTGAAAAAGTTTTACATTAGTGGCGCAATATGTCCGATTACGATTATCTCATCAGATTTCCTATAAAAAATGGAATTAGTTTTAATAATGCGTCGGGTCGGGAAATTTAAAAAAGCATCCGTCGCCACTTAGGTATAAAATTTACCTTATGAGAATGCCTGTGGTGTGTGACCGGCGGCGGGTGCTGCGGCGGCGGCATCTGGTTCTGCCCGGTGACCACCACCGGCAGTCCGTCGACGATGGTCACCATCACTCGCTTATCCGCGCTGCGGCGACGCTCAGACGAGTTCCGACGACGACGCTGCTCGTCGGTGACCGGCCGCGCGAACACCGTGCGACGGTCGAAAGCCGTACGCGGATCGGGCTGGTTCTCTGCTGCCCTGGTAGCCGGCGTGTGGCTTTTAGATCGTTTCAGCAAACGCATCACATGCGATTTGATTGCATCCGGCTTGCTGACGGGCGGCGGCTCGGGTTTGTGCTGTTTGTAGGATTGCGAGTGCGCATGGTGGCGCTGCACGGACACCGTGTGCCCCATGCTCGGCGGTATCACGTTGGACAAGCTCTTGACTGCGTACGCAGCGTCAACCTTGTTGCCGGCCACGCACGACACTTCGTACATTCCGACGCCCGACCGACACTTCCCTCTCAAACGTTTGTTCAAACAAGCATATTTGTATCCAATACTGCAATCCAAGTCACTCACACTTGCACATCACAATAACCAATAACCGAGTTATACTGCGAATTTCGTTTGAAAACACTTCCGACGTACAGGAACTGCTTACATTTGCCTGTAAGTCACACGTGATCGTTACTATTTAGGTCGAATCGATTCCACTTCAGCAATTGTACTATTCTAGTTTCCTTTTTATTATATCTGACAGAAACTAGTTATAGAACAATAACTTTCCCTATTTTAAACATGAAAGTGATGTACGGAGTACTAGGCGAGCAGAAGCGCGCAACACGTCCGTCCGTGGCGCGCGTCTGTTTGTCACTGTCTGTCTGTGCGTTCGAGCGAATACAGCAGCCTATACGAATACAAGATAGCCGGATGATAACGATAGACTGGTGAATTGTACTATTGTAGGTACACAATGCCGGAGGCAGGACTGTAATACGCGAGGGTCAATGCTTTGGTGAAGTCATCGCGCAATTCATACAATTAACGCTGATAACGCCCTTTTGTGCGGCAAATTTGTAGTTATTATAAAAAAAAGTACAAACAGATATTTTTAATCTCCATGAATAACCTAGGTCACAAGTATTTTTACCCATCACGACTATAAAAAAATTAAAATGTTACGAAAACCTTTGAGTATATTACTTAATCCACAAACAGTATAAATAAATTATGATAAGAAGTTTCATTGATTACATCATCCATCAATCAAACACTTTATCGAAGTTTTTTTATGTAGTTATTGAAATTACGATTTGGAAGGAAAACTGTGTAACTATTATTAAAAACAGGAGTACCTACTTACTTATTCCGATGGGAATTGTTTAAATATAATACTTTCTTCTCTCACGAGATTTATAAACCGCACTCAACTCTGAGATCGATGTTGAGTGCGACTTTGAGATGCTGTTAGTGACTGACATTTGTCAAAATCGCGCTAGAGATAGATCTAAGAGTTAAGAGCGATTTATAAAATACGGACCTAAATGTAATATAAGTTTATGCCACACAAAATTGCATAAAAGAATTGAATTATAAAATATAAGATTCTTTTTTATACTTTTAATGTGCGTTTGTTACACGGAGGACAGGAACCAGGTTAGTTATTATAATACAGCTTCTACTTACACCTTTAAAACCCTAAAACAGAGGGCGGAGATTCCGTACAAAATTGGAATATAAGGAATGCCTTTGTCAAAATTACACCCGTTTAGAGTTGAGTGAGAATACGTGTTTCAACTTGAAACCTTACAAAAACAATAAAAAGTAAATAATAAATGTTTTTCGAAGAAGATAATAACGCAAAAAAGTTTACAAAAATAAACTTACATAAGTAATTCTTAAAGAGATCGGTATTGCGACCATAACGAACGCGAAAATACGATTCGAACTACATCTTCGGGAATGTAGGTAGGTAGATTATAAGAACGTCATCATCGGTCGTTCTGATAACCTTTGGACAAGGTCACGGATAATCTACGGATGCACTTGGCTTAAGTAGATTTCTCAAGGAATTCAGTTCAGGCTTATATTCAGCAGATATCAAAGACAATTAGCTTTCAGAACTAAGAAAGATCACTAAACTCGTAAATAAAGAAAACTATATTCGAATAAATTAACGGGGTCCATTGGGTTGTTGGATGACTCGTTTTCCCACTTTAGATTATGCCTCCTGTAATCTAATAGATTATGTAGCCATTCCTGGCTTTCCTTATTGTTGTATTTTGCAACAAACAATGATTTTATTATGATTCGGCTGTTAATTTAATTCATTACCTACATACTTTTCCGCAGTACTTATATACTATTCATATTGATGTCAGTAGAAGGGGCTAGTTCTTGGTGTTGATTATGAAAATGTGTTTCTGTTGCCGCTTTAACAACAAAGCATAAAACTTTGAATTAAACAGGAGTTTCCATGCATTAAAAAAACACGATTTTATCTAATGGTTCGGAATTCGGATGCTGTATATTAGGAATTTTATAGTTAAGCTGTTTAAATTTTCACATAACAATATATTACTGATACCGCTATAACAAGAAATACAAAAAAAAACTAATAAATGAATTATTTAAGGAGCATGTCACCGACGTGTTTTTATGACATTTTATACGTAATGGTACAGAACCCTTCGTCCGTCTCACGCTTGACCTATTCTTTAAGGAAAATTTCAGTCCCGCATTAGTGAATTAATTTGTACGTAACCTCTTGTGTTTCATAGACGCAGTAACTACAATCAGAACAATTCTAAGAAAAATATTCCATCTCGAATGTAAACAAAATAATTGTTAAAGCATCGTAACATTTGCATGCTCTCTTAAACTTTAAGATGTAGGCAATTAAGTTCAATTTAGCAATAGTAAACATGCTACGTAAATATTATTTGTGGAAAATTGTAAACAATTCATTCACGTGGCGAGGGTATTTTTATTTATATCAACTACTAATGCGCAGATTAGCACATATATTATCATGAATTATACATATTTTATAAATAAACTGAAATCTATCTAACAAATTAACTATACATACATACATATAACAAATAATAACATTAAAAAACCACTATTTACTTTATCTAGTCAGTTGTTTGCCATATCTCGTTAAATCATTCCAATGACAAAATAAAACAATGTATCCCAAAATAAAAAAGCATGCCTCATACAAAATCGATTAAAACGATGATCAAATGTTATCAAAACCTTATAATCATAGTGATATAACGTCCAAAACAATATACTCTATTGCACTGGTTAATAAGTTATTTAAAACGGGTATTTTCGGTTGTGTAACCGGCAACCGGCCATGGTAAATGGTTTTGATCTTTAACTGTTTGTTATGTTATGAAACAGGCGGTGTAATTATTGAGCAAGTGCTCGTTTGTAATGTACTTTATGTGAAATAGTAGAGTACAGGGCCCTAAATGAAAATTAAATGAAAATTTCAGTTGGATGTCGATTGGATCTTTGCTTTATAGTATGTAGTGAATGGGCAAACGCAATTCAACATCGCCATCTATAACGGATTTAAAGTATTAACACATCCGATTTATGTATTCAAAACAACCATCACTCAGCCGAGTTCTGGGCCCTAAGTCTGCTAAATGAAAATCGTTTCAGTTGGATGTCGATTGGATCTCAGTTGGATGATTTAGGTCATTTCGTAGTCTGCTAATAGTTTGAAGTATAGAAAATCACAATGGCAGTTGAGATTCGATGGCGTTACAATGACAAAAAAAATGGCACACTTGCGGCCAAGGAGGCATAAGTCTTAAAGAGGGAAAAAATAAGATAGGGCTAATTGTTTTTCATATTTCGCCCTATGTTTCTTGGGGAAAGAAGGCCAGTTTTATGGATATGTTAACACCTTAAAACATTTCATCATTATTTTTTTTACAACCTGTAAAGGTAACCTTTTAATGTATGTAGGTATGTGGACAAAAACTGGCAGACGACATAAACTCAATTTCATCATGAATGATTGTTTTTGATGTAGAAACTTTGTCAGAAACTAGTCATTGGTTAAAATCAAAAACAAAGTCTACCTGGTTCAATACCCAGACTACTCGGAATATAAGATTTTTTATTTATTTCTCATATCCAGAATGCAGTAAACAGAATACATACATACATACATACATACATAAATCACGCCTTTGTCCCTTATGGGGTAGGCAGAGCGTTCACGATCGTAAGACTACGGTCTTCATCGCCACGTCTGACAAGTATTGAGGGCCCTTTTAGATGATTCATGTATCACTGTAGTGACAGGTTGTCAGCCTGTCGCCTAAAATTGTAACACACACGAAACCCTCGAGTCCCATAGTTGCCTCTTACAACACCCGCGGGAAGAAAAGGGGTGATGCTATTCTAAGCCGGCATCACACGGCATAGCCGGCATCGCACGGTAAACAGAATCAACAACAGAATTATATTATGGTAACTTCCATCTATTATTGGCAAATCCATACCAGATATTAAGTATGAAAAGCGCAGGCATAATAAGACTAAGAAACAGGCGTAAAGTAGGGCATTGCGACAATTAACCAGCTCTAAGTTATACCTAGGAGTTAGGTCACAGTCTTCTATGATTCACGAGAATGGCACGAAGATTAACGAACTATAGGGTTGCTGGTGATTTTGTTTTAGGCACTTTATAACATAAAAGATAATATTTTTTTAGCTAAGAGTCACCACTATTCCACTAAGTGGGATTTGGGCGGTCATGTCTGTCGCATGCCAAACAATTGTATGGGCTTATACCGCCACCAACTGGAAGCCAAGAACCGACAGACGTCGTCGCGGGCGGCCCAGACGCAGATGGCGAAACGAACTGGACGGGTTTTCTAAGAATTGACATGAAGAGGCACAGGATCGAGATCAGTGAAAAAAGGGACGGAGGCCTTCGCCCAGCAGTGGGATCCCGATGGCTAGATAAGAAAGAAGATAATATAAGAGTCACCGCGCAATAGAGACAAACTAAGACAGATAGAGATATGTCGTCCTCAGGAATATTTTTCAGGTGGGAATGTTCATAAAAGAAACTTCAGTGCCCGAGAAAATTTCAGATTGCTGGGTATGACATCGGTGGGATAATATTGAATTACCGTTACGCTAAAATTAACAGTTCATGTAATCATCATCATTCATCGTAAGGATTATGACTTTATTCATACGTCATATAATAAAATTATAACCTATTTATGTATTGACGCATAATCATCTAACAGTGAAAACCTATAATTGGCTTTTTGTTTCTAGAATTATTATGTATTGTGTTATGATAGCTGTTGGTTTTCCTAAATAAATAAAATAAAATAAATTAATATTTTTACTTTATTAGTCTCGTCTTATTTATGTTATCGTCAGCTATTATAAGAATGTTCTCGGGAGAATTCTTTTGGTATAATTTCCACTAGGGAATTATTTTTAACGATGGCACATCCCTGTCTTAAAACTGTTTTGTTTCTACCGTGCGGTGGCCATAATTGCGTTACAACAACCGTCTAAGTTCCTTCTTCCCCTAAATGGAATTAGGAAGATGGTTTATTTTGTTGCTTTGGTGGAGCGTTTTGTATTTTATTTGTTTTTGACGCCTTTGATTGTGTTCAGAAAAATTCAATGTGACACTTAAAGTAAACACCAAATTCGTAAAATCATTTTCAATTTACTTAAAAAGGCGCCAAAAGTCGCTGTAATGTGGCGCCCCTGCAAGTTAACCTACTAAAAGCGATGTCAACGTCATTGAATGATGCCAGCCCTACGCACAATTGTGTATCGACAGAGAAACCGAGTGAAAGCGACGCCTGCGCCTGCGCCGGTGCGTCGTCGAATGACACACCATGTCAACAATCGGCAAACCGCGGATAGAAAACCTATCTACCTTTGTTGACGACCAAGTGAATAATATTATATATAATAGTTGAAAATTGAAGCAATAAAATTCTACATTCTCGTTATTTTTCTCTGAATACATATGCTACAAAGCGACTTGAAAAATTCATCGGGTCGTTGGACGACTTGGTGTTCCACACGAAAAGAGAAAGAGAGAGTGCGAGTCCTCGGCTAGAAATAGGGAATGCTATTCTAATTCGGCACCACGAGATCACTTTCTTACAGATAAATTTACTCTTAAAAAAGTCACTTCGTATTTCTAAACGAATAACAAAACGTTAAAGCGTATAAGATTTGAATAACAATGCTATTTACGGAAGAATTTCCCGACTATGCGGCTACATACACCCCCCTCAAGGTCGTCCTTGACATTCCTACGGCCTTATCCTTGAGAGGGGGGGAACTTTGGTCTAGTATTACGTAGATCAAAGTTACACACATATTTATGCAGGATCTAAGGGACACCCCTCCGAATGATATTAGCAAAGAATACTGACTATGTATAATTGCTAATAGGGTGCATTTACACACTGAACAACTAAGAAAATATTTCAGGATTGGTATAAAAATTTTCGTCTTCCCATAGAACTTAATTACTGGTGGATCGCGTAGAGGTTTTATTTAGATGAAAACAATTAGGTCCGCATTTATAAATGGCACTCAACTCTGGGATCGATCTCAAGAGCGGTTTTGACAAATGTCAATCAATACTAACAGCATCTCAAAGTCGCACTCAAGATCGATCTCAGAGTTGAGACCCGTTTATAAATACGGGCCTTGGAGATGGATGTAGGTAGGTACTAATCCAAAATAGAAATTGTGTAGACAATGTATATCATTTTGATTAGCGTATTGGCAACCGAAGACAAAACAAACACTCGCATATCCGACACTTGAAACGGATGTTTCGCATGCTTTAGGATGGTAACATAATACCAGATGACAACATGTCTTGTCGGTATATGAACGAACATGCTATATACTAATGGCCAGAGCATACCGACCTGCGTATGCAGCTCTTATACCTTGCAATATAAGGTGTAAAAATATTAGCTGCAAATATTTTAATGGATGAAACAGTCCATGAAACTGAACAACTTTCCCCAAGATTCTATGTTAGGTCGAAATACGAGACATTTTTTTGGACCTCCCATATAAATTAACTTGGTCGGTTGGTAATTTTGTATGGGAGATCAATTTTTTTTTAGATATTTCCACCCACGTGAATTGGGAAAGTTGTTCAGTTTCATGGGCTGGTCCACTCTTTAAAATATTGGCAGCAATTTTTTTACACTCTGTATATGGGATTGTATAACAGACGGCAAACTGCTCACGTTGCGTATTGCAGAAAAGCGGTGTGCCGACTCTCATACAATCCCATACATTACAATACAAGCTACGCGCGTGTACACGTGCACGCATATGAGTATCTTACGGAGGCGGTGTGCTCTACCCTTTAACTATACAGCTACAGAACATCGTATAGTTAATAAATGTGTCGGTGTCTAACACGAAAACAAAGGGCTATATAAATGAATAGCAATATCCCTTTTCACATAAGAATGCAGTTGCATTCAGACTATAATACTGAACAAGTTTCCTATAAGACAAAATTAGGAATTCGACCTCCCATACAAAATCACGATCAGCTGACTTGTTTAGGAAGTATTTTTTTACATTTCTTGAAATTTTGTAGAGGGAGGATAGTTGTTCAGGTTCCATAGTCAGAAGACACCCTACCAGTATTCGTCCATTACAGTCTTTACAGTAGTATACAAGCGAACCAAGTTTGGAGTTTACAAAGGCGTCTTATGGAATAAACCACCTAACTCCAGACGCTGTCACGGTCAGGATTAAGACGACGTCCAGACAGCTCCCACTTGTAATTTAGATAAAACCGTCTTTCTAGACTTTGGATCTTTGTAGAGTCTGTATATGTAATTGTGGCGGACTTTGAAGAGTGAAATTTTATTTTTTTATAAGGTGTAAAAATATTAGCTGCAAGTATTTTAAGGGGTGAATCAGCCAATGAAACTGAATAACTTTCCCCAAGGAACATAGGTCGAAATGTGAAAAAATTTTTGGACCTCCCATACAGTTCAGCAGCTACATTTTGTATGGGAGGTCCAAAATTTTGTTTCATTTAATATTTTTACACCTTATAATAGCATAGTGACAATAATTACTCAACTTTTTCAATCATCGTAGCTTTTTTTTTCATTGCAAATATTGATTTTGTACACTACCAGAGTTGCTACGCATTAGTAATATAAAACTATAATATGATTATGTTTTTAGTGTTAATAGTAAAAAAAAACAAAGTCGGAAGGTATAAGGTAGGTTATTAGGTAATTTTAAGAATTTCACAAGTTGATATGTGTTGCCGCCACTACTTACAGTGTGTGCTATTGCAATTTTCCTTTTTGTGTGCTGGGTTGCCCGGAAGAAGAGATCGCTTACATCGCTTAGGCCGCTTGTTTTTATTATGATATTTGTTTTTATTCCTGTATAGTGTTATGTTTCATGTGAGCAATAAAGTGTTTCTGTGTGTCTGTCCGTATTATTTCGCCAGAATAGTCACGTCGTGGTCTATTTTCCTAACTTCACCACAAAGGACCAACCAGAACCTACGTCAACTTGTGACTTGTGTGAGTCTACATTGTCTCCGAAAACACTACGCAAGGAAACACGTCCAAAGAACTATTTATCTTCGATCAGTGCCGAAACAGCAAACAATGCTATCGCATTGGAAGATGCTTTGACATTATCTCTTGAAAACACCCTCCCAACGACCTTGGGTACCTCTGGACACTCAATAGTGGATAGCATGCTTCGTTTTCACTGCTGGCTTTTGAACTGGCTTTGGTTGCTGCCGAAACAGCAAACAATGCTATTGTATAGGAAGATGCTTCGACATTCTCTCTTGAAAACACCCTCCCAGCGACCTTGGGTACCTCTGGACACTCAATAGTGGATAGCATGCTTCGTTTTCACTGCTGGCTTTTGAACTGGCTATGGTTACTGCCGAAACAGCAAACAATGCTATCGTACAGGATGATGCTTTGACATTATCTCTTGAAAACACCCTCCCAGCGACCTTGGGTAGCACTGGACGTACAATAGTGGATATGCTGGCTCTTGAACTGGCTTTGGTCGCTGGTTGAAGAGCAACAAAGTTTATGTACTTCAATAGGAACAAGGTCATTTATTATACATATAAACTTTCCTTTTGAACCCATCGAGGTAATATGTACTAGCGTACTGGAGTAGCTATTCCCAATGAAAGCATTGCGCGCGACCTTGCGGCGGGGCCCGCGCGGGACACGCGGGAGCGGTGGGGCAAGTCATAGATAACGAGTAATGCGCGCAGATGCGACAAATTGTGCATTACGTCTACTTGACACTTTCAGTAGGAACTAATGATCGGGAATATAATAAAAAGAGTATATTATCTAATATTATATTTTAATTTCCTCTAAATAAAACAAGTTTTGTAAGTTTTGTCGTTTTGTGTAGTGATCCGTGAATAATTTAATGGCAACAACGTTTCTTCGCTGCAATCTTTCTGTACAAATTTCATCCACGCCTCTCTTTTTTCATGGCCCGATTGCGGAAACCTTTAAACAAGTTCAAATAAAAATAAACAGCAAGAACGGAAATATTTATTAAGTTGAACCTCATTTTCACTTTGCGTAGTCAGTTAAAAGTATAAATATTTACAATACTATACTATAATAACATTTCCTAGCAAATTGACTGTTTTTTATTAAAATGACTCATCTTAAGTGTCACGTCTGTACATACTGTAATGTTGTTAATCTATGATTTTCGCCGAAATATGGCCGCCGCTTCCGAGCGCGCGGTGATTTTTTACAAAATTATGAAAATAATATTCCGATGCATGGTTTACTGATAAAATTAGATAACTTACATATGAAATGTTACTCCTTGGGCTTTGCTTGTGGTTCTCGAATTGTTTGAGCAGTATCTTAGTACACAAGCAGGCATTTTGAAACTAGCACTGACACGTGACGTCGCGGCAAGCGGTGGGCTCAAACTAAGCGAGTTAGGGCGCATAGACTCTAACGCGTGTTACAAAAAGTGAAGTTGCGGTGCCTCCTCTAGTACGCTAGTACATATTACCTCGATGTTTGAACCATTCGTTCTAATAAAAGTGCTTATGAAATCTGTTGTGTGGTTAAGGAGTTAGCGATGGCCATTACAGACAGACAGAGATACGCAAAAAGCGACTTCATTTTTGACGTTTGATTAGTCCAATACACTATGGTCGATCTATAATGTTTGAATAATTTTACGTATGCTTTACAAATATAATTGCATATGATACACAAATGTGAATAAAGCATTTAATCTATCCACTCAGTTCTCGCATTTCTTATCGCGTCGGAGACCAAGCTGTTAGTTTTGAGACTACATTCTCGATAACTCGTCGATGGTATTCCAGTAGCTTCGGTGTACTGGCTTGGCTTGCTCAGTACAAACGAGGCACATTGTATTGAAACGTAGTCTAGATATGAATACACAGGCACTGTCGCTGGCGTGAAAATGACGAGGGGAGCCCTTTCATGCCAACTGTCGAGTCGATATTGACGCCTCACGTGTGTGAATGCCCTGTTCAAAATTCTTAAGGCTTGCTAATGTATAGGTTTTCGACCGAAATCGATGTCTCGTGTCATGAAGAAGCTTTTCTTTGGAATCTTTTACTCGATTTAAAGATTGATAAAATACAAATATTGACATTCCTTTCGCTTTTCAGATATTTAGTAAGCAAAGTACTTTTTCGGAGAGCTTGTTAAACAACAAAATGTTGCAAAAAGTAATTTTTGAAGTGAACTTATTAAAGCCTTATTTTTTATAAGTCGGTAAATTCACAAAAAGCCTTCAAAAGTCGCACAATATTCATGCGAAAATTATACTGGCAACCTTGTTTCTAATGGAGTAACTTATTATGTAAAATCTAATTAAATGTAACCAAAAGTATATGGAGAAAGGTTTGTTTGTCAGAAAGTTTGTCGTAAAACATGTCACGTAATTAATGTAACTTGAAACACGTTTTAATTAATAAATTACCACGTGTTTGTATATGTTTTAAAAATAAACAACACCGCTAGCTACGTTTTAGTAAAAGTGTGAAGTAAAGAGTGAAAAAGGTAATGGAACTGAAAAACTTTTACTTAGGAATGTTAGTGTTAAAAATGCGTCACTTATCTATATTTTCAGCATTACCAATGTCTTCTTCGAAGCAACAAGATTGTATGACACATACTTTATGCTTTCACGTTCCTCGTACCTAACTTAAAATGGTATACCCCAAGTTTGATACTTAAAAAGAACGTAGACTGCATGGAAACTACTTAGTTCTGTCTGGTTCAGAAATGGATGGAAATCTCCCCTTGAAGAAAGCAAGTGTTATGTTAACATTTTGAAAAAAACGAAGCATTTCTACTCTTTAAATATTACAAGGTGCAATAGGGTATATTATGTACACCTCCTTTGTATTCACAATAATGTAGGTACCCTAAGGCTGCCTGGCAGAAATCACTACCTAAGCGGAAAGACCGCTTTGGGTATGATTGTTAAAAATATTTGGCCAAGTGGATAGGACACCGGTCTTACAATCGTGAGACCAGAGTTCGATCCCCGCCATGTACCAATGTGTTTTTACTCACGTACATTTACCGACTGCTCTTACGGTGAAGGAAAAACATCGTGATGAAACCCACATTCAAATAAAATTTGAAATCAAATGATATTTGAATGTGACTTAACCTAGGATTCGGGCCAGGTTAGCCTTCGGGTTGCAGAGGTCAGATGGCAGTCGCTCTGTGTAAAAACTTGGTTCCACGTCAAATCCCCTAGGTTAGGTAGCCGACCCCGACAGAGAACGGGATAAGGCAAGGAGAATGATGATGTTAAAAATATTTTGTTTAAGTATTCGAATTCTAATTTTATTTGAAAGTGGGTTTCATCACGATGTTTTTATCCTGCACCGTAAGAGCAGTCGCTAAACAAATTGTTACATGGCGGCGATCGAACTCGGGTCTTACGATTGTAAGACAGGTGTCCTAACCAGTTGGCCACCGACGCTCTTAGTAGGTACAATCTCCCCCTATAACTGCAAAAGCAATCTCCCAAGTTACGCTCTTAAGAGCGCATACTTCATATAAACTAGCGGCACTATTAGACTGTCTGATTCAGTAAAAGGCGAAAATACCTCGCATGGACACAGGTGTGCGGTGAACTTTACCGAGGATTCCACGTGATTGGTGGTGTAACAAAATAAGGTAGATTTTCAGTACATAAGATAATAATAAGGTCGATAAAGACTTCAAAACGCGAAATTAGCATATTGTTTCTTGTAAGTACTATACACAAGCGAAGAATCGAAATGAGACTTCACTATCTGTCTGATCATCTGTCATCAGGACGCGTTTTAAAAAAAAAGTCTAAACGAATATCCAATGGACTGAAACTACGGCAATTAAATTATAACTTTTTTATCGCTTCTAGTTGAAAAAACAACAAATATGTATCTAGTTAAAAACTAGCAACGTAGCAGGAACGCAAAGAGGTTGGATATTGGATAAATGCCAACTACATAACTATTAAAGCTAACTATACCATATTCGTCCTATCTAACTTCCTATTGCATTACTGAGGCATACTCGATGTTATCACAAAGCCATAAAGTGGAGTTTTGGATGTGGAACAGTGTAGTAGTGAGTCAACTAAATGAAGTGATGATTATCTCAACTATGCGTGGCATTGAAATCGATGGTTTGCGATGTGAACGCCTAAGATATTTTGTTACAGAGATCAAAAGGTCTCTAATTTACATTTATAACCAAGAAGGAGATATAGCAAGCGGTACCTATACATAAGTATTTCATAAATTTAGAACCTTTTCCTTTTTTAACATACATACACTTATGGAGACGGCAGAGCGTTAGCGGCCGTAAAAATCTGACAAAGCTTGAGGGCCCTTCCAGGCGATTTATATATCACCGTAGTGACAGGTTGTCAGCCTGACGCCTAAATACATACATACATACATACACACAAATCACGCCTTTATCCCTAACGGGGTAGGCAGAGCGTTAACGATCGCAAAATTACGGTCGTTATCGCCACGTCTGACAAGTATTGAGGGCCTTTTTAGATGATTCGTGAATCACTGTAGTGACAGGTTGTCAGCCTGTCGCCTAAAATTGTAACACACATGAAACCCTCGAGTCCCATAGTGCCTTTTACAACACCCGCGGGAAGAAAAGGGGTGATGCTATTCTAAGCCGGCATCACACGGCATCCTACGCCTAAATAAAGATTTCTATTTCTATTTCTAAAGTTGTAATACACATGAAACCCTTTAGTCTCTTAGTCGTCTCTTATGACACCCGCTGGAAAGAAATGGGGTGATACGACTCTAAAACGGCCACTAAAGTTAGTTAATAAAACTTACTACGTCCTTATCTGCTCCACATGCAGTACAATTCAAATGTAGCATACGAGCATTCCAACCGAGCCAACTCACATTACTAGCGATCGCCAGTTAGTATTCGAACAGCATAAGCTATGAATGGAAACGTGTCAAACTATAGAAGTACATACAACGGGCTGGACCACAAGTTTACAGGATATAAAAATATCAACTGCAAATATTTTACGGGGTAAACCAGTCCAACAACTTTTCCCAAGGAACATACAGCTTGGCCAGAAAGAGTAGAAATTAAATAAAATGGAACTAAAAATTATGTATAAAATATTGTTGCGTTATCCGTCAGATTTGGCAGATCGCGAAGAAAGTGGCGACATAATTTTTTATCTAATCTTTATGGTCAAGCTGTATGTCGAATTATGAAAACAAGTTTTGGACCTCCTATACCAACTGTCTCGGACGGCTGGTACATTTTTCATGAGAGAATTTATATTGTTTCATATTTCGACCTACGTTCCTCGGGGAAAGTTTTTCAGTTTCATTGGCTAGTTGATCCTTTATAATATTTGCAGTTGTTTTTTTTACACCCTGCATTTTTAATGCATCAGCGTGTACTTAATTTGCAAACAGTTGTTAGACAAACCAGCATAATTTGATCCTTTAAAAGGGTAACTGGAGCAGCTGCCGATAGTTCTGGCGAGAAGCCAACCTACTCAATGATTATGCGGTCTTGGTACTTCCGTTGTGGATATGGTTATCGAGGTGCCATAGATTAGGTATACTAATAGCATAATAGGGAAATTAATAAAAGGAATAATCAGGAAATGGGCATGATAAGTGGCAGGTCCAATGAGCTACTTTAACGATTTTTGTATGAAATATACGAAGAGACGACATCATGACTTTCTAGTTTGACTAGCATCATAACTTATACTTTATATTTCTGTTTTGTATTTATGTTTTATTCTTTATATTTATATTATTTTTCAAACTTTGAATACTTCGAAAAGTTATAAAATGAAGTGTATATACTACAACTTTGGACAAAATTTTTAAATTACTACTTTTGTAGCTAGTGAATGACCCAGTCATCATGCCAATTTTTTGTGTGACGCTAGCTTAGAATAGCATCACCGACTAAAGCACTCGAGGGCATCAACTCTATCACAATCTAAGGCGACAGGCAAATAAAATCAAATATTTGTCAGACATGGCGATAGCAACGATATTTTTACGGCCGTTTACGCTCTGCATAAGGCTGGTTTCAGAGCGACGCGTCTCGGCAGCGCTGCCCAGCCGCGCGCGCCTCGCATTACACTAGATTGTATGTAGCGTTTCATAGTGACGCGTCTTGGGCCGCGTCTCGGCCGCGCCGCGGTCGGATCTCCTTCGATTGCCAGTAGCGTCGACTTGCAATCTTTTAAGACGTCTTTGTTGCACTCTTTTCCATATAACGTATATAGCTAATATAGTGATTACGTTTGCTGGCATAATGATTCTCTGCATTCGACCGTACACCACAACGAAGCGCGCGCGTCTGAATGTCGTTTCACAGCGAACGCGCTGCCCAGGCGCGCGCCCGAGCCGCGCGCGCCCGGGCAGCGCTGCTGAGACGCGCCGCTCTGAAACCAGCCTAAAGGCGTGATATAATCTGTCTATAGTACACTTGTCCAAAGCAGAATCTGTCCATTGTAGACCAAAGAAATGGGTAATTCGATAAAGTGGAGGTTTCTAAGGTAAATTCGTGTTCATTGTCAGCTGCCAAGTTCTGGAATTAAGGCCAGGGCACATTGATGAGACGGCACCGCAACTGCACGGCAGCAGCCTGCGGTTAGTGGTTTGGCTCGATGCTGGTTCTGCTAAGGTTAATACAGGGTGTAAGGGACATTCCTCTGAATACTGATAGAGTTAATGCAGACTATGAAACCGTACCACTTTATTCCAGAAACATATGTCAGGAACCGAAAAAAACATCGATCTCCGGAGAACCGGCTTTACGATTTGAAGTCAAAACTATTTTGACGTTTCCTGAAATATGTTCTTAGGGGACAGTTTTTCAATATGATGGTCTGTATGTACCCTATCAGTACGGAGGCCTGTCTCTAACACTCGATATAATATTGTGTTTATTTAACTCAAGTCTATTAACTACATTTGAAAGTGACATAGTGCTCATAAAATGACGTGGGTCGTTTAGGTCTTATTTACGGTAAGCCAAAATGTCAAATATTGCAGTTTTGTTATCCCTTTTCAGCTTAAGAATTTTAAACGGTATATTATTTTATAAAATAAATGAACAAAATCATCATATCACTTAATATGGACTGGCACCTGGAGGCTCAAAGCAAAACAGGATGGAAAGAGAAGAGGTAGAGTGATTTTTACCTAGCAGTGGGGTCATCACATCAGCGTATAGCAGTCCACTGCTGGACATAGGCCTCCCCTAGGGTACGCCACAATGAACGATCTCCTGCTTTCGCCATCAAGTCGCTACCAGCCGCCCTCTTTTAAGTCATCGGTCCATCTGGCCGGACACTGGCCAACACGGTACGCTTGCCGAGGCGTGGTCTCCACTCGAGAACCCGCTTACTCCACAGTGGAGTGACGTAGGCTAATTGAGAGTTCTTTGAAATTTTATAAAGTAGTGATAGGTAAAAATCTCGTTTTTCTTTCAGATTTAAAACAAACTTTTACAAACTGACATCTCGTGCCGACATGCAAGTTCCAGCTTGACAATACGTTCCTTCTGATTCGTGCACAACAAGGTTGTGGACTGGCAGGTCAAATTAGCTACTTTTTTAACCGATCTAAAACGGTATTTTTTATGAAAATAGGATTGTATGACGACATACATTGCTATTTTGGGTGGCGTCTAAACTGTTTAATTTTATGTAATTTTTCTGTTTATTAATTCAAACTTCGATTCGATAAAAAAGAAGAATTCAAACTTTGAACATTTTGAAAACGGATGAATGAAGTGCATAGTATGTTTGTATGTAGTTATTTATTTACGTATGTTCAAATTCTCAATCATTCGTTCTGAACCAGTAATTACTACACTTTTTTAACTATCTCAGTAACATTGGCTTCGGTTACTTGGACATTTATCCTTATTTTGCCAATTGGTCTCTTCCCAAGGTTATCATCACGTGCACCTCTTATCCAATTTGCAGAGGCCTATGTCCAGCAGTGGGCTTCTTGCGTCTGGTATACAAATAGCCCAATCTCTCAGCCAATCCGGTTGGCGATTTAGCGAAACGTCAAATCGTCTCCGCAGCGAATAAAGTGCCCCAGCGCGTTTAATATGGTAATTTGAGTATTTACGACTTCATGGGGATTTGAGGGTACGAATTTATGCTTCCTTATGATGATATAAAACGGTCGTTTGGAGACATTATTTGCATGTGCTTAGACCGTCGGGAAGTGCCGATTAGGCGTATAAAAGGTCACACCCACACCATAATGCCAGTAATCAAATAGTAATTTTGTTAATTATGATCATATGATTACAACATAACAAAATTATTTATTGCACTAAATTCTAAATAGATGCATAGAAAACAAAAACAACAGAAACAGTACAACAAGGCGGCCTTAATGCTAAGGAGCATTCTCTACCAGGCAACCAGGTGAAAGAGAAAGTGCGACAATGGAAGCGGGATAGTGCAAATACAAATATAATCAAATACCTACATATATAATAAGTACCTATACAATTTTCCATACAAATACATAGACAATTCTGTTCACTACCCATTGCATTATTTTTTTTTTGGCAAATCAAAGCGGGTTAAAAACTACTAGGTAAGTTTGTCAAAGACCTGTTTATTCAATCAGACCTGGTACTCTCATCGATGCATCAGACCATATCAGATGATCCATTAGATCAAGCTACCTTGCACCATTTTGGCTCAGAGAACATGAAAAACCAATTTCGGGCGTTCCAAACAAAATGGCTGAAAATGCTGAAATTTTTAAAGCTTGGAACATCGAGTAGGTAATAAATATTTAACCCAAACCCGAAATACCTTTATGCGAAAACGGTTTAAAGAGTGGATAACCCTTTCCCTAATCCCATTTAGGACGCGTAAAATTTTAATCAGAACTTGAAAAGGGTCAGGGAATGAAACTTTGATTAGATCTTTCAACAAGGATCTTGATAATATAATGAATATAATTGTGATATATTTTATTTGTTCTGGATATTTGTAATACCATTTGATGGCTAATTTATATTACATTTGGATGTCATTTCTTCATCAGTTTCCTTGAAATGCTTTTTTTCCCCACTACCCCTATGTGCACCCACTACCAAGCAATTGCTTTTTGGTCACAAAAAAGCAAAATAAAAAAATCCTAGGAAAGAAACTTGGAAACGAGACTTTTATCGCAAAATTCGTTAGTAAAATCTTGGTTTACGCCAGAAACGCTGCCAATTCATTTGTGTAGAAAAGCATGACTGATACTTTTTTCCGTTAGCACTAAAGTCCATTTTCACATAAAGAAGACAGGTAAATATTATCAGAACTATAAAAATTATGTTTATAACGTTTAAGTAGGCATTCAAATTATATTCATAGAATCGTAGGGATTTAGACTTTCATCCAATACCCATAATTCTCGTTGTATTATCCCGTTTCTCTGTCGGGGTCGGCTACCTAACCTAGGGGATTTGACATGGAACCAAGTTTTTACATAGAGCACCTACCATCTGACCTCTGCAACCCGAAGGCTAATCCTGGCGCGAATCTTAGGTCACATTCAAATATCACCTAAATTCACATTTTATTTGAGTTTGGGTTTCATCACGATGTTATTCCTTCACCGTAAGAGCAGTCGGTAAATGTACGCGACTAGACACATTAGGACAAGGCGGGGATCGAACTCGGGTGTTACGATTGTAAGACCGGTGTCCTAACCACTTGGCCACCGGCGCTCGTCGACCCACGTGACCTAATACGAAAATCCCAGCACACGTTGAGCCAATTCCTAAATCACGTTTACCTTCGGCATGGTTGTGAAACGGAGCGGAACTGGATGGCAACTATGCTAGCTCACACGACAAGATAGGTACGTATGTGTGGTTAGGTTAGGTTAGGACTACACCTGTACATTACCTGTACTTGAGCAACATATTAGCTGCAAATATTTTAGCGGGTGAACCAGCCGATGAAACTGAACAACTTTCCTCAACGAACACAGGTCGAAATATTTATAAAATATTTTGGACCCCGTACAAATTGACTTGGCTGGTACATTTTGAATGGGATGCTATTTTTTTTTTACAAATTTCGACCTATGATCCTTGGGGTAAGTTATTCAGTTTCATGGACTGTTCAACCCTTAAAATAGTTGCAGTTGACGTTTTTACATCCTGTACATAGCCTTCGCTAACCTGTGTAGTGTGTCGGCTCGGTAGCCAACGAGCTTATCCGTACGGAAGCAGAATGTATGTTACAGTTCGTTCATGTAGGAAAGCAAGCTTGAATACATCGGTTCTATTATCACACGTGTATTTCCAGCATTGCATTCCAGCTTTCGTTTAACGCGTAGTCAAGTGCATGTATCGGCAGCACAGGTTGAGCATACTGGTCAGAAAATTTATCACGCCTTAATCGATTGCGGGGTAAGCAGAGTGCTAACGGCCGTAAAAATACGGACGCTATCGCCAAAAATTATGGAGTCGTTTTTGAAAAATCGTTTAGCATTAAAGTGTCTCCGTAAATTGTTATACGTATGTAACCCTCGAATCCTGTAGAGAAAATAATAGGGCGATGCTATTATCAGAAAAGGGCAGAAAAGCACACGGCAGTGAGAACACGACCATAGATAAATTGAGAACTAAGCTTGAACACACTCGTTTGAACCACGTGTTTTGCCTACCTATATGCAACGAATGTGTTGGTTATGGGCGGTATAAGTTGAATGGAAACACTGGTTGAATTGACAAAGGGATTGTTGGGATCTGTAACGCTCTATTTGAAACGAAAGCGGTAACGGGATTGTGGAATGTTGCATTGTAGAAATTGCTACCTCAGCAATAAGGCCGCCGATATTGCACCGAATTTGTTTTTTACTGTACTTTTCCATTTTTACAAAACAGGAAAGTACCTAACGATCGTTTTCCCAAAAAAGCTAAGGTTTGGTTACACTGAACAACTGTACCTGCAGTTGTGTTGGTTCGCGCCAGTACTAGAGGAACAATTTTTGTGTGACACCCGGCTTTATACCCATTCTTGAAATCGTTGGATTCGTCGTGATGCCCTGATTCAGAAACCGGAGTCGTCAAGAAACCTAGTGGTGGGGGGAGAGAGTGAGGGGTTAGATATGGCGAAATTCAGAGCATCACGGTGAATCCAACGATACCAAACATGGGTACCGGGTGTTTCACGAAACTCAAGATCTAGAGGACATTTTCGGAATTTGAACTGCACTACTTACTGCCCAAAAAAACAAAGAACACTGTTGAGATTTCAATTAACGCTTCAATAAAAAAGTTCAACGGCTGAATTTTTTCCGACGAAATCTCACTTCAGGTGTAAAAAACATTTAAACATTAACAAGAAGAAGAATTAACAAGGTCTTAGAAGATTTATGTGCTCCTGGTAGCCGTTTCCTCCTTATTTACGTTTTTAACTAAAAACAGATAATTCTCTGAGATAAACACGACACGCCATGTTTTCAAAGACTTGCAGACAATGTTTTCGAGTCAGAAACATACCATCGCATTAGATAAAGGATTCGTAAATGGCTGGGGTTGCCTGAGTGTGAGGGAGAAATCATGAACGCCTCGTATATGTAAGAGCCTTAGTGGAAGAGAGAAAGCATGACAATCAGCCGCCATTACAGATTCCTTCTTTAATCGGACGGTTTATAGACAGTCTTTTTAATTTTTTGTAGTCTAATAGAACCTTTCGGCGGTCAGTGACAATTACTTTAAGTGACTTCATCTAGATATGGCCCTTTCTAGATTCGACCACATTTTGTATGTACCGCTTCTAATGGAGACAGTTTCTCAAAAACTCATCATTGTCTTTCTAAGTTTCTGTTTTTATTATGTGCTCTAACAACGTCCACCTTACTTTTTGTCGTGCTATATTAATCAAGCTGTCCATAGCTAGCCAAAAAAGCCACAATTAAGGACGGTCACGCACGTCCATGGTTCGTGATGAGGAAGCCGGCCATTAATATTCAATTTGCATTTATAGTTGCATGCGAATTGAACGGCAGTCAGTCAATGTCTGTGGTTTTTGGAGTACAAACATACACAAATTACGCCTATATCCCTGGCGGGGTAGGCAGAGCGTTAAAGACCATAAAATTACGGTCGTTATCGCCACGTCAGACAAATGTTTGAGGGTCGCTTTAGATACGTCGTGTTACATGACAGTGACAGCTGTAAGCGTGTCGCCTTAAATTGTAATACACTACACTTGAGACCCTCGAGTCCCTTAGTCGGCTTCTACGACACCCACGGGAAATGTGGTGATGCTATTCTAAGCCGGCAACACACAGCAACTTAGGTTACTTAGGTATACTAACACTATTACACATATTAACAGATTTTTACTCACGGTTTGTTTATATGTTGTATTGAGTTCCCGATATTTCGGTGATATTTGAATCACCATGTATGTTCACAAGCAAACTGATGAGACTGCGATAACAACTACGGAACCCTAAAATCAGGTGTTCTAAGGTTTCACTAGAGACGACTGATATAAGTGTAAGTACATCTGGACCATACTTTATGGCACCAGGATAATGATACAGAAGTGAGACTTGTGTTTTAACGGTGGTGTATTTGAGGGAAACAGCTGGACCGAAAAGAAAACTACTTGCAAAGACAGATCGTAATAGAACTGATAAACTTGCTACCCATATCAAAATAAAGCGGAAATATAACGGACAAAACAAAAAAGCATATGAAATCTTAAATGATAACAGTGTAAAAATCTTTTTCGCAAAACGATACAGTGTGACAACAATTTAGCACTGAAATGCATGCAAAATTGTAAAAGCGTAGTGATAAAAACGCCATTTTATTGTATATTTTATCCTCCTCGTGTAAAACGGAAAAAGACAAGCATAATTTACTAAAAATTAAAAACCCAACTGCGGTAGTTTAAAAATTTGCGTTGACAATCCGTCATTTTGAATTGATTAAAAATGAATATAGCCAGTGTCACTCGCCCTGCTGCTGCTGGGATGGTATCGTGGTATGGGCATGTTATGAGGAGAGATGAAAATCATATGACGAAAAAAGTAATGACTATGAATGTGAATGGACGCAGCAGGAGAGGAAGGCCAAAAGTTTGGACGGATTGTGTAAAAGATGATATGACTCAAAAAGGTGTAAACGAAGGTTTGACTGCGGATAGAGGTGAGTGGAAGAGGAAGACATGTTGCGCCGACCCCACTGCTGCTGAGATGAATCTACCTCATAGATAAGTCAACACATCAGCTGTTTGGAATATACATAGCCCGTGAAAAACAATTTACTGGTTCACATACACACGCACTATCGAAAACATAACCTTCCTTCTCATGCAGTCGTGTTATAAAAGGTTGGTAAAGCAACAATTTATATGGAAACCAATGTAACAGTTTGCAGTTAAAACCGCAGAGAAATAAACTTCTGTAGCACAGTACCAATAACAGTGTTAGTTTTGAAGAGTAATTGTGTAGATAGTAGCACAATGTAACTGTGCGAGTAGGTACCTATTTTATACAGGGAGTAAAAAAAAAATGCTGTAAATATTTTAAGGGGTGTATCAGCCCAAGGAACATAGGTCGAAATATAAAAAATATTTTTGGACTTGCATACAAAATGACCAAGTCAAATATGTTTTCGAGATCCAAAAAGTTTTCCCATATGTCGACCTATGTTTCTTGGAGAAAGTGGTTCAGTTTCATAGGCTGATTCACCCTTTAAAATATTTGCAGCTAATATTTTTACACGTTATTTTAAAGTATAACAAACGGCAATCAAAATCTTCATAATAATACGATTCAAAGTTTGATAATTTAAAAAAAAGTAGTGAACTTGATATTATGTACCTACCTACATCATTAAAGCTACATCATAACGGTTATTGCTTATGACAATCAGCATACAATACCCATCACGACATTTATGCCAATTTCCTGCAGGATACGCCTTAATTAGGAATTATTGCATCATGTCGTTGCACGACTCGGCGTTTCACACGAAAGATTGCATCCAGTTTTCAGTACCGATGAATCAAAGATTTGGTGTCGAGGCACCGCACAATGACTTGAAATTTTGCCTTACGTAAGTAAGGCGGCTTTCCCACTGCACCGCACTCCGTCGCGTAGCGCGGGAGCGCAGATTTTAAAGTTGTATGTAAGTACATCAGTACGTATCGAAAAACCGCCTAGTACAACACACCGACAAAGCCTCCACGCGCGGTGGCGCGTCGCGCGCGCAGATTCTGCTTATCGGCGCGGGGGCGCCGCAGTGCCGCTCGAACCACGGCCATCGATAGTGGAGTGAAGTCTTTGTTTGGCGCGGGACCGTCGTACAACGCCCCTCCGCGCGGAGACGCAGAGCAAGCCGCGCGATGAAGCAGATCTGCTCCTCCGTCGCCGCGCGCGGGATCTGCCGCTCCGCGCTACGCGTCGGGGCGCGTTCCCAGTGTGTGAGACGCCTTACGCTTCTTATCGGCGAATTTGCGGGCGCAATATATATTTTATACTATATTTATAGGGAACGACGCTGCCCATTTCCTGGGTAAATAATCCCTCAGTCGCTCTATACCGACACCAAATAATTGAAGATTGAATTGGGGTGATGCTGTTCAAGGCAAGCAAATAATGAAGATCAACTTAAAATAACCCTCAAAGCTAACTAATCTTTTTATTTGAATTTTATTGCAATCGCAACAGTTCGATATGATCTTGAACTATAATTCATAATGTAATTTCCGAGGCCTAACAATACCACAATACCGTTGATTTATTTGAAATCGGCACAGCTATCAAAACTGACAATGTCTGATTATGTCTGGTTACTCAATCGTGACTCCCAAGGGTCATTTTACTAATCTACTAGATTGCAACGACCTTCACTGTCAAATCTGTGTACCTAGTGAACCAAGGAACTGTCAGTTTTGTTTACTTTACTATCTGCAATCGATTGGAGTTTTTGCAGCTCACGTTCACCCGTTCCATTATTATCCTACTGCCCCAGAAGCAGGGTTTATATTTTTCAAGAGAATGTATGAACAAGGAAATTCTTTTTCGTGTTGCAGCCCAAACGGCTGGACGAATGTTGAAATTAGGAGTCGTTAGATTCGTCTCAGCAGCGCAGAGTGACACTGGCTGTATTCAAATCTCATAAATTCAAAATGGCGGAAAATAAACGCAAACTATGACTTTGAAATTTTTGTTCTTCAACAATTGTGCTAGTTCAGATCACATTTCAGGGATCATTATTAGTTTATAATACGTATGGGAGAAAATAAGGTAAAGTCAGTGTGCAGACCACCCGCTTGATGGTACGACTACATCTTCAAGTTTATAGGATCTCACTGGACGAGGCTGGTACATGATTGAAAGGATTGGCTCTATAAAGAGGAAGCCCTTGCTTTGCAATAGGTGAGTCTCTCTCTTTTCGTGAGGGACACCGAGGAAATGTGAGTGAAGAATGATGACGATGCAAGAAAACCGGTAGCAGCGTGTAAACTTGCCTCTATTTCTAGTTTAAAAGGTAGTCTTATATAATTTCTCTTCGGAATGTTTTCACTCTTATCTGGCTTGTGATTGGCCACTGTTCCACGCCTGATTTGCGACCTTTAGCTAGATCAATCAGCTGACTTCCTTGATGACATTTCCTCGTGGTTTTTTTTTTTATATATTGTGAATACTTCAGCAAAGGCTTTAGGTAAAGTTGAGTGAGAAAAATGATTAACGTTTGTCTTTCTTATTAGTAGAAGATGGACAGAAATGTACCTTATATTGGGTGAATTGAATATTCTAGACGTAGGTCGTCTCAGGCTCGCCTAGTATCTGTGCTAAGGTCGTACCAGTACTGTGGTTAGCCATTTAGCAATACTAAATACGACGGTAGTAAACTACGATAGATACGACGGTACTAAACTACTAAACAATGACGAGTTACTTGGGTACTTAAATGCGCATTTGGTTCGGCGAAGGTCTTGAGAGGGTGGCTGGTGAAACTTACAAGGAATTATCGTTTTTTTTTCCTGTAAGTATATTTTTCTACCAAAGACTACGCCTATATCCCTAGCGGGGTAGGCAGAGTTTTAACAACCGTAGAATTACGTTCGTCATCGCCACGTCTGAAAAATGATTGAGGGTCGCTACAGTTAACTCGTGTATTACTATAGTGACAGGTTGTCAGCCTGTCGCATAAAATTGCAATTTACATGTAACCCTTGAGTCACTTAGTCGGCTTCTAGGACACCCATCGCAATATTTTTCTGTACCTAGTGCAATAAAGTATATTTGATTTGAAGTTATGTACAATACAAATTTGTAAGGTATGTGTATAAGGGTAGCTGCGCCTGCGCGTATAAGCTGTACTACTTTAACAATAAAGACCAGTATGCTACGAGCAGCCGTTGTTTGCACTTGCCCTGCGCCGCATATCTATTAAAATTATAGAAAAAGAACCTATGAATATGGCAATCTAGATATCAACAACAAAAAGGGCAGTGGCCGAAATATCACTTCATGAGCTAAGTAAATATGTTGGTTTATGACGCAAGTACACTTACCATTAAAACCTCATCAGTAACAGTCAGGAGTGTGTTTTTTTACATTACTTGCATTTGGGTCACGGAAATTTTCAAATGGATACCAAAAAGGCATTGTGTTATTTTGTAGCTGAAGAACACTAAAACAAAATGTATTTGCCATAAACACTAGTAAGTATGTGATGCCGCCGTGTGATGCCGGCCGCCGTGTGATGCCGGCTTAGAATAGCATCACCCTAAATCCTTCCCGCGGGTGTCGTAAGAGGCGACTAAGGGACTCGAGAGTTTTGGTGTATTACAATGTTTAGGCGACAGGCTGACAACCTGTCACTATAAAAATACACATGTTTTCTGAAACAACCTTGGAAAACAATTTTCAAAAATGTCAGACGTGGCGATAGCGACCGTATTCTTACGGCCGTTAACGTTCTGCCTACCCCGCAAGGGATAAAGGCGTGATGTATGTATGTATGTATGTATGTATGTATGTATGTATGTATGTACTAGTAAGCATTTCGGAAACATTCGCATTTTAGGGTAACCGTAAACAAAGCCTAGTAAACACCCAAAGGGACTTACGAGAACATAAATCCGTCCATTTAATGAACACCGATATGGTCACAGTTACGTTCATTGGGTGTTATCCATCTCCTAAATGCGAGCTAGATCTAAATTAGGTCACCCTAGTGTTGTATCTTACAAAATAATGCCAGTTAAAGGCATACCATGAAGTTCTAAGAAAGAAAGGACGCAGAAGTGTTCAGTTTTTCTGGAGAAGGATACCTAATATAATACAACGATTTTTAAATGTTTAAAGGAAGTCTACTTAAATATTTATTCAGAATATTTAACGAAACTGGAAATAATTTCGCAAATAGATTGACGACAGGATTCATTGAGACGTTGGACGACTCGGTATCAAACACAAAAAGAGAGAGATACGACTATTACATAAGTCCAAACTTAAACCACTTGACCAGTAAATATATTTAATTCTGCAAATGCCATATTCAGCTTACTATTTCATAAGTCACAGCAGATTAAAATGACTAAATAAACTTGACAAGGGACTGGGGTTACTCAGAATGTAATCATCACAAAAACAATTTCGCTGTAAATTTAATTATTTACCCGAAACGACCTCTGTCCTCTCACCACAAGCTTTGAATACATAAATGATAAATGTAATGAGCAACTGAGCTTCTGAATCTATTTATGACAACTTGACAACACATATTCCCCAAACATTAAGAACTCATGCATTTAGGTCCCATGACGACCGATGTGGCGCAGTGGTAGTGCGACTGCCTTTGACGCAGTAGGTCCCGGGTTCGATTCTCGGTGGGTCACTCACAAAGTTGATATTTATCACTTTGTGAATTTGTTCCCAGTCTGGTTAGGACATTGCGGGCTGAACCACTCGATTGTCCGTAAGTAAGAAGATTCAAGATTCAAGATTCAATCGTTTATTTCCAAGTAGATTCACAATGAATGCTTTTAGAATGTCATAGAGTTAAATTACAATACGGTCACTGAATAAGTGAATTAGTCATAGTAACAATAACAATTTTATGTTCCTAATAGAATCGCGGCACGAGTGGGATAAAAAAAAAAAAAAAAAAAGGCACTGCCTCGGGGCTGGTCAGGCTGACCACACAGCATGTAACTTACGTCACCACCATCAATTTAATCAATCAAATTAAAAGCAATATTTAAAAAAAAAAGCATGTTACATGCTAATCAGCCGGACCCCCTGAACAGGAAAACCACCCAAAAACCTGCTCAGAAGTGCTTCTAATCTCAATTTACAATTTGTACCTATAGAATAGGCCCTAGGCTACCCTAGCTAAGTTTTATAAATATATATATTATTAGCCCAAAAAATCGGCTACGCTAAATTAAAATAAAATAAAAGTATTACAGTAGATAATTCTAACTGTTTCGTCTTCCTTACTAATTATGCCAATTGTAAATTCCATGCACGTCCTGATTTGGTATTAAAAATGACTGCATGTTTCTTGTGCTGTGCTGGAATTTCAGAGGACCATGCCTCTTTGTCATTAACATAATCATCTAACTTATAATAAGCTTTATAACATAATGTTTTCTTAATAATAGATTTAAATTTACTTTCAGATAAACTTAATATATCTTCCGGTATTTTGTTATAGTATCGTATACTTAAACCTTCAAATGAAGTTCTTACTTTAGCTAGTCTATACGCGGGTTGATCTAATTTATTTTTACTTCTTATATTACGATTATGTCTTTCATGATTTCTTGTGAACGTATGAATATTCTTTCTTACATACATGATATTTTCATAAATATATTGACACGGCACCGTCATAATATTAATATCCTTAAACAGTTCTCTTAGAGAATCACGACTGCCTAGTTTATAAATTGCTCTAATGGCCCTTTTCTGAAGAATAAATATTGTTTCAATATCAGCGGCGCGGCCCCACAGCAAAATTCCATAGGACATAATGCTGTGAAAATAACTGAAGTAAACAAGTCGTGCAGTTGAAATATCTGTAATTTCTCTAATTTTACGTACTGCATAGGCAGCTGAGCTTAATCTTCCCGATAAAGATGTAATATGAGGGCCCCATTGGAGCTTTGAGTCAAGAGTAATCCCTAAGAAAACTGTGCTGGCAGTAAACTCTAATTTTTCATTATTAAGTGCAACATAGTTATTCAATGAATGTACTACATTTGGCAAAGTGAATAATATACATTTAGTTTTTTTCGCATTTAGAACTAAATTGTTTGCAGTAAACCAACTATGAATTTGCCCAAGAGTGTGATTTACTTCGTCATAATTATGCGCTCGTCTATCAACCTTAAATATAAGGGATGTGTCATCAGCAAATAAAACAATTTTGGACAAATTCTCTACCATGTAAGGCAAATCATTAATGTAAACTAAAAATAAAAATGGACCTAATATAGAGCCTTGCGGCACACCAATTTTAACACGAGATCCCTGTGATTTGGTGCCGTTTACTTGTACTTTTTGCGTTCTATTATCTAAATACGAATTCAGAAATTTCAGAGCTGCGCTTCGAATACCGTAGTGTTCTAGTTTTACCAATAAAGTTTCATGATCTACGCAATCAAATGCCTTGGAAAGATCACAAAAAACACCAATGGCGTCCTTTGATTCCTCCCAAGCATTAAATACGTGTTTGACAAGAGCAACACCAGCATCTGTGGTACTACGTCCCTTTGTAAAACCGAATTGCTGGTTGTGACCGAATTGAAGGTTCCGTGTTTCGGATGGCACGTTAAGCCGTAGGTCCCGGTTGCTGTCTATGATCACTTAGACGGCGGTCGTTACACAACCATGTCAGAAGCCTGCTACTGTAGACGGCGGTTGAAAAATTCCGACACTAGGGTTCATCGGGTCGTTGGACGACTCGGTGTCCCACACGAAAAGAGATTTAGGTCCCAGTTTTTTGTTTTGTTTTTGTAATAGCTTTTAATGTTAGCTATCTCTATAGAGGCATTACTCGAAAAGGAAACGAATTTGTTTGTATGAAAACCCGACGCTAGGGATAACTCAAGAGCATTCTTGTTACAGGTTATCAGCATTTTCATACAAACGTATTCCCCTGTTTTCTTCCTGAGTAATTCTTCTCAAGTTATAATTCTATTTTTATTAAAATAAGATTTACAAGGGGCATGCTCCTATGAAAATCCACGCTTGGGGATCATCTTAAGCAAACTTGGTTGTTCGAATCAGATACATCCAACTTCATCATTCGAGTTCAAATAAGGTCACAGTACGGGCGTAGTATCTGCTTCTAGTACTCGGTAATCACTCACAAATTACTATGTAACTCGTTTCTCGGAGATTGCCGCAGGTTATGCCAGGTCTAGAGGTTTCATCAGAACTACTGGTTCGGTTTTCCTTATATGATTCTGAGGCTGTAGGTAATGTGATTTTTGTTGCCTAATATAGATGAAATCACCATCATCATCATTCTCGTTGCCTTATCCCGTTCTGTCGCGGGGTCGGCTACCTAACCTAGGGGATTTGAGGGTCCTGAGTTTTCAATATGGAGTACTATTATTTGTCATGTGTTTATGGGTCACCAGTGAAATTTCATTCCGGGTGAGCTCTTGCTCCCCAAGTCGTCAGGCGTAGTTTTGATGACCCTGGAACCAACCAACCAACCGGACCCCGGAGTTCATAAAAAAAATGTTGCATATTCCTCCAGTTTAATGAATAAAATAACGTAAAGCCGCGATGCATTTCGTTTTACCACTGCTTTTATATTAACAAGGATTGTTTGAATCTTACCACTTTAGCTTCGAATTCCTTTGGCAAGGAACAAAACAAAGCATTCACAACTGGCAATATAGGAACAGGTACTGACACAGTAGAGGAAAGAAGCAGACGAAGCACCAGTCAGAGCCCCATGTTATGAAACTACAGGCTACAAGTTCAAAGGTAAAAAAACGATGTTGTGGGTCATCATGAGGCCAGGATTGATAACCCACTACGCAATGTACTACGAATTTTACCTGTACACTTGTTGCCCGTAGTTTCATAACATGGGACACAACTTGGTGTATCGGTAAGTGGTCTCTGCTCACAATTGGTTTCGTGTTTTAATTTATTAAACTGATGAATGTATTCATGAAGGATTTTCAGAACCTCTACATATGACAACTTGGCTCAAGGACTCTAGAACAGCCCAGAGTTCGAGTCGAAAGCTTTCTTCATTAAAGTCATACACAGCAGTTAGTAAAGCGACAGATAATTAACACTACTAGAGTAGTACAAATACGTAACGTCATACTAGGGGTCGATTCCCCTAAGATGGCAATTAGGGCTGGCTATTTGAGATGTCGACTCAGCGCGTGCGTTTTTTTTGGGACTAATTTCCTTTAGTAAAGAATGAGAGCCCATGGTAAAACCGAGTATAACCTTTGCAGTATCCATGAAGACGTTATACTGATTGTCATCTACTGTGACCTTACGAACAGGTATCGTGGACTGGCCGGGCGACCTTGCAGTGCTCCACTCGTCATATTGTTGACCGTCTCTGACGTCATCAGGCGATGTTGTAAAAATAATCGTGGGAGACCACATTTGTTTAATTCACCTACACATGATTCTTGCGGTAGGTAAATTTAACTTAGATCTCCGCATTTAATCCAGAGAATGGTCAGCAGCATTCCCTGTAAATATCTACAACATCTTGCTCTGTGCTCGCCCATCCGCCTGGCAAGCGTTGTCAGTATGGCAATACCCCCCAATTTGGGGAGGCCCATGTCCAGCAGTGGACTGTTGTAGAACAAGTCAAGAACAGTTTATCAATAGAAAATAGCGACATGGAATTAAACTAAGACTCAACGATAAAAAATAAAACTTGTTTATATTTGCGAATAGGTTGCTTGATTCTAAACAAGACCATCTTGTTAATAACTTGATCTACACCATGAGTGATTATGTTTATCGTTAGTAAAAAGATACTCATATGAGAAAACAAGCTTCCAAATCAATTTGAGGAGCTAAAATATAACCAAGTATATATATATGGCGCGTGTGAATGGAAATGTTGGAAGGGAAGACCTAGACCAACGTACTTAGATCAAATCGGGGACGTTCTAAAGAAAGGCCAGGTGAAGAGTACCCTAAACCGACGAGCATGTACGAAAAGGCTGATGAATGTTGAGGAAGCGAAAGAGGTGTGTCAGGATCGTAGTAAGTGGAAGGATGTAGTCTATGCCTACCCCTCCGAGAAAAAGGCGTGATTATAAGTACGTATGTGATATAGTGGTGCGATAAGCTACATCACAACCTATTTAAAAGACTGGCATAACCTTGCTGGCACTGGACAGGTTCATGTTTCTAAATTCGTGTTTCTTTCATTCCATCGATGCTATAAACAAGTTTCCTTTACACATATTATCTTAAAAAGTGTACCTACTTATCTGCGTAGGTAAATTCTACCCTGAGCCCTCCTCATTTGGCAAGAAATATCACCCAGATGCCGATAACATCAAGATCGTTTACGGTACGAAGGTACGATCAACTGCCGAGTTTTCGGAAATGGCTGATATATAGGTTGCGATAGGTACCTATAGATATCGAAGGTTAAAGAACTGAACCACGAATCAGGGCTCTATCCAAATCTGAGCGGTACCCGCGGGTTAAGTGTGTACGCACGCAGTATCCTGCTAGCTACAAATTAGTAGGTGATTAGGTTCCGAGTACCGCGCGAATACTGTGAAGTTTGAAAAACTTCCAATTTTCCATAAAATGGCGAAAAGAAGAAATATATCTAAATGCTAAACGGCAATAGGCTGGCAAACGAGGTTGATATAAGAGAATGCTTGGCAATAATCATAAAGACAGCTTAAATGGACGTTTTATTGGGCTATGATGATGTAATAAATGTCATGTATTTATGCTTAGAAAATTGTCACTTAGTTGTCACTACTGGAGTACCAAGAACAAGAAAATATTTCTCTTTATGCAGAATCAAATCTAATTATGTGAAAAGAATGTATCGCAAAATAATAATAAATAGTACTTACGCGAAAATATAAAAAAGGGTTTTATTTCGTTGTTTAAAAAAGAAAATTCTTAAAAAAAGATGCGTAAAGGCAGCACCTATATTGCCGATCTTAATAGCCCGAATGGAAGACAAAGCACGATAGAAACTGAACAACTTTATACCGAACGTAAGTAGGGATGCTTTAAAATTCTGATCTTCTACTCCTGCCAACTATTGAGTCATTATGTATGTATGAAACAAAAAAGTAGGTAGGTAATGTTTCTTTATAAGAAACCTAATTAAAACAAATAACGTTGGCAAATTGTTTCAAAAATTATTCTAGTCAGAATAAATTATGACTTCCACAATTTACACAAAAACGAAACACTGTTAATTTCCTTTGACAAAAAGAACAAGTACTCAACGACAATTTCAATTTTTATAATGGAGGAAGGACAAGTAGAGTGTACAATAGGTTGCAGCTCCAGTTACCTATCGACTACTGTAGCTTTGCTTATTGCTGGGCGAAGTCTGCAAACAATCAGAACTACCGGATTTGACGCATACTACTCCATACTTTCAGGCGACAAAGTTACTGGACTTATCTTATTTTTTGTCATTGTGACACTCAACTGTCATTCCATTGCGACTACGATTTGCTATACTTCAAACTGTTATCATACTACGAAACTACCAAAACCATCCAACTGACGTGCTATCAAGACGCAACTGACTAAATTTTTAGTTAGCAGTCTTCAGTCAGTTCAAGGAAAATACAGACAGTTTAGAGAGAAACTTGCCTTCTTCAAGAGCTCACAATACGGTGATGCCGAGATGTTGGCTTAATAACTAGTAAGATAGCTCATTGGGTGGTTGGACGACTCGGTGTCCCACACGAAAAGAAGCTAAACCAGCCCACAACACATAGTATGACGTCTTTTAGGGTAGTATAATGCTGGTACAGTGGTTTTCCATACAAGAAATAAGAATAGCAAATAAGTACAGGTTGATACCCTGAATAGAAGTCGAGTTGTTTTCGACTGTACAAAAATCGTCCTCGGAGGATATCAAAAGAATATAAAAAGCTAATCATCATAATTCCTCGTTCAGTTTGTAAATTTGCGTTTTCTCGTAAAAGCAACGAGTTCGCTACAAAATGTCAAGGGCTTTTATATTTATAAACGAAAATTTACCGATCATTTGCAACTGTTATAGGCAATTTTATTAATCTTTTACCTGTTTTCAAAACTAATACATCAAAATATAAAAGTACATTTGTTGACGTGCCTATCTTAGAATAACATAACAAAAAAAAATATTGCACAAAATTGGAACAACATGTAGAAAACAAAGGAAACAGTTCAAGAAGGCGGCCTTAATGCTAGGTAGCATATTAATATAATATAAATATTATGATATGACTAAATACAGCACAGAACGTGACAAAAGTGATTTGCGAAGTGAATCATATTTAAAAAGACTCAAAATAAGGGGACATTTCATTCTAGTTCACTGTAAAAAGTTATTTCATGGGCAGCCTTACGGCTAGGCTAGAACAACAGTGTTTCCAAATCTGCATATAACACGCTGAGCCAGGCTAAACCACATATCTAGCACAGAACAGACGGAGTGCTTTAACTTGACGTTAGACCAACTAGCTTGTCGACGAGAAGCACAATTTGTACATCAGGAGTTTGAGATTGCATTCATTTTAGTTTGGTAATTTATGAATGTGTTTGTATTGAAAATAATAAAACTGTACCTATGCCTACGTTTCGCGGCTTACGCTAAACCAACGTATATTGCAATCTTCATGAAATGGCTAAACCGTATCGTGGGATGAAGCATCTGATATAAAAGGTAACAAATCTGATTAAGTATATAATAATGATTTATTATTATTAAATATGAACATACATAAATCACGCCTATATACCTTCGCGGGGTAAGCAGGGCGCGAAAAAACGTAAAAACAGCCATTTACGCATTTACGCATTGTCCGACCAAAGTTTTAGGGTAATTTCAGAACTGTGTACCTATACCTATACAGCCCGTCGCCTAAAACTGCAATACACATCAAGCCTCAAATTACTTAGTCGCCTCTTACGACACACACGGAAAACGTGTTGGTGTTATTCAAAGCCGGAATGATACGACAATGTGGTTAACAAGATCTATTTTAGTCCGATTCCTGCGCAGACCTAGCGCAGAACAAAGCGCTGAAACTTTACAGCATGGCATAAATTCAGTGAGCTTGTCGACAGGGCTCGCAATTTGTACGACACGAGCTCGATCGTTGCGGTGGGAGTCTACGGAGATAACATTTTGTTCGCTAAGGTACAATTTAGTTTAGGTAGAATCACATATTTTCTGCATCTAGAGAAGAAAAGTGAGTTTTTCCTTGGTCCATTGAATGTAACACACAGTGTTTAATAAATAGCGTATTTTTACAAAAATAAAAACAAAATGTTAAAAAGCATAGTGGGGGCTTGAATCCGTGATCGTGAAATATTAACCCTTTCGTCGCTCTAACAACTGAACAACCACGGTCTGCAGCTGTCGAAAAGCGATTTCAGGCACTCCAGTATGCAATATAAAACTCGCATCAACGAATGTAAGTTAAAGCACCAATTCTGTAGTATGAGCTGCATTTCAACCCAGTTTGCTGCTGGTACATTCCAGATTGTCAAACTTGATGCTACCAAAACGTAAAACCACGGGGTTCAGGTTCAGAACGGGGTTTATAATCCTTAGGTTCTAGTTTTTCTGGGATCAATCCTTTAGAGTAGAATTCAGTTGGCAGTTGGAAAAGCGAAAAAATCAGAGGAGGTACCCAATTCATCGTTTCTTTTAACGCGGAAAATTATGTGAGAAATACTAATTCAAATTCAACGAAAAGGCTCATTCAACTTTACAACTCGCTTAGTACGAAATAAACAAAACAGTATCAAGTAAAAAAACTCCAGTCACGTCCATGATTTATGTTCAGCAGTGGCATTGGTAGCCATAGTTCAGAAATTCAGATTTACCGGCATTATTAACTAGCAACCTTACAGACAAAGGTACTCATAAAATACTGCATTGCGAATGAATATTTAGGTATTCTTGAAGGACGACTCTAAGGCCCGTATTTATAGCGCTTAACTCTGAGATCGATCTTGAGTACGACTTTGAGATGCTGTTAGTATTGACTGACATTTGTCAAAATCGGTCTTGGGATCGAACTCAGAGTTGAGTGCGATTTATAAATACGAACCTTAGTTTTCTGAAGGATAAGCAGTTAAATGAATAGATCCGAGACAGAACCCGAAGGTGAAACGCCTATCAATTAGAAAGGTAATTAAGAAGTAAATAAATAAAAATATTTCCTGGGACCCCAAGAAACTTAACAATTTTCTTCTAGGAACTCAAAACAGGTTGGACGTCCTTTGCAAAATTTTTTGCCGATTAAGACATTTTTCGCGTAGGCCAAAAAATTCAGAAAGCTTAGAAACCTTCTTAGTTTAGATTTTTCAATGATCAGAACTTTTAAGGAAGAATAAGATTTTGGTAAAAATGTGTACCTACATGTTAATATATTTAATTTTGGTTTATGTGTGTTGTTTTATTTATCTAACCAATCGCTATGTAACAGGTATTATCAAAGTAAACCGTAGTTAGTTAGTTCATAGACAGACAGACCAAACAACGTGCATACATAACCACATAATGCTATCGCAATGTAAACACGGAAATGTACTCTTAACTCAACCACAATCAATTGTTTTGCATTATCATCATAGATCAAACCAATGGGCAGATGCGACAAAGAGATGTGATGATGGGGTGTTCTGTGCATTAGTCGGAAGTACTAAACATTGCGAGGTAGAGTAGGTATTTTAGTTATTCTAAAATAAAATAGGATAGTTTGATACGAGCTGCATATGCAACCTGAGGTTTTTGCCATTATCAGTAGCACCTTTCCTATCAGTGTAAGGGATCCAGACTTTTTTTACGGTATTATTTATTTCTACTTGATCGGGAAACCAACAGCCACACGTGTAAGACAGTAATCCAAGTAATCCTTCGATATAAAATTTTATGACGTTTTCCTGCAAATCAAAAAACTGCAGTCGAAACTTCACGTCAAATTGATGAACATGGAAAAGCATCATAGCAGAACAAACTGAACGGACATAAAAACAGTAAATAAAACTCAGCAACTCAACTCTTTCGTTCCCTTATCTATCTCATTGTCTTAAATACTATCATAGAAAGGTAACTTTAATTACACAAAAGTCACAGTATTAATCGCAAATGAGACACTATGCAAAATCAGACTCTTCCGATAACTACACCTGCCAAGTAGAGTACTCAAGACACTTAGCATTCAAAGTGTCCCGACTTATCTGTACAGAATCTTAGTCTATGTCAATTAGTTTTAATTGCGTCCCACACATGCGGCAGTCGGCGTCGTACTTCAATTCATTAAAGTCAAGTGTATAACTGAGATAAATCTAATGTCTATCTATGGTATATTCTATCTGTACGATCTAAGGTGAACACACACTTATCGGCTGCAAACGAACCCAATCTATAATGGTAACTTGGTGCACTATGGTAGCTTCTCCTTTATCATATTGATGATGGTAACTTGGTTTACAACATCTTGGCCACGGCTGTTGGGTTCGCCTTAGGTCTTCGAAAGAGCGTGGGACAACGGTATTGACGGGATAGCGGAGTGGCGATAGCGACCATTTTTTAATGGCCATAAACGCTCTGCCTACTCCGCAAGGGATAAAGGCGTGATACGTGTACATATTTAAGTATAACCGGGAATTAAAGACATTGTGACGTTTCAGGAACTAAAAAAAGGAAAAGTACTTACTTTTAGTTTACACTAGCGGCCCGCCCAGCGGCAGCGCCCGCTGTAACGCTTTTTCCCGTGAGAATTAGGTGATTTCCGGGAAAGTATTATACATAAAAACCTTCCTCCTGAATCATTCTACCTATTAAAAAACTTACTTCGCCGGTTCTATTAAAAAAATAGCATCAAAATCCGTTGTGTACTTTTGAAGATTTAAGCAAACTTACATACATACAGACGCCAAAAGCTACTTTGCTTTTTACTATGTAGTCATTAGCTGTTTACTTACATTTTTAAATCCCTAGTCGACCTTAAATTTCTTTCACTGAGCACTCAAGAATTTTATATTATGCGAGCTGCAAGTACAAAGCTAGCCTTCCACTTGCTTTGTGTCCTAGGGCAATAAAAATAGCATTAGCCTGGCCTAGAACACTTGCTTCTGAGCTTTCCCTTGGGAGAAATTCTACAGTTTTCAAGGCTGGTCTTAGAAGATTCTTGTTTCTTGGCTGTTCCTTACAATTTAATACATTCATAGCCAACGTTTAAAACAGTATCCTAATACTTCAACGTGGAATTTTAGGCGACAGGCATACAACCTGTCGCTATAGTGTCATCTAATTACCAGCTCCAAGGATTTTCATGACAATTGGGATCCCCCAAACGTCGTGAAACGGGGGCGAAAAATTGATTTAGCAAGGTTTTGATTTCCCAAAAACTACTCTGAACTGCAGAAAAATTCGAGCAATGCTCGGCCAACCAGGTACTTATAGTTAGTTATATACACGATTTTACTGAAACGAACCTCAAATATATGTATTTTCACGGCCATAAACGGTCTGCCTACCCTGCATATAGATATACCCTGCATACACTGCGATAAGTCTGTTATATCGTCCATTTTGGGTAGTTACTCAAATAATTATTTTTGTATCGGATTAACCCGCTTGTTCCACCAGACGTGGGACTGACAGTACATGGAAAGCGTTTCAATTTCCTAGTAAAATGAAAGAGGGGTTAATGTTACTGACGTTGGCAATACGTATGTAGCGGCCACCCTAGGTACCCGGGGCAATCTATTTTCATGTGGGACACCGAGTCGTCCAACGACCCGATGAACCCTAGTGTCAGAATTTTTCAACCGTCTTCTACAAGTAGCAGGCTTCTGACATTGTTGTGTAACGACCGCTGTCTAAGTGATCATAGACAGCAACCGGGACCTACGGCTTGACGTGCCATCCAAAACACGAAACCATCTTACTTAGGGACAATCGGGTGGTTCAGCCCGAAATGTTCTAACCAGACTGGGAACAAATTCACAAAGTGATAAATATCAACTTTGTGAGTGACCCACCAAGTGACAACCCTGGCGAAAGTACGTTGAAACTTATCTTTATCGCCCCCAAAATCACTTTTTACGAAAATCGAGTTTTTTTTTTGAATCCGTGTCCCACAAGAAAAGAGAGCGAGAGAGTCTTACCTACTATTTTATTATTTATCATCTTGTTCATTAGTAGTAATGTTATACTTCTTTTGTATAGACTTGAATATGAATAAAGCTATGGTAGTGATATCTATACAAAGCCATCAGTCAGCCATTATTGATATCATGCATTATGTATGCAAGCCATAGCTTAGCGTTCATATATCCGTTCCAACATTACTATTGTAATCCTACTACTATTATAAATGCGAAAGTTTGTAAGTATGGATGTATGGATGTTTGTTACTCTTTCACGTAAAAACTACTGAATGGATTTGAATGAAACTTTACCACAATATAGCTTATACATCAGAATAACACATAGGCTATAGCTTATACGAAGACGGGACGAACCTGAAGTCCACGCGAACGAAGTCGCGAGCAAAAGCTAGTATGTTATATTGATATGTCTTGTGAAGTCGGCATCACCCCATTTCTTCACGTGAGTGTAATAAAATACGAAACTCACATTCAAATAAAATTTGAATTCACAGTCCACTGCTGAACATGGGCCTCCCCCTATGGGGGGTATTGCCATACTCGCCATGCTTGGCAGGCGGATTGGCGAGTGCAAGATGTTGCGTTTACTATAGGAAACGCTGCCGCTCATTCCCTGGATGATGATCAAATCACTCTCTTTTTACGACTACCGCGAGTAGAATTGGAATGATGCTTTTCTAAGCCGGCATCACACGGCACATGGTATGCAATAAGAAACAATGAAATTTCAAACAAAGGGACTTACAAGTGTTTATTATAAAAAAGTGTAATAGCGGTTACGCTTAAGCTAGCCATAGCTAAATAGGCGATATTTAACAGCTGTCTAACCCGTACTATCAAAGAAGCATGACATGTCAAAAAATAAAACTAGACCTTATGTCATCATAGCATTAACATGGTTTTGACAGCTGTCAAATATGGCCTACTCGAACGACCATACTTTAGTGTGTATATTTAATAAGATATGTCAAACAATGTTTTTGTCTCAGTGTTTTTATTCAAGCCTGCGCGGTTTTCATCTAACAATTTAATGTTTTAAAAACCTTTCCAAAGGTTCTGTTGAAAGAAAATATAGTTAATTAAGTTAGTTAGTTTAACAAACTTATATAAACGGTCTGATTGAAAACGAACTTTTGATTAAAAATTATTTAGTATAATTTGATTGGGCAGATAATATTTATTTGCTATTTACTAAATAGATTTCAAAAATATTATGAATAAATATATAACAACGAATGTGTTTGGCAGCCGAGCAAATGATTAAAAAAATTACGACCGAAAACAACATCTTTCTACGGTACAATTATGTTTTTTTTTTTTGAGAATCTGAGGAATGTGACGCCTGCTTATGAATATGGCCAAATTATATCTAGGTAAGAAATAAGTAGAAAAAAAAGCAAATCTAGACGTGTAAAAACCTTGTACATGCAAACTTAGTACCTAAAAGGAATTATGTTGGTTACATTTTGTTTGTGAAAAATTAACGGAGCCAGTCCGATTGTAAAACATTTGAAACTTTTCGAATACCAAAAGGTTTCCCAAAAGTTTCATTACAAATTTCACTACTTCAAAGGTTTTTGCTAAACAATGCAACACAGGGTAGGTACCTAGCTTCTGTATTGTGTATGTATAGTTATATTTAAATAAATATTTATAGATAAGTACAACGCGAACCATTTATGTTTTATTCATTGTGACCATGGTCGCTTTGGAATTAATTATCCTTAGATCAAGTATGGTGTGACGTACAAAAACAATAACAAAAAAGTTCCTACACACACGTTTTAAAAACATACAACAATTCACTATGAATAAATACCTAGAGTGGTACCTAGTGCTTCAAGTGGAACCGGTTAGACCGCAAGTAAGTAATTATTTGGCAAGTGACAAAACTTGCAAAATGTATACAAACCGTTGCCAGCAAATAGTAACAATCCCGTGTGACAATCCAAAGAAAAAACCACCCTCAGAGAAAAGTCTTTTCTTTAAGACTGATCTATAGGGCAAGTAATTGGACACTTCACTGACACTGGCACTTTTTACTTATCACTGGCCACTTTCACAGCGCGGACTGAGAAAAAGTTTACTTGTTTTTCTATTTTATTAATCCAATATTGGAATTTAAATTTCGAATCGTTCGAAACGTGCAGCTCTTCTGCGTGGCGTCGAGCGACTGCCGCTTGTAGGTACTAGAATACTGGGTACACTCCTCCTTCGTACGACCACGCCCGCCCGTTTCGACTGGCGACGCTCAATGGACAACGAAATGCCAATGAGCCAGATAAGTTAAGTCGAGTATGTAAGTATGTAAACAAATACAAGATTAAGCGTTGTATCGTTCGTCGACCAAGGTGGTGTTGGGCTAATAATATCGGATCAACACGGTGTGTAACGAAATCTAATGTCCACTTACATACACATACACTAAGGTATAAGGTGTAAAAATATTAGATGCAAATATTTTAAGGGGTGAATCAGACTATGAACCTGAACAACTTTTCCAAGGACCATAGGTTTAAATATGAGAAATTTTTTTGGGCCTCCCATACAAATTGACTTGGCCGGTCGGTAGTTTTGTATGGGAGCTCCAAATTTTTTTCATATTTCGACCTAAGTTTCTTATGGAAAGTTTTTCAGTTTCGTGGGATGGTTCACCCCTAAAAAGAGTGCAGCAATTTTTTTTACACCCTGTATAAATTATTTAACGTCGATATCTTTGAAGTTCTTTTACCTAAAATTGGTAAGAATGTAACAAAAAGTTTGAAGCTCACACACAATAATGATTTTGTGTCCTTGGTAGTATGTAAAGTCCAATTTTTAAGGATAAATTTCGACCTATGTTCCTAGGGAAAGCTTGTTCAGTTTTATGGTCTGATTCATTATTTGCAGCTAATATTTTTAATCCAATATATTATGATTCCACCTATACCTATTTCCTTACTGTGTATTAAGTGAATAAGGAAGTAGGTAAGCTCCGTTTCCCGTTGTTCGTAATTAGGCCGGGCTCACGATGCACAGGTGTTAATAAGATGATACACCGTGAATCATGACTGCCGAGAGCTGACCTGCAAATCATCTAATTTACCTACACTGTACGCGTCTTGTATGTAGATGCAGGCTGTTGCTTTGTTAGGTGCCATTAATTTAGTTTTGACCAATTTTCGCTTACTTTTGTAATCCTGATTTTACATAAGAAAATTCTAGACCTTCATGCATGTTTGGGTAAGATTTGTTGTATAGTGAAATAGGCATTTAAAGTAAAAGCAATTATTCAAATAACAAAATAAACGAAATATGTCGTGCAAGGATCGTATTGGGTATACGTTTTCTACTGTTCGCACTCTCAATTAGCAAAAATACCTACCACACATAATAAGTCCCAAAAAATCCGTAAACTTTGACCGTTGCACTATTACGAGACAAACCAACACAGTAAATCTCTCTCTCTCTCTCTCTCCCTTTTCGAGTGGGACATCGGGTCATCCAACGACCCGATAAACCCTGGAATCACGAATTTTTCAACCGCCTTCTACAAGTAGCAGGCTTCTGCCATGGTTGTGAAACGAGCGCCGTCTAGGTGATCATAGAGAGCAACCGAGACCTACGACTTAACATGCCATCCGAAACACGAAACCATCTTTCTTATTATGTTATTACCTTACGACTTCCATAGCTGATTTGCAATTCAAGTATCGTCAAATCCAGATATTATCTTTTAACTTACCTGAAATAAGAGAAAAGGCAACATTAGAAACAGATCATGAATATAAATAAGTATGTATTACATATATTGATATATTATTTATTGTACACAGAAACATTACAGTAAGTAAAACATAAACAACTGTACAAAGGCGAACTTAATTCAAATTAGACATAAAGTTAACATAGAATAAAGCTAAGTTTTGTAACAAAATTCAAACAGCCGATAGAATTCGATCAGCCGATTCAAGATTCGAATGAGTTTCTGGCTTGGACTCTCGCCTTTTTAGCCGTTTAAACAAATGTTTAACAGTGTTGCCCTATATTAAAATAAAAATTATACAGTTCTAGTAAAATATACATCCATTTTATTACACAAGCTTACAGTTTATTGTTTATTTCTTTCTTTCAAGTATTTTACATTTAACTTATTGTACCTCAAAAATCAGTCATTGTAAAAAAGAGAAAATGTAGAACACATTTTTCTATTTCTTATAGCAATTTTATAAACCTTGTATAAACACGGCTCAGGTTGACTATAATTTTAAAACTAGCCCCTAACGCATAATAACGCAGTATAATCGAAACTACGTGATAAACAACCAGTAGAAAAATATTGCCGTGTGTGATAGCGTCTGAGAATCACATTACCCCATTTCTTTCCCGGGGGTGTCGTTAGAGGCGACTAAAGGACTCGAGGGTTTTATGTGTACTACAACTTTAGGCGACAGGCTGACAACCTGTCAGTAAAGTAATACATGAATCATCTGAGAGGGCTCTCAATATTTTGTCTGACATGGCGCTAGCGGCAGTGTTTTGACGGCCGTTAACGCTCCTCTTAACCCTCGAAAAAGGCTTTGTGTATGTGTAGAAAAATATTAATCTGCAACATCGGTCGAAAAAAGATTAAATAATAATTATATTAATGCAACAAGTCTAGACGGGGCTAGAGCATTATTAAATTAATTAAGATATTGGTTTTCATTTGGCTGTATTATACTTCTTATAATACTCGTATTCAATACGTTTCCAATACTCGTTGTAAGTAGGTACGACGATGTTTTCAAAATGTTTTAATAGAGTTAAAAGGATTCAAGAGGAAGGTTTTTATGTATAATACTTGCCGGGAAAACATCTTATTCCTAGGTGAAAATGAGTGATGAAACCACATTTAAATAAAATTTGAGTCCAGATGATATTTGAATGTGACTTAACCTAGGATTCGGGCCAGATTAGCCTTCGGGTTGCAGAGGTCAGGTAGCAGTAGCTCTGTGTAAAAATTTGGTTCCACGTCGCATACCCTAGGTTAGGTGGCCGACCCCGACAGAGAAGGGGATGATGCCTTCTTCAAACTAAAGAGTTGGTCTCTTGTTGGTGGAGTAATTTCCAATGCATTTACACACGTAAATGTGTAGCTTTCGTGACGTAAGCGCAGTAATTTGAAAGCATAATGTGGTAGATGTTGCGATGCCACAACTCTCCGGAAAACTGAGCTTCGGTACAGTCATTCGCATGCAAACGAGACGTTTTAGCATAACAAAACGTGTTGTCCTACCACTGTATCTCTATATCTCTACCACTGTACTCGATACGAATCGAGCTCCATTCACGCCTTTTCATTTGCGGGGTAGGCATGTATTCACGTCTGACAAATATTTGAGAGCCGCTTTAGAAAAAATGTGTATCAGTATAGTGACAGGTTTTCATGCTGTCGCTTGAAATTGTGATATATACCAATGAAGCCCTAGAGTTCCTTGGTCGCCTCTTGCGAGACCCACAGGAAAGGAGTGATGCTATTCTAAGCCGGCATCACAAACCCCCAGTAGAATTGTTCTCCTAGGGTAAAAAACACTTGCTGTCATGGTCAATGCGCGCGGAGTGAAGAAAAAAGGCTATAGCTAGGCCTTCCCCTGTTAGGGGGTGTGAGCCAGATTTACTATGCTTGGCCGGGTTTACTTGGTTGGCCAGTGCCGTTCTAGGTGCTTCATCTTTCACCTGAAAAACCCTGGTTCCAAACCAAGGAGATGCTTTTCATGTTTTGTAGTCTACTACAAAAAACCCTAATAACGTTTCTCGTTTTGTTAGAAGGCACTCCAAGGATGTAATTATTTCTCATCGACTCGATGAAGAGAGGACATGGACATTTCCACGTGTACAAATGATCACCGGTTGACTTGAGAGTTCCACGTCACGGGAGCGTCAAGATCTGTCAAGGTCACCGCCGGCCCGGACGCAGCTCGTTGCCGCTTCACGCGTGTGTGCCGTGCCTGGGTGACAATTGAGGATGTCGCCTAAGAATAGGACCACAATAGCGCCCTCCATTTTGACGGACATTTGTCGTAAAAGTCCTGATGGATGGCACAATAAAGGCAAATACTTTCTGGTAACACATCAGTCCTACATTTCTTGTGTAAAATCGCGTGCATTGGTTAGTTAGTGGTCACTTATAAGAGTGAAGGATTTGTGTTGAGCGCGTTTTGTTAGACAAAATGTGCAAAATACAGACTTGCGCCCAGTTCACCCACTTCATCTGGACTGCTTGCGGTAAAGTGAATCACAGACACAGATCGTTCTTGACTTCTGATTCTTGCTTAGGAGTCTCCAAGGTAGTCTCAGCACTGTTCTAAGGTGTCATGATATCTAGTGGCAACTCAAGACATCAGAAGGCAGAAGGCAAACTCAAAACAGAAGTAAATTTCCATAAGAAAATATGATAAGAGTTGAGAAAAGAAAGCTGTATGCGAGAATCGAGGGTTATGATAGCCTTGTTGCGAGTTCTGTTTTGTATCTGACCAGGATGTGGTGCTTGTACACTGCTGGGTTTGTCAAACTCTCCTTATGGTCATATTAGGAAGGTTAGCAGTGGACTGCATAGCTTTTGCTTCGTCAGTTAATATCGTGCAACTTGCTTTATGTAAGAGGGGAAGATTTATTGTTGTTTAGTTCTGGAAGGTTTCCTATCATGACGAAGCTTCGTCGTTTTTTTAACATCTTGGTATGACGACTGATCTGGCGCAGTGGTAGTCTGAAGTGCGACTGCCAGCAGCGCAATAGGTTTTGGGTTCGATTTTCGATGGGACACTTTGTGTATTTTCTGGCAAGGACATAGCAAACTAAACCACCTGATAGTCCGAAAAGAATGATGGTTCCGTTCTTAGGAGGCTAGGTACATTAAGCGGTAGCGCTGTCTATGATCACTTAGAAGGCGGTTGTTACACAACCATGTCAGAGGCATGCTACTAAAAGAAGACGGTTCAAGTAGCAGGCGGTTGAAAAACCAAACCCTGGGTTCATCAGGTCTTTGGACGACTCAGTGTTGGCTCACTGAGAACAAAGCTCGTGATGTTTTGTAAATACAGGGTGAAAAAAGTTAGCTGCAAATATTTTAATGGTTGAATCAGCCCATGAAACTGAACAACTGTCCCCAAGGAACATAGGTCGAAATATGAAAAAATAAATTGCACCTCCCAAACAGTTGACTGACTCGCTCGGCTGCTATATTTTGTATGGGAGGTCCAAAAATTTATTTTCTTATTTCTTGGGGAAAGTTGTTCAGTTTCAAGGAGTGGTTCATCTCTTAAGATATTTGCAGCTAATATTTTTACACCTTATATACTTCCTATATTACTATTTGAAACATCTGTAACAAGCAGTAACTACGATTTCGGTGAACCCGCCTCCCTGTTGGCTTGCTGTTCAATGATCCAATACATCGTAGAATTTTACGGAGCTCGAAATAAAATTGCTCCGATGCAATCCGTACTAAGATTTAAGATGTACGTGGCTGTAAATTCTGGATGTCTCCTATTATTTATAGAATTGGATATAGGTAGGAACTTGCTATTCACTCCAGGTTACCCATTTAAGGGACCAACATATGCTTGGTCTTCTTAATAACCGTAAAAACTGCTACTTGTCATTGATCCTACCACCGCTTATCTACCCGTGGTACAATTTTTCTTTTTTCGTTTGGGTGGGACATCGAGTCGTCCATCGTGATTTTGAATCTTACTACCCTCACATAGAGTTCACAACCTATGAATAAACATAACATTAGCTGGTATAAGTATAATAAAGTCGAGATGTTGCCGACAGTACTGTATTTATGTGTCTGCTATAAGGTCAACGGTCGCTTTTGGCTTTACGTCTCTTTCTAAAAGTTTACTTCTTATTAATCGACTGCCTCAGAAGGGTTGTTTTTCAAACGTCCAATATGTGTTTATCCAAATAACTTATTTGAAAAAGGAACCGACGAACTTCAAACAAAGTGTAAATGTGCGGACCACCATTTTTTGTTGATTCATATGCCCAAAACCTACTCCTAAATCTGACAAATACTTTGTTGGAAATCCCATCAAAATCGGTTCAGCCAAACGCGAGATGATGGCGACTAAATTACTAGCAATTTCGAAGAATTGCCATGCTCACCACGCTTGGCAGGCGAATTGGCGAGCGCAAGATATTGTAAATATTCACAGGGAATGCTTCTGCCCTTTCCATGGGTTCATCCTCTAGTCGCCTTTTACGACACTCACAGGCAGAAATGGGGTGATGCTGTTCTAACCCGGCACCACACGGCAACGGGAAGGATCAACGAGCATAAATTCATTAAACTTAGTTTAGTACATTGGCCGACCCCGGTCTGCGGTCCAGATTTGCCAGACCTAGGCATCGGATTAGCACGAGAGCTGCCTAGATTAGTTAGAATAGTTAGACATTCTTGGTACCTACTACTGTTGTTGGTGTAAAATGCACAGAAATCAATAGGCACCATCGAAGAAGACAAGCAGCAGATTGAGCGATGGATACTTTTTGTACTGATTTGCGAAAATAAATTATAGCGAGCAAATTTCTAGTGAGACAAGGGTAATAAAGTTAACAAAATGAACAGGGATCTAAGTCTGCTAAATGAAAATAGTTTCAGTTGGATGTCGATTGGATCGCAGTTGGATGATTTTGGTAGTTTAGCAGTCTGCTAACAATTTGAAGTATAGAAAATCACAAATGGCAATCGAAAGACAGTTGAGTTTCGATGGCCTTACAATGACAAAAAATGGCAGACTTGGGGCCCAGGTTTTACTATGTACATTTATATTTGATCAAGTTTGCAAGAGACACATTCTACTTAAATCCTAAAGTTGCGGTAGCCTTGTCTTAGTAACTATAAATTTAGATACATAAATTTTAACTGAACTCCTAAAAGACCCGAAAACTGAACTTCGACATATGCTACTCCGGCAAAACACATGGTCTAGCAAAGAAAAACTCAAATTATTTATTCAAAGTAGTAAATCTTACATTTCCTTTATCTCATGCGGGGTAGGCAGAGCGTAAACGATCGTAAACTTACAGTCGTTATCGCCACGTCTGACAAGTATTGAGGGCTCTTTCAGATGATTCGTGTATCCCAGTAGTGACAGGATGTCAGCCTGTCGCCTAAACTCTAATACCATGAAACCCTCGGGTCCCTTAGCTGCCTTTTACAACACCCGCGGGAAAAAATGAGGTGATGCTATTCTAAGCCGGCATCACAAGGCAAAGCTCCAATCATACAACTTCTAATTTTCCATACAATCCGATTGCCACACACACCGAAGTTATTTTCCACTCTACTGGTGGTTCGATAAACACACCAGCGCTATCTAGCGCAAATAGGAGCCACTACAAATATACTTCATTCGCTTACATAGTGTCACGACCAGCGTAACTGTCAGTACGCGCTTGTACGTGCGTGTATAGAGCGTTGAGGTCAAGTTACGCTGGCCGCGACACTAAGCGAATGAGCTATATCTGTCTGGTGATATAAGATAGGGGCTACTATTTGTAAACATATGCGCTCGTGTAATAAGACACGTTTTCTTTATGGATACTGGGGCCAGGAGGCGTATTTTTAAAACAGTTTCGAATGCGAAAGTCTGACACGGCTCGTCTAATTGCTGTACGAATTACACGTAAATCGATTCACACTTAACTGAACTTGACATGAACCTATCTCTCTCTCTCTTTGTGTGGGACACTCAAGTCGTCCAACGAAATGAACCTATTAGGAGTAGTAGTAGAATGTGAAATACGAGTGGTTCAACCACTCATTGCAGACTTTCGTATGCGATATGGTTTCAAGAGTAAGCGTTTTCAATCTGGAAACTTCCCCTTCTGTTTTGGCTTCATTTTCCTGCGATTGTTAAATTTTATGAACATGGTGGTAAAGGCGATCCGTGGTAGTAAAAAAGGAGAGTAACAAAAACGCATCAAAACATAATATGTACGTCAAACAGAAACACATTTCCTTTACTCCCCCGGTTGCCTGTCAATTTAATAGTCAGTGCCTGTTAATATAAGTACCTACCACCAGAGATACACAGACATTTGACAGGACAGACATTCTAATATCCTGTGACTGAGATAACTTGGTACTCATATTGGAGGCATATTAAGGACGTCACACATGGTGAAGGAAGGAAGATACTATACATATACATAATACTATACTATATTATATTTGATTTTACAGTGGCTGAATATAAAATATTCACGTTAAGGTATCACTAACGAGTATGATAAAGATAATATAAAATTATCTTAAATGGTTATTCTGTAATGACTAAGAGTGTTACGAAAGTTATATTTCGTATCGTAAGATAATGTAAGATATAATAAATGTTACTACATAGTATAAAGCAAAGTCGCTTTTCGCGTCTGTCTGTATTTATGTTTGATTTAATATTTACAACTACTCAACCGTTTTTTAATAGATAGAGTGATTCAAGAGGAAGGTTTTTATGTAAAATACTTGCCGGGAAAACATCTTATTTCCACGGGAAAACGAGTTGCAACGGGCGCAGCCGCTGGGCGGGCCGCTAGTGTAAGATATAATAAATATATAAATATCGGGCACTGTACGTTTTTTTTGGTGGACTCTATAATCTTGGCCCCGCCCCGGGGCCATTAAATCTACGCCAGACGGTTTTGTGGGGAGCTCGAGTTCACTCGTAAAGCGCACTGTACGTGAGTACATACCAGAAATAAGGTCTGTTCATCGAATTAAAATTTACGGATTCGCACTTGCATACATCCGCATTAATTCACAATAAAGGAATGTATGTGGTTTGAATATCGAACACGACCGCCATGTCTGTTTGCAGCAGCGCGCGCGCACTCCGCCAATTGGATGATTGCGCGTGTCAAGGTAACACCTTAAGAGCTACAGGTTATATATAAATTAAAATGACAATATTTTCATAGGTTCCCTATATATTAGCATAAAAATATTAGGCATAACATAGGTTGGCACAATATACATTGAACTAATTATACTTACGCATAAAAACAGTAGGCATAACACGTAAAGCATAATTTAATAACCTAACCTAATGTCTATAAAAATACTAACCTAACCTAACCTAACCCCCATAAAAAAATTGTTAGACCCAAATAAACTGATAATGCCAAGATAAATATTATGCGAAAAAATGTTTATGACAAAGATATAATAGGGGAAAAAGAATTATGCGTAACATGTTATGCCAAAACATGTTAGTGGAAAAACCATTATGCTAACGAAAGGGATCCCATTTTCATAATACACCTTTTAGATAAAGATATGTTTGATTAGATGTAAAAGAAATTATATTTTTTTACGTAATATGTTTTGAGAAAATCGCGTGTTTATAAAGACAATTTTCGGAAATTTGGTAGAAAAACTTGAATGCCCTCTTAAGTTAAGATCTGTGCAGGTAGCGGTCTGTCTGCAGGATTCTTAAGTCGTGCTAAATATAAGTGGAATTGATAGTGATAAAGTCATAACTAACGTACACCTTGGAATACATCTGTAACATCTGTCTAGCTGTGAAAGGGCAGTGAGAGAAACATTTCGTCGAACTATCAAGCGGACCACTAAATGTAATGACAACACGACATTACTACTAGATGTTTACCACGACCACTCTGTCAAGAATAACAACATCTTAAACGGTCCATTAGAGACGCGTACCACGCTTTCGACGGAACTTGTTTTACTCAATGAAGAACTTTTTTTTTAACACAAATATATATACACCGAGCGTCGGTGGCCAAGTGGATAGGACCCACATTTTATTTGAACCCACATTCAAATAAAATTTGAAATCAGATGATATTTGAATGTGACTTAACCTAGGATTCGGGCCAGGTTAGCCTTCGGGTTGCAGAGGTCAGATGGCAGTCGCTCTGTGTAAAAACTTGGTTCCATGTCAACTCCCCTAGGTTAGGTAGCCGACCCCGACAGAGAACGGGACAAGGCAAGGAAAATGATGACAAATATATATACACCATATGCTGCCGTATAAAGCAAAAAATATTATTTAACTTTCATCCAACTTTTACTGAACAATAGTTAAATAGTAGACACTAAAGCCATAAAGACGTGGTATTAGTGTTTATAGTTGGCAAAGCTATTAAAAATACAAATGTCTGTAAAGTTGCTTGTTTATACTTATTATCTATCGTATCGCGTGTCGTACGTATTGGTAACCGTGGGTAGTTGGAATAGGTAAAATGAATTAATTTCCTTAAGGAATCTAATGATAAGACGGTTTTATGTTCGACTAGTAGGCCGCCCAGCGGCTGCGCCCGCTGCAACTGTTTCCCGTGGGAATAAGATGTTTTCCCGGCAAGTATTATACATAAAAACCTTCCTCTTGAAGCACTCTATCTATTGAAAAATCCTGCATCAAAATCTGTTGTGTAGTTTTAAATTTAAAGATTTAAGCAAACATACATACAGACAGGCAGACGCGAAAAGCGACTTTGCTTTATACTATGTGGTGATGCTTATTCTGTACTACGTTAGTACTCACGACCATAGCTCGTAGTCGGCAAATCTCTGGGATAACGTCTTATTCTTACGGCTGCATAATAAAAACACATCTCCTAATTTTCTGTCAGATGTCTGAAATTATACATATATCACGCCTTTATCCCTTGTGCAGGCAGAGCGTTAACGGTCGTAAGAATACGGTCGCTGTCGCCACGTCTAACATTTTTGAGGATTGTTTTCCAAGGTTGTTTCAGAAAACATGTGTATTACTATAGTGAGTGAAGGAAAATCTGAATCTGAATCCGCGGGTCTGAAATTATTGTTTTCTCAAATTAGATTCGTAACCTCAATGAAACCTCAAATTGATGACGGCATCAAAATTTCAAACTTGGTAAAAGCTTTTAGCTATAAACACTTCTATCGACCTTTGCTACGGCTTTAGAACTGGATGAAACAAAAACATTGTTTTTATTTGCGATTGAACCTACATTACTAAGAAACATAGCCTAGTGATAGACAGACCGACGGACTGAAAGACGACGAAGTCAGTGAATGGTCCTATTTGGTTCAATAGTAGAGTAGGACAAAAAGAGGTTCAAAATACATATTTAAGGATATGTATTTCTTGAACGCAGATATAGGCAGAGAACGGTATTTCCCTATGGCTTTGCACTGAATCCACGAATAATCATAAACAAAATGTGAAAATTAAATTATCTCTCTCGGATACCTAGACTCGAGCAAACACCGGTGTTTCGATCAATATTAGCAGCGGCGGCGGCGAGATAAGGCCGAATCAATATTACAGAGAACGCTACTCGCAACGCCATCTATTATGCAGTAGCGGTACTTGTACGGCGGGTGGAATGAACTAAAGGTTCGTGTCGAGGCGGGCTGTTGAATGTTTTAGTTCTCAGTTTCGCAGCGAGGTGTACACCTTATTGGTGGAAATGAATATTTAGGAGCGCGAAAGGAAATTTTGTCGTTGTTTAAGTTTTGTTGTTCGGTAGATAACTGGGGAAAACGGAATGAATTCTCCAAGTTTACGCATTCAAAAACAAATTTATAAGGTCGTTATTTTTTTTTATTTTAACTGTCGTCTATACGTTTTTGTCCCCGGGGCCATCAAAACTACGCCGGACGGCTTGGTTCCCAGTTCCCACCAAGTGAGGGCTCACCTGGAAAAATTAATTGGTTGTTCAAACAACCAGCCCAATCACGCCATTGGGGCGAGACTGGGCTTAGGAGTTGTTCTGGGAAGAACGGATCGGACTGAGAAATATAAGGTCGTTAAAGCTCTGCCAACCCCGCAAGGGATATAGGTGTACACCCCGTATGTTGTTTGATATTCTGCACTGCACGTGTAGGAAGGCAAACTCAGTCGCAATTTACCCCCGAGATGTGCTAGTTAAAAGTTTGTTGATAGCATAGGAGATGAGGGCTCACTGCTTAGATTAAGTGGGCTCTTATACAGGGTGTTAGGGACCGTCCTCCGAATACTGATGGGGTGCCAAAAAAAATCAGCCGTGAAACTCCATAAAACTAAACAATTTTGTACAAGAAACTTAGGTAGAAAAATATGAAATAAAATTTGGCCCTCACAAAAAACTCCATACTAAAAATAATACATAATTAGCATAAAAACGCAATTCAAATCCTTTAAAAATGTATTTGTTGCGATACTGATTTTGTTGTTCATCTTACCTAGTTAAGATGTTCAATGTAAAATTTCAAAATTATTAAATTTTTCACCGGTATACGGATCAAGTTAGCACACTTACAAGAAGATCGTATGTATGTTGCAATCCGAACCGCTTCGCAGAGGGTCGCCGTGCGGTTTCAGATAAAGATATATTTACCTAGGTATGTAATGCTATACAGGGTGTAAAAATATTAGCTGCAAATATTTCAAGGGGTGAATCAGTCCATGAAACTGAACAACTTTCCGAAAGAAACATTAATATGTCGGAATATTAGACATTTTTTTGAATCTCCCATACAAATTGACCTGTCGGTCGTCCATTTATTTGTACGAGAGGTTCAGAATTTTCCATATTTCGACCCATGTTCCTTAGGGAAAGTTGTAGTTTCATGGGCTGATTCACCCCTTAAAATATTTGCAGCTAATATTTTTACATACATACATACATACATATATCACGCCTTTATCCCTTGCGGGGTAGGCAGAGCGTTAACAGCCGTAAGAATACGGTCGCTATCGCCACGTCTGACATTTTTGAGGATTGTTTTCCAAAGTTGTTTCAGAAAACATGTGTATCACTATAGTGACAGGTTGTCAGCCTGTCGCCTAAAAATTGTAATACACTAATACTCTCGAGTCCCTTAGTCGCCTCTTACGACACCCATGGGAAGGATGTGGGGTGATGCTATTCTAAGCCGGCATCACACGGCCAATATTTTTACACCTTACCTTATATTGTATGCATGTTGGTTACTACTTACTACCCGTTGGTTGCAACGGTTACAACACAGTCTTAACCCTTAATTGAGAAGGGATGTGATGTTGTGACTGGAAGGTAAATCATTTATTAATTGACTGTTTGTCGGGGGGCATACAATTATAAAATTCACGATATATTTTCACAATTTTCGTACACTTTGGGGTCAAGTAAATAATATATTATTACAAAGACTTGGTTATTTTCACACATTTCTAAAAAACTTTACACAATACAACTTCATTAAAGTTATATTTTTTCCTTCTTCTTCTTTGTGTCACAGGGTGTAGGTACTCAAAAGACCCGATGACCTTAATGTAAGAGTTCTTCAATCGCCTCCTACAAGTAGCAGGCCTCTGACAAGGTTGTATAGCGACTAGTAATCGAGCCCGATAAATATCAACTTTGTGAGTGTCCCGCCTAAAATCGAACCCAGAACTATTGCGTCGCAGGCAGTCGCACCACTACTGCGCTACATCAGCCGTCGTATCTCGATCAAAACCAATTATCCGATGGCTCAGGGCTAAGGGTCCTAGAATTACGTCGTCACACAAACTAACTAGTTATCCCCTCAATAGCTTCTAATGAATATGCATCCTCGTACTTGGGTTACGCGGTTTTGTGAAGCGATTGGACTCTTGATAATTCTAGAGCCCGCAGGCCCCGGTCTCGAATTTTGCGGGCAGCGGGGCGGCAGCGGCGGCGTGCTCGCCTGTTTTTTTTTTAAGGAGTGCGCCGCTCGTTGCCCGCTTCCGTGCCGCTGTTTCCGAGAACCGTTCTATTTGAATGTACCACGCCGCCGCTGCCCGCAAAATTTGGAGACCGAGGCCGATTCGATTTTCGTTTCGTTCGATTCTCGGTGGGACACTCACAAAATTGATATTTGTTACTTTGTGAATTGTTTCCTAGTATGGTTAGGACATTGCAGACTGAACCGCATGATAGATGGTTTTTTTTTGTTGGACTCAAAATTTTTGGCCCGGCAGTTGCTACAAACTTGTAGTGCAAATGACCGAGGTAATATCCCAAAAAAAACATCAAAATGCGAAATTCTGGTACTTAGAAGTTTGCGTGTCCGAAAGACAGATTTTATCGACGATTAGGATCTAGTAGCAATGAAAGTCCTAAGAAGTTTTGGCTATGTATACATAAACAAATTACGCCCCCATCCCTCGCGGAACTTTAACCAAAAATACGATCATTATCACCACGTCGTGACAATTATTATTTTTTGGCTATGTAATACTTTGTCAAGAATCCCGCTACCCGCTCCGCTCATGGACATAGCCATCGATTTACTTTATCACAGCGCGGGATCGCACGCGCATTTTCGTCGGACTGTGAAATCATTCGCGTCATAATATTACAGTTATTGTATTTAGCACGCACTCAACGTTTTGCAATCATTAATTTGCGATGCGTTGATTTGGCATCACATAACCTGGCAGCCAGACGATGGGATGAATCATACAGGCAAATAAACTTTCGTTTTTGAGTCCATAGAGAACATTGAGCTTTTTGAAAAGGTTCTTCTCCGGCTTGCGTTAAAATTAAGAAAAGGTGTTTATGGAATTCTTTTTTTTGTTCGTTTAGTTCAGAGTAGATGGCGCACGGAGCCAATTAAAATTCATTTTTTTTATATCTATAATGTTTTGAATTCACATAACTTATCTGAAACGACCCTCAAATATTGTTCCCCATGACCACGGGGTCCACCCTCCTGGTCGACAGGGGTGTGATCACCGGAAATAAAGGGATAAACCCTAGTGTCAGAGTTTTTAACCGCTTACTAGCAGTAGCAGGTCTTTGAAATGGTTGTGTAAGAACCACCGTTTGAGTATTATAGACAGCAACCGGGACCGCCCTTAGCATGCCCTCAAAATCCAGCAAGCATGGGGCCATCTTTCTATTCGGGAAATCGGGTGGTTCAGCCTGCAATATCCTAACCAGACTGCTATGTCTATACCAAGCTATAGGTTAGGCTGTACATACCCCGCAAGGCAACTAAACTGACAATAGGTTAGTCACCTGCGCGCGAGTGGGCTTCCGCTGTGACGTCACTCTGCACTTGGCATTCGCATGGAGACGCCCACGCTATCTGTGCTCGATATTATCAAACTATAGCCTACAAGCCGTGTGATGCCGGCTTAGAATAGCATCACCCCAATTCTTCCCGCGGGTGTTGTAAGAGCCAACTAAGGGACTCGAGGGTTTTATGTGTATTACCACGTATTACAACTTTAGCCGACAGGCTGACAACCTGTCACTACAGTGATACACGAATCATCTTGAAGGACCCTGACGTGGCGACAGCGACCGTATTTTAACGTTAAAGTTCTGCTTACTCCGATAGGGATAAAGGCGTTATATATTTATTTATGAATATAGTCAGTATCACACGCGTTGCCAAGCAAGACAAATCGAACGATATCTTAACGTGCCCTCCGATGAACGAAACCATCGTTCTATTCGGACAATCGTTATAAGGTAAAATTAAGTGGACTGTACACCGAGCATGAAACGGCAGTAGGTATTTTTACAATCATAAACTGGGGGGCGTTTTGGTCACTGGCAATCTGCCACGAGAATTTGGTGAACAATGTTTAAAGTGCTTCAATGAGATTTTGTGTCATACAAAATAAATACAAACAAATTGTATGTGTAAATTAATTTCCTAATTTTATCCAGGATGATAGAAGACCCAAGTCTGGCACTGAACGACCCAAGCAGAAGAAAACCAGAGAACCGGTCCAAGTCCGCTTTGACTGTCCCGATGGCGTAGCGGATAGTACTCCTGCCTTCTACGCCGAGGGTCGTGGGTTCGATACCCACAGGACATAAATATTTGTTAAGTTTTTTCAAATATTTGTGTTTAGTTTGGGTGTTTTCTATGTATAATATGTATTTATTTAAAAAAAAAGGATATAAGAATTAGTATCAGTTCCCATATTCCAAGCTATGCTTAGTTTGCGCCTAGATGGTGCTGTGTGAATTGTCCAGGTTATTTATTTATTTATTTTTAAGTGGGCGAATTCTGGGCATGTAGAATATGAAAGGCTACCATTGAATCGACAAGTGACGAGAAGATGGATGCCTTTGTCCGGTATTGGAATGCAAGGGCGGATATGACAAAAACTTGCCTAATCATTTACCTGCCCATAAACAGCATCTTATCCTACTAATATTTCACATGCAAAAGTTTTTTTGTTTGTTACTCTTTCACGGTAAAACTAATAAGCGGATTTTCATTAAATTTGGCACACAGATAGAGGGTACCTTGGATTAACACATAGGATATTTATTATCCCGAAAAAAATGTTTCTGTGGGATGTTACGGGACTAAAACCGACTTTTATGCGGGCGGAGCCGCGGGCGCCCACTAGTTTTTCGTGAGTTTTCAATTAGTTTCTACACGATTATACTTTACCCTCACCACTTTGGCTGCCGAATTTTTATAATCCAGAGGATACATACCTGAAAAATAAAATAAAAACGCCTGTTAATATTCTTATTGATACGAATGATATAAATATAAGTGTAGGTACTACAAAATTTGCCGCATAATATTAAATGTCCAGGAGGCAATGTTTACATCAAAATTGAAAATTTTAGATTGTAGTTTAAAAAATGGTGCACATGCGGCTCAAAAATAGGTACATCTTCGAAGTTGCGTTATCGCGCGACTTCCGCAGCTAAATTTAGCAACTTCTCACCTGAGATGCCCAGAATATAATATTATTGCTCGTATTTATAAACCACTCTCAACTCTGAGGTCAACAAATGTCAGTCAATACTAACAGCATCTCAAACTCGCACTCAAAATCGATCTCAGAGTTGAGTGCGGTTTATAAATACGGAACTATTATGTGTATTCGCTCAGATAACTACTATAGTGAAAGATCAGTTGATATCTTGAATAATAATAGCCCCCCCCCCACCCCCACCCCCCCCTTGAATGCATCCGCTGGTCGTTTTCCCGTGAGAATAAGACGTTTCCCCGATATGAATGGTACATTTTAAACCTTCTTCTTAAAAACCCGTTTTGCGTAATTTAGGGGGATATCCAGTGTCCATGACAGAGCAACGCATTTTCTTCATCTTATCCTACTATGTATCGATTGATATGCGGGTAAATAGAATCTGTAATAAGTTTTGGTTTTCCTGACAATTACCCGAAATAAATCAAACGAATAGCTTTTTTCTCGATTAAATTTCGAATACGTGCAGCAAATAGATACCGGTACATCATCATTTTCTATGTATTTCAAATAGGTACCTACCTACAATCGCTACAGCTATAGTGTTGGTTGGCCAGATTTGGCCACTACAAGTAAACAACGTGTTGTTTACATCTATTCATTATTGTTGATCTCACGTGCAAATGAAGGACATACTACTTACGTCTACTATTTCTACTTGCTTTCGTGTGGGACACCGAAATGTACCCTAGTGTCAGAATTTTTCAACCGCCTTCCACAGGTAGGCTTCTGGCATGGTCGTGTAACGACCGCCGTCTAAGTGATCATAGACAGCAACCGGGACATACGGCTTAACGTGCCCTCACAATATTTGTGAGTGACCCACCGAGAATCGAAACCGGAACCTTCTGCGTTAAAGTGCAGTTCCGTGTGGTGCCGGTTCATCGGGTCGTTGGACGACTCGGTGTCCCACACGAAAAGATGAAGACTTTAACACCAAAGAAAAACTAGTAATACTAAACAAGAAAATTCTCACTCGGCAAATGACTTTGCGATCAGTAGTGATGACTTTTTGATTGCGTTCACATCGGATGCAAGATTATGAAGATGGTAGCCGCTCTCTTCAATTCAGGGTCTCATGACCCGCGAGCGAAAGTAATAAACGCACACACACATATTGCGCCTCTATCCCCTTAGGGGTGGGTAGGCAGAGCGTCAATAGTCGCAAAACGTACGGTCGCTATCGCCACGTCTGACTAATATTGCGAACCGTTTGAGATAATTCGTGTATCACTATAGTGATAGGTTGTCAGTCTGTAGCCTAAAATTGCAATACACTTTAAACCCTCGAGTCCCTCAGGCGCCTCTTATGACTCTCACGGGAAAGAAATGCTCTTGTAAGCCGGCATCACACAGCGAAGTAATAAAAAATAATAATAAAAGCTTTATTTTTCTCCCACTAATTAAAAACTTATACTTGTCAGACGTGGCGATAACGACCGTAATTTTACGATCGTTAATGATCTGCCTACCCTGCAAGGGCGCGACTTGTGTAGGATTACAGCGCAGAGCACACCGGCCTGCGTATGCAACTCGAAGGCGTGCACTCAGGTGCATACCTTGTATTGTCATCATTCTCGTTGCCTTATCCCGTTCTCGGGGTCAGCTACCTAACCTAGGGAATTTGACGTAGAACCAAGTTTTTACACAGAGCGACCCTAGCCCGAATCCTAGGTTAAGTCACATTCAAATATCATCGGAATTAAAATGTTGAATGTGGGTTTCAACATGATGTTTTCCTTCACCGTAAGAGTAGTCGGTAAATGTACGTGAGTAAAACGCGTTGGTACATGGCGGGGATCGAACTCGGTTGTAAGACCGGTGTCCTTACCATACCACGCGGCTGATATAACTTTACTTGCAAACGAAATGTAAGTTTTACGCATGAAAGTTAATTTTCATACAAATGATGTTGTCCTAGACCCCTAGTAGTCAACTTCTACAGCTGATAAGGTAAATAGAAAGCTGGTAAATTTGATCATCACACAAGTTATGCTATCCTAGTACTTTGCGGGGGAGAAATCTATTATAGTGATTTGTTTGGTTGGTTGCGGTTACATGTTATTTTCTACATTTATCTTTATAGGTAGGTAGTACCTACCGTTTTCATAATAAATTTGATATTCATGTATTACGGTACATAATAGTACATAGTATTATAGTATATTGTTGCCGTATATTGTTGCCGCGGCTTGGAAAATTAGGTTTTGATGAACGAGTAGTTTGAATTACACGAGTCAAGCGAAGTTTTATTATAGTGCATTTCAAAAAAAAAAAAAAACTTTTTGGAAAGTAATGATCAGATTTCCTAGCATAAAGACATAAAAGGTTTTTAATTTTGTAACAGCGTGTCATATAAATGTTATAGGATAGATATGCATTTACTAATGTGTGTCTTTCGAGTGTATGTATGAGGACAAGTAAATTATTTTCGTCACAGTATTTTAACATAATATATCTATTTTAGGGATTTTCCTCATTTTATGACTTCAGCGAATTCCACTGCATCCTAGCACCCACGCGATACTGGCTCCTACATACATACATAAATCACGCCTGCATCCCTGGCGGGGTAGGCAGAGCGTTAAATACTGAAAAACTACGGCCGCTATCGCCACGTCTGACAAATGTTTGAGGGTCGTTTCAGATAAGTCGTGTATCACTATAGTCACAGGTTGTCAGCCTGTCGCCTAAAATTGCAATACACATGAACGCCTCGACTCCCTTAGCCGGCTTCTACCCGAAATGGGGTGATGCTATTCTAAGCCGGCATCACACGGCACGGGATACTGGCTCCTAGCACGCAATATTTATGTTTCGTTTCCCTATCCGCATAATTTCTAGTCCATGACAGTTATAATTGTGAGCGTTGCGCAAGCGCCGCAGCGCTGCAACGATTTATGTAACACGTTGCTTTTTGCGGTCACAAGCCAGACGGAGTTTTTATTATTGCCAGGTTTCCTTGTAGTGTGTAATCTGATCTCGTACTTACAATGTCTTGAAGTGATTTTGAATCCATGTACAAAAAACGACTAAGTGTGTCGTATACGCTCAAATAGGTAGGTATGTGGTTTTGTTTGTAGTCATTAAACATGGATAGAACCTATTTTTGTTTCAATGCGTAAGAGCATTTCATTTTAACAGATAACTCCGCCCTCTTGCGTTGCCAATCATCGGCTGCGTTACTCACACACCGGGGGATGATAAGGTGATTCTAACCACCACTCTATAATGTTAACGACCTTTCTACCACTCTCGACTGTATACAGCAAGGAAACCGATGTACCAGGATGACATAACTTGTAAGATGTAATCTAAATTCAAAGTGCAAGCCACCGTACTGTCTTGTAACTTGACATTTGCTGCGTAACTCACACAGCAGGAGATGATGGGGCGATGCCAACCCGGGATCAAACTAGCACCAATCCATATAATGATAACGGAAACGAACGATGTAGGTACCCTACATATATCACGCCCTTGCGGGGTAGGCAGAACGTTAACAGCGACAAAAATACAGCCACTATAGCCACGTCAGACAAATATCTAGCTAGGGCCTTTCAGATGATTCGTGTATCACCGTAGTGACAGGTTGTCAGCCTGTCATACACATGAAGCCCTCGACTCACTTAGTCGCCTCTTACAACACCCGTGGGAAGAATTGGGATGATGCTATTATAAGCCGGTATCACACGCAGGTACCAGGATGACATAACTTGTAAGACGTAATCTAAATTCAAAGTGCGAGTCACCGCGCCCACGGATCCGAGGACGCGAACTTGACCGTCGGCTGCGTGAGTCACACACCGGTTTCCGAATCGATTTGGCGTTTGCGAGATAACGCATTTGACAAGATGTTACGTTGCCACACCTTTCGCATTGTTTCGACAGCGCAGCGGTTAATCAAATTAGAGGGATATTGCTGTTCCTTTGGGTGATGCCTCTGGATAGAGTCTAGTATTGATGAAAATGACTATCCAGTTTGTTTGTTTATGTAATATATCAAAAATACAAAAAAAGAAATTAGCGATTGGATGGCCAAAATAGCAGATCGTGTCTGTGGCGTACCCTGGGAGAAGCCTCCATCCAACAGTGGACTACTAAAGGCTGATGTGATTTGATGAAAAGGAGTAGAAAGACAGCTACGTATGTTAGACATACATTATTTTATTAAGATGAATCCATGAACTCTGGGCTTGCAAAGCATTATTTATATTAAACAATATCGTAACGACCTGAAACTCAATATGTATAATGTCATAATCGTGACAAGGAACAAGGAACCGAAATAGTTTGGTGTTTTGGCTATCCGTCTAAAGCATCGCCAATTGAGAAATCCAATTTTATCAGCTGTCCTAAAATAGACAAGTCATGGCATTAAGATGATTTTAATAGCGTCTCTGTGTAAACGCTAATATAAAACACCTTATTCAATAGTTACAACTTATTGTGCGCTTTTAATACATAGGCGCACAAAAAGTCGTCCATGTATACAATACGGATATTAACATCTTTAGGGGCCTCTTTAACACATAAGGTTTTAGTGGTTTTTTCACTACTCTGCCGACGGGACTCAATTTGGTAAGTATACATTGCTGGTAAGTATTGAGTGTTGTTACAATTAACTCAATTTACCCGCATTGTATGACAAATCGCGTGTCAGGGCAAGGTATTTGTAATAGCCATTAAGAAAGAGAGCATATAATACTTACACAATGGCAGTAGTAGAAGTTTAACGATTTTCCATCATTATACACATACACACATAAATCACGCCTTTATCCCTTCCGGGGTAGGCAGAGCGTTAACAATCGTAAAATTACCGTCGTTGTCGCCGCGTCTGATAAGTATTGAGGGCCCATTTCGATGATACATGCATCACTGTAGTGACAGGTTGTCAGCCTGTTGCCTAAAATTGTAATACACATGAAACCTTCGAGTCCCTTAGTTGCCTTTTACAACACCCACGTTAAGAAATGGGGAGATGCTATTCTAAGCCGGCATCACACGGCACATCATTATTTTGACCATAAAGCAGATGCAAAGTGAACGCAGCTAGTTATTGGTCTACTTCCATCTTTTTTTGAAGAGAAGAGAAAGAAGAAGATTGGTTAATTTGTAACTTAGTCTCCCGCAGCCTTGACAGTCCTTTGCTAGAAATGTCATGATTCTCCTCTCATTAAAGGGTTTCCTTTTGGGTCAATGGCAACTATCCTCGTCTTATCTTATCCAGCCTGCGTCATCCCACTGCTGGGCAAAGGCCCTCTTCTCTCTCCAATCCTCGTTTTAAAGAGTAATAAATAAGTAACAACTCAACACAGAATTAGTGTGAATGACAATGGGTACGAAACCGAACGCTTCGTTAGTTCCAATTAAACTTTACCATAAATATCAATTAGTAACCCTCTCTGTTAGTTACATTTTTTTATACGGTATGTATGTATGTAATCACTTTATTGTACCATAAAAATGATTTTCCGAAAAGAAGGATGTTTCTGTGCTTTGAAGGGCACGTTAAGCCGTCAGTCCCGGCTGTCTATGACTTAGACGGCGGTCGTAACCAAGTCAGAAGTCTGTTGGTACTGGTAGTTGGCAGGTAAGAAACTCTGACACCATAGTTCGTCGCGTCTTTGGTGTTCCGCACGAAAAAAGGAAGCAGAAAGTATATACAAGCTTACCTTACAACAAGTAGTAACGCATGTACAAATCATAACTGCTCTTCATTTTGGCACTCCAGTCCACTGCACTATATCAGTTAACCATCATACTAGCAACGTTATACGATGAAAATTCATAACTGGATTTTAAACCACTACGAAACTTCCGGAAAACTAAAGGGATTAGAGGGTTAAAAAACTACATGTTGCATACAATATGGTTCTGAACGTACTGTTTCAGCTGCTAGCAATTAAACGTTATGAATTTTATCTTATCTTATTATCTGAATGCTTATCTACGTCTCTCTCGTGTAGCACCCTTCAGTGATATAATTTCTCAATCATGCTCAATCCATCCAGTTCAACTGAACAATCTCTTTTTAAATGTAGTAGGTTAAGGGCCAAACCTGGGCCCCAAGTCTGCTATTTTTTGTCATTGTAATGCCATCGAAACTCAACTATCATTCCATTGCCATTGTGATTTTCTATACTTCAAACTGTTAGCAGACTACGAAATGACCAGAATCATCCAACTACTGAGATCCAATCGACATCCAACTGAAACGATTTTCATTTAGCAGACTTAGAGCCCTGGCTTGCGAGACCACATTTATTGTATTTTTTTTAATCTTCGAGCCCCCTAATCACCTTAAAAACTATAACAAGGTGAAAACTAAAATCTGCCTCAGCCAAATTGTAGTTCACACGCATATTTAAATAATGTTGTATCAGATAAAGGACCTGTTAATTGTATATCTTGGTCAAGTTTGTCTTCTGAATGTTTGCCGCGTGATGCCGGCTTAGAATAGCATTACCCCATTTTTTCCCCGTGTGTGTCGTAGAAGGCGACTAAGGGAGTCGAGGATTTCGTATGCATTGCAACTTTAGGCGACAGGCTGACAATCTGTCACTATATCATTATCAGTGATACACAACTTATCTCAAAACGACCCTCAAACATTTGTCTACCCCGCCAGGCATATATGCGTGATTTGTGTGTGTGTGTGTGTGTGTGTGTAATATGTTAAATGATGATCCAGCACAAGTGTTCAAGATTTTAAGTTTTAACTACCAACTCTAATCATGAACTGAAAACCATTAAACATTTCAAAATGTCGCAGAACCCTGCTATTCTGTAAGCGGGGCAGGTACAAGCGACAATAAAGCCGAGGGTAGATTATAAATTTACATAATTTTATAACACTGTAAATTAATCCAAAACGTTAGTCGGACACAGGCATGCAAGAAGAGTGGACGTATTGCGTGTCAGTATTATAACTACATTGTCTTGATACTCATGTACTGTAAGTAAAGTCTGTAAAATATAGGTTGATCTGTGTCGTTTTTGACCTTGGAGCAAATGCTATGAGATAAGGTCCATTTCATAGTAAACAAAGTAAAATGGACCTTATGTTATAGCATTTGCTCCAAGGTCACAAACGTCACAGAGATCATCCTATATTTTAAACACTATAGTACATTTTCTTGAAGCCAACAAATACATTGAAGTAAATATTTAAAAGTCGGGTGCGTATTTTTTTGTCCATTGATTCAAGAAAGATTTGTATTTACAACTGAAATCTAGATAACTAAACGAACAATGATAAATATTGTACCTATATGGTTTCATACAACGCCACCACCACCAGTGGCCTATGCAACGAAACTACAGGCCACAATTGTATAGGTAAAATTTAATGTACATAGCGCAGCCGGTGGGACATTATAAAACTAAGATTTTTGACCCGCTACGCAATGTACATCTAATTCCACCTGTAGAATGGTTGCCTGTAGTTTCAAAAAACGGGGCACAGAAGGCCGAAATCTGTATTGCAAAAGATTGTCACTTTCAAACTAATTTCCAAGTTATATGGAGGATGGAAGAGTTTTGTAAAAGCACAACTTTAGCAAACTTTTGAATAGGTTTTGAAGAGAGACCTCCCAAGCTGTGATTTCTGAGGAAGTCTTTAAGTGACAGGAAAGTTATAGATATTTTCATCACGTAGGATGGCGCCTTTCGAGAGATAACCGGTGGCTATATTGACAGCTAATTAACTGCGCTCGATGGAAAGATTTTATAACGGACACAAAAATGTACTTCAATATATAGAACATGAGTTCGCTTCAATATATACAACAAAATTCAGTTTCATACATAAATATATCACGCTTTTATCCCTTGCGGGGTACGCAGAGCGTTAACGGCCGTAAGAATACGGTCGCTATCGCCACGCCTGTCATTTTTGAGGATTGTTTTCCAAGGTTGTTTCAGAAAACATGTGTATTACTATAGTGACAGGTTGTCAACCTGTCGCCTAAAAATTGTAATAAACCATTACTCTCGAGTCCCTTAGTAGCCTCTTACGACACCGGCGGGAAGGATGTGGGGTGATGCTATTCTAAGCCGGCATCACAAGGCAAAATTCAACGTACCGGTATGTTGATCTCTTAAATGGTCAACTCGAAGTGCTGGTGACAGTGTACAGCACCATCGAAGGCAACTCATCATTCTCCTAGCCTTATCCCGCACTCTCTGTCGAAGCGGCTACCTAACCTAGGGGTTTTGTCGTGGAATCAAGTTTATACAGAGAGCGACTGCCATCTGACCTCTGCAACCCGAAGGCTAACTTGGCCCGAATCCTAGCTTAAGTCACATTTAAATATGATCTAAATTCAATTTGAATGTGAGTTTCATCACGATGTTTTTCCTTCACCGTAAGAGCAGTCGGCAAATGTACGTGAGTAAAAACACATTGGTACATGGTGGGGATCGAACTCGGGTCTCACAACTATAAGACCGGTGTCCTAACCACTTGGCCACCGACGCTTATACCATCGAAGGCAGCTATCACGATGTATCCTTAAAAGGAAGCTGCAACCAGACCTTGCCGCGTCTGTATCTACCACAGACAGTCAATTCATTTAACTCGTCTATACATTTTCGATTCTCCGCCAGAGACCAAAGTAATGGATAAAGTCTGGAAGTATAGCAGCTTGAGTGACACTTACTATCTATGATTACTAAGGCCCGTATTTATAAACCGCTCTCAGCTCTGAGATCGATCTGGAGTTCGACTTTGAGATGCTGATTGACTGACATTTGTCAAAATCGCTCTTGAGATCGATGTCAGAGTCGATTTGTAAATACAGACTTTAGAAATCGGTCGTTATGTTACGGGCAATTTGATAAGTCCGGGCGCTATTAATACTGACCGGTCAGTATTAATAGTGCCCGACCTAATTGGGCAATGTGATTAAAACAGCACGTTTAATAACTTTTCCCGGTCAGTATGAATAGTTCCCACCCTTCCTTGGGCAAAGTAATAAAAATAAAGAATTGTAATGTTATTTTTTATTAAATGAAGTTAAACTTACATTATTGAAATGAAATTTAACTTACATAATTTTCATTAAAGTTATCGATAAATTTGAACATGGGAATTAAAAAAACAAATAGTTATAAATGTAATAGAGTAAATTCAAGCTTACTCTAAAGACTGATTTATTACATGGACCACGGGCACTCGGGCACTATTAATAATGGCCGGTCCAAGTGATTAATTAATCACTTTGCCCGTCGTTTTTGGGCACTATTAATAATGACCGGTCAGTATTAATAGTGCCCGATTAATCACGATGCCCTTAACAGTTACACATTCATACAACCATGTTCAGAGGCCTGCTGCTAGCTGTAGGCGGTTGAAAACTCTTAAACATCAGGTTCATCGTGTCGTTGGAAGTTTCGTGCCTCACACGGAAAGAAGAAGACACCTACACTCCCTTTTTTATGCAGTACTAGCGGCTGCGCCCGCTGCAACTCATTTTCTCGTGATAATAAGATGTTTTCCCGGCAAGTATTATACATAAAAGCCTTCCTCTTGAGTCACTCTATCTATTAAAAACCTGCATCAAATTCCGTTGAGTAAGTTTAAAGATTACAGCAATACATACTATGTAGTGATGCTACATGTTTGTTATTATATTCTGTGCACTGTGCATGGTTAACTATGAAGCCTTATATCGTCATTCGCCTCCCGTATACTTAGGGCCCTAAGTCTGCTAAATGAAAATCGTTTCAGTTGGATGTCGATTGGATCTTATTTGGATGATTTCGGTCATTTCGTAGTGTCGTAACGAAATAGTCATAACAGTTTGAAGTGTAGAAAATCACAATGGCAGTGGAATGACAGTTGGGTTTTAATGGCGTTACAATAAGAAAAATTTGCAGACTTGGGGTCCTGTTCATGTTACAACCAAAAGGAGATCAAATCTAGTCTCTATCTCGTGCAGGACACGACCGAATGAAAAGATTTCGCTTTCAGTGAGGAATTAGGGTGGAATCGAAATGCTATGCTATCTAATGCTATACTATTCGACGTCTACTTGCGCCTATTTTGCGTACAAGGTGGGAGCTCACTACACGAGCCATCCTAGGCCCGTATTTATAAACCACACTCAACTTTGAGATCGATCTTGAGTGCGAGTTTGAGATTATAGTATTGACTGACATTTGTCGAAATCGCTCTTGATATCGATCTCAGAGTTGAGTGCCATTTATAAATACATTAATACAGTACTCGGATATTAGGCACGACGGGTAAAGACTTTAAGTAATACATACACATATTCTGAATTTATCCCTTGCAGGGTAGGCAGAGTGTTAACAACCATAAAACACGGTCGCTCTCGCTACATCTGACAAATAATGAGGGCCGTATCAGATGATTCGTGTATCACTGTAGTGACACGTTGTCAGCCTGTAGCCTAAAATTATACATAAAACCATTGAATCCCTTACTCGCCTCTTTACTCGCATCACACGGCAATATAGCATCACATAATGTAAGTAATAGTTCTCTATAACACTTGGTACATAAATAATATCATCTACCGCCTATAAGAAGCGAAATTCATTATTAAGCAATTGGGTATGACTCAAAACTGTTACCGGTTACCTCATCGGTGTACCAAAAAACAGCAGTTCAAGAGGCTGACACGAGCTAAAAACCGGTCCCTTTCTGACAAACGTCAAATAACGAACGTGCGAACAGGACGGAATCTTGCCGATTCGATGATTTTGTCGTATTTTTTATGGTAACTCGGTCATGGACTTGAGGGTATCATGTGCATTGCAATCTTAGGCGACAGGCTGACAACCTATCACTATAGTGATACACGACCTATCTAAAACGACCCTTTGAGGGTCATTTGCTATTTGCCTGCCCCGCCAGGGATATAGGCGTGATTTATGTATGTAACTCTGTCAAAAAAAAGTTATTTGAAAATTAAAACAATGGATGGATAGAGAATCATTAGGCGCTCGTTTTGATAATAAACAATTAATTATTGCGTGGTAGAGGTATTTTTATATTTTTTTTATTAATATTATGTTTGCAAACAAAAACATAATACCAAAGATCCTGAACATTATAACCTATTTTTATTTATTTATTATTGTTTTTCTGCATTTTATCTAGGGTAGAAATCCCATATAAAAGTCTCATGTAGATCTTCTCAGTCCTATAATACACTCAGTTTACCGTTACTGGTGAATTTTCATTGGCGGGAGGTATTGCGATATTTTTTGGCAGCCTTAAATTCGCTGAACCAATATGGCAAGAACACGAACCAAATGGGGAATGTATATGAGACTTTTGTATGAGAGTTCCGAGCGAGGGCCAGCGAATTGTTTGTCTGAAAACTTTTATTTATTGAACCCAAATTCTGTATGCGCCATAATGTTATGCGCTGGGCCGTTGCATTCTTCTTTTCGTGCAGGGCACCGAGTCGTCCAACGACCCGATGACTATCTCATCGAGAGACCACATAAATCTGAAGGTACTAAGGAATAGTAAATGTAACATTGTTACTCTAACAGTGTTTCGTTAAGGTGGTATTCCAAAAGAAGTGGACGACAGCCGGCCGCAACGGGCTGGTGCAACGGTTGCCATGTTCAGATAGTGTCTCATGTAAATCCATACAAACCAGTACTGCCAATATTTTACACCTTATATTTAAAAACAATTAACATTTCATTTCAACTTAATTATTTCAAATATAGCGGCGGTCGGTCGTCGGCCGCTTCGTGTGGAATACCTCGTTCACTTGTACTTAGAACTGTAGGTAAAAAACATTAAAAAAAAGGCTAAGTAAAAGAAAACTTATGTCGAACAGTATTTTTTCAACATTTTTACTGGTCCTTTATCGACACTGAACGTACCCTTAGACATGCATTTAAATTAACACCCTTTGTAGCCACTTTCTGGGCTCAAAGACTGTAGTCCGGGGATATTCGCCATTGACTCATGAAGAAGAATTAATACCCTATATTTCAGTCGAGTAATAATGACGTCACGAGACCTTTCATTATCTAAGTCTTAAGGTCAGTGGCGGTTTGATCGGCTTTATGAATTAGTTCATAAGACAAGTAAGATACAATTCAATATACAGTAAAATTTCTTTAGTGTACTTCTTTCTAAATTCGTTATCTTCGGTAAGCAGTGTAAAAAAGGGTCACATCTCAGTAAAATTAATTTTGGGTTGGGTTAATAGATAACGGTGGATTTTTTAAAATATTTTATGCATAAGTTTCCCTGTTTTGTGCAACAATTAACGTTGCTATTCTTCATTCAAATTGACGATAGTATATTCATTTGTTTCGTGACGCAAGACGCATTGTTAGCCCATGTATGGCGTTTTCCTTTTGTATTTCTAAAATATTTTAAATAAATATCCATTGCTGGACATAGGCCTCCCTCGATTGGAGGTAGGTATTTGACATACTCGCCACGCTTGGCAGGCAGGTTGGCGAGCGCAGAGAAAGCTGCGGACCACTTTGGATTCATCACTTAGCCTAACTTAGCATCATTCATCCCGATATTCAACAGGCTCGGATGAACAGGCTCAGACGATATTTTTCTATATAAATCGAGGTTTCACTTACTCCTAATTACAAATTGTTAATTGAGAATAATATAATAATATTATGTTCTTTATTGCTCAATTTGATACACACATCAGAGATGAGGTCCTCCCAGTAAGCAATTTAAAAATGCTTGTGTTGGGAGTACCACGCTTCCCAAGCCAAAAAATAGTAATAAAAAGTACGATTTCATACCTTAAGAATAACCTTATAACATAAGAATAGGAGCACTTCTGAGCAGGTTTTGGGGTTGTTTTCCTGTTCATCGGCTGATTAACATGTCACATGTAAATATTAGTCGACTTCATACATTGACGGTGGTGGCGTAAGTTACATGATGTGTTGTCAGCCTGGCCAGCCCCGAGGCAGTGCCTTTATTAAATTTTTTATCCCACTCGTGCCGCGTTTCTACTAAGAACATAACATTGTTATAAAAAAGAGAAAATTGTGTCTGACAATTTTCTCATTTTTCCAATGACCAATTCATTTATTTAGTGACAATATTGTATTGTAAATTGTTGACTTTATAAAAGCATTCGTTATGAATCTACTTGGAAAGAAACGATTGAAATCTTGAAACCCTTTACGTAATTTTTTCTTTCATAACACAAGCCTATTTGCATACTCATATTAGTGGTCGACCGAGATACCGTATGCCTACCAAACATTCCTAGGGCTTCTAAATACTGTAAACAACGTGACGCACGGCTTAAAACTCTTTTGCACACTTAGCTGGGCAGACAAAATGTTAGTAATTAATGCTATTGTGGATATTTTATCTTTGAACGTTGTGAGAACCTCCAGTGTTATAAACTCATGTATTGTAAGGGACGGACGGTTTCTTTGCCATAATACGCAAAAGAACATCGTCCGTACTTGTACATCGTCCGTACCTTATATCATCTCGGTACCCTAGGTCTGCTAGAAGAGATTTCTTTTTAGAAATAAGTTGACCTATTGTGTATTGTTCTTGTATAGTGTCCTCTGTCTTTTACTGTGTACAATAAACGTTTAAATAAATAAATAGGATGCGCGGGAGCGGCAACAGCATTCTGAAAACTATGGCTGCCTCGCTCGCCTCAAGAATACTTGAGCATTGGAATAAAACATTGATGAGGAGGGCAAGAAGTCAAAATCATACATAGTTTTTGTTTTTTAGTTGTGTTTTTCTTTCTATTATTTTCTCTTTTATAAGTTGTTTAGCATAGTTTTGAAGTGTGATGTACCCTACTAACCAATCAAATATATTCCTAAGTAGGCTACGGAGACATCCACATATAAACGTAAAAATCTTCTGAATCAAAACTGCAAAGTTTATCTATCGACTACAAAATAATACCCTGATTGGTGTCGATCAGGCGCTACCTTCAAATGTGGTTGCTTAATTTCACACTCGACACAATCAAACCTGGAATGGGGAACGTCTAGACGCCTTAATGGTGCGAGTTTCAGCAGAAATGTGATTTCCAGTCGCCAGCCTACCTTGCTAATATGGAGGTTCTAGGAAAGCAATTGTCGACATTTTGCCCGACTGTCTCAGAAGGGGGGTTATGCTTTTCAAGAGTATGTCATCATTGGCCTCATACGTCTGTGATAGACTATTTAATTAGTGTCTGAGGCAAGACCACAGACACTGAATTGCCTGGGACGCGATTGTGGTAAGCTCTCTCGGCCTCCCTGGCTGATTCCACAGGAACGACGAGCCATATTACATGCTGGGTAGCCGGCAATGGTATAGTAAATAAAAAAACAAATGGTATAGTAAGAAAACAATGAAAACTGTAGGTTTCTTGTCTAATGCGAAATCAAGATGTTATTCCTCAAAAACTAAAACATTACTAAAGATTTTTATAAAATGAGGAAGTGGAATAGAATGTGTCTCATTTTATAAGTTCGTTCATCCGCAGATGCCGCTCTATTTTTGTCTTTCGTTTCCGAGTTGACTCATTTTAAGACAATCTTCACAAAACTAAGATGCGATAGCGTATTGTTTCGTTCTTCTACCTACTCAATTTTTTTTGCAGTGTTCTGGTTGGTACCAATAAAAGGTTGTATTCTTCAAGTACACATACCACACTTATATCGCTTACGGGGAAGGCAGAGTGCTAATGACCGTAAAAGTACAGTTATTACCTCGTCTGACAGATATTGAGAGCCGTTTAAGAAATATTTTAATTCACTATAGTGACAGGTAGTCAGCCCGTCGCCTTAAATTATAATAGACAATAGAATTATAGGGACCTTCGAGTCTCTTAGTCGCCTTTTATGACACGCGCAGGAAAAATGGGGATATGCTATTCTAAGCCGGCATTACATGATTAGCTACACATATTAAAATTTTAAGCAAATTCTTACATTCCTCATTACTGTACCGTTATCTGCAAACCACCTCACGACATACAACCATGGCTATAATACTAATTACCTCATTAACTAGAGTGCTCAAACACAAAATAACTACCTTTTACCTTTATAACTAGTTCCTCAACAATTTCCAGATTGTCCAGGACTAAAATAAATTATGAGATGTTGAATTTTAACAATTTCGGGCGACCTATTTGAATGATATAATCTTTTAGTAATACATATACCATTTTTTACCTCGGGAAGACATTTGTCTCCACAGGAAAATAGGCATGATGACTGGCATGTCAAATGAGCTATTTTTAAGACGATATTTAGTATGTAAATACGAATAGATGACGTCATATCTTTCTATTTTGGTTGGCGTCAAAACACTTACTTTTATATTATTTTTCTGTTTATAATTCAAACTTTGAATATTTTGAAAAACTATAAAATAATGGAGTACTTATGTAGTATTTTGGACAATAAATTAAAGAGACGAGCTAAAAACCTGCCTGAAAATAGGTTCTTTTCTAACGTCAACGTAAAATTGTGTGCATGCCAACAGGACAGGATATTACGATTCAAAGATTTTTCGCATTTTTGATGATAATGGATTAGATACAGCAACAAACATGCAAAACATCTTGAGCTCAACCCTACAAAGTAATCTGTAGGGCTAAAGCTAATAATAGGATCTTAATTTATACTGTTTACGATTTGAATCAAGTTGACAGCTTCTTATTGGCCACAGGACGGTAGCTTACGCCGTCTGTGATATATTTAGATTAACTGTGTAACTGACATAACTTTAGTATGATGCTGGATCGAGATACGGCTTCCAATCGACTTTGACGATATTTCGAGAGAGTTGTACTGAATTATCTGAATCTACAGCTAGATTTCTACGCCTTAGTTTCCCGTGTAGGTTTTACGTGGTAGAAATTATATCTGTGTACCTACCATATTTCAGCAAGCCCTATGAGCTGGCAGTGATAAACGACATACCCAGACCCACACACAAAAACTCCTGAATGTAATTTTATAGTATGGATACTTGCTGATACTTATCAATATCCTTTGGAAACTCAAATACAAACCGTCAAATAGAACCCTACAAACAAACAAACTTTATTCAATCTTCGCAGAATGAAATCACGACCGTCTGAATAAGACATGGCTGTATGCTAATTTGTCATTTGCATATTCGCGCGAAAAAATAAAAGAAAAAAGGTAAACATGGCCGCGCGCGGGAAAATTATGACGTAATCGCGGGATCGCTCGTACGGATAAATGTGTAAACGCGTGGCTTTCTGCACGAGGAACCACGGAGTGCGTATCATATCATTATCGATCAGAAATGTAACAGCATACATACATAATACAACGAACGTTACAGAGAACAGAAGAGGTAACATGCTGGGACAAATACTGTGATTGAAGGAGAGATTGAGGGAAGACGAGGAAGAGGGCTACCTAGACGAGCTTACATGGACCAAATCAGAGAAGATAGGCGTCATGTTGTATAAGGAAGTAAAGAAAAAGGTTGAAATGAGATCAAATTGGATATTACTCCACCGACAGGAGCGATGCTCTTAAGTTAATGATGATGATGACAAAAATAATAGGTATTATGCTCAGGGTATATGCCAGTAATAGGTATTATGCTCAGAGTATCAAGATCCTAACTAATTCATCAGCATATCGTGTTGTAAGACATTGAGTCAAACGTGTCGATGATTCTTCTTCTTTTCATTTCCTCTTTTAAAAAACGGTTTAGCATAGAACCTAAAGACACATAAGTATATATACCTATAGATTTAGTGTTTAGTTCTTCAGTGTAAGGTTTATTTAGCAAAGATGCAAATCTAGTTGGCTCGATATTGAACAAAAAATCGAATGTAGAGTCAACTGTTTGGGTATAAAAGTTAATTGAATAATCAATTAATTTTACTTATCTTTTTGGCTGTATAGGGTGTTAGGATACGTTCTAAGTTTCTTTTATGGGGCGAACCTGCGCTTCAAACTGAACAACTTTCCCCAAGGACTACCTATAGTTTGGACATACAAAATGTAGGTACCAGCCGACCGATTCAGGTTGTATGCGAGGTCCAAAGATTTTTTTAAATATTTCAACTTTTTTTCCTATGGGAAAGTTGAACAACTTTCAACTCGAAAGTTGAACCATTCCTCAAGATCAAGTTCATCCCTTGAAAGGAACGTAGTACTTTTCCTAATTCCCTGAACAAACTGTTTAGTTTTTCAGTCTCTCTCTCTTCGTGTAGCACACCGAGTCGTCCAACGACCCAATGAATCCTAGTGTTAGAGTTTTCCAACCGCCTTCCGCCTTCTACAACTAGCAGGCTTATAACATGGTTGTGTAACGAACGCTGTGTAGTTTTTCACACACACACAAATCACGCCTTTATCCCTGGCGGGGTAGGCAGAGCGATAGCGACCGTAACGGTCCTTATCGCCACGTCTGAAAAATGTTTAAGGGTCGAGCACGTCGAGAGAGCAGTGTACACTATAGTGACAGATTGTCAGCCTGTCGCCTAAAATTGCAACACACATGAACCCTCGAGTCCCTTGTAGTTTTTCAATGTATATATAGACCCTTTAAGGCGATATGTCCAGTGAAGCATGTAATGTGACACTCGATTCTGCGAAAACAGGCCCATATCGATTGATTCAAGCTTCACTTGTCGGTCAGTCCTCCTAGAAGGGTCACTACATTTAACAATATACCCCACCCGACTTAAAAAGGTCGATATAAGCACGCACTTTAAATATACATTTTCGCGAAAGCGTGGGTTCAAAATAGAGATGTCGAACGTAGAGTTCATCGAAGTCGGTAAAGTTCGTCGAACGCAATAATAATAAACAACACACAAATACTGTAAATAACGAATACATTTCATTAAAGATACTCGGCTTAAGCCCGTACCCGGAGCCCAAATTCTGAAACGTTTATTCTTGTTTTATGTGAAAATCTGCTCCTTATTATGCTTACTTGTATCATACGTTCTACTTTTCTTATCAATTCCCCACATACCCACAAAAATTCACACATATTTTTGACTATAAAAACATGTAGTAAAAGAAATTTCAAAACGTGTAGTTAGATTAGTAGTTTTCAGAAACGGCTCCAAGGATTTTCATTAACCGGATACCATCAGATTCGGGGGCAATAAATGGATCTAGCTAGGTTTTAATTTCCAAAAATCACTCTGAATGTCAGAGTCAACCAGGTGTTTACAATTAAATACAATACATTTTTATGCGACCAAATATAAGGCAAATTTACCAAAATAGTTCAATGGCATAAAGAAATCCGGTTAATCTGCCGAACATGGAACAGCGAATATTCGACCCATCTCTAGTTCAGAATGGATATTGGATAAAAGAGAGGCGTTAAACGGCTCTATAAGCCTGCAGATGTTTCAGCGGTCGTGTGTGAAGTGGTAAAATTATATGAAATCACGTTTTCAAAGATGAAGTTGGTTTGCCGTGTGATGCCGGCATAAAATAGCATCACCCCATTTCTTCCCGCGGTTGTTGTAAAAAGCAATTAAGGGATTCGAGGGTTTTATGTGTATAACAATTTTAGGCAGGTTGTCAACCTGTCACTACAGTGATACACGAATCATCTGAGAGGGAAAGCGATACGATGTTACGACCGTTAACGCTCTGCCTACCCCGCAAGGGATAAAAGCGTGATTTGTGTATGTATGTAAGTTGGTTTGATAAGAAACGCACATTTCATTTCATCAGATTTGTCCAAGCCTTTTAATTTTAAATTAGGCTAGGAGTTTACTTTATGAGACAAGACATAATTAGAAATATTTAATGATAGAAAACTTTCATAATTAATTAATTATGTACCAATATAAACCAAAATGTATTAATTTAACCGCTTATTCATCATTCATTTTCCTTGCCTTATCCTGTTTCTTTGTTGGAGTCGGCTACTACCTAACTAGGTATCAAATTAAAACATAAAAGTCAGCATAAATGCGAACAGTATTTCAAATCTGCAACAATTACATAAAATTTGCTTATTTCAAATTCACTTGCCCTACATTTGGCTGGTGTAATGCTTGTACTTAATAAGTAAGTATACCTAACTACACACTATATTGAAATTCAGCTTGCATGTTCTTTTCATAGCCATACTATTTGAAACTGGTGTGTAAGAAAATTAAAGAGGTTTCCTTCTATTTGAAATTAATTTACTTTTGAAGAGTTGCAAGGCTGACAACATGTCACTACAGAGATACACAAATCATTTAAAAGATATGGCGATAGCGACTGTGTTTTACGGCCTTTAAGGCTCTGCTTACCTCACAAAGGCTAAAGGCGTGATAAGTGTATGTATGTATGTAAGCAGTGCATGTTGTACCAGTGTCTTGTCTCATGTCTATTTGTAATAATTGTTTACAATAAATTGTTAACAAAAAAAACCACTAACTGCAGTTGGTATTTGGTAACCATACTGCCTACTAAATAATTAAACTTTTTTTTAACACTTCACCAAAAGCTTACTTAAACAAATTTGTTAAATTAAAGAACCCATCATCAATCATCAAATTACGAATCTGTTATCACGGTGTGATGAACGAGAAGCAGAGTATGGCCAATATTTGCTGATAACAAAATCAATATGCATCGTCTGGCGTACAATTATCCAATGAACTTACAATAAAGATTACAGAATTAACAAGAAAAAGCTAGTACTCATCAAGTTCTGGAGAATCTAGCGGGCGCCCGCGGCTCTGCCCGCATCCCACAGAAATGTTTCCGGGATAACAACTGTCCTATTAGTTAATCCAAGTTACCCTCTATCTGTGTGCCAAATTTCATGAAAATTTGTTCAGTAGTTTTAGCGTGAAGGAGTAACAAGCAAACTAACATACAAACTTTCGCATTTATGATATTAGTAGGGATATTAAGCCCAGTAGGTTACATTGCCATATTCATCACACTGGGCACAGGTTTATTCTATCTTTACCATATTATCGCTAATATTATGTCAGTTCAGTGTAATACTTCTTCTAGATTCTCTTGTATTAAAGTTTACTCTCCATACTTGTTATGAGTGTGTATTTAGGGTAAGGAGGTGAAAAACCACATGTTAAATATGTACACCTGAAATATAGGGTGTAAAAATACTAGAGCTGCAAATATTTTAAGAGGTGAATCAGCCCATGAAACTCAACAACTTTCCCCAAAAAATATAGGTCGAAATATTTAATTTTGGACCTCCCATATTAATGACCAGCTGACCAAGTCAACTCGTAAGGGGAGGTCCAAAAAATTTTGTCTTATATCAACCTATGTTTCTTGGGGAAAGTTGTTAAGTTTCATGGGCTGATTCACCTCTTAAAACATTTGCAGCAATTTTTTTTTACACCCTGTATAACTTAGTGAGAAGGCATGTCTACACCAAACAAGCAGCTTCACCCGAGGCCTGCCTCGCATGATATGCAACATACTGGTTCTTGTGGACGTGCCTCTGCCGAGGCAGTCAGATGCTTGGAGCGAGGCACGTCATGTATGTAGATAATAAGGAATATAAATTGTTAAAAGAAAGTCAGTAATAAAGGCTATTTTTATTTTCTTTAATTTATTTTATATCCAATCATATGCAGATGTGTAAAACATCTGTTTGAGTATATACATACATACATACATATATCACGCCTTTATCCCTTGCGGGGTAGGCAGAGCGTTAACAGCCGTACCTATATTGTTTGAGTATATGGATGTTAGAAACATTAGTTATCAAACTGACCTACTAGATAGGCAAATAAGTACATTACATATTACTGACAGAATGGTTCTGTGCTTCAAAGGACATGTTGGTTCCCATTGCTGTCTATGGAAACCTGGACCGATAGTTTCACGACCATATCAGAGGTCTTCTTTCTAGTAGCAGGTGGTTTAAAAAAAATTGACTGCAGGGTTCAGCAGGTCTTTAGTCAACTTTGTGTCCCACTCCACAGACATATCATGTTTTCACCTACCTTTCCACCAATGGTTAATAGCTTAGTGTTTTTTTTTTGCTGTGGGAATCAGAAGCTTCCTAGGCTTGTGTAATTTATTAACTTAATTATAAGACACAGATGTTTTATATCCATGAGGAGACCTGGTAGTCTTAGTTTCTGTTGCTTGCTAGATTTATACTCTGAACTGGTCTAGTGAAATATCTTTTAATAATCATGTCCTAAGCTTAATTCCTAGACTACACTTTAAATTTTCCAAACGGAATTAGGATGTCAATCAATTTCAGTGTTTTTGATATATTCCGGAGATCTATTTCAATAAAAGTAAACTCTGAACCAATCTGAACAAGTTGAATTTGTAATGTACAAAACCTGCAATGATTTTATTCTCAAATGGTAATAAAAGAAAATTAATACTGTTATGCAAGTTTATTGGTTTTATGCAGTTACAGACCTTACAGAAGACTAATATGATAATGTTATTTTGGTATGTGTGATGCACCTGTATTGGGAGGGCATGTATGATAAACGACATTAAATTTAGTACAGTATTGTAAAAAGAAAATACTCAATTCATTGATACACTACAAACAAAAGATAATATTACCAGAAATAACCAGGTTATGATTTGATTTAGGTATAGTCAAGTTCTTTCTGTGAATAGGAAGTTATTATTACTTGTTGAATCTTGCTTACTATATTTTCAGCTGGTACATTAATTGAAAGTATAGATAGGGCTTGATCCTGATAAGACTAATAACCAGTGCAGATCTATTGTGCTGAAGGTGTGATAAGTAATACAGAAGTATTAGCGTGCTAAGATTTATTTCTGACCAATAAATAGTAGGTAAGTTTATATCAATAATATTTGCATTTGTCACTAATTTTTATTATTTTATCAGAATTTGCGACAATGACGGCTAAAGGTTTGCCTCTATAGCTCCAGAACCAGGCAAGATCCAGGGTAGTAGGTTTGGGGTAGTTAAGAATATGGAATGTGAAGTACTCACCGATAATATCTTCCTCGGGCGAGTCTGGGACGGCGCCGTGGCCGTCGCAGTGGTGGTCGCTGGCGCCGGAGCCGGCGTCGTCACGTGGTCCGCGGGCAAAGACTCCGGGACAGTTTGCAGAGTTGGTCGCATCGTCGTCGACATCGTCACAATACAGTCACTAACACTTCACCAGCACTTCGGCCCGCGCCGCTCGCATCCTCCGCGTACCGTCCACACCGGCCGGCCCTCTACTCCGACCCTTGGACACCCTCAGGAGATCACTTTTCCTAATGACAACCACCAACGCCCATCTAACCGCATTTTCCACAACAGAAATGCATAGCGATTACCTCCTATTACGACTTATGATGCTATATCGAAACCTATTTCACTTTCACGTATATGTTAACGATCGTCGAGATGGAAAACGGAAATAGACACGCAAAAAACTATTAGAAAGCTTACGGTGTCTTCTGTCACATAAACACTATCGAGGAATTCGGCGTTTAGGTTCTCACTTACGCGCGACACTGATTACCTAACGCAACGGTTTGGTGCGATTAGCATTTAACCACACACTGGATGAATGTAAGTCCATCCATTTAATAATAAAATCACTAAATAGTTCAGTATTCCCAGCTAAAAAGTCCTCACATTCTTGAATTCACTCTCAAGATGGCGGATTTTACCTACTCCTCGAATGGGCACAAGGCTGACACGAAAACATCAAATGGCTCTCTATCAATCCCTCTCTTTTCATAACGTGAAAAAAGAGACAGCAGTATGTCAAAGAGTTCAACGGCAATTTTAAAACGTTGAGGAGATACGTCACTAAAGATGAACCAATGAGCATGCGCAAATATAATTTTTTTTAAAACCTTGTCTTTGGCATTCCTTTATAAAGGCACTTTATGCCAGTGTCGATACCATGGGGTTGAAAAGGTGAGACTGCACTATAGTTGCATCGTCGGAGCACAGGCTGCACTTGAACTGCCGCGGAACTGCACTGCAGCGGAACGGCGCGGTGTGGCGCGGCCTTTTTATTGTTGTCTGTGGCGTGGGCCAAAATATGGTAGAGCCCGCTCCACACTTAGTCCGCAGATCGCGCGCGATGGCTGCGAAGTGGCGCGAACGCTAATTGTAAAACCGTTTTACATATTCTTCTCGGTTTCGTGCTTTGTTCCCCAATTTTGGTCGGTGTTTGTCCCGCGTCGAAGGCAGCGCGAAGCGCGAACGTGCATGACTCCACAATCGCAGTCCGCGACACGGTCAAACTGTTCACTATCCAAAACTAGACAGACGAATATGAAGTGGTCAGTGAACCTAATATTCATGAAAAAGCGTTAAACATCAGTTAAATGTTACATTTTTGGTCAAAAGTTTATGATAAAACTGTTATTTTAATATGTAATTAAAGAACGAACAGCTGCTTTAACGTCCATTTCATTTAACGTTGCGAACATAACTGTGAAAATACAGCGAATCATTGCGTGTGTAAAGTCGTTGTTAAAATCGCGCCGTGATACGCGGACTAAGTGTATAGCGCCCTTAAAATATTAGAGCCCACAGAGCACATAACATGATGATCTCTCCGACCGATTTCGGCCATGGCGACCACTTTGACTCCTAATCAGATCGGCGCTGATGCGCCCGGAGATGGCTAATGTAGCCAATTTTGGCAGTAAACTCCCGTGCACAGAGTGGACACGTGAGTTTGCCATTTACATAATTATAGTTAATGGCGACGGGTGGACGGGCCTTCAGCTCATCGCGCTTAGCGTCGAGGTCTGCTTTACGCTGTTCCTCAAACTCGCGGACTTGCCTTTTAACCATCCCGCGCCATTCGGGGCGGTGTGCTGCCAGACCCTCCCATTGAGTGGGCTCAATGTTGCATCTTTTCATGTGTCGTTTCTGAACATCTTTATATCTGAGGAGTTGTCCGTCATGCTTTCGCTTGCCCTCCTCTAGCTCAGAATAGAAGATGCGCTTCGCCACTCTCTCCTCCGACATCCGGGATACATGACCGCACCACCGAAGCTGACGACGCATTAGATAGGCCTCAATGCCACCAACATTGGCTAGTCTCAGAACTTCGGTATTGCGCACTCGATCGGACCATCTGATCTTCATGATGGTGCGAAGGCATTTTAGATGGAAGCGATCCAGAATGCGTATGTGGTGACGATACACACACCAAGTCTCGGAGGAGTATAGAAGGTTTGGCAGCACAATCGCCATATATACAGAGATTTTTGTGGCTAGCTTTAGGTCGTGTGAGCAGAAAACCTTGGGACACAACTTCCCAAATGCTGCAGCTGCAGCACTGATTCTGCTGTTGATCTCAGCATCAAGGTTACACTTAGATGTTATAGTGTTCCCCAGATAACGAAACTTATCAACCTGATTCAGCATATCCCAAGAAGCTTTAATAAAACACTTGTTGTAGAAGTAGTATTTAAGCTTCTTGGCATATCCTCACCAAGCATAATCGCCAGTGTCTCGCGACCATGCGGGTCTAAGGACATCACTTCCGTCTTTTTGACACTGATCTTCAGGCCGTATTTACAGCATGCTTGGTGAAAAACGGACATTAGCTGTTGCAGGCCGTCTGGGGATTCTGCAAGAAAGCACAAGTCATCAGCATACATGATCTCAGTAATCAATGCATACGAGACTTTAGTGCGCGCCTTAAGTCTAGCCAGGTTAAAAAGACTGCCATCTATGCGGAAACGGATGCGGACTCCTTGGGAAACAGTATTCAGGACTTCTTTGACTACAACTGCAAAGTATAAGGCGAACAGTGTGGGCGCTAGGACACACCCTTGTTTCACCCCACAGGTGACGAGAAAGAAATCAGACTGTTCACCGTCTACGGAGACGCAGCACTGCATGTCGTCATGCAGGAGTCTTAGGAGTCGCACATACTTTTCTGTGCACCCTAACTTTCCTAGCACCATCCAGAGAGCTTCGCGAGTGACACTGTCGAATGCTTTCTCTAAATCAACAAAGCAGAGGTACAACTGGCGACCTTGTTCTCTATTTTTTTCTTGTAGTTGACGGACCGAGAAAATAGCTTCACATGTACCTCGGTCAGGTCGGAAGCCGAACTGGGTTTCGGGCAGAATTTTTTCCGACAAATCTTTGAGGCGGTTCAGTAAAACTCTGGCAAAGACTTTTCCAGGGACTGACAGCAATGAAATACCGCGATAAGAGTTACAGTCAGAACGGTCAGTCACCCTTGTTCTTGTAGAGGGCACAAATGCGCGACACTTTGAAGTCCTCAGGGACCCTCTCCTCCTCCCACATTCGAACGAAAAGTTTCCATACCGACGTGTGCAACTCCGTACCACCATATTTAAGTAGTTCACCCGGTATAAGGTCAATGCCAACCGCCCGATTATTATGCTGCTGTCTGATGGCAGTAACAACCTCGTCACATGACAGGGGCTCGTCCAGCTCCGTGGCTAACGGGAGTTGAGGCATTAAACTGATGTGATGCAGATCAGCTGATCGATCTACGTTGAGCAAGTTGTGAAAATGCTCAGCCCAACGTTTAACTACATCCTCCTTGCTGGTCAGGAGGTGCATACCGTCTAAAGACCTTAAAGGTACTTTTGCACGGTAGGAAGCACCAATCAGCTTACGCACTTCACAGTAAAACTCACCAAGCTGGTTTGTATCGGCGAGCCACTGCATTTGACAAGCCTTGTCCTGCCACCACTTGTCTTTTATTTGTCGAGACAGCCTGCGTAATTCTTGGTCACTCTCTTTGACCACCACAACACTTCCACCTCTTCGATTATGCTGTCGCAGGAGCTGTCGATGTTTGTCGAATGCTGCTTTAAGAGCCTCGCTATTGTCATCGAACCAGTCTTCACTACGTCGGTCTTTCGTACCCAAAGTAGCAGAAGCGACTTCTATGAGATGACATGACAAAGCTCCCCAAGCAGCACTGACATCACCGGTCTCAGTTATTGGCGACGGCTTTTCAGATAAGGCTTCAGCATATTTCACCCTAACCTCGCGATCTTTCGGCCTATCCACGTTTAAAAACGCTGGCTTCTTCACCGTGGATCTACGAGGTCGACGGAGGCGGAGTCGTAGCTTAGTGACAATTAGTCGATGGTCAGTCCAACAGTGAGCACCACGCATGACGCGGGTGACTTGAACTTGACCGATGTCTCGTTGCCGAATAATAGCAAAGTCGATCAAATGCCAGTGTTTGGAACGCGGGTGCATCCACGTTGTCTTGTGCTTAGCGGCAAGTCTGAACATAGTGTTCGATATCGCTAGATCGTACTGAGCACAAAGACCGAGCAGCAACAGACCATTGCTGTTCATGTTGCCAACCCCATGTCGTCCCAGGACTCCAGGCCAAGCCTCGTAGTCCCGTCCAACCCTGGCATTGAAATCGCCTAGCAACAAGATCTGCTCTCTGGCGTTTATGCTATCAAGGCATTGAGTTAGCTCCTCGTAAAATTTGTCCTTAATGTCATCAGACTTGTCTAACGTTGGAGCATAGACACTGATGACATTAAGGTAATTGTCTGTATCCAGGTGAAGGCGCAGTGTGGTAACGCGGTCCGAGATGTGAACAGGACACTCTTGAAGTCGCTTTACTAGATGATTTTTGATGGCAAATCCTACCCCTGAACGTCGAGGCTCGGATGCAGAGGTACCCTTCCAGAAGAAAGTGTAACCACCTCCATCTTCCACCAGTTCTCCTTCATCAGCAAGGTGTGTTTCGCTGAGCGCAGCGACATCCACGTTATAGCGATGAAGTTCTCGAGCTACGATGGCGGTTTTGCGTTCAGGACAGGAGTTGCCATCTCGATCAATGAGAGTTCTCACGTTCCACGCGCCAAATGTCATGATAGATGGTTTCATGCTGTTTTTATTTTTTCTGTTTCGTCGACCACGAGTTAAGTGATGCGGTGGCAGCCGTGGTTACTACCACCTTCCGGGTAGGGACGAGCACTTTTTTAGGGCACCTTTTCTAGCCCCCTCCTCGGCTGGGCGAGGAAAGCAGTGCCTCCCTTAAAAGGGCTGCTTTGTCATCCCAGGTGCTGCCGAATTCGCATTGTCGTCCCGATTTGCAATGCAAAAGCGACCACGGCATGTACTCACGCCCCTAGAACCGCCTATGTGCAGGAATCAGACAAAGCCCAGCTTGCAACACGCCAGGCCTCTCTACCTCAACCCATCGCCACAGGACTTTGCGTCATCGGAGTCCATTATTCGGAAGCGGTCAGTTGCGCAGGATATATTTCTGTGCGCAGACGTTCGCGCAAACGCAGGCGCACGCACTTAGTCCTCACCCTCCTTGATTCAGTGGAACGGAAAACCGCTACGACTGAAGGAGAGGTCAGACGCAGTGTCTGGCCGACAGTAACTACCCGCGCCCTCTACCGTCGCCCTAGGCCATCCACATTGCCTTGCTGAGTCGCCGAGTCCGCCAAGCCCTTGTGCATATCTGCATTGGGTTGCCATTCTCGCCGAAACAGACTTTTTATTTGTTAAGCAGGAGAGAACTGCTTGCTCGGGAAGCCGGGGTCGCATACCCGTATACCACATCACAGTCCTCGATCAAAGGCTGAGATGAGTACCCCTGACTATAATATTATATTTGTTTATTTGCACATAATATATATTTGTTTTGAAGTGTAGTTGCCGACACGAGTAATAACGCCATATGCTGGAACTGGTGGAGCAGTGGAGTGAATCCGTACGGTCACGCACATTATAAAGTAGTCCACGGCACGGCTAACAAGCAGCCTTATAACAAGCAGCTTTATAATTTTAAAAAAAGGCTCCGCTCCGCTGCCGACTTGCAGTGCAGTTTCGCGGTAGTTCAAGGGCAGTGCTGCGCACTTCCTTTTTGCTCCGTGGTGCTGCGTCACGCCGCTCCGATGCAGTGCAGCTGTAGTGCAGCTTCACCTTTATGGCTATTTTGAAAATCAAAGCGCCACCCATCATCGCCATCTATCGTCAAGTAGCCAAACCACTCATTTTTTTCGAGTAGTTTCGTGATTGGAAAATAGGCTTTTTGGTATTTCAATGAAATTACGTTTTTTTTGCAATGGCAATAAGCTCCACTTCCGCCATTTTGAAATAAAGATGGCTGCCTTGTTGTTGGTAGAGTTGGTTGCTTGTTTGTGATTTTATTGTTGCAGTTTACTATGACGAGTTCATTAAATTGTGTATTTAAACTACATTGGAGTTCGATCCTTAATCTAGATAATTGGTAAGTCGCGTAAAGTTTGCCTTCGCCGTAGTTGCTAAGTCGTGGACATGACATGACTGGAGATCGAGTCAGCACATCTTGAGCACAACGCAAAACGTGAAGCCTTTTGAGCGAAATTTCACATGTTTTTACGAAAGCATTTCTTGAATACTTTTATCTTTGCATTACAAACCAGTATTACACTTTCTTCTGCCATTGGACTCGTCTTTAAGTGTGATTTTGTACAAATAATGACCTTCCAACAGCTATGTTCAGAAAAACGAGTTGTTGAACATGAAACCTTTTGTTACGAGAACGTTCTTGATATTTTGTCATTCAATGTATTAATACATCCAAAATTTTGCTTTAAGTACGTACGTAAACCTGGTTGTATAATGGAAGATTAGTATAACTAAACCATGGGGCACAGTAATGGGGCTTTAAAAGTAGGTGAATGAACTTATTTCTACAAATAGTCTCACTCTATGCATTCCACGCATTGTATTTTCCTGTTTCTGTTTACTGATATTTAGTAATTTCCCAAGCTACTATTTTGCTCTGGATATGAACACTTATCTAGTTCTGATAAACTACAGATACCATGGTTCTTAAATGTTCAAAATAGAGCAATATTTTTCACAAACATGCACTTACTTCATTTGAACTATCATGTCATGGTATTTCTTTTTGGGTGATAATCCAACATTTGGAATTTTTTGACAGGGATTTCATGTGGTCTTTAATTATGAGATACCAACCTCTGCAGAAACTATTATTGTGATGCTCTTGTTTAGGATAGATCACATTTTTACTTAACAAGTTGTATTTCCTGAGCTATATACAGGTGTATAACATAAAAAAAAACACCGCCAACATAGGGATATTTTGATAGTGCCATATGCACTGTTGTAAAAATTAGGTTATATGTGTGTATGTGAAAAAGCCATAAAAATAAAGACCTAAATGGCTAGGTATTTTGACATACCAGGTTGTTAGATTTGTCTCGGCAGAGTAAGAGATACTACCACTACCAGCCAGCCACATAAGTTCACTGCTGCACATGGCCTCCCCTAATAGACTGGCCGATTGTCGGGCGCAGTGCAGGGTGTTGTAAACATGCACAGGGAGTGCTTTCCCATTCACTGAATTTATCCTTTATTCACATTTTTCGACACTCATGGGTATTACGGTTTCCTTTTAATTGGGTGTCTCACTCATAGTAAAGGTATCATATTATGAATGAAAAAATTGTGTGTTAGACTTTCTTTAACCGAAAAGCATAGTATTGGTCCATGAATGCGTACATGTAAAACAAAACTGTGATTTCTCATTCCTGGATCTTGCACAACTATTGCTCATCACAATCCTTATCAGTCAATATTAATACATCTGTTTTTTTTTAATGATTAATGATTATAGTATGTAGAGTGATTTTACATACTAGCAATGTCGTTGTATATTATGGAGGCACCTCTTCTTTCAGCAGCACAGATTCAGTGATAAATATTATAAGTCAAGATGATTTATCTTGAAACACAACATTCTTTCCTTTCGTGTGGAGAACATTCGATTCGACAACAGACTTTTAAAACTCAATATAATCAAAAAGATGGCATCGTGAAATTTCTAGAATTTTGAATCTGTCTCTATGTTAACTGAGCCTTTCATGTCATTGACCTCAAATCACTCTACCTACTCCGATCACTGTTAATGATAGAGTTTATCAAGTGGAGTTTTTAAATTCTATGCAAATGTTTTTAGGGTATGTTTTACCAGTGAATCTGAACATTAAGAGGATACCTTATGCTCAGGGTTTTTGGTGTTTTCATACAAATGAATTCCTCTGTTGTCTTCCCGATTAATACCTCTAGTGATATAACTCTTTTTAAGGCCTATTTTTAAAAAGCATGCTGTTATTATTTTCTTTTTTCTATGGAATAAAAAATTTATCACATTTTCTTCTAGTAATTATTTATTAGAAATGAAATTAATAGAGGCATACCCTTAGTAGACCTCTATTAAAAAAAAATATAGCTCCAGAGACATTACCTGTGAAGAACACTTATACTATTAGTAATAAGCCTTTTTTATGTCCAAAAGAAACTTAACCACACAAAACTTAATCAAACATGTTGTATTTGCCGTGTGACGCCGGCTTAGAATAGCATCACCCCATATCCTTCCCGAGGGTGTCGTAAGGGGCGACTAAGGGACTCAAGAGTATTAGTGTATTACAATTTTTAGGCGACAGGCTGACAACCTGTCACTATAGTGATACACATGTTTTCTAAAACAACCTTGGAAAACAATCCTCAAAAATGACAGACGTGGCGTTAACGACCGTATTCTTACGGCTGTTACCGCTCTGCCTATCCCGCAAGGGATGGAGGCGTGATATGTGTATGTGTATGTGTGTATGTGTATGTTGTATTTATCTTAATTATACTGTATTATGTTAGTGTGGTTAGTTTATTGTTATTCTTATTATATGTATTATAGTGTATAGTATATAATATACTTCTGATTACTATTATTTCTATGAGTCATATTTCTGATGTTTGACTAATAAGGGTCACAGATATAATGTGGTACTTAGCAAATTATAGCAGAATAACTTATTAACTCATTTGAAAAAATGCAGCCATTAGCTACAAATTCTTAAAGGATTAAAAGTCAGTATATTATTTAAATAATAACATTTGTGTAAAACTCTTGTTTCAGACACCACAGCAAGTGGCAAAGCTGTAGCTTCTGTACCCAAGGAGAGCATTTATATACAAATGTCCCACCAGCTAGTTTAATCTAAGTTATTTATAATTATAAGTGGAAGTGTAAGAAAAGGACGTCAACATGTGGCCCGCGTCCCAGTACTCGCACACAAACAACCCACAGCAGGTGAAACAGAATGAACATCAGAATCAGCAGAACTTGAAGACGCTGGGCATGACATCGGCCATCTCAATGGCAGGTTAGTATAAAGATAAACTAAAATTATTCACTAACTTTCATCGCATCAGCCTATGGCAATCCACTGCTGGACGTTGGCCTCCCCCAGGGTACGCCACAAGGCACGATCTCCCGCTTTCGCCATCCAGTCGCTACCAACCGCGCTCTTTAAGTCATCAGTCCATCTGGCCGGAGGGCGTCCTTTACGGTTGCCGAGGCGTGGTTTTCACTAACTTTAATATAGTTTAAGTTTATTTTTATAATTATCTTTAATAGCTATAAGAGGCCACTGCCGGATATGTGCCTCCCCTTATTGGGAGATATTATGCCTGCAACCCTCTTGAGGGTTGAATCTGAATTTTTGAAAATTCACACATATTTTTGACTATAAAAACTTCTAGTAAAAGAAACTGATAAAATTCTGGTTAGACCAGTCGTTTTGGACTTTCGTGCACGAAACCGGAAACGGACAATTCAGAAATTGAGCTCCTGGATTCATCCCTTAGTCGCCTTTTACGAAACGCATTAGTAGAAATGGAATTATGCTAGTCTAAGCCAGCATAACATAGGCGCAATTATCATAACAATTAATGATATTTTTCTTTCCAGGCCCAAAACCAATAGACATAGAGAAGACAAATGAATTGAAGGACTCATTGGTACCTTTCGGCGTGTTCGAGTCAGAAAGCGAAATGCATCATAGGATGGAAGTCTTAGGCCAGTTGCACAGACTTGTGAGGCAGTGGATCAGAGATGAGTCGATGCGGAAAAATATGCCCCCCAGCGTGGCAGAAACCGTCGGTGGGAATATATACACATTTGGATCCTACAGGCTTGGGGTATGTACCTATGTTCAACTAGGGTTAGAATAAATATTGATATATCGATATATCAAACTAGTAGTTCATATAGTAAAATCTCAATGTATCTAAATCAAATAATTAATTGAAAGACATAAAATCTGTAAAAAAAGTGAGTAAAAATATGTTACTGGTAACATATTTGTTACTATAAATATTTAAAGGATGGATCTGTAAATTACCTAAGTTTGAGGGAGAAAGCATGATGATCGGCCACCATTTACATATCCTTTCTTTATAAAATCGGGTTCTACCAATCCCAAATATTGTGTTCAAAAGATATGTTTGTATTTTTATTTCACAGTCGCAGTTGTGACCTCAATTAAACTATACCAGTTAAATTGCTGATCTACTTCACTCATTCAGTAACTAACTTGATAACTTTTTATCTCATGTTACATCGGACGTCACAGCAGCTCACTTATACCAGTTTTTCTTAGTATTTGTATTACAAAACCATTATAAGTTGGTCTCTCAATTGGATATGTTTTGTGAACTGAAAACTGAACTTCGACAAGGCTACTCCGACATTACTATACTTTGACATTACTTGTCCGAAATTAATATACTCGACATCCCTCTACTCCAACATTACTGTAATTCGACGTTACTTATGTCCGAAATCAATATACTCCGATACCATTTTACTCCGACATTTTTTTATTTTGACGTTACTTCACTCCGGCAGTGGTTTCCAAACTTGCAATGGTATCGAAATTCTGTCATGTCTGAATACAGGATTTTCGAAATTAAATAATGTCTAAATTCTGTTGCGTCAAAATTCAGTCACGTCTTATTTCAGAGTTGTCGAACACGTCTATCGTCGAAGTAGCGTAATGTCGAAATTTAGTTATGTCAAACATGTGTTTTGCCGAAGTAGCCTATGTCGAAGTTAAGTTTTCTGGTCATGTTTTGAATGTGCTGGTACATTCGCTAGTGTACTGGGTCATTAAAAAAATATAACACTTGTAGGCTTAAAACTATTGTCCAAAAATACTACGGATTTCATTCATCATTTTTCGAAATATTCAAAGTTTGAATTAATAAACAGAAAAATAATATAAAAGAAAGTGTTTTGACGCCATCCAAATACTTACGGCGTGACGTCATACTTCTAATTCTTCATACAAAATACCGTTTTGGATCGTTTTAAAAAGTAGCTCATTTGACCTGTCAGGAAACAAGCCTATTTATTTTCGTATGCCACTTGTTCTATGCTGAATTGTATGTCGTTTTCCTTGTAGGTCCATCACAGGGGTGCTGATATCGACGCGCTGTGTGTGGCGCCGCGACACATAGACAGAAGCGACTACTTCGCGTCCTTCTACGAACTATTGAAGACGCAGCCACAGGTAGCATATATTTCTTTTTGTTTAGAGTTTATAATTTCGCTTAGTTTAGACCAGACTCAAACTCAAATTATTTATTCAAAGTAGTAAATTTTACATTTATCTTGTTGATTGTCAAGTATTAGTAATTCTATTGCTTATCACAATTTAAAACTAGCCCCTAACGCACTGCTTCGGGGCTGGACAAGCTAACCAAACAGCATGTAACATTAGGTTAGGTAAATAAAATAAAATCTTGTCATCCAATAACCCGAAGCCCGCTACTTGTAGAAGGCGGTTGAAAAATTTTGACACTAGGGTTCATCGGGTCGTTGGAGGACTTGGTTTCCCACACGAACCGAGAGACCCGATGAACCCTGGTAATAATAATAATAATAATAATTTATTTATATCAGACAATAAAAATCCATTCTTGTTAGTAGTACTTAATCCTATGTTAGTTATCAATTGAATAAAATTAAATTATACACATTCACAATGTCAAAATTCAAAATATCGTCATGTAATTAGGAGCCCCACCCAGTGTCTTAGTATGGGACAGTCTATCTTCTGTGCAATGACCGTCAGAACACTGTTGGAGCTAGCCCGCACCCTGTATAGTAATGACGCCACCCTTTTGCGCCTGATAGCAAAGAAGTCATCAGTTCGCTCTTGCGCGAACATAAGCGATGCGCTACAAAAGCGGGGCAGCCCCAACAGCATTCTGAAGGCATTGTTGTACTGCACACGGAGAGCATTGTATGCTTTTTTAGTATAGCTGACCCACAGGCTGCTGGCGTAGAAAACCTGACAAAAAGCCTTGAACAAGGATAACTTTACCTGCTTTGTACACCGAGCAAACCTGCGGGCCAACATGTTACTTCTCACAGCCAACGCTCTCCGTTCTCTTTCAATATCTAGGTCATCTTTCAGGTCGCAAGTAAGAATGTGACCCAGATATTTGAATTGCGTCACTGTCTTCAGAAGATTTCCAGCAAGTGAGACAGGAGGCACATCGTTACAATGTGTTTTGCCACTCGCAGAGAACACCACGATTTCGCTTTTCCGCGCATTGTACCTCAACCCGTGTTCTACTGCGTAGGCTTCACATACTGCTACCATTTTTCTAAGTGCACTGATTGAGGGGCTGAGCAGCACCATATCATCCGCATAACTGATGTTATTCACGCTATTGCCGTCAACATAACATCCGGCATGCATGCTGCTCAACCTTTCAATCAATCCATTCACGTACAAGCTGAAAAGGTTGGGCGACGTCAGTCCTCCTTGCCTCACACCACATTCCAGCCTGTATGCTTCAGAGAGCACATTGTTCCATCTGACATGATTCATTTGATTGCTGTACCAATATTCAAGAATCCCCGTCAGCTCAACCGGCAGTGTCGTGCTAGCTAACTTACTCCACAGAAGCTCATACGACACCATATCAAAGGCCTTGCTGAGGTCTAGAAAGCAGGCGTACACTGGCGTAGATCGTTCAGTGTAATACTTGACGGTATGCTTGAGACACAATATGGCAGACTCAGTAGATAATCCTTGCCTGAAACCAAACTGTAGATCGTGTAGATGTAGGTGTTTCCTGAGCTGCGAGTCAAGCAAACCGTCAAGTACCTTGGCTGTTATTGTGGCCAATGATATGGGCCTATAGTTTTCCTTATCAGCCACATCTCCCGTTTTATTCTTAGTTATTGGCACAACAATCGTCTTCATCATGTCATTCGGCAGATATTTATGATGAATACAAAATGTATAAAACATTGAAAGCACCCTGGGCAGATGCACTCCCGCTGCTTGAAAGTGTTCAATACTGAGACTATCGTGCCCCGGAGACTTGCCTCTAGTCATGTTTTTAATAACATCTCCAACTTCTTTGGCTGTAAATCTGTCACCAGGGCTATCAATAGGCTCAGCATTAGCAGAGGGTACTTTCGGCGACGAGGTTAGTGGCGAGGACACTCTGAAGTGGTTCCTAAACAAGTCTGCAATATCCTTTGGGTCAGATTTTCCATTCACCGTAATAGGAACACTCTGCTTGCCGTTCAAAGTTTTAGTAGCTCTCCAAAAACTGCCAAAATCATTGTTGGAGCGGTGCAATGCCAAAACGTCCATTTTAATTTGCTCCTGATTGTTTAGACACCACTTCAGCTTGCCCTTAAAGCTCTTCCGACTGTCGTACATTTCTTGGTATACGGAACCCATAGTCGGTTTCCCGTAGAGCTCCCACATCTTAAACTTAGTTTGTGCTGCAACGTGTGCCTCCCTCACATGCCTATTCCATCCCGCTACATTACGTTTACGTTGCCTCCTTACCGGCTTGTCGCGACTCAGTATTGCCCCATCTGATAGTATGTTAATGATGTCCTTGTACATATTATCAATAACACGTCTGTGGTCAGTATTATTACAAAGTCTGTCGCAACATTCCGATAAATCGGCTGGAAAATCAACATCTCTGAGTTTTTCGTTACAATAATTAAAATACATGTCAATTTGATTTTTATCACGCACGCCCCATAATACTTTATTGCACAATATTTTATTATATGTCATTTGCAATTTTAATACATTTAAATTACATTCTAATTCAATAGGAAAATGGTCCGACCAAAATATGTCATTGTGTATAGTTACATTATTAATAGACTTCCAAGCTGATTGCGTTACTACAAAATGATCTAACCAACTTCTGGTCCCATGTGCCTCACTAATGAAGGTATAGCTGTCTGAGTTAATTCCTAATTTTTCAATGTCTGCACAAATTAATTGTTGTTCCGAACAAAAGTCCAATAATTCCCTGCCAAACAGCCCATACGGATGTGCGTTGAAGTCGCCGAGAACAAACACCGATTGCACGTCACAGTTTTCGATCACCGCATACATCTCGCCGAGACAGGACGTAAATTCCGCTAGGTTATCAACGTGATCCACAGGCATATACGCATTCATAATGACTATACTTTGGCTATCATTCACCTCCGCTTTAATCGCCACTAGTCGCGCACTTTCACATTTTATAACTGACACGGATCGAAACATACTTTTACGCCACAAAATCGCTACACCCCCGTATGGACGGCCACGAATGGGCCCCACTGACGTATCCATTGCTGACGTCCCTGTGTACCCGAAGTCGTCATTAATACACCCCAGCAACGGAATATCATGACTAAACAGCCATGTTTCTTGAAGACATATCACGGCTGCTCGCTGAGATAAGGTTTTAACACATTCCATCGAACGTTTCAGCGATTTACAGTTGAAGGATATAAATTTACTATTTATTTGTGTCGTGCTATCCATTAATGTGATTTATTGTTCAACTCATTTTTATCTTCATGCGAAGATTTTCTATTAAAATTTACAAACCGGCGAAAGGAAATTCCATCCGGCCATAGTCTCGCATCCATAAAGATAGGAAATTTACTCCTCTGAATAAATATCTTATACGCGTCGTAGTTTCTCTGGGATTTCATATTTATCTTTACTGGTTCAACATTTACCTGAGTTTTTTCAAAAATGTATGTAGCTATGTCAGATGACGAAGTATTCTTGCTAACATTGGTGATAAAAAGTGGTATTGTTGGCTCAATCGCAGCTCGAAATTTGCCGTGGGGTTCAACACTGGCTTTGCCTTTATTTCCTATAAACTTATTTTTAAGTCGCTTTCTTTGCACTTGTACCCACTCATCGTCTGGTTCTTCGACTGACCATTCTCCTACCCCGATCACTTCGGAAAATGATTTTTCCTTCTCTAGTGGATGGGAGACTAGGAAACTATTGCTACGGCGGCTGTTACTCACGCGCTCGGTCTGTGAGTCGAATACCTGCGAAGCGCGTTCGGGTTGTTCCGGCACAGGCGACCGGCTGCTAATATCGGTCGCCTCCGCCGCTCGCGCCTCTGCTCCGCTGCTACCTACGTGACTCACCGCACTGCTTGCTACTGTACTCGACTGGCGATCAGCTGTGTCTTCTACCCGCATTGATATATTATGCGCAGCTAACTGGGGTGTATCTTGCAATGATGTACCTTTTTCCGACGAAACGTGAAGCATTCCAATGGGACCACTGTCATAGCTGAAGTCGTCATTAAACTTTACGGTGCCCCTTTTCATGTTGACAAAATTTGGTGGCTCAAAATTATTAACAATTGATGTTGTTTTTAGGTTAATAACGTCCGTCTTAAGAAGTGTAAAATCATCTTGCGTAATATATTGCTCTTTGATTTCTCGAACATCCTTCTGCAGCACAAGTAAATCTTTCAATAATTTAGTGACATCGACGTGATCGAAGGTAACCGGTGGTAATTTTTGAAGGTCTTTCGCCACAAAAGTAGGAATTTCTTCGGGATCAATACCTTTGAAAAGTCCCAGTATGTCTTGTATTTCTCGCTGCGCTTTGCTGTCCTTTTTATTATCCTTGCGTTTTATATTACGCTTCATTTTTTTCACTGAATCGAACAAGAGATTTTTCGCAACACTAATTTCTTCCTTTGAAAAAGCGGTTGAAATTATTTGCACCATACTTTTCTCGTCCATAACTTCGTATTTATTTTGAACAAATGCCAAAAGTTCACTAATTACAATATTACAGTTTATGCATTTTAACACGTTAGATGCCATTGTTGACATGATATGAGTCATAAGACGGACACTCTCGCGCCACTATGCCGAACCGATCCGAACGGGACCCGCGCGACGAATGATGTAATGTGTTCAATGTAATATTGCAGGTGAAAGATCTTCGTGCCGTGGAGGACGCGTTCGTGCCGGTCATCAAAATGAACTTCGATGGTATCGAGATCGACTTGCTGTTCGCTCGACTCGCGCTCAAGGAAATACCTGGTAAGTATACATACATACATACTCATACATACATGATATGTGTATGTATGTACACTTGTGATGTACGTGGTGTGATGCCGGCTTAGAATAGCATCACCCCACATCCTCCCCGCGGGTGTCGTAAGAGGCGACTAAGTGACTCGAGTGTATTGGTGTATTACAATTTTTAGGCGACAGGCTGACAACCTGTCACTATAGCGATACACATGTTTCCTGAAACAACCTTGAAAACATACCTCAAAAATGACAGACGTGGCGATAGTGGCCGTATTCTTAGGGCCGTTAATGCTCTGCCTACCCCGCAAGGGATAAAGGCGTGATATATGTGTATGTATGTATGGTTCGGACTCCTTCCTTCTTATATTTAAGAGCTCATTGCTCTTGTCGGTGGAGCATCCGCCAGCTGTTTCCATCCTCCGCCTTCTCCTTGACCTCCCTATACGTCATGGCCATTATTCTTTCCTTCACTTGATCTAAATAACTTCTTCTTGGCCTGCCTCTCCCTCTCTTTCCTTCGATCTAAAATGGTTCGGACTAAATGTGTTTACTAAATGTAATAAAGCCGTGTGATGCCGGCTTAGAATAGCATCACCCCACATCCTTCCCACGGGTGTCGTAAGAGGCGACTAAGGGACTCGAGGGTATTGGTGTATTACAATTTTTAGGCGACAGGCTGACAACCTGTCACTAAGTGATACACATGTTTTCTGGAACAACCTTGGAAATCAATCCTCAAAAATGTCAGACGTGGCGATAGCGACCGTGTTCTTATGGTCGTTAACGCTCTGCCTACCCCGCAAGGGATAAAGGCGTGATATATGTATGTATGTATGTACTAATGTAGGTCTGTTGGAAGAGATTTCTTTTTAGAAATAAGCTGACCTGTTATGTATTGTTCTCAATGTTATGTCCTTTGTGTTCTATTGTGTACAATAAACGGTTAAATAAATAAATAAATATTATTTGTTCCACAGACTCTTTCGACCTGAGCGACGACATGTTACTCAAGAACTTGGACCAGAAGTCTGTCCGGTCGCTGAACGGTTGCCGCGTGACTGATGAGATCCTGCGCCTGGTGCCCAACATCAACAACTTCCGACTGACGCTGCGAGCCATCAAGCTGTGGGCCAAGAGTGAGTATACATACATACATTACATTAGTCTATAGCAGTCATAGACATAGGCCTTCCCCAGGGTACGCCACAATGAACGATCTCCCGCTTTCGCCATCCAGTCGCTACCAACTGCTCTTTAAATCGTATGAAACCTCGCACAAATGTCCGAACAGAATCAGTCGATTCCGGCAAATGTGCGAGTTTTCATAGGATTTCGTATAAAGAATTCTAAAAAAATCGGTTCGTTCGGTGCGGATAAGTTTGAGTTCACCTTAAATCATCGGTTCATCTAGCGGGAGGGCGTCCAACTAATATTTTGACACCTTATATAAATGATGTTTGTTTTATTCCAGAGCACGGCATCTACTCGAACACGCTGGGATACCTGGGCGGCGTGTCGTGGGCGATGCTGGTGGCGCGCACCTGCCAGCTCTACCCCAACGCGCTGCCCGCCACGCTGGTCAGTACACTACATTCGCTCAGTCAGTACACTACATTCGCTCAGTCAGTACACTACATTCGCTCAGTCAGTACACTACATTCGCTCAGTCAGTACACTACATTCGCTCAGTCAGTACACTACATTCGCTCAGTCAGTACACTACATTCGCTCAGTCAGTACACTACATTCGCTCAGTCAGTACACTACATTCGCTCAGTCAGTACACTACATTCGCTCAGTCAGTACACTACATTCGCTCAGTCAGTACACTACATTCGCTCAGTCAGTACACTACATTCGCTCAGTCAGTACACTACATTCGCTCAGTCAGTACACTACATTCGTTCAGGTGTCACGACCACAACTTGAGATACTGTCACGACTACTTTAACCAGACCTAGATGCTCAATTCGCTAGTTTCCTAGGTCATTCATAAAATATAAAAGTTGTACGTTTATGCCGTGTGATGCCGGCTTAGAATAGCACCACCCCAAATCCTTCCCGCGCGTGTCGTAAGAGGCGACTAAGGGACTCGAGCGTAGTGGTATATTACAATTTTTAGGCAACAAGCTGACAACCTGTCACTATAGTGATACACGATTCGTCTGAAAAGGCCCTCAATACTTGTCAGACGTGGCGATAACGACCGTAACGTTGCGATCGTTAACGCTCTGCCTACCCCGCAAGGGATAAAGGCGTGATTCGTACATGGTGCAGTATTTTTATCTAACGAGTGCGCGTAGCAATACTTGTGTGTGTTATCTCTCTCTCTTTTCGCTGGACGACTCGGTGTCCCACACACAAGTATGGCAAACGCGTGCTCATGAGTTCAAATTCAATTTAAATTCAAATTATTTATTCTAAGTAGCAAATTTTACATTTAGCTTTTTGATGGTCAAAAATTAACAATTTTTAAAATAACAATTTTATGAACCTAGTGTAAACGCGGCTCAGGTGGATTAAAAACTTAAAACTAGCCCTTAAAGCACTGCCTCGGGGCTGGCCAAGCTAGCCAAACGACATGTAGGTGGTAAATAAATGGAGCTAAAAGGTCTGTATTGCTTGCAGGTGCATAAGTTCTTCCTGGTGTTCAGCCAGTGGAAGTGGCCGCAGCCCGTGCTGCTGAAGCAGCCAGCCGCCGTCAACCTGGGCTTCCCCGTGTGGGACCCGAGGGTACGTATTTCTAACACGCTTTTATTATTTACGCTCGATTGTCCGGCTGGTCGGCTGCTACATTTTGTATGGGAGGTCCAAAAAAATTTCTCATATTTCGACCTATGTTTCTTTAGGAAAGTTGTTCAGTTTCATAGGCAGGTTCACCCCTTAAAATATTTGGAGCTAAAATTTTCACACCTTGTATAAGCCGACTTTCCGCACACACTAGAGGTAAAAGTTATATTAGAGACTGGAACATGCATGTTTAGATGTCGTTGCTTTGAATAGATCACTCGATATAACTAATCGGATTTGTTAAACTTGTCAGATAAACGTGTCTGACCGGTTCCACCTGATGCCCATCATCACGCCGGCGTATCCTCAGCAGAACTCCACCTTCAACGTGTCAGCCTCCACCAGGAGCGTCATCATGGAAGAATTCCGGCTGGGTCAGTATGACGTCTCAAAAAAAAAAAAAAACAAAATTGTGATAATTTTGGTAAGAAAGAGAAAATTGTGTCTACAATGACCGTTTGTGAATTAATGACTATTTGTGAATTGATGATTATTTGTGAATAGCTGGGTCTCCATTGAACGAGCAGCCTCAGATGCTCACTGCCGCCCTTCAGGGGTGTAATGACCAACATGTTAAAATGACTATAGTGCTAAAATGACCAAGTGGCGAAATGACCAAGGTGCTAAAATTACCAAGTCTAATGTCGCAAATTGACCATAATTGCACTAATACGATCGAAAATTGCTTGCACCATATTTTTGGATTTCACTATCGATCAGAAAGCGAATGAAGTGGTGCACGCGGTTTTCGACCTTATTGGCATTTGTCAAATTTTAGTACAAACGAACGTATTAACGTATTTATTCAGGAATTTCTAAAACCTAAGACGTTTTGAAAACTGTCAATAAGGTCAAAAATCGCTTGCACTGCTGTATTCGCTTTAAAGTCGATAGTAGAGTAAAACAACAACTTTCTCAAATAAACTGATAGTCTAGCATAAATAGTTTCCGAGAAAATTACAACCTCTACACATGATGCAATAATGGTCAGTTTGCGACATTAGACTTGATCATTTTAGCACCTTGGTCATTTTAGCACCTTCGTCATTAAAGCACTCCGAAACTTAGTCATTTCGCCACTTGGTCATTTTACCACTATGGTCATTTTAACATCTTGGTCATTACACCCCTGAAGGACTGCCGCGCGCAGCATGCGGCGCAATGCGCGGTCGGTGTGGACGGTTTTTCGCCCGAGCATGAGAATTTTAACATGCGCTGCTCAGGCGAAACACGTCCACACCGACCACGCAATGCGCCGCATGCTGCGCGCGGCAGTGAGCATCTGAGGCTGCTCGCTCAATGGAGACCCAGCTATTTATTGAGAAACAAATTCAAAACGAAATTATTCAAATTTGACTAAATATTTTTGAATCTTTGAATAAGAGATTATGACTGCATGTTTGATTTAGATGTCCGAACCTTTTTGTCATTGTTTCATTATCTATTGGGCCCATAAATAAATAAAATTCAAATTATATAATCAAAGTAGTAAATTTTACATTTAGCTTTTTGATGGTCAAGTATTAACAATTTTAACAATATTTATTTATTTATCTAATTTAACTGATCATGTTTTTATTTAATTTAATTTCAATTTAATGTACCTGTACCTATTCTTAGAATTTTATTATTATTGTATGCTCAATAGCAGAACATAGCGAACTGAAATACTGTGATAACACCTTTTATATTTACCTATGATTCACAATAAATGCCATTTGTATTTGAATAACAATTTTATGAACCTAGTGTAAACGCGGTCGTATCTGGTTGTCAGGTCTGGCGATAACCGACGAGATAATGCTGGGCAAATGCGGCTGGGAGCGGCTGTTCGAGGCGCCCAACTTCTTCAGCAGATACAAGCACTTCATAGTGTTGTTGGCGTCCTCGGCCAACGACAACGACCAACTACAGTGGTGCGGCCTCATCGAGTCGCGCATCAGGCATCTCATCAGTGAGTACCAATCAACTACAGCAGATATAACTACATAGTGTTGTTGGCGTCCTCGGCCAACGACAACGACCAACTACAGTGGTGCGGCCTCATCGAGTCGCGCATCAGACATCTCATCAGTGAGTACCAATCAACTACAGCAGATATAACTTCATAGTGTTGTTGGCGTCCTCGGCCAACGACAACGACCAACTACAGTGGTGCGGCCTCATCGAGTCGCGCATCAGACATCTCATCAGTGAGTACCAATCAACTACAGCAGATATAACTTCATAGTGTTGTTGGCGTCCTCGGCCAACGACAACGACCAACTACAGTGGTGCGGCCTCATCGAGTCGCGCATCAGGCATCTCATCAGTGAGTACCAATCAACTACAGCAGATATAACTTCATAGTGTTGTTGGCGTCCTCGGCCAACGACAACGACCAACTACAGTGGTGCGGCCTCATCGAGTCGCGCATCAGGCATCTCATCAGTGAGTACCAATCAACTACAGCAGATATAACTACATAGTGTTGTTGGCGTCCTCGGCCAACGACAACGACCAACTACAGTGGTGCGGCCTCATCGAGTCGCGCATCAGACATCTCATCAGTGAGTACCAATCAACTACAGCAGATATAACTTCATAGTGTTGTTGGCGTCCTCGGCCAACGACAACGACCAACTACAGTGGTGCGGCCTCATCGAGTCGCGCATCAGACATCTCATCAGTGAGTACCAATCAACTACAGCAGATATAACTTCATAGTGTTGTTGGCGTCCTCGGCCAACGACAACGACCAACTACAGTGGTGCGGCCTCATCGAGTCGCGCATCAGGCATCTCATCAGTGAGTACCAATCAACTACAGCAGATATAACTTCATAGTGTTGTTGGCGTCCTCGGCCAACGACAACAACCAACTACAGTGGTGCGGCCTCATCGAGTCGCGCATCAGGCATCTCATCAGTGAGTACCAATCAACTACAGCAGATATAACTTCATAGTGTTGTTGGCGTCCTCGGCCAACGACAACGACCAACTACAGTGGTGCGGCCTCATCGAGTCGCGCATCAGACATCTCATCAGTGAGTACCAATCAACTACAGCAGATATAACTTCATAGTGTTGTTGGCGTCCTCGGCCAACGACAACGACCAACTACAGTGGTGCGGCCTCATCGAGTCGCGCATCAGGCATCTCATCAGTGAGTACCAATCAACTACAGCAGATATAACTTCATAGTGTTGTTGGCGTCCTCGGCCAACGACAACAACCAACTACAGTGGTGCGGCCTCATCGAGTCGCGCATCAGGCATCTCATCAGTGAGTACCAATCAACTACAGCAGATATAACTTCATAGTGTTGTTGGCGTCCTCGGCCAACGACAACGACCAACTACAGTGGTGCGGCCTCATCGAGTCGCGCATCAGGCATCTCATCAGTGAGTACCAATCAACTACAGCAGATATAACTTCATAGTGTTGTTGGCGTCCTCGGCCAACGACAACGACCAACTACAGTGGTGCGGCCTCATCGAGTCGCGCATCAGGCATCTCATCAGTGAGTACCAATCAACTACAGCAGATATAACTTCATAGTGTTGTTGGCGTCCTCGGCCAACGACAACGACCAACCTCGACCTTTTCATACATGCTCGTCGGTTTAGGGTGCTCTTCAACTGACCTTTCTTTAGCACGTCCCCGATTTAATCTAGGTACGTTCGTCTAGGTCTTCCCTTTCCAATGTTTCCATTCACACGCGCCATATATACTTGTTTAGTTAATCTTCCTTTATACTACAACGTTCCCTTATTTTTATCGATACTGTGATTGTATGGTGTATTTGTACTTTATAAATAAATTATTGTGTTTATTGCAGCCACCCTGGAAAGGAACCAGCACATCACGATAGCGCACGTGAACCCGGAGTGCTACAACTCGGTGCCTCTGCACACCAACAACGGGCAGCCGCTCGCGATGCCGCCAGGTACCATTCGTAGCTAAATTATTGTTTATTACTAGTCAGGGTGTCCACATTCTTGAAAAATAATTGTTTATTACCCACATTCTTGAAAAACAATTGTTTATTACCCACATTGCCCACATTCTTGTAAAACAATTGTTTATTACCCACATTGCCCACATTCTTGTAAAATAATTGTTTATTACCCAGATTGCCCACATTCTTGAAAAACAATTGTTTATTACCCACATTGCCCACATTCTTGAAAAACAATTGTTTATTACCCACATTGCCCACATTCTTGAAAAACAATTGTTTATTACCCACATTGCCCACATTCTTGAAAAACAATTGTTTATTACCCACATTGCCCACATTCTTGAAAAACAATTGTTTATTACCCACATTGCCCCCATTTTTGAAAAACAATTGTTTATTACCCACATTGCCCACATTCGTGAAAGTCAGGGAAATGTCAGAGAAGCGTAAGGTGGTCAGGGAAAGTCTGTGAAATCGAGGGTATACTTGGAGAGTCGGGAAAATTTAGATTTTTTATGATTTGACGTTGACGGTGCAGGCTGAATCATCGGATTGTCCGAAAAGAGAAATATTTCCGTGCTTCAGAGGGCACGTCAAGCCGTCAGTCACGGTCGTTCACCTAGTCTGTAGTTACAGAGACCATGTCAGAGGCCTACTTGGCGATCTTGAAACTGACACCAGAGTTGTCGGGTCGCGATTATCGACTTACAACCTACTCGTTAGAAGAAGAATAATTGAAATTGTGTACCTACTTATAACATATCAGATAGATTTTCATTTTGCTTAAATAACTACTTTACATATACAGGGTGTTTGGAAGATTGATGCATTCCTTTCAAGAGATGAACCAGCTGAAAAAAAATTTGGTCCTCCCATACAAATTGACTTAGTCAGTCGGTAATTTTGTATGGGTGGGCCAAATTTTTTTTTTTCATATTTCGACCCATGTTCCATGGGAAAAGTTGTTCAGTTTCATGAGGTGGTTCATCCCTTGAAAGGAAAGCATCAATCTTCCAAACACCCTGTATAACATACTACTTTACAAATACTTGCCTACTGAATGATTAAATTGGGTCAAATAAATTTTAAAAAATGGCAGGGAAAAGTCAGGGAATTCTTTGAAACATTAGCGGTTTGAATCCCGTAGCATCCCATAGGGACATCTTTTCGGGATATTAACTGTCCTATGCGTTAATCCAAGTTACCTTCTACGTGTGTGCCAAATTTAATGAAAATCGGCTCAGCAGTTTTTGCTTGAAGGAGTGAGAAACAAACTAACAAATAATCAAACAAACATACAAACTTTCTTATTTATAACTGCTACATTCGCATTTGTAATATGCTAGTGGGCGCCCGCGGTTGATGCATCTATAAATTTCCTTTAACACTGATTCATGTACATATGCACTTTGCACTACCTTCTTTGAAAACAAATAATTAGAATTGTAAGATCTTATTTTGAAGCCTTTTGTCTTACATTATAGGAGCAGTAGTGCCGACTGATCCTGCGCCAGAAATTAAGAAAAATGAAAATGTAAGTACTGTTTAACAAAATTTATTCATGACTGATATGACTTATAATTGCCGTGTGATGCCGGCTTAGAATAGCATCACCCCACATCCTTCCCGTGGGTGTCGTAAGAGGCGATTAAGGGACTTGAGAGTATCAGTGTATTACAATTTTTAGGCGACAGGCTGACAACCTGTCACTATAGTGATACACATGCTTCCTGATACAACTTTGGAAAACAATCCTCAAAAATGTCAGACGTGACGATAGCGACCGTATTCTTATGGCTGTTAACGCTCTGCCTACCCCACAAGGGATAAAGGCGTGATATATGTATGTATGTATGGCTTATAATTTGTATGTTACAAAGTCCTCTCATTTATCGCGTATTCTGCACTTGCGACGTTTTGAGTATTGGGTGCGCACAATATGCGATAAAAAATAGAGAACAGAATACTATGATTGTCAACAACAATAAAAAAAAAACAAACACTATGGTCTACTTAAAAACTACTTAAACTTAACCTAATCAAACAGCCCGTCTCCTATCGATCCGGGTGCAAAGGTTCCCATAACAGAATACTGTTCTCTGTTTTCTATAGTTTCTCCTCCACCCAAAGCTTGTCTGGAAGAGATCGCTTCTAGCGATAAAGTCGCCTTTGCAGGGTGGTCCTATACAGGGGTAAAAAAATTAGCTGCAAATATTTGAAGGGGTGAACCAGTCCATGAAACTGAACAACTTTCCCTAAGAATCATAGGCCTAAATATGAAAAAAAATTTGGAACTCCCATGCAAAATTACCAACCGACCAAGTCAATTTCTATGGGAGTTTCAATTTTTTTTTTTTCATATTTCTACCTATGTTTCTAGAGAAAAGTTGTTCAGTTTCATGGGCTGATTCACCCCTTAAACTATTTGCAACTAATATTTTTACACCTTATATTAGCTGTAAAGGTTCTTGTTGTCTGTAGTTGTTACTTTTGTTTTTTACTTACCCACTTACTTTTTCAGGGTGAAGTGATGCCCAACAACTGCTCAATGTGGTTCATCGGGCTGGTCTTCGAGAAGACGAACTTGAACGTGGACCTCACGTACGACATCTCGCAGTTCACCAAGCAGGTGCACTACCAGGCAGAGAATACCTCCATGCTGCGGGAGGGCATGACCATTGAGGTACAGCTTTTGTACAAATACATACATACATAATACATACATATACTATATATTGCAGGGTGTTTCGAATACACCTCACCAGTATAAGGAACTTCTATTTTGTCTTATAGATATCACTGTACAAGCCACCATGTATAAGGTGTAAAAATATTTTAGGAGTCAATCGGCTCATGAAACTGAACAACTTTCCCCAAGAACCATAGGTCGAAATATAAAAAATATTTTGGACCTCCCATACAAATTGGCTTGGTTGGTTGGCAATTTTGTATGGGAGGTCCGATATTTTTTTTCATATTTTGACGTATGTTTCTGGGCTGATTCATCCACTAAAATGTTTGCAAGAAACATAAGTTGCAATATGAGAAAATTATTTGGACCTCCCATACTAAATTGTCAAGTAAATTTGTATGGGAGGTCCAATATTTTTTAAAATATTCCGACCTGTGTTTCTTGGAGTGAGTTGTTCATTTTCATGGGCTGATTCACCTCCCAAAATATTTGCACCTAATTTTTTTACACCATGTCCATTGAATAATTAACAATTTGTCGAATCTCTGATTAAAGTGACTGATCAATATTTCCAGGCGCGACACGTGCGTCGCAAGCAACTCCACCAATACTTATCCCCCCTGCTACTGAAACGCGAGCGCACCGTGTCCGGCACCAAGCGCAAGCCGAGCGACGCGCCGCCCCCCCTCAACCCCCCGCAGCCCCTCAAGAAGACCAAGCGCCTCTCGGAGAGCAGCGTGAGTAAACAACCACACCAATACCTGTCCCCCGTGCTGCACCAAGCGCAAGCCGAGCGACGCGCCGCCCCCCCTCAACCCCCCGCAGCCCCTCAAGAAGACCAAGCGCCTCTCGGAGAGCAGCGTGAGTAAACAACCACACCAATACCTGTCCCCCGTGCTGCACCAAGCGCAAGCCGAGCGACGCGCCGCCCCCCCTCAACCCCCCGCAGCCCCTCAAGAAGACCAAGCGCCTCTCGGAGAGCAGCGTGAGTAAACAACCACACCAATACCTGTCCCCCGTGCTGCACCAAGCGCAAGCCGAGCGACGCGCCGCCCCCCCTCAACCCCCCGCAGCCCCTCAAGAAGACCAAGCGCCTCTCGGAGAGCAGCGTGAGTAAACAACCACACCAATACCTGTCCCCCGTGCTGCACCAAGCGCAAGCCGAGCGACGCGCCGCCCCCCCTCAACCCCCCGCAGCCCCTCAAGAAGACCAAGCGCCTCTCGGAGAGCAGCGTGAGTAAACAACCACACCAATACCTGTCCCCCGTGCTGCACCAAGCGCAAGCCGAGCGACGCGCCGCCCCCCCTCAACCCCCCGCAGCCCCTCAAGAAGACCAAGCGCCTCTCGGAGAGCAGCGTGAGTAAACAACCACACCAATACCTGTCCCCCGTGCTGCACCAAGCGCAAGCCGAGCGACGCGCCGCCCCCCCTCAACCCCCCGCAGCCCCTCAAGAAGACCAAGCGCCTCTCGGAGAGCAGCGTGAGTAGAGCTACAACTACACGAACCAAAGAAAGATCCTACCGTCTGCGCCATATATGAGACAGCATCATAAATCAATCAATTTTTTTTTTGTCGTGTGGATCGGCTTTGGCGTTATCAATAATAGCATAATACTTGTCAGACGCGGCAATATCGACAGTAATTTTACGATCGTTAACGCGCTGCCTGCCCCGCAAGGTATAAAGGCCTGATATGTGTATGTATGTGTATTATATATAGAAAACACCCATAATATTATTAATAAATGTTATTATTTGCTATAACAACATTGATTATCTACCTGCCATTTAGCAACTAGTAAAAACGTGAGTGCTATATCAATGCACTTTTGCATTTGGTCTATTAATCCTTTAGATATTGTATTTGGCGCAGCCGGTAGGATTCTAAATCGGCATCACACGGCATGTACAATATGTATATATAAAAAAACTATATTATTATTCGTATAAGCTATTGAGTTCCTATGGTACAAGCTTTGCTTAGTTAGAAGCTAGATGGCGCTGTGTGAATTGTCCAGGATTTTATTATTCTTAACATTGTTTCAGACGGACGAAGTCAGCGTGCTATCCTACAACGAAGACTCAAACTCGTCTCACGTCTTCGAGGTGCAACTCCAGAACGGACAGGCGCAAGCACCGCTAGCGCCGCCCGCCCCCATGGCGCCCCCGGGGGCGGCGCCGGGGGGCGGCGAGGGGTCCCCCGGGGCGTCGACTTCCATCGCGTGCACGTAGCAATACGAGGCTTGGCGCACGAGGTTCATTTTCGGCGCCTCCCCCCCCCCGCAGCGAGCCAAACGTGTCTAGACTGTGCGAACAAAGTGATATTGGACTAAGTGACTATAATATCGACTGGTGCGCTGTGATTATGTGAACGTGAAATTGACAGTTTTTAAAATGTGATCGTAGTGATCTGTGGTGCAATTCTTATGTTTCGTTTGTGGAGATTATTGTTTGGTGAGTTGTTTGTTTTTCTATTGTTACCATCATCATTCTCCTCGCCTTATCCCGTTCTCTGTCGGGGTCGGCTACCTAACCTAGGGTATTTGATGGAACCAAGTTTTTACACAAAGCGACTGCCATCTGAACTCTGCAACCCGAAGGCTAACCTGGCCCGAGTACTAGGGTTAAGTCACACTCAAATATGTATTATATCTGATTTAAAATTTTATTTGAGTGTGGGTTTCATCACGATGTTTTTCCTTCACCGAAAGAGCAGTCGGTAAATGTACGTGAGTAAAAACTCATTAGTACATGGCGGGGACCGAACTTATTACCATTTTAATTCAAAATTGTATTAATATTTCACAAGCGGACAGCCGCACCTCCGCCCGCGTGAAAGTCGGTTTTAATCCAGCAGCATCCCACAGGGATTTTTTTACCGGATAGCAACTGTCGTGTGTTAATCCAAGTTACCCTCTATCTGTGTGCCAAATTGCATGAAAATCAGTTCACTGGTTTTAACGTGAAGGAGTAACAAACAAACAATCATACAAAGTTTCGCATTTATAGTACGACTGAATCTTGAAAAAGCATCACCCCGGTTCTTTCCCGCGGGTGTCGTAAGAGGCGACTAAGGGACTCGAGGGTTTCATATGTATTACAGGCTTTATGTGACAGGCTGACAACCGTTCACTCCTGTGATACACGAATCATCTGAAAGGGCCTTTTTTTACCGCTGTTACCACTCTGTCTACCCCGAAAGGGATAAAGGCGTCATGTATGTGTACTATTGAAATATCTCAACAAGCAAGTGCGACAAATTCCAACCAATTTAAACAGTTTTTTGTGGTTACAGGTATTCGTCGCTCGGAAAAATGTCTCACGTAAGTGAGCGGGTTTTTATAATATGAATTATTTGCAAGATAAAAACATTGACTACTGTCTAGTCACAAGAGCAAACTAAGGGCACGAATTGATTCAGAGACATTTGCAACTATGTATAGTGTAATTACAACTTTATGGAATAGAAAAGTCTGTCCTGCACTTCTTTACAATGACTGTTTTTGACGTTCTAAAATATAATATAAAATTTACTACCTTGAAACAGTAAAAAAAAACTTTGAGAGATATAAATAAACAAACAATTAACAACTTCAACTGCACTTGAGTTCCGGGTATTTTGAGATATATTACGTCTTGAGTTCCGGGTATTTTGAGATATATTACGTCTTGAGTTCCGGGTATTTTGAGATATATTACATCATATATAGGGTGTTAGGAAAAGTACTAACTTCTTTTAATGGATGCACCAGCCCATGAAACTAAACAACTTTCCCCAAGAAACATACTTAGGTCGAAATACGAAATAAAAAAATTGGCCCTCACGTTCAACCCAAAGGCCCAAAATTTATCTTCATATTTCGACCTATAATTCTTGGGGAGCATGGTTCAGTTTTATGGGCTGGTTCATCCCTTGAGAGGAAAGTAATACTTTTCCTAACCTAACACCTTGTATAGAAGACATCACCTGATGGTTACGGGTTGCGATTTCTGTCTCAGAAAATAGACGAAATCAGAACTCTTTCTGTGCCACACCGAGTTTATCGTAGGAAACTTGTCTATGGACAATGTTATTATACAAATGTCTCTGAATGAATACACGCCTTAACGTTTCAAGGAATGTGTATGATGATCATCATGGACCCTTCAAACAACCGGAATGGTACTAGTTTGTCGGGGTTAATTTTGGTTTTCATAGAGTTCCCTCTGAAACAATCGCTTAGGTCCCAGGGATGTAAAAATGCCGGAAGTTATACAGGGTGTAAAAAAAATTGCTGCAAATATTTTAAGGGGTGAACCAGCCCATGAAACTGAACAACGTTCGCCAAGGAACATACGTCGAAATAAAATAAATATCATATTTCGACCTTGGGGAAAATTGATCAGTTTCATTAGCTGATTCAGCCCTTAAAATATTTGCAGCCAAAATAGTTTTACACCTTTTATGCCACAAAATGTAAAAATTATACGAAAAATTTGCGATTTAAGTAAATCCTTCAGTTGAAATGTGTAAATTACATGTAATTGTGTAATTAGGTTAGATTTATAAATACTTAAACAAAAATTTGCATTTTTGTTAAGAAAGTTCTTTTGAATTTATGTATTCTTTGCTAAGGATTCTTGGCTGTCACTGTGCTATACAAAAGCATGATTGAAAATCTCTGCTCTTCGTCAATCTTCCTTCCATGGACAGTGACTGGTGTACCCTAAAATAAGAGGGATTCATGTCCAACATAGGGCTGTTGCACTGCTCATAAGATCCACGTAGGTGTAAGGGACGGTGTAACGAAAACTTTGCAGGCGTGATTAGATCATGATACTGAACAACTTTTTCTTACGGGGGCTGTTGTTGGTATACGAAATTTGTTTTTTTTTTACAACGTCAGTCACCTAATCGCAAATTTTGTTTGGAAGGGCGTAAAAATTTTCACGTTTACCAACACAGAAAAAGTTGTTTAGTTTCATGGTCTGATCACGCCTGCGAAGTTTTCGTTACATCGTCCCTTACACCACGTAATATGGGATAGCAATTGCTTCGGAAGTTTGTTGATGATGATGACAATTGGTCAGAGGAAATGTCAAAATTAAGCACTTTCAATCTTTTGGTTTCTCGGAATTACTTTTTGTTTCATCAAAATTGGTTTAGTATTTCCAGCATACTTGGGACGTACTTTTTAATGTGCGGAACACACAACAGTATGAATGATGTCATCATCAGGACCGCAAAGAAATAGATTGAGAGAACTATCGTCGAAAAAGCGCTGTTGATTTTTACAACCCTATATCTCTAGACGTAATGGACCAATTTCGATGAAATAAAAACTACAGTCGTCAAAAAACTTTTTGACCTTTTCCTCTGACTCTTTTATTTCTTATAAATATCCAGGTACGCTTTACATCGATTTTAGTTATCCAGGTATAAAATATCTTGCAAATAGTTTGATAGTACAAAATTTAATTTTTCGTATTCAATTTGAATGTTATATACTTCTAAACCTGTCTGGCATATTTTAAAAAGTTCCCGTGGTCTAAAAACATGCGTTTCGTTCTTTTTATTTTTAGGGCTGGTCGCTAAAATAAATCGCCCAAGCCGCTTACCCAATTTGTAAAGATTTTAGACCAGAGATTGCTAGAGACTACTTTTTGTCAGTACTTGACTAAGGCCCGTATTTATAAATCGAACTCATTTCCGACATCGATCTCAAGAGTGATTTTGACAAATGTCAGTCAATACTAACAGCATCTCAAAGCCTCAAGATCGATCTCAGAGTTGAGTGCCGTTTATAAATATGAACCTAAGTACCTGAAGTAGAAAAATAGTAGCACAGCTAAACCGTGAGATAAATACGGAAAAATAACTTCATAGCAAAAGTTGTTCAGCATGCTGCTGCTATAGGTCGATTTTGCTGACACATGGGCATTTTGGGTCGGATTCAAATTCAGATAATTTATTTCTTTGATACAATTACATCACAGTAATAGGATTACAACCTGTCACTGTAGTCGTACACGAATTATCTGAAACGGCCCTTAACATTTGTCAAATGTGGCGATAGCAACCGTAATCTTACGGCCGTTAACGCTCTGCCTACCCTTCAAGGGATAAAGGCGTGATATATGTATGTATGTATATATGTAATAGGATTACATTAAATGAGGTAGAAGTATGTATAAAGATCGAAAATAATAAGTAAGAGTAAGTATGTAAGATGTACGTATGTATGAATGTATGTATGTATGTGGCCCATTAGAAGCCCGCATCTGAACTATACGAGATATGCAAATGGTTCCATAGCAAAAGCTTATCACCAAGATGGGCTGCTTCGGCCAGCACAGTGGCATCAAGGGTTTGGAGTACCTGATGCCCACCATGAGCCCATCTTAACTACAAGAGAAGAGATACGGAAATAATTCCGTATGAATTGGACTGTTGTTGACAATTTATGATTATGACGATGATTTTGACATTATGACGGTGATTATGATGTGAATGTAAATAATATTATCGACCTCGACTCAAATTCACCTAAATCTGTATTTTTATGTGGATATTTTCTACCACACAATGAGCACCATGCAAAGTACTTATTAAAATATGTCAGGCAACTTAGCAATATTTACATTTTCCTCCGAATCAATTTGCATTGATATTCTTATTAAAAAACATGCAAATGCGATTATTTTCTTCAATGTTGCGTGTTAGTTGTTTTTGTGCGAAAGTTAGACGCACGAAGAATAAGTTTCGTTTGCGGACTTGTACAGACCAATCGGGTGCTAGCGAATACGATGCAAATAAATGTAAGCAAGAAAAATGTCATGTTGGAAATAAACTGGCGATTTCACTCGAGCGAGTGTGATCGCGGCGTGTGCGCACCGATATTGTCGCGATTTTTTTATCGTTGCCATGCCACCGTGTGCACGTAACGATATTATCGCCACGATTTTTTATTAAATCGCCCGTGCTCTAACTTTGCAGCTGACGTTTTTCTGAGACATAGCTTTAAAACCCCCTACGTCATTTTACGTAAAAAATATTTTTTTTTTTGTAAATTAGCGGTTGGTGTTTGCTATTATGTATTCGATTCTCAGTATTGGTCCTGTTGTCTGTTATTGTAATAATAAGTGTTACTAGATACAAGCACCTGTAACTTAGCAAAACTTTGTTTATCCTTTTAGGAATTCAAGATTTTGAAATTCAACGCTACAGGAAATTTAATTCAACTTTTTGAGAATTCAACATTTCAAAAACTTATCGTCATACAAATTCAAAACTTTGATCCTAAAAAAATCTATCGAGGGAGTTTAGGCGCTGTTTTTAAACTTAAAACTCAAATTTTACTTATCGTTCGAAAGCAGTTGATTGGTCTGTACAATAGATTATCTATTATAGTTGTATGAAACGAAATGATTCCACTTAGAACTTAAGCCTCAAATGTAGTTGTTTTAAGAACATTCTCGTTTTGTAAGTTGTAAATAACTATAGCCAATTGATTTAAAATTATGATATGTATATATCCAAAAAATATAAAAAAAATATAAAAAGGAAATAAATGTATTTACAAAAGGGCTATCCGTTTTTTTATTCATTATACTTTAAGTTTAAGCCGTGTGATGACGGCTTAGAATAGCATCACCCCTCGAGAGTATTGGTGTATTATAATTTTTAGGCGACAGACTGACAACCTGTCACTATAGTGATACACATGTTTTCTGAAACAACCTTGGAAAACAATCCTCAAAAATGACAGGCGTGGCGATAGCGACCGCATTCTTACGGCCGTAACGCTCTGCCTACCCCGCAAGGGATAAAGGCGTGATATAATGTATGTATGTATGTACTTTAAGTAGTTAACTATGATTTACTTTTCTTCGTCTTCTTAGTCAGAACTCCAACTTCATAACATAACTTCATATCTTCCTGGGAGAAAGTAGTTTAGTTTCGAAGGCTGGTTCATGCGTTAAAATATTTGCACACACCCTCTATAATGTGTAAAATTATTAGCTGTAAATACTTTAAGGGGTGAATCAGTCCATGAAACTGAACAACTTTTCCCAAGGAACATGGGGCGAAAAATGAAAATAATTTTTGGACCTCCCATACAAATTTACTTGGTCGGTTCGGTCGGTAGTTTCGTATGGGAGGTCCGAATTTTTTTTCATATTTCCACCTAGGAGAAAGTTCTTCAGTTTCATAGGCTGATTCACCCCTTAAAATATTTGCAGCTTTTATTTTTACACCTTATATATAACAAGTCTATGCTTTATGCCCTACAGCGGGGTCGCAAAATCTGAAAAGCGTGTACGTTGTACACAAAGAAACCCGCCGCTTCCCAACAACGTCGTAATTAGGCAATTCAGAGTCCTCTTGTGTGGAAATATTTTGCTAACATGACAACTTCTCATTTGGGTAAATAATTTCATATAATTTTGGTCGAGAATGGCTTCTATTACGACTCGTATTTTGTTTATGAGAAGGCTCATGTTATAATGATTTAATTTAAATGGAAGAATGAATATTATTACCCACCCACACATCACTCTAATACAAGGACTTCGGCGGATCGCACACTTAACGCACGACGGAGCGCTAAAATATCGCAGCGGTCTGTCAGATCCATACTAGAAACGTCACTTCCCATACTAAAACCGCACGCGACGGACGACACTGCAAAAGCGCTGCGTCGACAGCGGTTGAGCGGTTTTAGTATGAAGATTGACATTTCTAGTATGGATCTGACAGAACGCTGCGACATTTTAGCGCTCCGTCGTGCGTTAAGTGTGCGATCCACTTAAGCGATTGGGTTACGCGTACCCACGTACCGCGTAAATATCGCTGTCTCTAGTTTACATAGGGTTAAACCCTGTTCCGCTAAATCTTGAAATAGGTCAAGATTTTCGTGAATAAATAAAACGCCAAGTCAGTTTGCATAAACAAAATAATCTGCTCCTCACAGAGACCCCAGACCAGACAGACGTAGGTAACCGGAATTCAATTAAACTTTAGAATAACCCTTTTCATAAGCAAATGCTATGGAAGCTCCAATTTCACGGCGCATTGTAAGATGCTTACTATCTAATCTTGTATGAGTATGTACGAGGTACGAACCCAACACTGTGTGTTTAAATGCTTACTTAATTTTTCGCAATATGGCTAGGCTACTGCCGCGCTAAATATTGTCATGAGCTACCGAATCACCACACCATGATAGTGTTGAATATCCCATCAGTACTTTCTTTATTATACAGGGTGTAAAAAAATTGCTGCAAATGAAACATAGGTCAAAATGTAAAAAAAAATTTTGACCTCCTATACGAAATTACAAACCAAACCAACCAAATCAATTTGTATGGGAGGTCCAAAAATTTTTCTCAAATTTAGACCTATTTTCCTTGGGTTCAGTTTCATGGGCTGATTCACCCCTTAAAATATTTGCAGCTAATATTTTTACATCTTATATATATAGTAGGTACCTACCTAAAGTAGGTATAGGATAGGAATTATAATCTGAGCCGACTCGGCTATATATCACTGAGTCGAATCGGTTCAAATTATTTATATTTCTTTAACGTAAACACTTGCTTTCAGGCTCTGCCTATTCGTAAATAACTTTACACATGGCTTATATCGTAGCTTAATAAAGTTCATAAGCTCGTATCAGTTGCGCTTAACATGCAAAAGCATGCATAACTCTCATAAGAAGTCTTATGCTTCCTTGTCTTGTATAGACCTAGCTAATTCAAGCGAATTTTCTGGGTCTGAAAGTTATTTTAGCTAGCCGAAAATTTAGGAAAATCTGGCATTTCTTACATATTTTCTGCTATTTTAAACATTGGGCTTTTGATGCCTATTTAGAATAGCATCACCCCATTTCTTACCCGTAGAGTCTGAAAGGGCATTCTCAGCGGCTGGCTTAGATAGCCGTAGTAATACAATACGTTGTGCTTTCTACGAAGCTACTTCCAAAATAAATAGTTTGTAAATTGTAGTATTGCGAAAAGTTCCATATGTTCTTAATATGTTTGTTATTATTTGGTTTTCACTTCATTTACTATTTCATTTTTTAGTTTGTCAAAATTTTCCTTTTATTTGATTGATCTCATAATTTATTATTTTTGTGTGGCACTTTATTGAATCTTTTTGACTTCGTAGGTATGTAAAATACATAAATAAAAATATACAAATAGATAGAAATATAATCCCCATACGAATATAAATTTAGTATGGGGAGTGACGTTTCTAGTATGGATCTGACAGACCGCCGCGATATTTTTGCGCTCCGTCGTGCGTCAAGTGTGCGATCCGCCATACGGTCCTGGCAAAGCCTGGAGAATGTCTTTATTCATACAATAATTGGCTCCATAAAATTATTGTACGAAGACATTCGCCATACTTCGCCAGGTCCGTATGCTGCTCCGTGTAGCTCATGAGGCTTAATGCTCCTCGATTTAAGCCGGAGTGTTCCCCAGCTGAAGTCATGCTATGTTACAAAATGGCCGCTCAATCTATGGCACGTGTCTGACATCTTATAACAATACGGGACCATGTGTCACTGTGATGTGAAGTACTATACGATGTAAAGGACTGAAAAAAAAAACAAAATAATAACATTACTTAGGCACAGTTAACGCACGACGGACCGCTAAAATGTCGCAGCGGTCTGTCAGATACATACTAGAAAGGTCACTCCCCATACTAAAACCGCAGTCGACGGATGACACTGCGATAGCGCTGTGGCTGTGTGCCATTCGTCGTGTGCGGTTTTAGTATGGGGAGTGAAGTTGCTAGAATAGATCTGACAGACCGCTGCGATGTTTTAGCGCTCCGTCGTGCGTCAAGTGTGCGATGCGCCTTAGTGTTTTGAAGCCATCTCAAAATAGAGAGATATGACCCCAAGGAGCAAAATCAGTACTTGAAGTATTCTTCAAGACTATGTTTTCTTGTACTTAAAAGATACTTGTAGTATACTACAAGACTGGATTTGGGTGCAGTTATAGGAGCATGCTATTCTTATAACTATCTTATAGTATACTTGAGGAAGCACAATTGCTCCTGTAATGTTCTGAGCCTAAACCATTATAAGTAAAAACACTCTAATAAGTATTTGGCTTAAGTAATTTACTAGAGCAATTTTGCTTATAATGCTCTAGTAATATACTTAGTCAAGAGTTACAGATACATTTTATAACCTGTTTTTTTTTTGTCATTTCGACTGTTTGGTTATTGCGGTGTGTGGTGATAAAACAAAAATATTAAAACGTAAGTAATATTTCCTTTTATAATATGAGATGTAATTTGTAGTAACTGCATAACATTTTAACACGAGTTAGTATAATGATAATACAGTGCGAACTCGCCGGGGAAGTCATTTTTATTGTAAATGTGTGCTTAGATTTAGTAAATTTTACAACGCGCTTTGAAAAAAAGCACAATGAGTATTTATTGTAAAATAATATTTCGTCAAATTTAAACGTACATTCGCCATTTTATTTCAATGCTCTGCGTTGAGTATGTTATAGTACAATTATAAGAACATTTGTACTTGTACTTAGTAGTTTTAGTCAAGATTACTTGACTCAACAAAATGGCTGATGTTTACTAATATAATGATTGATCTAGTATGTTATAGGGTTATTTGATCTTATATCATACTTATCCAAGCACTATTACACTTAAAAGAGTCTTGAATAAGACAGTTACGAGTATACGTTTATTTGATCTTATATCGTACTTATGTAAGTACTAGTTTACTTAAAAGAGTCTTGGTCAGCACTAATTTTACTTATTAAAGTCTTAAATAAGACAGTCACAAGAAAACTTATAATTATCTTAGCTTAGAGTGTTACAAGATCATCTAGACTTACAAAATGCTACTATAAGCTTTCAGAACTTATAATTATCTTAGCTAAGAGTGTTACAAGATCTCCTTTGCTTACGAAATGCTACTATAAGGTTTCAAGGCTATTTCATCTTGCTGAAGGCAATTATAGGACCTATATTCCTATTAGTTGGTTATAAGATGGTCTTGTAGTAAACTATAAGACTAAAATATAAAACCTTATGCTCTTGAGTATATTTGTACTTAACTAAGACCAAAAGATACATAGTCTGCACCAATGCCTTAATAAGAACATTATTAGCACAAGTAGCCTTATAATCTTTTGTTATAGGATTACTTTGCTTGTTGGGACGTCATCTCTACGTATTTTCATACAAAATATAGTTTTAAAAAGTAGCTCATTTGACCTGCCATTCGTTATACCCATCGTAAATAAATACTTAGGTTCATCGGGTCGTTGGATGACTAAAACACGAAAACAGAAAGAATAAAATTCGTAAGTACGTTACCTAACTAAGAAGGTATTAAAAAGCATTTTACCTTACCTTCACACGGTTTTCCAATACAGTGAAAAAAATGAAAAATGGGAAAAATAATCGTCTTGCAGATTGCTTTCAAAACTCATTATCGGAGTAAACAGCAAGGGAAACGAAATTATGTTGTTAGCTTTTTGCAGTCTAGATTCTAGAGTTTATCGAACTATTGTTAGGGGACTTTTGATCGATTAAGTATTTGTTAAGACACACACATGCTTTGTGTTGCCGGCTTAGAGTAGCATCATCCAACATCCTTTCTGCGGGTGTCGTAAGAGGCGACTAAGGGACTCGAGGGTATTGGTGTATTACAATTTTTAGGTGACAACCTGTCACTTTAGTGATACACATGTTTTCTAAAACAACCTTGGAAAATAATCCTCAAAAAATTACAGACGTGGCGATACGGCAGTTAAGGCACTGCCTACCCAGCAAGGGATAAAGGCGTTATATATAATTATGTATGTATGTATGCACGACGACTAAGGGACTCGAGGATATTGGTGTATTACATTTTTTAGGCGACAGACTCACTATAGTGACAGACTATAGTGATACACATGGTTTCTGAAACAACCTTGGAAAACAATCCTCAAAAATGTCAGACGGCGACCGTATTCTTACGGCCGTTAACGCTCTGCCTACCCTGCAAGGAATAAAGGCGTGATATATGTATGTATGTATGCACACAAACACGCCACCATACATTCAGGCGACAATATCTACTTACCTACATCTTCACTTTTTTGGTGACAGTCTTAAGAATGGTATGTACATATGTCTAACTACCTACAGACACGTCGTATCTACTTACTACGTAGCAGTGAAATGGAAGAGGCCCGTTTTTATTTACGTTCGCCGTATAAGATGATATCCATCTTAAAATTAAGAAAGACTGAAGGAAAAACTTTGAACAAGAAAATCTACTTTGCTATAATGGCGATGCTACAAGTAAAGTAAGTCTAAGTTCCTACATTTTTGATGAGATCGGGAGTTTTAAAGAGAAGTTACCTGTTTTCAACTAACCTAATTTTAAAAACTGGTGCCGGCAAAGTAAAATAGCACCACCCCCTCTCTTCCTGTGGGGGACGTAAGAGACTACCGAGGGATTAACCAGACCCAAGACCAGTCCTGGAGAAGGACAACTCCGCGTTAAACACGGAACGGGGCTCCGTCAGGCACGTCTGACAGAGGTCTATCGTGCGGTAGACTCCTGCAGCCGACCTGGCTCCGCATGTATCGACTCGTCGTTCCCGTGGAGTCAGCCAGGGAGGCCGAGAGAGTGGCGCAGGTCCTGGGCAACCCTTCGTTTTCCATAACCAGTCAACGCAGTGTCTGTGTTCTTGTCTCAGATACTGATTGAATCGTTTGTCACGTGCGTTTAAGATGGTTTGAGGCCAGTAATGTTGATGATTTAAAAAAAAGCCTTTATCTAATAAATGAAACCAATTAACTTTGTTTAGTAAAAAACGGAAAACTTACGTCCAGCAATGGACTGTTTAAGCTGATCAAATGTGTGTTGTGATGCTCTGCTAGGATTTGCACATATCTATCTTATTTGGTATATGTCTTTTCAGTTTATTTTTAGTACCGTAAAATAAAGTAAAGGGTGGGGCAAAACTGACCACCCGAGTTAATTTAGTTAATTTTTCAATTATCATTAAAATTGCGTTGTTTTTACAATGAGATGATTATTCAAAGACGCAGAAATAAACATTTTGTATGGAGATTTATACTAATTTTTTAACGATTTATTACACATTTTTATCACGCGTTTTTTAAAACCTGTGTTTTTGTATAAGTAGTTCTCATTTGTCGTGAAGTAGGTAGGTAAGTTTCAGTCGTCTTTCATAAAGTCCTACAAAGGCGAGGAACACACTTGACGCACGATGGAGCGCAAAAATATCGCAGCGGTTTGTCAAATCCATACTAGAAATGTCAATCCCTAAACTAAAACCGTTCAGCCGCTGTTGACGCAGCGCTATCGCAGTGTCATCCGTGGAGTGCGGTTTTGGTATGGATAGTGATGTTTCTGGTATGGATCTGACAGACCGCTGCGATATTTTAGCGGTCCGTCGTGCGTTATGTGTGCGATGCGCCTAGTCGTCTTTCATATAGTCCTACAAACAGGCAGACATTAAATTATTGATGACGTTTGTTATCGTAAAACTTGGCAATTAACGTGCTAACATGTGCGTTTATGTCCGCAGACGTCGTTAACTAAAACAATTACACGAAGGCATTTATATCAATGTTTTACTACTACATTGTAATGAATTTTATCACTATGTTGTACAAAACTTCATATTTAAAGTACCTAACTACTTCATATTAAAGTACATCATCATTGGCCTCACACGTCTGTGACAGACGATTTAATCAGTGTCTGAGGCAAGACTTTTCGTGGCTATATAAGCCAATGCGGGAGCGGCATGACTTTCCGCACGCTCTACAAGTGAGGGTGGTATTATAGACTGGAACATGCATGTTTAGGTGTCGTTTTTGCCTTTTGTTGGCGAGACCAGAGAACCAGGCGTCGTCGTGAGACTTACGCCCATCGTATACACGCTTTCGCCATTCGTCCCTATCCTCAAGATTCAAGATTCAATCGTTTATTTCCAAGTAGATTCACAACGAATGCTTTTAGAATGTCATAGAGTTAAATTACAATACGGTCACTGAATAAGTGAATTAGTCATAGTAACAATAACAGTTTTATGTTCCTAATAGAATCGCGGCACTAGTGGGATAAAAAAAAAGGCACTGCCTCGGGGCTGGTCAGGCTGACCACACAGCATGTAACTTATGTCACCACCATCAATTTATGGAATCAATTAAATTAAAATTAAAAGCAATATTTTTTAAAAAAAGCATGTTACATGCTAATCAGCCGGACCCCCTGAACAGGAAAACCACCCAAAAACCTGCTCAGAAGTGCTTCTAATCTCAATTTACAATTTGTACCTATAGAATAGGCCCTAGGCTACCCTAGCTAAGTTTTATAAATATATATATTATTAGCCCAAAAAACGGCTACGCTAAATTAAAATAAAATAAAAGTATTACAGTAGATAATTCTAACTGTTTCGTCTTCCTTCTACTTATGCCAATTGTAAATTCTATGCACGTCCTGATTTCGTATTAAAAGTGACTGCATGTTTCTTGTGCTGTGCTGGAATTTCAGAGGACCATGCCTCTTTGTCATTAACATAATCATCTAACTTATAATAAGCTTTATAACATAATGTTTTCTTAAAAATAGATTTAAATTTACTTTCAGATAAACTTAATATATCTTCCGGTATTTTGTTATAGTATCGTATACTTAAACCTTCAAATGAAGTTCTTACTTTAGCTAGTCTATACGCGGGTTGATCTAATTTATTTTTACTTCCTATATTACGATTATGTCTTTCATGATTTCTTGTGAACGTATGAATATCCTTTTTTACATACATGATATTTTCATAAATATATTGACACGGCACCGTCATAATATTAATTTCCTTAAACAGTTCTCTTAGAGAATCACGACTGCCTAGTTTATAAATTGCTCTAATGGCCCTTTTCTGAAGAATAAAATATTGTTTCAATATCAGCGGCGCGGCCCCACAGCAAAATTCCATAGGACATAATGCTGTGAAAATAACTGAAGTAAACAAGTCGTGCAGTTGAAATATCTGTAATTTCTCTAATTTTACGTACTGTAGGGAGCTCTACACTGGCATTTTTGTGCCTTTTTGGCAATGCCGAATTGATTGTAAAATATATTTCTTCTTCTTGCGGTTTCTATGCATTGTACACGTTGTGTGATAATTGCAATAAAAATATTCTAATACAGTCCACTAGTTTTCAATGAGTGTTCAAGGAACCACCCAACATTGTGGTCCATCTCACCGTGAAGTTCCCAGCAAATTGCAATTGCATCAAGAAACACAACCGAGCTGTACCGAGAACAAGCCGCCATACTTTTACAAAGTATCGAGAGAAGAAGCGCAAGCTACCAGAACAGAGAAACCTAGTGCATAAAACTCTGGTCAGCGGTTGTTCTTTGCGTTCAAGCGCACGAAAAATAGCCGTTTCCAAGTTTTCGAAGCATTCGAGTTACATCAACAACGGGCTGCGACAACCATTTTTTCTTCGCTCCGTATGTAACATCCGGTTTCCATTTTTTCCTGGTTTGGTGGCAGAACAAGGAGAACGTTCCATCTCGTTCTATCTTCCTGTTTTTACATAGGAGCAAGCAAGACGTCAATAGTGCTCAACTTCGTCTTCTGTCATGAGCTACGTGCAAGCGCCGTGACGTGACCAACACCGCCGTCAGTCGGGAGAAGCGGAAACAGCACCGAAACTTCGTCGAAGTCATCGAAAAACTTCAAAGAAGATTACGTCATCTTGAGTATTTTATTTTATGTCATACCATAGAGTTGTTCTCATTGACTTTTACGAAACAATCGTCGTCTTTGAATTCAATTGACAAAATCAATTTTGACATTGATTTTGATTATTCAAAGCAAATTTTATCTTTATTAATTTATTTTAGAAATTTTTACATTATAAATAATTATTCAGTCTGTGTTCCCGTTTGGAACTCTTAAAAATGTCACAAAAGAATACTGAAGTGGAGTCTCTCCGACAAAAGAGAGGCTACAAAAAGCAATGTCTGACAAAATTGTTTACAACTTTAGGCGATACCGATTTAAAAGCTCTTTCAGCAGAAGCCCTTGCCATTTACAAGGACAAACTCCAGGTTAGTTACGCAGGTTACGATGAGCTGAACGAACAGTTATTCATCTTAGGAGACGAAGATTGCGATACGAATGCCTATGAGGTTCCCTATATGAAGTATCTGATACAAATTTCTGAAACAATCGCATCGCGAAAAAATCACAGTCTTCGTCGATTAAGGAAAATTCTTGCACGAATGTAAAGCTGCCAACTATAGATATACCTGTGTTCAATGGCAAGCTGACAAACTATAAATCTTTTATAGGACTTTTTGAATCCTTAGTAGATAATGATAATAGGTTATCCGATATACAGAAACTGTACCATTTGCGAAATTTCCTTAGCGACGAGCCATATGATTTGATATGCAATTTGCCGTTAGTCGCAGACAGTTACGCGGAGTCGCTAACTATTCTAAAAGAGCGCTACGACAACAAATATCTCATCATATCAGAGCACATAAATACCTTGCTCGACTTGCAGCCTATAAGTAAATCGACTGCTTCTAGTATTCGCAACTTTGTTTGTACAGTCAAACAACAATCAGGTGCGTTGCGAAATTTATCATCCGACGTCGATAAGTGGGATCAAATTCTCATTTCTATCCTCACTAGAAAACTCGATGCATTTTCGAATAGGGACTATCAGTTTAGTAGGGATATAAAGAAAGAACCTACCGTTAAAGAGCTGATCGATTTCTTAGAAAAAAAGGCCCTAGGCCTCGAGAATGCGGCGTCGGCGAGCAGCAGTGCCTCCTTGTTTACTCCAGTGTTGCGAGCACAGCCGGTATCATGCAAGAAAAGCAACACTACATCGACATGCAATGTAGCAGTCAAGAGCGCACCCACCTGCAGCTACTGTAAGTCTTCCTTGCATAAGATTTTTTCCTGCGATAAGTTTAAGGCGCTATCTTCAAACGAGCGAGTTCAATATGTAGCGGAGAATAAATTGTGCCGAATTTGCCTCACTGAACATTCTAATAGAAAGTGCAAATTCTTCTTTAAGTGTGGCACCTGCCGAGGAAAGCACAATACTCTGGTGCATGAAGAGCAGCCAGAACAACCATCAGTCGCAATGGTTACAGGTTCGATAGGCCAGGAGATGCTACTCCCTACTGTTCAGGTTAAATTGCGAGCTGCTGATGGAACTGAGGTTGTAGCCAGGGATATGCTAGACAGCTGTTCCCAGAATTCATTTGTTACAGCAGATTTGGTAAAACAGCTGGGCCTTCAGCCCAAGACCATTAGAGCGAGCGTAGTTGGCATTGGAAATGTGTCAAAGAACATTAATCAAGGCGTTGACTTGGAAGTTCAGTCGTTAGTTACTTCATATAAGAGGTCGATATATTGCTATGTAACTGAAACCATAACTAGTCACCTCCCACACAACAAAATTGACCTGAGTTCGATTAAAGTACCTTCTCAACTGGCTGACACAACCTTCGACACTCCAGGTAATGTGCAGATTCTCATGGCAGCTGATGTGTTCTTTCAGGCGTTAATGCTACAGCCCGAGAAACATGATTACGGAACACCAAGCACTCCAGTTGATCCTGAGCATCAGTCTGTACATCCTAATTTGTATTTTATAAATACCAAGTTTGGTGTCATCGCCGCAGGTACGCCTCCCAACCTATGTCATTATCGACAAGCAGAAAGGCAGGTATCTCTATTTTGTCAAACTTGCGATAACAATATCAATGACACGATTCAAGGTTTTTGGAAGGCCGAAACTGTACCTGAAATTTTTCCAGAGAAGTCTACTGAATTTGAGCAAGCGGAACAAAATTTCCAAGAAACTGTTAAGCTGGAAAATAATAAATTCCGGGTTAGCCTTCCGCTTAAGGTTCCTCTTAGTCAAGTTCATGAAACTTTAGGTGATTCGTATTATCTTGCTTTAAAACGATTCTATAACGTAGAAAAACGATTTGGTCGCGATGCCGATTTATACAAACAATACAAGGCTTTCATTGACGAATACGTTGCTCTTGGGCATGGTACGTATATTGAGATTGATAAATACGACCTCACTAGTGCTGCGATTTATTTTTTGGCACATCATGCAGTCTTAAGACCTGACAAAAGGACTACAAAGTGTAGGGTAGTATTCGATGCATCAATGCTCACGAATTTGCGTAGGTCTCTGAATGATTTGTTACTAAATGGCCCAACAGTTCAAAATGAATTGTTTCATATTCTGGTGCTATTTCGATTAGGTGCTTATGTTTTTAGCGCAGATTTAACAAAAATGTTCAGGTCCATTATGTTAGATCCAAATCAGCGCTCACTTCAACTGATTTTATGGCGTGAGTCGCCACAAGTAAAGCAGGTCCTGGAGTACACTGACCCTTCTTCATAGTCTTATGTAAGAACAGGAGACAATCCCGCAAATTGCCTAAGCCGCGGTGTGCAGCCAAATGAACTTGAACAAAACACGCTGTGGTGGAAGGGCCCCAGTTACCTGTGTAACAGTGAGTATTCTCCTTCTGCAGTTAAAATTGATTTACCGCAAGATTTGCCTGAACTGAAGACTGGCGTAGCGGATCTTCCTCTTTCGCTTGCTATGTTAGTACAGAGGAGAGCGATAGGTTCAATTTAGATTTTCTAAATAATTTTTCTAGCATTACTAAAATGCAACGAGTACTTGCTTATGTGCGTCGTTTTTGCAAGAATTTAATTCCACTTGCGATGAAAATCAAGCTTGATTACGTTACTAGTGCCGAGCTAAATGAATCTTTATTATTGATAATTAGGCACGAGCAGTTAAAACACTTTAGTGATGAAATTAAAATGATTAAGCAAAACAAACCTATGTCTGGCGGTTTAAAATCGCTCAATCCATTTATTTGCGGTATAGGTTTGCTAAGGACTGGTGGTCGTTTAGATTGTGCTACCATCCCTTAACTTACAAAACTTACCCAGTAAGTCTAGAGTCACAGAACTGATTGTGAAGAACGAACAGTGAATGTTACTAAAGTTTGTTTACTTCCTATAGATTAATAAGTAAATTGTAATTTACATAAGTAAGCAAGCTTTCGGCCGGAAGCATGTAGGGAGCTCTACACTGGCATTTTTGTGCCTTTTTGGCAATGCCGAATTGATTGTAAAATAAATTTCTTCTTCTTGCGGTTTCTGTGCATTGTACACGTTGTGTGATAATTGCAATAAAAATATTCTAATACAGTCCACTAGTTTTCAATGAGTGTTCAAGGAACCACCCAACAGTACTGCATAGGCAGCTGAGCTTAATCTTCCCGATAAAGATGTAATATGAGGGCCCCATTGGAGCTTTGAGTCAAGAGTAATCCCTAAGAAAACTGTGCTGGTAGTAAACTCTAATTTTTCATTATTAAGTGCAACATAGTTAATCAATGAATGTACTACATTTGGCAAAGTGAATAATACACATTTAGTTTTTTTCGCATTTAGAACTAAATTGTTTGCAGTAAACCAACTATGAATTTGCCCAAGAGTGTGATTTACTTCGTCATAATTATGCGCTCGTCTATCAACCTTAAATATAAGGGATGTGTCATCAGCAAATAAAACAATTTTGGACAAATTCTCTACCATGTAAGGCAGATCATTAATGTAAATTAAAAATAAAAATGGACCTAAAATAGAGCCTTGCGGCACACCAATTTTAACACGAGATCCCTGTGATTTGGTGCCATTTACTTGTACTTTTTGCGTTCTATTATCTAAATACGAATTCAGAAATTTCAGAGCTGCGTTTCGAATACCGTAGTGTTCTAATTTTACCAATAAAGTTTCATGATCTACGCAATCAAATGCCTTGGAAAGATCACAAAAAACACCAATGGCGTCCTTTGATTCCTCCCAAGCATTAAATACATGTTTGACAAGAGCAACACCAGCATCTGTGGTACTACGTCCCTTTGTAAAACCGAATTGCTGGTTGTGTAACAAGTTGTTTCTATTAAAATGGGACAGCATTTGATTGAGTATGATCTTTTCAAAGACTTTGCTGAGTACTGGCAGAATAGATACAGGCCTATAGTTACTGGGATCTTGTTTGTCGCCAGCTTTGAACAGCGGAACTACCTTGCTATCTTTCATTAAATCGGGAAAGATGCCATGTTCAATACATTAATTGAAAATATCTGCCAAGTATGGTGCTAATATACCTCAGCAAGCTTCTCCCAGCTTTGATGGTTGATGTCAAACGCAGCCATATCCCGCTTGGCGCAATTTTTGAAACGCAGCATGGGTCTTCCAACCCCTCTTTTGGCGTTAGCTACGGCACCAAGCAGGACACGCCGCGGTAGACGCGAAGGTTCCATTCGGTGCACATGCCCTAGCCACCGCAAGCGTCTCTGCTTGAGCAGGGCGGTAAAGCTAGGCAGCTGTGCAATTTCTAGAACTCGCTCGTTTGTGACTCTGTCCTGCCAGGTTATATGCAAGATGTTTCTTACGCAGCGCATATGAAACGAGTTAAGTCGACGCTCTTGTTTTGCATACGATGTCCAGGTATCGGCTCCGTACAAGAGTATGCTTAAAACGCAAGTTTGGTAAACAATAATCTTGGTTTTAGTGGTCAGATGTTTATTGTTCCATACTCTTGTACTCAGCTTACCAAACATGGTTGTCGCTTTGCCGATACGCGTATTGATCTCAACGTCAAGTGTGAGATTGTTCGACACAGTCGACCCCAAGTAGCAAAACTTGTCGACAATGTCCAAGGGAGTGCCACCGAGCATTATATGTGGAGCTTCTGCGCCTTGGGTTAGCACTACTGTTTTCTTGGCATTAATGGACATGGAGAACAGAGAACACGCGTCGGAAAACTTATCGATAATGTTTTGAAGCTCACTTTGAGAATTTGAAACGAAGGCTGCATCGTCAGCAAACAGAAGGCTATCGACAAATAAGTCATCGCGGTTACGCTTAGACTTTAGAAGCGAGATATTGTATAGCTTCCCGTCAGCCCTTGTGACCTGGATACCCTGTTGGTCATCGCCGAAAGCAACTTTGAAAAGCAATGAAAAGAAAATACCAAACAGGGTAGGTAGCTCCTACCCTGTTTGGTACACGCAGCCTTGGCGAACACCTCTACGCATTTCGAACGGCTCAGATGTATTGCCGTTAAAAACAACAGATCCTTTCATGACCTCGTGGAAGGATTTAATGAGACTCAGGAGTTTCGGAGGGCACCCGATATTTAAAAGTGCAGTATAAAGTCCCTCTCTGCTAACGGTGTCGAAGGCTTTGTTAAGGTCTACGAACGCCACAAACAGAGGTGTTTTCTGCTCTCTACACTTTTCTTGCAGTTGGCGAAGTGTAAAGATCATATCTGTCGTGGAACGTTGGGCGCGGAACCCACATTGCGATTCGGGATATACACGATCAGCAAGTTTCTGGAGTCTTAGCAAGACTAACCGAGCAAATAATTTACCTACTATACTTAAAAGAGATATTCCACGGTAACAGTTACAGTCACCGCGGTCACCTTTGCCTTTGTATAGGGTAACGATGTTAGCATCACGCATATCCTGTGGTATATATCCCGCTTCCCAACATTTACATAACAGATTGTGCAGAATAGGTAATATGCACTTGAGCCTGATAAGTTCGGCGTGGGTACCGTCGTTTCCAGGAGATTTTCCAATCTTAACCTGCTTAACAGCCTTGTGGTATTCCCTTATGGTAGGAAGATCATCTAACTCAGACCAGGTAGCTAGTTTCGGCATGCAATTTGCAGCTTCTGGTATTATATTTACTGGTTCTGAGTAGAGACCGATATAATGTTCTACCCATCGTTCGAGTTGGCGTTGAGCATCTGTTATAACAGTGCCATCCGCTTCTTTAAGGGGGGCTGTTTTTTTAGGCAAAGGACCAAGGGCCTTTTTAATGCCAGCGTAGACACCACCAAAGTTTCCCACCAAAGTTTCCCAAGTTAAAGTACATAGTAAGTAGTATAATACAAAGAAAAAAAAAATTGGCTTTAAATGAGCCCACCGAAGAAATTCACGCGATCTCCCGAGATCTCGTGACCAACACACCAAAGTTCACGCGAACTAAGTATGTGAACTACCTTTGTGAATTTGTTCTCAGTTTGGTTAGGACATTGCTGGCTGAACCACTAGATTTTAAGGAGTCGTCAATGGAACTTTGACGCTTCGGAGGGCACGTTAAGCCGTCAGTCCTATGCACTATCACTCTACCATGTCAGGTTGTTTTAAAACTTTGATAAAGAAGGGTTCATTTTCACTTCTTTTTTTCGTGTAGGACACCAAGTCGTCCAACGACCCGATAACGATGGATCCAGTGGATGAGCCATATTATTTTCAATTCAGGTACTGGTATAAAAATATTCTAATTATTAAGTATCTTTTTACGAAAATCTCTGATTTAGTCTGAGGCTTCTACAAGAATAGAGGCATGTGCTATTTCTAAAGACATTTTTACGTCATCTATTTTGATCTATCGCTCCATAAAAGAACTCACCTCCCTATAAAATTGCCTTTTCATTATCGCCGTTCCTCTCTGAAGGCGTTTTAACATCCAATTTTTGTTCACTGATATGAAAATAAGTCTCGCAGTATGAAAATTTGAAATAGTATTGAAAGTCACTCGGTATCGACGTTTTTCACGGAGATTTACTTTTTGTTACAAACAATCACGCTAGATTGTCTATGCAAACAATGCAAACGAAACAAGTGGAAAAATTCACGCCACCGATGGGTTTCGAGTTTCGAACCTACAACTTTTGACTTGCCGGGTCAAACGTGTTAACCGCTACACCACGGTTGGCTCTGGTCCCAGCGACGAAATTGTAATCTATTTGCTTCATAGCAGCGGTTGCAACCGGCAAGGTTGCCCAGGACCTGCGCCACCCTACCTGACTGACTCCACAGGAACGACGAGTCGATACATGCGGAGCCAGGTCGGCTGCAGGAGTCTAACGCACGATAGACCTCTGTCACACATGCCTGACGGAGACCCCATTCCGGTTTTAATGTGAGTTGTCCTTCTCCAAGACCCTAGTCTACTTGTGTCGGGTTATTCATATGGTCGCCTCTTACGACTCCCACGGGAAGAGAGGGGGTGGTGCTATTCTTCTCTGCGGGCACCATACGACTCAACACACATACCTACATACACAATACACGCATACAGAAATCACGACTTTATCCCTCGTGGTAGGCGGAGCATTGATGACCGTAAAATTATGATCGATACCGCCACGTCTGATTAATATTTGAGTCTCGTTTTGGAGTTGCAATACACATAAAACCCTCCAGCCTTTTAGTCGCCTTTTACGACACCCACGGGAAAGAAATAGGGTGATGCTATTTTAAGCCGGCACCAGCATCACACGGAATACTATAATAAGTAATGAAATAAACCCGTACAATGATTTATTACCTTTTACTTAGTAAATGGCAACTCCTCAATCTTGTCAGTTTGTCTGCTTAAACGGTTTGACAAATTCAGATTGTTGTTTTACGAAGCCGGTCATTAATTATTGTAACTTTCGTTATATTGTTTCATTATTATAACAAGTCGCTGTCAATAATTTAATTTTGTAATTTAATTTTATAACCGACTGACAGTTATTTACAACAATGGAGGTTTAAGATTAGAGAAAGGTTGCATTTCTGTAATTCTGGGCAGGAGGGAGATATGACCATAAAGGGTAGATAAAAATGAGGGCGCCATTTTCTTCGCGATCTATCAAATCTGATAGGTAACGCTTAACTATGGCATCATTTTTTCATACAAAATTTTAGTTCCATTTTATTTAATTTCTACTCTTTCTGGGCAAGCAAGATGTGAAAATTTAAAAAGCGGTACACACATTTTCCGCACAAGAATACTTGAGCCTATACTATAAAGAGTGTGAACATTAGTCAAAGATCAAGGCTAACAACAGGATGTCATACATACATAATTACGAATTAAACTGGGCGGATCGCGCACTTGACGCACGACGGAGCGCTAAAACATCCCAGCGGTCTGTCAGATCCATACTAGTAATGTCAATCCCCATAATTAAACCGCTCAACCGCTGTCAACGCAGATTTATCGCAGTGTCGTCCGTCGAGTGCGGTTTTAGTATGGGGAGCGACGTTTCTAGTAGGATGGATCTGAGAGACCGCTGCGATATTTTAGCGCTCCGTCGTGCGTCAAGTGTGCGATACGCCGTAGCCAGCGTAGCTGTTTTCGTAGCAATATCGTAGCACTAATAACTCATCCCCATCAGGGCCCATCACTTCAAAAACCGTGGCCTCTTAGTAAAAAAAAACAGTTGCCTGTAAAGTCAGTTTACTGACGATAATTGAACGTGACAACGTCATAAGAATATACTGATGGAATGGTTGCATTTTTCAAAAGATTATTTTTATTTGTTTTATAGATATTACGCTGCCGAACGCGGAGGGCGATTTTGCCTCTTTGTCGCTCATCTCTGAGGCGTTACCTCCCTTGCACTTCAAGGTAACGCTTCAGAGGTAACGCCTCGCATGAGTCAATGTTTTTTAGTCCGTGCAGCCGGCTCCATCGAATTATAAGACATCACGCCAAAAATGTTAAAATATATGGTGTATATTATCTGCCAATATTTTAAGGGTTGAATCAGCTCATGAAATTGAACAACTTTCTCTAAGAAACATAGGCCGAAATATGACACAATTTTTTGGGCCTCCCATACAAAATTACCAACCGACCAAGTCAATTTGTATGGGTGGTCCAAAAAATTTATGTACCTAATAAAAAAGGGATTTAATTACCCCATGAAACTGAACCCCCCCACTATGGCAAGTATACTTCAAGCAAAATGCGTTGGATCATAAGGTCGTTCTCACACTTAACGCACAATGCAGCGCCAAAATAAGCAACGCATGCGTTGTCAGATCCTTACTAGAAACGTCATTCCCCATACTAAAACCGCTGTTGACGCAGGTCCAACGCACAACCGCTGTTGACGGACGCTGCGCTAGCCAGCTTGTTAGAAATGTTATCAGGAGATGCTTGCTTATACAGAGTGTAAAAAATAGCTGCAAATATTTTCAGGCGTGAACCTGAAGCCCATGAAACTGAACAACATTCCCCAAGCAACATAGGTCGAAATATGTTTTAAAATGTCCATAATACGCACCATAGAGAAAAAAATGCCATTCGTTGTATTCTGATACGCACCAAAGAGTAAAATAATAATATAGTTAACCATGGAAAATGAAAGCAGCTGAACTCAGCCAATACTAAAAAAAAACTTACGTTTCGGACGGTACGGTAGTCCTAGAATCAAAATTCTTGTAACTCAATTAATCTAAAAGTTATTTAGGATACTCGCTCAAGTATTATCATAAGGTCATAACTTATAACGAGTCCTCGTTTTTTGTGGCTTTTTTCACTTTTTTACGCTGTATATATTTTAACATCCTTTTGCGCCGAATTATTCCGAAAATGCATTGAAGTGCCAAAATAACATACTGGAACTGGTGGTTATTTTTAGTCAATACACAAACTTTGTAGGGTGTTTTTACTTGTGATTCTGAACTTTGTCGAGGAACACACTTGACGCACAACGGAGCGCAAAAATATCGCAGCGGTCTGTCAGATCCATACTAGAAACATCACTCCCCGTACTAAAACCGCATTCGACGGATGACACGGCGATAGCGCTTCGTCAACAGCGGTTGAGCGGTTTTAGTATAGGCATTGACATTTCTGGTATGGATCTGACAGACCTCTGCGATATTTTTGCGCTCCGACGTGCGTCAAGTATGTTCGTCGCCTTTTACTATGGGGTCACCAGCGAAATCGCAGAAAAAAATTGGGTTTTTTTTTTTGCGATTTCGCAGGTGGCCCCATAGTAAAAGTTGTTCAAAATCACGACTAAAAACACCCTACAAAGTTTGTGTACTGACTGACTGACTAAAAAATAACCCAGTTGTCGAGGACCTGGCCACCTAGATCTCTATGATTTCAATGACGTCACATCGTGACGTCATCTGTTGTTCTTTGTCTTTTTTATATGCCTTTTTTCTTTCTTGTCAATATATCTTTACAGTCCACATCGATCTGGTGTTTTTTATCCCTAACACCAGTAGTGTTCCAGTATTTGGCTTCTTCGGAATCACCGCACTTCAATGCATTTTCGGAATAAGCAGGCAGACAGACAACCAGAAAAACACTAACTATGTATTGATTTAAGTTCCTAGACACTTTCAAATTACTCCGAATACGCGATGTACAAAAAGTCCCGTCATACGAGCGGGGGGCGAGGTGACTATCAAACTGATTTCAGGGTTTCACTCAACGGGCATGCTCTGCAGCCACCTCAGTCTGAAGCCGACCGTTGACGCGCGCGGACGTAACCCCGCGTTTGAATTTCGAACGACGATCCATTTTTCCAGGAAAAATTTCCTACCAGCCAGTGTAAAGAGAATATTCAATTCGAAAAATGATATGCGTGATGTAGTGCGCGTATATATATCAATATATTGAGGATCATTTGGTGAAAAGTGATTTGGTATATTTTTATCTGATTAAAAGTTACAAGGTGTTCTATCATACTATTCCAGGCGGATCGTTTTGTTTATTTTCATGGACTTCAACTCTTTTTATTTGTGAGCCGGTTTTCGTGTGGTTTTTATGTGAAACGAAACGCAATTGGATATTTTTGTACATTTTGTTTGATTATTATTTTGGTGAATATTCATTAGGAGCGTTTTGTGTAATCGCAAGCATTTTCCTGGTAAGTGTACTCCTTTAATTAAATCTCTTTATATTTTCTATTAAGAAATATTGTCTGTATTCCTTTATATTGTTTTTTTGGTGTTTTATAACAAAAGTTAATTAGACTATAATATTATAGTAAACAGAAATTTTCATTTCAGATTTATAAAATAATTGTGAAGAGTACCTAATGAAGATGTAGTCAATATGATGTAGTTTATCTTTTTCAGTACGTATTTAATAGCGTTTTTGGAAATTACAGAGATTTTTTAGCCATGGAAAAAAACGTTTCTTCCTACTAAACATACATATACTACAGATAAGTCTGTGTGTATGTATGTTTGGTATAGTAGAATCTGTTAATCTGCGGAAATCTGATTCTAATAGTGTTTGTATCACACGTGCTACGACACAAAGCAATTCACACATACCATAATAACAACAAATTCGACTAGTAGAAATTGTGATACGCGTAGTGAGATCATTTAATTTATCGATTCTGAAATAACTACCCTAGAAAATTCACACATGCCCCTGACTATAAAAACACCGAGTAGTACTTTAAAACCCTGTGGTTAGAACAGTCGTAGCAGACTTTCGTGCACGGAACCGAATTACGACGTTTCAGAAATTCTCTTCCAGTTGTTGTCGACTTCCGTGCACGATTTGAAATCACATTTTCAAAAATTAAGCTTCGGCGGATCGTACACTACATCGCAGAGATCTGTCAGATCCGTACTAGAAATGTCAATCCCCATACTAAAACCGCTCAATGCTATTGACGCAGCGCTATCGCAGTGTCGTCTGTCGAGTGCGGTTTTAGAATGGATAGCAAGGTTTTTAATATGGATCTGACAGACCTCTGCGTTATTTTAGCGCTGCGATGCCTCAAGTGTGCGATCCGCCTTCGATTGGGGAGCCAGGCTCACATTACTAGGCCACAAAGGCTGTTATTTATCAAATCTGTTGCGTGAAGTGATTTACGGAACACCCTTAATATAAAAGGTATTCTGTACCGATTTTGTAGATGTGAATATGATATCGTACATTATTATGATTTATTGAGATGGGTTTCACTTATCTAGCTGGGTTTATTGACACCAGAGTTTATTGGGTCGTTCGTTGACTTGGTGACCCACATGAAAAGAGAGGGAATTTGTGTTTTTCGGGTTCGGAAGAGTTGTCGTCAGATCTACTTAACTCACATACAGGATGTAAAAAAAATTGCTGCAAATATTTTTAGGGGTGAACCAGCACATGAAACTGAACAACATTCTCTAAGTTCGAAATATGAAAAAAAGATTTGAATCTCCCATATAAAAGGTACTTCTTCTTCTTCTTTGTCGTATCCTCATGGCTGAGGGACGAGACTTTTCTGGGCTATATTCGTCACCAGCTTTCTCCAAACTTCACGGTCTTGAGCCATGTGTATAGCCGCTTGTAAGGTGGTGTGTGTGGCTTCTTGTATTGTGTCACTCCAACGTGATGGTGCCCGTCCTCTGCTTCTTGTGCCCTCAACACGGCCAGTTATGAGGAGCCTCTCCAGACTATCTGGGTCACGTCGGACTGTGTGACCAAAGAATTTAAGGACGCGTTGGGTACAGATGGTGGATAGCCTGGTATCAATTTTAAGTTCTTTCAGGATAGATTCGTTGGTGCGGCGGTCCGTCCAGGATATTCGGAGCATCTTGCGCCAGCACCACATCTCGAACGAATCTATCTTCTTTTGAACGCTGGCTTTTAATGTCCAGGTTTCAGAGGCGTACAAAAATATAGAAAAGATAAGGGTCCTCATTAACTTTACTTTCGTTTTGCGGTTAATTCCCCGGTTACGCCATATCTTCTCTAGCCTCTTATAAAAGGTACTAGCGCCCCCTTAACAATTTGTATGAGGGTCCAAATTTTTCATATTTCGACCTATGTTTCTTGGGGAAAGTTGTTAAGTTTCATGAGTTGATTCACCCCTTAAAATATTTGCAGCTAATATTTTTACACTTCATATTATATCACGCCTTTATCCCTTGCGGGCTTAAGAGCGTTAACGGCCATAAAAATACGATCGATAACGCCACGTCTGACAAGTATTGAGGGCCCTTTTAGATGATTCGTGTATCATCGTAGTCCGTAGTGACAGGTTGTCAGCCTGTCGCTTAAAGTTGTAATACACATGAATCCCTCGAGTCCCTTAGTCGCCTTAGACAGCCACGGGAAGGAAATGGGGTGATGCTATTCTAAGCCGGCATCTATCTCACTCTATCTATAGCTTACAGCAAATCTTACATCCAACATGTTAAGCGCATCTGTAACGCATGCGTTTGTCATACGCACTGGACAGACGTAAGGAAATTTTAAATTCCATAATATACAAGTACTAAAAACTAACCGTGCCGTGTGATGCCTGTTTGGAATAGCATCACCCCATTTCTTCCCGTGGGTGTTGTAAATGGCAACTAAGGGACTCGAGGGTTTAATGTGTATTACAATTTTAGGCGACAGGCTAACAACATGTCTATTCTATTCTATTTCTTGGTTATGGCGTTTTCATTATGATTTCGCCAGTCTCGAAGTGAAGTAATGAAAATGTGGCATTACGCCGAGGGAGAGTCCACAACACAGGAGACCCTAGTCTTACGACTAGGGGCTGTGATGCGCAAAAATGTGTAGTAACAGAAACTTGATAGTATAATTTTCTGCACCACGTGGTGGCCGCTCGTCACTATTACACAATGTGGAATATATGCGTTAATTACAATTTCCTATTTACTGATTACATTCAGAATAGTTTATTGCTTAAAACACTATCAGAATTATGCACCAAACACTCAAATAAACAAGAAATATTAAATTATAATCAATACCCAACCGCCATGATGAAATAGCGGCGAACGACCCCTTAACAACATGTCACTACAGTGATACACGAATCATCTAAACGGGCTCTCACTACTTGTTAGATGATAAAAATCGCAATTTTACGATCGGTAACGCTCTGCCTACCCCGCAAGGGATAACGGCGTGATTTGTGTATGGAAAACTAACATCGACCGAGCACAAACGGATGAACCTGTAGAGTTGTTTGACGCAGTTTCATGTGTTAGACCTGCGTCAATGTCCATTTTCAGTTTGAGTTTGATATTTCCTTGCATCTGACAGACGCGTGCGTTACGGATGCGCTAAAATAGCGCTCAGTTGTGCGTTAAATGTGAGAACCACCACGTTTCTTGGTGCTCACATCTGGTCGAGACAAGAGATGAAAAAAAAAACATTGTCATTTCCTTCCTCCTATTTGTACTTTTCTCATTTCCCTCTTCGGAATATTCACAAAGAATTTCCGTACAATTTTATCACCGTGACTGTTTTATAATACCTTTCATCCTGTTTTACTGAACAATCTCAACATTGATTGCTTTTATGTTAAATGAAGAAGTAAATCGCTGAATCTTGAATGTATTCTTTGTCAAGAGACAAAGGCGGATCGCACACTTGGCGCACGACGGAGCGTTAAAATATTGTAGCAGTCTGTCAGATCCATACTAGAAACGCCACTCCCCATACTAAAACCGCACTCTACGGACGGCACTGCGATAGCGCTGCGTCGACAGCGGTTGAGCGGTTTTAATATAGGGATTGACATTTCTAGTATGGATCTGACAGACCGCTGGAATATTTTTGCGCTCCGTCGTGCGCCAAGTGTGACTACTAGGTGACGCTGTTGACATTTTTTCAGATTGAGGGATTATCTGTCAACTTCAGTGCTTACAGTGCACAATAAAAAAAACGATTGGCTTGTTCTCTTTGAAACGCGTTCTCTTGATAATTCCGTCATCATTTTTCAAATTGTTTTTTTTGGTATTTTGGGGACATGGGGTCATTCTTTAGAGGAATACAGATAAAATTATGTGAAAGGCCCACTTTTTGGACGAATAATTACAAAGTTATAGCTAGCCCACTATTCGCTGTGATGGAATCAAGAGAACTGATTTCGGTTTATGACGGAAACTTACAAATTTAATTCTAGTTGCCTTTTTTATAAGTATTGACAAGAAGTATATATACATACACATTAAGTTCTGTGTTGTAAAGAAAAATTACAAATCTGTTTTGAGTTATAATTTGATTTTCATTCAGAAAATTGAGTCCCACTGTCTAGGTGACGGATCTGATAAATATGCCCACTATTTCGGTGTCGGATCTGATAAAATGTCTTAGTGTTTGTGTCGGACGTGGCTTTCGTACGCTTGTATTTAATAAATATAAATATATAGAAGTAAATATGTAAGGAAATGTATATAAAATGAAATCAAAGATGCTTATTTAAATTTTAATATTTTGTTGTAGCTTGAAATATCTGTATATTTATGTTTTTTAACCAAATGTTTAAACTGTATATTTTAAACAGATCTACACCACTTTAATATATACGTAAGTAACTAGCTAGTACCCGCGTCTTCGTTTCGCTGAATTAATATATTGAAATAATAAAGGAACGTATTTCCCAACCGTAAAGATTGACCACAGGTGTTGTTCCTGGTGGTCTACATTTGGTAGTTCAGTCAGGCCATCAACTTCTATTTGCCAACAAAAGTAGTTCATCAAACTCAACAACTTTTGGTAACAACTTTTGATTTGGTCCCATATCTGTATCTCGTACAGTTCAGTTTGTCAACAGAAGCGACCCATCATGCCAAACAAGTTTGGCTTTGTGCCATATTTGTATCTCCTTTTGTTTGGTTGCGCTTCTGGTGGTGCTCCTGGTGGTCTACATCAGATACTCGTAACCTTTGATGTCTATTTTCCAGCATAAGGGGCTCATCAAGTTGAATAACTTTTGCTTTGGTGCCGTATCTGTATCTCCTACAGTTTAGGTGGGCTCCTTGCGGTGCACCTGGTAGTCTACATCAGGTACTCCAAACCTTCAAACTATATAGGCCAGTAGAAGCTACCTATCAAGCTGAACAACTTCTGCTGTAAAACCATATCTGTATCTCCTACAGTTTAGGTGGGTTCTTGATGGTGCACCTGGTGGTCTACTTCAGGTATTCTAAACCTTCCAAGTTTATATGCCAACAGAAGCTACCCATCAAGCTGAACAACTTTTGCTTTGGTGCCATATCTGTATCTCAACTAGTTTAGGTGGACTCCTGGTAGTGCACCTGGTGGCCTACTTCGGGAACTCCAAACCGTCGAAGTGTATATGCCAGCAAAAGCTACCCATTAAGCTGAACAACTTTTATTTTGGTGCCATATCGGTATCTCCTACAGTTTAGGTGGGCTCCTTGTGGTGCACCTGGTGGTCTATATCAGATACTCCAAACCTTCAAACTATATAGGCCAGCAGAAGCTACCTATCAAGCTGAACAACTTCTGCTTTAATACCATATCTGTATCTCTTACGGTTTAGGTGGGCTCTTGGTGGTGCACCTGGTGGTCTACTTCAGGTATTCTAAACCTTCCAAGTATATATGCCAACAGAAGCTACCCATCAAGCTGAACAACTTTTACATTGGTGTCTTACCTGTATCTCCTACAGTTTAGGTGGGCTCCTCGTGGTGCACCTAGTAGTCTACATCAGGTACTTCAAGCCTTCAAACTATATATAGGCCAGTAGAAGCTACCTATCAAGCTGAACAACTTCTGCTTTAGTACCATATCTGTATCTCCAATACTTTAGGTGGACTCCTGGTGATGTACCTGGTGGTCTACTTAATGTACTTCAGACCCTCGAGTGGTGACAAGGAGAAGCCTATGTTCGTTCTCAGTATGAAACTTCATGATAATCGGTTCAGTGGTTTGGCCGTGAAATCGTCGCAGACAGACAGACTGACAGACAGAGTTACTTTGGAATTTATAATATAAGTATGGCTAAAAAATAATATTCATTTCTACCTCCCACAAGTACATACACGATCCCAAAGATATATTTTGCGCAGAAAAAAGTTTAGTTATACGAACTGCCCAACTGTGGGCACCGATTAAGTCCCACATATATCGATTCTCTTAATTCCATCATCACCTTATCAGATCCGTCATTGCCACGATGACGGAAAGTGATGGATCTGATATGAGGGATCTGATAACCAAAGCATATTTTTTAGCTTTGTGGCAAACTTAAAGCAAGCAACTACGATTGTTACACACAATGACCTTCATTAAGCAGTGGTACATCATATTGCATTAAAAGAAAAACTTATATTTACACATGATAAGAGAAAATCGCAATTAAAGTTATGACAAAATCATGAAACAAAATTACAGATCTGAAATGACTTACCTTCTTGTGCGGATTTCCTTGAATTTGCAACGTGCCTGCCTCGTTCAGGTCCTGGGAGGCGACTAAGGTAACGTGCAGGCAGGGTTATCTTATGTCTTACTCTAACTGTCAAAGATTGACAAGCACCATAAAGGGTGCGTTCGGATATGAGAGTAGTTTGTGACACCAATGTTTAAACGGAATTGTCTATGGTAAAAGAATGAATTAATGACCTTGAAATGGCACCATAAGATACTTAAAATCACTATGCAACAATATGTAAATAAACTTATGCAAGTTTGAACAAAACACAGAACTTATTTTGGTTTCGCTTTGTAAAGTAGTGTTGGACACCACCTACGGAATCGAGAGAACGTCGTTTTAAAAAAACATTTAAAAATATCTGTAATAATTAGAACCATTTTGCGACTTTGCTTAAGGAATTAAAGGTCTATACTTCCAATAAAAAAATTGAGAAAAATATATTATCTTCAGATCAATGAGTTTTTTGGTGCCACTCACCAGTTCCCTCATCAATGAGAACATGCCGATTACTCTTATGTATGAGAAATCGTTGCTAAGCTTTTACCCATGGCTTATTACATCATTTGCACCAGCGGCGCCACCTACTACGAACTCTACGAAAAATAGGAAATTTTCTCGCCTGTTTTAAGTGTACATATAGATGGCGATCAGCTAAACTGAAAAAGCTTCTATCCTAGGAAATGTATTTTGTCTAGTTGAGTATCAATATAACTCAAATGTAAAAATTTCAACCTAACGTAAGTATATCTTGTTTTTCGTAATTTTATTTTTAACTCAAAAATCTCAGAATAGAGATAGACTAGTCAATCATGACTTAAATCATCTTTCTTATCAGATAACCAAGTGATCAACTTGCTTATCAAATTATAAACAACAACACAATTATGTAGGTAGTTCAGTTTGGTTCTTACGCTGAACTGGTTATAAAGGTGAAGGCACACTTATCCGCATCGAACGAACCTAATTTTGGAATTCTTTATATGAAATCCTATGAAACCTCGCGAATTTGTCCGAACAGAATCGGTCAATTTCGATAAATGTGTGAGGTTTCATAGGATTTCATATAGCGGAACGAGCGACAAAGAGGCACAACCGGCGTCCCCGTTCGGCAGCGTATATCTTCTCTTCCCGTTGGACGACTTAGAGATTATCCAGACCCAAGACCAGTCCTGGAGAAAGTCAACTCCGCAACGGGGTGTCCGTCAGGCGCTTGTGTCAAAGGTCTATCGTACGGCAGACTCCTGCAGTCGACCTGGCTCCACACGTACTCGTCGTTCCTGTGAATTCAGCCAGGGAGGCCGAGAGAGTGGCGCAGGTCCCGGGTAACCCCGCGTTTTCTATAATTGCGTCCCAGGCAACATAGTGTCTGTGCTCTTGCCTCAGACACTGACTGAATTGACGTAAGAGGCCAGTGACGACTTGAGCTGGGTTTTTGCATCCAACATGAATCCCCATGAATAAGTGTGTTATTTTGTTGGCATAAATGGAAGCCTAGAGTGAGGTGGTTACAAATTACCGGTCAAAGGTTATTTTTCAACAACAAATGCCAAATGATTCCGTGGCATTTTGAATAGACGACCCTCACGGACAGAGGACCTTCCATTAAAGGGCCCAATAGTCAATTTACTAGCCCATGTAGGCAGTTATCTAATTATTGGCTGCACCTACCTAATCGGTTTAAGGGGCACAGCACAGCTAGAGCAGTGATAGCATCCTTATATGCTCTGTGATAAGGGGATTGGTTTTGATTGCACTCTGACGTGCTTACAAAATCATACATGCACATGTCACGCCTTCAGCCTTTTGGGGGTAGGCAGAGCGGCAGCCGGAAAAATACGGTTGCTATCGCCACGTTTGACAAATATTACAAGACCGTTAAAAAAAAGTGTTACACTATAGTGACAGGTTGTCATTGTCAGCCGGTCGCCTAAAATCGTAATACACATGAGACCCTCGATTTCTTCAGTCGTCTCACACGGCAGACATACAAGTTACGACAGCACAAGTTACTATTTGGGGGTTCAACGTATACTAGTTTTCACGCAGTTTTTAAGTACCACCAGCATAGCTCGATCCTTAAAATAATTGGTGTGGATAGTAGTGTATGCATCATATTTCCAATTAGCATTTTCCCGTAGGAATAATAGATGTTTTCCCGGCAAGTATTATACTGAAAAACCTGCTTCTTGAATCACTCTATATCTATTAAAAAAAACATTAAAATCCACTGGGCAGTGTAAAGATTTAAGCATACATACATACAGACGAGAAAAGCGACTTTGCTTTATCGAAAAAAAATGGCTGCCATATTTCACGAAGCATGTAATCACGACATGAAATGGGTAGCGACGTCAATTCTCTTGAACGCAGGCCATTTCAAAATATTAGGATATGGCCGTAAGGTGCCGACTAAGACAGATCGCACACTTAACGCACGACGGAGCGCTAAAATATCACAGCGGTCTTTCAGATCCATACTAGAAACGTCACTATCCAATTCTCTCCAAACTAAAACCGCACTCGACGGACGACACTGCGATAGCGCTGCGTCGACAGAGGTCGAGCGGTTTTAGTAAGGGGATTGACATTTCTTGGGAAGGTAAAGACAATAGATTTAGGCCTTTTTCACACTTAGCGCACAACGCAGCGGTCTGATCCATACTAAGTAGAAATGTCAATATCCCTATACTAAAACCGCTCAACCGTTATCGATGCAGCTGCGTAAATAATGCGGATGCCTTAGAAAACGCTGCTGTTTCGACAGCGGTTTTATTGTGGGGATTGAAGTTTCTAGCATATGGATCTGACAGACCGCTGCGTTACGGATGTTTTATTTTAGCGCTGCGTTGTTCTTTAAGTGATAAAAAGGCCTAACAGTTCCCTTTCTTGTCTAAAAATATAGGAACCGTAACTAACAAATAAAAAAAACACGAAAAATCATAAACAACCTACGTACGTCAGAATCGTGGCAAGTGTTAACAAAATTGATTCACTTTTTATCATATTGTGCGTCATGATTATCAACGTGTGACAACATTTGACAACGGCCGCCGTGACGTGACACCAACGTGCTAATAACCTCCGCGACATTGTAGGTTAACTAGTTAACCATACCACCAAGCAAGCATGATTATTTAAAAAATGGAACCCCGACTGCTGTAGTTTCCTTATGATAATGATATAACCCCATTTCCGCCCTTGGGGGTCGTAAAAGGCGACTGAAGGATGAATCCAGGTCGGGCAGCAGCGTTGCCTGTAAATATGTACAATATCTTGTCCTGCGCTCGCCAATCCGCCAATATTGGGGGAGGCCCATGTCCAGCAGTGGACTGTTGTGGCTGTTGAAATAAGTAAGTAAGAAGTAATGATATAGTTGATGCTAAATAAAATGCTTGTTGAAATATTACGATGTACGATTATGTAGGTATTGATGACTTAAAAAACCTTTTTTTATACTTATTTTACATACATGTTTATTCTAGATTAAATTTCTTTTTTAATATTCTTATTTAATTTTTTTTTATTTATGATTTTTATTTATATCTTAGGCAGTGTCACTCTCGCAGCAGAGACGAATCTAACGACACCTCATTATGTCATAAAAGAATTGTCCACATACATATGTACATACTCTCGAAAACGTCCTTCCTCCTTCCGATTCAGTCGGGTAAAAAGTAGTTTAATCTAATATTATGTCCTTCAAGATGGCTGACGAAAATACTAGATTTAGTTTAAAAATATCATCGTGACTTACCTACGACTATATTTGGTGCTGGCGAAAAACACACTTGACGCACGACGGAGCGCAAAAATATCGCAGCGGTCTGTCAGATCCATTCTAGAAACGTCCCTCCCCATACTAAACCGTACTCGAAGGATGTCACTGCGATGGCGCTGCGTCAACAGCGGCTGAGCGGTTTTAGTATGGGGATTGACATTTCTAGTATGGATCTGATATACCGTTGCGATATTTTTGCGCTCCGTTGTGCGTCAAGTGTGTTCCTCGCCTTAGCGATAAGGCCGCCTTTTTATAAATACTGTTTATTTTGTTAGTGTTTTTCTGTTGTTCATTTAGTGCAAAAGATAATTATTATGTGTTTAAATTCTTGGTCTCACACAAACCACACGACTCGGTTCCACGCGAAAAGGCTAACCTGTCCCGAATCCTAGGTGAAGTCAAAATTCAAATACCTTCAAAAATTTTATTTGAATTGAATGTGGGTTAACGATGTTTTTCCTTCACCGGGAGCAATCGGTAAGTGTACGTGAGTAAAAACACGTTGGTACATGACGGGGATCGAACTCGGGTCTCACGATTGCAAGACCGGTGTCCTAACCACTTGGCCACCGGCGTTCTCTAAAAGGTACTTTATTGTCTTTATGAAAAGTTCTAAAAGCTTTCCTCTGTCACTATACCTTTACAAAATTCTAATGGGGTCCCGAGTATTCGTGCGATAAAATAAATTAGTTTGTTACCCAGCGGTCACAAATTAATTATCTTAAAGGACCTTGCACAATTACAGCGTGTTACGCATTACCCTAAAGCAATAAATAGGGTTGGCACTAGTATCAACTTTTTTTAATTAGTCAAGGCACTAAAAAAGGCAAAAAAACAAGAAAAGTTAGGGTCATTAGGTATGTAAGTGGGTAAGGTATGTAAGGTATTTCACACACACAAATCACGCCTGTATCCCTGGCGAGGTAGGTAGAGCGAGCGTTTTGAGGGTCGTTTCAGATAAGTCGTGTATCACTATAGTGACAGGTTGTCAGCCTGTCGCCTAAAATTGCAATACACATGAAGCCCTCGAGTCCCTTAGTTGGCTTCTACAACACCCGCGGAAATGGCTTGGGGTGATGCTATTCTAAGCCGGCATCACACGGCAAAGTGTTTACTATTTTGCAGAAATATCCACAAGATAGTAATTTCGAATATTTGGTGTTTCAATCAAACACTAGATATTGCTATAATTTTTTTGTTAATACAAACGAAACAAGCGAAAAAAATTCACGCCACCGATGGGACTCGAACCCGCGTCTTCTGCCTAGCCGGGTCTGACGTGTTAACCATTACACCACGGTCGGCGTGTTTCGTTTGTATTAACAAAAAGTTAATATCATTATGTAAGTTTAAACGATTTATGATGTTGTTGTTGTTGTTTGCCGTGTGATGCCGGCTTAGAATAGCATCACCCCACATCCTTCCCGTGGGTGTCGTAAGAGGCGACTAAGGGACTCGAGAGTATTGGTGTAATTACAATTTTTAGGCGACAGGCTGACAACCTGTCACTATAGTGATACACATGTTTTCCGACACAACCTTAGAAAACAATACTCAAAAATGTCAGACGTGGCGATAGCGACCGTATTCTTACGGCCGTTAACGCTCTGCTTACCCCGCAAGGGATAAGGGCGTGATATATGTATGTATGTATGTTGTTTTGGTAGAGGATTGGATTGGGCGTTATGAGTTTTGTTCGTTTAAAGATAAAATTTTATGGTCGTCTTACTAAAATGTGTATAATACCTACTTTGCACGTATTCATCCATAATAAACAATAATAATATATTAATAATAATACAGGGTGTAAATTTTTTTCTGCCAATATTTTAAGGGGTGAACCAACCCATGAAAGTAAACAACTTTCCCCAAGGAACATAAGTCGAAGCATGAAAACATTTGGACTTCCTATACAAAACTACCGACTGACCAAGTCAATTTGTATAGAAAAATGTTCTCATATTTCGACCTATGTTTCTTGGGGAAAGTTGTTCAGTTTCATAGGCTGGTTCACTATTTAAAATATTTGCAGCAAATATTTTTACACCCTGTGTTATGGTTTCATCGAGCCTACGAGCAGAATAATTGCCTACATGGCGAAACATGGCGAAGTAATGTGGACGAAGTATGCGCGGTAGGCCAACTTGCTCCTTTCATCGACCGGCGCGATTCGCCAACTGGCTCTCTGCCTACTCGAGTGCTTAGCCTACTTCAGCTACTCGTCACCTGCGCGAAAACTGTCATGATGTACAGTGAACATAAAAAGTCTGTTCGGTTAGTTCCTATTAGGTGGCGCTGGCTGTACATGAAACTTTTTTTTGGAAGCTCTGCAGCGATTTCCCATAGATAAAGAGCCCCTGAACTTGACAGGAAATCCCTCATCAAAGGCATACATAACCTAGTGTAGACAAGTGTTGCCATCAAAATCAGCCTAAGAAATCCTTCTTGCCTACGTCAGGTTGTGTTCTGAAAACTGTCAATTAGGGTCGAAAATTCCGAGGTGCGAACCCTGTCGAACTCACAAATTACGAGTCCCCTAATAAAACCCCAATCTGGAGGGTCAACTCTGTGTCTTAGAGTAAACCAGCCGAAATAAAGGGTCTCATAGGATCTACATTACCTGCAGGCACACCAACTTTGATCTTAAAACATTGGCAAAGAAGATGATAGAAGGAAAATCATTACATAGTACGAAATAAATCGCTTTTTACGTTTTTCTGTCTACTGTCATGAACGCCGCTACGTCCTTCTAAACCACGAAACGGATTTTGATGCGGTGTTTTTTTAAGATTTGTTATCGTAACTTTAGCTAGATATATGAAATTTGACTTTCCTGAAAACATTAAACTGAACAACTTTCCCCGAGAACCAAGTTTTACGTTCCAATTAAAAAAATACTTATCTCTTGTACATTTTTTTTAACGTGACAACGCTTATAATTTGATGGAGACGGCTACGAAAACGAAAATGTTTCTCGAAATGTTTTTAACATGACTCATTCGGCTTATAAATGAATAGGTCATTGTAAAAAGAGAATTGACAGACACAATTTTCTCTTTTTTATAACAAATCTATGTTCCGAGTAGGATAAAAAAATTAAGGCACTGGCTCGGGGCTGGCCAGGCTGACCACACAGCATGTAACTTGCGCCAGCTACAGTTTGACCTGCAGCTTTTAGAGCTTAGCGTTATCAGGAAAGTTCGTTCGGTGCCACCCTGTATACACTGTAACCGGATATTATGTGCAAGTCAGGGATTGTGTGCCAAGATGACCACAGTGTACCTATACATACATACAATTACGTTCACATAACATACATACACATCTCTCTCTCTCTTTTCGTGTGGGACACTAAGTCATCCAACGACCCAGTGAACCCTAGTGCCAGAATTTTTCAACCGCCTTCTACAAGTAGCAGGCTTCTGACATGGTTGTGTAACGACCGCCGTCTAAGTGATCATAGACAGCAACCGGGACCTACGGCTTAACGTGCCATCCGAAACACGGAACCACATGATTCTTGGAGGTTGTGAACGTAGTGTTTACACAGTGTGGAAAAATAAATTTAGTTTAAGAAGTCACTCATGGTCTCACAGAATACCAGCGCTGTAGATCGCTACTACTGTCTGCCGCACATGCTAAGTGACGTCCATTTTCGGTACATAACATGTTTCAAGTTTCTAGTATAATTGTTTTAAATTTTTCCTTTGTTGTTGTGTTGCGTTAACCAAAATAAATTTATTATTTCTTTCTTTCTTTCTTTCTTTCTTTCTTTACTCATCATCATCATTGGCCTCATGCGTCTGTCAGACAATTTAATCAGTGTCTGAGGCAAGACTTGAAGTTTCCTCTCCACAGACACTGCGTTGCCTTGCCTGGTACGCAATTTTGCAAAACGGAGGGTTGCCCAGAACCTGCGACAATACAAAGGAAAATGTAACTTATTACAGTACGAGGATTAGAATGAAAGTCATATGCCCTTTATATACTTTGCAAAGTTTTCGAATTTACAGTTCGTACGAACGGGGTGCCTTAGAAAGACCGACTTTTCCGAAAAAGCTCAAAAGTTATGCGCTTAAAGCTGTTGTCCAAAAATACTACATACCTACTCTATTTATAGTTTTCGAAATATCTAAAATTTGAATTATTAAACAGAAAAATAATAAATGAAAGTTAGTGTTTTCACGCTATTGAAAATAGAGAGACATGATGTCATCTATTCGTATTTTCATGCAAAATATCGTTCTAAAAAGTAGCTCATATTTTAACCTGCCAGACTTCATGTAAACTATCCCGATGGGTACATAGGTTGTTCATAAAAAAAAATGGATCTATACAATAAACTGCTAACGAAGGCGGATCGCACACTTAATGCACGTCTGAGCGCTAAAACATCCCAGCAGCGGTCTGTCAGATCCATATGATACTACGAGTAGTAATGTCAATCCCCATAGTATAAAACCGCTCAACCGCTGTTGACGCAGCGGTATCGCAGTGTCGTCTGTCAAGTGCGGTTTTAGTATAGGGATTGACATTTCTAGTAATGACGTTTCTAGTATGGATCTGACAGACCACTGCGATATTTTTGCGGTCCGTCGTGCGTCAAGTGTGCGATCCACTTAATTCTCACATCGGATTGCGCTACGACTACATCTACATTCAAGGGAATCTACGGATCTGCATCTAACTACAGGTTATGTAGGTTAATCTTAAGCCTGGCACACTGCCAGTTGTCTGTTGTATGTAATATACAAGGTGTAAAAATATAAGCTGCAAATATTTTAAGGGGTGAATAGAACAGCCTATGATACTGATCAACTTTCCTATTTCACTGATTGAGTCGATTCAATGCAAAATTTACTTTTAACCCACTTCAAAAAAAGGTGGTTCTCAGTTTAACCTGTATGTATGGTATGCATGTGTGTTTGTCCGCGATTATCTCGCGTTTGGATGAGACGATTTTAATTCGATTTTCAGAAAATTAGTTGTCAGACTTAGGAGAAGGTTTTAGGCATAATAACTGACAAAAAGTGGAGGGTCGCACTTTTTGCGTCCGTTGCAAGTCGGTTCTCTTTTAAAAAAGTTATAGCATCAATAAATTCTTGCGACCTCTAACCCTACAATTTCCAGTGACGTCATTTTTGTTTACATGATTATAGTCATTCAACATTAATTGGGCCTATACAAAACCATGTACAAAACATACTTGCCTAATATTTTGAAGGGAGGACCTTAAAAAATGTAAAAGGTATAAGCTTTTATTGATCCAATAAAATTAATTGCCCTGATCCGGCTTTGGGCATCCAATTTCTAATGCAATATAAAAATTTCATTTCTTTTTTGATGCATGGAGTGATTTAATAAAAGGTTTATAATGTACACGACATTTTCTTATATACAGGGAGGTGAGAAATATCAAATTCTTCTGAGAAAATGGCTAGCCAGGGGGTGAAGCCGTTGGACGCGCCGCTAGTCAAATTTAAAAAGATACACATACATACATACACATATCACGCCGATATCCCTGGTGGGGTAGGCAGAGCGTTAACGACCGTAAAATTACGGTCGTTATCGCCACGTCTGACAAATATTGAGGGCTGTTTGAAATAATTCGTGTATCACTATAGTGACAGGTTGTCAGCCTATCGCCTAAAAGTTGTAATACACCTGAAACCCTTAGTCCCTCAGTCGGCTTTTACGACTTCCATGGGTAAGAAATGGAGTGATGCTATTCTAAGCCGGCATCACACGGCAAAAAATAAAAAGATATAAGTAGTAAGTAGATAAGAAAAAATAATTCTACATTGTGTGGTTTATTTATGTATCGTATGGCATTGATTTTAATCACTGCAATATTCATGTGGTACATACAGTATTGCATGTATTAGCGAAATATATAAAATTATGTTTTGTATCAGTAGTTTCGTTGCTAGTAACTAGCATACAATTTATATTTTTTTATTTTATCTCTTGTAGGTTTGTCTAAGCAAGCGGATTGACTGACTAGACTTCTGATGCGTCTATCGAAATAAATGCCATGCCCACCTTAAATGAAAAATTAAATAAAAAATCTTCGAGCGCCAGAGTGCGCTCACCACAATAAATCGTGTTTTCGATTATGAGCATTTTTGACCTTTTTTCGCTATAATTAAAAGCCATAATCCCGCAAGGGATAAAGGCGTAATATATGTACTTACTTACTTACTTTGCCGGCTCGACAACCCAAAGTGAGTCTTGGCCTCCGATACGAAAATGGCGAAATCTCGTAATATATGTATGTATGTATAATCGAATCATATGTTTTTTTTTATATTAGTGCTAGCGCGATACGTATGATGGTTTCCTGGTGGTCCACAGGTATCATCACACCAGCTTGTAGCAGCCCACTGCTGGACATATAGGCCTAACCCAGGGTACATACATACATACATAAATCACGCCTTTATCCCTTACGGGATAGGCAGAGCGTTAACGGTCGTAAAAATACAATCGCTATCGCCACGTCTGACAAATATCGAGGGCCGTTTGAGATTATTTGTGTGTCACTAGTGACAGGTTGTCAGCCTGTCGCCTAAAAGTTGTAATACACCAGGAAACCCTCAAGTCCCTCGGTCGCCTCATACGACACCCACAGGTAGGAAATGGGGTGATGCTATTCTAATCCGGCATCACACGGCAGGTACCCAGGGTACGTACAAGGCATAATATCTCCCATTTTCGCCAACCAATCGCTAGGTAGATAATATTTTACCAGTTGAATCTTAAACTTTGCTCTGAATCTAAAACTTGCTTCGCTTAAAACACAGCACTTAATATTCACATAAACCTGTCTTAAGAATCACTCTGTTTATAAATGAAAAACCGCATGAAAATCCGTTTATTAAGTGTTTGAAACCATCGCGAACACGACACGAATATTTAAGTAGCTGAGTGAAAGCCGGGACTCTAAAGTTTGTAATAATAATACATAATATATCGAAGTGTTTCCGCCGATCGCTATATACAACTTCCAAATATATCCGGACGGACCAGTCGGTCCCCTGGTCACAACACCCGACCAGGCGAGTAGCTACTCTCTTCCCTCCTCCGTCGTCACTCGGCCAACTGGCCTCATCATCATCACTCCTACTCTCTCTTTTTGTGTGGGACACCGAGTCGTCCAACGACCCGATGAACCTTAGTGACAGAATTTTTCAACCGCCTTCTACAAGTAGCAGGTTTCTGACTCCTACTGCATCCTGCTTTAGTCACACTTTTATTGCTGACAAAAATACCTTCCCGAATAAAAAACACATCGTAGCCCCAACAAATGCTTTCAGGATTTTATGTCTGTCATCTATTGGTACATCGCTTCCCTCAGGATTTTATTCCTGTCATAACTTCTCACCGGCAAAATGCAAATGTCTACAACTTCACTCTATCTGGGTTCGGCGGCTCAGCTGAACATGACCCAAATATCAATATTGGAAATGGTTTTAGGCAGTTTCCGGAATTGGGACTAAAGGTTTTCTCAGACTGCGTGTTAGTGCTCGAAGTGTGATAAGTGATATTCTAATAGGCACCTTTTATTCACATTATACTGCCGTGTGATGCCGGCTTAGAATAGCATCACCCCACATCCTTCCCGCGGGTGTCGTAAGAGGCGACTAAGGGACTCGAGGGTATTAGTGTATTACAATTTTTAGGCGACAGGCTGACAACCTATCACTATAGTGATACACATGTTTTCTGAAACAACCTTGGAAAACAATCCTCAAAAATGACAGACGCGGCGATAGCGACCTTATTCTTACGGTCGTTGGCGCTCTGCCTACCCCGCAAGGGATAAAGGCGTGATATATGTATGTATGTATGTATACTGTTTAAATCGAGTCTACGCGAGGAATAAACAGTAAAACAAACAGTATATTGTGTACAAAGCGCGAAAGTCTTAAACAAATTTTAGCAAACCTTTTATTCATTGATCATCCGGATCTTGGAAACAGCTTCAACGATTTTCATGAAACTTCGTATAAATGTAGGGATTTTCGGGGGCAATAATTTAAAATTTCCTTAAATCTTTCTTTTCCCCGTTTTTTGGCAGTTTTTATAAAACTAACAATGCCATCTATTAAGGCATAAAAAAGGACGAGCCAAGTCTACCAGCTGATTATTATATGAATAGCTGTAAAATGTCCATTTCTAGCCGTTAAGTTTTTACATACATACATATATCACGCCTTTATACCTTGCGGGGTAGGCAGAGAGTTAACGACCGGAAAAATACGGTCGCTATCGCCACGTCTGACAAACATTGAGGGCCGGTTGAGATAATTCGTGTATCATTATAGTGACAAATTGTCAGCCTGTCGCCTAAAAGTTGTCATAAACATGACTCGAGTCACTTAGTCGCCTCTTACGATATCCACGGGGAAGAAATGGGGTGATGCTATCCGAAGCCGGCAGCTTTTTAATAGCGTCTTATAGGCGTACTTTATCTAGCTTGGTTAGTTCTCTTACTGTATGCATGTCAAGGAATACACTATGTAATGTACCTATTTTTTCTTGTTTCGTGTAGAACCTCGAGTCGTCCAACGATTGATGAACCCTGATCTTACCCTGGTGTATGTTCTATCAAGTAAGTATTCTTTGATCTTAGTTAACACCTATCGAGGATCAGGGGTCAGTCTACATTGGCATTGGCAATTTCTTGTATCAAACCGAACGGAATATTTCCTTCGTTAGTAAGATAATGCGTAGGTTAGATTTACTGGATAGGTAGTGGGTATTTCGTATCACAGATAGGTATTCGAGCGTTGCAATGTGAAATGCAATACAATGCGCTCGCCATTCAGATTCTAAAGGCTTTGTTTCAACTGCAATTGTTTCTGAATGATCACAGTGATGGACCGTGAGTACGATTGACCGTGTGATGTCGGTTTGAAACAGCATAGCCCCACTTCTACCCGTGGGTGTCGGGTAGTGTAAGGAACGGTGTAATGAAAACTTTGCAGGCGTGATCAGACCATGAAACTGCCTCTTGCCCGGCACTACACGAAAAGACAATAGATAACATTTTAAGGCGAATCGCACGTCGCGTCAACAGCGGTTGAGCGGTTTAAGTATGGGGATTGAAATTTCTAGTATGGATCTGACAGACCGCTGCGATATTTTTGCGCTCCGTCGTGCGTTAAGAGTGCGATCTGCCCAACAAAAAGTCAAAACGAATAGATAAATCAAATCAAAATATTTTTTTGCTTCCTGCTTTATGTTCATTATTATTTATTATTATACAGCAAAAGCTGCGAGATTTGTAAATAATTGTTATTAATTTTACATTTTAAACCCAAATATTAATTTAAGTTATGCAAAGCAATTCATAAAACACACTTTAAGTTGAGTTTGTAAATTGTTTGAGAAACAATCGGTGTGGTGTTTATGAAGATTAAATTCGAATTTCGAATCAAAATTGTTGTTTTTTGAAATTGGAATGTTGTGGCGGCGGTTATTGAATTCCTTGAATATTATTTAGATGTTCCCGCACTGCATGTTGGCATTTTTTTCTTGTCGCTGGATAGAAGAACGGAACGTTTTTTTGGAACTTAGACTTGGACTCATTTGGAACGAAAGTGTCAGTGCGTGCCAGACTGTCAGTCAGTGTTGTAATGTTTTTTTTTAGTCTTTTGGTCTTGGAATTTAGTAACATAGTGAGTTCAACGCCATCTACAGAGTTCTTGGAATATGAAATTTATTTTATTTTTAGGCGGGTCGCACACTTGACGCACGGCGAAGCGCTTAAATATCGCAGCGGTCTGTCAGAACCATACTACAAAATGACAATCACCATACTAAAACAGCTCAACCGTTGTTGACGCAGCGCTATCGCAGTGTCGTCCGTTGAGTGCGGTTTAGTATGGGGCGTTTCTAGTATGGATCTAATAGCCGCTGCGATATTTTAGCGCTCCGCCGTGCGTCATGAGTGCGACCGGCCTTAAAAATAAAACTTTCTTTCTTTAATTTAGTATTGAGATAATTTAGATCTTTGTTTAATTTAAAAACTTGTTTAATAAAAAATCTATAAAACATTCACCTTATTAAGGACAACGGTTTTGTATAGTACAAGGTTTTACCAAAGTGAAAACGAAATTGATCTTCAAAATACCTGCCCATTACCTTATGACGAAGCAAGCGAGGACAGACAAGGTGAAAAATGACCGAAAGTGTTCAGACCGAGGTTAAGGCCCATCAGAAAATATGTGACCCTCTCGGTTCGTCGTCAATTCTTTTTACCCCGAAAAGGTGTCATAAGAATTATGATTGATGAGTCATAACTTCGTCAGGTAAACCTTATGATACCTCTTCTTTAGAAAATAAGCTAAAAATTTTCTAGCGGCTCACTACTAGCTAACCATTTTCTCGTCACTATATTTCTGAAACGGCTATCAAATGTTTGTCAGGCGTGGCGACACTAGCGACAGCGATATTTTTAGGGCCCCTAACGCTCTGACTAACCCGTAAGAGATAAAAACGTGTTCCATGTATGTATTTTCTCAAGGCCAAGTGTTACAAGAGTTGAAACCCCGTGGGGACGTGTTATTATAACAGTGACACACGCAACCCACGGTACAAGTAAAGGGGGGGTTATAGGACAAACGGAAATTGTGGGGGTGAGGCTCCGTGGGGGAAGTAGGACGCAGCCACCCCCCGGAGAGTGGCACCAGATTAATAAAATACATAGGTGATGCATCCTGTATTGGAGTTTTATGAGGTACGATTTGTTTAATCAGCTAGCTAGGGTAAGATTCAAGATTCAAGATTCAATCGTTTATTTCCAAGTAGATTCACAATGAATACTTTTAGAATGTCAGAGAGTTACAATACAATAATGTCACTGAATAAATGAATGAGTCATTGTAAACAATAACAATTTTCAGTTCCTAATAGAATCGCGGACGAGTGGGATAAAAATAAAAAAATAAAAAAAATAATAAAGGCACTGCCTCGGGGCTGGCCAGGCTGACCACACATCATGTAACTTACATCACCACCATCAATTAATGAAATCAGTTAAATTAAAGACAAAATATTTAAAAAATGCTTGTTACATGCTAATCAGCCGGACCCCCTGAACAGGAAAACCACCCAAAAACCTGCTCAGAAGTGCTCCTAATCTCAATTTACAATTTGTACCTATAGAATAGGCCCTAAGCTACCCTAGCTAAGTTTTATAATTATATATATATTATTAGCCCAAAAGACGGCTACGCTAAAATAAAATAAAAGTATTACAGTAGATAATTCTAACTGTTTCGTCTTCCTTACTAATTATGCCAATTGTAAATTCCATGCACGTCCCGATCTGGTATTAAAAATGACTGCATGTTTCTTGTGCTGCGCTGGAATTTCAGAGGACCATGCCTCCTTGTCATTAACATAATCATCTTACTTATAATAAGCTTTATAACATAATGTTCTCCTAATAATAGATTTAAATTTACTTTCAGATAAACATAATATATTTTCCGGTATTTTGTTATAGTATCGTATACTTAAACCTTCAAATGAAGTCCTTACTTTAGCTAGTCTATACGTGGGTTGATCTAATTTATTTTTACTCCTTATATTACGATTATGTCTTTCATGATTTTTTGTGAACGTATGAATATTCTTTCTGACATACATGATATTTTCATAAATATATTGACACGGCACAGTCATAATATTAATTTCCTTAAACAGTTCTCTGAGAGAATCACGACTGCCAAGTTTATAAATTGCTCTAATGGCCCTTTTTTGAAGAATAAATATTGTTTCAATATCAGCGGCGCGGCCCCACAGCAAAATTCCATAGGACATAATGCTGTGAAAATAACTAAAGTAAACAAGTCGTGCAGTTGCAACATCTGTAATTTCTCTAATTTTACGTACCGCATAGGCAGCTGAGCTTAATCTACCCGATAAAGATGTAATATGAGGGCCCCATTGGAGCTTTGAGTCAAGAGTAATCCCTAAGAAAACTGTGCTGGTACTAAACTCCAATTTTTCATTATTAAGTGCAACATAGTTATTCAAAGAATGTACTACATTTGGCAAAATACATACAATACATTTGGCATAATACACATTTAGTTTTTTTCGCATTTAGAACTAAATTGTTTGCAGTAAACCAAGTATGAATTTGCCCAAGAGTGTGATTTACTTCGTCATAATTATGCGCTCGTCTATCAACCTTAAATATAAGGGATGTGTCATCAGCAAATAAAACAATTTTGGACAAATTCTCTACCATGTAAGGCAAATCATTAATGTAAATTAAAAATAAAAATGGACCTAATATAGAACCTTGCGGTACACCAATTTCAACACTAGATCCCTGTGATTTGGTGCCGTTTACTTGTACCTTTTGCGTTCTATTATCTAAATACAAATTCAGAAATTTCAGAGCTGCGTTTCGAATACCGTAGTGTTCTAATTTTACCAATAAAGTTTCATGATCTACGCAATCAAATGCCTTGGAAAGATCACAAAAAACACCAATGGCGTCCTTTGATTCTTCCCAAGCGTTAAATACATGTTTGACCAGAGCAACACCAGCATCTGTGGTACTACGTCCCTTTGTAAAACCGAATTGCTGGTTGTGTAACAAGTTGTTGCTATTAAAATGTACGATATTAAATGTACGCTATTAAAAGGTACGTATTGTACGAATATCGAGATTACTGGTACTCCATCCATAACAGTCTACTGTTGAACACTCCTGTCTACCAGTTGTAAATTTTTGCAGTCTGACAGCCTGTCACTTAACACGAATTATCTAAAACAGCCAAAAATATTTGTCAAGCGTTGCGTTGACGACCGTATTGTAGCAGCCGTTAGCGCTCTGCCCATCCTGCAAGGGATAAAAGCGTGACATGTGTGTGTATTAAAAAGTCCACAGATTCAGAGAAAAATTTCTCAGTAGTGTCACATCATGCAAAGTCATAAATAAGCAAATATTTCTTCCTAGTTCTGAAATCTTTCATAAATATGAATATTTTCATTACGTACTATCATAGCAGTATTTTCTCTTCCCGTCTTACATGCTCTTAAAATCAATTCAGAATGTATAATCTCATTCTCAAATCATAAAAAAACGTGATTTAATGAAACATTCATCCATATGTAAAATTCCTTTGATGTGGCCTATCACGAATATTTTCAGAAATATGGTAGGTAGACTCTTTTTACGAATATTTTCGCATGAATGTTTAATTCAATTTTGTCACTGCGAGATGTGACAAAATATTCCATACGACAAAAATTTGTGAAAAATTGTAACATCAAAGGTAAAGTAAATATTGTACTAAGTAAATAAATATCCTGAACAATTCAGAGGTAAATATTTGTTACAAAAGTGTATTAGACCATGAAAAGACAGTATTAGGTACTAATACGCGGGCCTATGCCTATGAGAATTGATATTTTTGTTTAAATTAAAGGAAAATGGGAGTATGGCCGCCACCGACAACAGAATCTAGAAGATCCTCATCATAAGCTGATATGATAATATCTATAAGCTGGATTCATAAAATTATCTTACATCCAGACAACATCTACTTATATGCTACTTGAGCGTGTGTTACCTTACTACGTCGGGATTACAACTCTTATTTGCTACTTAGGTAACCTTACGTCAGGATTACAACTGTAGCTATTTGCACTGTGGGCGTGTATTGTCTTGGACCTCCCATACAACTTGACTTGGTCGGTCTGTAATTTTGTATTGAAGGTCCAAAATTTTTATTCCTATTTCGACCTATGTTTCTTGGAGAAAGTTGTTCAGTTTCATTGGCTGATTCACCCCTTAAAATATTTGGAGCTAATATTTTTACACCTTATATAAGCAAAGAAGCTTACTATACTACTCATATAGTTAAGCGCCGTTAAAAGTAAAATTTTATATATTCAATTTGAAACCCGCAGTGCCGTATCCTTTTGCATCAAGCTTACTTTGAAATCGGAACGCAAAATATTCACAAAGGACCGGCTATCTGTTTCTGTACCTATATTATTGTGTGGCCACGAAAATTGCGGCAGAAAGAGCGTGCAGCGGGTATAAACTTGCAGTAGGTACAGTGAAGTTAAAAAGTGCATATAGAGAGCCACCAAAAATATACTCATGCTTGGCAGGTGGATTGGCGAGTGCAGTACAAGATAGTGAGTTGAAGAGGAGTGCAGTGGATACCTTAGTTGCTTTTTACTACACAGGGTGTCTTTAAGACTGGTGTCTCTAAACACAGGCTACTTTTGCTTAAATATGGACACTAAACACCCATATAAGTTAAAGAGAAATAAATTATTTTATTATTTATTATTATTATTTTATTAATGTGCCGTGACATGCAGGCTTCGAATAGCATCATCCCATTTCTTTCCCGTGGGTGTCGTAGAAACTCACTAGGGACTCTAGGGTTTCATGTGTGTTGCAATTTTAGGCGACAGGCTGACAACCTGTCAGTATAGTAATGCACGGTTTATCTAAAACGACCCTCAAACATTTGTCAGACGTGGCGATAACGACAGTAGGTAATTTTACGGTTGTTGACGCTCTGCCTACCCCGCCAGGGATATAGGCGTGATATGTGAATGTATGTATTATTTTATTACGATACCCACGGGCAGAGTCGGGGACGCTATTCTATGCCAGCATCACACGGTTAATCCTCATACCACACAATAGAATTATTTTAGTTTCTTATCGCTAGAATCTGTACAATTGATCGCTATTTTCGTGGCCTGGTTTTTTGTGTAAAGGGTTTCATCGGACGGCTGTTTGAAACCGAATACTCGATGAACAAATTAGCGAGAATTTTGTAAATTTTGCTACAGTAGGAAAATTTCTTTTATTATTTTTTTAATTATTATTCTAGGCGAATGGATAGATGGCGATGTGCTTGGTATGTTCCCGCAAAGAACGGAGCGTAATAAATGGGTACCACAGAATACCAGCGCTGTAATACCTGCTGCGTATTATGGCATATGCTGAGTGGCATACCCTTTTCAAATTACCTACAAACTGTGCCTAGTATATAATTTACTTATAATAAGTTACTTTGAAATAAAGATTTTTATTTCTATTTCTATTTAATATTTATTTTTTGTTTTCTTGACACTTAGACTCGGACTCATTTGGAACGAAAGTGTCAGTGCATGCCAGACTGTCAGTCTGTGTTGCAATGTGTTTTTAGTCCTTATGACTTGGAATCTATACTGGAATCTAGTAACATAGTCGGTCGTCTATCGAGTCTCGGAATGCAGGTTTTTTTTTATTCGCAAAAAGAAAATCTATTGATATTTTCTTTCATGCTTTGGAGGCGTATTTGGACGGTACGTCAACAGTCATTTCATTGCAGAATCATATTAATTACTTTTTGAACATGATCATAACCAAACAGTTTCACAAATCTAAGAAAATACTAAAAACTATACCAAAAACTTGATTGTTTAGTGACATTTTCATTGTTATTTCGCCAGTTTCGAATTGATTAAGCTCAGGTTTAAAGTGGTCAGGCTTTAAAACCTAAAACTTAAAATAAAAAACCTGGGTTGAGGGCGCTAAAAACTGTCTCACCATGGCCTCACCTTGGTTTTGTGGAAAAATTCAATTTTGTTGACAGAATGGTCTCATTTTCTTGTGTCCGACTTCAATGATTATAAATAAATGGCATAATTGTTTTTCATATTTCGACCTATGTTCCTTAGGGAAAGTTATTCAGTTTCATGGATTAGTTGACCGCTTAAAATATTTGCAGCATTTTTTTTTACATCCTGTATATTTGGACCAATATTCGCAGTTAATTTTTTACACATTTATTTTATCCTGTATTTTTATTACTTTTGGGATTGGTTGGTTCACATGAAATTGGCTTGATACCGGACTTGGCACACACACAAACACATTTGATTGCAGTTACAGAAGCACTCGGATGAGCTGAACAGAACGGAAAAGAGGTCAAGTGAAAGTTGGAACTTGTTGTGTTGGGGTTTCCGGATCCACTTGAACTAAAGTAAAAAAATGAAATAGGGTTTCTTTTTCTAGTCGCTGGATAGATGGCGCTGTGCTTGGCCGCAAAGAACAGAACGTAACTTGGACTTGGACTCATTTGGAACGAAAGTGTCAGTGCGTGCCAGACTTTCAGTCAGTGTCGAAATGTTTTTTTTTTGGTCTCTTGGCTTGTACGCTCAACCGCTGTCAACGCAGTGTCATCCATCGAGTGCGGTTTTAGTTTGGGGAGTGACGTTTCTAGTATGGGCCTGACAGACCGCTGCAATTTTTTAGCGCTCCGTCGTGCGTCAAGTGTGTTCCTCGCCTAACTCGCACTGTGCCGATTTTTATTTCTTTCGACGAACCCTCGGGATCCTGATAAAACGAACGCTTCCGAGTGAGGTTGAAGTCAGAACTCTTTTATTACCTTTTCGGTTGTTACATAAAGCGTGAGTTGTAACGCTTCCCTGCCTCGGGAACATCGGGTATTAACCCCGGATTTAGGAGTTACGGGCAATAGGCGTTAGTTTCGCGCTAACTTTATCCTGAACTCACCTTTATTACACTTTATCTATTAACTTGGAAAAGCGATACGGATATAATTTACTCGTTTTTAGGGTTCCGTACCAATAGGGTAAAATGGAGAACTATACTGTGTAAGGGACGGTGTAACGAAAACTTTACAGGCGTGCTCTGACCACGAAACTGGATAACTTTTTCTATAGGGGCTATAATCGCAATGTGGGTTCCGCGTCCAACGTTCCACGACAGATATGATCTTTACACTTCGCTAACTGCAAGAAAAGTGTAGAGAGCAGAAAACACCTCTGTTTGTGGCGTTCGTAGACCTTAACAAAGCCTTCGACACCGTTAGCAGAGAGGGACTTTATACTGCACTTCTAAATATCGGGTGCCCTCCAAAACTCCTGAGTCTCATTAAATCCTTCCACGAGGACATGAAAGGTTCTGTTGTTTTTAACGGCAATACATCTGAGCCGTTCGAAATGCGTAGAGGTGTTCGCCAAGGCTGCGTGTTAGCTCCTACCCTGTTTGGTATTTTCTTTTCATTGCTTTTCAAAGTTGCTTTCGGCGATGACCAACAGGGTATCCACCTGCACACAAGGGCTGACGGGAAGCTATACAATATCTCGCTTCTAAAGTCTAAGCGTAACCGCGATGACTGATTTTGTCGATAGCCTTCTGTTTGCTGACGATGCAGCCTTCGTTTCAAATTCTCAAAGTGAGCTTCAAAACATTATCGATAAGTTTTCCCACGCGTGTTCTCTGTTCTCCATGTCCATTAATGCCAAAAAAACAGTAGTGCTAACTCAAGGCGCAGAAGCTCCACATATAATGCTTGGTGGCGTTCCCTTGGACATTGTCGACAAGTTTTGCTACTTGGGGTCGACTGTGTCGAACAATCTCACACTTGATGTTGAGATCAATACGCGTATCGGCAAAGCGGCAACCATGTTTGGTAAGCTGAGTACAAGAGTATGGAACAATAAACATCTGACCACTAAAACCAAGATTATTGTTTACCAAACTTGCGTTTTAAACATACTCTTGTACGGAGCTGATACCTGGACATCGTATGCAAAACAAGAGCGTCGACTTAACTCGTTTCATATGCGCTGCGTAAGAAACATCTTGCATATAACCTGGCAGGACAGAGTCACAAACGAGCGAGTTCTAGAAATTGCACAGCTGCCTAGCTTTACCGCCCTGCTCAAGCAGAGACGCTTGCGGTGGCTAGGGTATGTGCACCGAATGGAACCTTCGCGTCTTCCGCGGCGTGTCCTGCTTGGTGCCGTAGCTAACGCCAAAAGAGGGGTTGGAAGACCCATGCTGCGTTTTAAAGATTGCGCCAAGCGGGATATGGCTGCGTTTGACATCGACCATCAAAGCTGGGAGAAGCTTGCTGAGGATAGGGACGAATGGCGAAAGCGTGTATATGATGGGCGTAAGTCTCACGACGACGCCTGGTTCTCTGGTCTCGCCAACAAAAGGCAAAAACGACACCTAAACATGCAGTTCCAGTCTATAATACCACCTTCACTTGTAGAGCGTGCGGAAAGTCATGCCGCTCCCGCATTGGCTTATATAGCCACGAAAAGTCTTGCCTCAGATACTGATTAAATCGTCTGTCACAGACGTGTGAGGCCAATGATGATGTTGGGAAACGAAAAAAAAACATTTCGATTTTCCATACAAAGTCAGTTAGCTGATCGGGAATTTTGTATCGAAGGTCGAATTTTTTTTTATGTTTACCAACATAGCTCCCATAGAAAAAGTTGTTCAGTTTCATGGTCTGATCACGCCTGCAAAGTTTTCGTTACACCGTCCCTTACACCCCGTACTCGTAGGGTAAAAAATTGATCCTTACTAATGAGACTTACCGTTTGCCACCGGGCCGTATCTCATTAACCGTGATAATTAGAGAGTAAATCAGAGATGCCGAATCTATTTCTGTTGTTCTGAACTACTACTACTACCACAGCCACAACAGTCCACTACTGGACATGGGCCTCCCCGAATTGGGGCGTATTGCGATACTCACCACGCTTGGCAGGCGGATTGGCGAGCGCAGTGCAAGATTTTTTAGATATTTACAGGAAACGGTGCTGCTCGTTCCCTGGATCTGAATCGTTGTTCTGAACAACTAGTACAAATTTAAATAAAGGGCTAGGTATTTAAAAGGTGTTACTCTCATATTCTAATGCCATATATTGTTGGAATCGTGTCGCAAAATTCTTTCTTTTGTTACCCCACATGATTGGATTTATAAAACATCTCAGATTCCTAGAGGACTATTTTTCGAAAATGAACTGAAATAATTTATGGTACGGAACACACCGCGCGCGGGTCTGACTTGAGTCTTGACTGATTTTCTATTTTCGTATGGGTCTCTTGGATAGAAATTCCCGCTGTTTTACTTTCATTATTAAGGTATCTTCTTTTTCTTCTGTCGTATCGACTTATATGCTGTGCGTTGACCAGTACTCAGCCACGTCTATAGCGCTAAAAGGTTAAGGTTCTGGCATTTGAAGGTGCCACAAAATAACTTAAACTCTTTGACTCTTCTAAAACTTTTTTATTTTATGTAATGTAGGAAAAAATACCCTCCTTAATGTAACCCTCCTTGAGGGTTTCCTTGTTCACGGTAACGGTGATTTTTTTATTTGTAAAGATCTTTATTATACAATTATTTATATACAAGCGTTTTCCTGACACCGTCGAAGAAAATAACTATCGTAAGGTATATACATTTGTGTTCGAGGATGTAGTATAGAATGAGTCAAAAGAAAAATACGTCTGACGACATTCCAATTTCGTAGTTTGAAATGACTCGAGAAAGGAGTGGTGACTTGGAAAGGATACCGACGCAGAATCTTTACTCTGCTACAAGGTATCTTAAAAGTAGTGAATCAAAATGAAACTGATTCATGAAATTTTGTAGGCACCCCTTGTCTTGTCAGATAAGTGTCAGATGCATTAGTGATGTAAGTAAATGTTATGATAGTGACGTCATACACAGATATGGGTAGGGTAAAGGTTCAGGCTTACCTAGTTATAGCTGTATGGTTATTTGTAAAGCTTGCTATCAATACAGAGTATAAAATGAGGTCGCTTTTAAGGTCTGTTTATATGCTTATCTGTCTGTCTTTAGGACAACGAAAGCTTACGTATAGGTGACACCGTGTTTCGGTGAATATTCATTTCAATCTTTTCAAGAGTACAAGAAAAATAATAGGGACTTTTCTTTGATTTATTTTTAATTTTTTTCTAGTCGCTGGATAGATGGCGCTGTGCTTGGCACGCTACCGCGAAGAACGGAACGTTACATATGTTTCTTTGTTTTTTGAAACTTGCACTTGGACTTGTTTGGACCGAAAGTGTCAGTGCGTGCGAGACTGTCAGCCAGTGTCACAATGTTTTTTTTTTAGATTTTTGGCTTTGGAATCTAGTAACATAGTCAGTTCACCATCTACAGTTGTTGGAATACTAGATTTTATGTAATTAAAAAAAACCTATTAATTCGATCATGACTTTTGTATCGACAGTAATTTTTTTTCGTTTTCCAGCATTACTCCCATACTTAAAATTTTTCAGTACGATGTCCTAAATAACGTGTTTAATCCACTGTCTAGACTAAATATACAAAACACGGTGTACATAGCAAGGCAAGCTATAAACATGCATTTATAGATATACAGTTAAGTGTCTGTTCAACTCAATGTCGTTAGATAAAGATTGCGATCCACTACACGCGATAATGCTGTCTCCATATCTTACCAAGTTATGATTTCGTGTTTCGGATGGCACGTTAAGCTGTAGGTCCCGGTTGCTGTCTATGATTACTTAGACAGCGGTCGTTACACAACCAAGTCCATTTTTTTTATTATTCGATGTTCGTAATCCAGCGTCTTCTATAGTGCTATCTTCATTCGCCTTGCCTTATCCCGTGCTCTGTCCGGGGCGGCAACCGAACCTAGGGGATTTGACGTGCAACCAAGGTTTTTACACAGCTCGTCTGCCATCTGACCTCTGCAAACCGAAGGCTAATCTGACCCGAATCCTAGGTTAAGTCACATTCAAATATCATTTGAATTCAAATTTTATTTGAACGTTGGTTTCATCACGACGTTTTTCCTTCACCGTAAGGGCAGTCGGTAAATGTACTCACGTAGTAAAAACACATTAGCTCTTGGCGGGGGTCGAACTCGGGTCTCACGATTGTAAGACCGGTGTCCTAACCACTTGGCTACTGACGCTCCTATATAGTTCTATATAGGTAACAAAGGGGCACAACATTCCAAAATCAAGCTAAGATAGTGGTAGGTACTGAACAAGTTCCCTTCAATATGAAATTCCAGGGATGCGGCTGCACCATCGTGAGTAGAGCCACAGATATAATATACTCCTGGAGATTTATGGACTAGTACTAGACATTCATGAGCAGGTTCACCCCTTAAAAGGAACTTAGTACTTATCCTAACACCCTGTATAATGGACGTGTGATGTCAAGAATATGGTATTTAAAGATATAGCTTCCAATAGACAACCAGCTTGTGCTCTGTCCCATATTCCAAGCTAGTATCTCACATAATTCCCTATGACCAGTGCAATATCGAGCTACAATATGATGGAGTAGTACTAGGATACACAATAAGGTGTAAAAATATTAGCTGTAAATATTTTAAGAGGTGAATCTCACTATAAAACTGAACAACTTTCTCTAAGGAACATAGGTCGAAATATGAGAAAAATTTTTGGACCTCCTATACAAATTAACTTAGTCGGTCAGTAGTTTTGTCTGGGAGGTCCAAAGTTTGTTTTATCGCCCTATGTTCGTTGGGGAAGGTCATTCAGTTTTATGGGATGGTTCATTCCTTAAAATATTTGCAGCAATTTTTTTTACAGTCTGTATACCTGGTCAATACCACAGTGTAAGATTTATGACCTCTACCTGTGTCTAGTACTATTCCATAAATCTCTAGTAGTATACAGGGTGTTAGTGACAGCGTCCCGAATACTGATAGGGTGCAAGTAGAACATGAAACTGAACTACTTTCCCCTAGAAACATATGTCAGGAAAAGACAAAAAAAAATCGACCTCCCATACAAAATTGTGATCAGCGGACTACAGTTTCTATGGGAAACCAAAGCTTTTTTGTCGTTTCCCGACATATGTTCCTAGGGGAAAGTTGTTCAGTTTCATGGTCTGCTTGCACCCTATCAGTATTCGTGACGCTGTCCCTTACACCCCGTATTACAATATCTGTGGCTCTACCCAGGATGGTGAAGCCGCATCCCTGGAATTTCATATTGAAGGGAACTTTTTCAGTACCTACCAGCATCTTAGCTTGATTTTGGAATGTTGTTCCCCTTTGTTATACATAGAGCTATACAAGGTGTAAAAAAATTAGCTGCAAATACTTTAAGGGGCGAATCAGCCCATGAATCTGAACAACTTTCCACAAGGAACATAAGTGGAAATATGGAAAAAAAATTTGGCCCTCCCATACAAAATTACCGCCCGACCAAGTCAATTTGTATAGAAGGTCCAAATTTGTTTTTCATTTTTCGACATTTGTTTCTTGGGGAAAGTTGTTCAGTTTCATGGACTGATGTACCCCTTAAAATATTTGCAGCTAATATTTTTACACCTTATATAGGAGCACCGGTGGCCAAATGGTTAGTACACCTGTCTTACGATGGTGAGAACTGAGTTCGATCCCGCCATGTACTAATGTGTTTTTACCGACTGCTTTTACATTGAAGGAAAAACATCGTGATGATTGGTAAGGCAATTCGCTCACTCGTAAGCATATGAATTAGGCCACAAACCTATGCACCGCCTTATAAAGGCGAGTTTCCTCCGCCCTAGTCTACTTCCAACCAATTAAGTGCTTATTGATTGATGCCCTTTTCCAGATCGCTGCAAGCGTCAAACTGGTTTTACTTTTTGCGTAGTTTTAAAAAAGGGCAAGAATATTAAAGTTGCTGTTAATGACAAGCTAGATCAATATAAGTAGTCATGCATGGTTAGCTCGCAGGTGACAAAATATTATAAAGTATTAAGAAATGGCGGATCGCACACTTGACGCACGACAGAGCGCAAAAATATCGTAGCGGTCTGTCAGATCCGTACTAGAAAATTCTAGGAACGTCACTCCCGCTACATACTAAAATCGCGCTAGACGGATGACACTGCGATAGCGTCAACAGCGGTTGACCGGTTTTAGTATGGGGATTGACGTTTCTAGTGTGAATCTGACAGACCGCTGCGATATTTATGGGCTCAGTCGTGCGTCAAATGTGCCAACCGCCGTAGGAGTGCGCTGCATCAAAGTTTTGCCTACAAAATCCCATCTACTGTGCACCCTAGTAGTATTGTAAAAAAAATATGCGACTAATAAAATGGCAGTCAGTTATTGCCGGGTCTTATCTAATAATCCACCCAATCCAATAGGTCCAATTTAACTGCCTGTCAAATCCTATGAATGAACCTATTTCTCTGTCGACAGAGAGCTGCTAAATCGGCTTTATAACTTGGCTCAACTATAAGTATTAGATGTAGCACATAACGCTTAATTGGCAAGTGCAAGTGTAATAGGAGGTTTTCTTTTGGAGAATAAAAAAAAACTAGTATTCCAAGACTCGATAGATGGCGTTGAGCCGACTATGTTAATAGATTTTAGTGTAGATTGCGTAGCCAAAAGACTTTAAAAAAAAACATTGCTACACTGACTGACAGTCTGGCATACACTGACACTTTCGTTCCAACTGAGTTTGAGTCCAAGTTTCAAAAAAAAAAAAAGAAACTAAATATTACGTTCCGTTCTTTGCGGTAATATACCAAGTACAGCGCCATCTATCCAGCGACTAGTAACATAGTTCAACGCCATCTATCAAGTTCTTGGAATACTACACACATACACATACATACACAAATCACGCCTTTATCCCTAGCGGGGTAGGCAGAGCGTTAACGATCGCAAAATTACGATCGTTATCGCCACGTCTGACAAGTATTGAGGGCCTTTTTAGATGATTCGTGTACTATACTGTGTGGAATACTAGTTTTTTTAATTCTCAAAAAGAAAACCTCCTAGGAAAAAGAAATAATGAAAAAGAAGAAGCAGATAGAGGTTACTTTGACCAGATTATAGCGACGAGTATTTCATTCTATGCTCAATTTCTGGAAAGTCGTAATTCCATTCCGTGCACGGAAGTCCGCAAAGACTGGTCTAACCATAAGTATTACATTTTCTAATACTCTTATTTTTTATGTCAAGGCTACTGCGAAATTGTGAATGAATTTGTGCAGTAGAACCTAGTAGAACGTGAGATATTTTTTTCGTGTGTGATATTTCAATATTGTACCGTGTGATGCCGGCTTAGAATAGCATCACCCCACATCCTTCCCGCGGGTGTCGTAAGAGGCGACTAAGGGACTCGAGGGTATTGGCGTATTACAATTTTTAGGCGGCAGGCTGACAACCTGTCACTATACTAATACACAAGTTTTCTGGAACAACTTTGGAAAACAATCCTCAAAAATGTCAGACGTGGCGATAGCGACCGTGTTCTTATGGTCGTTAGCGCTCTGGGATAAAGGCGTGATATATGTTTGTATGTAGATATCAGTGAAAATTGATAAGTAACTGGAGCCATTGCCGAAACAACGAAAGTTACGATAATATATTCATTTCACTCAAGCTGGGCTAAACTGTGTAAAAGCGACAATTTTCGTCGATACAGTTCTGATAGCTTTCTGAAAGGTTTTACATAATTTTGATTATAACTCTTTGAAGATGGATGTTCATCAAAATTAATTTTATACTTGCACAACAAAATCACTCCAAAGTTTAAGTGAAGGATGGATTTTGATTTATTGTTAACTGCTTTGGTCTTGACGTAGAGGTATATTTATACATACCTACATAAATCAACCCTAAATCCCTTTCGGGGTAGGCAGAGCGCAAACAGCCGTAAAACGGTCGTTTACGCCACGTCCGACAACAGTTTGAGGGTAAATTCATTTCTGATAAGTCGTGTGTGTATCACATAGTGACAGGTTGTCAAGGGATAAGCCTGATTTGTGTGTTTGTGTGAATAGTACAAAAGAAAACATACATTGCACGGTTAAAGAGCTACTTTCTTCTAAACTTTTTGGTCGGATCAGAGAGATAACTAGTAGTACCCAGTAATCCGTAGCGCGCCATCTATATTTTCTTTGAATAACGTGGCCTTGCACGTATACCTACTTCAGAACAAATATATACAAGTAATCTGTGGCCCTAAAAAGCCCCACAAGAAAATTCGATTGCGACCCTAAAAATTTTAATCCGAATAGACTTAATAACGAGTTAACGAAAAGCAGTCAAAGTATCAAGGGTTATCAAGTGTTAAGTTGTCAAAACGTCAATCATACTTAACCCCGAACGTGTTAAAATGAAGTCCAATAAATTGAATAGGCTTCAGTCGTGTTTTTCGGAAACACTTTTCGATGCTTCCATAGATTGTTGTTGGGATTAAAAAGCTTTGTGAAGGAACAATTAACAAAAAAGATTCTGCTGCTGTTGCATCTAGTTCAAAAAAAGAATGCAAAATACTTAAGCTAGTTTGCGAGAAATAAAAAAACAATAATTTAAAAGTTCAAAAATAGAATGCAAAATAGTTCCTTTAATAAGTTAACGGGAAATAAAAAAATAAATAATGGAAACACTTATATGAGTGATAAGTATTTTGCATTCTATTTTCGAACTTTTAAAGTATTCTATTTTTATTTCGCGCTAACTTGTTTTTCGATTCAGTGCGTATATTGAAAGTTGAAACTAAAAACATTTATTTACTTCATCATCATCACTAACAGCCTATTGTAGTCCACTGCTGGACATAGGCCTCTCCTAAAGCACGCCACTGAACCCGGTCTTCGGCTTTACTTCTCCAGTCACTGCCCGCAGCTTTGCGTATGTCGTCGCTCCACCTTGCCACAGGGCGTCCTACGCTACGTTTGCCGATACGCGGTCTCCACTCAAGGACCAGCTTACCCCAGCGGTTATCGGTCCTTCGGCAGATATGACCAGCCCACTGCCACTTCAGCTTGCTAATACGTTGAGCTATGTCTATGTTTATTTACTTATTTATTATTTTTTATTTATTTTATTAGGTTCACCTACAGTTAAATACATATCAACTTAACCTAGATACATAGTGCTTATAATAATTTATGACTATATGTACACCCAGTAATAGGTAAACTCACCCTGCGTTGAACATAACAAAATGTTATACTTATGAGGATATTTTGAACTGATAGCAATATGTACGTATGTATGTACTAGTCTGAACTAGGTAGCGCTATTAACGCTTTTTCAGATTGAGGGATCTTACAAGCGCTGTGCACAATAAAAACTGTTATTATTATCTATGGGAAATCACTGCTGAGCTTTCCCGACTTTCGCACGAGCGCCATCTAGTACGAACTAAACGAACAGATAAAAAACCCATTATTTCTTATGTTAGGATTGGGGCGTGATTTATGTATTAAGGTTGAAAATCACAAGTAAAATACATGTAGTTTTCAGTCGGACTTTGCATTTTTCAATGACCTCTTACGATATATCTTTCGCAAGTTTGCGGTTTTTACATGTGTTTTACAAGTATTTTTCACTGTTTTCTAGTACTAATAATAATAAAACAGCTTTATGGTGAAATTAGTATCCTCCTTTACATATAATCAAAAATAATAATTGAATTATTAATAACGTAAAGAATGTCGTGTTTTAAAGATAAACAGACAAACAGATAAACAGACAGAACTTTTATTCAAATTCGTGGTCTATTACTTTTCTAAGTAAGTACCCTCGATTATTTTTTTGGAAATACGTTCAATGTACAGACACACTATTTTTACTGTTTTATTATATGCATTGGTTTATGAAAAATACATTGATTAACACACGTATTATATATGAAAATATGTATTTTTCAAAAAGCCCTAAATTTTGTATTATTACAAAGTTACATGTATTTTACTGGAAAGATTCAAATTTTCGAAAAAAACAAATGTGTATCTTTCGCCATTTTCATCCCTATTATGTATGTATGTATTTCTTATGCCGTGTGATGTCTGCTTAGAACAGCATCGCTCCACTTTTGCCCGTGAGTGTCGTAAGAGGCGACTAAGGGACTCGAAGGTTTCATGTGTATTTAAACTTTTAGGCGACAGGCTGACACCCTGTCACTAAAGTGATACACGAATCATCTGAAGGGCCCTCAATATTTGTCAGACGTTGCGATAACGACAGCGTTTTTACGGCATTCTGCCTACACCGCAAGGGATAAAGGCGTGATGTGTGTATTTCTTAAATCATGATTTATATCCAAAAATATTACCTATTGGATTTTGAAAATAGAATCCAAGCGGGTGGTATATTGTGAACACCCGTTGTTTGATTTATTTTATTAGACGATCCAGAAAATAAAACTTAATTTCGTAATCATGGACTTAAAAGAGTAATTTTTCATGCTTTACTGTACTTTAATTTGTGTGCAAATTGGGAATACATACTGAAATGTTCACCTTTTTTGTACATAATGTATTTTTCATAGGACGAAGTAACAATAGTACATTGATCACGAGGTGAGAAAGGAACTGATTTTACAGATTGATAACGAAGCTTGGTTTGAGACCCGGTCCGCAGCTGAGGGCATCCACCCATACGTATACAAGTTTGCAATCAGACTTTCTATCGAGTGATACATAGTGATATATATTACACCTGCTAGAATAAAAAAAACAGGAATACTGACAGAAAACAGTTCAATAAACCTAAAAAATGACATAAAAAATCCAAAGCAAATTCGCGAGGACGTATTTTTTTATAATATCGTACAAAGCAAAACCAATAAGTCTATTCAGCCAAGTCTTCCATTCTGCCAGCAAAGATATATTATATTTTCGTTTCCTTTTACGGAACTTTAACAGTTGCATGCATCTTTTCTCCCCTGGGTAATAAAGTGATTAGTATGAAGTTTTGTCTCCCGCTAATTTGAAACGTAAAAAATGGCTCACGTTCCTCTCTACGTTTTTTTGTAGATGTAGTAGTTATAAAAATATTTTTACCTTGAATGCTTAGGTATCCTTGGTTACTAAGGTTAAGTCACGTATGTATGACGTCATAGCGCAAATTTTACGAGGTACTTACATACGCACTCAAAGGCACGCCCTGTACGTATATTACCTACAGGATGCTTTCTAATTTACGAGCTTTTAGCGGAAGATTACGTTACTTATACAGGGTGTACACGATGCATCTTGTGTTCAAGGTTTGCGTAGGTACTAAAGCTTAGATTTCAAGATTTCTATCGATTATTTCCAAGTAGATTTACAACACATGCTTCTAGAATAACAGTAAGTTACAATACAATACGAGTACTGGCACTGAATAAATGAATTAGTCAATGTTAAAAAGAGAAAATTGTCAATTTTATTCGGTGCGAGTGAGATAAAAAAAGAAAAACAAAAGGCACTGCCTCACTCTTTTTCCCACCTTTTTTCCCCTATTTATGATCCCGCACTCTTTTTCCAATCTTCGTATTTCGGGTTTAAAATGAAAGAAGGTCAGGCAACAAAAAGGCAGGTTTTACGCTCTAGGAAATGTGCAAAAAGAATGAGAGCTGGAAGTACCCCGAGTGCTTGAAAAGCTCCTTACTTTTCGGGAGATTCAAGTCGGCAATCGTTTGTGTGTAACTAAAGTCTACATTTGAGAGCTTGCATTTTAGCTTTGCATTTTTCTTTCTAAAACACCGAAGAAGGGCGATAGATGTGAATGCATTGCATTTAACCTAAGCTTCAGTGAATTTACTTGTGATAATGTAGTAGTTTTTCAGTAGAAAAGAAAGTACCTTTGTTGTGGCATACGGCATAACAAAAACCATAATTGAAGGGAAGACGTTGTTGGTGACCACAGTGTTTAGGACACCGGGCTACAATCTTGAGACCCGAGTTCGATACCCGCCATGTAACTATGTTTTTTAGATGGGGAAGTCTAGGAGAAGATAGGCATTAATCGAGTATGGAGGTCTAAGAGAAGGCTTAAGAAGAGCAAACTGGATAATACTCCACCGACCAGAGCGAGGCTCTTAGGCCCGTATTTATAAACCGCACTCAACTCTCAGATCGATCTTGAGTGGGACTCTGAGATGCTGTTAGTATTGACTGCCATTTGTCTATTTCAATTTCAATTAGTTTTTTCTGAGCAAAGTACATTGCGTTGAAAATTACATAAAATTCTAAATCGCTCTTGTGATCGATCTGAGAGTTAAGTGCGATTTATAAATTATCTGTTGTTTCTTCGTTTTAAAATGTTAAATAATATTAAATAACTTTCATGGGTAGCTGTATTATTTCATATAATATTACGTACCTATGTTATTACCGAATTCTTCTTGTAATCATGTACGGTTCGGGATCGAAAATTAGGATGGGATTCTGCAATACTGGGATTGGCAGCCTCACAAACTCCTCGCTCTCTGGCGTTAATTTGATTACTTACTTGTTTTGTATAGCCATATCCGTCTTTTTTTGAATTCGCTAGTTGACTGGGTCATTAATAAAACACCCAAAAAATATAGTTACGACACCCACGGGTCGGAAATGGGGTGATGCTATTCTAAGCCGGCATTAAACGGCAAAGGTTACTTGTAATGAAATTACACTAGACTAATCGACTATCGGTCATGCATGGGCAAAAGGTCGTGCCATGGAACGTGATCTGATCAAACATAGGTTATTATCACAGTAAACTAAGCGAAGGCTGTTGGACAATCTGACTCCGCCAGGAATAACACAAGATTTACACATACACACATATACCTACATATTAAGCCCTTATCCCTTTCGGGGTAGGCAGAGCTTTATCGGCCGTAAAAATACGGTCGCTATCGCCACGCCTGACAAGCTTTTTACAAAAATAGTGTTTCACTTTAGAGATGAAGCGGATAATGACACAATCTTGGAAAACAATCCTCAAATAATGTCAAATCTGGCAGTATTTTTAGCCGTCGTTAAAGCTTTGCCTACCCCGTAAGGGAGAAAAGCGTGATATATGTAGATTTTGTATACAGCCTGACACTGCAAACCTCTCCCCTAACGAGTTTTTCGCGGAATAAAAAAACTACGAGTCAGCCGTTTGACTTTCGATCAGATAATTTTATTCCTAAAAATAACGCTTGCTTCGCTTTTTGCTGGAGCCGTATTTCTAGTTCATATATACCGCGAATTTAAATTGCATTTATGGAAATTAGTTTTACATATATACATCTAGGTGTTTATCCCGTGTGATGTTCAAAAATAATAATATTAGCACAAATAATTGCACTACTAACCTATTTCATTCATTTACTTACCAATTTACCTTCAACTTTTATGGTGTATATGTACAGATGTTTCAGATTCATGGTCTAATGCAACCTAGCAGTAAATACCTAGGCTGTTCGCACACTTAACGGCCCTCTATACTTGTCAGATGTGACGATAGCGACAGTATATTTACAACCGATAACGCTCTGCCTACCCCGCAAAGGATAAAGGCGTGATGAATGTATGTAACCACAAAAGCCTTTCAATACACCAGCTTCACTCAAGGGCCACCACCAACTCTGAATGAGCTAAACTCTCTTCCTTAAATACATATCAACTTAACCTAGATACATAGTGCTTATAATAATTTATGACTATATGTACACCCAGTAATAGGTAAACTCACCCTGCGTTGAACATAACAAAATGTTATACTTATGAGGATATTTTGAACTGATAGCAATATGTACGTATGTATGTACTAGTCTGAACTAGGTAGCGCTATTAACGCTTTTTCAGATTGAGGGATCTTACAAGCGCTGTGCACAATAAAAACTGTTATTATTATCTATGGGAAATCACTGCTGAGCTTTCCCGACTTTCGCACGAGCGCCATCTAGTACGAACTAAACGAACAGATAAAAAACCCATTATTTCTTATGTTAGGATTGGGGCGTGATTTATGTATTAAGGTTGAAAATCACAAGTAAAATACATGTAGTTTTCAGTCGGACTTTGCATTTTTCAATGACCTCTTACGATATATCTTTCGCAAGTTTGCGGTTTTTACATGTGTTTTACAAGTATTTTTCACTGTTTTCTAGTACTAATAATAATAAAACAGCTTTATGGTGAAATTAGTATCCTCCTTTACATATAATCAAAAATAATAATTGAATTATTAATAACGTAAAGAATGTCGTGTTTTAAAGATAAACAGACAAACAGATAAACAGACAGAACTTTTATTCAAATTCGTGGTCTATTACTTTTCTAAAGTACCCTCGATTATTATTTTTACATACATATATCACGCCTTTATCCCTTGCGGGGTAGGCAGGACGTTAACGGCCGTAAGAATACGGTCGCTATCGCCACGACTCACATTTTTGAGGATGTTTTACAAGGTTGTTTCAGAAAACATGTGTATCACTAAAGTGAAAGGTTGTCAGTCTGTCGCCTAAAAATTGTTACACACCGATACTCTCGAGTCCCTTAGTCGCCTCTTACGACACCCGCGGAAAGGATGTGGGGTGATGCTATTCTAAGCTGGCACTACACGGCATCATTATTATTTTTGGAAATACATTCAATGTACAGACGCACTATTTTTACTGTTTTATTATATGCATTTATCCATGAAAAATACATTGATTAATACACGTACTATACATAAAAATATGTATTTTTCAAATAGCCCTAAATTTTGTATTATTCCAAAGTTACATGTATTTTACTGGAAAGATTCAAATTTTCGAAAAAAACAAATGTGTATCTTTCGCCATTTTCATCCCTATTATGTATGTATGTATTTCTTATGCCGTGTGATGTCTGCTTAGAACAGCATCGCTCCACTTTTGCCCGTGAGTGTCGTAAGAGGCGACTAAGGGACTCGAAGGTTTCAAGTGTATTACAACTTTAGGCGACAGGCTGACACCCTGTCACTACAGTGATACACGAATCATCTGAAAGAGCCCTCCATGTTTGTCAAATGTGGCGACAACGACCATGTTTTTACGGCTGTTAACTTTCTGCCTACCCTGCAAGGGATAAAGGCGTGATGTGTGTATTTCTTAAATCATGATTTATATCCAAAAATATTACCTATTGGATTTTGAAAATAGAATCCAAGCGGGTGGTATATTGTGAACACCCGTTGTTTGATTTATTTTATTAGACGATCCAGAAAATAAAACTTAATTTCGTAATCATGGACTTAAAAGAGTAATTTTTCATGCTTTACTGTACTTTAATTTGTGTGCAAATTGGGAATACATACTGAAATGTTCACCTTTTTTGTACATAATGTATTTTTCATAGGACGAAGTAACAATAGTACATTGATCACGAGGTGAGAAAGGAACTGATTTTACAGATTGATAACGAAGCTTGGTTTGAGACCCGGTCCGCAGCTGAGGGCATCCACCCATACGTATACAAGTTTGCAATCAGACTTTCTATCGAGTGATACATAGTGATATATATTACACCTGCTAGAATAAAAAAAAACAGGAATACTGACAGAAAACAGTTCAATAAACCTAAAAAATGACATAAAAAATCCAAAGCAAATTCGCGAGGAGGTATTTTTTTTATAATATCGTACAAAGCAAAACCAATAAGTCTATTCAGCCAAGTCTTCCATTCTGCCAGCAAAGATATATTATACTAGCTGGTGCCCGCGAACTTCGTTTCGCCATATATCATCCATCCTATCAGCTATATAAAGGAAGCTCACTGATAAACATAGGCCCCCCCATAGACTCTAAGAACCATAAAATAATATATTATAAGCTTATATTAAATTGTTGGTAGATAGGTACCCAAAACTTGGTTTCGCCGACTATACAGTGTGTAAAAATATTAGCTGCAAATATTTAAATGGGTGAATCAGTCCATGAAACTGAACAACTTTCCCCAACCAACATAGGTCGAAATATGAAAAAAACATTTGGGCCTCCCATACAGTTGACTTGCTCGGCTGCTACATTTTGTATGGGAGGTCCAAAAATTTGCAGCTAATTTTTTGTACACTTTATATTAATTTAAAAAAACTGTTAAATCCTAAATTTACAATTTCCACATGCAAAAAAGAGTAAGAAAACGGTGGTTCTTTTATATATGTTTGGTCTTTTTGAATCCTGTAGGTTGAATTTGCTGAATCAGGTTACAGATTAGTCACTCCCTGTTCCAAATCCTGGCTTTCCAGTTCATTTTAGCAGATTTTTTAAAACCGTGCGTTTACTTCCAAAGGTATCAATTCCGTGAAGTAGACTGATGCCACATTTCTTAACATTGTGATGTATGAATAAAGACCGAGTTCATGAGTGTGAATAAATAAAACATAAGCTTATTAAAAACCAAGTAATCCTACTACAAATCCTATCCTATCCTACTTCCTTCTAATAAATTAATACAAAAGATTTGTTTGTTTGTTACTCCTTCACGCAAAAATTGCTGAACTGATTTTCATGAAATTGGGCACAGATGATGTGTGATGCCGGCTTAGAATAGCATCTCCCCACATCCTTCCCGCGGGTGTCGTAAGAGACGACTAAGGGACTCGAGGGTATTGGTGTATTACAATTTTTAGGCGACAGGCTGACAACCTGTCACTATAGTGATACACATGTTTTCTTGAACAACCTTGGAGAACAATCCTCAAAAATGTCAGACGTGGCGATAGCAACCGTATTCTTACGGCCGTTAACGCTCTGCCTACCCCGCAAGGGATAAAGGCGTGATATATGTATGGATGTATGGTAGCCGACCCCGACAGAGAACGGGATAAGGCGAGGAGAATGATGATATGTATGGATGTATGTATGGGAACAGACATAAAAGGGGTAACTTGTACTAACACATAGGAAAGTTTTTATCGTAATAAAAGTTTCTGTGCGATGCCACGGGATAACCGATTTCCATACTGGCGGAGCCGCGGCTAGGGTTACATTTAACTAAGTACCTAAGGCTATTTAATTAAGACCGTGTGCTGCCGGCAGAGTAGAATAATTCCTCTTTTCCCGTGGGGGTCGCGGCGTAAGAATCAACCGAGGGAGAAACCCGAACCAAGACCGGCCCTGGAGAAGGACAACAGAGTCTACATTCAAACCCGGAACGGGGTCTCTGTCAGGCGCGTGTGACAGAGGTCTATCCTGCAGCCAACTTGGCTCCTCATGTATCGACTCGTCGTTCCTGTGGAGGCAGCCAAGGAGACCGAGAGAGTGGCCTTGTTTTGGGCAATCCGGCGTTTTCCAAATCGATTTATACCTATAGCCACGAAAAGTCTTATCTGAGACACTGATTGGATCGTCTGGCACAGGCATATGAGGCTTTGAGACCGATGATAATGACTCATAAAACTGAACAACTTTCGTAAGGAAAACTTTACAGAACATATGGAAAAAAAATATCTTCCTTAGAAAATGTACCAGCCGATCGAGTCAATTTGTATGAGTAGTCCAATTTTTATTCATATTTCGAATTAATGTTTCAGAAAAAAGTTTGTGCACCCTGAAAATAATGTTGGTATTGTCGGCTAAACATATAATAACAGTAAGTAACAACATAAAGAATAGCCTTAACAAAATTAGCAAGAAAAATTAAAAACAAAAAATTGCGGAACTTCGCTGGTCGACTTGCATCATAAGCAGATCCACTTCCGCTAAGCCATTTTAAGCATGGTTGGAGCGGCAAAAATAAGGATATCCCTTCACACAAACTTTTGCTTTGAAGCTATTGCAATTTTCCCGCGGTAAATAGTAGATTACGCACCAAGAAAACGATCCATAAATAAAGATTGTATCGTCTGGTACGCAACTTACACGTCTTGTACCACGGAACTTTTGTTTTCGAGTGTAAAAAATATTGAATTATTAAAAGTTAAAATTATTCCAATATTAAAGAGATATTTTTGTAGTCGTAGACATATTCGTAGACTTTACTTTTCTTGTCGTAATATTGGGTAATAATTCGACAAACTCATTTATTGAGGTTATAAAAATATAGATTAAAAATAAGTACGGCCTCATGTTATTTTTCTTTCTGCGCGCTTATTCAAAGTGGCACAATTCGTGCTGGCCAGTTCGAAATTTGAATTCAATCTCGGGTCCAATAAGCCCATACACATCTTTTTCCTACGCGGCACTATGAAATTTACGTGATTTACAAACTTATTTTATGTGTAGCAGCCAACCCCCCTTTTAGGGGTATGTTTTTTTTAGCCTATAACCTGGTCGGTGATTTACTTGACATTTTGGTACAAATTGCATCAAAAACCGTTCGGTCGTTTTCGCGTGATGCTTCCGCATATCCACAGACAAACACACAAACTTCTAAACATCTAAACATCTAAACATCCAAACAGACAAAAATTAAAAAAATTGCAGAAACGTGTTTTGTTATCAATATTAAGTATCACGAAACAATTTTTTTTTTGATATCTTGTATGTACAGACTTTGGGTCCTCTTGAGCTTTATTATATGTATAGATTTTCGTTTCCTTTTACGGAACTTTAACAGTTGCATGCATCTTTTGTCCCCTGGGTAATAAAGTGATTAGTATGAAGTTTTGTCTCCCGCTAATTTGAAACGTAAAAAATGACTCACGTTCCTCTCTACGTTTTTTTGTAGATGTAGTATAAAAATATTTTTACCTTGAATGCTTAGGTATCCTTGGTTACTAAGGTTAAGTCACGTATGTATGACGTCATAGCGCAAATTTTACGAGGTACTTACAGACGCACTCAAAGGCACGCCCTGTACGTATATTACCTACAGGATGCTTTCTAATTTACGAGCTTTTAGCGGAAGATTACGTTACTTATACAGGGTGTACACGATGCATCTTGTGTTCAAGGTTTGCGTAGGTACTACAGCTTAGATTTCAAGATTTCTATCGATTATTTCCAAGTAGATTCACAGCAAATGCTTTTAGAATGTCAATAAGTTACAATACAATACTGTCACTGAATAAATGAATAGTCATTGTAAAAAAGAGAAAATTGTCAATTTTATGTTACTTGGTGCGAGTGAGATAAAAAAAGAAAAACAAAAGGCACTGCCTCACTCTTTTTCCCACCTTTTTCCCCTACTTATAATCCCGCACTCTTTTTCCAATCTTCGTATTTGAGTCGATTTCAACAAATGGATTTTTGTGCCTAATTTCCGTGTTTTTTTTCGTTTTGAGGATTTTGGTCAAAAAAATATGCTGTATCGAGAACTATCCCCATTTGAAGTATATATTCTAATGGGGGATTATATAAATATAGTAATTAGTGAGTTATTTTGCCCACGGAAATTGCCTTGCCACGGAGATTTTATTTGTTACACGGAACTTGTATTTGAAGCACGTAAATTATATTTGAGACATAGAAAATTAATAGATACCTTGCCACAGAAACCGAAATATACTGTATAAAGAGTAGACTGATAAAAATGACTGTGTGCGATAACAATTAAAAACTGCCATAATAGAATCAACTTTAATAAGCATACTGCTTGCGAATTTTACACAGCTGTATGAGTAGGAATTATGAGACCCTTATCCTGCTTATGCACTGATTCAATCCAAGGAGTTAAAAAGACAGAGGGAGCACAGCACCGCTCATGAAGCCCATCGAGCTGGAAAAGAAGGTGACTGCACAGCAAGAAGATATAAATGCGGCCTCTCACTCATGGCAGCTGTCCCCAAAGCAGGCCTCATGACAAAAGAGATCTTCCTCTTTTAGTGTAGGCTACCAAAGAATATAGGAGTTGAATATCAGCCGTCCTAGAAGAGGACAGAAACGCAAGTAGCATCACTAAAAGTAATTTTATCCTGCAGCGAGGCCTTTGCTATCGAGGGCAAACTGAAGGCTCAGATAAGGGAACACGGGGTTGTACTGACGTGGCCCACAGCTGTCCGCATCAACTAATCCCCGTTGAATAGTTAAAATAGTCAGCACCTTAATCTTGTTTTCTGGTATACGCTCTATTGCTGTAGGACAAGACAGCCACCTCATTTCAAGGATGATGATATAGGTATAGGCCATCACCGGATCAATCAGAGGGCCAGGAATCACCCAATAATCGGACCTATACATACACTCAAGAAGACCAGGCTCCAGCGCCTATGTGACACCTCAGAGACCCTCCAAAGACAGGAGTTTAAATCCACGTTGCAAGCAAGCTCTAGTAGTTACAGTCACCGGCTAAATGGACAGGTATATGGCTACCATAATCACAGACCTGACCTAAATATAAAGCTAAACAAATAACGTGGTTGGCCTTTGGTTTAATCGGCTGGTAGAGGAGCGTGTCTTGCGTTTGCTTGCAGCGCTCCGAGTGGAGGCCAAGGAGTGGAGGCCAGGCCAAGTCACTCATGAGGTGACCGTGGCCAATGTTTGCTTGCAACGCTGTAATTAGAGGCCAGGCCAAGTCGCTCATCAGGCGAGCGTGGCCAACGTTAGCTTGCAGCACTGTAAGTGGAGCCCATGCTAAGTCGCTCATCAGGAGAGCGTGGTCAATGTATGCTTGCAGCGCTGTAAGTAGAGGACAAGCCAAGTCGCTCATCAGGCGAGCATGGCCAACGTTAGCTTGCAGCACTGTAAGTGGAGCCCATGCCGAGTCGCTCATCAGGCGAGCGTGGTCAATGTTTGCTTGCAGCGCTGTAAGTAGAGGCCAGGCCAAGTCGCTCATCAGGCGAGCGTGGCCATAGTTAGCTTGCAGCACTGTAAGTGGAGCCCATGCCAAGTCGCACATCAGGCGAGCGTGGCCAACGTTAGCTTCCAGTACTGTAAGTGGAGCCCATGCCAAGTCGCACATCAGGCGAGCGTGGCCAACGTTAGCTTGCAGCACTGTAAAGTGGAGCCCATGCCAAGTCGCTCATCAGGCGAGCGTGGCCAACGTTAGCTTGCAGCACTGTAAGTGGAGGCCAGGCCAAGTCACTCATCAGTCGAGCGTGGTCAATGTTCGCTTGCCAAGCAGCGGCAGCCACAGACTTAGCCTGTAGGTAGGCAAAGTAGTGGCAGGAGTATAGCCGCAGAGTCCAGACTCGCGGCCGCTCATCAAAAGAGCATATCCGACGTTAACGGCCAAGATTATCTTAATAAGCCATGTGAAACTTGAACTTAAATTCGAATTTTATTGATTTGAATCTCATTTACATTATTAGACATTTATCTGAAATCAACCTCAAATATTTGTCAGCCGTGACAATATCCACCGTTTCCTACAGTTCTGCCTGCCCCGCAAGGGATGAAAGTGCGATATGTGAAGGAATGTCAGTATGTTTATATGAATTGATCAATTTCTGTGGGACTTTGCAATTTCCGTGGGCATCGAGCAGACACGGAAACCACGGAAATTTGCACACGGAAACTGGAGACAAGGCATTAATCTAAAATAAATAGATAACTATCAAAGTCATTAAAGTTTTCTACTAGTATACTATAAGTGTACCAAAGGCCTATAATTATTATACTAATAAATATTTTTTATCACTTGAGGAAACATTCTAAACCTGACCATGGAGATTGCAAAATTTCTGTCCGAGTTAACTGAAATCGCGTACTTTCATTTTTTGCGCGAAAACGTAAAAAGATGGCACACAACCGTTTTCACAGCGCGTAAGTGCACAACTGATCCTTGCAGAGGATGGGTTTACATTCGGCATATACTCGACATTGGAAGGTAGGAGCGCGAAAACAAAATGTCCATGGAAATTGGTGTTTACGCTTGGACAGAACTAACTGGTAGCACATTTCATTAAATGTTGGGTTAAAAAATCAAATTTTAGTATTTTCTCGTAGGATAATTAAAGCTTAACATATTCAGAACTCTCTTTCTTGAATGAGTTGTACAGGATTTTCCCGAGATGATTATTTACTGTCAAAGCGGTTGTGGACAGGTCATGGTAATTGAGAATACGCTACTTATGGTTTTTTTTCTTACAAACTAATAAATATACAAACATTATTTATATGGCTTCATATTGATACATGTGTCTTATATTTTAAGAAAAATAATCGAAGTCATATCTGCAAAGCATCACCACGTTTTCAGCTGAGACGCGAAAAATTTTCGCTTGAGAAATCCACTCATTTCGGGTTTAAAATGAAAGAAGGCCAGGCAACAAAAAGGCAGGTTTTACGCTCTAGGAAATGTGCAAAAAGAATGAGAGCTGGAAGTATCCCGAGTGCTTGAAAAGCTCCTTATTTTTCGTGAGTTTCAAGACGACAATGGTTAGTGTGTAACTAAAGTCCACTTTGAGAACATTCATTTGAGATTGTTTATACTAAAGTGAGTCATGACTGTAATAACAAGTGCTCCGGATCACTTGTCATGTTTGAGTGTAAAAAAGGGTGCTTTACAGACCAGGTCGTCCCAGAGGCGCTTCTTCTTTTCGTGTGGGACACCGAATCGTCTAACGACCCGATGAACCCTAGTGTCAGAATTTTTGAACCGCCTTCTACAAGTAGTAGGCTTCTGACATGGTTGTGTAACGACCGCCGTCTAAGTCATCATAGACAGCAACTAAGACCTACAGCTTAACGTGCCATCCGAGACACGGAACCATCTTACTTACGGACAATCGGGTGGTTCAGCCCACAATGTCCTAACCAGACTGGGAACAAATTCGCAAAGAGATAAATATCAACTTTGTGAGTGACCCACCGAGAATCGAACCCGGAACCTTCTGCGTCAAAGGCAGTCGCACTACCACTGCGACGCGCAGAGGCGCTGGACGGTTGGGTCATCGGGATGGGCAGCGTTGGGGCATTTACAATTATCTATATAATAAAAAAATTACCTAACAACACTTAAACTAGGAAAGAGTATGATATTACGTATGTTATTACCGAAATCTTATACTTGTAATCATGTACGGTTGGGGATCGAAAATTAGGATTCTGCAATACCGGGATTGGAAGCCTCACAAACTCCTCACTCTCTGGCGCTAATTTGATTACTTACTTGTTTTGTACAGCCATATCAGTCTTTTTTGAATTCGCTAGTTGACTGGGTCATTGATAAAAAACCCAAAAATATACGTTTAAAACAATGGTCCAAAATACTACAGACTTTATTCGTAATCTTTCGAAATTTTCAAAGTTTGAATTATTAAAAACAGAAAATGTCTTGTATCACTGAAGTACAGGTTATCAAACGGTCGCCTACAGTTGCAAATGGGAATTTTCTTTTATTTATTTATTTCAAGTTGCTGGATAGATGGCGCTGTGCTTGTGGCACGTTACCGCAAAGAACGGAACATAATATATATATTTTTGGAACTTGGACTCATTTGGAATCAAAATTTCAGTGCGTGCCAGACTGTCAGACTGTGCCGCTTTGTTTTTTTTTTAGTCTTTTAGCTTTGGAATCTAGTTACATAGTCAGTTAATATATTAAGTTTTAATGATATTAAGTTTTAATTCAGTTTACAAATATATTTATTTGATAAATATTATATTTTATATATATCTATCTTACATATTTTCTTTTCTGTTCCTTTCTTCCCTGCATGTTATAACTTCTACCCTCCTTTCCATATAACAAATTATTCATAGCTACACTTTGCTGTCTTTGTTGTCTGTGATGTCCCTACTTTGTTATTTTTGTTTTAAATTTCCTATCTGCTCCAGTCCAAACAATTCAAAATTTTCTACCAAACAGTATCCTCGCGTGTTAAAGTCAAGTTACGGTCATTGGTAAAATACGTCTCAAACAAAGAGATGTGAAGCCTAAAAAAATATATTTAGCTCAACGCCATCTACAGAGTTCATAGAATACTAGTTTCTTAATTCTCAAAAAGACCTCCCAACCCTCGAGCCCCTTAGTCACGACACCTGTTGGTAGATAGAAATGGGGTGATGCTATTCTAAGCCGGCATTACTCAGCAAAGGCTACTTCATACATATTTCACGCCTTTATCCCTTACGGGGTAGGCAGAGCGTTAACGGCCGTAAATATACTGTTGCTATCGCCACATCTGACACGTATAGAGGGCCGTTTGAGATAATTTGTGTATCACTATAGTGATATGTTGTCAGCCTGTCGCCTAAAAGTTGTAATACACCTGTAACCCTCAAGTCCCCCAGTCGCCTCTTACGACACCCACGGGTAGGAAATTTGGTGATGCTATTCTAAGCCGGCATTAAACGGCAAAGGTTACTCGTAATGAAATTACACTAGACTAATTGACTATCGGTCATGCATGGGCAAAAGGTCGTGCCATGAAACATGATCTGATCAAACATAGGTTATTATCACAGTAAACTAAGCGAAGGTCAAACTATCTCCGCCAAGAATAACACAAGATTTACGTACACATACACACACATACCTACACATATTAGGCCCTTATCCCTTTCGGGGTAGGCAGAGCTTTATCGGCCGTAAATATACAGTCACTATCGCCACGCCTTACAAACTTTTTAGAAAAATTGTGTATCACTTTAGAGACGAAACGGATAGTGACCCAATCTGGGAAAACAATCCTCAAAAAATGACAAAAGTGGCAGTCAGTAGTCTTTTTTGCGGCCGTTAAAGATCTGCCTACCCCGTAAGGGAGAAAAGCGTGATATATGTAGATTTTGTATACAGCCTGACACTGCAAACCTCTCCCCTAACGAGTTTTTCGCGGAATAAAAAAACTACGAGTCAGCCGTTTGACTTTCGATCAGATAATTTTATTCCAAAAAATAACGCTTGCTTCGCTTTTTGCTGGAGCCGTATTTCTAGTTCATATATACCGCGAATTTAAATTGCATTTATGGAAATTAGTTTTCCATGTATACTAGGTCTTTATGCCGTGTGATGCCGGCTTAGAATAGCATCACCTCATTTCTTCCCGTGGGTGTCGTAAGAGGCGACTAAGGGACTCAAGGGTTTCACGTGTATTACAACTTTTAGGCGACAGGCTGACACTATAGTGATACACAAATTATCTCAAACGGCTCTCTATATCTGTCAGACGTGGCGATAGCGACAGTATATTTACAACCGACGACGCTCTGCCTACCCCGCAAGGGATAAAGGCGTGATATATGTATGTATGTATGTAACCACAAAAGCCTTTCAAGACACCAGCTCCACTCAAGGGCCACCATCAGCTCTGAATGAACTAAACTCTCTTCCTTTGAGAAACACCCATTGCTGAAACGCTGACTCACGAAGCCGTTTCTCTCGGTGTTGGAAGTAATTTTGGCTTGGAGCCATGTTAAACGAGGCCCTTGAAACGAGGGAAACTTTAAACGCCTGTTTTGGAAAGCTATTTGTAATAGTGATGGGCCGAACATAGGTTTCGTCGAAACCGAATGTTCGGCCGCATATTCGGTAAAAAGTTTGCTGAACCGAATATTTGTGCAATTTTGGGCGACAGGCTGACAACCTGACACTATAATAATACACAGTCTTCTGAAATTACCCTCAAACTCTTGTCAGACGTGGCTTAAGTGCCCGTTTTTAACGGCCATTTACGCTCTGCCTACCCCGCAAGGGATACAGGCGTGGTTTATGCATGTATGTGTATAATTCGGCAGGAATTTATGTCCATATAAAAAAATGAGAGTCTTACTTGTTCGCGGATTTACACAGCACCTCTTCGCTTGCTCTACCCCTCTTAACTTTTCACATTAGAAACATTGACGACCTTTTAAAAAAACTATTCACTCCTGGTTTAGATTTAACCATTTACAGTGAATTCTATTTAAAAACAATACCTTTTTATTCGGTTAAATATTCGGCAAATTTCACCGAATATTCGATTTCGGCCGAATAACATAACATAACAAAATTCTTTATTGCACAAAATTTAACAACATGTAGAAAACACAAACAAAGGAAACAGTACAACAAGGCGGCCTTAATGCTAGGTAGCATTCTCTACCAGGCAACCTTAGGGTGAAAGAGAGAGTGCGATTATGGAAGCGGGATAGTGCAAATATAGAATACTGAACATAAACCGAATATTCGGCCCATCTCTAATATGTATTTAAATTGGTGTATGAATTAAGGTTGATGAGGAAGCTATTATGAGGATGATGCGGATGAGGAAGAGAAAGAGGTGGTTGAAGAAGAGAAAAACCGAAACGGAGGGACTCTCTTTCTCTTTTAGTGTGGTACACCGAGTCGTCCAACGACCCAATGTACCCTAGTGTCTGAATTTTTAAACCGCTTTCTACAAGTAGCAGGCTTCTGACATGATTGTGTAACCACCGCCGTCTAAGTAATCATAGACAGCAACCGGGACGGAGAGACTGAATGATTATTTCAGGTAGAAAGATGTTTCAAATTCCGCACATTTTGTTTCAAAGTGTGACTTGTGTAACTGAACATGGCTTCCTCTTAACTTCCTCACAATCTGTGAGGATGCGGAAGCGGAAGAGGAATTTTGGACATTATTTTACGGGAAGCGCTAGCGGAAGAGGAACCACAAAATTTGCGGAATTTTCGCGTTATGAGGATACGAGAGAGGAATCCTCATCAACACTACGGGAAGTTTGACGCCTTAACAAAAGTTGGAGTTCACTTTACAAATACAAGCACTAGACACACTTTAAAATTGGGCCAATTACATAATTTGGCGAAAACAAACTTAATAGTGAAAAATAGTACGAACCTTGAAAAAAAAAGACCAAGCATCTTCATTTATACTTTCTGTTCTCAAAATATAGTGTAAAAGCGAAAACTTATCTAAAAAATATTGTATCCTTCGAACCGATATAGATTTTATTTTTCAGTAAACTCCAAGGACCTCTATCCTACAAGTGTTTAATTTTTCCAACGAGTCGTTTATTAACTATATAAGGTGTAAAATTATTAGTTGCAAATACTTTAAGGGGTGAATCAGCCCATGAAACTATAAACATAGGTCAAAAATATGAGAATTTTTTTTGAACCTCTCATACAAATTGACTTGGTCGGCCGGTAGTTTTGTATGGGAATGGGAGTTCCAAATTTTTTTGTCATATTTCGACCTATATTCCTTAGAAAAAGTTGTTCAGTTTCATGGTCTGATTCACCCGTTAAAATATTTGCAGCTAATATTTTTACACCCTAGGTATAATTTAGGACAGCATAAAAAAACATTTTTTTTTTATTTATTTTTTATTATTAATAGGCCCGCATGTGTCGCATCTAGTGAAATGTTAAGCCATGATATACGAAGGCTGTTTCCAACGCTGTCTTGTTTTGCGATGATTGCAAAAAACGAGGCAAATCTGGCAAAAAAGCGGAGGCGCTGACGGGCGCGACGAAACTTCGTATTAATTGGACGTCAAGTGTGTCCCTCCCAGCGGAAATCATGTCAGCTGGGCGGGTATCGCACTTGACGTCCGCTGCTGCGAACATGGACGTTGACGCAAAAGCAGTGCATGGCATGAACTAGCGTTGTTTAATGGGTCTGTCAATCAATGCCAATGCAAGTCTATGCGTTGCTCCTGCATGAATGTCGGTTTTTAGTATGGGGAGTTCGAAATACCTTGCATCTGACAGATGCGTGCGTTACGGATGCGCTAAATTGCGCAGCAACGGACGTCAAGTGTGGGAACCGCCTACTAACTGCCCAAAAAAACAACGATCTGCTCTTCCATAGAAAACCTTATTCTCAGCCCAAATATATGGAACAGTTTATGATATCCTTAGAACTAGTAAAATCCAGGTCTAGCAATCCCGTCTAAACGGTTATAAAGATAAATAACTATTAAACTGAGTTTAGCAATAACTTTTAACGGGCAAGATAAAGAGGGTTTAAATATAATGGTCGCTTAAAGCCATTCGCAGATATCATACTATAAATAAATAAATAAATATCCTGGACAATTCACACAGCGCCATCTAGCCCCAAACTAAGCAAAGCTTGTACAATGGGAACTAGATAGCTGATACTAATACATATATACTTTTTTTTTTGTAAATAAATACATATTATACATAGAAAACACCCAGACTCAACACAAATATTTGAAAATTGACTTAACAAATATTTGTGTCCGGTGGGGATCGAACCCACGACCCTCGGCGCAGAAGGCAGGCATACTATCCGCTACGCCATCGGGACAGTCCATCGGGATGTCCAGTGTACTCATCCATTGTTCGCTATAAAATGACTTATTTACATGAAATGACTTTTTGATGCCGGCTTAGAATAGCATTACCCCACATCCTTCCCGCGGGTGTCGTAAGAGGCGACTAAGGGACTCGAGAGTAAGGTGTATTACAATTTTTTAGGCGACAGGCTGCCAACCTGTCACTATAGTGATACACATGTTTTATGAAACTACCTTGGAAAACAATCCTCAAAAATGTCAGACGTGGCGATAACGACCGTATTCTTATGGCCGTTAACGCTCTGCCTACCCTGCAAGGGATAAAGGCGTGATATATGTATGTATGTATATATGACCTTTTCAACAGTTAAGCGCTTTACACACGGTGAAGATACTATTTTATTTTATGATTTTATGATCATCACCATTCATCCCGTTCTCTGTCGGGGTTATTTGTACATTATGTAGTTAGAGAAATCGTAAAAAGAACATCTACACATCAATTCTTTTTTTATTTATTTAACTATTTATTGTACACAAGAAATTTCACAGGAAATAACAAAAATAAAATGGACACAACAGGCACTGCTTATCTCTAAAAAATAAATTTCTTACATCATACCTAGCGGAGAGAAATGGCATTCTTTATTGGATATACTGGATAGATTGGTGATTCTTACTTAGGAGCTCAAAAGAGAGTAAAGTAATTGTTTTGATAGGAGTATTAACCAGATACGTAACTTAGATAACGTAGGAGTAGTAAGGGGTAAAAACTTAGGTGTTAGCTAGGGAATGTAAACAAGTTAGTTAAAGGGTGAATTAAACGGTAAATCTAGCAAGGTTAAATTTGAAAAAATTAAAGAGAAGTTTTTTTTTAATTAGCCTGTTCAGCGTCCCACTGCAGGGCAGTTTATTTCAGCAAAATTTGTTCATCATTATAAAATATTTTATCGATATTTTGCTCTTATTCTACACTTAGAAATAAAATAAATCCACCAGGGTGGCACACCAGGTTCCCAAAAGACTGGCAGGATTTGCCTCTTTGAATGGCCAGGCTAATTCTTTGGCCTAAGAAGATGCCAGCTTTTCGGTCTCTTGTTGCCTCGATGAGAGGTCTTTTAAAAAATCCTTACTCGAAGGGTTCCAAGGACCATAGGTCTCAAAAGTCAGGGGAAACGATAGTTGTACGTATGAAAGTTTTTCAGTGTGTTTTACCGTGCTGAATCACTTTAGTAGAACAGATAACGGATTGAGGTTAAGCACGTACGAATATTATCAAAGCACAAATATAAACACCAGCATATTTCCCAAAATAATATTCTAATGCTTCGCCTATACATCATGTATGCCACAAGAACACCATAAAACACTTCATCAAATCTTCATACAATATTTCATCTTATATGATCTTCTTGCCCATAAACCGTGGTTTTTATTATTACAACTGGGATATATACATCCGTCGAAACAATAATTTACTGGTTTTGTATACTACGCGTACTGTTGAATTTTCTATACAGGGTGTTAGGGACAGCGTCTTGAATACTGATAGGGTGCAAGCAGACAATGAAACTGAACAACTTTCCCCTAGGAACACACGTCAGCAAACGACAAAAAAAATTTCAACCTCCCCAAAATCGCGATCAGCCGACTGGGAAACCTATGGGAAACCAAAAATTTTTTGACGTTTCCTGACATATGTTCCTAGGGGAAACTTGTTCTTTTTCATGGACTGCTTGCACCCTATCAGTATTCAGGACGCTGTTCCTTACACCCCGTATACGTTCTAAGTAAAGCCAAAAAAATCAAAAGAATTTTTAAAAGCAATACGTTTTTTACGTTTTAGAACTTGTGATGGAAAACGAAATAGGAATGTATCCATTATCCACGGCAGAAAATCGAGACACATTAGGAGATGAACTTGTTGATTAATTATTAATCAACAACCAATTTTGTGTTGATAGACGGATCGCACGCTTGACGCACGACGGAGCGCAAAAATATCGCTAATATCGCTATAAATTTGATCCATACTAGAAATGTCAATCCCCGCACTAAAACCGCTCAACCGCTGGCATCAGCTCTTCTATCGCAATGTCGTCTGTCGAGTGCGGTTTTAGTATGGAGAATGGCGTTTCTAGTATGGATCTGACAGACCGCTGCGATATTTTTGCTCCCCGTCGTGCGTCAAGTGTGCGATATACCTTAAAAAATCAGTAGCTCATAATTTATACATATTCAAAATTTGCGAAAGTTTACAGCACATACACACCTAACCCACACAACCTACAGTCTTTATAAATTATGATTATGACGTGATATCTGCTATGCATCACACCCAATGTTTTCTATAAAAACTTGAAAGGAAAAAACACTCTTGAATTACAATTTATTACTTCAGTTTACTTTACAACATAGCAAGCAGATGCAATTCAAAAATAGAATTTAACGGTTTTCTCGGAAACTCATAAAAAAGTCCGGCTTTTACCTACTTTTTTCAATGACGCCGTGTGATGCCGGCTACGCCGTGTGATGCCGGCTTAGATTAGCAACACCCCATTTCTTCCCGCGGGTGTTGTAAAAGGCAACTAAGGGACTCAAGGGTTTCATGTGTATTACAATTTTAGGCGACAGGCTGACAACCTGTCACTACAGTGATACACGAATCATCTGAAAGTGCCCTCAATACTTGTCAGACGTGGCGATAACGACCGTAATTCTGCGATCGTTAACGCTCTGCCTACCCCGCAAGGGATAAAGCGTGATTTGTGTTTGTTTCATTAACAGTCCCGCGTAAACGAAAAATGCTGGCCTCGACGCTAGGGCACTGCTAGTAAGCCGATCAAGTTCACGGAATTCCATTAATATTATTGCTATTTTTAAACACACTCAAAAAAGGAGGTTATGTTATGTTTGATTATAAAATATATTTTTTATGGCGGCGTATCATCTTCTGAATTTAAACCACTGGTTAGACGGGACCTACTGAAAAATTGTCTTTCGAGCAACACAAGGCAAGGGTAGTCCTACACGCTAGTATGTTGTAAGTCTATGGGTAGTTCAGACCTATTTTTCCAATGTCAAGTATCATACTTGATTAATATTACCTCCTTGCTGTCAGAATGGGCTTGTTAGGATCACAGGTTAGGATCATACCATTAAAAACTAGATATGCTAGAAAATCCATTTGCGGATTGGTTATTTTGAAAAATAGACAATCTGGAATTGGACATTTTGAGAATTGGACAATCTGCGAATTGGACATTCTGAGATTTAATTAAGTTAAACCATTTTGGATCTTATGCGAATTGGACATTTTGCTACTAAAAAGGAATCAGCGCAAAAATAAGTTAAAATTAATAAATTTTAAGTTTTTTCCTTGATTTCCGTTAATTGAATTTAAAATTAATTTGAGTGTCTGAGATTGTGCGTATTTATAGTTACACGTTGTAAAAGCCTAACGTAGCCCTGTGTCCTAGGAAACTTACGTCAGATCTATGATCATTCTCTGTTTCACGTTTTTATAGGTAAATGGTGGGAAATCGGGGAACATGTGCCGATCGATGTCTTTGTGAATCAAAACAAATAAACAGAAACCGAGTCTGTTTGGATTCAATTGCTAGGAATTTGTTCTGCTAGGGCCGGCGCATAGCTCGCGAGTTTAGACGCGACCGGTTTTCTGTAGCAAATTCAAAATGTATTGCATTGAAACATAAAGTTTCATTCCGGTCAATCTAACGACGGATTTGGTGCAGTGGTAGTGCGCAAAAAGGTTCCGGATTCGCTTCTCGGTGGGTCACTCACAAAATTTATATTATCACATTGTGAATTTCGTCTCCGTCTGATTGACTCTCTTTCTCTCGTCCAGCGACCCAATTAACCCTAGTGTCAATTTTAACCGCCTATTACAAGTAGCAGGCTTCTGACAGCATCTGGAACCGACGGCTTAACGCGCCTTCCGAAACACGGAACCATTTTTCATACGGACAATCAATCAGGTGGTTCAGCCCACAGTCTACTCTGTGGTTCAGCCCACAACCACAATGTCTTAACCACACTGGGAACAAATTCACAAAGTCATAAATATCAAATTTTTGAGTGACCCACCGAGAATCGAACCCTGAACCTTCTGCGTCAAAGGCAGTCGCACTACCACTGCGCCACATGGGTTGCCGCTACTGTAATCTGCTAGATACGCGCGGACATTTAGCCGTTGTTACGTTACGTTCAATCTTGTTATTGTTTTGTTTAGATTTGTTTATACGTGTTTGGTGTCATAACATAATTAGCCGGTCGGTGACTTTGGAAGCAAGGAACATACTTGAAGGTCCCCGTGTCTTAAAATGTCTGATAAGTGATAACGGTAAGATACAGGGTGTAAAAAAACTTGCTGCAAATATTTAAAGGGTTAATCAGCCCATGAAACTGAACAACTTTCCCCAAGACACATAGGTCGAAATAAGAGAAATTTTTTTGGATCTCTCATACAAATTGACTTGGTTGGTCGGTAACTCTTTTTTTTCACATTTCGACCTTATGTTCCTTGGGGAAAGTTGTTCAGTTTCATTGGCTGATTCACCCGATAAAATATTTGCAGCTAATATTTTTACACCCTGTAGTTCTACAACAATATTTAATAGTTCTAGCTAGAATTTTGAGTGACCGACTACATACGACTATAACAGACTATAAGTATTTTTATTTTGTTGCTGTATAGACGGCGCTGTGCATTCGCTCGGTTGGTAATTTTGTATAGGAAGCCCAAATTTTTTTACATATTTCGACCTACGTTCCTTGGGGAAAGTTGTTCAGTTTCATGGGCTGATTAACCCTTTAAATATTTGCAGCAAGTTTTTTTACACCCTGTATGCTTACGTATTATTCTCTAAAATGAATTTTATTTAGGTTAAAGGTCCCCGGAAGGAGATTCGGCGAGCGAAAGGTCAAATTATTGAATTATTTCTTTGGTTCTTTCTATGAAAGGAAAATTCGGTAAAATGTAACATGAATTTAGTTGCAGAACTTTTTCAGACCAGGAGTTCAATTTCAGAATCGTTAGTTTTCGGTTACGTGCACGAAAGTCTAAAACGACTGGTCTAACCACACGTTTTGGAGTTTCTTTTACTTAATGTTTTTATAGTCAAAAATATGTGTGAATTTTTCAGTGTATGTGGGAATCGATAAGTAAAGTAGAAACCTTTAAAAACTGATCTTATTAACACTTGTTTTGTCTGGGGATCAAACCAGCAACTTTCGGCGTAGCAGGCAGTATCTACTACGCCATCGAGCCTGTTAAAGATGAGATGACAATTTAGGTAAGAATCTAACTGATCACTGGATTTTTTGTTGCTGTTGGTTGGGTAGCTCATGAATGAGTCATAAAAAAGAGACATATCCGTGCCGGTGAGCGAATCTCTCACTTTATTACTCTATTTTCAAATGTACGAGGGGTGTTCAATAAAAAGTGATAATGGCATATAATCTTCTTGATAAACAAAAAAGAAAATACTGGCAGGTAAAGCCCAGACATTAGGTAAAATAATAAAATAAAAGTGATTGATTTTCTTTTTTTATTTTAAAAATGAATGTCATTTGTTTTCGTCGTGTCGGAGCGTGTTGCGAAAAATGGATAAAATTGAAATTCGAGGCGTGATAAAATATCTCTGCCTGAAAATTTTTAATACTGAGCAAGTAAGTCTTGATTTGAAAAATACATTAGGAGTACATGCTCCTCTATATTCTACGGTTGCACGGTGGTGTGCCGAATTTAAGAGAGGAAGAACTTCAACCAAAGACGACCCGCGCCCGGTTCGCCCTACGACGGCAGTTACCGAACAAATGATAAAAAAGTTGAAAAAATTGTTTTGGCAGATCGTCGTGTTACAGTTCGTTTTATAGCTGAAGAACTAAAGATTTCGATAGGAAGTATCCATACTATTATACATTATTATTTAGACATGAAAAAAGTCTCAGCGCGCTGGGTGCCTAGAATGCTTACAGACGAGCAGAAGCAAACGAGAGTGAGGATTTCTCAAAACAATTTGGAATTGTTACAAAGAGATCCTGAACAATTTTTGGCTCGCTTTGTAACAATGGACGCAACATGGCTCCATCATTACGATCCTGAGACAAAACAACAGTCTATGACTTGGAAGAGGCCATCATCTCCAACACCTAAGAAGTTTAAGGCAATTTCATCCGCCGGTAAGATCATTGGCTCTTTTTTCTGGGATAGCCAGTGGGTGATAATGATTGAATATCTCAGTCATGTAGCCACTATTACTGGGGCTTTATACGTAGAACAAAAAAAAATTTATTCAAGAAATACGCGAAAATCGCCGCGGCAAACTCGCTAAAGTTGTCTTGTTTTTACCAAGATAACGCGCCCGCACACAAGTCCCGAGTTGCGATGACTGCTATCCAAGATTCTGGATTTGAATTGATGGAACATCCTCCATACTCGCCAGACCTTGCACCCAGTGACTTCTACCTGTTTCCGCGGTTAAAAGAACACCTGAGAGGTCCCAGATATGCCAATGATGAGGAAGTGACCGCCGCCGTACATGATTTTTTAAGGGATCAAGATGAAGACTTTTTTAAGAAAGGAATCTTAGCTTTACAAAAACGATACATCAAGTGAATAAACCTCAAAGGTGACTAAGTCGAAAATAATAAGATATAAAATATTACTGCTTCATACTCATTCTCACTTTTTATTGAACACCCCTCGTAACTTTAGCTCACTAGTCCTAACGTTCAATTTCGAACCACCGATAAGCTGAGTTACTGAGTGAGAGTAAAAAGAGCATGCTACATTACTAAATAACGGGAAAGAGAGAGACATATATAGTGACCGCGTTGACACTAGGTTCATAAAATTGTTATAAAAAATAGAGAGTGAGAAAGAAAAATGTGTCTTATATTTTTCACTTTTATATAATGACTAATTTTGACTTACAAGAAGTGAAATGTAAAATTTACTACTTTGTAAAAAATATATAAATAAAGTAAATAGACGATTTTTTTCTGTTGAAGAACAGTTGCTTTCATATAATTCAGAACACCAAAACATCGTTTGTTCAAACAAGAATGAGATTTGAGCGAAATTGTCTTGTATTGGTTCACTGAGCTGTATGAGCGACAGAGCTAAATGAGTGATATAGAAGGTTAAATATATTTAAGTACAAATATTTTAGGGGCGTGTTCTAGACATAAAACTGAACAACTTTTGTCTGAAACATTTTGTCGAAATATGAAAAAAAAAATTGGACCTCCCCATACTAAGTGACTCAGTCGGGCGGGTGGGTACTACATTTTGTATGGGAGGTCCAAATTTTTTAATATTTCGAAAATGTTTGAAACGAAAGTGGTCCAAGTAGTTAAAATATTTGTACTTAATTAAATCTAACCCGATATATCCCGTGATACAAAATATATAAATCTATCTTTCTTTTTAGTGACACACTTTATTAAAAAACTACTGTGTTAAAAATAAATAAACAAAACAAATTTACGCTATTTCTGCTGTCGAAGGACAGTTGTTTGCATATCATTCAAAACCAAAACATCGTTCAGAATGAGATTTGAGCGAAATTGTCTTGTATTGGTTCACTGAGCTGAACGAGTGACAGTGCTCCAGAGTGATATGTATCCTGTGATACAAAATAATCTTTCTTTTTAGTGACACACTTTGCACCTCTATATAACAATAAAAAGGTGGCTGAAAAGTTTACAACTTGAAAACCATAAAAAAAGCAATCACCATGCGCATTGAAACCGTCACTAAAAGTAGCAACTTTAATCATTCCGAAGCACGTACATTGCTTATTTTATTTTATTACGGCTCTCAAGAATAAAGTGCGTCTGTGATATGTCTGCAGAGCTAGTTACAGTCTGTGTTTATAGACTGGAATAAAGCAAAGTGGGACTGAAAATGTATGAATAATTGTTGCCATACTTTAGCGTTATCTGTCAGATTCATAATTATCTTATAAAAAAATTACTTAACAGCTTAGATAAAAACAATTAAACTAACTTAAAGTAGGAAAAGTCATTCAGGGCGCCCCCATAGGACATCATTCTCCTCGCCTTATCCCGTTCTCCGTCGGGATCGGCTACCTGACCTAGGGGATTTGACGTGGAACCAAGTTTTTGCATAGAGCGACTGCCGTCTGACCTCTGCAACCCGAAGGCTAACCTGGCCCGAATCCTAGATTAAGTCACACTCAAATATCCTCTGAATTCAAATTTTATTTTATGGGTCACCCCAATGGGACATGGTACCCAAAACGCTGGCAGCGTTTCCTCTTTGAATGGCCAAACTTAATCGTTGGCCGAGGAAGCTGCCAGCTCTCCGGTCGCCGGTGGTCTCATTGAGGCGCGCTGAGATCTCGCTGATTAGTTTTTTGGAAGAAGGGCCCCAAGAACCTATTCTCTCAATGCAAAAATATTGCAGCGGTCTGTCAGATCCATACTAGAAACGTCACTCCCCATACTGAAACCTCACTCGACGGATGACACTGCTATAGCGCTGCGTCAAAAGCAGTTGAGCGGTTTTAGTATGGTGATTGACATTTCTTGTATGGATCTGACAGACCGCTGCGATGTTTTTGCGCTCCGTCGTGCGTCAAGTGTGTTTCTCGCCTAAGGGGGAGAAAATGAGGCTCCCGGAAATCTCCTAGTAAATTTTGTATCTAAGTTTTTAGCTTATTTTATTTAATGATAATTATGAATATATTGCTGTCTGTCAGATTTGACAAATCCCGAAGAAAGTAGCGTCCTCATTTTCTTTCACAGAGATCGTTCAAGATGAGACGCGCGTGTCACGGGTTTAGACGGGTTCTCTTCTGTTTAATGCACAGAGCAAAAATTTCTTTTATATTAATTTTCCGTTTAATAATCCAAACTTTGAATATTTCGAAAAACTGTAAATAGAGTATGTAGTATTTTTGGACAATAGTTTTAAGCGTATTACTTTTGTATTTTATAAATGATCCAGTCATCTAACGAATTGCATTATCATGAGCTATTTTCGTTTACAAATTTTTGTGTATCTCGATTCCGCTTCAATGCTAATCAAAGTTTGTTCAAAATTATGTTCCTAAACAAACAATCCTTTGATAAAAGCGTCTACAACAGTCACAACCACTGGGTTGGTACAGTTGGTAACATCTCGACTTGGCTTGTCTGCATAATATACAGAAAACTGTAATTTTGACTGGTCCACTTGCCACATAAAGCGCAGAACGCACCGGCCTGCGTAATACAGCATGTGTACACGGCGTACCCGGCGCGTACCGGTTGTAGTGTAAGGAATTGTATGACAGACGGCACACCGCTAGCGTGACTAACGCAACGGATTACGCAGCTTGACCATAAAGAGTAGATAAAAAATTAGGGAGCCACTTTCTTTACGATCTGTCAAATTTGACAGATGACGCTTTACTATGGCAACAATTTTTCATGGAAAGTTTTTACTTCCATTTTAGTTATTTCATTTTTACTCTTTCTGGCCAAGTTATAGCGAGCCATGCAAATGTAATTTTAGCTCTGTACCTATCACGCTATCACTCATCATCATTGACAGATGCCATAACGTGAATAATTCATGTTTGTGACTTGTGAGTTTCGATAAAGTAACGTATATTTCCCAACCTTGACACTGGCAGAATTGTACCTATATACAGAAGCCATCCTTTAAAAAATTCAATATTTCGATCATGTAAGATCCCAAGTTGCCTGTAAACATATAAGTCCTGTTAATATGGGAGCTTCTATGTAGGACTAGTATAAAAGTGAATATAGATGGCGCGGTTTAGGAGCTAGGTATGTAAGTACTTTATTGTTCATACTGACGCTCCTAACAAAAAGATAACATTATAGTAATACCCAGTAGCCCGTTGCGCGCCATCTATATAAGCCCTTCACCCCTTAAAATATTTGCACCTATTTTTTTTACGTATTTTTTTAAAATAACGTGGCACTTGACGCATGCTTCAGAACAAATATATAAGTGATCTGTGGCTCTCGAAAGTCCCTAATTAATTTAGCTGTGAGCACACTCTCTAAAGCGCATCAATACAGGTGCTCTTAGAAACACGTTGCTGAACAATTTCCCCTGTGTTTTGTTTGCCATTGGCGCCGGTAAACAATACCCCTCGACAACTGCACAGTATATAATAAAGCAGATGGTGTTCCCAATAGATAAAGCGAGATGGTGACATTAAGCCACAGGGACATTCAGCTACAGGCCTTTTAGCGAGAAGTGGTTAGGCAACCGGTCTTACAATTGTGGGACTAATAAATTCACACATACTCTTGACCTTAAAAAAATAGTGATAAAGTAAAGAACCTAAAATACGTGCAAATAGACCAGTCGTTGCGAACTTCCGCGCGCGAATACCGATTATGACGTTTCAGAAGTTGAGCTCCCGAAGACCTATTTTTAAATTTTTAAATGCTTATAGACGGCCATTCGGTAGTCTTGTGAGGCAAGACTTTTTTTCATTTTGTTTTCAATAAGTACGGATATGAAAACACCTCTTTCTACTCGCCAAACTAAACAGTTTGATGGCGAGATGCGCCTGAGATCTTAATTTTAGAATTATCTTAACAACAAACTTCTTAAAAACTGACATGCATTTCTTATAAACTTACCTACTGGGACCAAGCCACCGGCCGTGGACTCGCCACTCGATATTATCACCAGGGCCCCAAGTCTGCTATTTTTTGTCATTGTAACGCCATCGAAACCCAACTGTCATTCAATTGCCATTGTGATTTTTCTTTACTTTAAACCGTTAGCAGACTACGAAATGACCCAAATCATCCAACTGAGATCCAATCGATATCCAACTGAAACGGTTTTTATTTAGCAGAGGGCCCAGATCAGTGTTTGACATCAAGAAACGAAAGCGACCGTCAATGGGTGCTTCTTCTATACCGGATTTACCTACTGCACGGTTTATTTACTGTGTCGATAAGATTGTATACCAGTCCGCAAACAATCTCGGAATTAAAACGTGACTCTCGTAAAAGGGATACCCGGAGGGTTCAGATTGCTCTGAAGATATTGAAAAAGCAAAGTATTGTTAGAAACGATTTTGTACAAATAAAGCATGCGGGTATTGTATTAAGTATATTTTCTAACTAAACAATAAATACCTCCGGGTTTGTTTATAATATAACATAACATAACAACATAACAAAATTCTTTATTGCACAAAATTGAACAACATGTAGAAAACACAAACAAAGGAAACAGTACAACAAGGCCTTAATGCTAGGTAGCATTCTCTACCAGGCAACCTTAGGGTGAAAGAGTTAGTCGTTTAGAGTTAGTTGTTTCTTAGGATTTTTGTTAAACTTTCAGACATTAGCTTAACAGTCGACAAGTTACCATACATACATACATACATATATCACGCCTTTATCCCTTGCGGGGTAGGCAGAGCGCTAACGACCGCAAAAATATGGCCGCTATCGCCACGTCTGACAAAAATTTAACGCTGTTTAAGATAATTTGTGTATCACTATAGTGACAGGTTGTCAGCCTGTCGCCTAAAAGTTGCAATACACGTGAAACCCTCGAGTCCCTTAGTCGCCTCTTACGACACCCACGGGGAAGAAATGGGGTGACGCCATTCGAAGCCGGCATCACACGGCACAAGTTACCGTGTGCTTACAATAGCTTCACCCCATTTCTACCCGTGGGGTTCGTATAAGGGTACACCTTATTATATACATAGTACTAGTGGGTGCCCGCGTGGAAGTCTCGTAGCAACCCACTAGAACATTTATTCGGGATAACAACTGTCCTACGTGTTAATCCAAGTTTTTTTCTATCTATGTGCCAATTTTTATGACAATCGATTCAGTAGTTTGAGCGTGAAGGAGTGACAAACCAACAAACGAACATACAAACTTTCGCAATATAATACATGGTGTAAGAGACGGTGTAACGAAAACTTTGCAGGCGTGATCAGACCATGAAACGCAACAACTTTTACTATAGGGGCTATAGTGGGTAACGAAAATTTATTTTCGGTTTCCCATACAAAGTCAGTCAGCTGATTGGGAATTTTGTATGGAAGGTCGAAAAAATTTTTTGGTTTCCCAACATAGCCCCCATAATAAAAGTTGTTCAGTTTGGTCTGAGCACGCCTGCAAAGTTTTCGTTACACCGTCTCTTACATCCTGTATTATATTGCGAAAGTTTGTATGTTCGTTTGTTGGTTTGTCACTCCTTCACGCAAAAACTAAGTACTGAATCGATTGTCATAAAAATTGGCACATAGATAGAGAAACACTTGGATTAACACGTAGGACAGTTGTTATCTAGTGGGTTGCTACGAGACTTCCACGCGGGCACCCACTAGTACTATGTATATAATAAGGTGTACCCTTATACGACCCCCACGGGTAGAAATCCTACAGGAGTAGGATGATGCCACACCACACTAGACCACAGAGTGATCCATCATAGAAAATATATCTATATCTGAAACTACTCCATTATCCAGAGCACATTCACATCCATCAAAAAGCAATAAAACTATACCTGCCTCATGCAAGTCAAACAAAATGGAAGTTATAAATACCATCCATATTGGAGGTATCTTTACTCGTGCTCTTACGCGGTTCACACACCTTAAGTGCGTTGCTGTGCGTTTTTAGTGCATCCGTAAAACATGCGTCTGTCAGATGCAATGGATTTGCTACTGGGGACTCTTCTATCTGACTGTAGTTGACAGATGTCATACTAGATGGTGTTGCGTTAGGCTGAAATTTTGACATTTAATTTATTGATACAAACAAGGTATATTGAAATTTTGACATTTAATTTATATTGATATAAGGTTGACACAACTATAGTCTGTAAGTTTCGGTACTTATCTTTTTGTAAGCAAACTTTGTACGAAAGTGACACTTCTGAACTGTCAGTTTCATACAAAGTTTGTTTACAAAAAGATAAGTACCTAAACTTACAGGCTATAGACAAAATAGTTCAGTTTAGCTTAGCGCCCTCTATGTACACTTAAAAATTGGCTAGAAATTGCACGCATACGAACTGCATACGCTGGCCATAACAAATCACGCCTATATCCCTGGCGGAGTAAACAGAGCGTTAACGATCGTTATCGCCACGTCTGACAAATATCATTATAGTGACAGGTTATCAGCCTGTCGCCTAAAATTGCAATAAACATGAAACCCTCGAATCCTTTAGCCGGCTTTTACGACACCCGCGGGAAAGAAATGGGGATGCTATTCTAAGCCGGCATCACACGGCATGCTTATTTTAGGTATGTATTGTGTATCATTGGTATCATTTTCTGTTACAGGTACTCTTCAAGTAAATAACATGCAGATTCAATTGGAAATAAGGTACATTTGTTTATTTATTACAAAGGTATTAAATAAGAGATACCCAGCCTTAGCCGTGTGATGCCGGCTTAGAATAGCATCACCCCACATCCTTCCCGTGGGTGTCGTAAGAGGCGACTAAGGGACTCGAGGGTATTGGTGTATTACAATTTTTAGGCGACAGGCTGACAACCTGTTACTATAGTGATACACATGTTTTCTGAAACATCCTTGGAAAACAATCCTCCAAAATGTCAGACGTGGCGAAAGCGACCGTATTCTTACGGCCGTTACCGCTCTGCTTACCCCGCAAGGGATAAAGGCGTGATATATGTATGTATGCAGCCTTAGCTACCACTATCGTAAGTCTTGTGAAGAGGATTTAACCTTGTTTTTGCTACACAAGTTTCATCATAATCGGCTCAGTGGTTCAGATGACAGTAGGTTTTGCTTCTGTGACGTCATCTTAGGTTAACTTACTTGTCATGTTTACGTTTTTGTACACCGTAGGCAAAGAACAGACTTGACGCACGACTGGGCGCAAAAAATATCGCAGCGGTCTGTCAGATCCATATTATAAACGTCACTTTCCACACTAAAACCACACTCGACGTATGACACTGCGATAACGTTGCGCCAACAGCGGTTGAGCGGTTTTAGTATGGGGATTGACATTCCTCGCCGTATAGTACGTAAAATACTAGCGGCCCGCCCAGCGGTTTCATCCGCTGCTAATCGTTTTCCCGTGGGAATAAGACGCTTTACGACGTGTTTAGGCGGATCGTACACATAACGCACGATGGAGCGCTAAAACATTGCAACGGTCTGTCAGATAAATACTAGAAATGTCAATCCCATACTAAAACCGTTCAACCGCTGTCGACGCTGTTCTATCGCAGCGTAGTCCGTCGAGTGCGATTTTAGTATGGACTGACGTTTCTAGTATGGATCTGACAGACCGCTGCAATATTTTAGCGCTCCGTCGTGCGTTAAGTGTGCGATCCGCCTTTGATGCGAGACCTGCAAATGTGACGCGGGACTGATGAAAAACAGGACGAGCGTCGAAACAAAAGTTGGCATGATCCTTTGGGTGTGGCTCATGTCCAGCAGTGGACTGTTGTGGCTGAAGAAGTAAGTAGTAGTATGTGTGTGTGTATACAGGGTGTAAGAGACGGTGTAACGAAAACTTTGCAGGCGTGCACAGACCATGAAACTGAACAACTTTTTCTATGGGGGTTATGTTGGTAAACGTGAAAACTTTTCGACCTTCCATGCAAAATTCCCGATTAGCTGCCCAATATAGCCGCTATATAAAAGTTGTTCAGTTTCACGGTCTAATCACGCCTGCAAAGTTTTCGTTACACCGACTCTTACACCCTGTATAGAACATACGATCGTTTGAGTGTTTGACCAGATCCAAGCTAGCTTTGACTGACGTGGCCGTCGTAAAAATGCTCTCAGCTTGCTCGTAGGGATCCAGATTATATGTATGTCATGAACTAAGCAAATGCTTATTCAAATAGAAAAGACAAGTGTGGTGGTGCTAGTTTTATGGCAGAGCATTGACTGACTGTGCTGACTGTTGGGATCTCTCTCTTTTCGTGTAGGTCACCAAGTCGTCCAACGACCCAACGAATATTCGGTTTCGGCCGAATATTCAGTGAAATTTACCGAATCTTTAACCCAATGACAAAGGTATTGTTTTCTGTGAATGGTTAAGTCTAAACAAGAAGTGAATCTATTTTTTAAAGGTTGTCAATGTTTCTTATATAAAAAGTTAAAAGCAAGCGGAGAGGTCGTGTGAGAATCCGCGAACAAATAAGGTTCCTATTTTTTTAAATATGTGCATCAATTCCTGCCGATTTATTCGGCAAATTATTCGGTTCGGCAAACTTTTTACCGAATATTCGGTTCGGTGAAACCTATATTCGGCCCATCACTAGTAGGTACGTTCCTTGCATAATATGTATAATGTCATATTATGACAGAACAGACGCATAAGTTACGGATGGTCTAATAATGCGCAAAAACGAGCGTCACGTGTGGGTCACGTCACCTTATGATAGACTAGCGGCCCGCCCAGCGGCTGCGCCCGCTGCAATTCGTTTTTTCCCGTGGAAATAAGATGTTTTCCCGGCAAGTTTTATACATAAAAAACTTCCTCTTGAATCATTCTATCTATTAAAAAAACCTGTATCGAAATTCGTTGAGTAGTTGTTAAGCATACATACAGACAGACGCGAAAAGCGACTTTGCTTTATACTATGTAGTGATTGACTGACATATTGATGATATGGCGTAAAATACGAAAATTCTTATTCTAAGAGCGGAACTCTTCAGAACAGAAATGAAATTCTTTGTCACGGAAATCTTTTTAGAAATTTGATTGTGATCAATGGTGTGAAACCGCTTTCCAGATGTCCAAGATCGTAGAATCGATTTTGGTCTTCGGTGGATCGCACACACGCCGGAAGATATTGTGGTGCTTGGCAGCCACTTTATAAAATGACAACTTGTTAGCAAATAACAACCTTTTACAAAAGACAGCCGTATTTTTTATGGTAACGTCTGTCATGCATAATATCTTGAGAAAACTACAGATTTGATTTTTGATTAATCATCATTATTCTCCTTGCTTTATCGCGTTTCTCTGTCGGGGTCGGCTACTTAACGTAGAGGATTTGACGAAAAACCAAGTTTTTTCACAGAGAGACTGCCATCTGACCTCTGCAACCCGAAGGCTAACCTGGCTTATCCTAGGTTCAGACTCTTTCAAATATCATCTGAATTCAGATTTAATTTGAATGTGGGTTTCATCACGATGTTTTTCTTTCACCGTAAGAGCTGTCAGTAAATGTACGTATGTAAAAACACATTGGTACACGGCGGGATCCAACTCCGGTCTCACGATTGTAAAACCGGTGTCCTAACCACTTGACCACCGACGCTCTCGACGAATTTTTGGTAAATCAATTATTTTAAAATCCATTTATATATCTTAATACAAAAGTTTGATTATTCCGGCGTAATGAGTTTTTTTCTGTCGGCAAATCATATAAAATCAAATTGTTCGTAATCGATTTTTACCTGACTAATAATAGACGGTAATCCATTAAGTCACATAATTACCTTACATTTAGTAAACAAGTCTCGTCAAAATACGGCAACCGACAAACACCGGAAATCCAAGTGGTGCGTGTGAGAAACGCCTTGCGGCACAAAGGAAGGTTTTTTCAATCAGGTTTTTTATAAAACCAATGTAAAGTTGATGAGCGGCGAATAAAAAAACCACGAATTCTTTGATAAACTCATATTTGTAAAAAGAGGTTGAGAAATTCTGACTAGGGTACATTAGGTCGTTGGACGACATGGTGTCCCACACGAAAAGAAAGAATACATATTTTGTCGCTATGGGAAAATATATAAAGATTGATAAGGGTACTCCACCCACTTTCCTTCGCGTTATTACGACAGCGTCTCGGGTTTCGTATTCGACTTTCTCGCTGTTTTTTGCATAACCTTCTTCTTTCTTTTCGTGTGGGACACCGAGGCGTCTAACGACCCGATGGACCCTTGTGTCAGAATTTTTAAACCGCCTTCTGGGAGTAGCAGGCTTCTGACATGGTTGTGTAACTACCAGTGCATAACCTATAATTGACATCACTACATGCAACGTTCTTTTCCGCAGTCCGTCAAGTGCGGTTTTAGTATGAGGTGTGACGTTTCCAGTATGGATCTGACAGACCGCTGCGATATTTTAGCGCTCCGTCGTGCGTTCATTGTGCGATCCGTCAAAGGAAAAGAACCCAACTCCGCCCAAACTTTAAATTAAATATACATACATACATATATCACGCCTTTATCCCTTACGGGGTAGGCAGAGCGCTAACGGCCGTAATAATACGGTCGCTGTCGCCACGTCTGACAAATACGTATATAGAGGGCCGGTTGAGATAATTTGTGTATCACTGTAGTGACAGGTTGTCAGCCTGTCGCCTAAAAGTCGTAATACACCTGAAACCCTCGAGTCCCTCAGTCGCCTCTTACGACACCCACGGGTAGGAAATGGGGTGATGCTTTTCTAAGCCGGCATCACACGGCAAAAATTAAATATAGCGATAAATACAATGATATCCATGAAAACATGTATTATGTCAGAGGCTTTAAAATAGTCTTGATTGCCCTCTTTTCTGACTGACTTTTGAAAGTCATCAAACTCACTGCCTCTAGGTTGAGAGCGCGAAGCTCCAACCATAGTACAATAATGGCTGATCGCACACTTGACGCACGACGGAGCGCAAAAAAATCGCAGCGATCTGTCAGAACCATACTAGAAATGTCAATCCCCATACTAAAACCGCTCAGCCGCTGTTGACGCAGTGATATTGCAGTCGTCGTGAGCGTGTATGGGGAGTGACGTTTATAGTATAGATCTGACAGACCGCTGCGTTATTTTCGCGCTCCGCCGTGCGTCAAGTGTGCGATCCACCTAAGCAAGTTAATTCAAGGAGAATGTTAATTAAAGGGTTGAGAAGAATAAAGTAAAACTAACTCCCTCACGTAAGCTCGCCACAATTTAGGTCAGACTCACACTCAAACGAATACACACACCAGTGTCCCTTATAGACAGAGAGCTCACGATGTAAAAATATCTTTGATTTGACAAGCTAGAAGACTTTCCGGTGGCCGCACATAATTAGGAACTTAACAGAAGCTACTTTTTGAAACGATATCTGTATAATAGTTTTGAATTAAGATGCTTTATTTCATTATTTTGGAAAGTGTGAATTTTTTCAAATTATTTTCTTAATGACTTTAAAATGCGGATGTAAGGGACAGTCCTCCAAATACTGATATACCTATAGGGCGAATGCAAACCACAGACCAAGAATTTCTTAACGTTTCCTGAAATGTTTTTTGCCGCGTTGTTGTTCAGTTTCTTGGTCTATTTAGCAGTATTCGGAGACCTGTCTTCTGTAACGAACCCAAAGGTGAACGCAAACTTATCCGCACCGAACAAACCAATTATTTTTAGAATTTTTTATATGAAATCACATTTGCCGAAATCGACTGATTCGGTTCGGAAAAATGTGGTTTCATAGGATTTCTAAAGTTCGGTTCGTTCGGTTCGTTCGATGCGGATAAATGTGCGTTTATCTCAAGCTGGATTTCGTTGTTTGTTAAATTGTAAACCTTTTCTCGTGGCTAGCTCTGCAGCTATGCAGCTATTATTGCCCCAAATTCCCTAACAACAAGACGTGCCTCGCAGAAAGTATCTTACTAATCCAATAAGTAAAAGAAATTCAATATAAGTAACCAAGTTTTAGTTGGGTTTGTGTTTGAAGTTATCAATGTAGTCTCTTTATTAAGACTTTACAAGCTAGAGATAAATAGATCGCTACAAGCGATAAGGCCGCCTTTGCTTACTTTTAGTTATAGTTTATTGTACCGTTTTGTATTTTAATATTGTGTTTGTTGTAAGCAATAAAGTGTTTATCTATCTATCTATCTATCTAAGACTCGTTGTATGTAATTTAATATTATAAAATATAATTTTCTAATAAAAATAATTATCTGATTGAGCTAAGTCTACAGTGGCTCATTATTTCTTAAAAAGTGTCAAAACTACAATATTCTCTTAAGAGAATGTTTGATAAATGGGAAAAAATTAATATGTATCAAGATCATTCCTTACCTATGTTTGACCTTATACACACTCTTCAAAATAATGAAAACCTTATGAATGAAGTCAATGTCACTGTCATAATAGAACATTTAGGCGAATCGCACAGTTAACTTCACGACGTAGCGCTAAAATATCGCAGTGGTCTGTCAGATTCATACTAGAAACGTCACTTCCCACACTAAAACCGCACTCTTCGGACTTCACTGCAATAGCGCTGCTTCGACAGTGGTGGAGCGGTTTTATAATGGGGATTGACATTTCTAGTATGGACCTGATAGACCGCTGCAATGTTATAGCGCTCCGTCGTGCGTCAAGAGTGCGATCCACCATAGAGAATGATACGGTAAGTGCTATGTTACATAGTGACACACCCTTAAGCGTTGGCGTTAAGGGGCTCTGGAACTAAACTAGGACCAGTTCACTTCCAGAACTCCATAAACAACCTCTACGAGAAGAACTCGTATTTTGAATATTTATGAGCTAAATTCAGTTTCAAACGGAAACTTTCCCCGACCTGAGGTAATATTTCGGTATTAACATTTCTAACTGGGAGGTGAAGTTTAACTTGACCTAAGTTTATTTTAAGCGGTCTACCTGTTACGAGAGCCACGAAAGGAAAATTATCTAGTAAGGGTCTTTCTCCACTTATCCGGCATCCGTCATTTGCCGGTCCGTCAGTTTTCGATCCGATTTAGAAATCTATTACACTATATGCTTTTCGACTCTTCCGGCATCCGGCATTTATTGATCCGGGAATTTTCCAAACCGAAATTTGGATTCTGACGGCAAATATGCATATAAAAGGTACTCTTTCAACTCTACCATGACGTCATTCTACTGTCCGTCTTTTACCGGATAGGTGGAAAAGCGAGGTCCAGCATTCGAATATTGTCGGAAGGCTATCTCCGACGTCCGGCAGCCGGACTGGTTAAGTGAAGAAACGCTGTAATTATAGCTATTTTCTGTATATATATACTTTCATCCAAATAGCAAATTAATAAGTCCGTATGACACGGACGCAGCTTCACTAAATTCTAGCGTGCTAAGAATGTATCACGTGTAATGGTTACATGGCTACCCTCTTTTTCTAAAGTCAGTTAATAAGCCCGGGGTGGAAATAAATTGAAGTAAATAAATTAGGGTGTCAGCCTCACCTTAAGTAATGACATCTAGATCCCGGGCATTCCCGCAATTCGATTTAAAGAGGAAATTTGTGTAAAATGTCAATCTGAGCGTGTTTGCTCAAGATAGCATCACCACAGAATAAATAATAGAACGCATCATCTCATTTCTTTACCGTCGGAAGTAGTGTCGTCTTCTTCTTTTCGAGTGGGACACCGAGTCGTCCAACGACCCGATGAACCCTAGTGTCAGAATTTTTCAACCGCCTACTACAAGTAGCAGGCTTCTGACATGGTTGTGTAACGACCGCCGTCTAAGTGATCATAGACAGCAACCGGGACCTACGGCTTAACGTGCCATCCGAAACACGGAACCATCTTACTTACGGACAATCGGGTGGTTCAGCCCGCAATGTCCTAACCAGACTGGGAACAAATTCACAAAGTGATAAATATCAACTTTGTGAATGACCCACCGAGAATCGAACCCGGAACCTTCTGCGTCAAAGGCAGTCGCACTACCACTGCGCCACATCGGTCGTCGCAAGAGGCGGCTAGAGTTGAATTACAACTTTAGGCGACAGGTTGAAAATCTGTCACTATGATGATGACAATGATGACTGTGTAAATTTACATGCCATAAATTGGTAAAACATGTGCTACTTAATTTTATTATGTAAGATGTATAACTTACCATGTTTTATGTGAATAAAGTTCTGTATTCTGTATGATCTCTCCGATTGATTTCGGCCATGGCGACCACTTGGACTCCTAATCAGATCGGCGCTAATACGCCTGGTGATGGCTATCGTAGCCAATTTTGACAGTAAACTCCCGTCCACAGTGTGGACACGTGAGTTTGCCATTTACATAATTATAGTTAATGGCGACGGGTGGACGAGCCTTTAACTAATCTCTCACTATAGTATAGTGATAAAGTATTTGATTTATAAAATCCTTTATCACCCTCCTCCTCGGCTCTTAATTTTTTATACGTTCCTCGGCCCTCAAATTTTTGCCTTTCAAGTCTCTAGATGCAAAACTAAAAATGTCACAGATGGAAAAACAGACAGTTATGAAATTATAGGGGTTTAAAGTAGACTAAGAACCCTAAGAACCTAAAAGCATATAAAAGGCACGTTACTCACTTATTACTTATTATTATTAGAATACCTTATTCATTACATTTTCCCCGTTATCTCATCTTTATACAAACACTGGTTTTGCTTTCTGGTATCCTTTGTAGAATTATTTTCTTATTGTAATTGGATGACCTCGCCCACAGGCAGATAGCTAAAGGAGTGTGTTATTCAAAAACAGACAGCCGTGGTTTTTGTATGAAGATGACTATCTATCTGAAGTTTGATCTTTAGCAGGGTTGTGTCTGTGGTCTGTGTGATACCGGCTTAGAATAGCATCACCCCATTTCTTCCCGCGGGTGTTGTAAAAGGCAACTAAGGGACTCGAGGGCTGCATGTGTATTACAATTTTAGGCGATAGGCTGACAATCTCTTACTACAGTGATACACAAAGCATCTGAAAGACCGTATGTTTACTATCGTTAACGCTCTACCTACCCCGCATGGGATAAAGGCGTGATTTGTGTATGTATGTGTCTATGGTCCGTATTTATAAATCGCACTCAAGTCTGAGATCGGTCTCAAGAGCTATTTTGACAAATGTCAGTAAATAGATACTAACAGCAACTCAAGGTCGCACTCGAGATCGGTCTCAGAGTTGAGTGTGTTTTTACTTATGTGTACCATGAACTTGTAAATTAGTTTTTTTTGAGCCACTGTCCATACATGTAGCCTGAGCAAAAAGCCTAAAAAAGGCGGACAAGTCGAACATGTAAATATTGGTCCAGCTAGTAACATCGCAAAAAGCCGGATATGTTCGGTAAAAGTCGTACGGTTGGCAGCCCTAGATATAAAGCACCAGATAACTCACATATCTCTCTTTCTCTCTCTTCGTGTGGGACACCGAGTCGTCCGACGACCCAGTGAACCCTAGTGTCAGAGTTATTCAACCGCCTTGTACAGGCTTCTGACATGATTGTGTAACGACGGCCGCCTGAACAATCATAGACAGGAACTGGAACTGGAACCTACGGCTTAACGTGCCATCCAAAACACGGTATCATCTTTCTTCCTGACAATCGGGTGGTTCAGCCCACAATGTCCTAACCAGACTGGGAACAAATTCACAAAGAGATAAATATATCAATTTTGGAAGTGACCCGCCGAGAATCGAACCCGAGAACCTTATGTGTCAAAAGCAGTCGCGTTACCACTGCGCCACATCGGTCGTCATAGATAACTTGATCTTTTAAACGATTGACTCGAGCTGCTATTGACAATACCCCGCAAAAAGACAAGAAAGAGAAACTTGTATCAAACTTTTATAGTCAGCATAGGCGGATCGCACACTTGACGCACGACGGAGCGCTAAAACATCGCTGCTGTTTGTCAGATCCATACTAGAAATTTCAATCCCCATACTAAAACCGCTCAACCGCTGTCGACGCTGCGCTATGGCAGTGTCGTCCGTCAAGAGCTGTTTTAGTATAGAGAGCGACGTTTACAGTATGGATCTGACAGACCGCTGCAATATTTTTGCGCTCCGTAGTGCGTCAAGTGTACGATTCACCATAGATAGGGGAAATACATAAACGTGTATAAACGATATTATCGAGTTACGGAGAAAAAAAGGCTTTTTGGAATAGTTTTTCTACTCTGATAGTTGTAAGCCCTTGGGGACAGAATAGGCGCATGTTATTGGTGAGAAAAACTGGTAATAGTCGGATTTACAAGAGAACATGATTCCGTGTATTTTAGGGTCTATTTGACTAACTTTCCTGACCCTTAAAGTAAACCTGATAAAAATATTGTTGCTTTTTCGGAATGAAAATGAGATGGCGACCTTTCGGTGAGAAGCCGATCTTAAATACAAGATATAAGGGCCCGGGCCCGCCAAGGCATTTCATTTGGCCGGAAATTTGCGAGTCGGTTGGCATTTTGATCTGATTAGTCAGTTAGAAGGAATAAACACAGAACTAAAAGTCATAGGGTCTTTGCCGTGGACCTAAAATTCAAAGTTCGAGTTAAAATAAAATTACTGAAATACACACACACACACACACACACACACACAAATCACGCCTATATCCCTGGCGGAGTAGGCAGAGCGTCAACAACTGAAATACAGGGTGTAAAAAAAATTTGCTAAGTATATTTTAAAGAGTGAATCAGCCTATGCTAAACAACTTTCTTTCCTTTCCGTAACTTTCAGCATTGGACGAAATATGAACAAAAATTTGGATCTCCCATACAAAATTACCAGCCGACCAAGTAAGTCAATTTGTATGGGAGGTCCAAAAATATTCTTATATTTCGACATATGTTTTTTGGGAAAAGTTGTTCAGTTTCATAGGCTGATTCACCTCTTAAAATATTTGCAGCTAATATTTTACATTTTTTTTTGCCCGGCTCCCAAGAAAACTTTAAATTAAGGCCGGGTTGGAAATTTGGCCAGCCTTGCATTAAAGTGTAAAGACCTTAGCCTTACCCAATGCGCTTTACCTACTTCTGAAAACCTTTAACCTAAAACCTGCAAGCCAAACCACGTCCAAACAGAATACTGAACTAAACGTTCCTCCTTACCTTCAAGCGGAGAGAAAACAAAAAGGAATTGAATCTCAGTAAAATCACAGAAAACTAATTTCTGCAATGCAATCCCGATCGGTTGAACTAACAAGGGCGATTGAAATAGTAATACTTACCCCGGGAAGTTTTCAAATAATCTCTCAGTTAAGGCGAATCTCACACCTGACGTCCGTATGCGCAAAAGAGATAGGTATATAACATAGACATATCACAATGAGTGTAACAGAGACAGATGACAATGCAAGTTTCTGCGCTGCTCCTGTAACAACGTCGGTTTTTAGTATGGAGTACTCGTAAGTCCCTTGCATTTGACAGACGCATGTTGCGGATGCACTAGAAATGTCTAACAACGGTTTTTGTGTGTTCCCCGACAGCTCGGATAGGCTAATTTGATACCTGTCAAACCCATACTAGAAGACATCTCAACAAAGAGCTAGCTCTTAGGGTGCGTCTCCATTTAAGCGGGGCTGCGCTAAGCTAAGCTAAGCGCGGCATGAATTGACCAATCATGAGCCTCAAAATCCCCGCCCCGCTTCAGTGGAGACACTGGATTGGTCAATTCATGCCCGGCTCAGCTCAGACTAGCGCAGCTCCGCTTCAGTGGAGACGCACCCTTATGCGCAGCTTTTATATCATAGTGTTAATTCACATGCTTTTAACAGCTGTCTAATATGGCTTATTCGGAAGGCGATACTGCTCTCATCCAAAAAAAAATAATATAACATACATACATATATCACGCCCTTATCCCTTGCGGGGTAGGCAGAGCGTTAACAGTCGTAAGAATACGGCCGCTATCGCCACGTCTGACATTTTTGAGAATTGTTTCCACGGATGTTTGAGAAAACATGTGTATCACTATAGTGACAGGTTGTCAGCCTGTCGCCTAAAAATTATAATACACCAATACTCTCGAATCCCTTAGTCGCCTCTTACGACACCCACGGGAAGGATGTGGGGTGATGCTATTCTAAGCCGGCATCACACGGCAAAAATAATATAAATGACTCTCTTGATGGTCAGTGGATTATCAAAATCAACTCGTGTCTACACGAATAACTTCAAAGATTATTGTATATTCTAAGGCAAAGGGCAGCGTTGTCAGACCCTACTCTAATGGAAAAAGGTTTTGTTGTAGAAATAGAAATATGACCTCGACCGGGACATTACCTTCAACAGACTTCAAGTTTCAAGTTTCAATCGTATATTTCCAAGTAGATTCACAATTCATGCTTTAAGATTATCAGATAGTCACATTACAATACTGTCACGGAATAAATGAATTAGGCATTGTAAAAAGAGCAAATTGTCAGACACATTTTTCTCTTTTTTTTATAATAATTTTATGTTCCTAATAGAAACGCGGCACGAGTAGGATAAAAGAAAGTTTATCTCACTTCATCACACCAGCTTTTGGCTTGGGTTGTTTTGGACGTTTTAGGCGAAGAACACACTTGACGCACGACGGAGCGCAAAAATATCGCAGCGGTCTGTCAGATCCATACTAGAAACGTCACTCCTCATACTAAAACCGCACTCGACGGATGACACTGCGATAGCACTGCGTCAACAGCGGTTGAGTGGTTTTAGTATGGGGATTGACATTTCTAGCATTCAGGCCAAAGCCAAGCCATAAGTGAAGCTGTAGACCAGTGGCAGTCGTCATAATAAATAAATAAATAATATAAATATCCTGGACCATTCACAGAAAACCATCTAGACCCAAACTAAGCAAAGCTTGTACTATGGAAGCTAGATAGCAGATACTAATATACGTATACTTTTTTTGTAAATAAATACATATTATACATAGAAAATACCCAGACTAAACACAAGTATTTGAAAAGACTTGTCAAATATTTGTGTCCTGTGGGGATCGAACCCACGACCCGGCGTAGCAAGCAGGAGTACGATCCTCTACCCCATCGGGACAGATAAAGCCTTCTTCTGTGGGCCGCCAACCAAGCCAGCCAGGCGTTCGCGCCATTTTTATGATTTGAATTCGCAACGCATTGGTAAACAATCTCTTCTCTATTTGTGTGGGACACCGAGTCGTCCAGCGACCCAGTGAACCCAGTGCCAGAATTTTTCAACCACCTTCTACAAGTAGCTTCTGACATAGTTGTGTAACGACTGCCATCTAAGTTCCGAAACCATCTTTCTTACGGACAATCGAGTGGTTCAGCCCGCGATGTCCTAACCAGATTGGGAATAAATTCCCAAAGTGATAAATATAATATAACTTTGTGAGTGACCAACCGAGAATCGAGCCCGGAGCCTTTTGCGCCAAAACCAGTCGCACTACCAATACGCCACATCGGTCGCCACATTGGTTGGAGAACAATAGACAGTCGTGTTCTTTTTGATTGCACTTCCTTGAAAACATTGAAATAAAACAGTTGTGTTCCGGCATAAAAGTGTTTAATTTTCAGCTTTTTACAGAAGTAAATTTTGAAATTCTAGTACTATATACCTAATAACCGAGAAACGTCATCCATTTATAGCCAACCTAATGTTCACTTGACGTGGCGATAGCGACCGTATTCTTATGGTCGTTAACGCTCTGCCTACCCCGCAAGGGATAAAGGCGTGATATATGTATGTATGTAATATTTTGCTTTATTTGTACAAAACACAGAAAACATTAAAATTTCAATACAATATAGGCATCTTTAGAGTTAGACGGCGGTCATTACACAACTATGTCAAAGTCCTACTACTAGTTTGTAAGAGGTTGAAAAACTGACACCGGTTCGTCTGGTCGTTGGACGACTCTTTTGGACACACGAAAAGAAGACTCATTACACTGATTCGGTTACAAAACCTAACCTACAACAATAGTGTAACAAAAACCCTTGCTGAAATTATATCCTGTTGAGAATAACCTTTGTGATAATGTGTATTCATTATACTTTATTTGATATCATTCGATTCGAGTCAGACGTGGCGATAGCGACCGTATTCTTACGGCCGTTAACGCTCTGCCTATTCCGCAAGGGATAAAGGCGTGATATATGTATGTATGTATGTAATGTTCACTTCCTCACACGGATAACCGGATTACGCAGTAAAACTGGTTGTGAATCTTGGCATGAATACTAAATCAAAGAGGAGATATTTTTCCCAAATCTTTGATTAAAACCCATCCTTTACCTTTTGCAGATATTTGTTAAGCGTGTGGTGCCAACTTTCCGAACTCATTCATCTCATTACTGACATTCAAACATATTAACAACATTACTGAAAAGGTAACTAAGCCTTTTCAGTAACTAAGGCTTTGTTATGCGCGCTTTAGGTGGCTTTCGCAACATGAAAACTATCAAAATATGTAACTACTATACTGTGCCTATGTGCGTAGCCACCTGGAATACGCGTCCCAAATTTGGAGTCCATGCTATGACACTTATGTAACCTCGATAGAGAAAATTTGACGTAAATTTACATACAATTTCATACAAATTCAATTTGCCAAAGCTTGAGTATCTGCAGCGTTGTACTAAAGTTCATCTCTTACCTTTGCAACTACGACGTGACGTCTCCGATCTTGGTTTCTTGACGAAGATTGCACGGGGTATTCTTGACAGCTCGGAACTACTCGGACTAGTTAAGCTTAATGTTCCTACCCGTAGAATTAGGAAACCCACTTTGCTGTATATTCCACCTTCTCACACTAGGTACCGGGAAAACAGCTTCTTACCTAGATCTATGAAGCAGTTTAATAAGCTGAATAGTGACTCTCGTTTTGATCTATTTAACGGCAGTGCTCAAAGCGCAAAGAAAGCGCTTATTAAAAATTTCGTTGATAAGTTATAGGTTAGAAATAGATGGATAAGATTTCCTTCTTTTTTTTCTGTTTTATTTAAGAATGTGATGCCGTGTGTTGCCGGCTTAGAATAGCATCACCCCACATCCTTCCTGCGGGTGTCGTAAGAGGCGACTAAGGGACTCGAGGGTATTGGTGTATTACAATTTTTAGGCGACAGGCTGACAACCCGTCACTATAGTGATACACATGTTTTCTGGAACAACCTTAGAAAACAATCCTCAAAAATGACAGACGTGGCGATAGCGACCGTATTCTTACGGCCGTTAACGCTCTGCCTACCCCGCAAGGGATAAAGGCGTGATATATATGTGTGTGTGTGTGTGTATTTAAGAATGTTAGGTACGTTTAAATCTTAGTTAGAAATCTTTTTTTTTCTATATGTTTGAAGCTTGTAATTGGCATTTGTTTATACATTAAGTTATTGCCGAGTGATGCCGGCTTAGAATAGCATCACCCCATATCCTACCCGCGGGTGTCGTAAGAGGCGACTAAGGGACTCGAGGGTATTGGTGTATTACAATTTTTAGGCGACAGGCTGACAACCTGTCACTATAGTGCTACACATGTTTTCTGGAACAACCTTGGAAATCAATCCTCAAAAATGTCAGACGTGGCGATAGCGACCGTATTCTTACGGCCCTTACCGCTCTGCCTACCCCGCAAGGGATAAAGGCGTGATATATGTATGTATGTATGTATGTATTAAGTTATTAATGTTTTTAAGGCTGTAAGCTACCCAAATAAAATAAAATAATAAAATAAATAAAATTTCCAGATTTTACGCGGATCGCACACTTGACGCACGACGGAGCGCTAAAACATCGCAGCGGTCTGTCAGATCCATACAAGAAATGTCAATCCCCATACTAAAACCACTCAACCGGTGTCGACTCAGCGCTATCGCAGAGTCGTCCGTCGAGTGCGGTTTTAGTATGGGGAGTTACGTTTCTAGTACGATTCAGACAAACCGCTGCGTTTTTTTTGCGCTCCGTCGTGCGTCAAGTGTGCGATCCGCCATAGACAGTAATCTCATAATCATAACGTAAGCGACAGCACTCCGAATCTCCCTTGAAATAGGGCACATATAGATCATGAAATTGAACAACTTACCCCTATTTTTACATCCCATGCAAATTTACTTGGTCGGTTTTATTTTGTATGGGAGAACCAAAACTTTTTTTCATTTTCAGACCTATGTTCCTTGGGGAATGTTCTTAGTTTCATTTCGTTCCACTTAAAATATATGCAGCATTTTTTTACACCCTGTATAGTTCCTTCTATGCTTCTAGAAAGCTGCGCTTTATTTCAAGAAACTGTTGCATGTGTAGATGCAGTTATCAATAAAGTCAAATGCATATAGCGTGACGTAATGCAGTTTCAGCGCGTGGTTATAAAGGAGTAAAAAACTCACGGCCCTTTACGCGGATCGCATACTTAACGCACGATAGAGCGCTAAAACAACTCTGCGGTCTGTCAGATCCATACTAGAAACGTCACTCTCCGTACTAAAACCGCACTCGACGGACGACGCTGCGATAGCGCTGCGTCGACAGCGGTTGAGCGTTTTCAGTATCGGGATTGACATTTCTAGTATGGATCTGACAGACCGCTGCAATGTTTTAGCGCTCTGTCGTGCGTCAAGTGTGCGATCCGCCTTAGAACGAGTGGTTACATGTTATGCAGAAATTTTATATACTGCTGTTGATTATAGAGTTATTTACATAAAACCATGACTTACTTGGCGGATCGCACTCTTAACGCACAACGGAGCGCTCTGTCAGATCCATACTACGAGTAGAAACGTCAATTCTCATACTAAAACCGCTCAACCGCTGTCGACGGATGTGTTACGGATGCGTCAACAGCGGATGAACGATTTTAGCATAGGAATTGACGTATCTAGTATGGATCCGACGGATGCGTTATTCCACTTGTGCGTTAAGTGTGCAATCCGGTATATTCGCTGAAGTGTGACTTAGTTCTCGTGTGGTTTCGTTTTGTTTGATTAGGTATCGCTTCAGAATTTACATTTTGCAGTCTATGTCACAAGACTATTATTAGAATACGGACCCCAAGTTGCCTCTGATCCAAGGCATAAATTTTGGAAATTTGATATCGGGTCAATTGCCGTTTTCCATAAATATCCACTCCGAGGGACTAGTGGATTTCTTGAAGAAATGAGCCCGGTTCGCCATAATATATGGTCATAATTAATTATGTTATAAAAAATAACCTAACAACTTAGACAAAAAAAAACTAACTTAAACTAGGAAAAAGTCGGCCAGGGCGCCCCCATTAGACATGGTACAGTCAAATGGGGGAAAATAAGACCAGCGGGTAACTTGGGACATGGTCGACACCAGCACCTACGAACCAGCTATAAGCCTATAACGTTATAACTGGGTGATAAATGTAGAGTCAAAAGTTTTCAACCAGTTATAACGTTATAGCTGGTTCATAGATGCTGGTGTCCACCATGTCCCAAGTTACCCGCTAGTCTCATTTTTCCCAATTTGGCCGTACCCAAAACGCTGGCAGCGTTTTCTCTTTGAATGGCCAAACTTAAGCGTTGGCCGAGGAAGCTGCCAGCTCTCTGGTCACCGGTGGTCTCATTGAGGCATATTAAAAACATCCTTAACATTGGCACAAAGAAAACTAGTGCCATAAGATTTTAAGGTTCCGTGGTTATTATCACTAAAACTATAAGATATTATAACGGGTTTCAGTTTACCCGTGATCATGGCGATTGCAACATCGCCGAAATATTGGGTGCTCGATATATCCCTACCGTGAGTTAAATCCTGTTATAATGTCTTATAGTTTTAGTGCCATAAGCACCAAAAAAAGTCCCTATTTTTCAGAAATCTCCATAATTATTTTTTCAGAAACTCAGTTCACCACAACTTACGTATGCTTTTGCCCGTGTGATGTCGGCTTCGGATAGCATCACTCCAGTCTACCCGTGGGTGTGGTAAAAGCCAACTAAGGAATGAATAAGTGGAATGAGTACAAGTGCCTTTAATTCATATATTTCCTACAATGTATACCTCCTACCTGCCTACCCCGCAAGGGATAAAGGCGTGATATATGTATGTATGTATGTATACCTTCCTGCGGTAATTTCCTATTTATTTTTTGCGTTTGAAATCTGCGAAATGGATTTAATGAAATTTTAGTACAGCTGCTGAATCGAACGATACCACACTGTGCTAACATGTAGCGTACCCTTCGAAATGTAGCCCGTCAAAAATAATTGAATTGTCCACCTACATACAAACCTTACTAAAAATACAGGCTGTAAAAAAAATTTCTGCAAATACTTTAAGGAGTGAACCAGCCCATGAAACTGAACAACTTTTCCCAAGGGACATAGGTCAAAATACGAAAAAAAATTTTGGACATCCCATACAAAATGTACCGGTCAACCAAGTCAATTTGTATTGGGGGGCAATTTATTTTTTCATATTTCGACCTATGTTTCTTGGGGGAAAGTTGTTCAGTCTCATGGGCTGGTTCACCCCTTAAAATATTTGCAGCTAATATTTTTTCACCTTATATAACCCTCCTTCTTCGACAATTGGGTAAAAAATTCGTGACGAATCGGCTCTGTGTCAAACCGGGCCCGAATGTTCTCGAAACATACTTGTATATTGATTGGTGACCCTAACCGTTTCTGCGTTGAGGTCACTTGTAAGGGCTCGAAAATCTCGAAATACACACTCCACTCTGATGGGTGTGCGTTTTGATAACAATTTTGAAAACGTTAGGTAGCATCTAAGTGCGTAAATAAAGTAATAAAAAAACAAGTGTAGGTAACTTTCTCTTTTCGTGTAGGACACCAAGTCGTCCAACGACCCGATGAACCCTAGTGTCAGAATTTCTCAACCGTCTTCTACAAGTAGCAGGCTTCTAACATGATTGTACATAGCACTAGCAAAGTTACCTACCGATGAGTTGACGACCGATGTGGCGCAGTGGTAGTGTGACTGCCTTTGACGCAGAAGGTTCCGGGTTCGATTCTCGGTGGGTCACTCCCAAAATGACGTTTCTAGTGTGGATCTGACAGACCGCTGCGATATTTTAGCGCTCCGTCATGCGTCAAGTGTGGTTTGCGATCCGCCATTCATAAAACCTAGATTTTAGCAAATAAATAAATTGAGATTGAAATGAAATTTAATTAGAATGAACATTATATTCAGCCTTCAAACTGTAAATAAATTCTGTTGGAAACATTTATAAACCACCCTTCATAAACCACAGGTAGAAAGTTATGCCACGTTATATTGTAAGTATGGTAATGTGAAAAACTTAACTCATTTATCTTTATTTAGGCTTAAAATTCTGCTACACAGGGAAGTACCAACAGGAATACATACAATAAGACCCTTTTGCAACGATATTACATTGTTACTAGCCTTTTAGGTATAAACTTTTGGTAGTCGAAAAATTTAATTTCAAATCATCATTCTCCTCGCCTTATTCCGTTCTCTGTCGGGGTCAGCTGCGTAACCTAGGGGATTTGATGCGGAATCAAGTTTTTACACAGAGCGACTGCCATCTGACCTCTGCAACCCGAAGGCTAACCTGGCCCCTGTTAAGTCACATTCAAATATCACCTGAATTCAAATTTTATTTGAATGTGGGTTTCATCACGATGCTTTTCCTTCACCATACGTTCAGTCGGTAATGTACGTGAGTAGAAACACGTTGGTACATGGCGGGCATCGAATTGGTCTCACGATTGTAAAACCGGTGTCCTTACCACTTGGCCACCGACGCTCAAAAAATTTAATTTCAAATACGAAAAAGAAAATAGAATATCTTTGATACTATGTTACCATAAGTGCTATAAGTGACTGTACTTAGAATATAAGTTATGTGAGCAATAATTTTCATTTAATAATATCAAAATAAGGTCGCCTTCTGCGTGGAGAGGCAGATACCGACCCTAGGGCCCTTCAAGTTCCATTCCAGATGAAATATAGCGAGTTATCCGAGTTATCCTAATCCAAACACAAGACCCGTTTGGGAAAAATAAAATAAGGTTAAGTAAGCCGTAAATAAATATATTTGGGATTATGATTTTTGACAACGAGGATTTATCCACGATTTATCCATTCTTCATTCCATTTTGACAGATAATTCCTCAATCTAAAAAGTGTCAACAACGCCACCTAGCTCGGAATTAGCCTCTGAACTCTGCTTATATCCCCGTACTCTAGCGATAATCATATCGTATACATTTACTGAGAAAAACGATATATCGCTTTTTAAAGTTCAAGTACAGTGGTAGTAATGTCAACGATCGCTATTGCCAAGCTAACGCGAAAGCACTATATCAGTCTCAGACCAGATGCGCGGGCAGCCGGTCGAATGCCATTTTTTCTCTATGTTGTCAGTCCAAAAAACTGTGTAATACTACGCAGGGTCGCCACCTCGCTCTCTCTCTCTCTTTTCGTGTGGGACACCAAGTCGTCCAATGTAATCAAGGTGTTTTTTTTACCAGTTACTTGTCGACAAAACCTCAAGTATCACTTTTTTCACCGAAATAAAGTGGAAGGCGTGAAGGAGCCTTCAACAGAATTCCTTTGGGTCCAAGGAGACCGATCTCCAGATTTAACTTGCAGATTTGCTCATTCTTGTCACGAACGATTTTACCCACAAATCAGGTCTTGTACCGCAGGGAAAGATTCCTGGATTTCAATAAAAAAACATAATCTTTATTTACGTGTGGGTTTTGGAGCTATAAAATGACATTGTATAATTGTGATTTGTACTTTAACAGCTTGAAAAGTCTCTACCCGCCCTTACTAAGGTGGGAAATAGTCAATTCGCTTGTGAACTGGGTCATTATTAAAATATAAAACTCTCTCTTTTCTGTTTTTCGTATGATACACCGAGTAGGCCAACGATCCGATGAACCCTAGTGTCTTCTTCTCAACCGCCTTCTACAAGTAGCAAGCTCCTGAAATGGTTGTGTAACGACCGCCGTCTTAAGTGATGATCAAAGACAGCAACAGGGACCTACGGCTTAACGCGCCATCCATACTAGCATGAGTAATAAGTTTAAATGATTCCTGTCATTTGAAATTTTTCCACCCATTTTTTTGTGTACGTAGATGGCGCTGAGCTAAACTGGAAAGTTTCGTTCCAAAGAAATATAGTCTGTTTAGTTGAGTATCATCACACATCACATCAGCTAGCAATACTCAACAGTGCTTGACGTACGCCTCGCCCAGGGTACGCCACAAGGAACGATCTCCCGTTTTTGCCATTTAGTCGATACCAGCCGTTCTCTTTAAGTCATCGGTCCATCTGGTCGGAGGGCTTCCTGGGTACCAAATCTAACTCAGCATTGTGACAACTTCTTGACAAATCGCGAAAGAAATACGACGCTTATGAGTTTGGTTACGGTTTTTACCATGTTGGGAATTGTCCATTACGGTTATTGTTACCAAAATCTTACTCAATTTGCTTATACCCAGCATTGTAGAACCTCATCACAAACTATAAAGGTATCAGTATAACTCAACTATCAGAATTTGAACGCAACGCCATCTGGTATGAAATTTGAAAAAGGGACGAGAACAGACAGAAAATTTCCTATTCGGTCTGTTGATTGGTTAATTCGCATTGATCGGCGCACAAGGTCGATTGCGGTTAGGCTTAGGGTTGTTTCTTTTGAATAATAATAAAAGATTCTTAAAAAAAGACGAAGATCATTCAGGATTTGGTATCAATATAACACAAATACTTAAAAAAATATCCGCATTTAAAAATATAAAAGCTTTGAAAATTCAGAAAAAGAAAAGAAGAAATAGGAAAAAAATAAAAGAAATAGAAAAAAATATTCAGACTGAGTTACCCCCATTGCCAACCGCAACATTGTGATGATATTATTATTATTATTTTGAGCCAGACATGTCCCACTGCAGGGCAAAGGCCTCCCTCTCTTTCTTCCACTTTTCCCTATCCTGGGCCGCCTCCATCCAGTCATGGGCGTAGGTATGTAGCTCGTCTCTCCACCTTTTTCTGGGACGACCACGTGCCCGTTTCGCGTTTGGAGGGACCCAAGTAGTAGTTCTTTTTGCCCATAGTGTAGTAGGCATTCTGGCCACATGTCCGGCCCAATCCCACTTGAGATGTGCTGCCTTCTGACCTACGTCTATTATTTGTGTGCGGGAGCGCAGCGTTGTGTTTCTGACTCGGTCAATTAAGCTAACCCCGAGTATGCTGCGCTCCATGCCTCGTTGGCAAACCTTGAGTTTGAACTTCTGGATGTCAGTCAGGGACCAAGTTTGAGCGCCGTAGGTAAGGATGGGAAGAATGCACATGTCCATGAGTCTGCGCTTAAGTGACAATGGAAGGTTGCCCTTCATAAGCTCCTTCATAGACCAATAGCTCTTCCAGGCATTTTCGATCCGTCTCTCGACTTCTTTGTCTTGCCTTGCCTGAAAAGAGACTAATTGGCCTAAGTATATGTACTCATCGACATATGCAATCCTCTGTCCATCCACATCCACATTAAGCTCAGAACGGTTTGTCATTAACTTGGTCTTCGACATATTCATCTTCAGTCCAACCTCAAGGCTCGCCCTGCTCAGATCTTGAAGCATTTCTTGTAGATCAGAAGGAGTTGACGAAAACAAGACAATATTGTTCGCGAAGCGAAGGTTTGTCAGCTTCGCCCCGCCGACGCCAATCCCCTTGCTTTCCCATTTTGGATTGATTTTCCGAAACACCTCCTCCAGGGTTGATGTAAATAGTTTCGGAGACAATGGATCACCTTGTTTTACGCCTCTCTGTATGGTGAATGCTGGTCCCGAATTTTGTAATTTTACTGCTGCTGTACTACTTATGTAAATATTTTTTATTAAACTAAGGTATGAAGAATGAACGTTTTGGTTTTTTAAGGCTTGAAATATGTATGGAATCATGAGTTAAACTGTCAAATGCTTTAGAGTAATCGACGAATGCCAAATATAAAGGTAGTTGATATTCGTGGTGTTTTTCTATAATTTGGTTGAGAGCGTGGAGGTGATCCATTGTAGAAAGACCGGGGCGAAAACCGGCTTGCTCCGGCGGCTGGGCTAGGTCAAGTAAGCCAGATATACGGCGTTCTATGACCTTGATTAACGCTTTGTACAGGTGCGAGACAAGACTTATAGGTCTGTAATTGCCTATATCTGAGCTGTCGCCCTTTTTGTGTAGGAGAATTATTTCGGAATGACACATTCCTTCTGGTATTTTTCCGGTATGTAGAATGGAGTTAAATAGATTTTTAATATGTGGGAGAAGGATTGTTTCACCAATTTTAAGTGCTTCAGTCGAGATGCCATCCGGTCCGGGACTTTTATTGTATTTCATTTTGCGTAAAGCGCAATGAATTTCGTGCTCAGTTATTGGAGAGATTTCATCGGGGCATTCGTGTGAAGCACTCAAATTGGGAGATGGTGTGGAAGGTTGTGAATATAATGCTTTGTAAAACTCAGTACTTATTTCAACAATTTTTCTTCTATTTCTGTGCTTCACGCCATCTCTATCTTTAAGGGCGGTGATCCAGGGTTTACTTCTTGAAATACCTTGACGAGCTATTTTTAATGATCTGTTTGTTTCCAAGGCCACTTGAACTAATTTTGTGTTGTGTCTTCTTAAGTCTTTAGCGGTTTGTGACTGTAGTAGTAGACAGTAAAACTGCTAATTCAGGAGCGAATATTGATGTGTGTTTTATTTACAAAAAGTGCCTAATTATATTTACAAAAGTAGGTTCTCATTTAGCTATTTACATACAGAGCTTATCAACTAATTAAATCTACAAACACATGAAATCATGCGCGCACACATACGCGAAACCGCGGGACGCGAGGGGCGGAGCGTGACGTTTCGCGGGTCGCGAAATCTGTCGATTCTATAAATAGAGCGATCGCGGCCGCGCTCTTTCTATTCGCTCGCCGCTCGCCGTGGAAGATGGACGTCTGCGCAGTTCCGTCGCGTCTCGCGTCGCACCAAGCCAGTCGAGATGAAGATGCTGTGATGATGATCTTCGTGTTTCTGCCGTGCGTTGGTGCACTAGAACAGCTCTTTTCAGAGCTAAATTCTAAGTTTCAAACAGCTCTTTTCAGGGCTCCATCTCAGCTGTTCCTCGTGGAATGGCGCGAAGTTTCAATGGTCTATCTATCGTGATGAATGCGTAGTGCTTGCTTGTAGATAGTAGCTGTAGTAATGCTTCATGATAGTGCGCAGTACTGTGTATAGGTGTAGCAGATCGATCGTCGCTTGCTTGCTCGCACGCCCAGTAGGTATACTCGCTGCTTGAATGTGACGTCACACGCGTAGGTTCTGACTTAGGTATGTGCACGGCGAAATGCTTGTAGGTAACGCTTCTATCGCCTTGCCTTTGCGCTCACGTAGTTATTCGCGCTTGCAGTCGATGTACATGTAGGTATGTATGTTGTAGCGTGACGTAGGCACCTACAGTGCACCCCCTCAAGCGAAGCGTACTGGCAGATTGATGGTGCGGCCGGAACGTGTTTTTTTCGTAGGGTCGTCGGCGCTCTGCAGCGCGGGCTTTGCGGTAGGAGGGACTGGCGAATTTGTAGGTACAGCTGGCGTAGTAGGTACTGTGGTCTGCGTAGGTACGACGGTTGTCGTCGGCGGCGTGTTGCGATCGTGATCTGCGAGTAGGTATGCAGGCTTCAGTCTGTCGATCGAGATAGTAGCTTGTGGTCTGGTAGCTGTAGTGTGAAGAACTTGTCAGTACGTTTCAGCACACGGTAGGGTCCGTCGTATGGCGGTGAGAGAGGTCTCTTCACGGCGTCGATTCTGACAAACACGTAGTTGCAGTTTTGTAGATCTCGATGGACAAAAATCGGTCGACTGTTGCTATGCGGTTCTGTAGGTACTGGCTTGAGCTTGTCTATCGCTTCTCGAAGTTGGTCGACGTAGGCGTGGTCCATGGTGACGTCATGAGGTGTTGGTATGAAAAAATCACCGGGTAGTCGGATAGTACAGCCGTAGGTAAGTTCGGCTGCACTGACACCGGTATCGCTGCGCGATGCAGTGCGAAGACCCAACATGACTGTAGGTAGCTCGGTCACCCAGTTTTCGGTAGTGAGTCGAGCTGTGAGTGCTGTCTTCATGGATCGGTGCCATCGTTCGATGATTCCGTTCGACTGCGGATGGTAGGCTGTAGTTTGGATTTTTTCAATACCCATTAGGCGAGTGAGACACGTGAATAGGGCACTCTGGAACTGTCGTCCTTGGTCGCTAGTTAGCCTGTGTGGACATCCGAATCGTGTTATCCAACCTTCGTAGACGATTTTTGCGACTGTCTCAGCTGTGATATCTCGTACTGGATAAGCTTCTGGCCAACGTGTCGTTCGGTCGATCATTGTCACGACGTAGCGGTATCCGTCAGCAGTGGTAGGTAGAGGTCCGACTATGTCGATGTGTAGGTGAGTAAACCTTGGTGATGCCGGGAACGTTGATATGGCGCTTTGTGTATGCCTGTTTATCTTCGCTCGCTGACATTGTAGACACGTCTTAGTCCATTTGCTGACATCTGCGTTCATTGATGGCCAAAAGTATCGAGTTTGAAGTAGCTTGCGTGTTGTTCTCGTACCAGGATGACTGAGACCGTGAATTGCTTTGAATGCGATTTCACGATACTCAAGCGGTAGGTATGGACGAATGTTGCTCGTAGATACTTCGCAGTAGATCGGTTGACTTGTAGTAGGTAGCGTGACTTTCTTCAGTTTGATGTTGTCTTGTTGCAACAAGGTAGGTATGTTGCTGTCTCGCTCTTGCGCGCTAGCTAGTTCGGCGTAGTCGATAGGTGTCGGGCAGCTGATTTCTTCGACACGTGATAAGGCATCCGCGACGACGTTTTCTTGTCCGCTGACGTGGCGAATATCAGTGGTGAATTCGCTGATGAAAAGTAGCTGTCGCGTGCGTCTCGGTGTCTCGCTGTCTGAACCAATCTTCTTGTATGCGTAGGTAAGAGGTTTGTGATCGGTGAACACGATAACTTCTCGGCCTTCAAACATTTTACGAAAGTGTTTTATCGCCATGAAGATTGCAAGTAGCTCTCTGTCGTAGGTAGAGTACTTTTGTTGGGCTTCAGTGAATTTCTTTGAGAAATATCCGAGTGGTTGCCATCTGTTGTTTACGCGTTGCTGTAGAACGGCGCCGGCCGATGTGCTGCTCGCGTCACACATGAGTGCGAGAGGGACAGAGTGATGCGGGTGAGAGAGTAGAGCAGCTTTTTCGATGCTTTGTTTGCAGTTCGTAAAAGCTTGCGTTGCGTCATCGGTCCATTCAATCTCTGTCTTGTCGCGTTTCTTAGAATTGTGTAGGTATTTACACAGTGGCGCTTGTAGAGTGGCGGCGTTCGGGATATTTGCTCGGTAGAAGTTTAGCATGCCGAGAAATCTTCTTAGTTCTTCGACTGTCTTCGGCTTGGGGTACTCTACTATGGCGTTGACTTTCTCTTGAGGAGGTTTGATGCCTTCAGTGTTCACGGTGAATCCGAGGAATGTGACTTCGCTCTTCCCTAGTACGCATTTCGACGGGTTGATAGTGATTCCATATTCATCGAGTCGTGATAACACGGTACGTAGGTGTTCTCGGTGCTCGGTTTCATTGTTCGACGCGATGAGTAGGTCGTCGATGAATGGAAACACGAAGTCTAAGCCTCGTAGTACTTCATGAATGAAACGTTGAAACGTTTGGCCTGCGTTTTTCAATCCGGGACACATTCGAGGAAATTCGAATAAGCCAAATGGTGTGATTATGGCTGTCTTCTCTATGTCTTGCGGTGCTACCGGTAGCTGTTGGTAGGCTCTGTTGAGATCGAGTGTAGAGAAAATCTTCTTATCGGCGAGTCGGTAGGTAAAGTCTTTGATGCGAGGTATCGGGTAGCGATCGGCTTTTGTTATAGAGTTCAGCCTTCGGTAGTCGCCACACACGCGTAGATCTCCATTTTTCTTCGGTACGACATGTAGAGGGTTAGCCCAAGGGCTTTTGCTTGGACGGCATAGGCCCTGAGCTATCATATTTTCGAACTCCTTCTTGACTTGTTCGTAGCGGTGAGGTGGGAGGGGTCTCGCTCGACAGTGTAGTGGCTGGCCGGTAGTTTCGATCACGTGCTCGACGCTGTGCTTCGGACTGAGTTTCATTGATGTTAATCTTGTAATACCGGGGAATTGAGCGAGAATATCGTGGTAGCTTTGCTGTTCATCGATGCTCATGATTCTGGGCTCGTCCGACTTGCAGATAGGTAGATTCACGGCGAGTAGGGTTCGGCCGTCAATCAGTCGGCGGTTCTTGACATCGACGAGTAGGTTATGGTGATGTAGAAAGTCAGCTCCGATTATTGGTTTATTGACTTTCGCGATGATAAACTTCCAGCGATATGGTCTTCGTAAGTTGAGATTGAGCTCCATTGTTTTCTCTCCGTAGGTAGGTATAACGGTGTTGTTTGCGGCGTACAGGTTGAAAGATAGCGGCGGTGCATTGCATCCTTTTCTTTTTGGTATTACGGATATGTTTGCTCCCGAGTCAACCAAAAAGGTAAGTTTTGAGTTCTTGTCCGTGATAAGTAGGCGGTATTCTTTATCTTGAACGCCGGTGTCCGCCGCTGCCAGCGTTCGGTCTAGTTTTCCGGCTGCTGGTTTTCGTAGGTACTTGTCTTCTTGTAGGTACACGGTGCGTTGCAACGGCGGGCATGTTGTTTGAATTTGTAGTGATAGTAGCACACGCCATCGGTATGCGGACGGTAGTAGGTATTTCCTCTCGAGCGGGAACGGGGACGCGCGGGGTGCGGGGTGTGCGGGGACTTCTCTCGGTAGCGGTATTGTGAACGTGAATGATGTTCGCGTTTAAGTTCGGCGACTTCTAGTGATAGTTTTCTTATTTCGTCGACTAGGGCTTGCGTTTCAGACGGCTTCGCTGGACTCGATTCAGACGGGCTTGCGATTGACGAAATTTGCTGATGCTGTTGTTGCTCCATCATTTTGTCCGCGATGAGTGCGAGGTCGTCTAGTGCAGTGGATTTGCTGATGTTATCGCTTACGACGAGGACTGAGCGTACGTGGGATGGTAAGTGATTCATCCACATCATACGTAGGGTTGCGTCCGAGATTTTCCCTCTTGCTAGACTCTTCATACGGCGAAGTAGCTGTGTAGGCTTCTGGTCACCGAGTTCCATTTCGGATAGTAGCTTCTGTAGTTGCCGTTCTTCTGACTCCTCGTAGACGGAAATGAGGCGCTCCTTAAGTTCGGTGTATGGTTTCGTATCGGATGGAGTGTAGAGAAGGTCTGCGATCTGCTCGACGTCTTGCTTTTCTAGTTGTGCGATGACCATCTGCGCGAGTTCTTTCTCTCCTCTCTTGCTGTCGGCTGTGACGGCTTCGAATGTGATGAACCAGAGCCTGACGCGGTCGCGCCAGAATTTAGGGATACGCATGGAGAGTGCGATGCCGGCGAGTTCGGTGCGAGGTTGTGGCTTCGGAGTTTCTTTTTCTCCATTGTTTCCCGCGTCGCCTTCGATTACTGGGTTTCCAGGATTTTCGTTGCTGGCCATCTTGACTGTTCAGGTTGCAGAATCTTGAGGTTGCAGGTTGCAGAATTCTTCTGAAGGGTGTCACCACTTTAGCGGTTTGTGACTGTAGTAGTAGACAGTAAAACTGCTAATTCAGGAGCGAATATTGATGTGTGTTTTATTTACAAAAAGTGCCTAATTATATTTACAAAAGTAGGTTCTCATTTAGCTATTTACATACAGAGCTTATCAACTAATTAAATCTACAAACACATGAAATCATGCGCGCACACATACGCGAAACCGCGGGACGCGAGGGGCGGAGCGTGACGTTTCGCGGGTCGCGAAATCTGTCGATTCTATAAATAGAGCGATCGCGGCCGCGCTCTTTCTATTCGCTCGCCGCTCGCCGTGGAAGATGGACGTCTGCGCAGTTCCGTCGCGTCTCGCGTCGCACCAAGCCAGTCGAGATGAAGATGCTGTGATGATGATCTTCGTGTTTCTGCCGTGCGTTGGTGCACTAGAACAGCTCTTTTCAGAGCTAAATTCTAAGTTTCAAACAGCTCTTTTCAGGGCTCCATCTCAGCTGTTCCTCGTGGAATGGCGCGAAGTTTCAATGGTCTATCTATCGTGATGAATGCGTAGTGCTTGCTTGTAGATAGTAGCTGTAGTAATGCTTCATGATAGTGCGCAGTACTGTGTATAGGTGTAGCAGATCGATCGTCGCTTGCTTGCTCGCACGCCCAGTAGGTATACTCGCTGCTTGAATGTGACGTCACACGCGTAGGTTCTGACTTAGGTATGTGCACGGCGAAATGCTTGTAGGTAACGCTTCTATCGCCTTGCCTTTGCGCTCACGTAGTTATTCGCGCTTGCAGTCGATGTACATGTAGGTATGTATGTTGTAGCGTGACGTAGGCACCTACAAGTCTTTTCTAATACTCCTTTTAACTTCTCTGTCTATTTTCCTATATTGTTCACTAGTTACGTTGTTTTTGTGTTCTTGTCTATTATTTATTAATTTTAAGGAATGATTTGTAAGCTTTTTATATTTATTTTTAGACTGTTTTATTTTGTTACTAGCGGTTCTTATACACTTTTCTATATTGTCATACTGCAGCTGAACATTTTCTAAATCGACTTCTTCTAAAGTATCAAAGCTATTCTTGAGTGCGATATTAAACTGGTCTTCGTTATATATTAACGTTTCTTTATTAAGTCTTTTTATTCTGCGTTTGAAAGTTTGCTGGCGAAAAATGTTGGTTCTGAATAAAAGGGTTGCTCTAACTGGCCTGTGATCGGAATAGAATTTGATATTATTAATGACGTTAATGTTTTGCACTATAGTTTTGTCAGAAGTGAGGACGAAGTCGATCTCATTTTTAGTTGTTCCGCTGGGTGAAATCCAGGTCCAACGGCGTTGGGGTTTTTTGTGGAAATAGCTATTTGCTATGCTAAGATTTTGGCCAAAAGCGAATTGGATAAGGCGTGTCCCACGTTCATTCCGGTCTCCAAGACCATGTGGTCCCAAAATGCGCTCGTTATCCGACTTCTGTCTTGACCCAAGCTTGGAATAAAATCGCCCAATACTATTGTCCAAGATCCAGGGTGTTCATCACAAATCTTATCCAGCATGTCATAAAAATCCTCGACCTCCTCGTCTAGATGTGATGACGTGGGCGCGTAAATCTGTACTATCGTGAGAGTTTTTTGTTCATTTATCTGGAATTTCAGCGCTGCTATCCTGTCAGAGTAGGCTATAAACTCCAGTATGTTATTACTCCACCGTTTAACTACTAAGAAGCCTACTCCGTATAAGCCTCCCGCCTTTCCAGAATAAAAGAAAACATTATCGTCACGTTCCAGTGTGTTGTCGCCTTCCCGTCTCACCTCCGCCAACCCTACAATGTCCCAGCTAATGTTTTCTAGTTCTACCAGTCGTTCTTCAGAGCCTAATGTCCTTACATTGTAGGTGAGGATGTTCAATTTTTGATCGGAGTCCGTTCTTTGCGCTTTAGTTGTTTGACGGTGGGGAGCTGCCGCCCGGGGATTCTTCGCACCCCAAGAGGCTCCAGGGCATCCCTGCAGACCGTCGTAGCTAGGGCCACTGGAGCCAATGCCGGGCACTAGGGGCCTATTTCTTGGGTCGTTATTCATGGTTTGAAATGAAGAGGGGTCTGAACAATTAACCCACCACGCTCGTCCAGTTATCCGCGGGTTGGTAGGTGAACAGTTGGTTTGTATTCGCTTACAAAGCCTGTGAGCGCCAATTTAGTGGTTTAAACGCACCTAAACGCCGCCCTTAGGTGATATCCTGCTCTGATACCACCAGGTCTCATTAAACCTCGACAGTAATCCGTTCCATGAGCCTTAATGGACGTCGAGGGTTTGATTTTGGAGTATTCCTTCTCCTAGACGGGTTGCAGACCAATGCTAAGGAGGCCCGTCTCCCCCAATAAAACAATAAAAAAATTGTGATGATAAATAAACCAAAAATCAAAACAATCCAAATACAAAGAAGTCTTGTTGTAAGCTATTATTGCCTTGGTATTATCAATGTAGTCGTGATGTCACAGATTCTAGTTAAGTTACTACTCGGCATTGGTGTGTACTGCCGGTGTCTTTTCAGCATCCCCGCGCGCTAGCTTCACCCGATTTCTTTTAGAAAACATTATATACTTGATGTTTCAAAGAAACGATCCCAAAAGGCAACATTATTCTTGACATCCCGCTCATTATGTCATATATTTTGATAGAGCCACAAACAATAAGGCGAGGAACATACTTGACGCACGACGGAGCGCAAAAATATCGCATAGGTCTGTCAGATCCATACTAGAAACGTCACTCCCCACACTTAAACCGCACTCGACGGATTGCACTGCGATAGCGCTACGACAGCAGCGGTTGAGCGGTTTTAGTATGGGGATTGACATTTCTAGTATGGATCTGACAGACCGCTGCGATATTTTTGCGCTCCGTCGTGCGTCAAGTGTGTTCTTCGCCTTATGTGGCTAATTCGGGATCGTTTCTGTATCTGATCGAGATATACGCAATCTTTAATATGTACCAGCATGGCTAACATGCGCGCCATGATAAAATTTTGTCACCGCAATATGTCTTCTGCGGCTAACTTCACTGCGAATAAGTTACGCATTCTTCCGTAGTGACATTGTTCGCATATGAAACGACAAAATATGTCGTGGCACGCATGTTAGCTAGGCTGGACTGTGACAACCCTGGCAATAAACCGAGCAGTAGAGAGAAGTGTAAACACACGCAAACTCAATTGTTATCATTTATGCGGTTTTCGATTTTATTCATTAGACTTTTGAAGATATTTCTTGGAAGGTAGCAATGAAAGTATTTTACGAGCAAGATGGCTCTGTTTTTGTTTATTCACGCCTCAATGGATAGTACTTCTATTGCTGTTGTAATTATACTTATATATTTTTTTATTTACGGGAGTTCCCCTTACGACGAAAAGGTTTTTTGCTATTTTTATAGATATATGTATAATGTCACGGATCCTTTGTGCGCGAGTCCGAGTTTACTTTTGGCCTTATTTTACTATGCATACTTCGCCTTCACATATTATTTGTCAAACGCTGCATAACACTATTTTTACGGACATTCAAGCTCTTCCTACACTGCAAGCGATAAAGGCTTGACATGTGTAATTATCTACTTTAACCAGGAATACGCTTACTTCGGTAATCATTTATTTACGGACCGAGGCAGTCGGAGCGTAATTTACGCGCGTAAAGTATGTTAACGAGTTTTAAATTGATCAAAGTGTTGAAAATACAACATTGTTATTATTTCAGACTATTAATCATATTTGCTTTGTTTCCGGTTATAATATAAATGATGTTTTAAACAGCTTTTAAAAAACGATGTTTCCAGTTTGACCTGTATGTACATGCTTGTCCACGATAATCTCACGTTTGACTGAACCAATTTTGATGCGGCTTCCACCATCAAATCAATTACTTCTATCAATCAAGTCAGACATCAGGAGAAGGGTTTTCTGCATATTAATCGACAAAAAAATTGAGGTTCGCAATTTTACACATTCTTTGAACGTCAGACATGCAAGGAAATTTAAAATTTATTATACTAAAACCGACGTTGACGCAGGTCCAACGCATGAATCTGCGTCTGTTATACAACGGCGGCGGCGACAGCAGTCATAGACTTGGCATTATCGGTTCATCCGTCGATTCTATGTCCCAAACAGCAGAATAAGATATTTTTTTCATTTATTATTGGATTTTGTTTAGTCATGTATAAAAGCTATTTTCTTTGTATTTCTAAAATATTTTGATACAGCAGACATGCGACCAACGAAGTAGAAACATGATAAGCCTTGTCATGTCACATGGCTTTACTTATTATTTTCATGAAATACATACGTATTTTCAGCAAAGATTTTTTCAGCTGTCATAGAGAATTTCCCAAGATATTTCAAACAGCTAACGTATTTTTAGCGTATCCATAAAATATGCGTTTGTCACATGCAAGGAAATTTCGAATTCATCATACCTACTATAATCTTAAAAACCTTTATTTGATGACGCAATTTTATGCGTTACGTCGGCGTCAACGTCGGTATTTAGTATTAAGAATTCGAAGTAAAAGCATCTGACAGACGCATCCTTAACGGATGCGCTAAAATGAGCAGCGTGCGTGGTGCGTGCATGCATCACATAAAAACGGCAAAAACTAGTTTTAACTAAAACAGAGTTTCAAGGTTAATTAATAAAATTGCTTTTTTCACTGACAAGAGTAAGTTTTGAAAAAAAAAGCTTTTAATTTTTTTATCAGTATTATGTTTTACGTATAATTATTCCTTTGTGCGTATTTCTTGATACTGTTTATGACACCCTAATCTTAGCAGAGCGATGAGTGTAGGTTTTTTTTTTCTTATTAAAATGTTTTAAGGTTCCGTAGTTTAAATAGGAATAAAAACTCTTTAAAAAGAAACTCTAATAAATCTTTTAAATAAGTTAGGAACAAATACAGAGATTTCTGTTTTTAAAAGAGTACATTATGGCAATAGCCAAAAATATACCAATTTTTGGTTGAGTAATATTGATAATGAGACAAGCGTGGATTAGGAGAGTGGTGTTCATTCATGACAAACAAACAGACAGAAAAACAGAAAAAGCGTCTACATTTTATACTATGTTTTGTACCAGTGTTACAAAACCGTCTTACCTCTAAACTCTTTTCGTATGGGACACCGAGTCGTCTAACGACCCAATGAGCCTTGCTGTCAGAATTGTCCATCAGTCTTCTACAGTGGCAGGCTCCTGACATATGATTGTGTAATTACAAATAGACAGAAACTGGGATCTACTGCGTAACGTGCCATCCGAAACACGGAAGCATCTTTCTTACGAATGATACATTTTTGTTGACCACAAAACTCTACATTGACAAAGTTGGTATGCTCTTCGCCAGTTCCTTAAAATAATATAAATTTGTTTTTTCCTACAACAAGATACAATGTTTACAATATTTTTGCTATGGATTTTATTTTGTTTTTACACTTGTTTTTATTATAAATAATAAGCGTATTCTGTTTAGAGTGAATATTTTCGAAACAAATTAATTTCCTCTAAGTATTAATTTAGAGATAATACGAGTAATATTCCTTTTGCTGAAAAACATAATTATAATAAAAAAATTAAGATGTAATCTACTTATAATTTCTTTTTTCATAATATTTCTCATTATATATTCTTTCTTATAACGTTGTAGCTTTCCAACGATTATTTCGGAGCTTGACTGGGTAATTAAAAAAATATTATCGTATATTATTTGATTTTAAGTTGGATCTTATCTTCCTGTCCCACTGCTGGGCAAGGCTTCCTTTTTCTCTTCCCATCTATTTTCTTAAGACGGGTCGCACACTTAACGGACGACGGAGCGCTAAAACATCGTAGCAGTAACTAAACATCTGTCAGATCCATACTAGAAATATCAATTTCAATTCCAATAAAACCGCACTCGACGGTCAGCAGTTGAGTGGTTTTGGTATGGGGATTGACATTTCTAGTAAGGATCTGACAGACCGCTGTGATGTTTTAGCGCTCCGTCGTGCGTTAAGCGGGCGATCCGCCTAAGGTAAGGATATTATCACTAAAATATTGCTATCTTTTTTTACTCGTGAACATTATCAAAATCACGAAATATCGAAAACTCAGTGTAATAAAGTATTCATTATTAAATATTTATTATTGGTATTTACTCTTATTATTGTTTATTTAATACGTGTTAATTTATCTACATATAGGTGTTATATATGTATATAATTAGAAGTATATTTAATTATGTATATTTTACCGCGTCTTTGATTTGTACCATAGCTTACCTGCGCACACCATGTCCTCTGCATTTCTCAAAGGTTGACTGGTAGAGATCCCTTAATGGGATAAGTCCGCCTTTGTGCCTACACATTCTATTAGTTTATTTAAGTGTTTTTTGTAACTATTTCTTGTTTGGTACAATAAAGTTATTACATACATACATAATAAAATAGTGTTTTTTTAATTTATTGTTCGGACGCAATATTGTGAGTAATACACTCGAGAGCAATGAATTAGGGTCACAATAAATTGTGTTCAATCAATATGAGAACTGAAAGTTGCCTTAGTTAGTGACAATAGTGTAACTCAAAATTTGAAGAAAAGAGTCGTATCATAAAATGATATACACGAGTGGAATGCTGAAAATGCAAAATGTAAGTAAAAATGGGGAGGTTTAGATATTGAAAAATTACCATATCAAAGCCTCACTGACTACGCTGCGGCTAAACGCAATCTTTTTGGCTTTTTAACTAACTACCTACATTCTGCTACGGTTGCAGTATTTGGTACATTTTTATTAAGAGTAAGTGAAAAGAAATGTAAACAAAAAAGAAAACCATTATTTGTTTGTCAAAAAATAAAAAAAATGCAACTGATCTGTATGTACAAATCTTGACTTTGGCTTTGATTTCCAAATATCAAAAACAAAAAGTTATGAGCAACCAAATGATGGACACAACGGTACAACTAAAACACAAAATATGTTAAAATTATAACAAAAAAGCTTTGTCACAAAAAATTGCTTCTGAAAACGTGAAATTTATCACAGTCAGCAACTGAGACTGACAGCTTCACGTACTCTCTGAAGCACGAAACATCTTTCTTCTCGTACAATGGGCTTTCGTACAAAATGCTCAGTCTGTAAAGTTCTAGTCAGAGTGGCAACAAATTCAGATAAAAATATATTATTATAAATTTTTTGAGTGTTGCGCCGGGAATTGAACCCGGAACATGTGCACCACGGTAGTCGCACTACCACTGGGTCTTCACTGAATATCAAATGCATTACGTTAGTAGGCGGATCGCACACTTAAACGCACAACGGCCCGCTAAATTAGATCCATACTTGAAACGTCAATCCCCATACTTAAATCACTCTACCGCTGTTGACGCAGCCGTAACGCATCCGTCGACAGCGGTTGAGCGGTTTAAGTACGGGGATTGACGTTTGTAGTATAGATTTGACAGATCGCTGCGTAACGGGTGCGTTATTTTACCGTTCTATTGTGCGTTAAGTGTGCGATCCGCCTAGTGCTGTTAAGCTTCTAACACTGCACGAATGTTGATACTTGAGTTTGGGCGTAAAACAGTTTTGTAAATATTTGTGTGTTGCGCTAGCTAAGCTGCCTTTGCACTGCCACGCGCAGAAGTGTTGTTTTACAATTCAGACGGTGCCCACACTTGCCGACCGTTGCTGCGCATTTTCAGCGCAAAGAAAATTTTGAATACCATAAACAATAACTTTTTTTATAAAAGCAAACCGACTTCAAAGAACGTGTTCGTACTTAAGCTCAATTTTTTTGTCGGTTAATATGCCTTAAATCTTCTTCTAATCCTGACAAACACTTTACTGAAAACCGCATCAAAATCAGTTCAGCCAAACGCGAGATAATACATACATACAGGTCAAACTGAGAATGTCCTTTATTTGAAGTTAGTCAAAAAATGGACGTTGATGCATGAGCAATGCAAAATTTTGCATTGTTTCACTGACGCATCGAAGGACAATTTCTGCTTCTTTAATATGAGAATTTTACTTAAAACCGATGCATGCGTTAAGAATGCGTAGCAACGGGAGTCAAGAGTGGTAACCACCTTACAGTAAAGGGGCGTAGAGTGAAAAGTGTAAACATTATGTCGAAATATTACATTATTGTATGACGCAACGATTTTGGAATTTCCGGGATAGGTATACTTGTTGTGGTGTGTGTCTTGTCATAACATGACAGAAGGACAAATAAACATATGAAAAGTGATGATGTGATGCCGGCTTAGAATAGCATCAGCCTATTTCTTCCCTGCAACGATTTGCTCGATGGCTTATGTGTATCCTTATTACGTTCGCTAGACGAAGTTGCATATAATTTATATCATCGTAATGACAGACCCATGGCCGTCGATGGAGATCGTCGGTGGCCAAGGGGTTAAGAGTCTTACAATCGTGAGACCCGAGTTCGATCCCCGCCATGTACCAACGTGTTTTTACTCACGTACCAACTGCTCTTTCGGTGAAGGAAAAACATCGTGATGGAATCCACATTCAAACAAAAATTTGACTTCAGATGATATTTGAATGTGACTTAACCTAGGATTCGGCCCAGGTTAGCCTCGTGGTGATAGCAACCGTATTTTTACGGCCGTTAACTCCCTGCCTACCCCGCCAGGGATATAAGCGTATGTATATATATGAGTATGAAAAAGCGGCTAAATACTATCTACGGTTTGTTGAAGATCACGATGAATTACGACTATAAACTTATTTTAATCGTATCACACGTAAAAAAAAAACTCGTCTTTTCCTTAAAGTTACGTTACACAGTAACTGTTTCGTTTCCAGTTTGCCATAAAATTATATGGCATCATTCCAACCGACTGCCGTTTCGGAAAAAACATCAATTCCATGGAAATTTACTTCGCTGATATTGGTTTTGTTTGGCCATCAAGCAAGAATAATGTAGAATAATTTCCGGTTTTGGAATAGGATACTTTAAAGTCTTTTTTAGGATTTCTAGGTCAACGTTTTATAATTTTTAAGTAAAAAAGAATTACAAATACTTTCAATAAACTATTCTGTATTTTATGTCCGATTGAGACGGATGAATGTAGAAGAAGTGTGCGATAACTACGCTGGGGTTGCTGAAGTGATACACAGGAGTACATTGATTACACTGAATACCTTTATTACTCACATACATCACCTTATATACTATTCAGAGATACTTACTAATACGTGCTTTATTTGGGAGAGAGAGGCCTATCTAATCATCTAATCATTGGCGTGCTAGTATGCTTCTTAGCATATCACACCTCCCCTGAAAAGGATAGGCGTCCCTCCCCTGAAACGAGCCTCCTTAAAATAGGAAAAAAAATGATAAATTTAAAATATTAATACACTAAAAGATAAAATATTTTCACTCATTAAATTTCTTAGTTCTATTCTTATGCACTAAATAATCTTTATTATTCTTAATTATCTTCACATTTTCGCCTAAATCTCTTATTACAACATATGGACCTAAATACAAATCATTTAACTTATTGTAATTTTCATTTTTTATTAAAATTAAATCTCCTTCCTTATAACTAATTTTATTTAACTTGTTATCGAAACTAACTTTTCTAATTTCTTTTGATTTCAATAAGTTATTTCTCGCATCCAATTGTGCCTTCTGTAACCTATATTTTAATTCCAATGGATAATTATCATGTATATATAATGGTTCTACTCTACGTAACAAATTATTTGGTATATTACAATTTTTCCCAAAAACTAACTCATAGGGGGAATACTTCGTACTCGTGTGAACTGACGTATTATAAGCGAAACACCAATACGGTATCCAAGAACTCCAATTTGATGATTGCTTGGCTTGAATTCTTAAATAACAACCCAAATGTTTATGCCAATTTTCTAAGGATCCTATACTCTCATGGTGATATGGTGTCGAATTAATTTTCTCAATAGATAGCAATTTACAAACATTTTCTAATATGGAATTCATAAATTCCGTTCCACAATCAGTTGCAATTATATTCGGAACACCATATCTCATGATGAAATTTTCAACCAAAGTCCTGGCCACCGTATCCGCTGATTTGTCTGGAATAGGATATGCTTCGACAAACTTCGTCAGTTCGCACTGTAAGGTAAGTATATATTTATTCCCACTATGATCAACCTCCAACGGTCCAACAGTATCTAAAAATATTTTCTCAAAAGAAGAGGTAGCTGTGGAAGTTATACACATTTCCTCCTTAATATTCCTATTTATGAATTTCTGTTTTTGACATTCAGCACAATGTTTTACATAATTCGCAACGTCTTTGTACATATTATTCCAGTAGTATTTCTTCCTTATATTCTTTACCATTTTAGTGATCCCAACATGCCCACTAGACGGCAATAAGTGATAATCGTTCAAAATCACTCTTATCATTTCCTTGTCGCTTATCCTCTCTACATCACTTACAATGCATAAACGAGGAAACAAATTATTTTTAGAAGCTTCTTGTGTCAATATTTTAATACAATTCTTATTGAGCTCATTTTTAACCAATACTAACTCTACTATACCATTACTTTTACATAATTTTATCAGCTCTCCCATCGTTGCGTCTCGGCGCACCTCCGTTAGTAAAGAGTCCTGACTTATGTAAAATGTAGAGTTACTAAAAATAATATCCCTTAAGGGTTGATTACCTTCTATACCTTGAATAGTCTTTAAATATTTGTTCGAACAAACTACCAACTCCACGTCATTTGAAGTTTTTTTGATAATATCCACTACTTTAGGCCGGCCGGAACCTAAGAGCGAACTATCATTCCCCTCACAAACTCCTCTGTCATATCCGGTGTCTTCCAAACGCCGTTTCATAGAACGCGTTAAAACTCCTACAAAGTTTGTATTTAAACCTTTCAACTCCTCCGACGTCATAATAATACGTGACAAAGCATCTGCCGTTACATTTTACAACTGAAGCTGCTACGAACACCCCTGGCGACACCTCCTCTGACTGAATAACATAAACACCCTTTAACGCTGTTGGCACGTACTTAATAATTTCACACCTACTCGGAACAGTCACTGTCTGCTCTTGACCTAAAAACAATTCCGTACATAATTTTACACCTGAATTATGTTGAAAACTAACTACCCTTTTCTCATAATCCACAGAACTTTTGTACTTCAACAGAAACTCTTCACCCAAAATGCCATCTTTCTTACACTGCAAATCGTCAAAAACATAAAACTTATGCGAAAAACTATATCCATCCAAACATAAATCAATATAAATATAACCTACAGAAACTAGATCTCCACATACCCCTTTTATTCTAAGCCTATCTGGCACTACTTTAAACTTATCTAACAGCCCTTGTAACCATCCTAACTTTAAAATCGAAATATTGGCACCCGTGTCCACTAACAAAGATAACCGCTTATCATAACTATCGAAGACTACGTGATTCCCCTTTCCATAACTAAATATTTCTATGTCACTGTTCGTGGTCTCGAAAAAACGTGCTCTGAGACTCATCTTCATTCGGGCACGTGTCTTGCGACTCTACACAGTTCACTACTCTATTTCGCGCGAATGGCCGATAAGATCGGCTATGATTATTTTGCTGACTACCGTGACTACGACCTCTGTTCGTATGATTCACGCGGCCCCGACCTTGCTGACTCGCTACATAGCGCGCATTAGATAGCTTCACACCTCCACCTCTGCCATTATTCCAAATATGATTATTACCACGTTGGTAACTATTTTGAGACCAGCGCCTCGGTCCAGCCACAAAACTCATACAACCCTCTGATGTATTTGGGACCACGTCGTCCTCCTCCAATGCGACCAAAATTGCCTCCCTAAGAGAACTCAAGCCTCTCGCTGAGACAATCGTCCCAATCCGCTGGCTATTTAACCCATCGGCAAAACGCTTTACAGCTGTTTTCTCGTTTAGTGGACTCAGGATCTTCTGGACTCCTTCATCCCCATCAGCCTGGGCCAACGTAAGGTCAGTCATCAGCTTCTCGATCTCATCGCCAAACGACGCTATACTCCTGCTCCCCTGCCTACACCGCTGTAATTGCGATAAAATTGCAGTATACGATTTTTTTGGCAATAAAAACTTTTTGATATCTCCAATCAGACTATCAACATTCATATATGTTTTGCTTAGTCTAACTTTAGCCCTACTCGATAGCCGAGTCCTAAGCACGAAATCAGCTAACATTTTGTGTTCCTCTGGCTTCAAGGTGCTTTTATAAAATTCTAGTCCGTCTATAAGTTGTCCCAACTGGGTTTCACTATTATTATCAACTACCGGAAGCAGCGTAAGCGCTGTTTTTAAATCAAAAGACGCCATTGTGCTGACTAAAGACTCTATTTCCCGGAACAGCGAATTAAATTGCTCCGAAATTTGAACAATTAATCTTAAATCCTCAGCTACCACCTCTATTTTATTTAAAGTTTTAATCAAATTATCAAAATCTTCCTTAATCAATCTCGCTTTTAATAACTTAGTTTGCCCTTGCGCAGTTAGCCGTTTATCTTTTGCTAATTTCACTACGCTATCGCGAACTTCCTTTAACTCTTCTAGAAGTCTTTGCAAACTAGCCATTCGTAAATAAACACTATAAGTAACACCTTAAAACTACACTGAACTGCCGCAAAACACTCGCGAATTCATTATTAGTTACATGCACACATATATTCACAATCTGATCGGATAGACGTGGAACCACTCAACTTATACACTCTCTGACTGAGAGCGAATAGCGCGCCGTGCCGCTCGCCGGTCTAACTCCTCCAGTAGGTGCTCATTAAAAAGCCTCAACGCTTTGAGCAACACAAAAACAGCTATCGCCACTACTATCGTCAGCAACAATATCTCCGATAGCTCCATCCCAACTGTTGCTGCTGTAGCCGCCACGTTTGGTGTCTGACTGACAATAACATTATCTTTCGACTGCTGCGTCCCCATTATAAAATCAAATGCCACCAAACACAATAGCATATGGGTAAAATCAGTTGATGACTGTGCTTCCTCTTCGCGGAACACACATCTGCAGCAGGCATAGACTCTCAATATGCCATATACATTGAATTTCCGGGCTCAAAACAGTTCTTCAACATTACATATGCCCTTAGGAAAAAACAAAACAAAAAAAACTCACAGCCTTCCACGCAGGTTCGGGTAGATGACCACGGTCGCCATGCGATAACTACGCTGGGGTTGCTGAAGTGATACACAGGAGTACATTGATTACACTGAATACCTTTATTACTCACATACATCACCTTATATACTATTCAGAGATACTTACTAATACGTGCTTTATTTGGGAGAGAGAGGCCTATCTAATCATCTAATCATTGGCGTGCTAGTATGCTTCTTAGCATATCACAAGTGAAAGAAGTATGTAGACGAATGTAGTATGCCAGGATCGTAGCAAGTGGAAGGAAAAAGAGGGAACGGGAAAGAGGCGTGATTTATGTATGTATGTATGAGACTATCGAAAATGACTTTTAATTTTATTTTTTAGTGTAATAAAATTCTTGATGTTATAAAAGAGATAATCCTTTGAAAGCGGATTATTACATAAAATAGTTACATATTATAATTAATATCTACCATATCGTCATAACTCCAAATATGGCGGATCTCACATTTAACGCACGACGGAGCGCTAAAACATCACAGCGGTCTGCAGCGGTCTGTCAGATCCATACTAGAAATGTCAATCCCCATACTAAAATCGCTCAACCGCTATCGACGCAGCGCTATCGCAGCGATGTGGTTTTAGTATGGGGAGTGCTGCGATATTTTAGCGGTCGGTCGTGCGTAAAGTGTGCGATCCGCCTATGTAATTCGCTCTGCCCTTATACCTGACAGGTGTTACTTATAACTTTAAGGTCATGTTTGCCTTAACTTGAGACAACTAAGTTAGGGTGACATTATATGCCTCTTGGGAGTAAGTAAACCATATTTGTTTGCATAAACATGTCATGTAGCCACATCGCCTCAAGGTTACAGCGTAGGGACTATTCACACAGCGCCATCTAGCCACGTACATACGTAAATAAATCTCGCCTCTTTCCCGTTGGGGTAGGCAGAGACTATTTCCTTCCACTTGCTACGATCCTGGCATACTACTTTCGCTTCTTCTACATTCATCAGTCATTTCATGCACGCTTGTCGGTAAAACTAACCAAAGCTTGTATAATGGGCACTGTATAACTTATACTAAAGGTGGATCGCACACTTGACGGATGACGGAGCGCTAAAACATCCATACTAAAACCGCTCAACCGCTCAATCGCTTGCGCAGCGTCGTCCGTCGATTACGGTTTTAGTATGGATTCAAGATTCAATCGTTTATTTCCAAGTAGATTCTCAATGAATGCTTTTAGAATGTCAGAGAGTTACAATACAATACTGTCACTGAATAAATGAATTAGTCATTGTAAACAATAACGATTTTATGTTCCTAATGGAATCAGAAGAAGAAGGATAGAATCGCGGTACGAGTGGGATAAAAAAATAAAGGCACTGCCTCGGGGCTGGCCAGGCTGACCACACAGCATGTGACTTACGTCTGAGGAGTGACGTTTCTAGTATGGATCTGACAGACCGCTGCGATGTTTTAACGCTCCCTCTTGCGTTAAGTGTGCGATCTTGTATGTGCTTTAGCTATTCCTTGCGGAGACGGAGCAGTCTTACCAAAAAATATAAACGAAATGTATATGTATGGCCATTTACGCTTATTATCATGCCAAATAGCTTTAAAGTGGCTCTATATCTAAGTTTGGTGAACTGTAGACATCTTAATTGCTCTTTACAGTTTGTTACTCGTTATAATTGGGTTGACTGGCAGAGGTGGTCTTGGGGAATAGTTAGCTTTATGTGGGCTTACAGACCATGAGGCCAAAGACGACGCAACCAAGAACAAGGTCCACCTTTAAGAACTCCCCTTCGTCAGGCTTCGACGAGACGTACGGTCTCAAAATAATTACCGGCGTTTGAGGACCATTAAATTATCTCATCATCATCCTCCTTGCCTCATCCCGTTCTCTGTCGGGGTCGGCTACCTAACCTTGGGGAGTTGACATGGAACCAAGTTTTTACACAGAGCTGACCTCTGCAACCCGAAGGCTATCCTAGGTTAAGTCACATTCAAATATCATCTGATGAGCATTAAATTATCTACTTAACGCAATTTATTTTATTAAGCTAGTATTTTTAGTTTTCGAGATATTTGCTATATTGTACCCTAATTCATCGCTCTCCAGTGTATTAAAAAAATGGCCTATGAGGTATTCCATCATACACGAAAAAATATTAAAAATTGCTACGAAAGTTTATTCAGTGGCAATAAATTCGGCCGTAGAAATAACTTTGAGAGACTGACCATATGGTGAAAGATTTTTTTAGTACAATTTTTTTAGCTAAGAGGTGTCTCTCGTCAAACCCGACCTGGGGCACTTTAGGACCTTATTCTTTGAAACTAAATCATTAAAAGGCACTAGAAACGCACTCCCTATAGCAGCGTCGACAGCGGTTGAGTGGTTTTAGTATGGGGTACATTTCTAGTACGGATCTGACAGACCGCTGCGATGTTTTAGCGCTCCGTCGTGCGTTAAGTGTGCGATCCGCCACAAACCCAAAGCAGTATCCACAAGATGTCCTATCTATGTTTTACAATAACTAACTTGATTTGTAATTAACATTAACAAATCTATCCGGTCGTTCGATTAGAAGTTACCAGCTAGTTACCAGTTTTGCTTTAGTTTGGGTTGAGTTGAGATTGTTAAGTCTACGGCAGCGTTTCTCAAAGTGTGCTTCGCAGAACCCTGGGGGTCCGCAAAGTCATTGTAGGGGCTCCGCGAATGCACACACAAATCACTTCAGATGATTCGTGTATCACTGTAGTGACAGGTTGTCAGCCTGTCGCCTAGAGTTGTAATACACATGAAACCCTCGAGCCCCTTAGTTGGTTCTTACAACACCCGCGGGAAGAATTGAGGTGCTGAGATGCTATTCTATGCCGGCATCACACGGCAATATCTCCGCGAATATCTTCGATTAATCATAATATCGACCTTCTTCTTTTTTCTTTATTCGAGAGCCATGCTCTTGTCGGTGGAGCAACCGCCATTCATTTCTTTTTTCCGCCAGTGCCTTCACCTCGACCAATTAGGTATTCTTTTTTGTAAGATAATTATGTATATTATAAATCGACCAATTGATGAAAAATAAGAATCATTTCAGACACCCCATTATTACAAGAAACTAAGTTTACAGACCTATATACACTATAACATAGTAATATCATCGGCATCATAATTCTCCTTGTCTTATTGCGTTCTCCGTCGGGCTCGACTACCTAACCTAGGGAAATTTGACGTGGAACCAAGTTTTTACACAGAGCGACTACCATCTGACCTCTGCAACCCGAAGCTAACCTGGCTCGAATCCTAGGTTAAGTCACATCCATATATTTGAGTGTGGGCTTCATCACGATATTTTTCCTTCACTGGAAGAGCAGTCGATAAATGTACACAATGGTACATGGCGGGGATCGAACTCGGGTCTCACGATTGTAAGACCAGTGTCCAAACCACTTGGCGACCGACGCTCTCGTTCTATATCCGTATATCTCGCTTATTACGTTATTCTTTGATTATAACAATAAAACTAAATAATGGCCGTAAACTTTTATTTTATTTTGGGGTTCCGTCGACGACTTCGCTTTTCAAAAGCGTTCCACCATCGAAAAGCTTTGAGAAGCGCTAGTCTACAGTTTCGGGTGGATTGAAACAATTTGCTCCTCGACTGAATACCTACAATGAACACATGATTTCACATAATTTACAATCTTATTGTTAACGACGCGACGACAACAGATGGCGTTAGTGTGTTTCTGAAACCCGGTATTGTTATGTTTTCGGTAATAATATCTGGTTTTGTACCCAGTGTAAAGTGTTACAAAGTTAGCACCAATAGTACATTATCTAGGTAGGATGGATCGTTTATCAGACAGCACGGGACCGACGCGACGGCTTAACGTGCTTTTTGAGGCACAAAACTATCTTTTATTTAAGAAAAATCAGGTGGTTCCGCCTGCAATGTCCTTAGAACGAATTCACAAAGAGATAAATATCAACTTTGTGAGGCTCTACCAAGAATCGATCCTGTCACTTTTGCATTGCAGGCAGTTGCAGTACCACTGCGCCATATAGCCCACCTTTTATACTGCGTGCTCGACTATGTTGCGAACTAACTGATTTAAAAACGATATTTTTTCTTTTACAAGTTTCTTCTCTTTTCGTGTGGGATACCGAGTCGTCTAACGACCCGATGAACCCTAGTGTCAGAATTTTTCAACCGCCTTCTACAAGTAGCAGGTTCTGACACAGTTGTGTAACGACCACCGTCTAAGTAAACATAGACAGCAACCGGGATATATGGCTTAATGTGCCATCCGAAACACGGAACCTTCTTACTTACGGACAATCGGGTGGTTTAGCCCGCAATGTCCTAAATATCAACTTTGTGAGTGACTCACCGAGAATCGAACCCGGAACCTTCTGCGTCAAAGGCAGTCGCACTACTACTGCGCCACAACGGTCTTTCGTCGTCTACTTTTACTAGTATGCAAGTTTTATATGGCGTATCAGTAGCCCGAATTTTATTTCGTATCAAACCTTCCATAGATATGTCATTAATGTGATCTAGTTAGCAGTCTATACACGTCGCAGTCGTCGGGTCCAAGTTCGTTACACAAAACGTGACTTTTAGACAAAATTACAGAGATGTATTCAGAGTTTCCAACGCAAATTTCAAACATTTTGACATATAGAGTAACATTATAAATAGCATCACCCTATTTCTACGGTGGATCGCACACTTAACGCACGACGGACAGCGTTGTATTAACAGAAAACGCTTCTGACTATTCTTTGACTTCCTTGAATTTCTGACTATCCTTGAATTACTTTTTCTGACACCCACAGAAAGGCGCATCGGACACTTAACGCACAAAGCAGTGCTAAAATAACGCAGTGGTCTGTCAGATCCATATTAGAAATGTCAGTCTCCATACTAAAACTGTTTAACCGCTGACGACGCAGTCAAAATCACGCAGCTGGGTCGACAGCGGTTGAGCGGTTTTAGAATGGGTATTGACGTTTCTAGTATGGATCTGACGGACAAGATGCGTTATTTTAGCGCTGCGTTGTTTGTCAAGTGTGAAAAAGGCCTTCTGGTTTCCTCCCTGTACCAGCTCGAAATACTTACCGGAATTAACAGTTTGCTTGTGACTGCAATGCTAAACTCGAGGCCAATACAAACCAGATGTAAAATCTTGTGGGAGACGGTTCCGGTCCGTTCCCTACTAAATTGAGGTGGTTCTAAACCGTCCTAAAATTGTGTTCCTTCCTCTCACTCTTTTTAAGTATACTTACTTAGTCTTTCAACGTAACGCATGAACAGAGGCCTGCTACTAGTAGTATACATATACACAAATCACGCCTTTATCCCTTGCGGGGTAGGCAGAGCGTCGCCATTCGTAAAATTACGGTCGTTATCGCCGAGTCTGACAAATATTGCGGGTTTTCAGATGATTCGTGTATCACTGTAGTGACAAGTTGTCAAACTGTCGCCGAAAATTCTAATTACACATGAAACGCTCGTTTGCCTGTTATGACACCACTGTCGGGAAAGATATGGGGTGATGCTATTCTATAAGCATTAAATGGCTATACTCTGAGCATTACAGAGAAGTAACAAAGGGTCTTTAATATTCTCTCTCTATGTTTTCTCGTGTGGAAAATTGAGTCGTCCCACGACCCAATGAACCTTGGTGTCAGAATTTTTCAACCGCCTTGCGCTAAAATGGATCGCACACTTAATTAATCCCCATACTAAAACGGTTCAACCGCTGTCGACGCAGCGCTAGTTGGTATTTTAGTATTGCGAATGACAATGATGAAAGACTTATGAATGTAGAAGAAACGAAAGAAGTATGCCAGGATCGTAGCAAGTGGAAGGAAATAGTCTCTGCCTACCCCAACGGGAAAGATGCGCGATTTACATATGTATGTATGTAGTGACAATGATATTAAATTATTTCTAGCGTCAGATGATTGACGTTTCTAGCATGGATTTGACAGACCGCTGCGATATTTTAGCTCGCCGTTATGCGTTAAATGTGGGAAAGGAACAGTGGTTTTGGAGCACTGTGAAATCTAGTTACTACGTCGTAGTACGAAATGGATTATGCTAATAAGAACCACGTTGTCGCTATGTAACTAGACGATATTAAAAGCTGGTTGTATTTAAATTTATGTGTTGTAATCTTGGAGTACCCCACTGGTTCCAGGCAGCTTTTGCTACATGATTTTCGACTTAAGAGGTCTCGACTATAGTCGATAACTATAAGGTGGATCGCACACTTAACGCACGACGGACGACTAAAATATCACAGCGGTCTGTCAGGTCTATACTACAAACGTCACCCACCATACCAAAAACGCACTCGACGGACGACGCGAGCGCTGCGCCGACAGCGGTTGAGCGGTTTTAGTATGGGGATTGACATTTCTAGTATGGATCTGACAGACCGCTGCGATGTTTTAGCGGTCCGTCGTGCGTCAAGTGTGCGATATGCCTAATAGTACATTATGGCAGTAGTAAAAATTGACCAATTTCTGGTCAAGTAATATTGGAAGGACGAGACAAAGTCCTTCCCAAGTGAACGAGACCAGGAATTGGCATTTTGGCTGAGGCTAGTACAATGCTTTTCTTCCATTTGCGAGGAAACATCATAAATCCACATTTTAATCGTGATAAATTTTGAAATACGGAAGCAGCACGGGTTGGATTTGCTTATGTAAGGTTTAAAGATTATTTATTCTCATAAAAGATATTACATGCCCGTGTGATGCCGGCTTGGAATAGCATCACCCCATATCCTTCCCGCGGGTGTCGTAGGAGGCGACTAAGGGACTCGAGAGTATTGGTGTATTACAATTTGTAGGCGACAGGCTGACAACCTGTCACTATAGTGATACACATGTTTTCTGAATCAACCTTGGAAAACAATCCTCAAAAATGTCAGACGTGGCGATAGTGGCCTTATTTTTACGGCCGTTAACGCTCTGCCTACCCCGCAAGGGATAAAGGCGTGATATATGTATGTATGTATGTAAAGATATTACATCGCTTACATGAGAAAAAAACTTAAAATTAAAATAGTAATTACGATTGTTGTCGCTGACATGGGTATTACAAATCGTCGTTTTTCAATGTAGGTACTTACGAAATCACAAAGAAAGTGTCTTAATAAATTAATTGTTAGGATCTTGGTTACCTCTCCGTAAAACAAACTTTAGTTATTTAATGAATAACAAAAAGAATGCGCGGAAAAAACCCTTTCAGCCTTTAAACTTCAAATAAATTGTGTGGATAATGCCAGAATAACACCTATCCGTCCTTTTTACGACCTATGTGGCGCAGTGGTAGTGCCACTGCCTTTGACGCAGAAGGTTCCGGGTTCGATTCTCGGTGGGTCACTCACAAAGTGTTTATCACTTTGTGAATTTGTTCCCAGTCTGGTTAGGACATTGCGGGCTGAGCCACCCGATTGTCCGTGAGTTCCGTGTTTTGGATGGCACGTTAAGCCGTAGGTCCCGGTTGCTGTCTATGATCACTTAGACGGCGGTCGTTACACAACCATGTCAGAAGCCTGCTACCTTTAGAAGGCGGTTGCAAAATTCTGACAATAGGGTTCATCGGGTCGTTGGACGACTCGGTGTCCCACACGAAAAAAAAAAAAAGAAAAAGTCCTTTTTACTGTGTGAAAGTCGGTTTTATTCCTCAAGCATCCCACAGAAATATTTTTCGTGATATCAACTGTCCTATGAGTTAGTCCAAGTGAACCTCCTCCAATTTCATGAAAATCGGTTCTGTAGTGTTCAAACTAACATACAAACTTTCGCATGTATATATTAGTAGGATTAATCCAACACTACGGAACGCGTCTCATTTAATTCATTTACAATACTCTCTTAATGGTACAATAAATAAGTACCTAATAGCATTATTTATTAATCAAAGCAAAGTGCTCAACAATTAAAATGCTCCTTTAGTTACTTTAAGTAACTCTTCGGGCGAACTATGGGGAGTAGTGCTGACCTAGCGCCATTTCACGGACATACATGTTTTTTTTTTCATGGAAAGAATACATCAGGGCCCTAATTCTGCTATTTTTTTGTCATTGTAGCGCCTTGAAACTCAACTGTCATATACTGCCTTTGTGGTTTTCTATACTTGAAACTGTTAGCAGACTACGAAATTAGTAAAATCATCCAACTGAGACTTAATCGACTTCCAACTGCAACGAGTTCCATTTAGCAGACTGAATGTCACAAGACCCTACAAACTCGATGAACATTGAGTGTTTTGTAACGTTTACAGGTCTAACAGGTAATTTTGCTTAAAAATATACCCAGTGAAAGGAAATTCCCTGCCATATTTCTCTTGAAGTGGCGCTTCTTCTTCTTGTAGTGTTAATAGCAAAGGAAGAATTTTTTATTAGATACTAAAAGAGTGACTGTAAATGAAAATTTTTGGTATCATTATTAATTAATTATTTTTGGTCATATTATTACCAAGTGAGCGAGCGAGTGACTGCGAGTGACGAGAAATCAACAAATGAGCGATTAACAAATATTACTGGTTCTCTGATTAGCGCTAGTTCTGTAGCATTACTCACCTTAAAAGGGTAACTGCGTAACCCGAACCATGACGTCACAAAGTTGGCTCTCAATTACTACCAATTGCGTATTGAAATAAATTAAGCTTCAGTTCTGCGGGTCAAGTAAGGGTCTAGTCAACAAGCGGCTCGATACCTAAACCTTTCGGCGAAATTTTCTGTGTTGTAAAGGGTCCACGTCCCTTTCTGTTGATAGGTGAGACAAGCTTACAGCATTCACTTCATACTGCTCAAAGTGCCGTGTGATGCCGGCTTAGAATAGCATCACCCCATTTCTTTCCCGTGGGTGTCGTAGAAGCCGACTAAGGGACTCGAGGGTTTCATGTGTATTGCAATTTTAGGCGACAGGCTGAAAACCTGTCACTATAGTAATTTATCTGAGACGACCCTCAAATATTGTCAGACGTGGCGATAAAGACTGTTATTTTATGGTCCTTAACGCTCTGCCTACCTCGCCAGGGATATAGGTGTGTGTGTGTGTGTGTGTGTGTGTGTGTGTGTGTGTGTGTGTGTGTGTGTGTGTGTGTGTGTGTGCGTGTGCGCTAACATTTCAGTCGATGAAAATGTCTCGACTAAAATCTTATATTGTTAAAATGGTATAAATCAAGTAAAGTAGTGTTAGGAGCTGTAATCAAGGTCTTAATCGCGACCCCAAAATGTAGGATTTTTTTGGTAGAAAGGTGTATATGGACTACAAGTTGGTTACTATAATGCTGTTTCTGGTGCTCAATGAATGATCAGATAAATTATTTTCTAAAATACCGGCTGAGGTACGATGGCTGCAAAAAGGGACGAAGAACTGTCGTTCTTTTTGTACGGTCTGGCAACTCTGGCCTAAATTATCTGTCAAATCACTTCTCATGCCGTGTGATGCCGGATTAGAATAGCATCACTCCATTTCTTACCCATGGAAGTCGTAAAAGCCGACTGAGGTACTAAGGGTTTCAGGTGTATTACAACTTTAAGGCGATAGGCTGACAACATGTCACTATAGTGATACACGATTTATCTCAAACAGCCCCCAATATTTGTCAGACGTGGCGATAACGACCGTAATTTTACGGTCGTTAACGCTCTGCCTACCCCAACAGGGATATCGGCGTGATATGTGTATGTGTATTTGTATCACTTCTCAACATCACGAACAAACTATACCTATTAAAAAGTAACTCTAACTGTTTGTATTTAAATACGCCTCTGTTTTATGACTTGTATAGAGAAATGGTCTTTGTTATTTTTATTTTGATCTCCTGAAAAGAAAAAATATTTGTTTTACGATTAATATTTTTAAAAGACAATACAAAATGCTGACATAACATTTAGAATATATGAAAAAATGTCTGCTCATTTCCAATTTTATTTACCGTGACATGATTATACACCGGTAGCTAAAACGAGCGACGGGACATTCTTAATTCAAATTCAAAAAAGTTCCAGAGAACATAAGTCATAATTAGAGTTGCGAGAAAGTTATCGAATATTTATTTCTCTAAAAAATCGATTTGGTAATCATTGTTTTTGGGCCAGAATTCGCAGAAAGGAAATATATGATTCGTACAAATCAAAATTTGCAAGGTGTCCCGAGTTTTATGACGAGAAGTGTATGTATCTTGGGGAAAATTGTTCAGTTTCTAGGTCTGAATGCACCCTATCAGTATACGGAGGGCTGTCCCTTACACTCTGTGTACGAAATAAGAAAGATTATTTAGAAATCAAATAAACAAGGTGTAAAAATATTAGCTGCAAATATTTTAAGGTGTCAATCAGACCGCAAAACTGAACAACTCTTCTTAAGGAATATATGTCGAAAAATGAAAGAAAAATTTGACCCTCCCATTGAAAAGGTACCAGTCGACCAAGTCAATTTGTAAGTAGGAATTTATTCGTATTCGACTTTTGTTTCTTGGGGAAAGTTGTTCAGTTTCATAGGCTGATTCACCCCTTGTAATATTTGCAGCTAATATTTTTACACCTTATTTAAGTAAAAAACTTATTTTGTTTCAACAATCGCATCCCAGTTATAATTTTCCAGAACTTTCTCCAGCCAGTATTCTTGCGGTTTTTAATTTTAGACTTTCATTTTTCTACTTCATAAAAAACTACAACTCAGTCTTATTACAATGGAGTGCCAGTGACGCCCTACACTCTGTTCATTCTAAAAAAAAAAACTCGTTTACAATATGCTCCACAGGCGGATCGCACACTATCAGCAATAGCAGCGCTAAAATATCGCAGCGGTCTGTCAGATCGAAACCAGAAATGTCAATCCCCGTACTAAAACCGCACTCGACGTACGACGCTGCGATAGCGCTGCGTCGACAGCAGTTGAGCGGTTTTTAGTATGGGGATTGACATTTCTAGCATGGGTTCGACAGACCGCTGCGACGTTTTAGCTCTCAGTTGTGCGTTAAGTGTGCGATCCGACAAAGGGAAAGTTGTGCAGTTTCATGGTCGGATCAAATCTGCAGCAATTTCTTCTTTTTGTGTGGGACACTGCGTCGTCCAACGACCCGATGAACAATGGTTGATGCAACAATAGTATAGAAACAGTTGTAAAACTAGGACAAACTTTTTGCCTTTGTATGTGTTAGGCGAGTCTCACATTGCGCCGGATTCCGCTGCGGTGTGAGGTTCTAGGATCCGGTTTTAAACTACGGTTATAAAATTTTATACAGGGTATAAGAAAATTTGCAGCGAACATCTTAAGGGGTGAACCTGCCCATAAAACTGAAAACTAAGGAACATAGGTCGAAAAACGAAAAAAAAATTAGTACCTCTCATACAAAACTATCAACCGATCAATTTGTATAGGAGGTCCAAAAAAATTTCTCATATTACGGGGGAAAGTTGTATACTTTCATGGGCTGATTAACCCATCTTAATATTTGCAGCAAATTTTGTTATACCCTGTATAAAATTATTGAAGGTAAGTTTGTCCCAGTTTTTATTAGGCCGGCGCGTCTGAACCGGACCTCCGGACGGAAATACAGTGCGCAACGCACGGGGATGCGCTAGGAATTGTCTTACTTCCATGGACATCGTAATCGGCTCCATTTTGAATTCAGATGGTTCCGTGTTTCAGATAGCACGTTAAGCCGTAGGCCCCGGTTGCTGTCTATGACTACTTAGACGGCAGTCGTTACACAACCATGTCAGAAGCCTGCTACACGTAGAAGGCGGTCTAAAAATTCTGACACTAGGGTTCATTGGGTCGTTGGACGACTCGGTTTCCCGCACGAAAAGAGAGATTTGGAAAGTTGAAGCCGATACTGACGCTATTTTGACAATTCAACAAAATCGATCGGTTTTTGTCAACTTTATCGGCACGGTGTCCGGTGCCAGTGTGAGATTCATTGGTATCAGCAGACGATGGCGGATCGCACGTTTAACGCACGACGGAGCACTAAAACATCGCAGCGGTCTGTCAGATCCATACTAGAAATGTCAATCCCAGTCAACCGCTGTCGACTCAGCGCTATTGCCTATTGCAGCGTCGTCCGTCGAGTGCGGTTTTAGTATTGGGAGTGACGTTTCTAGTATGGATCTGACAGACCGCTGCGATATTTTAGCGCTCCGTCGTGCGTCAAGTGTGCGATCCGCCGATGTTGTGAACGTGCGTATATCTAGTACAACACGCAGCGTCCAAAGTTAGTTGTTTCAGAGTGTAATTGTGTCAAATAGCTGTAAAATAGTTTTAGTTTCAACACCAGTTCGAGTAAACAATGTATGTAGCTCTATCTACTACATATATAATGATCTCTCTTTTCGTGTGGGACAACGAGTCGTCCAACAACCCGATGAATCCTAGTGTCGGAATTTTTCAACCGCCTTCTACAAGAAGGCTTCTGACATGGTTGTGTAACGACCGCCGTCTAAGTGATCATAGACAGCAACCGGGACCTACGGCTAAACGTGCCATCCGAAACACGGAACCATCTTACTTACGGACAATCAGGCGGTTCAGCCCGTAATGTCCTAACCAGACTGGGAACAAATTCACAAAGTGATAGATATCAACTTTGTGAGTGACCCACTGAGAATCGAACCAGGGACCTTCTGCGTCAAAGGCAGTCGCACTACCACTGCGCTACATCGGTATATAATGATGTAAAAGGCAGGCAAACTCACGTGTCCACACTGTGCACGGGAGTTTACTGCCAAAATTGGCCACAGTAGCCGTCTCCGGGCGCATCAGCGCCGATCTGGTTAGGAGTCGAAGTGGTCGCCATGGTCGGAATCGGCCGGAGAGATCATCATCATCATCACTTAAATAAATGAGGTGTAAAAATATTAGCTGCAAACATTTTAAGGGGTGAACTAGCCTATGAAACTGCACAACTTTCCCCAAAGAACGTAGGTCGAATTATAAAAATTGGACCTCCCGTACCGTAATACAAAATAAAGCTTAGTGATTGATTTAGCGATTTAGCTGAAAGTCTCAGTCATTATCATTACAGAACAAAAACCAACTGCGGTAATTTCAAAGTTTTTTTTCGCGTTCAAAATCAGGTATTCTGCATTACTAAACGAACTACTTTTTTATTTTCACTATACATCATGAAAGTTTACTAAGCGCGGTGTCCAATCGCTGCAGTACGCTAAACGCTCGAGTAGGCACAGAGCTAGTTGGCGAATCGCGCCGGTCGGCGAAAGGCGCAAGTTGGCTTACCGCGCATACTCCTAATAACTATCACTACATAGTACTAAGCAAAGTGGCTTTTCGCGTCTGTCTGTATGTATGTTTGCTTAAATCTTTAAAACTTTAAAACTACACAACAAATTTTGATGCAAGTTTTTTTAATAGATAGAGTGATTCAAGTGGAAGGTTTTTATGCATAATACTTGCCGGGAAAACACCTTGTTCCTACGGGAATATAGTGATTTTATATAGCCAGTGTCACTCGCGGTGTAGAGACGAATCTAACTACATCCGATATTTCAGCGTCCCCCCAGCCATTTTCGCTGAACCTCGTGAAAAAAAATTGCTTGTGATTTGACATACTCTCGAAAAACCCTCTTTCTGAGGCAGGTGGATAATGAACTCAAGCAAGCTAATATGGATCGCAAAAATATGGCATAGGTCTGTCAGATCTATGTAAGATATACTAGAGATGTCAATACCCCGTCCGGCAGCAGCTCGCACAAACAGCAGCTCGGCTGTCACTCGTATCGTTTGAACGCGTTCGGCAGTAGCTCGCCACTGCCTTGATGCCATTCGGACAGTGTTGAAGTGGTACTTCACTCGCCATCGCAACAACCCGCATAATAGGTTCTTCTTTACGTGTGGGACACCAAAGCGTCCAACGACCCAGTGAACCCTAGTGTCAGAATTTTTTAAACCGCCTTCTACGAGTAGCAGGCTTCTGACATGGTTGTGTAACGACCGCCGTCTAAGTAATCGTATGGCTTAACGTGCCATCCGAAACACGGAACCATCTTTCTTACGGACAAACGGGTGGTTCAGCCCGCAATGTCCTAACCAGACTGGGAACAAATTCACAAAGTGATAAATACCAACTTTGTGAGTGACCCACCGAGAATCGAACCCGGAACCTTCTGTGTCAAAGGCAGTCGCACTGCCACTGCGCCTCATCGGTCGTCGAAAAGGTAACAGCTGGTATCGTGTAGACAGCGAAGGCAAGTCGAGCTACTGCCATGCAAGTAGACGAGCCCAGCTGCTGTCTACTGGCTAGGCAGTAGCTCGCAATGTGTAAACGAGGCTTTACTTAAACCGCTCAACCACTGTCATCGCAGCGCTATCGCAGTGCCGTCCGTCGAGTGCGGTTTTAGTATGGGAAGTTTCGTTTCTATGGTATTTATAGTATGGATCTGACAGACCGCTGCGATATTTGAGCGCTCCGTCGTGCGTCGAGTGTGCGATCCGCCTTTTTCCGTCGAACGAACTAGGTGCCGGACAAATTACTGGGCGACATACAAAATGGCGGTCATATGTCACACGCTGCGTGTAGTGTTGTACAATAAGTATCGGTAACTGCTTCTATAGATCTATGCTCTTTTTTAAGCTGTGTTGTCAGATCTCATGGTTGCCGGTTGCTGTCTATGATCACTTAGACAGCGGTCGTTACACAACCATGTCAGAAGCATATGGTACTTGTAGAAGGCGGTTGAAAAATTCTGACACAAGGGTTCATCGGCTCGTTGGACGACTTGGTGTCCTACACGAAAAGAGGGATATCTCATGGGTCGAGACTTATTTTGCCAACGTCAAAGTAGTCAAGTCAAAGTAAAGTAATGTTTGTGGTTTTACGCCGAGGGAGAGTCCACAACACAGGGATCCTAGTCTGAGGACTAAGGGCTGTGTTGCGTAAAATTATGTAGGTAGTACAAAAAACTCGATAGTAAGATTTTCTACACCACGTGGTGACCGCTCGTCTATTGATAAAATAAGAAAATAAATTTATTAAATGCGAAGAAATATAGCATCATGATATTCTTTCTGTAGAAAAAATTAACTATCTTTTGGATCACACTCACAAGTATATAAATGAAATTAAGAAATTGAAAAAATGTAATGCGGCTCAAAAAATCTACGTGTCTTAGGTTCGATTATTGGCCGACGGTTGAAATTTTATTAATTTCTTATTTTCATTTAAGAAACTAGGTATGTTTGTAGGTATACCGATATCGATATTTTCAGATATTTTGGCAACACTATTTCTTACATCTTTTGCAAGGAAAAAATCGCCGTTTTTCCTCACTCATTTGACTCCTAACAAGTCGTATGCTCGTGTGACCTCAAAGTGTTACAGATTCGTCATCAAATTATAACCATTTCTCATATTGACGTACACCGTGTGAAAGGGACGTTAAATGCACTCAAACCTTTACAGAACGCCCTTAAATCAAAGGGTCTCGGGTCGTTTAGGTGGATCGCACACTTGACGCACAACGGAGAGCAAAAATATCGCGGCGGTCTGTCAGATCCATACTAGAAACGTCACTCCCCATAATAAAACCGCACTCGACGGACGAGGCTGCGATATATTCGTAATGTTGAGTTAAGTAGATTCAACTGCAAGAAAATAATAATAAAAGAAAATTCCCTACTGGATTTTCGATTTATACCTATGCTGAGAAACGCTGTGCGCGTCGTTAGAAATTGGATTAAGAATTGAATCAAAATCTTTGCTTTTGCATAGTATTTCTCGTAGCAAACTCTACGGAAGTTACGGTTGCTACGGCGTAGCAAAGGTCTACCCAATTAATGTGTTTTTTTTTTCAATTCCAGGTAAAATCTTCACGTCGAATACTAGGAAGGAGTAGCTTATTTAAGTAGTATGTAAATAACCTGAAATAAATAGTACGACGAATTTGTCAAAAACTAGAATAAATGACAATTAATTACGTTGAACAATTGAATTTGGGTGATGCCATATTACTACAAACTAAAAGACAAACTCCACTCAAAGGGTTGGACTTCTGGGGCCTACCACTAAAAGTAAGACGTGGGTCCCAAGTTTCAAGCGTGTTTAAAATATATATCTTCGTAAAAATAAGCGTGACATGCGTTCAACATACGTTTTACTTTTTGTGGTAAGACCCTTCAGATTTGTTAAGTTCATTTTTGTTATTTTTTTGGATAAAAGCACCATTTCCGTAAAAATGGATGAAAGAATATATTTTATTATGTTTCCTATTCTAAAAGTATTTATTTTAACAAGGTCTCTCCTCAAGTTACAACCAAGTTTTTAATGAGGGTATCTGATACCGGAGGATGGGTGAACAAAAATTAAACAAAAACAAAGGTAAACAAAAACTCATATTTCAGAGGCTCTATTCTTGAATTTTCGCATGCGGAAACTGGTGCTAATTCGGGCCTTATATCAGACGTTTTACTACATATATATATATATATATATATATACAGGGTGACTGGAAAATTGATACATTCCTTTCAAGGGATGAACCAGCTCATGAAACTGAGCAACTTTCCCCAAGGAACATAGTTAGAAAGATGAAAAAAAATTTTGGTCACAAATTGACTTACACTGTCGGTAATTTTGTATAGGTGGGACAATTTTTTTTTTCATTTTTCGACCCATTTTCCTTGGGGAAAGCTGTTCAGTTTCATGAGCTGGTTCACCATTTGAAAGGAATGCATCAATTTTCCAGTCACCATATATATATATATATATATATTTATTTATTTCATATTATTATATTATATAATATATATATATATATCCATCACGCCTTTATCCCTTGCGGGGTAGGCAGAACAATAACGGCCGTTAAAATACGGTCGCTATTGCCACGTTTGACATTTTTTGAGGATTGTTTTCCAAGGTTATTTCAGAAAACATGTGTATCATTATAGTGACAGGTTGTCAGCCTGTCGCCTAAAATTGTAATACACCGTAATACTCTCGAGTCCCTTAGTCGCCTCTTACGACACCCACGGGAAGGATGTGGGGTGATGCTATTCTAAGCCGGCATCACACGGCTTCAATTCAACTTTGTCTAAAATAAAATGGAACTAAAAATTTTGTATAAAAAATTTGTTGTTATAGTTAAACGTAATCTGTCTGATTTGACAGATCTGATGAAAGCGACGCCCTCATTATTTATCTACTCTTTATCCGCCTGCCAAGCGTGGTGAGCATGTTAATACCCCCCCAATCGGGAGGTTCATGTCCAGCAGTCAATCTTTGTAGTTGCAGCGCTATCGCAGCGACGTCCGTCGAGTGCGGTTTTAGTATGGGGATTGACATTTCTAGTATGGATCTGACAGACCGCTGCGATATTTTAGCGGTCCGTCGTGCGTGAAGTGTGCGATGCCCCGAAGTAGTAGAAGTCTATTCGTTACGGATTTCCGTGCACGAAAGTTCAACTTAGACTTACTAGTGCAAAAGTCCTGCTTTTCAGAAGTTGAGCTCCAATTAAAAACAAATAACGTTTGTTTTTTATGCGAATGTGATTCTGTTGGATGAGAACGTAACACAAAAAAAAAACAATATCTCCCAGTTATGTTTATAACGGACGGTAGAAAAATAATAATGAAATCATGAACCGCGACAACATGAAAAAAAATCCATGTATTTATTTATTTTACCATTTATTGTACACAAGAAATTTTACAGGATAAAACATAAATAAAATGGACACAACAGGCACTGCTTATCTCTAAAAAAGAAATTTCTTACAGCAGACCTACAGGAGAGAAATGGCAGCAATGGCAATGGCAGTGACAGATATTATAAAAACACTAATCTTTCGTTTGAAAATTCTAATTTGCATTCTAATTTACATTCAGTGTGTCAGTAGAACTCACTTTCAAAATAATAATAATATTTATAAAAACGACCCACAGTCTTCCAATAGGTATATAACAACTTTATCCATTATAGTGAAAAATGTTCGCAAATACAATTCCATATTTCTTCTTTACTCATGTGAAAATGACGAAAAAGTAATATCTCGTGTTACTTCAATTGGTCCCACATCATTTCCATATGAATGGAGGTAGCTTGTGTCACATTATCATAACATACAGGGTGTGAGGGACAGCCTCTGAATACTGATAGGATCAATAGGATCATTTATTTATTTATTATTTAATAATAATGGACTTCTACCCTATCTAGATGGTTCTGTGTTTCGGATGTTAAGCCGTAGGTCCCGGTTGCTCTCTATGATCACTTAGACGGCGGTCGTTACACAACCATGTCAGAGGCCTGCTACTTGTAGAAGGCGGTTGAAAAATTCTGACACTAGGGAACATCGGGTCGTTGGACGAAAGAGACCCACACGAAAAGAGAGAGAGAGACCCTATCTAGGGTAATTCTGCCAGTGTCAGTGAGAAAAGATTCCAGCAAAGCTGAGCTGGGTGATGACTTCTGTAGTGTGATAGTGTTACCTACATGATCCGCGAGCTTCCTCTTGATACCATTCATTCTCCTTGCCTTATCCCGTTCTCTGTCGGGGTCGGCTACCTAACCTAGTGGATTTGACGTGGAACCAAGTTTTTACACAGAGTGACTGCCATCTGACCTCTGCAACCCGAAGGCTAACCTGGCCCGAATCCTAGGTTAAGTCACATTCAAATATCATTTTATTTGAATGTGGGTTTCATCACGATGTTTTTCCTTCACCGTAAGAGCAGTCGGTAAATGTATGTGAGTAAAAACACATTGGTACATGGCGGGGATCGAACTCGGGTCTCACGATTGTAAGACCGGTGTCCTATCCACTTGGCCATCGACGCACCTTCCTCAGCTTACGCAGCTTCCTCTTGATACCATCGCGGGAAATGTGGTTTACACTCTTCAACTTCTATTCTTAATTCAATGGTTACAGTGAGGATACTTCACGGGTTAAAATTGGATCGTCATCATCGTCTGAGGCAAAACTATTTATCAAGAAAATTCTAGGGTGAAGTTTCATCTCCACAGAGACTGCGTTGGCTTGAAATACAATTTTTGAAAACGCAGGGTTGCCTAGGGCCTGCACAAACCTCTTGCTCTCTCCACAGGTCCAGGTCGGCTGCAGGAGTCTACCGCACGATAAACCACTGTCACACATGGAGAGCTGTCTCTCATACCCCGTATAACTTATTACAATAGTGTCAAAAATATATCAGAGTGAGCTCTGAGAGAAATCTGTTGCACTATAGACCCCGCTCTCGGAAACCAAGCCTCCGCAACTGTATACGGATACAGGTGCCGGGTACCAGTGTCCCAGCGTTACTCCACTTATCCGGCCGGTAGCTGGATGTCGGAAGTAGCCTGCCGTCAATATTCGAATGCCAGATGAGGTTTTTCCATCTACCCGGTAAAAGACGGACGTTATAATGACGTCATGGTAGATTTCAATTAGTACCTTTTATATGCATACTTTTTCTACGTCTGTCACTTCAGACCGTTAGAATCCAAATTTCGGTTTGGAAAATTCCCTGATCGATAAATGCCGGATGCCGAAAGAGTGGAAAAGTATGTATAGTAGTCTAATAGATTTCTAAATCGAATCGGAAACTGACGGACCGGCAAATAACGGATGCCGGATAAGTGGAGAAAGGCCCTGAAGGTTGCCTTACTTTTGTAGTAATATTGCCGGCGCATACTTTTGAATGTAGGACATGGATAATGTTATTTACAGTTTTCGATTAAGAAAGAATGGGTGAGATTATGATGTAATTTAAATGTTTCAATTTCAAGACTAGTTTCTCATGTTTGTATGTTTGATTTGTTTGTCTTCTTTAACTTCATTTTCGTTCGTTATTCAACAGAATTTTTTATTCGATAGCTCCTTCTATTTACTTATTTTTACTTTGATCCGAGTTTTTCTGCCATGTAGGAAGCCTATATCTACATCTGACGATTTGACTACCTACTGTTGGAACAGCCTCATTCGATTTTATGAGGGCCCTCGATAAAAGCATTTTCGAATGAAAATTACGAATGAAATTTTTCAGAGTGTTCTTGTTTTGTTATATGCCCACTCTGGAACTTGCCTAGGAGTCGAAGTGGTTCCCTTGATCGAAATATGTCGGAGAGATATTTTTTTAAGGCGGGTCGCACACTTGACGCTCGACGGGCTGCTAAAATATCGCAGCGGTCTGTCAGATCCATACTATGTCAATCCCCATACAAAAACCGCTCAACCGTGGTTGACGCAGCGCTACCGCAGTGTCATCAGTCGAGTGCGATTTTAGTATGGGGTGAGTCGTTTCTAGTATGGATCTGACAGACCGCTGCGATGTTTTAGCGCTCCGTCGTGCGTCAAATGTACGATCCACCTTACATGCCCACTCTGCAACTTGTCTAGGAGTCGTGGTTCTGTTTATCGAAATATGTCGGAGAGATCATTAATTTTCTTTTGATTCGTTGCATTATTGACACACTTGACTGATTTATAAATGGTAGAAAGCCCCATTAAGTGTAAATTTTTACTTAGATTTTTTAATGAAAGTTCCTCTTCCATTCCAATTTTACTTTCCTGTGAGCACCCCGTCCGTTTTTATTAATTCTCCAGTACACACAATTTCAGAATCAAACACACTTTGCGGTTTTTGATGCATAACATCAGAACCGCGAAATCCTGCACCAGACGTCTATTAAAAAATACTTTTCCGTTTTAAAATAAACTCACGAAAATATTTTGCAACAGACAGTGCCGGAGTCTGGTTCGCTTTGGTTACTATAAATTAAAAATAAACGGACTTTTATTACTAGCCACGGGAACGTGTATAGTTTGGAGGTCATGTTGAAAACGCTGAATATATTTTAGAACACATTTGCCTTTATAAAGTTGACGACCTATATGGCGTAATGATAGTACGTACCTCTGACGCAGAAGGTTCCGGGTTCGATTCTCGGTGAGTCACTCACAAAATTGATATTTATCTCTTTGTGAATTTGTTCACAGTCTGATTAGGACATTGCGGGCTGAACCACCCGATTGTCCATAAGAAAGATGGTTCCGTGTTCTGGATGGCACGTTAAGCCGTAGGTCCCGGTTGCTGTCTATGATTACTTAAACGGCGGTCGTTACACAACCATGTCAGAAGCCGGCCACTTGTAGAAGGCGGTTAAAAAAATTCTGAAGGTTATAAAGTTTTTTTGTATTTATTTTTATTTGTTTGATCATCTCCAAAAAGCAGGCACTATACAATACCGATTCTTTTCGAGAAGATGCTCTTTCGCAATAGAACATACCGCTTTTATGAAAGCAATTTCATTTGTTGAGTGTTCTGGGGAAAATATTTTCTAATAACGATTTATTTCACAACTCACAACCCAATTTCATTTATCGTCTCGTTTTATACCATTCTGTATTGTGTTATTTTATGTTACCTTTATGAAATGTCCAGATAAAAACCCTTTTGAAGGTGTCATGTTGGTAACAAAGAAATACATGCCCATCTATCTTTTGAGTGGGTTTTAACAAAACAGAAAATTGTGTTCATTTTCTTTAATGTTTCGCGAAATCTTTACGTGGATGATATATGATTTGGTAGTAACATACATACATACATCATACATACACATCACGCCGATATCCCTTGCGGGGTAGGCAGAGCAAGAACGGCCGTTAAAATACGATCGCTATTGCCACGTCTGACATTTTTGAGGATTGTTTTCCAAGGTTGTTTCAGAAACCATGTGTATCACTATAGTGACAGGTTGTCAGCCTGTCGCCTAAAAAATTGTAATACACCAATACTCTCGAGTCCCTAAGTCGCCTCTTACGACACCCGCGGGAAGGAGGTGGGGTGATGCTATTCTAAGCCGGCATCACACGGCAAACAGTAACAGTTGGTAGTAACAGATGGACAATTTTTATAAGTAGCTTTGAAAGAAGTATTTATAAATAATTTTATTTTTAAAATATGTAAGTATGTTTGACATTATTTTAGTATGTCATTACATTGTTTTCTCGAATCGCGGAAATAGTAGTCTTATTTCTTCAATTACGTAAGGAAATTTCGCAGAATTGAGGGCATTAATAACAAAATGGGCTTAGTGAATTCCACAGAATCGAATCTACTGTAGTAAACCGGGTTGCTGATGTCTTTGTGCGGCGGTCTTTGTCGGAACGTTGAACAATATCAAATAGCTACGCCCTAGGCCAATCGTGTTTGGAACAAAAAGGGTATTACGGGTCGCACACTTAGCGCACGACGGAGCGCTAAAATACCGCAGCGGTCTGTCAGGTCAGGTCCGTACTAAAAGTGTCAATGCCCGCTGTCGACGTAGCGGTAGCGCTATGTCGTCCATCGAGTGCGGTTTTAGTATGGGGAGTGACGCTTCTATGACAGGCCGCTGATATATTTTAGCGTTCCGTCGTGCGCTAAGTGTGCGATCCGCCGAGACCCAAAACGAGGCTCATGAATCTGAAATTAAATTTGAACCTCCCGGTATTACTCGATTGATAGCATAATCATGAAAAATGAGAGGATCCTTTTTCATAAATATTGTGACCCTATATAAAAATGTTCAGTTTCATGAGTTCAAATATTTTAATACAGATCTACGAATAGCAAAAGTACTAACAGTGGCCAGTTTTGCCACTTTTGCTTTTCTATTACTACGCTGAACAATTTTCTGCGATTTCAAAATTTTGTGTATAAGCTTCAGCCTCTGTATTTCAATCTTGACATGTGGATTTCGATAATTTATGTTTTTTATGGGGGCTCTGGGGTCCCTTTAGGTGGATAGCACACTTGATGCCCGACGGAGCGCTTATAAAATCGCAGCGGCCTATCAAATCCATACTTGAAACTAAAACCGCACTGGACGGACCACACTGCGATAGCAGCGCTTCGTCGTGCATTAAGTGTGCGATCCGCCTATATTCATAAAAATATTAGGCATAACATAGGTTGGCACAATATACATTGAACTAATGATACTTACGCATAAAAATAGTAGGCATAACACGTTAAGCATAATTTAATAACCTAACCTAACCTAATCTAACCTAACCTAACCTAACCTAACCTAATGTCTATAAAAATACTAACCTAACCTAACCTAACCTCTATAAAAAAATTGTTAGACCCAAATAAGCTGATAATGCCAAGATAAATATTATGCGAAAAACGGTTATGACAAAGATATAATAGGGGAAAAAGAATTATGCGTAACATGTTATGCCAAAACATATTAGTGGAAAAAACCGACGACCGATGTGGCGCAGTGGTAGTGCGACTGCCTTTGACGCAGACGGTCCCGGGTTCGATTCTCGGTGGGTCACTCACAAAGTTGATATTTATCACTTTGTGAATTTGTTCCCAGTCTGGTTAGGACATTGCGGGCTGAACCACCCGATTGTCCGTAAGTAAGATGGTTCCGTGTTTCGGGTAGCACGTTAAGCCCCGGTAGGTCCCGGTTGCTGTCTATGATCACTTAGACGGCGGTCGTTACACAACCATGTCAGAAGCCTGCTACTTGTAGAAGGCGGTTGAAAAATTCTGACACAAGGGTTCATCGGGTCGTTGAACGACTTGGTATCCCACACGAAAAGAAGAAGTGGAAAAAACTGCTAACGAAAGGGATCCCTTTCCGAATACCTTGCGTATTTATTCTGTGAATCTTGACTTAACTTTAGGATGCAAATGTTATTTCGTCTGATTTCTCTTCCTTAGTTAATGAATTGACAGGGTAATAATATGTAAGAAGAAGGGGTCTTGTATAAATTAGTCTGTTTGTTCATATTGAAAGTCCTGTAGCTAGCTGCCTATAAATATAAGGTGTAAAAATAGTAGCTGCAAATATTTCAAGGGATGATTCAGCCTATAAAACTGAACAACTTTCCCCAAGGAACATAGGTCGAAATATTTTTGACCTATGTTTCATGGGGAAAGTTTTTCAGTTTCACGGGCTGATTCAACCCTTAACATACTTGCAGCTAATATTTTTATTCCTTATATGGACCCAAATTTTGATCCACTAGACTTTATATTTGGCCTAGTGAAAAAGTGGGCCAAATGAGCAAATTCACGAAGACACTGGTTTGGTTCGTCTAAAACATGTGATTTATTTGGCCAAAACCCTTTGAAGCTGAAAGATAACTCGGACCCTTCATGGTGGCTACAAACCATTTATTGTGACCTCTAACTCATTATGTAAGTTTAAACGACTTACGTTGTTGTTGATTTGGTCACAGATAATATAATACAACTAGAGTAGTATAGATACCAAACGTGATAGAGGGAATTCGGTTGCCCTAAGACGGTGGCAGGCTATTTGATATGTTGACTTAGCGCGTGCGTTGCTAGCGACATCTAGGTTATTTATTGGATACTTCGTATTGACGTCATTTGTATTGAAAAATATAGCGAAAATGTGAATAATTTCGCGTGTTTTCTGTCTCAAAACATCTTAAATAATGTTTGATGATTTGCCTTTATTTTAGACTCTTAAGTTACATTCGCTACCTGTATCGCTATCCTTTGATTTTCTTTTTAACTAATTTCCTTTTGTAAGGAATGAGACCTCATGATTTGGTAGAGGATTGGGCCTCTAGTTTCGGCTGTTTACGAACAGCCTTCTCTGGAGGTCGACTCATCAGATACGCCCGCTCGTCAGCTGTGATTTCCGAGCACCTCTCACCTAAGTGACCTTTAACGTTTGTACCTATCTGCAAAATAGAGACCGCAATTCGAAAAATCACTTTTATTACATGCATACTTATATCACGCCTTTATCCCTTGCGCGTTAGAAAAAGTGATCACTTTCTTAAAAAACTGTCGCTATCGACACGTCTGACAAATATTTCAGGGCTGATTCAGAAAAAAAAATTATCGCTAGAGTGACAGGTTGTCAGCCGGATGCCTAAAATTGTAGTACACATGGATCCCTCGAATCCCTTAGTCGCCTTATACGTCACCAGCGGGAAGGATATTATGGAGTGATGCTATTCTAAGCCATCTAACGAAAAAGAACCAGAGATAACACACACAAGTATGGCACGCACACGTGGGATAAAAAGACTGTACCTATAATGATTGGTTCCTATATTGATTGGTACCGAATTGGTACCTATATAATGATTGACACAACTATAGACATCTCTTAGTACGTAGGTAGGTATAGCATTGTCCCTGACAATCCCTTTTCCATTAATTCTTGTCTGTCGCTTCGCTTTTTGTTCCTCTACAAATTAATCTCTCTCCCTCCTTACAAGGGTTTATTGTGTTATATTGGTATCTTGTGAATTTAGGCTTAAATTGACTTTATTTTATTCCGAAGAGCCTCATCGGCGCTACGTTTCACGGACGCTGGTGAAAAAGAGATTAGGTTCATTGAATATAGTTACCATAATAGGGGGTTTTCTTTTTGAGAATTAAAGAAAAACTAGTATTCCTAGAACTCGATAGATGGCGATGACCTGACTATGTTACTAGATTCCAGTGTAGATTCCAAAGCCAAAAGATTAAAAAAAAAAATTGCTATACTGACTGACAGTCTGGCATGCACTGACACTTTCGTTCCAAATAAGTCCGAGTCCAAGTTTCAAAAAAACATATTACGTTCCGTTCGTTCTTTGCGGTAACATAACAATCACAGCGCCATCTATCCAACGACTAGAATAATAATTAAAGAAAAATTAAAGAAAATTCCCTATTGTAGTTTTTAGTATAGGGAATTTCAAATTTCCTGCATCGGCTTAGAATAGCTTCACCCTATTTCTTCCCGCGGAAGTTGTAAAAGACAACTAAGGGACTCGAGGGTTTCATGTGTATTACAGTTTTAGGCGACAGGCTGACAACTTGTCGCTACAGAACTACACGAATCATCTTGCTACTTGCGAGACGTAGCAATAACGATCGTTAACGCTCTACCTACCTAAGGGATAAATGCGTGATTTGTGTATGTATGGATGTGTGTGTACCTATGTATATGTACCTATCTATGTATGTATGAATTAACGATTTTACCCTTAAAACTAAACCCTCTGAGCTGGGTATGGACACGTACCTACATATTGTGTAGATAGGATTTATCCCAAAAAGGAATATGGGCGAATTACTGATTAGAGCATTTTTTTTACGCACAAAATTCATTCTGAACTATAAGCATGTAACACATTACTATTTTTATTTTTCACTTTACGTTTCATGCTGTTTGGTTAGCTTGGCCAGCCCCGAGGCAGTGCCTTAGAGGCTAGTTTTAAGTTTTTAGTCCACCTGAGCCGCGTTTACACTAGGTTCATAAAATTGTTATAAGAAATAGAAAATGTATCCTACAATCGGGACCTACGGCTTCACGTGCCATCCGAAACATGGAACCATGTTTCCGGACAATCGGGTTGTTCAGTCCGCAATGTCCTAACCAGACTGGAAACAAAGAGATAAATATAAACTCTGCATAACTTTGCTTCATGGGACACAAGTTTATCCCCGACGCCCATAATTCATTAGACAATTTTCCCGACTGCGCCAGGTGGGTAAGTGCCTTTCTCCATTTATCCAGCATCCGTCATTTGCCGGTCCGTCAATTTCCGATCCGATTTAGAAATCTATTACACTACTGTACATGCTTTTCCATTCTTCCGGCATCCTGCATTTCGATCAGGGAATTTTGCAAACCGAAATTTTCTTCTAACGGTTCGAAGTCATACAAAAAGTATATACAGAGTGTAAAAAAAATTGCTGCAAATATTTTAATATGAAAAATATAGTACCTCCCATACCGTTGACTCTCTCGGCTGCTACATTTTGTATGGGAGGTACAATTTTTTTTTATATCTCGACCTATGTTTCTTGAGGAAAGTTGTTCAGTTTCATGGCCTGACTCACCTCTTAAAATATTTGCAGCTTATATTTTTACACCTTATATAAAAGGTACTCTTTGAACACTACCTTGACGTCATTCTACTGCCCGTCTTTTACCCGATAGGTGGAAAAGCGTCATCCTGCATTAGAATATTGCCGGAAGGCTACTTCCGACATCCGGCAGCCGGACCGGATAAGTGGAAAAACGCTGTAATTGGGCAGGTGCGACAAACTCTTATAATGGCACCTTTTACCGCCTATTTACGACAAGGCCTAAACCATCTGGCGTTTTGTAACTATCTTAGCGGAACGCAACTTTTTACGGTTTAAAAGGATATTATGCTAGAAGTTTTATTGTACATACTTTTCTACCCTTTGGTAATGTTAGCCGATATGGGACAAATACAAAAAAGGACACAATAGGCACTTATTCTACACATGCTTAGGCCAATCGCACACTTGACGCACGACGGAGCGCTAAAATATCGCAGCGGTCTGTCAGAACCATACTAGACACGCCAATCCCCAAACTAAAACCGTAGTATGGAACTGACATACCGCTGCGATATTTTACCGATCCGTCGTGCGTAAGTTGCGATCCGTCTAAGAAGTAGATTTAATAATTTTAGAATTTGCTACTCAACTGACGTCTAAAGTTACTGCGGGTAGAACAAATCAAGGTCTAAATCACTAAAAAGTTCAGTAAAGGTCTCTAAGCTTATGACTTAAAACCTTTGTTTAGCAACAGATCCCAAACCATCGAAAAAATACGCGAATAAATAAGAGATCGATGAGAAGAAACAAAACTTTCTCAATTAAATTAGCCAACATGGAAAGAATTTCTCAGAACTTCTTATTTCATTTATTTCGTCGCAAAAGTTACTCGGAGAAAGTTCTTCAGGATTATTTTGTAGTAAATGCCTATCGAAATGTTTCTATTTTAAGATGTAAAAATATAAGCAGCAAATATTTTAAGCGGTGAATCAGGCCATAAAACTGAACAACTTTCCCCAAGAAACATAGGTCGAAATATGAGTTTTTTGGACCTCCCATACAAATTAACTTGGTCGGTTGGCAATTTAGTATGGGAGGTCCAAATATTTTTTCTTATATCGACCAATGTTACTTGGGGAAAGTTGTTCAGTTTCATGGGCTGATACCCTTAAAATACATACACATACACAAATCACGCCTTTATCCCTAGCGGGGTAGGCAGAGCGTTAACGGTCGCAAAATTACGGTCGTTATCGCCACGTCTGACAAGTATTGAGGGCCTTTCCAGATGATTCGTGTATCACTGTAGTGACAGGTTGTCAGCCTGTCGCCTAAAATTGTGATACACATGAAACCCTCGAGTCCCTTAGTTGCCTTTTACAACACCCGCGGGAAGAAATGGGGTGATGCTATTCTAAGCCGGCATCACACGGCAACCCTTAAAATATTTGTGGCTAATATTTTTACACCCTTTATTCAGTAGCGGTCCGCCCGGAGGTTGCGTTTTCCCGCGGGAATAAGACGTTTTCCCGGCATTTACCGGCACTACTAACCGGTTTTATTTAGGCGGATCGCACACTTCACGCACGATGGAGCGCTAAAACATCGCAGCGGTCTGTCAGATCCATACTAGAAACGTCACTCCCTATGCTAAAACCGCACTCGACGAACGACGCTATAGCGCTGCGTCGACAGCGGTTGACCGGTTTTAGTATGGGGTTGACAGTTTCTCGTATGGATCTGACAGACCGCTGCGATGTTTAAGCGCACCGTCGTGCGTTAAGTATGCGATCCGCCTAAGATAGCTGAATAGTAGACCCCTGATTTTATTTGCATATTTCAACTCCTAGGGATAAAGGCGTGATCTGTTTATGTATGTGTATCTTACCCAGACTTAACTTTGTGAAATTTCAATACTTGTTTTATCCCGTATAATGCTGGCTTAGAATAGCATCACCCCACATCCTTCCCGCGGGTGTCGTAAGAGGCGACTAAGGGACTCGAGAGTATTGGTGTATTTAAATTTTTAGGCGACATGCTGACAACCTGTCACTATAGTTGAGTCACTCGAGTTGCAATCGAAGTCCCGATGCAGTCGGACGTAATCATATTCGTCGGCTGTATCGACGCAACAAATTGCAAATAAGCACTTTTTATTTGTAATTATCGCTATGCCGCTATCTAAGCGTAGTGATACTGTCGTGGTCGACGAGCTGTTGGCGTTCGTGCAGAACAAGCTGGATGTGATGGACGTGGTCAGCATCGAGCAGATCTGCCTCACCAGCTACTCCGACGTCGACATCTACAAGGCCATGGTTCACCTGAATGAAACTGCCGCCCCCAAGCATGTGCGTCTCACCATGCGCAACAAGGAGGACAGCGGCAAGAAGAACATCCGGGACATTTTTCGAGTGTTCCAGACTGAAGATCCCGACGACGTCCCGACGTACGTAGCACGAGACCTTAACAAGCTGCCGCCAGTGACTTTTGACCATGTCGACGTCACCACGTTGCTGACCGTTTGACGACCGATGTGGCGCAGTGGCAGTGCGACTGCCTTTGACGCACAAGGTTCCGGGTTCGATTCTCGGTGGGTCACTCACAAAGTTGATATTTATCACTTTGTGAATTTGTTCCCAGTCTGGTTAGGACATTGCGGGCTGAACCACCCGATTGTTCGTAAGAAAGATGGTTCCGTGTTTCGGATGGCACGTTAAGCCGTAGGTCCCGGTTGCTGTCTATGATTACTTAGACGGCGGTCGTAACACAACCATGTCAGAAGCCTGCTACTTGTAGAAGGCGGTTGAAAAATTCTGACACTAGGGTTCACTGGGTCGATGGTCGACTCGGTGTCCCATACGAAAAGAAGAAGAAGAAGACCACGTTGCTAAAGGACATCGTGCTACTAAAATCTGACATCAAGGATTTGAAGCAAAAGTGGGAGACTGCTGAGCACGTGAGTGCCGAGCTGCGACGCGAGTTAACCTCATTACGTGGCCAAAACGCCACGTCAGCGACTCCGTCCGCCGCGTGCGCAAACATGCAGCGCGGCGCCGCCGTGCAACATGAAACCGCAACGGTCAGCGATTCCACGCCGAGTCCAACAACTCAACAACAGCCCGACAAACTGCGGGTCAGCGACCCCGCAGCTGACAGGAAGAGCGACAATATCACACTGCCGCCTTCACCGTCCCGCCCCGAGCCTACGCTGCATCCCGATGCTACTCCCTTTGTACCCGGTAAGCAAAAGGAGGTGCCGCCGCAGAAGACTCACCGCCCTCGCCGCAAGAGACAGCCTGCGCCTCCTGTCGCACAGGGGGGGAAGCAGAAGGCTGGCCAGACGGCTAAAGACAACGTCGTGTCTAAAGCGATTGTAGACGAGGAAGGTTTCACCCTGGCAGAATCCAGGAAGCGTCGACTTCGTCGCAACCGTAATAAACGCGGCACAGTAACTGCAGCCTCAACAACACTCAAGGCTGCCGAACCCATCGCACAGCTGTATGTGTCCCGCTTGGACTGCAATACGACAGCGGGGGACGTCAAGCAGCACGTGCAACAGATGTGCAATCTTCATCGGGATCTTCTACGGATCCCCGCTGGATTGATGGTGGAAATCCGACAGCTAGACTCTAAAATTTCTATTTCTTAGTTCTGTCGGTTCCCCAGAAACATGTGTGGGGGTTCATGCGAGAAGATTTCTGGCCACAGGGTGTCGTATTCAGGCGCTATCGACCCCCCGTGCAACGTGAGTCGCCGTCGCGAAAAGTGCCGATATAGTATTGTAGTCTATTTATGGTATTTGTGTTAGTTTTAAGTCATATTGTATTGTATTATTTTATTTTATTTGGGCTTTGTTGCCTGAAATAAAAGGATTTATTATTATATATTATTATTATAGTGATACACATGTTTTCTGAAACAACCTCAGAAGACAATTCTCAAAAATGTCAGACGTGGCGATAGCAACCGTATTCTTACGGCCGTTAAAGCTCTGCCTACCCCGCAAGGGATAAAGGTGTGATATATGTATGTATGTATGTATGTTTTATCCCGCCTCACAAAGAAATGGATTCACTACAAACTGTAAATTAAATTCACAAAGTTACAACTACTCCTGACAGCGTAGCCTTCGCGCTCTATGGCCCTCAAATTGAGATTTATGACCCTGCTTTTGGCGAATCGCACACCTTACGTCCGTAATATACCTAGGTAGGTAAAGAATAATAAAATTAATAAATTTATTAAGATAATAACAGAGGAATGCAAAACTAATTTTTTCAAAACATTTCTTCCCGCGGATGTTGTAAAAGACAACTAAGGGACTCCAGGGTTTAAAGTGCATTAAAATTTTAGGCGAAAATCTGACAACCTGTCAACACAGTGATACATGAATCATCTGAAAGGGCTCTCAATACTTGTCAGACGTGGCGATAAGGATCGCAATTTTACGATCGGTAATACTCCACCGACAAGAGCAAATAATTAAATGATGATGAACGCTCTGTCTACCCCGCAAGGGATAACGGCGTGATTTGTGTTTGTATGTATGTGTATGCAAAACTAGTACTTAATGCAACGCCTTAAAGTATGAATGAAAAAAGAGCGAGAAATGTCAGACCTATTCCGTCTTAAGAAATATTATAAGGGAGTGTCAAATGAATAAATAAATAAAAAAATATCGTGGACAATGCACACAGCGCCATCTAGCCCCAAACTAAGCAAAGCTTGTACTATGGGAACTAGGTAGCTGATACTAATACATATATACTTTTTTTTTTTGTAAATAAATACATATTATACATAGAAAACACCCAGACTCAACACAAATATTTGAAAATTTACTTAACAAATATTTGTGTCCGGTGGGGATCGAACCCACAACCCTTGGCGTAGAAGGCAGGGGTACTATCCGCTACGCCATCGGAACAGTCAAAATGGAATAGCATTTTCGTGTTTCGTGGGTATAGTTATCTATTCAACAATACACTAAAGTGACAAAAACTTACTCGACCTATTTCTTCCAAGCCACAGTCAAAGTAAAGGAAGATGTATCACCATTAAAAAAAAAGAACAAGCATTCATAGGGTTACATTTAATAATTATTTTTTTTTACGTAGCCTGTTCGATGTCCCACTGCAGGGCAAAGGCCTCCCACATTTAATTAAGTACAAATATTTTGAAGGTGTGTTCTACAGTAGTATTATATTATCTGTGGTTCTACTCATGAAACTGAACAACTTTAGGATTTTTTTCACAAAATATTTAATATGTTTTTTCTATTAAGACCTCCCATACAAAAATGTACTAGCAGGCCGAGTCACTTAGGGAGATCTAATTAGCTCGACTTTTGGATTATAAAAAGTAACTGCATATTATTATATTTTATTTTTTCATCAAAAAAAAAAATTTTAGGAAGGGATACAGGGTTATTTTTTTGTCATTACCAAATTGTGCAGAGTATTTCTACTCGTGGTTCTTTTACTATGATACTATTAATGTTTTTATATTTACATTTTCTGGGGAAAACGACATATCGCTATTTAAAGTACAAGTACAGTGGTAGTAAATTTCAACGATGGGATCCCTTTCGTTAGCATAATGTTTTTTCCACTAATATGTTTTGGCATAACATGTTACGCATAATTCTTTTTCCCCTATTATATCTTTGTCATAAATATTTTTTCGCATAATATATATCTTGGCATTATCAGTTTATTTGGGTCTAACAATTTTTTTATAGAGGTTAGGTTATTAAATTATACTTAACGTGTTATGCCTACTATTTTTATGCGTAAGTATCATTAGTTCAATGTATATTGTGCCAACCTATGTTATGCCTAATATTTTTATGCAAATATATAGGGAACCGTCAACGATCACTATTGCCACGCTAACGTGAACACTCTATAACTTGTTTGTATGGAGTATACTGCTTGTTGCGTATACTATGTACAACCGTAATATTGTGATCTCGTTCAACAAGGCAGACACCTGTTAACAATTCAAGTGTATCTACTCGATTCCACAGCTGTTGCAAATTAACCTGTCCGTTTATTAAGCTCGACCCTCTAGCACAGGAAGTTACGAGTTATTTAGGTTAGGCGGAGCGCACATTTAACGCACGACGGAGCGGTAAAATATCGCAGCGGACTGTCAGATCCATACTTTAAACGTCACGCCTCATACTAAAACCGCACTCGACGGACGACGCTGCGATAGCGCTGCGCCGCTGTTGAGTGGTTTTTGTATGGGGAATGACATTTCTAGTATGGATCTGACAGATCGCGGCGGTATTTTTTCGTCGTGCGTTAAGTGCACAACAATTTTTGGAAAGAGCTATATCGTGGCTCATCCGTAATAACTATAATGGTTGGTCCATATTTCAATTTATCAGTTAATGATTTTATGGTTCCGACATTGCTGGCTCATTGTTTCGGAGGGCAAGTCGATTTATCGATGCTGGTTCTGTCTATGTCAGTAAGTACCCAAGTAAATAGTCTGATCACATAAATACTAGATGGCAGAAGCATATTAGTTAGAAGACGGTTTAAAACCTTTTTACTTGTAGGTATGTTCTTTACCGTGTGATGTCAGCTTAGAATAGCATCACCCCATTTCTTACCCGTGAGGCGACTGAGGTACTTGAGGGTTTCAGGTGTATTACAAATTTTAGGCGACAGGCTGACAACCTGTCACTATAGTGGTACACGAATTATTTCAAAAGGCCCTTATTTGTCAGAAGTGGCGATCGCGACCGTAACATTGCAGCCGTTAACGCTCTGCCTACCCCGCAAGGGATAAAGGCGTGATATATGTATGTATGTATGTTCTTTACAAACTACCAGGAATAATCGGGTCGTTGAACTATTTCTGACATCGTAGAACCATCCTGCTCCAAATAAAGATTAAGTTATTTAAGTTGTTCGTGAATTGTTTCGCATAGCAACAAGAAAAAAGTCGTCGCCAAATCAGCAGAATGGCAAAATGGCGCCCTGACACTTTGTGAAATATTGCTGGACATAAATTTTGATAAAACTTGCCTTTAGGCCGTGTTTTGTATCCGAATGGGTCGGTAGGTAGGTAGCTGGATCGCACACTTAACGCACGACGGACCGTTAAAATATCGCAGCGGTCTGTCAGATCCATAATAGAAACGTCACTCACCATACTAAAACCGCACTTGACGGACGACGCTGCGACAGCGCTGCGTCGACAGCGGTTGAGCGGTTTTAGAATGGGGATTGGCATTTCTAGTATCAGACAGAACGCTGCGATATTTTAGCGGTCCGTCGTACGTTAAGCGTGTGATCCACCTACGTGGGTAGCGGAACTCGATCGCTTGACAATTTGTACAGCTACCAGGATAACATGCCATCATGACATCATGTCGGCCGATGCCATGTGTGATGCCGGCTTAGAATAGCATCATTCTTCCCGTGGGTGTCGTAAGAGGCAACAAAGGAACTCGAGAGTATAGGTGAATTACAATTTTTAGGCGACAGACTGACAACCAGTCACTATAGTGATACATATGTTTTCTGAAACAAGCTTGGAAAACAATCCTCAAAAGTGTCAGACGTGGCGATAGCAACCGTATTCTTACGGCTGTTAACGCTCTGCCTACCCCGCAAGGGATAAAGGCGTGTTATACGTATGTGTGTCTCAGGATAACTCGTACCGCGTAGTCACGTATCCCGCGGATACCATTGTAATGTGAACAGCCCTTAAGGGGCTATGACCGGAATTTAGGGTTTTTCAAACAAATAGATCTCAATAACTACAAGGGTTTGATATTTGATTTTCATGTATATACATACTTAAATTTCATGTATATATAATATATATTACTTAGCTCATAATATGTTCCAGATACATATGTAAGGAACCATCCGCCCTAAAACACGATTGACATACGTTTCCTCGATACAATAAAAATCCAAAGATAGATCTATTTAAAGATAGATCTATTTAAGTGGCGTATTACTCGGCATTTTAGTATAACATCGAAATTAGATATAAATAAAGATAAATATTTACATAAAAAATTCACGAAAGAAAACATCATTTATTTAAATACTTTTCTCACAATTAATTTAAAATCCATTATTTTCAATTATCGATGTCTCTTTCTTTCTACCTACGCATTGATTCAACGTTGAACATAGGCTCTTAAGGGATTAAACTCGCTGTTGTTGACAAGTTACTGGACAATTTACTTAAGGTAGCTATTTAGGTATCTTATTCAGTTTATGAAAATACTTCGTTCATACACACATATATCACGCCTCTTTCCCTTGCGGGGTAGGCAGAGCGTTAACGGCCGTAAGAAACGGTCGCTATTGCCACGTCTGCCATTTTTAGGATTGTTTTCCAAGTTTGTTTCAGAAAACATATGTATCACTATAGTGACAGGCTATAGTGTCAGCCTGTAGCCTAAAAATTGTAATACACCAATACTCTCGAGTCCCTTAGTTGCCTCTTACGACACCCACGGGAAAGACGTGGGGTGAAGCTATTCTAAGCCGGCATCACACGGTGGATACTTCGTTCATTTTATCTATTAAGTTCGATTATTCTGTTTTGGTCTATTTCAGAGTATTCTGGTTCGATCGAACATTCTACCTCAGCTGAGGCAGATCAGCCACAAAAATCGTATTTTATTGCAATCGGTTTTTATACTGTGGTGATACATAAATCATCTGAAAAAGCCTTCAATATTTGTCAGAAGTGGCGATTGCCATCGTTCTTGCAGACTGGGTAATTTTTTATAATGATACCTTACATAAAATAAATATCCAAGATTTTTTGTAAACCAAATGTTAAAAAAAAGAACAAAATACATATTTAAGGCTGTAACCGACCCAAATAAAATAAATAATAAATAAATCTATCAATAAAACTGGAAATAAAAAATTCAACATGAACTACTTAACCCTCGCTCCGCTATTTTTCATAGCCGGAAAACTCATTTTAAAGGTTTCCTTAAAAGGGTTGAGTGTATCAAGCAGGAGAAAATATTTTTGCCCTTTTTTAAATATTTATTTATACAGGGTGTAAAGGACGTTCAGTCAGGGGTACTCATCTCAGCCTTTGATCGAGGACTGTGATGTGGTATACGGGTATGCGACCCCGGCTTCCCGAGCAAGCAGTTCCCTCCTGCTTAACAAATAAAAAGTCTGTTTCGGCGAGAATGGCAACCCAATGCAGATATGCACAAGGGCTTGGCGGACTCGGCGACTCAGCAAGGCAATGTGGATGGCCTAGGGCGACGGTAGAGGGCGCGGGTAGTTACTGTCGGCCAGACACTGCGTCTGACCTCTCCTTCAGTCGTAGCGGTTTTCCGTTCCACTGAATCAAGGAGGGTGAGGACTAAGTGCGTGCGCCTGCGTTTGCGCGAACGTTTGCGCACCGAAATATATCCTGCGCAACTGACCGCTTCCGAATAATGGACTCCGATGACGCAAAGTCCTGTGGCGATGGGTTGAGGTAGAGAGGTCTGGCGTGGTGCAAGCTGGGCTTTGTCTGATTCCTGCACATAGGCGGTTCTAGGGGCGTGAGTACATGCCGTGGTCGCTTTTGCATTGCAAATCGGGACGACAATGCGAATTCGGCAGCACCTGGGATGACAAAGCAGCCCTTTTAAGGGAGGCACTGCTTTCCTCGCCCAGCCGAGGAGGGGGCTAGAAAATGTGCCCTAAAAAAGTGCTCGTCCCTACCCGGAAGGTGGTAGTAACCACGGCTGCCACCGCATCACTTAACTCGTGGTCGACGAAACAGAAAAAATAAAAACAGCATGAAACCATCGATCATGACATTTGGCGCGTGGAACGTGAGAACTCTAATTGATCGAGATGGCAACTCCTGTCCTGAACGCAAAACCGCCATCGTAGCTCGAGAACTTCATCGCTATAACGTGGATGTGGCTGCGCTCAGCGAAACACACCTTGCTGATGAAGGAGAACTGGTGGAAGATGGAGGTGGTTACACTTTCTTCTGGAAGGGTACCTCTGCATCCGAGCCTCGACGTTCAGGGGTAGGATTTGCCATCAAAAATCACCTAGTAAAGCGACTTCAAGAGTGTCCTGTTCACATCTCGGACCGCGTTACCACACTGCGCCTTCACCTGGATACAGACAATTACCTTAATGTCATCAGTGTCTATGCTCCAACGTTAGACAAGTCTGATGACATTAAGGACAAATTTTACGAGGAGCTAACTCAATGCCTTGATAGCATAAACGCCAGAGAGCAGATCTTATTGCTAGGCGATTTCAATGCCAGGGTTGGACGGGACTACGAGGCTTGGCCTGGAGTTCTGGGACGACATGGAGTTGGCAACATGAACAGCAATGGTCTGTTGCTGCTCGGTCTTTGTGCTCAGTACGATCTAGCGATATCGAACACTATGTTCAGACTTGCCGCTAAGCACAAGACAACGTGGATGCACCCGCGTTCCAAACACTGGCATTTGATTGACTTTGCTATTATTCGGCAACGAGACATCGGTCAAGTTCAAGTCACCCGCGTCATGCGTGGTGCTCACTGTTGGACTGACCATCGACTAATTGTCACTAAGCTACGACTCCGCCTCCATCGACCTCGCAGATCTACAGTGAAGAAGCCTGCGTTTTTAAACGTGGATAGGCTGAAAGATCGCGAGGTTAGGGTGAAATATGCTGAAGCCTTATCTGAAAAGCCGTCGCCAATAACTGAGACCGGTGATGTCAGTGCTGCTTGGGGAGCTTTGTCATGTCATCTCATAGAAGCCGCTTCTGCTACTTTGGGTACGAAAGACCGACGACGTAGTGAAGACTGGTTCGATGACAATAGCGAGGCTCTTAAAGCAGCATTCGACAAACATCGACAGCTCCTGCGACAGCATAATCGAAGAGGTGGAAGTGTTGCGGTGGTCAAAGAAAGTGACCAAGAGATACGCAGGCTGTCTCGACAAATAAAAGACAAGTGGTGGCAGGACAAGGCTTGTCAAATGCAGTGGCTCGCCGATACAAACCAGCTTGGTGAGTTTTACTGTGAAGTGCGTAAGCTGATTGGTGCTTCCTACCGTGCAAAAGTACCTTTAAGGTCTTTAGACGGTATGCACCTCCTGACCAGCAAGGAGGATGTACTTAAACGTTGGGCTGAGCATTTTCACAACTTGCTCAACGTAGATCGATCAGCTGATCTGCATCATATCAGTTTAATGCCTCAACTCCCGTTAGCCACGGAGCTGGACGAGCCCCTGTCATGCGACGAGGTTGTTACTGCCATCAGACAGCAGCATAATAACCGGGCGGTTGGCATTGACCTTATACCGGGTGAACTACTTAAATATGGTGGTACGGAGTTGCACACGTCGGTATGGAAACTTTTCGTTCGAATGTGGGAGGAGGAGAGGGTCCCTGAGGACTTCAAAGTGTCTCGCATTTGTGCCCTCTACAAGAACAAGGGTGACCGTTCTGACTGTAACTCTTATCGCGGTATTTCATTGCTGTCAGTCCCTGGAAAAGTCTTTGCCAGAGTTTTACTGAACCGCCTCAAAGATTTGTCGGAAAAAATTCTGCCCGAAACCCAGTTCGGCTTCCGACCTGACCGAGGTACATGTGAAGCTATTTTCTCGGTGCGTCAACTACAAGAAAAAAGTAGAGAACAAGGTCGCCAGTTGTACCTCTGCTTTGTTGATTTAGAGAAAGCATTCGACAGTGTGCCTCGCGAAGCTCTCTGGATGGTGCTAGGAAAGTTAGGGTGCACAGAAAAGTATGTGCGACTCCTAAGACTCCTGCATGTCGACATGCAGTGCTGCGTCTCTGTAGACGGTGAACAGTCTGATTTCTTCCCCGTCACCTGTGGGGTGAAACAAGGGTGTGTTCTAGCGCCCACACTGTTCGCCTTGTACTTTGCAGTTGTAGTCAAAGAAGTCCTAAATACTGTTTCCCAAGGAGTCCGCATCCGTTTCCGCACAGATGGCAGTCTTTTTAACCTGGCTAGACTTAAGGCGCGCACTAAAGTCTCGTATGCATTGATTACTGAGATCATGTATGCTGATGACTTGTGCTTTCTTGCAGAATCCCCAGACGGCCTGCAACAGCTAATGTCCGTTTTTCACCAAGCATGCTGTAAATTCGGCTTGAAGATCAGTGTCAAAAAGACGGAAGTGATGTCCTTAGACTCGCATGGTCGCGAGACACTGGCGATTATGCTTGGTGAGGATATGCTGAAACAGGTTGATAAGTTTCGTTATCTGGGGAACACTATAACATCTAAGTGTAACCTTGATGCTGAGATCAACAGCAGAATCAGTGCTGCAGCTGCAGCTGCAGCATTTGGGAAGTTGTGTTCCAAGGTTTTCTGCTCGCACGACCTAAAGCTAGCCACAAAAATCTCTGTATATATGGCGATTGTGCTGCCAAACCTTCTATACTCCTCCGAGACTTGGTGTGTGTATCGTCACCACACACGCACTCTGGATCGCTTCCACCTAAAATGCCTTCGCACCATCATGAAGATCAGATGGTCCGACCGAGTGCGCAATACCGAAGTTCTGAGACGAGCCAATGTTGGTGGCATTGAGGCCTATCTAATGCGTCGTCAGCTACGGTGGTGCGGTCATGTATCCCGGATGTCGGAGGAGAGAGTGGCGAAGCGCATCTTTTATTCTGAGTTAGAGGAGGGCAAGCGAAAGCATGGCGGACAACTCCTCGGATATAAAGATGTTCAGAAACGACACATGAAAAGATGCAACATTGAGCCCACTCAATGGGAGGGTCTGGCAGCACAGCGTCCCGAATGGCGCGGGATGGTTAAGAGGCAAGTCCGCGAGTTTGAGGAACAGCGTAAAGCAGACCTCGACGCTAAGCGCGATGAGCTGAAGGCCCGTCCACCCGTCGCCATTATCTATACATATAATAAAGCTCAAGAGGACCGAAAGTCTGTACATACAAGATATCCAAAAAAAAATTGTTTCGTGATACTTAATATTGATAACAAAACACGTTTCTGCAATTTTTTTAATTTTTGTCTGTTTGGATGTTTAGATGTTTAGATGTTTAGATGTTTAGATGTTTGTGTGTTTGTTTGTGGATATGCGGAAGCATCACGCGAAAACGACCGAGCGGATTTTGATGCAATTTGTACCAAAATGTCAAGTAAATCACCGACCAGGATATAGGCTAAAAAAAAACATACCCCTAAAAGGGGGGTTGGCTGCTACGCATAAAATAAGTTTGTAGATCACGTAAATTTCATAGTGCCGCGTAGTAAAAAGATGTGTATGGGCTTATTGGACCCGAGATTGATTTCAAATTTCGAACTGGCCAGCACGAACTGTGTCACTTTGAATAAGCGCGCAGAAAGAAAAATAACAAGAGGCCGTATTTATTATTTTTAATCTATATCAGGGCGCTCAATCATAGTACTGTGATTTGGGGAACACTTTCGGAATACGATGCGAAATTACGAAGCGTTGTTCTTACTATATCTCACAGATGGCGTGGCAGTTTACAAATTCTATGTTGCCAATTTATCAATCGACCCATTTTCCATGGGGAAAGTTGTTTAGTTTCATGAGTACTTTTAGATATAGGCTCGGTATAAGTACCTATATAGCTGCATACATGTTATATATAGCTATAGATGTATTTATATATATTATGTAGTTAGTTCCTACTAAGTGCTTGAGAGGGCGCTACTTACGCATTGCCAGTTTTGGCAGCTGAGATAGGTCTCTATACCCCTATATATATTAAAGTACTTTGTGATCTATATTTTTATAACCTCAATAAATGAGAAAAGTAAAATCTACGAATATGTCTACGACTACAAAAATATCTCTTTAATATTGGAATAATTTTAACTTTTAATAATTCAATATTTTTTACACTCGAAAACAAAAGTTCCGTGGTACAAGACGTGTAAGTTGCGTACCAGACGATACAATCTTTATTTATGGATCGTTTTCTTGGTGCGTAATCTACTATTTACCGCGGGAAAATTGCAATAGCTACAAAGCAAAAGTTTGTGTGAAGGGATACCTATCCTTATTTTTGCCGCTCCAACCATGGTTAAAATGACTCAGCGGAAATGGATCTGCTTATGATGTAAGTCGGCCAGCGAAGTACCACAATTTTTTGTTTTTAATTTTTCTTGCTCATTTTGTTAAGGCTATTCTTTATATCTACGTTACTAGCCAATGTTGTTCTGTTACATACTGTTATTATATGTTTAGCCGACAAATTGTAATACACCAATACCGTCGAGTCCCTTAGTCGCCTCTTACGACACCCGCGGGAAGGATGTGGGGTGATGCTATTCTAAGCCGGCATCACACATCATCTGTGCCCAATTTCATGAAAATCAGTTCAGCAATTTTTGCGTGAAGGAGTAACAAACAAACAAATCTTTTGTATTAATATATTAGTAGGAAGTAGGATAGGATAGGATTTGTAGTGGGATTACTTGGTTTTTAATAAGCTTATGTTTTATTTATTCACACTCATGAACTCGGTCTTTATTCATCCATCACAATGTTAAGAAATGTGGCATCAGTCTACTTCACGGAATTGATACCTTTGGATGTAAACGCACGATTTTAAAAAAATTGCTAAAATGAACTGGAAAGCGAGGATTTGGAACAGGGAGTGACTAATCTGTAACCTGATTCAGCAAATTCAACCTACAGGAATCAAAAAGACCAAACATATATAAAAGAATCACCGTTTTCTTACTCTTTTTTGCATGTGGAAATTTGTAAATTTAGGATTTAACAGTTTTTTTAAATTACATATAAAGTGTAAAAAAATTAGCTGCAAATATTTTAAGGGGTGAACCAGCCCATGAATCTGAACAACTTTCCCCAAGGAATACATAGGTCGAAATATGAAAAAAACATTTGGGCCTCCCATACAGTTGACTTGCTCGGCTGCTACATTTTGTATGGGAGGTCCAAAAATTTTTTCCATATTTCAACCTATGTTACTTGGGGAAAGTTGTACAGTTTCATGGACTGATTCACCCATTTAAATATTTGCAGCTAATATTTTTACACACTGTATAGTCGGCGAAACCAAGTTTTTGGGTACCTATCTACCAACAATTTAATATAAGCTTATAATATATTATTTTATGGTTCTTAGAGTCTACGGGGGAGGCCCATGTTTATCAGTGAGCTTCCTTTATATAGCTTATATGATGGATGATATATGGCGAAACGAAGTTCGCGGGCACCAGCTAGTTAACTATAATTATGTAAATGGCAAACTCACGTGTCCACTCTGTGCACGGGAGTTTACTGCCAAAATTGGCTACAATAGCCATCTCCGGGCGCATCAGCGCCGATCTGATTAGGAGTCAAAGTGGTCGCCATGGCCGAAATCGGTCGGAGAGATCATCATCATCATCATCATCATCATCATCAAAGGACCGTGTATGGTAAACTTTTCTGGCATTAGCACACCATGAAACTGAACCACTTTTCGAGCCTATCAGGAAATAAAAAAAAAGGATATACATATAGACAGCCATGATTTGATCGGGAATTTGGTATTGGAGGTAATTTTCTTCCCATTTATCAACATGGTCTTAAAGTATTGTTTATATTGTTTTTTCTGGATAAAAAAAAACACGGCCTCATAGAAAAAGGCTCATGGTTTGATCATGCTGCAAAGTTTTCGGTACACCGTCTGTTACATATACGCATACATACATATATCACGCCTTTATCCCTTGCGCAAGAATACAGCCACTATCGCCGCGTCTGACATTTTTGAGGATTGTTTTCCAAGGTTCTTTCAGAAAACATGTGTATCACTATAGTGACAGGTTGTCAGCCTGTCGTCTAAGATTTGTAATACACCAATACCCTTGAGTCCCTTAGTCGCCTCTTACGACACCCGCGGGAAGTATATGGGGTGATGCTATTCTAAGCCGGCATCACACGGTGAAGGTTGTTCCATGAGCTAACTCACCCCTTAAAATATTTGCAGCTAATATTTATACACCTTATATTTAAGTTAAGGTAGCCGACCTCGACAGAGAACGGAATAAGGAGAATGATGATTTGTTATTTTACATCACACATTTCTCGCAATTAATTACCAGCATCAACATTTCAACGCTCGTTTTAAAACAGCAAACATTACGTTGAAACGATTCAACAGTTGCAAAGCAGTGAAATAATTTTAGACAACCACACACACACATCGCGCCTCTATCGATTGCCGGGTAGGCAGAGCGTTAACAGCCGCAATATTACGGTCGCTATCGCCACGTCTGACAAATATTGAGGGCCTTTTGAGATAATTCGTAGACATTCACACTGTTGGGTGGTTCCTTGAACGCTCATTGAAAACTAGTGGACTGTACATAAATATTTTTATTGCAATTATCACACAACGTGTACAATGCACGAAAACCAGAAGAAGAAGACATATATTTTACAATCAATTCGGCATTGCCAAAAAAGGCACAAAAATGCCAGTGTAGGCTAGCTTAGAGCTCTCTACACACACAACAACCAAAACACAGACATTGGCTCAATTTTTGAATTGTAAGTTTTCCATTCCGTGCACGAAAGTCTAAAACGACTGGTATAACCGCACGTTTTTTAAATTTCTTTTACCTGAAGTTTTTATTGTCAAAAATATGTGTGAATTTTTGAGGGTTTGAGAATTGATCAGTATAGTAGAACGTGAGATACAAATATAAGCTCTGTTTCAGAAACGTTTATTTCTGTTTCATGCGAAAGTCTGCTACTTAAAATGCTTGTATCACACGTTCTTCAAAAATTCACACTTATTTTTCACTATACAAATTTAAAAACGTGCGGATAGACCAGTCGCTTTTAAGCCGTTCTCACACCTAACTCGCAACACATGCGTCTGTCAGATCCATACTTGAAACGTCAATCCTCATTGGTACTAAAACCGCGGCTGACGCAGGTCCAACGCACGAGGATACGCTAGCGCTGTGTCAACAGCGGTTGTACGTTGGACCTGCATCAACAGCGGTTTTAGTATTGGGGATTAACGTTGCTAGTATGGCTCTGACAGACGCATGCGTTACGCAGCGTTATTGTAACGCTGCGTTGTGCGTTAGGTGTGAGAGCGGCGTAACTGAAATTGTTCTTCGTCACGTACGTACAAGATGAAACTTTGGTAATAACGTTAAATTACAACGCATTTACTCGATAACGTCAAAGTTTACGGAATACACGAACTCTTCTTGACGACATTATGACAAGGTAAAGTTTTTCATGAGCCTGTTATTAAGACAAAAGAGTTAAAATTGTATCGGACGCCGTGTGATGCCGGCTTAGAACAGCATCACCCCACATCCTTCCCGCGGGTGTCGTAAGAGGCGACTAAAGGATTTGAGAGTATTGGTGTATTACATTTTTAGGCGACAGGCTGACAACCTGTCACTATAGACAGACATGTTTTCTGAAACAACCTTGGAAAACAATCGTCAAAAATGGCAGGCGTGGCGATAGCGACCTTATTCTTACGGCCGTTAATGTTTTGCCTACCCGGCAAAGCGATAAATGCGTGATATATGTATGAATGCTAGCGGCCTGCCCCGCGGTTGCATCCGCTACCTACTAATCTTTTTCTCGTGGGAATAAGGCCTCGGTCTCGAATTTTGCGGGCAGCGGGGCGGCAGGATCTTTTGCATACATTCAAATGCCGGTCCATTTGAATGTATGCAAAAGATCTCGAACATAGCGGTGCGGGAGCGGGCAACGAGCGGTGAGCACTCGATACAGAAAAAATGCGAGCGCGCCGCCGCCGCTGCCCGCAAAATTCGAGAACAGGGCCCCAATTCTGCAATTTTTTGCCATTGTAACGGCATCGAAACTCAACTGTCATTCAATTGCCATTGTGATTTTTCTATACTTCAAACTACGAAAGCAGCAGACTACGAAATGACCGAAATCACCCAACTGAGATCCAGTCGACATCCAATTGAAACGATTTTCATTTAGCAGACTTAGGGCCCTGAAAAATGTTTTTCTCTGGGAACAAGGCATTCATTTTACACAAAAAATCTATTTAAATAAATATATAATTAGTCTACCAATTCATTGCGTATACTATATATAGTACAGTCAGTATAGCTTAGCCAGAAGAGTAGAAATAAAATAAAAAGGAACAAAAAAAAAATTATAAAAAATTGTTGCCATAGTTAAGCGTTATCTGTCAAATTTGACAGATCGCGACGAAAGTGGCGCCCTCAGTTTTTATCTACTCTTTATAGCCATATTGTATTTGATATATATTGTGAATTGTCCAGGATATTTATTTATTTATTTATATTTTTTTCACGTTACGGCGCTAGTATCGCTGACGTGCCCTTAATGTCTTTAATGTCTGTTTTATACCTAGTTCTTATCCTTCAGCATTAACCATAAAGTGCTAAGGATGTTCCGTATCTCATATAACGGCACTTTTCTTTTGAAATATGCACTAGAAAACGAATAAAAGCGTCCGCTCCATTTTCTACGTGATCTAAGGTCTACTACGTAGGTACAGTAAGGCCGACCAACCCCGGGCCCGCGGGTCACAACTTACTAAATGGCCCAAGGTATTTGAATGGGGAATTATCTTTATGCCGTGTGATGCCGGCTTAGAATAGCATCACCCCACATCCTTCCCGTGGGTGTCGTAAGAGGCGACTAAGGGACTCGAGAGTATTGGTGTATTACAATTTTTAGGCGACAGGCTGACAACCTGTCACTATAGTGATACACATGTTTTCCGAAACAACCTTAGAAAACAATACTCAAAAATGTCAGACGTGGCGATAGCGACCGCATTCTTACGGCTGTTAGCGCTCTGCCTACCCCGCAAGGGATAAAGGCGTGATATATGTATGTATGTAATTTTCCTTATTTTTTTTTTCTTAGCGCTGTGCTTAGCACGTTACCGCAATGAACGGAACGTTACGTATTTTTGTTTTGTTTTTTCACTTGGATGTATGCGATCATAAAACAAAACGTAAAATAACGTTTGTTATTGATTTTCACATGTGGTATGTTTTTTTTCAGTTCAACGCCATCTTCAGAGTTCTTGGAAAACTAATTTACTAACTAACTTTTTTTTTCATTCTCAAAAAGAAAACGTCCTATTGGCCCGACAATGGCCCGACACTCGCCAGTTATTTAGCGCCTTGGTCTGATTAGTCAAAAATTAGAAAAAAAAACAGACCTCAACCATCTCAAGTCGACCAAAAGTCATACTTAGGGTAATTGCCTTGTTTGGAAAGTAGCATTGTTTCGAAGTTTAAGAAAAAAACTAAATAATATAACCCGGCGCCCAGGAAAACTAAAAAATTTGGCATGGCTGAAAAATTTGTTGGCCAGCCTAACATTAGCCAAACAAACAGACGCTTTACGCTGCGTTATTTTGACGAATGCGTCAACAGCGGTTGAGCGGTTTTAGTATGGGGATTGACGTTTCTAGTATGGATCTGACAAACCGCTGCTGCTGCGTCATGGATGCGTGGATGTATTTTAGCATAGCGTTTTGGGTTAAGTGTGCGATACGCCTCATGCTTATTTTCAGCATACCTATTGCGAAATCATCTGAACGGGCCCTCAATACTTGTCAGATGTGGCGATAACGACCGTAATTTTACGATCGCTGACTCTCTGCCTACCCTGCACGGCATAAAGGCGTGATTTGTGCATGAATGTATATTGCGAATAAATATAAGCCAAATTTGATACCTAATCATCCGCAGGTTTTATTCGTTCCCAATATTTATTGTGAAATATTTTGCCATTTAAGGAACCCTAAGGAATTTTTTCCCAAAGTTCGAGGCGTCTTACTTATCCTATAAATCATAGCGAGGCTGTGAATGATTTGTTTATAGCTATTTTTCGAAGATAATGCCTTTTTAAATTCGTTTTATTTTTTGTGTGGTCTAGTGCTTTGCGATACATAAATTTTCAATTCAAATTATGACTGATTTATGCTGAGAACCTGTTTTTGCTAACAAACACTTTGGTACTATAAAAATAGTTTAGAAAATGCTATGGCTGGTATAAGAAAAAATATTGTCTTTTCGGCATTTCAAAGGGTTCCGGTCAAATTAGCTGAAATGAAAAATTATAGTAGGTATGTATACGTATAGCTTGACCACAAAGAGAAGATGAAAAATGAGGGCGCCACCTTCTTCGCAATCTGTCAAATCTGACAGATAACGCTTAACTATAGCAACAATTTTCGTAAAAAAATATTTAGTACCATTTTGTTAATTTGTACTCTTTCTAGCCAAGCTATAATAAAATTGTACCAAAAGCTACCTCAACGTAATGTAAGGGATCAACTTATGCTTTTTTTTCATACAGTTTATAAGAAAAACCAGTGTAGGTAAATCTCTTAAATGTGTACTGCTGATAGTGCCATAACCTCAATATCTATTTGATCTCCTTTTGGGGACCGTCTATTAATCACGTGATGTTCGAAAGGCCCCCCCCCCCCTTTTCACAGGGGGGGTGGGGAATGTAGTAATCTCTCTCTCTCTCTTTTCGTGTGGGATACCGAGTCGTCCAGCGACCCAGTAATGTATCACGTGTATATATTTTTTTCTCTTTTCACGCAACAGAACGTTTTAACAATAATGAAATTCGATTGTTTTTTTCACCACACGTCAATTTTCGCGGTATAGTGTGACTTTATTCGCTATCGAATTTTTCTTTAATAGTAGGCAGGTAACAAAAATTTTTGCCGTGTGGTGCCGGCTTAGAACAGCATCACCTCAGATCTTTCCCGCGGGTGTCGTAAGAGGCGACTAAGGAATTCGAGAGTATTGTAATGCACCAGCATTACAAATTTTAGGCTACAGGCTGACAACCTCACCATAGTGATACACTTGTTTTCTGAAACAACCTTAGTAAACAATCCTCAAAAATGTCAGACGTGGCAATAGCGGCCCCATTATATTGCGGCTGTTAAAGCTCTGCCTACCCCACTAGGGAGAAAGGCGTGATTTATGTATATATGTAACAAATTTTTTTTGGTCAGTATTACTATCAAATACACGTGATGTAGGGTGGCAGGTTAAAAAAGCAAAAAAAAACACGTGATGAATGGAGCTTTTTGCTTTTTGGCAAATTGTTAGAGCTATGTTTACATCACCGACCGAGCATCTGGTTATTGGTTTACGCGCAGTGTTGAAAAGTATAATTTAATAGTCAACAAACATCATCACTACATAATATAAAGCAAAGTCGCTTTTCGCGTCTGTCTGTATGTATGTTGCTTAAATCTTTAAAACTACACAACGGATTTTGATGCAAGTTTTTTCAATAGATAGAGTGATTCAAGACAAAGGTTTTTAAGTATAATACTTACCGAAAAACCATCTTCCATCTTAATAAATTTTTATTTTAATAAGCCGTTCACTTCTGCTATATTTTTTGCATGCCAAATACTGGCTCATCACGCATGTGCGAATTAATGTAATGTCATATTATTACTACTTAAGATCTTCAATGTACCGTGTATGCTTGTAAATAAAATATCTTTATCTTATTCCCATGGGAAAATGAGCTGCAGCGGGCGCAGCCGCTGGGCGTGCTGCTAGTTTTATTATAAAACCAATTTTACTTCCGAGGCTAACGGGCTAATAAGGATGAGTCATAAATTTTTATCGTTACTAAAACAGTTTTTTTATATGATGCAGGTAACATCTAGGAGTGAGTTATAAAATTCTCATTTTTCACGGACACTAACTATTTCGGCCGTAAAAATTTATGACATGCATTTTTACTTGTTTTATTATAGGAGTTTTAAAAGCTCGTTTTTATCACGTACTGTTAAAAACGCCGTGCCGGCGATGCCGTGTGATGCCGGCTTAGAATAGCATCACTCCACATCCTTCCCGCGGGTGTCGTAAGAGGCGACTAAGGGACTCGAGATTATTGGTGTATTACATTTTTTTAGGCGAAAGGCTGACAACCTGTCACTATAGTGATACACATGTTTTCTGTAACAATAACGCAAGGGATAAAGGCGTGATATATGTATGTATGTATGTATTAAAAACGTGATAAAACCAGAATTCTCTATAAGCTCTCCCTCGAGTACAACTTAAATTAAAACTTTGAAATCAGTGCTCAAGTTTTAAGAAATGGCTTTTTTCCAACTTTTTTCAGTTTAACTTAAATATTAAGCTGCACTTCAAAAGTCTAGAGGTGTCTAAATAAGTTAACAAGCAATCAAGTTGTTTGTCAGCAACTTTTTTAATTAAGTCAAATATTTAGTTATTCATTTTTAAAGAAAACGAATTTCAAGTAAAATGTCTTTCATATAATTTTACAAGAAGCTTCGGTGGCCAGGGGGTTACTACACCGTTCTTACAATCGTGAGACACGAGTTCGATCCCGCTATGTACCAATGTGTTTTTACTCACGTACATTTATCGACTGCTCCTATGGTGAAGGAAAAACATCGTGATAAAACACATCCAAATAAAATTTGAATTCAGATGATATTTGAATGTGACTTAACCTAGGATTCGGGTCAGGTTAGCCTTCGGGTTGCAGAGGTCAGGTGGCAGTCGCTGTGTGTAAAAACTTGGTTCGACGTCAAATCCCCTAGGTTTAGCCGACCCTGACAGAGAATGGGATAAGGCAAGGAGAATGATGAGAATGATGATGGCCTTAATGTAATTTTACATTAGATTAAAAGTTCAGATACACTGGACTTAGGTGGATCGCACACTTGATGCACGACGGAGCGCAAAAATATCGCAGTGGTCTGTCAGATTCATACTAGAAACGTCACGACCCTTACTTAAACCGCTCTCGACGGACGACACATAGCGTTGCGTCGACAGCGGTTGAGCGGTTTTAATATGGGGATTGACATGTCTAGCATGGATCTGGCAGACCGCTGCGATATTTTTGCGCTCCGTCGTCCGTCAAGTGTGCGACCCGCCTTACGTGATCCCAAGTACGCGAATGATTCAAGTGGAAGGTTTGTATGAATTTACATGCGGGAAAATTATTGGCAGCACCCCGCTAGTTTAAGATAACTGTTTGATGGAAAATAAGGTTGGCATGGCTGGGCAGTAAGGGCCTTTCTCCACTTATACGGCATCCGTCATTAGCCGATCCGTCAATTTCCGATCCGATTTAGAAATCTATTACACTACATGAGTTTCCATTCTCCCGGGATCCCGGAATTCCCCAAACCGAAATTCGGATTCTAACGGTCCGATGTGACAGACGTACAAAAATAATGCATATAAAAGGTAATTTTTGAACTCTACCATGACGTCATTTTACTGTCCGACTTTTACCGGATAGGTGGAAAAGCGTTATCCGGCATTCGAATATTGTCGAAAGGCTACTTCCGACATCCGGCAGCCGGACCGGATAAGTGGAGAAACGCTATAAGAGTACTTCTATTTAACAAAGATATCTACCAAGCACTTTAGGTTTTTGTTTACTGTTTGTTTAGGACTACCTGTCTATGCTGTTTATCTATCAATATAAATCTTTATACAGCGTGTTACCGGCAAGTTTATTAAGACTACTGATTCGATGCATACTTGTGAACAGCTTTTTTGTGTTTTCACTCATCATTAACAGCCTATTGTAGTCCACTGCTGGACATAGGCCTCTCCTAAAGCACGCCACTGAACCCGGTCTTCGGCTTTACTTCTCCAGTCACTGCCCGCAGCTTTGCGTATGTCGTCGCTCCACCTTGCCACAGGGCGTCCTACGCTACGTTTGCCGATACGCGGTCTCCACTCAAGGACCAGCTTACCCCAGCGGTTATCGGTCCTTCGGCAGATATGACCAGCCCACTGCCATTTCAGCTTGCTAATACGTTGAGCTATGTCGGTCACTCTAGTTCTCTGTCGAATTACTTCGTTTCGGATACGATCCCTTAGAGAAACCCCGAGCATAGCTCTCTCCATAGCTCGCTGAGCGAGTTTCAGTTGGTGGACCAGTCGTACCGTGAGTGTCCACGTTTCGGCTCCGTATGTCATGACAGGTAGGACGCACTGGTTGAAGACTTTCGTCTTAAGGCATTGCGGTATTGGCGACGAAAAGACTCGACGGAGTTTTCCGAATGCTGCCCAACCCAGCTGTATTCTTCTCTAGACTTCCTTCTCAAGGTTGTTTCTACCTAGTTGGAGCGTTTGCCCTAGGTAGACATACTGATGAACAACTTCGAGTTGGATTCCATTTACGGCAATCGGTTCCGGATCAACGTGTTCGTTGAACATGACTTTGGTTTTATCCAAATTCATCCGGAGACTGATGCGGCGAGAAGAATCAGCTAGGTCATCCACCATTCGTTGTAGGTCTTGCAGCGTTTCTGCCATAATGACGATGTCGTCTGCAAATCGTAAGTGAGAGATGTGCTTGCCGTTTATATTAATACCATGACCTTTCCAGTCCAGCGTCTTAAACATATCCTCCAGTTTTCACTCACAGAGTTGATATTTATCACTTTTTGAATTTGTTTCAAGTCTGATTGTAAACTTGTGTCCCCATGTAGCAAAATAATGCACAGTTGATATTTACCTCTTTGTTCCCAGTCTGGTTAAGACATTGCGGGCTGAGCCACACCCGATTGCCCATAAGAAAGATGGTTCCGTGTTTCGAATCGAATGGCACGTTAAGCCGTAGGTCCCGGTTGCTGTTTTTGAGAAGTTAGACGGCGGTCGTTACACAACATGTCAGAAGCTTGCTACTTGTAGAAGGCGATTGAAAAATTCTGACACTAGGGTTTATTTTATTATTGGGCTGTTGGACGACTCGTTATCACACACGAAAAGAGAAAGAGAGACTACGGGGTCATCTGCGAAAACCACTTCTACTCAATGAGAATGAATGAAGAACAACGTTTTTTTTTGTGATTTCGAGATATTTTGAGAATGAGACATTTACGAAAAGGTTAGATTGTCCATACCTTTCTGAATGGGTTACCTTTGCGTTGTTTCGAAGTTTTGTCGAATAGAAATGCTTAAAATGAATGGTTTTATTGACGAAGCAACACCATTTACCCCATTTATGTAAGAGATGTCCGATGATTTGTTTTATGACAAGCATCATTATTAAAAAACGGAAACCCGACTGCAGCAAAGTTAAAAAAAATTTCGTTTAATATTTTAGAAATATTTTTTAATTGTATTTTCTATATAATATATATGGGATAAATTCATATAATGTGGCAATACTGCGAAACTTTTTTGTTGTACGAATCAGTCGTTAGTCTGTCGTTAGACTGATTAGTCGCGGGGCAGACTTCGGTCCGGCGAGACTATTTTGTCGTTGAGACGTCTTGTCGCTAGAGATGGGTAACCACCCGGGTAAAAACCCGCGCCTGGGTAATAACCCGGTTTTAACCCATTTCAATCCACCCAAAGCACCCGATGACTGGGTGAAAACTGACGTAAAATTTTAAATGATTTATTACCAAAATAAGATGAAAAATAAAAAGATGCAAGGACAAATGTTAAATATAATCATAGTTTAAGTATGATAAGAACATAATACCTGTTTCTATTATTCCTAATGACATAAAACATGTAATAAAAATGAAAAGGTGAGTTTGCTTCGAATGAATTTGTCCATTTGTGAGGTGACTTTAGTCAAAATTATTTTTCAAGAATATAAAAATATTGATTTGGAATCTGCCATTATAATAAAAAATTAATATAAAACCGACATTCAAATGTTAGGTACGTCGGTGAACCTTTAAGGCCTAGTGATGCTACAGTCTTAGTATCCAAAATAATATTAAGTGATCGGTTGTTTTTTGCTTTCTTGTTGACCATTTATATTTATCAAAATATTTATAGATACTTCTTTAAAATGCAACATATTCTTAGAATAGGTTTTTAACGCCGAAGAAAGGCGTAAATAGGTATGTGCAAGCACATTATAAAAAATAGTACCTAGCACAAGTCCAATTTCTTATTGTTCGGATGATTTATTACTTGCTTTGTTTGCATTTGGTTTTATCTGGAGATTTTAACGATTTGCAAACGTGTTTTTTTACCTACAATTTGCTTCGATCCCCCGTGTCTGGAGGGAATCAAAGGTCATAGCCATTCCAAAGCCCGGAAAACCAACAGACAGTCCCAAAAACTTCAGGCCTATCTCACTCTTGTGCCACACATATAAACTTTTTGAGAGACTGCTGTTGTCCCGCTTAACAGGCTTCATTGACCCCAAATTGATCCCAGAACAAACGGGTTTCAGACCGGCCAAGTCTTGCAGCAGCCAGACACTGAAACTGACGCAACACATCGAGGATGGTTTTGAACTGAGGAAGGTAACCGGTGCTGTATTCATAGTTCTGTCCGCAGCCTACGATACAGTAAATCTTAAGCGGCTGTTATGGAAAGTGGAGACGATGACAGGCGATCTTAAATTCGTCTCAATTCTTCGAGAACTTCTCCATAACCGCCGTTTTCAGGTGCATCTTCTTCAGGACAAAAGTCGCTGGAGGTCGCAAAAGAACGGACTGCCTCAAGGCAGCGTTCTTGCCCCGTTTATCTTCAACATAAACACTAACGACCAACACGTGCAACAACGCTTTCTATACGCCGTCGACCTTGCGCTGACTTCCCAGGCGACCAGTTTTGAGGAGGTTGAGGTGAACTTATCTGACGCTTTGAAAGACTTAAGCAAATACTATAGGCAAAATTCACTGAAACCCAACCCATCAAACACTGAGTCCTGCGTTTTCCATCTCCGCAACAGTCAAGCAGATCGTAGGCTCAATATTGAGTGGCAAGGTGTGCCTGTAAATATAAACATATGAGATATCTGGGCATTACTCTGGCTGGATAAGTCACTTACCTTCAGTAAGAACTGCCAAAATATAAAAAAGAAGGTGTTCGCTCGGAATAACCTTTTACAGCGCCTTACTTCTACTGGATGGGGAGCATCACCTCATGTTCTGCGAACTACTGGGCTGGCGTTATCCTTTTCTACAGGTGTGTACGCAAGCCCTGTGTGGAGTCATTCAGCCCATGCAAAGCTAGTGGGTACAGCCTTAAGTGAGACTTGCCGGATCATAACTGGTTGCCTGAAACCGACCCCCGTTAGCCAGCTATACCCACTGGCTGGTATGGCGCCCCCAGCTGTTCGCAGGACTATGGCTAGCTCCCTTCAAAGAGCAAGGATGGAGTCTTTGTAAAGTGCGCGTCTTCTATTTGCACCGACCCCAAACAAGCGAGGTGCAAACTTTGGCAGGAAAAGGTAACCCTACCAGCTCCTTTCGTCCCTATCGCTGAAAGCTTGCCACCTGGTCATAAATTACCTTGGCCGGTTTGGAAGTCCCTGAATAGATTTCGGACCCAAACTGGCCGGAGCAGGAAAAACATGGCCAAGTGGGGCTTCTTGGAGGGTGCCGACGTAAGCTGTTTGTGTGGTGCGGTCCAAACGATGCACCACCTAATATCGTGTCCGGCGTGCCCTAACACCTGCACAAAGGACGATCTTATGACAGCGTCTGCCAGCGCTGTCAATGTGGCCAAGTTCTGGGCTGCGACGGTGTAGTGTCTGCCATCGACCCGCTAAGAAGAACCTACAATTGTTTTCCAGGTAAAAGTCATCAGCGCAAGCCTTGTAACAATTGATATGCTGTTGTATTGTTGTATTTTTGACTTAAGCGATACCTTGAAAAAGCATTGCCACTATGTCTCAAGACAATGTTGTTCGAGTAGTGCGCCCTACCAATCATGATCATGACATACGGAGTTGAGAATCGAGCAATGAAACATGTCACTCAGAGAGCTTTGGAAAGGTCTATGGCCGCAATCTCGCTAATAAATAAAGTCATAATAAAAAAAGCAGATACTAGGTTATGTGGTACCTTAGCTAAAATGACCCATCTCTAGTAAACTTATGTATGTTTGAATGACTTCAAATATAACATGTTCTAAATGAAAATAATTTTTAGTAGCCAAAATGACTTTTTCACGCACATTCCCAGCGCCTAAAGCTTATTTAATCAAGCGGGTGATTTTTAGTATGATTGTTATTAGCCATTTTTACTATAAAGAAAGAAATAATTAGAAAGTTGTGAAATACAGATTGCATTCTTTTAGATTTTCTTGGAATAAACACCATTTTTTAATTATTTTTTACTTATGCTGTTTTCACCCATCAATTTGGGTAATAATGGGTTAAAGCCGGGTGATTTGGGTAAAAACCCGGTTTTTACCCGGGTGGGTTGAATGGGTTTTTACCCGCTACCCATCTCTACTTGTCGCCAGTGTACGCACCTAGTACTACACTATGTGGCAATCAGTTTAAAGACTGTGTGGCGGCGTGCATGCGCCCCACATACAAGTCCTGAAACGCGGTATCAAAGTGTTTCCGCCGATCGCTATATATACAACCTCCAAACATGTCCGGTTGGACCAGTCGCTCCCCTGGTCACAGCACCCGACCGGGAGGCCTACTGGCCTCTTCAACTGTTTTGTCAATAGCTTACGCGCGGCCTTTGATTGACAGTGTCACTCCCGCTTCTAAGATTAATCTAACAATACCTTATATGTCAATATCCGAAAAACCGTTTAGGTCCTAGAAACCATACTAACCATAGTAGTCCTAGAAAAATTGTTTTCTTTCATTTCTTATCGAAAAACATAACCCTCCCATAGAGACAGTCGGGTAAAACGACGACAAATTCCTTCTCGAATACTCTGCCCGGCTATAAGAGACAGCTTTGCTTGCAACCTGAGTGATTTTCCTTGTAATGCCCCTAAATAAGACCCAAGGTTTGGGGTCTGTTAGTTTAGGTCCAGCTGGCAGATGGAAATTCTATTACACTTTGTATTTCAGTGTATCTTTCTACTTTTACCTGACTAAGCGAAACTGGAATTGAAATGCTGGCTTTTCATGTAAAAAATAGCTGCAAATATTTCAAGGGGTGAACCAGGCTATGAAAAAATATATCGAAATATGAAAAAGAATTTGGACCTCCCATAAAAAATTACCGAGCGACTAGGTCAATTTTTATGGGCGGTCAAAAATATTTCTCATATTTCGACCTATGTTTCTTGAGCAAAGCTGTTTCACCCCTTAAAATATTTGCTGCTAATATTTTAACACCTCATATATTTTTTAACAGCTTTAAAGAAGGTAAGTTAACGTTTGAACTACTAAACCTTATATGAAACTGTCATAAATCGAATGTCACTCGCGCTGCTAAGATGAATCTAACCTAACTTAACAACACCTCTTTTGTCTGTATTTGGGTGTGAAAAGGAACTTACTTGTCTAAAATGTCACCGCCCGATTAGGCCATATTTGACAGCTGTCATAAACCTGGTAATGATATGGCATAAGGGCTAGTTCATTGTTGAGATGTCTTCTAGTATGGGTTTGACAGCTGTCAAATATGTCATATTCGGGTGATACTTTACATACATTCATATATACTTTCGAAAACATAACCCTCCTTTTGAGGCAGGTGGGGAAATAGGAGATTTTTGATTTGTCTAAACATTTATATTTTTTCTCTTGAGCTAAGAAAAAAAACATGATTTTTTAACATTTCGTAGGTATATCAAAACGAAAGAACTCCTACGTAGATAAAGAAAATGGCTACAATAAAACTGAGCTCGTCTGAATGGCAAAGATTTGGGGCAGAGATAGGCAAAAGTTACTACTTCAAGTTGTTGGAATACCACTTCGTGCGTAATTCCAACGGACGAACACTTCCTTTTAACTGAGGCGGATCACACATTTAATGCACGACGAAGCGCTAAAACATCGAAGCGGTCTGTCAGATCTATACTAGAAACGTCACTCCCCATACTAAAACCGCACTCAACGGACGACGCTATGATAGCTGCATCGACAGCGGATGAACGGTTTTAGTATGGGGAGAGACGTTACAAGTATAGATCTGACAGACCGCTGCGATATTTTAGCGCTCCGTCGTGCGTTAAGATCATGATCCGACAAACCTAGACCCCAAGTTTACTATTTTTTTTAATACGATTTTATTAGGTCGACTTACATACATACATAAATCACGCCTTTATCCCTTGCGGGGTAGGCAGAGCGTTGACGACTGTAATATTACGGTCGTTATCGCCACGTCTGACAAACGTTTGAGGGTCGTTTCAAATAAGTGGTGTATCACTATAGTGACAGGTTGTCTGTCTAAAATTGTTATCAACATCACAAATGTTAAATATTTTCCGTAATATTTAAAAATGTCTACACAATTCACAAAGAACGACAGTACATAGGTATGCGCGTTCCATTCAAAGCTCGGTCAAAGCATTGTCACATTGACATTTTTTTAATGAATTCCGACCCACTGCGCAATGTATGTCGATCACAAATTCACAATGGCGCGTTCCAGTTTCCCGGGCTGACTGAATGCAGCCCTGTCTAACGACGATAACACGGATTTAGTGTGCAGTCGCGGCGTAAGCGGAAATGAGGCCTTTCAAATGACAGTTGAAACATGGACAATAGTTGTCGCTAATTTTGAAGGCGGGTTACAAAGTTCCAGTTTGCTGTAGTTTTATTTTTGAAAATAACTTAGTTACCTAACTATTTTCCAAGAACATAAAAACAAGTACATAAGAAAACATGCCTAACTAGTATTCCAAGAACTCTTTAGATGTCATTGAACTAACTATGTTCTCTATGAACTCCAAATTATCTCTCTATTCCAAAGCCAAAAAAATTTTTAAAAAACATGGCGACACTGACTGACAGTCTGGCACGCACTGACACTTTCGTTCCAAATGAGTCCAAGCCCAAGTTCCAAATAAACAAAAAATATGTTACATTCCGTTGCGGTAACTTGCCAAGCGCAGCGCCATCTATCCAGCGACTGGAAAAGCCCCTTTTTTGTCGTGATGTGATCACGTGACTAATTTTCAGAATCTTTAACCATTATAAAACCACAACATTATCGGTAAATTAAGCGACTTTTTACCACAGGAAAACATGTTCCATGGAAGAAACCAAAAGAGATCCACGAGCGAAACCGCGGCGTGGAAAGCTTTTGTCAAATACAGGGGGGAAAAATATAGCTGCAATTATTTTAAGGGATGAACCAGCTGATGAAACAGTACGACTTTCCCCAAGGAACATAGGAAAAATTATAAGAAAAATTTTGGACCTGCGACTTACCAACCGAACCGACCAAGTCAATTTGTATGGGAGGTCCAAATATTTTTTTCATATTTCGATACATGTTTCTTGGGGAAAGTTGTTCAGTTTTATAAACTGATTCACCCCTTAAAATATTTGCAGCTAATATTTTTACATCTCATATAGAATTCTATTAATTCTAATGTAGCACATACTTACCGCTGTCACTGCAACCACACCCTTACCAATTTCAATTTGAATATTCATGCGTGATGGAGTCGGATCTTGTCTGAGTATTATCGTTAATATTATTACGTTTGTATAATTTTGTCAGCATATGTGATGCTGGTTTGTAATAACATCATCCCATCCCCTTGGGTTCGAAATTGGAACCTAGGAAGTAAATTTAACATCTTATCTTTCAATAACGTCTTGTGATGCCGGCTCAGAATAGCATCACCCCATTTTTACACCCCGTATAACCTAGCGGGTGCGGGTGTTGTAAGAGGCAACTAAGGGACTCGAGGGTTTCATGTATATTACAACTTTAGGCGACAGGCTGACAACCAGTCACTACAGTGATACACGAATCATCTGAAAGGGCCCTCAATACTTGTCAGCCGTGACGATAACTACGGTAATTTTACGATTGTTGACGCTCTGCCTACCCCGGTAGGGAAAAAGGCGTGATTTGTGTATGTATGTATTTATGTGTATGTAATAAGGTCTTGATCTACGGTTTCACCTGTAATATTTACAATACTTTCAAAATTCAACTCAGGATTGGCTGGTGTTGCCAACTTTTATTCTTGCCTAAACTCTCTAGGGAAATTCTGTAGCTGATCTCCAAGATGGCGCTAAGTTAAACTGAAAAAAGTTTCTTGTCAAGGAAATGTATTTTATTATGTTGGTTATTAATAAAAAGTATTCGTTGCAAATATTTCAAGGTGTTAGACCTTTTTTGAAACCTGATTATCCCAGTTATAGTACATTATGGCAGTAGCCAATAAAAGACGGATTTTTGGTCGAGTAATATAGGAAAGACGAGATGAATTCGAGGCCTTCCCAAGTGAACGAGACCAGAAATTGTCATTTTGGCTGAGTCTAGTTAGGTATAATGGTTTTTTTCATTTGCGAGGAAACATCTTAAATCCACATATTTTATCGTGATAAATTTTAAAATACCCAAGCAGCATGGGTTGGATTTGCTTATGGTCCATTAAATTAAAGTAAAAAAAAAGAATGCGCGATAAAACCACATTGATTTTGTACCATAGAACACTTACCTATCCACGAAATGTAATTTTTAATAAAAAAAAAAAAAAAATCTGGACAAGGACCGTAACGGATGCATTTAATTTCATTTGTGTCGTGTCTGCGTGCCTCTGCGAACCTGACGCCTTAAACGAGTCAATTTACGTACGTATTCTCTTTTTATATAATGACGCTTTTTACGAGCAGATGTAAGAAAGCATTATTTTACCTCTCATCATTTCCTCATCATATTGTGTGCAGTAAATAGTAAAAAACACTTAAACAGTTTGTGCTAACATATGTTTCAAAAGAAATAAAATAAAGCGAAAAAACGAGCAGACGTTATTATTAGGGGTGAACGTACGATGAACCTAAACTTTGGCAATAACCCAGGAGGGAAACCTCACTGACAGTTTTAAGTCGTCTGTGAAAAGTTTTACTTCGAAAGGTCAGCAAAAAAGATGAAAACATGAATTTTGTTACTGAGACCTGGTGGATCACACACTTGACGCATGACAGACCGCTGAAATATCGCAGCGGTCTGTCAGATCCATATTAGAAACGTCACTCCCCATATTAAAACCGCACTCAATGGACGACACTGCGATAGCGCTGCGTCGACAGCGGTTTTAGTATGGGGATTGACATTTCTAGTTTGGATCTGACAGAACAATGCGATATTTTAGCGCTCCGTCGTGCGTTAACTGTGCGATCCACCGAGTTCAAATGACATGTTGGTGGGACAGATCCGCCCATCCCATGATCAGATCCCATGTGTTCCATGATGGAACAAATGGGACTTTTTTGTCCCCATAGGGATGTGGACTGGCAGGTCAAATGAGCTACTTTATACATACATACACACATATCACGCCTTTGTCCCTTGCGGGGTAGGCAGAGCGTTAGCGGCCGGAAGAACACGGTCGCCATCGCCACGTCTGACGTTTTTGAGGATTGTTTTCCAAGGTTGTTTCAGAAAACATGTGTATCACTATAGTGACAGGTTGTCAGCCTGTCGCCTAAAAATTGTAATACACTAATACTCTCGAGTCCCTGAGTCGCCTCTTACGACACCCGCGGGAAGGATATGGGGTGATACTATTCTAAGCCGGCATCACACGGCAGCTACTTTATAAAACGTTATTTTGAATAAAAATAGGAATAAATGACCTCATATGTTGCTATTTTGGATGGCGTCAGAAAAGTTACTTTTATAGTACTTAAATTTTTCTGTTCATCAATTTAAACTATGAAAAATTATTAATGAAGTCTGTAGTATTTTTGGACAATAGTTTTAAGCATAGAACTTTTATATTTTGGTAATGACCCAGTTCACAACAGAATTGAGAAGGGATGTGAAGGTCTACCATAATGATTGTAAAGTAACATTTGAAGACAAAAGTAAGGAGGATTCATCATCATCACCAGCAGTGCGCAGAGAGAAGTTGATGAAGTTGTAGGTCTTGGCGAGACTCACATTTTAAGTGACAGCTGTCAAACTTTAAACTAGTGTTTCTATTGAGTTTTTCTAGTTTAAATCGTCACAGCCCACTGCTGGACATAGTTCTCCCTCGAAGTACAATCTCCCGTTTTCGTCATCCAGTCTCTATCAGCTGTAAGTAATTAATTAGTTTTACTCATTGTGCCAGACTGTGCCAGGCCGCTAACAATGGGCCTCATAAGAAGGCTCAAGGTCACTCAAAGGGCAATGGAAAGGGCTATGCTCGGAGTTTCTCTCCGCGATCGAATCAGAAATGAGGAAATCCGGAGAAGAACCAAAGCCACCGACATAGCTCGAAGGATTGCGCAACTTAAGTGGCAGCGGGCGGGGCATATTGCTCGTAGGACCGATGGCCGCTGGGGCCGGAAAGTTCTCGAGTGGCGGCCACGGACCGGTAGACGCAGCGTAGGTAGGCCTCCCACAAGGTGGACCGACGATCTGGTGAAGGTCGCGGGAAGCCGCTGGATGCGGGTGGCGCTGGACCGATCATCGTGGAGATCCTTGGGGGAGGCCTATGTCCTGCAGTGGACGTCTATCGGCTGAGACGACGACGACTCATTGTTAACTCCAAACAATGATGCCGGCTTAGAATAGCATCACCCCATTTCTTCCCGCGGGTGTCGTACTAGGTCACTAAGGGACTCAAGGCTTTCATGTGTATTGCAACTTTAGGCGACAGGCTGACAACCTGTCACTATAGTGATACACGAATCATCTGAAAGAGCCCGCAATATTTGTCAGACGTGGTGATAGCGATCGTATTTTTACGGCCGTTAATGCTCTGCCTACCCCGCAAGGGAAAAAGGCGTGATTTGTGTATGTATGTATGTAACTACAAACTAAATTATTTTACGTTAAAAAGGTTTTTGTGAGTGCGCACATTACGCGTTAATTGAAACGAAAATGTTCAGCACAACATCTGCAACAAATATTTCGCTCCAGAACTAATAATTGTGCTGTGCGTGACAATCTGTCTATCTTTGTGCCATTTAGCTGAATTTCATTTTTCCACCCTTCTATCAGATAACGTCAGAGCTCCAGACGCGAATTGACGCCAAATATTTGTTGCAGTTTTGGGCTAAACATTTTCGTTCGAATATTTTTTGACGCGTATTGTGTGCACCCGTTTTTGATAGTCAATCAAATCAACGTCTGTCTCGTCTGTCTGTCAAGTTCCAACCGGCCAGTAGCAAGAAAGAAAGAGAGTTGCAGAAAAGAGTCTGCAACACACGTTGTACTTCATACTATTACTTGTTTTCCCATATGATATGATTGAGTGTTTTCGTAATAAAATGTAGCCTGTTATATTTAATGATAACATAACTTTATGTGTATTCTTGAAACGTCAAAGAGGTACCTAGATGTAGATTATCAAAATTATAATATACACACACAAATCACGCCTTTATCTCTGGCGGGGTAAGCAGAGCGTTAACGACCGTAATACTACGGTCGTGATAGCCACGTCTGATAAATGTTTGAGGGTCGTTTCAGATAAGTCTAGTCGTATGTTTTAATTATAATATAATAAATAACTTTTTCCGTTTATCCAATAAAGATAAACAGCAAAGAAGGAGAATAATTGAGTTCTTAGATAATCTCTGAATTATCCAAAACCACAATCACCTTATTATACCAAAGTTGACTTTATATAAAGTCAATTAGTCTGACTTTAAGTGGTCTTAAAAGACAATTTTAGGCACTTAGCACTTAAGTTAATGATGACTATCTTATGTAGGCCCTTGTTTTGGTCTATAAATTTACTGTTAAGTAGTGCTTAGGCCTTAAAGGAATCCGCCAATCAGGAATTCTACATCGTTATACACTTTCAAAAAACTCTTAAAATTATACCTTTTAGAAAATCAAAAATAGCCGTTCTATAGCTTAAAATAAAATAAAAATATATAGCTTAAAATAAAAATACATACTTATACTAAAAATGTTAATAAAATATGTACCTATACTAATAATGTTAATAAATTTTACTTAGAAATTCACATTTATAATATTACTGCTGGTATAAAACTTTCAGAAATAATAATTGTGAGTTCTTTAATACTATGATTATTAACTCTATTGATAATGTCTTTGTTTTCTACTTTTATATTTCAATAGCCTTGTCTCGATCAGTGCAAAAGCACGCCTGGGTACCACAGAATACCAGCGCTGTAATACCTGCTGCGTATTATGGCATATGCTGAGTGGCATACCCTTTTCAAAGTACTTACCTACAAACTGTGCCTAGTATATAAGTTAATTATGTTATAAGCTACTTTGAAATAAAGATTTCTATTCTATTCTATTCTATTCTAAAGTTAGGTACATATAAATAACACAAAAGGTTTCTAAGTAAGTCGGATACAAAAACGGATTTATATAAAATGCCTGATCAAAAGCGCATAGCAATACAACTACCGTTTCATTTCTATAAAAAGTCAGGGAGGCGTTTTAAAAATGTTTGATTTTATGGACGTTGCAAATGTTATAAATTCCTTATTCGTTTTTATTAGTTTATAATAGGTATGGTATGTTGAGAATTAAAATGCTTCCAGATTGCTTGTTGGCATCGTATCTGTCATCATTTTTTAACTTTGTCAACTTTTAGTTACTTCTGCCAAATTGGTCTCAAACCGCATGTTAGCAAAAAACAGTGACTGATGCCAATAAGGCTTGCCAAATTGCCAAACAAACATCTAGATATTCAAAATGGTATAATAAAACTAACTTTTATAATTTTACATGAAATCTGTAGTGTTGGCGGACAATAGTTTTAGCTATAGGTTTTTCCTGCATCAAATACCGAAACGCCCTATCTCCACACATCAGACGTAAGACACGAGACGTAAGACAGGACGTTTTCATATTAAAATGATACTGAAAAGACATCGTCTAACCGCCGACGGCCAGCGTCGCCTCTCATGCTCAAAAAACGCCAAAGAGTCAAAAAACTAAGGCACATCGCACACTTAACGCACGATGGACCGGTAAGATATCGCAGCGGTCTGTCTGATCCATACTAGAACCGTTACTCCCCATACTAAAACCGCACTCGACGGATGACACTGCGACAGCGCTGCGTCAACAGCGGTTGAGCGGTTTTAGTATGGGTATTGACAATTCGAGTATGGATCTGACAGACCGCTGCGATATTTTTGCGCTCCGTTGTGCGTCAAGTGTGTTCCTCGCCTGACACCGTCTACACTCACACACACTGACACGTCTACAAACACATTGGGATTTACACCTGCTTCCCTAAAATTTGTTGCTGATTATCTACGAGATCGCAGTCAGTATGTTAAACATGGTTGTTTTGTTTCGGAACAATACCACACTCGTTCTGGCGTCAGCCAAGGATCTATCCTTGGTCCGTTACTCTTCATACTAATGGTGAATGATCTTGAATCAGCCTTAGATCATATCATATCATATCATATCATATCACTCCAGTTGTTTACTGTATGCTGATGACTTGAAGTTAATTAGAATTGTCGAGCAGCCAACAGATTGCAGTAAGCTTCAGGCTGACATTGATGCTGTATTTAGATGGAGTCTGAACAATAAATTACTGTTCAATCCCGGAAAGTGTTGCACAATCTCATTTACACGCGCTCTAAGACCGTTACACAACAATTATCTCTTGGGAACTAACATAATTGAGAGGGTGGAGTCAGTCAGAGATTTAGGTGTTTTGTTCGATGCGAAATTGACTTTTAATGACCACATTGGGGACCTAGCAGTCAAATGTTTCCAAAAACTCGGCTTTGTCAACCGTAACTCGAGAGATTTTACTGATAAACAGGTATTAAAGTTACTTTACACAAGTTTAGTGCGAACTAAAATTGAAAGTGCAGCTATAATTTGGGGACCACATGAGAGTTCGTACAAATTGATTCTTGAACAAGTTCAAAAGGCCTTCCTTCGTGCATTGTACAAGAAATGTTACGGATATTATCCCTTTCTGTACCCCACTGCCTTCCTGCAAGGCACCTTGGGTTTCAACTCTCTCGAGACTCGGCGTAACTACCAGCTCACCCGCACGGTATACCGCATTATCCGCGGCGAGTATGACTGTCCGGAGCTTGTATCTGAAGCACTTCAGCTATACGTCCCGGACAGTTATATGCGCGGCCGCGGGCACAAGCTGCTGGCGCTGCCAACCTGTCGCACTGTAGCACGCCAGCAGTCTCCACTACTTCGAGGGCTTCGTTTCATTAGGCAGCTCTTAGACGCATACCCGGATACGGATATTTTTGCAGACAGATGGTCAAAATTAAGTAATAAGTGTTTAGAGCTCTGTGAGAAGTTATAATTATGCTAACCAAATTAGTTGTTATTTTCTTATTTTTAATTCTAATTTTTGTTACTATATTAAGTTATTAGCTTGTAAGATGATCTCAATGTGATCTCATTGTTTTATATTAGTACTTACATAGATTTAAGGTAACCTGTTCCTATGTAATGTTTTCAAATAAATATAAATATAAATATATACACTCGTAAGACGGGCGTCTCAGCGCCGACGGCCAGCGTCACCTCTCATGATTAAAAAACGCCTAAAGGGTCATAAAACTAAGGCTCGCTTACAAGTCTTACAACTATTTTCAATCTAATTGATCTTGTATTGTCCGTTCTGTAGCTCAATTTCTGAATTGTACATTTTGGTTCCGTGCACGAAAGTCTAAAACGACTTGTCTTTAAAATTTCTTTTACTTGATGTTTAGATAGTTAAAAATATGTGTGACTTTTTGAGGGTATGTGGGAATCGATAAGTAACGTCGAAAATCGAACATGAGATACAAGCATAACAAGTGCCAGATTTTCGAATGAAACTAAAGCGTACGTTTCAGAAGTAGAGCTCATGAACTTGAGACGTGATCACGTGACTCCGTGGCGTGATCACGTGATTGCTCTGACGTCTTCAATACAGGGCGAGCGGAAAATAACTGTCGATTGAGTAACACCCCCGTTATCGATGGGCAGTACTTCTGATGGCCTCCATAAAACTAGTCCGGTCTGCGTTATTAAGTAGGGTAGCCATTTTTTACGCCATTTTGATGGAATGGGAACTTTTCTACATGGTGTAAAAAAAATTGCTGCAAATATTTTAAGGAGTGAATAAGCTGAACAACTTTCCTCAAAAGAACATAGGTCGAAATATTTAAAAAAGTTTTGGACCTCCCAATTACATAATTATAATTACCGACCGACCAAGTCAATTTGTATGGGAGGTCCAAAAAAAAAAACTCATATTTCGACCTATGTTTTTTGGGGAAAGTTGTTCAGTCTCATGGACTGATTCACCCCTTATATATGTATTTGACAGATCTCGAGCTAGTTTATGGTGTCATACCAGATGACCTTGTGATATGTTTAAATTTTGGCTATGAAGTTATATTGATACTCAACTAGATAAAATAAATTTCCTTAGAAAGAAACTTTTTCAGTTTAGCGGAGCGCGATCTAGGTACATTTGAAAACGGGCTAGAAAATTAGCCATTGTAAATTAAAACCTACATACAGAGCAACTAGTAGGCTACTAGCAAAAAGTACTAAATAGAGCTATTTGCTCTAGGTGTACTTACTAGTTTTATATCGTCACATTCAAAAAAAATAGTTGCGTGGTACCTAAGAAGCGTGTAACAGTTCGGCCCTGGGTGGTATTGGGGCCACCGTGGACCTATAGAAGACCTATAGAAGGTCTAGACCTCACATAGAAGTCTAGATGAATGGCTCATGATATAAACATTAGTTGTGATCGTCTAGATAATAATTAGGACCCTTATATACGTTGTGTTTTATAAGATATAGTAAACCAATAGTTCTTTTAAGCTGGTATATGGAATTCTTGGACTATAATAGCTATTAGGTAGGCATAAGCATAACTAGTTGGATAAGGTTGGACAACAGGGACAGACAAACGAGACGATTCGAGCCCCCAATCCTCGCTAAATCGAATGGACCTCCGACCCAGCAACATCCAATATTTGACAAAATGCCTGCCCATGGATATTCTTACACAATCATGAATTATGCAAAAACATCCTCAAGGAAGGAGTCAATTATCAAAACTGAACGCTGCCCAACAGGTCCCCTTGAAGATTTGGATTTGGATTTGGAGATTATTCTCCTGCTAAAAGATGTGTCATAACACTGACACTGTAGCGCTGAAGCAGCGCTACGGAAAAATGATCAGGATTTTGAACAGATTCAGATGTTCTTTAAGAACAAATATCAGATTTTGTATTAGTATAACCAGTTTTCATGACCAGCCAGAAGACACCAATGTGTCAGATGTATTATTATCAGTTGAATAATATAATTCCAACTGGAATCATTCAGTAGTAGTTTGTTGTTATTTTGACCTTTCAGGCCAGTATTCAATATAAAGACTGTACCAAACTTGCCCATACATTTATATGATTTCCATACGGAAGTTAAGGGTATGCATTTAGCAAATTAGTCCCTTTATAATGAGATCATTCCGCGAGCCAATAGTAGGTTGAGACGCTAATGCTAATCCCATTGTAAGATATAGGTGTGACTAGTGCAGATATGAAACTCATAATTACCTCCTTTGGTCATATAAATGATTATAGGAACATAACGAATGTTACAGCTATATCGAACACTATAAGTAAGTATATATCAGGTGCGTTGGATTGCAGTTGTCATATATCATTCAACGACAACAATCAGTTGGTATGATGTCTCAGGCAAACCATGAGAGATTTTATAAAACAATAAAATAATTTAAGATGCATAATATATACATCTGAAACCTGTTCTTAGACAGGAAATAAAGGATGGGAGATTTTCTAATCTACCAGCCATATTTTTAGTATGATGAAAGTACTTAACTATAAAATAGTAAGCACAAGTAGGTGATAAATATAGTAGATTTTTAATCCACTGATGAACAAAGCCACTTTCAGCCTTGTGAACATATTTTGCTTATAAAGCAAACAATAGGTAAGTATTAGTTGTAAATATTATTAATAGATACCACTGAGCAAAGCCCATGTAAGTAAACGACACAAAGAGTATTTTCTCCTCAGTCGCTTTAGCAGCAAAGTTTTAATATGATAGTCCCAACAGGAACAAATCAAAACTGTAGATATAAAATAGTCCAGTGCAGGCACAGACCTGATATATTCTGGTAGAATAGAAGAGGTTAGGATAGGATCAGATTTAGGGTATGCCTACCTATATACCTATATTGAAACACCAGCAATCAATTAGGCAGATTAATAAAAAAGATTTTGAAATATTTAGAAATTATGGTTGTTGGTTGCAGAATTAAGAAATGATAAGGTTTGCATGAAGAACTCAAACGGAACTTGACAACAAAACAAAAGACAAAGTTCAACAAGAAGTTCAACCTAGGTATAGCCTAAGAAAAAGAAGCCTAACATTTCCAAATCTTGTCAATTTCTATAAAAATATAAAATAGGTTGAACTAGTCTATTCTGTATAACCTAGACCTAGATATTTAGTCTAAACTGTTTTCTTGCCTAAAAATCTATGATTCATTAGCTACAATTGACAAGATTTAGAATAGCAAAACTTGTACTTATCTGGCGAGTCCCAAGAAACAGTATCTCTCGACAAAACTATCCAAAACAAACAGCTTCCACCCTCGCTGAATAGACCGGCAGCATCAGCACCCTCCAGCGACACAGCTGCTCCTCTTCCCTCATAACAAGACACCAGCACTAGGTACACCAAACTTCACCCGCGGATCAATCAGCTGACACGGCACGAACAGCTGATTGCGGACCACGACCTTTCAAACTCACAACACACTCTCCACCGATTTACTTTACTTCGAAACCTTAATTTTTATTTTATTTAACATTATAAATTATTATATTTTTACTTTAAAAATTAATAATAATTTTAATAAAAATATAAAAATTAAAAATTTAAATTTTATCCAGCGAGTTGTCTCGGTAAAACTAAACTTGCCTCCGACGGCCGTGCGACCGGCTTATATAGTCCTCAAATCGATCAATCTCGAAACATTTTCCCGAAAATTATTTTTCTTGAATTCTCCGGAACCTTCGCACACACACACACACATACTTATAGAATTTTCTAAATAATTCTCCTACTCGACACCAGGCGTCGCTACTTTATATAATTTTCATTCATAAATACACACACATGCACACACACACATACACACAAATCCCACCTTCACAAACAATCGACCCAAATATGACTCCCAGCGCCATCTCTTATCCAGTTATCGAACCAATCCCGCTCCCATCAAAGACTAGGGTTGAGCCACTATAGTACACTGGTACCATCTTTGGTACCAATTGACTTAAGGTCAACAGATGTCGCTATATTTAAATTATAAGGGCCCGGATATCGTTTGTTATAATAAAATTTTGACCAGGATTTGTGAAAATTTTGAGATTTTTAGCCTCCTTTTTGCTTCAAAAGACTGCAATTTTAATATACATCGTGTTTTAGAGGCAATGAATTGAATTGGAGACTTTGTTTAGGGCATCTTACTAAAAAACAACACTATTTAACTATCCAAACTAATCCACTTACTCGTATGTATAGCATCTTATCTTTTCTGACTAACACACTTACTTTTGTGCGTTATAGAAAATCAATGGCATAAAAGTCCTTGTCCATAAGCTTTGAAAGCTCTGACCACACCATACCATCCAACAGCTAGGGATGTGTCTAAATACAGGATGTAAATAAAAAAAACCTGCTAATATTTTAAGGTGTGATGATAAATAGGCCGAAATACGAAAAATTGGAAATCCCATAAAAAATTTTTGGCTGCTCAGGGATTCAACTTTTGAAACTTCGTAATTCGATTTCGTGTAACGACCAGTCTACCTACACGTATTTAAATTTGTACTGCTTGATGATTTTTTCTTCAAGGGTTATGTGTGAATCGATAAGTAAAGTAAAAAGTGTGACACAAGCTAAATAAGTAACAGATTTTTGAATGAAACAAAAACGAACCTTTAAAGAAATTGAGCTCTATAGTCTGTAAAATATAGGATTCGACCTTGGAGAAAATGCTATGACATAAAGTCTATTTCCGTTTTTTTGCTAGGAAAATGGACATTATGTCATAGTATTTGCTGCAAGGTCACAAACGTCACATGGTACATCCTATATTTTAAAGACTAGGTATAGGGCAATTTCCATGGGAAGGCAATCTTTCTTTACCTATCTTACAATATCTTACTCGTCGGAAAGTTATTCACTTTCGTGGGCTGGTGTACCCTTTATCATGTTAGCAGTTTTTTTTTACATCCTGTATATGGAAAAAGCTTTATGCCTCGGTATTGTTTCGTATCTTAGGAGACGTAGCGGAGTTTATAAGGGTTTTTGTTGTTCCATATCTAAATAGGATATCCTTTGAGACTGAGTTTTACGAACTAAGCGAGACACATTTTCACTCCTTATCTGGCCCAAATAGCTTATTTTCGTGTAGGTAGAGATAGGAGGAGTAATTTTCAGGAGATATAATATGTAGTATTTACTATACTCTGTTTTTTAGAGAGAGTAAATTGACACTTTGGGTTGCAAGTGCATGATAAAAAAGAACTATCACGCCGAACTACAAAAAAATACTGGTGAGCTTTTTACATTATAAGCTCGAGCGCCATCTACTAGGAACTAAAAGAAACAAATTAAATAATTCTTATTTTTATAACAACAGTTACCGGTACTAGCATATCACTATTTAAGATTTGCAAAAAAATTCAATTAATCTCTCTAAAAAAACAGTTTAGTGGAAAAATAAAGATAAAAAGGAAAAAACGTTTTGGACAGTTCTATAAATATTTGGTAAAACAAAACGATTTAACTTTATTATCTCGAAGACTGCTTTGAACTCTCTTCATTATCAAATTTAATCTCATGTGCGACGAAAGTTCATTATAAATTTGCGAGTTTCAGGAATGATTCTGGTGGTCTCATAAAGAACCCCCGCAATGTTCGACAAAAGCTGTTCAGTCAATTAAATACAGGGTGTTAGGGAGAGCGTCCCGAATACTGATAGGGTGCATGTAGACCATGAAACTGAACAACTTTCCCCTAGGATTATATGTCAGATCATAGATCATACTACAAAAAAAATTCTACCTCTCATACAAAATCGCGATCAGCTAGTTGCAATTACTATGGGAAACCAAAAAGTTTTGACGTTTCCTGACATATGTTCGTAGGGGAAAGTGGTTCAGTTTTATGGTCTGCTTGCACCCTATCAGTATTCGGGGCGCTGTCCCTTACACCCGTTATAGAATTGGCAAGACAAATGAGATTGCCGTTGACATCACGACCATATCACGACTTGACATCAATGGGTATACCTCAGACTAGATTACAAATAGATAATTAATCATTGACTCTGCCAACAGAGTTCATACGATCGTTTTTCGACCCAACAATCCTTCCATAAACCTACTTTCCATTTGCCTTCGTGAATATTATCCTAAGAAGACGATGTTCCATGGTCACCCTACTGTCACGACGTCGGACCAAGGCGAGGCTGATTAATACCTAGGGATACCACAAACGAACCTTACAGAAACACGTGGATGAGAATGGATGTGGTTTTATTGAATAACAACCTACTTCTTATTGTGTGGTATTATGGTAACAAGTCAGTTACGGCCTAAAAAACCCTTTTTTTAGAAAACTTTCAAAAATTTCTACCGCACCGGGATTTCCACGTCGTGCTACTATTGCCATAGTACTGACGAAGCCTCTTGGTCAGTTATCTGTTATGTATAAATTAATATATATTTTTTTAAATATGTAAAGAAGTTTTTTGAATCTGCTGCAATACAAATGTGGTCGGTGTGGTGCATGTGGGTCTCGAGCGAGACTTTCAATAATCTAAGTGGTGCATTTTGTATGAGTACAAGAGGTCCAAGCTCTGTCTCCTGCGTCATCCCACTGCTGGGCACATGCCTCCCTCTTCTCTTTCAATCCTTACCGTCTTTCTCATGTAAAATGATAGGGAAGATATGTCATGTTATAGACCAATAGCACTCTTGACAGTATTCGCAAAAGTGTTTGAAAAAGTAATTTATAAGGATCTGTATGCGTACATGGAAAAGAAATCATTGTTTTCAAACGAACAACAAGGCTTCAGAAAAGAAAGATCAACAAATTTAGCAATTTTCAATTTATTAAAAGTAGTAACTTCAAGTGTGGATATGAACATTCATGTAAGCGCTTTATTCATGGATATGACCCAAGCTTTTGATTATGTTGATCATTCTGTACTAATTTATAAACTTAGTGCATATGGAGTTAGGGGAAATGTTTTGAAATTAATAGAATCATATTTGCATAACCGGAAGCAGTATGTTGAATTAATAAAAGTGAACATTAGTACAAGGCAGGAGGTACGATACACATCCAGTCAAAATATTGTCAAATTTGGGGTACCACAGGGTAGCGTGTTGGGACCATTGTTATTCCTGATTTATATTAATGACCTACCAAGTTGTATAAAATATCCTATGACACTTTTCGCGGATGACAGTTCAGTAGTTATAGAATGCAAAGATGCTGCCATTTATCAAGATGAAATCAATAGTACGTTGAACAGAATAATTTCTTGGATGAAAAGCAATAACTTAATAGTAAATTTAAAAAAGACTAATTTCATGCAATTCAGGCAGCGTAAGCAGTGTCCTGTTTTAGATATTCATTTTGCAGGCGAAAAAATAGAAGAGGTGCAATTTATTAAGTTTTTGGGAGTTACAATTGATAAATCGCTAACATGGAAAGATCACGTAGAGCAACTGTGTTCAAAATTATCCATATCCTCTTACGCTTTGTATAAACTTTCACCAATAGTTGACGCAGCTACGGTTGTTTCAGCCTACCATGCTTTGGTTGCATCAATATTACGTTACGGTATTGTTTTTTGGGGTAACTGTACTGAGAGAGAGAGAATATTTAAATGTCAAAAGCGATGTCTTAGGTCTATGTTTAGTTTGAAACCTACTGATAGCTGTAAGCCCTTTTTTATTCGTAACAAAATTTTAACATTTCCTTGTCTATATATCCTTGAGATGGCTTTGTTTGTGAAACAAAATCCTAGTCTATTTGATAATATTGTTGTAACAACAGAGCACAGCCTGCGCCCGCGTGATACAAACAAAATACAACATCAAAAGGCTAATACAGCACTGTTGTCTAAAAGTGTATTTGGCATGACATCTATATTGTATAATAAAATTCCAAGAGAAATAAGATTGTGTAATATAAATATGTTTAGGAATAAGTTAAGGGAATTATTACTTAGAAAATGTTATTATAATTTAAGGGAATTTTTAAATGATTCACTATAATTTTTTTAAATATTATTATTATTAATTAATTAATTGTTACACTGACATATTATTGCTTGACATTGTTTAAATTTAGGACATACTGTAAATTGTTTGCCGTGTGATGCCGGCTTAGAATAGCATCTCCCCATATCCTTCCCGCGGGTGTCGTAAGAGGCGACTAAGGGACTCCAGAGTATTGGTGTATTAAAATTTTTAGGCGACAGGCTGACAACCTGTCACTATAGTGATACACATGTTTTCCGAAACAACCTTAGAAAACAATACTCAAAAATGTCAGACGTGGCGATAGCGACCGTATTCTTACGGCTGTTAACGCTCTGCCTACACCGCAAGGGATAAAGGCGTGATATATGTATGTATGTATGTAAATTGTAATTTGTATGCTGGAAGGCAAAACATGAAGAACTGTGATTTGACATCAACAACTGTATATTATTACTCATGTTTTAACAAATAAAATATCTTTATCTTTATCTTTATCTTTAAAAATACTTAGAATACTTGTTTCTTATCACCAGCCCGTCCCGCAGTAAGTTGGTTATCCATGTATCATCAACAGCCTCATATTATGTGAAAGACGATCAATTAATCAGTGTCTGAGGTAAGACTTTTATCCGCGTGATGTGGGTGAAGCTTCCTCTCCACAGACACTACATTGCCTGGGATGCAATTTTGGAAAACTCAGGGTTGCAGACTTTCTCGGCCTCCCTCCCATAAGTCCATGACAGCCAATTTATACAGTGTCTGAGGCAAGACAGACACTGCGGTGCCTGGAACGTAAAGGGAAAACGCAGGGTTGCCCAGGACCTGCACCACCCTCTCGTCCTCCCTAGCTGACTCCATAGGAACGACGAGTCGATACCTGTGGAGTCAGGTCGGCTGCAGGAGTCTACCGCACGATAGACCTCTGTCACACGCGCCTGACGGAGACCACGTTCCGGATTTAATGTACAGCTGTCCTTCTCCAGGACCGGTCTTGGGCCTGGTTAATACCTCGGTGCTTCTTACGACCATGACGGGAAGAGATGGGGTAGAACTATTCTACTTTGCCGATACCATACGGCCTTTTTAACCTTTTAAATGACCGTAGTAACATTTTAGTTTTTTTAATAACTTTGCTTGGTTCTTTCTGAATGAGACCATTTTAAAATGTAATTTCAATTCAGTTAACCCCGAGGGTGACCTCATCCATCAAACCAAGCCGCGAAACACAAAGGATCAGAATACTCTTTAACATGCAAATGATCTGTCCATCTTACTAGCACTTTTCAAAAGGGATTCAAATACAATTGAACGTAAAATTACAACGATTCTTCATGGAAGAAGTTTAATTTGCTGATATTTTACTTAATAAAGCAATAGCAATGAAATTAATTGTACTCCGTTAACTTGTTCTCATACATACCTACGTATATAAATAACGCCTCTTTCGCTTTGGGGTAGGCAGAGACCTTGAACTTGCTACGATCCTGGCATACTTCTTTCGCTTCTTCTGCATTCATCAGTCTTTTCATGTACGCTCGTCGGTTTAGGGTACATCAGAACTGACCTTTTTTCCGTTGATCCCATTATTTTTAATTATGTAATTTGGAATGTAATGTTAATTAATTTTAATAAATTGTTTAATAAATAAACACAGTAGATCCTAATTGTAAATTATTATTGTTTCAGATAACTTTATCTACCTGTATAAGTAAAAAGGTAAGGTACCTAATCAAGAAGTTTTATTATTAGTTTTACAATTAACTATAGGCCTGTCCATCATTGCACCAACTTCTAATCATTTGCCGAAGGAAGAAGACGGTTTCCCGGCATGTATTTTGCATATGAAACTTTATCTATTTAAAACGTCATGAAAATCCGTTATTTGGTTAAAGAAACGCTGTCCATGACAGAGAAACATAAAAAGCGATTTCATTTTAATACTTTTGATTGATAGACTTTTTATACTTAAAAACTTTGGTATTCACGAGGCTCCCTGAAAATCAGTGGCGCATCTCATCAATCTATTACATCTATCATATACTCACTAAGAACAAAATTTGTCAAAAATTCGTTAATTTAAGTACCTTTAATAGCTATAGAAGCTTTTTTTTCTGGTATGTTTTTTATTTAATATTGCGTTTTCGTTTGGGATCACCAAAATATTATCAGCGTATAAACATTTTTGCAAATTCCCGGGACAAAACAAGCAGTTTCCTAACTTCAAAAGTTAAGGACCCTTATAAATTCGTTATGTACTTAGTATGTTTCTTTTACGGACATGACGAAGTTATAAGGGTTCCAAGTTGACTACGGATCCCTTTAAACGAGGCAACTGACGTTTTATGCTCCACGGAGACACACGGAGTCACAAAAGGTAAATGGTTTGAAAATAGAAGGCGCATAAAATGTGAGCACCGCAGTAGATGTGAATCAGCAGTTATTACAGTCTTCTGAATATGAAATTCTCTTTTTTAAAATAATTATTCTAGTCGCTAGACAGATGGCACTGTGCTTGGTTCGTTACCGCAAAGAACGGAACGTAATATTTAGTTGTTGTTTTTTAAACTTGAACTCGGACTCATTAGAACGAAAGTGTCAGTGTATGCCAAATTGTCATCAGTGTTGCAATATTTTTCTTAGTTTTTTGGCATTTGAATCTACACAAAAATCTAGTAACATAGTCGGTTCGACGCTATCTACCGAGTTCTTGGAATACCAGTTTTTTTTAAATTCTCAAATAGAAAACCTTCCATTGGCTCTGTTGTCTAATACATCAAAGCACCTAATATCAACGCTTATGGTCAGTAATTACACTGCTTCGACCGCCGTTTGCTGCAGATTAACAAGAAAATATTTACAACGAATTATAGTGTGCGTCCTTTAACAGCCAGGGGCAAATATTTTACGAGGTGACATTACCCATGATACTGAAAAACTTCCCCCAAGGAATCAAAATATTTAAAAACCTTATGACTATATACAAAAGATACCAACCGACAGAGTCAAATTATATGGTAGGAAAAGTATTTATTTCATGGTTATTTTCATCCTGTAAAAAATTCGCCCCTGTCGTGGTCTACAAGGCACTAAGTTAGAACAATTTTTCCCAAACAATCAAAACATTGAGGCGTCTCTTAAATATAGTTTTTTTTTGGAGAGTTTGGGTGCTTCTATAAATTCTAATAGTCTGGAGACCCTAATGTACAAAACTGTTTTACTGATTAAGTTAATTTTCATACGATCTCTCTTTTCGTGTGGGACACCGAGTCATCCAGCGACCCAATTATTTCATTCATACGATAATTAATTAGGTATTTGTATTTTTTTTTCTTATTTGATATTGTGATATTACTGACTTTATTTCTACTATACCCTTGCAGTCTTCCCAGCCGTATAAGTAGGTGATTCCGTCATTAAACATTAAAATGGCAGCTTGAATGTATCATTAAGTCTTATAGGTCAACCCTGGCCTTTTCTTGGATACTCGACATGTTTTACGATAGTTTTTACGTGTATTCTATTAGGATAATGTCTCAGGCACTCCATGAAGCGAAACTGCATTTTTCTTTACGGACTTCTTGGTTTGGTACATTACTTTGCTGTGACATTTTTTTTTATAAATATCAATATGATACTTATCAAGAGGCGGTCTGTTTGATTGACGAAGTAGGTTTTATGGATGTGTGTTTTAGGTTAAGTTTTTGACATGTTTTAAATAAATAATATTTACTGATATGACACCCTTAAGATGATACCTATCAGTATGATTTCTATTGCCATGTGATGCGGGCTTAGAATAGCATCACCCCATTTCTTTCCTGTGGATGTCGTTGAAGCCGACTAAGGAACTCCTCACGTGTATTGTCACGTGAAACCTTCTCACGTGTATTGCAATTTTAGGCGACATGCTGAAAACCTGTCACTATAGTAGTGTAAACACAAAATAGCACCAATAGAAACCATACTCTTGTGTTCTGTAATGTAAATTCGTATACGTATTATGATAATTTTAACCAAAAACATGAGGAGGTTATTTCAAGAATTTCATATGCCTTTATCGCGTACGTAATTTCCGAGCCCAGATTCAATTATGCTGAAGAAAATGATTTAATTTTGTGAAAGGGTGAGTCCCGGCCTGGGAGCCAGCTATGTGATGGGATGCATAGCTAGGTTATACATACATACATACATACACAAATCACGCCTTTATCCCTTGCGGGATAGGCAGAGCGCTAACGATCGCAAAATTACGGTCGTTATCGCCACGTCTGTCAAGTATTGAGTGCCTTTTCAGATGATTCGTGTATCACTGTAGTGACAGGTTGTCAACCTGTCTACGCCGCTACCGCGCTACGACATGAACTTATAATTGTGTGTGTGGTGTTAAAATACTATTTGACCGCGTATGCGTTAACGAAACTATAGAACTTATTTTACCTATAGATTTGTATAAAAATCACCTCATATTTACGTCATAGTCTCAACAGCCAATAATGTCAATCAGTTAGAACTGTATTAGTTTTATACGTTTTTTCAAAAGAACGTAAGTGTTATTAATTTAATTTGATTGTATAACTTGCCATGCGGTGAAACTCAAGCGCCAGCTACAGCGCCGCGCACCCCGCGCCCGCCTAGCGACGCTATATAAGCTCGCGCCCGCCGAAGACGAAAACAGTCCGCCGCGGTTCAAAGCCACCGAAACAGTAGCCAGCGAGGGCTGCTCCCGCGACACCAGCGCGTAAACTGGGTTCCGCCGAAGCTCCCGAGTATTCCGTCTATCCGTATATTTTATTGTAACGATCGTCCACATCCTGATTTTCATAAGTGGTTCCAGTCTCTAGCAGAGATCCAGGTTAGTGGTAGAGTACGGCTTCCTTGCTTATCGCGTTACATGTAATTTGTATTGTAAACTCAAGGACATAATATTTACCAGTTATTTTACCGCCTAGTGTGCAATTAGGAAGGTGGTTTCCCCGCCAAACCAAAGCCGTCGGTATCGGGCCGTGCCTGATTACTGGTTTGTTGCATGCCTTGCGGGAAAGGACATATTTTACACGAACAAGAAGAAGAGGAACTATTTCATTGGCCTAGGATAAGCCAATGCTTTAGCAAGTCGATTATTTGAATATTAGGTCATTATGTACCGGCTTTCGTCTCAGCTGATGCGCATGTGTGTTTAATACAAGAGGGCTTCCCCGTTTAACCAATCCATCTTAATCAATGTTTGCATGCTAACGGGAAGGAGATACCATGTAATCTTACACGAGAAGGAAGAGGAAGAGTTGTAGTATTAAATCCAATCACGCAAGGAAACCCGTGCCTACCATTTTATTTCTATACGCACTTAAATTTTATACTTATTGTCGCGCTTATATTACCGCTGTGCTTTCCCCCTGCCCGCTATTTTAGTTTAAGTATCTTTACCGAATAAAGTGTTATTTTTGTGTCATATAAAACTGTCGTACATTATTCCGTGCCCACCAACCTACACAGAGCTAGAACCCACAAACCCCAGACCCTGAGGTCAGAGTTCTCAACTCATTTAAATGTCAATGACAGAGGCTGCCTTCGACGGCGGACCACATCATTACATTTTGGCGCCCAACGTTTAAATTGTGTTTCTCTCGTTATTTTTTTATGACGGGATCGCATTTTCCTGAAGCTCTGTAGTGTTGAGTGGTACACGAATTGTACGTTAGGGTTTAAGTAATTAATACGAACGTATGTCCGGGCCCGCGCTGAAGTTAAAGTTAAGAAAGAAAGATTTATTAGAATTGGCAGAAAGTAGACGTTTGCCAACCGTCAATCCCGTATCGAATAAACCTTATACTGTAAAACAGCTCAAAGACGAGCTGATAAATTATTTGTTATCTGAGTTAGACCCGGTGAACCAAAACATAGCTGCCAAAGAATTGTTGACGTCCGTTAATAGTGTCGAGTCCGAGGCAGAGTCGGACGACGAGGTGTCGCAGGGAAGTGGAGAGAACTTGGACGATTCTTTTTACGAGGAGGCTAGCGTAATAGGCAATCCCAGTAAACCCGAAGATATGCCGCCCAAGCAGGAGAGTGATTCTGCAGCGGGGCAGGAGAAAATTTATAAAGTAGTGAAAAATTGGGACATCAGTTTCGACACAAGGAACGACCCAGTAGAATTTTTAGAACGTTTAGATGAATATGCGACCTCGTGTGAGATCCCGAAAGAAAAGCTTTTTCCGGTTTTGACTAGATTCCTTAAGGGAAAAGCCAATTTATGGCATAGGAACAACCGCGACGATTGGACCACGTGGGAGGAATTTAAAAAAGATTTTAAAAGATATTTTTACCCAAGCGGTTATGAAAATAACTTACTCGAAAATATAATCGCAAGGAAGCAAGATTTCCGAGAGAAATTCGTAGACTATTTGACTGATTTACAGACCATTATGCGCCGCTACGGAAAATTCGATAAAGAAGAAAAGTTACAACGTATTTACGAAAATATGAACCCGAGCTATAAGCTTTATATACAGCGGCAGGATTTTCAAACCGTAAATGATTTGATAGATTTGTGCACAGAATATGAAAAAATTAATGAAGAAAAATATAAAAACATCCAACCAAGGATGTTCCAAGAGAGCCCTGGATTTTGTACAAACAACAAGTTCGCCCCAGGTAGCGGGAGTAACGATATAAGAAATGTCGCCGGACCGAGTAGGCAGTCCAATCCGTCTTATAATGAAAAACCCGCGACGCGTGTCAATAGTAGTAATCCGCCGATGGGAAATCGAGAGCCGCGATACTTAAGAAATTACAACAGTAAGACATCGTGTTTTTCTTGCGGTGGCGAAAACCATAGATACACAGAATGTACAAGGAGGAAACAAGTGTTTTGCAGTGTATGCGGCAGGATTGGCGTTTTGAGTAGGAACTGCTGCAAGTCTTCGAACGGCAGGAGAGATTACGAAAAAACATATACAGTGGACAATTTAAGCGATAACGAAAATAGAGTTTTTATGGAAATTACAATTTATGGTGAAAAATATCCGGCGCTACTAGATTCAGGTTCCACGTCTTCATCAGTTAACCAAGAGGTATATGAATGGTGCCTACAGAACTCCGCTCCGAGTAAGAACGTAGGTAATAAGTTTGTCCTTGCGAACAATACACAAGTCGCTGTGACGCTCAGTGTATCGCCGACATTGGACATTTTGGGTGATCGATATTGTCACCAGATGTACCTGTTACCAGACTCGTCTGTGATAATCATCGGTATGGATCTGATGAGAAGAGTGGGATTACGGAAAATGTGGGAATATATCGAAAAAACGGAAACGCCACACCAAAATACAAAACGAGAGGAAATAGCGCCTGACGGTAATGTCAGAGCAATCCACGCGGTTAGCAAGCCTAATCAACCGCCGTCGCAAACGTCTAGAAATGAACATGAACAACCTGAGAAATACCTACTGCATAATAAGGACTTATCACCAGTAGAAAATCAAAAGTTTCTACAGTGCGAAAGTGAGAAATGTGACTCAGCACCTAGAGGTAAAGATTGGCTGAAACACAAGATTAAATTGAAGCACAGCGTGCCGATTAAGCAGAAATATTGCCCGAGAATCCCGAAATCGCAAAGTATTGTCGATGAGCGCGTAAATAATCATGTTGCAGATGGGCTCTCGAGAAACCCAATATGCACCATAAAAATAGAAAAGGAAACCTGGTACGACAGGAAGCTCAGGGAAGTACAAGAAAACCCCAAAGATTATCCAGAGTACTGCATCAGAAATGGCAAGTTATATAGGAAAATTATTAGCGCGTCTTACGGCACGAAATTACAACCGCGCGCCGATTGGAGATTATGCATCCCACCAAATGAAAAGGACTCAATTCTACGCGAGTACCACGACGAACCCAGCGCAGGTCACTTAGGAACGTCGAAGACTCTAAGCAGAATAGCCCAGCGTTATTATTGGCCAGGGATGCATCGAGATGTAGCTAGGTACGTAAACAAATGCATAGTTTGCCAGACGAACAAACAATCACAGCAGGCAAAAGCTGGCCTTATGTACACGTATAAAGCTTCGGGACAACAGAAAGGACATCATGATAAGAATAAAAGAGACTGGGCCCCGGAAGTAGATATGTTAGTGTTGAAGAGAGATTTTCCATTGTCCAACGCAGCCAAAGATTTTTGTAGTTCTCCGGACCGTATCAGATTATAAAAAAAAAGTCACAGGTAATTTTTGTATTACAAGATAAGTCAGGGAAAAAGACGTTTACAGCTCATGTAAAAGATATTAAGAAATATTATGATTAGTAGTATGCATTATCACTATCCCGCCAATTTCTTCCCGGCCGCATCGAAGGATACCTACATACAAGAAATGGTAAGATAGCTCGACAGTCCAGAAGGTTCCACGGTAATCACCGTATGAGTATTGTACCGGACCAGCGAACGTCCGACGAAACCATAATTAATGTACATTGCTTGTCGAGAATATCTGTTAACAATAAGAGACAAACATACGCGTTTAGGTAGGTTTAGATAACAAGACATTTCTGCCTTTCGGTCGTTATTAGATCAATGTTGATTGAACGGGAAAAATACCGTATAACATATTTAATTAAAGCCGAAAAAGAAATAGGCAAAGTCGCCACTACGCGTTGGTCATTATAACCGTTACGCGTTTTAAAACCAGTCGCGCGAGCGTGAATACTACCTGCGGAACAAAGTGGCAGGGATGCGATAGGTTCGCAATACGAGCGCAGGCCTCCGAGCCTCGGTCCAGTAGTGCGAAGCGAAGATGCGTCACAGAATGCCGTCCGTTGTGCGTGCGCGCAGTGAGCAAGCCCGTACAAAACCGGTCGCGGCGATGGCTACAGTACCAGCGGGCCCGCAGGGACCTGGCGCGGCAATGGAAAAGAAGATAGCGAGGGGACCGGGAGCAGGGACCGGCGGCCGGGAGACCGTCCGCGACCCACCCGCGCGAGGATATTTAAGTATTTTATAGTTTGTTTTTTTTTTATATATAGTTTATTAAAGGCTAAACGGTAAAATAGATCTGGTAATTGCTTGTCAAGTAAGGCAACGGTCACAAGAAGGAACCGTCGCAGTAAAATTAGTTTATTTCAGTAAATAAAATTGTCAATAACAAATATCAGAAAGAAAATTACTGCCAGATGTATGTTACCAAGGGTGTTTAGTTGATTTTAGTCATCGATAAAATTACGTGATAGTAAATGATAAGTACCCTGCTTAAGTAAACCAAAGATATGTAGAAGAAAAGAAGGTTTAATATGTAATTAGTATGAGGAATAAGTCCCGAAAATAAGTTAATCATTGTAATTACCGCAGAATAGTAAATTAATTAAACCAGTGAAGGGTAAATTATAAAAACTTGTTAACCAATAATATTATTTTGTTATGTGTGATTAATTTTAATTCTTTTATAGGTATTACTATAGATCGATCGCCAATGTGAACAAATCCCTAGGCATTTAACGAGTTGTTTACGGTAGGTCAGTGCATCAGCCCGGTAATTGTTTGCAACATTGTATTAAGATAAGACACTGCCGGCTGATTGAATGAAATGTGAGTACCGTTAGGAAGGTAGTTACCTACCGGACAGATTTATGAATGGGATCGATTATCGAGTTTAGTTATATTTCGTTGATGAATAAGTGTTTGTTATCAAAGGGTTATAGCAAATAATATATTAAGTAATGTTTGAGGTAAAGTAAGGTGGTAGACGAGGTCATTTTAAAGCTTTGTTAGTTTGCTATTTATTCACGTGTTATATTTGCCAAAGTAAAGGGTAAAGAATGGGTGCAAAGTAAAGTTTTGAGCATTTAATGTTAAACGAAAAGACTGATATCATAGTACATACCTAATAGTCAGCGAGTAAGGGAAACAAACCAGTATATTGTGCCAGTATTTTATACCAAGTCATTAATAGTGAAATATAGATTTGTTTTAATTTAAGGATTGTATAAAAGAAAGATCGAGATGCATGCCTCGGGTTCAAATCCCGGGCTATATTGAAAATAAGAAGTTTTCAAGTTTTAAATAACATTAGTTAGTAGGGTTTCTGAAATGTAGCACCAAGACGGTGCAGGTGTTTAACCAATTGTTGTCCGGTGATTTTTTCCTTTACAGGAAAAAATCTTTCAGCGAAGAGGGGGAATGCCATGCGGTGAAACTCAAGCGCCAGCTACAGCGCCGCGCACCCCGCGCCCGCCTAGCGACGCTATATAAGCTCGCGCCCGCCGAAGACGAAAACAGTCCGCCGCGGTTCAAAGCCACCGAAACAGTAGCCAGCGAGGGCTGCTCCCGCGACACCAGCGCGTAAACTGGGTTCCGCCGAAGCTCCCGAGTATTCCGTCTATCCGTATATTTTATTGTAACGATCGTCCACATCCTGATTTTCATAAGTGGTTCCAGTCTCTAGCAGAGATCCAGGTTAGTGGTAGAGTACGGCTTCCTTGCTTATCGCGTTACATGTAATTTGTATTGTAAACTCAAGGACATAATATTTACCAGTTATTTTACCGCCTAGTGTGCAATTAGGAAGGTGGTTTCCCCGCCAAACCAAAGCCGTCGGTATCGGGCCGTGCCTGATTACTGGTTTGTTGCATGCCTTGCGGGAAAGGACATATTTTACACGAACAAGAAGAAGAGGAACTATTTCATTGGCCTAGGATAAGCCAATGCTTTAGCAAGTCGATTATTTGAATATTAGGTCATTATGTACCGGCTTTCGTCTCAGCTGATGCGCATGTGTGTTTAATACAAGAGGGCTTCCCCGTTTAACCAATCCATCTTAATCAATGTTTGCATGCTAACGGGAAGGAGATACCATGTAATCTTACACGAGAAGGAAGAGGAAGAGTTGTAGTATTAAATCCAATCACGCAAGGAAACCCGTGCCTACCATTTTATTTCTATACGCACTTAAATTTTATACTTATTGTCGCGCTTATATTACCGCTGTGCTTTCCCCCTGCCCGCTATTTTAGTTTAAGTATCTTTACCGAATAAAGTGTTATTTTTGTGTCATATAAAACTGTCGTACATTATTCCGTGCCCACCAACCTACACAGAGCTAGAACCCACAAACCCCAGACCCTGAGGTCAGAGTTCTCAACTCATTTAAATGTCAATGACAGAGGCTGCCTTCGACGGCGGACCACATCATTACAAACTTATTTCATTGCCTTAAGGCTCATTTTGCTTTATATAAATATTCAACTCGTTAGCTGCCGAGCCGCCATTGCTTAAAATTCATTCTTACGCTCGCCGTCGCCTTTAACACTTGTCCAACTTGTTATATTTTTTGGTCAATAGTACTTTCTCTAAACACCAAAATTTCTTTTATTTAAAACCCCTTGTTTGGTAACAAACACAGCCTGTTGCCTAAAATTGGAATACACATGAAACCCTCGAGTCCCTTAGTTGCGCTAGGTTATACGGGGTGTAAAGATATTAGCTGCAAATATTTTAAGGGGTCAATCAGCCCATGAAACTGAACAACTTTCCCCGAGAAACATAGATCGAAATATGGGAAAAATTTTTGGAACTTCCATACAAATTGACTTGGTCGGTTGGTAATTTTGTATAGGAGGTCCAATTTTTCTTTTCACTTTTCGACCTATGTTCCTTGACGAAAGTTGATCAGTTTCATGGGCTGTTCACCCCTTAAAATATTTACAGCTTAATATTTTTACACCTCATATACTGTTAATGCTTTGTAGGCACAGTTTCAAAAGTTTTAGCTTTTTGATTTTGTTGCGCTAAAAGCATTAGTTCATAGTCATCTTATTATTCTTTTCCTAAATCATTTGTTCATTTGAAAGTTGGGAAAACTTGGGGAAAGTTGTTCAGTTTCATACGCTGATTCACCCCTTAATTTTAATACACCCTGTATATCAACATCTATCTAGCTCTTTGGGCGTGGCTCGAGAAAAATAATATAACGTGTATCAGGATCGTAGCAAGTGGTAGGACGTAGTCTCTGCCTTCCCCTTTCGGGAAAGAGGCGTGATTTTATGTATCTACTTATGTAAATACTCCTACTCTCCAAAAACAAACCCTCCAGACCAGACAGTCAGTTCAAAAGTTAAATTTCTGAAATCAGCTCTCGATTGTGCTTGTATCACCCGTTTTACTTGACTAAAAAATCACCTAGTAGTAAAAATTTTAATACATGCGGTAAGACTAGTCGTTGCGAACTTCCGTGCACGGAATTGAGTTATCATTTAAAAAAAATTGAGTTTCTAGCCTTGTTCTAGCAGCCGAGTAGTTAGCTTTCAGTTAAAAAACAACTTAATCACACCAACCAGAACCAGTCTGGGCGTTAGGCGGATCACACAGTTGACGCACTACGGTGCGCAAACTTTCGCAGCCGTCTGTCTGATCCATACTAGGCACGTCACTCTCCATACTAAAACCGCACTAGACCGACGACATTCCATAGCGCTGCGTCGAAAGCGGTTGAGCGGTTTTAGTATGGGGATTGACGTTTCTAGTATGGATCTGACAGACCGTTGCGATATTTTTGCGGACCGTCGTGCGGTATGTGTGCAATCCGCCTTATTTTTCAGTCCGCTGAATCGAGAAATCTAGTCAATCTGCCGATTTGTGAGACTTTTTCACTATTTTCTCATTTTATCAAACAGCAAAATTGCGAAACTTGGATAAAGCTTGAGTAATAGCTAGTTTCAAGACAATTTCATTCATTTATATTGGATGTTTTTAGCTCGTCGTGCTCCTTGGAAGTTGGTTTTGAGCCTGTAGCATCCCACAGGAACATTTTTTCGGAATAATAACCTACTCTATGTGTTCATCCAAGTTACTCTCTATCTGTGTGCCAAATTTCATGAAAATCGGTTAAGTAGTTCTTGCGTGAGGAAGTAACAAACAAATAAACACCTAAACTTTCGCATTTATAGTAGGAGACCTAACGAGCACACACTTTAGGGTGTACCTGTCACTTGTAGTAGGGAAGAACTAAATTAGGTGAGGAACACACTTGACGCACGACGGAGCGCAAAAATATCGCAGCGATCTGTCAGATCCATATTAGAAATGTCAATCCCCTGACTAAAACCGCTCAACCGCTGTTGACGCAGCGCTATCGCAGTGTCATCCGTCGAGTACGCTTTTAGTATGGGGAGTGACGTTTCTAGTATGGATCTGACAGACCGCTGCGAAATTTTTGCGCTTCGTCGTGCGTCAAGTGTGTTCTTCGCCTTCTGCGATTGATAATGCCATTGCCGTCGCCAAGTACATGAAAGAAAAGAATCTGGTTCGGCGATTGGCACGAAGAAGAATAGGATCTTGAAGACGACTACAACGATTTCCACGAAATTTCGCGTGTAGTGGTTCGGATGCGAGAAATCGATCTAAATAGGTGTTTCATTTTTCAAGCACGTTCTTCCATTCGTTTTTAAACTAACTACGCCATCTATTGAGGCGTAAAAAACAAAACCGAGCGAACTCTGTCCACCAGCAGACAGTTAATTTTTTAAACATTAATTTACCTAAACTGTTATCACGTTGGACTAATAACTATAAATAAGGAACAACCTTCAAAGAATATGTAAAAGTGCGAACCTCCATTGATAGTCGGTTAATATACTTAAGACATTTTCCTAAGTCTGGCAAACACTTTGCTGAAAACCGGATCAAAATCGGTTCAGCCAAACGCAACATAATCACGGACATACATACATACAAACATACAGAGATCAATCTGAGAACTTTTTTTAAGTCGGTTAAAAACCCTCGTCAAATTAAAAATATGGTACCTACCGTCTCTTTCAAACTGAAATTTTAATAACGAAAGGTTTTCCACAGATCCAGTTATTCCTAAAATACCTACCCTTTTATTATCTGAATAATTAATTGTAGCAATTACCGCTACTTTTCACATTTTTTCGAGCGATAATAATGGTTAAGTTAAAAAATTAAAGCCATTTTTACGGACTTTCTGATTTGTCTTTTGGACAATCAGCCATTTCAGTTAAATAAGGATTTCTTAAGCTTAGTAGAAAAGATTTTCTTCGGCCCTAATTATATCAGATGATCTACTGCTAAGTAGCTGATTAGCTACAAAGATGATTTTCACATTTTTGCTAAATACCTAAGTACCTTCTCATCAAATTATACAAGGATTCTTTTTACAAAGATACCGCTCATTAAAACCAGTTTTGAATAAAGAAGTAGCAAGCCTTGTTGGGTTTTTTTTTGACAGGTAGTTTTAGGGTTCTGTTACACCCCGTATTTCTATGCCTTAATCTGCTGTCTTTGCATTCTGCCCTATTAGGTGCCATGCGGTACTAATTATTAAAAAGCACTTGCTAGCGTATGCACAGACAGTTGCAGCTAGACTCTCTTCGCGTTAACACCATTCCTAATTCTTACCGTCGCGCCGCGCGCTTTGAGCTGAGACACCCTTGGTTAAGACTTTCTGTCTATTTGTCAAATAAATAAGTAGTGTAGTATTTTGTGAGTTTTTTTAAAAACCTAACCAGGGTAGCCCGCGTAACAGTTCCATACACAAAGGGACAAAACGGGAGCCTACTTTGAGATTTCACTCTTTGTCTGTCTTTCCGTCCGTCCGTCTGTCCGTCCGTCACCATACTTTATCTTATAAGTATTTCTGTTGCCGCTATAACAACCAATAGTAAAAACGTACAATAAACATGACAAGTTTGAATTTTTTGTACAAAATGGTAGGTAAGAGGCATTTTTTTCGCATTGCTTAGGCGGACTGAACACACGACACGCACGGCGGAGCGCTAAAATATCGCAGCGGTCTGTCACTTGACGGACGACACTGCGATAGCGCTGCGTTAACAGCGGTTGTGCGGTTTTAGTATGGGGATTGACATTTTGAATATGGATCTGACAGACCGCTGCGATGTTTTAGCACCCCGTTGTGCGTCAAGTGTGCGATCCGCCTTAGTTACCAACTGTAGAGAGTTCATTTTCTTTATACAAAAATATATTTTTGCTGTGTTTATTAGCCCCGGTTGGACTTTTTAACGGCGTGAATGTTTTACTGCTAATTGAATTTGTTTTGTCAAAGTTTTGTTACTATGTTTGAGACTATCTTACCTGGACTTTTTATCTAGTAAATATAAACAATCCACTTATTAAAAAACTATGGTGTCACAGTCAAAGAACCACGTTTCCATTGGATTGTGGGTTAGCCTACATACACTTACGAATTCATATTTCATACATATAAACATACATATATCATGCCTTTATCCCTTGCGGGGTAAGCAGACCGTTAACAGCTGTAAGAATACGGTCGCTATCGCAACGTCTGACATTTTCGAGGATTGTTTTCGAAGATTGTTTCAGAAAACATGTGTATCACTATAGTGACAGGTAGTCAGCCTGTCGCCTAAAAATTGTAATACACCAACCTCTGGAGTCCCTTAGTCGCCTCTTACAACACCCGCGGGAAGGATGTGGGGTGATGCTATTCTAAGCAATAGAAGGACAATAACTAAAACTTCAAATAAGGAAGTAGAACGAGGTAGGGTAGAGGGCGCGGGGAACGCTTGATTGATTTATTAATACCACTCGATCTTGGCTACTTAATTAAGGCCCCGTCGACCCGTCCAAGTTGTTTGATTGAGTCCTTTGCAAGTCTCAAAGTTCATGCAAGAAAGGAACGAGCCAACACACGATGTCAGAAAAGTGGTTTTCTTTTTAGCTAAAGCGAGGAACACAATTGACGCACGACGGAGGGCAAAAATATCGCAGTGGTCTGTCAGATCCATACTAGATACGTCACTCCCCATACTAAAACCGCTCAACCGCTGGATGAATGGATGAGTAAGGGATGAGGATGAATAAGCTAGGACAGATAAGTAAGTAGGTACCTCCGTGAGGGTTTACGTAAAATATTATTATGGCCGAAGACGGTGATGATGATTTCCATTTCACTTTTTATTCCACTATGAAACAGTTATAATACGCCGAATATGAAATAGAGTTATAATACGCCGTTATTCATTATAAGCATTCCTGCCCGACGATTTGGTATAGACTGAGCCAAAAGTCAGAAAATACGTGTGACAACATTCCAATTTCCAATTTGAAATGATTCGTGAAAGGACAGGTGGTTTGGGAAGGATGCAGACGCAGAATTTTTACTCTGCTACACTACTAGTTTTAAACGTACATACCTCTAGCCAAAAGGTCGCTGCGTATTATCACCATGGTATGTTTTTTATATCTGCCTTGACTCTTACCCTCAGGAAGACATTATCTCCTGCGACTTTCCTCATTATTATTTTTTAATCGCCGCCTTTGACTAACTTCGTCTTAGGTACCGCTGCTACTACGCAAGGAAATTTAACTTTCAAACTATAAATTAAGTCAACAGTAAACTTTGTATATATTGTTAAACTTTGTTCTTGCAAAACTGATTAAAACGTAATTAAACTACATGCTTAAGAATTCAGTGTAGAAACCGCAAATTAAAACTTATTTTAAAGAAGCGGCCTTAGCGACTACAAACTCGTTGCTAATTGTTTTCCCGTGGGATAAATACTTTTTATCGGGCACATATATACACGAATCACGCCTATATCCTTGGTGGAGTAGGCAGAGCAATAACAACCTTAAAATAACGGTCATTATCGCCACGTCTGAAAATCTTTGAGGGGAATATCATACATATATAAACTGTCCTCTTGCTAGTTGACTGGGTCATTAATAAAATGTAAAAGTTTGTCCAAATACTACGGACTTCATTCTTCTTCATTTGACGCCATCTAAAATAGCAACGTATGACGTCATACTTTCCTATTTTCATAAAAAATACGGTTTTAAATTGATTTAAAAGTAGCTCATTTGACCGACCAGTCCACTGCACATATAGAGGTGAGCATGACCTGACAAAAAAACTTATACATGCACACACACACACACACACACACACACACACACACACATGCATACACACACACGCACACACACACACACACATACACACACACGCACACACACACACGAACACACACACAAATCACACCTGCCTACACACAAAACCTTCAACTGCCACAACGCAACAGCTGCAATGGGTTATTTCAAGGCATCTTGACAAAGTGTATAGCTATTTATACTTGTTTGCAAATGGCATGTCCAGTTGATTGCATACAACGTCACTCCTAATTTTATGGTTTGGAAAAGTTTAGCTTTCCGATCGACGTGACAACGTCTTGTAATTCGATGTAGCCGGCTGTACGCACCAAAAAGATGACTCATGCGGCGTTACGTCGCTCTGAGGAGTTCTATTAAGGCCTGAAGTGCAAGCGAGAGCGAGGAACGAGCGACAAAGAGGCACAGTCGGCCTCCGCGTTCGGCTGCGTTTGACATAAATGCAATTTTTCCATTCGTATTTTCATAAGATGTTGTCACGTTCAACTACCGACTTTAATAATAATAATAATAATAAACCCGCAGGGCAGCTTTGGCAAGCTGTTGGTGAGTAGCGCCACCACGGACCCGAAGTACTCCTTGGTTCCCCGGAATGGGGCCCGCCTTTGTCTTGCCTTAACCGGCCGGGCAGAGTGGAGTCGCAAGAGTTTTTCAACTCGAAGGGTGGAAGTGTTAAAGGCATAAAGCCGCGAGTAATGCTGACGGGAGAAATCCCTGAACTTGAAAGCGCAGCACATCTCTCTACACCCTTAGCTACCGTAAGGCAGCTTGTGAAGAGCTGTTGGGGAGTAGCGACCCCACGGACCCGAGTACCCCGGGGAGTGCAGACTGGCCGTCTCCGGCTTGCCGGAGTGGACCCCAAGGCCAGGACTCTCACCTTTGGCTTGCCTTAGTTGGCCGGTCGAAGTTGGGCCGCTAGAGTTCGAGCCTGTGTTCGGACTCGAGGGGTGGAAGTGAAACATGCGAAAGTCGCGAGTTGGTGCATGTTCTGGCCCTCGTCCAGGACCTCTGCGCAGAAAGCGGTGTACACCTCTCTACACCCCTCAGTCGCCCGCACCAGTGTTGCGTCCCAGGGCACCGCGCATCATGCGCAAAAGCCCTTTAGTGGAGGCCCACCTAGCGGGCGGCGAGTCACCGTCTGCCGAGATTATCAAGGTTGAGACATTTGATTTGGCAGGCGTCCCATTGTCTCAACAATAGCCCAGCAACCGGTCCAGCAAATTCCTCCCCATAGCCCTAGTAATCCGACCCTCATCTGCAATAGTCCTTGCATCAGGCGTGTGCTGGCTCTGGGTGTGCTCTGTAGTGCAGACAGAGCGAGTATGCGCTTGATGTACACATCACACAATTAGATTATTTGGTATAAAAAGGCCTCTGTGCTGTTGGCTTTGGCCCCACACATGCCTCAAAGGACCGGGTCCATGTGGGCCCGTGATTCGAAAAGAATACCAACATAATAATAATAATAAATAATAAAATCATTTATTTTCTCACAAATTAGAATTGGGTATATGAGAACACATAAAAGAACAAAATACACTAAAATGAAGAACTTATTAATACAGTTTGAGCCAACTTGTGAGACTGGCGCCTAAACTAGGTTTCGGTATGAAACCTGTATCATCACATCAAACCTGTTCACCAGGTTTCCATTCTAACTCAGTTAGACTATTTCTATGTGAAATGTATGCTGCATTTAAATATAAGAACAACTTAATATTATTATAAAAAATAAATGGTTAATCTAAGAACTAGACTATTATAGTAATTAGAAATTGACAAGAAGTACTGAAGTTATTGTGCAGTTTGAGTAGCTAAAACATACTTATTAGACAGTTATTTGTAACAAGTCTTCTGTCTCATCATAATTGAGCTTCAAGAGCCAATACGTCAAATTTTTTTTACAGTTAACCGATTTTATTAGCAAGGCATTCCTTTTTTATAATTTCGATCCACGTCCCAGCAAACCTTTTTAATTTCCGTTTAAACACTAAGTAGGTTTCGGACATTTTTATTCCAAAGGGACCTGAAAGTACTTTTCCAATTAAAACTCTTCGTGAAAGTAGGCAACACTGCTTATACAGGGCCGTAAACAAAACAAAATTAAACTTTATTGGCTACCATTTCGGAAATTAATCCTACTTTATGTAAAAAAGCTTTTACACGACATTCAAAGCTAAACAAGCGAAACGACATATTTTCATTTGTCCGTTCCCTTTCCATTTCAAAATAAAAATGGCTGTCAAGCACGAGTCAGACTTTGTGTATGGGTTCTCCAACTAAAGAAATCGAGAATTTAAACAATATGGATTCTTGTTTTCAAAGTTGTTTATAAGCGATTTATTGAACCATATACAGTAACAAAATAAATCCTCAGACCGTGTCGGATCCTTAATTAGGTGGATTAAGCGTTTTGTTAGATTAATTCATCGGGTATTTCGTCCACCCGTCCCACGAGGCAAAGCCTGGCTCATGGTATTAATATATATTATATGTTCGATATATTTAATATATTTTATACGTAACGCTCACAAAATGCCGTGTGATGCCGGCTTAGAATAGTATCACACCATATCCTTCTAGCGGGTGTTGTATGAGGCGAGTGGGACTCGAGTGTTCTATGTGTACCTATATCAATTTTAAGCGACAGGCTGACAACCTTCACTACAGTGATATACCACTTTTCGTAATCATGAAAGGCATTAATATTTTTAGACTTGCAAAACAGATAAAACCTATAGTTAATAATTGCAATTGTAGGCACTTGAAAAAACTATATATAAGAATTTTTTTTGTATTTCATAAACCAGTTAGTAGGTACCTACATACTACATATGCTTTAAAAACAAAAAAATAATTATCAGATAAAACCTTTTCCCTGGGAACCCTAAAAATAATCAAAATGTATACTTTATGCAAACAATAGGCGCCCCAAAATGAAGACAATACAGTTTCCAATTACAAGAATGGACATTTTGTGAAAACGGATATTTTACGTAACGAGACTTTAGCCAGTTTTGTTGTTTTCTCTATTGTAAGCATTTGTAAAGCTGTTTTTTTAGAACGAAGGTAATCAACATCAACAATAGTTACTTACAAGAAAGTAATATTTTAGGAAAAGGTATTTTTTTATTGTTTTCTTATTTCTCTTTTTATTTGTTTACCAGCTAGTTCGTATATTTTACTTGAATATGTTATAGAATTTTCTATGGAACATATTTTTTTGTGATTGATTTCGAATCTAAGCCCCATCAAACGCGCACGTGAGGAATCGCTGCAGTAGACTAAACGCGCGAGTTGGCACAGAGCGAGTTGGCGAATTGCGCCGGTCGGCGAAAAGAGCAAGTTGGTTTACCGTGCATACACATACAAGTTGTACATGTAGGTGTCTTGAATCACTAGATTGAATTATTTCACCATCATATCTTAATTCATTGCCGTGTGATGCCGGCTTACAATAGCATCACCACATTTCTTTCCCGTGGGTGTCGTAGAAGTCGACTAAGGGATTTGAGGGTTACATGTGTAATGCAATTTTAGGCGACAGGCTGACAACCTGTCACTATAGTGATACACGACTTATCTGAAACGACCCTCAAACATTTGTCAGACTGACACACGTCGACATTTAAACGTAAAATTACGTAATTTTACTGTCGTTAACGTTCTGCCTACCCCGCCAGGGATATATGCGTGATTTGTGTATTTGTATGTGTATCTTCATTCACATTACACGCTAAATTATGTCATCTATTCAAAATGGTGCCCATTATCTTATCAACAAGCTCACTTGGTAGGGTAGAGGCGAAAGCCTAAATTATTGCCTGCGTTTTAGAATCTCCGCTAAAGAATAAAATATCTTCTACTTATTTACACTTTAGGCGGATCGCACACTTGACGCACTACGGAGTGCAAAAATATCGCAGTGGTCTGCCAGATCTATACTAAAACCGTTCAACCGCTGTCATCGCAACGCTCGCAGTGTCGTCCGCCGAATACGGTTTTACTATGGGGAGTGACATTTCTAGTATAGATCTGACATGCGATCTGCTGCGATATTTTTGCGCTCCGTCGTGCGTCAGGTGTGCGATCCAGCTTATACGGGGCCAACCCTCAGCATTTTGGTGCATGCAGACTATGAAACTGAACAATTTTCCCCTAGACATATAATTCAAGTGACGGCAAAGTTACTACCTGCCATAGAAAATTATTATCTAACTATATCATCTTTTCCTATTAACTATGGGAATTCAAAATATTTCGACGTTTGATGAAATATATTTAAGAGGAAAATTGTTTAGTTGTAGAGGTTGCTTTCAGACTATGAAGTTGAATCAGTATTTAGAGGCCTGTACTTATATTTTTATTTCTTTTTTTGTAGTTTAGGCGGATCGCACACTTGACGCACGACGGAAAAGATCTTAAATTTCTCAATGAGGATTTCGTTTGCTGATAGCAACACTTGTCTGTCTGTACTAGGTGACAATGTTGTATTTTTTTTTCAGATTGAGTGATTAGCTGTCAAGTTCAGTGCACAATAAAAAAATATATTACTCTTTTCTATGGGACACTGCTGAGTCTATCACAACCATCGACCATGGCGGTCTTTACACAACCATGTCAGAAGCCGGCTACTTGTAGAAGGCGGTTGAAAAATTTTGATACTAGGGTTCATTGCTTTGTTAGACGACTCGGTGTCCGACACGAAAAAAAAAATTGCTGAGCTTTTACATAAACGAACAAATTAAAAATTTCCCATTTTTGCCTGTATTCTAGAACTTATTTGCCTTCTCTTTGCTAACAGAATATTTCTCCCCCACTTATTTACACCCATTTTCACAAGTACAAAAAAACGAAGCTCGGAGCCACAAAGCTTTTCCCTATCATTTATTTTCTTCTAATTCCGTGAAATATTTTCCTCGCGTTGATGTAGGAACGACAATTTTTCATAGGATAGCCTTTGATCAAATAATAAATACTAGATATCATTTTCCTTGCCTTATCGCGTTTTCTGTCGGAGTCGGCTACCTAAACTGGATTTGACGTGGAACCAAGCTTTTAAACAGAGCGACTATCATCTGATTTCTGCAACCAGAAGTTTAAGTCACATTCAAATATCATCGAAATTTAAATTTTATTTGAATGTAGGTTTCATCACGATGATAATCTTTCATCGTGGCGCTTCGCACATTTAACGCACGACGGACCGCTAAAATATCGTACCGGTCTGTCAGATCCCCGATCCGAGGCAAGAAACATCACTCCCCATACTAAAACCGCACTCGACGGAGGACGCTGCCTCATAAGTCTGTGACAGACTATTTAATCAGTATCTGTGGTAAGACTTTTCATGACTATATAAGCCGATGCGGGAGTGGCATAACTTTTCGCATGCTCTACCAGGGATGTTTGGTTGACGTTTTTGCCTTTTGTTAGCGAAATCGTGAGTCTTACATCCATCAAATACATGCTTTCACCAACTGTCCCTATTCTCAGCAAGCTTCGCCCAACTTTGATGGTCGATATCGAACGCACCCATATCACGCTTGGCGCAATCTTTGAAACGCAGCACGGGTCTTCCAACCCCTCTTTTGGCGTGAGCTACGGCACCAAGCAGGACACGCCGCGGTAGACGCGAAGGTTACATGCGATGTACATGCCCTAGCCATAAGAAGCTATAAGCTATAAGCAGAGTAAAATTCAATACGCGCCTACTAAAAAAAGCATTTTGATGCAGCTTTATAAACTTATTCAGTTCATCTTGTACATCTCAAACTCTCAATCTCCCTTAGTTTTTGATCTAGGACCTAGCTGGTCATTCAATACAGGCATTCTTGAGAAACTTCATTGTTTTTGCTACGGATTAATACGGACTCGTAGGTGCAGAATCTTGAAAAATTTTATGAGGAACTCTCCAGGTATAAATCACTTAAAATGTCCTTCAATATGTATGCGTCCAGGGCCACGTTATTGAAAAGAAAATATAAATGACTTCGGATGATTGGGTTGGGTATTACTTTGTATGTATATGTATAATGATCAGATCGTAATGTCATGCGTGCGCCGCCCCTTTGAAGCAAATGTAATTTTTGCTCTGTGATTTTTGCGAATAGTTTTGATCGGCCCGTCAGTATGCACTAAAAAAACTAAGCACCTGGAACGTGCCTTCTATATATTTTTATACTATAGATAGTTACAGATAAACAGCTAAGCTCAACGTCAGTCATACAGAATAGTGACCTATTTTTTTAGAACAGGTTCAAATAAGTATGATTTTTTTTATGATATGTACCGACACAGAATATGACGAAAACAATTTTCCCCAGACCCGAAAACAACAAGGGTGGCTCGTAACTTTCAGACGAAACAACGACAGATTCTATATTTTGATATTTGTCGCGGATCTTGCCTCTATCTCCTAGATTAGTATTCCCTCCACTCACAACACGGATATCCCTACAAAAATTCACACAGACTACAAAACTCCTTGGAGTGCGTTTTAGATTTACTTACACTAGAACTAAAAGAAAATCTAGGCTTCCGACACCAAAATCTCCAGAAGTGAAACTATCGAAGCAAATAAGTACCTACTATATATTTAAAAACCTGATTGGTTTTGGTACCCCTTTAGGGTGCGAGGCAGCCATCCACGCTACCCGCCTGTTCGTCAAGAACCCTGCACACGCAGACCAGGTAATCGTAAAGGTTGACCTAAAAATGCTTTTAACTCAGTTGAACGGGACGTGATGCTGTCAGAAGTTAGGGACAATATTCCTTTACTTATACCCTTTCCTCTGGCAGTGTTACGCTACCCCCAGCAACCTCTACTACAGAGAAAATGCAATTGCTTCACAGGTGGGAGCTCAGCAGGGGGATCCACTAGGGCCTCTAATTTTCAGCCTAGCCATCCATAATTTGATAAAGGCGGTTGGAGCCCCACTAAACTTATGGTACCTCGATGATGGCACCATAGGAGGCCCTCCAGACACCGTAGCCAGTGTATCGCGGAGCTCTTCCCAAAGTTGAAGGAAGTGGGCTTAGTAGTAAATAGATCAAAGTGTGAGCTCTTCTCGTGCAGTGCTTCTGTTCTAAATTGTACGAAAGAGCTAGAAGAGCTAATCCCAGGAATTAAAATCATTGACAAATCAAAATTTTACTTATTAGGTTCCCCCATTTTTGAAGATGCTGTCGCAGAAGCACTACAGGCTAAGCGTGCTCTTTTCTTACAGACCAGTCAACACCTACGACACTTGCCGGCTCATGTGGCACTGACTCTCTTTAGAAACTGCTTGTCATTGCCCAAGCTGGTGTATACAATGAGAACGTCTCCAACGTGGCTGTTTTCCAACGATGTCAAGTTACTGGACGACAGCCTCAAACTCATGCTGGAGGATGTTCTCAATGTAGACCTCAATGACAGTCAGTGGCTACAGGCCTCCCTGCCAGTGCGTCACGGCGGTCTGGGTATCCGAAGAATGGCTGACGCTGGCGTCCCAGCCTTCTTGGCCTCGTCCTACGGAGTGATTAAGCTCGTCACTAGAATTTTAAATCACCAAGGTGGCAGCGTAATAACTTTCGCGGATGAGGCTTTGACGTGCTGGACCCAGAGATGCCCCAACGCTGCCCATCCCGATAACCCAACCGTCCAGCGCCTTTGGGACGAGCCGGTCTGTAAAGCAGCCTTTAAAAGCCTGATAGAGGCAGCGTCAGGTGTTGATGTAGCACGCTTAAAGGCCGCTTCCTGTCCTGAGTCAGGGGCCTGGCTCCATGCTCTACCCTCTCCACACCTGGGTACTATTTTGGACAATAGTTCCCTGAGAGTGGCGGCTGCCCTAAGACTTGGGTGCAATGTTTGCGAGCCGCATATTTGCAAATGCGGCGCCCCGGTGGATACTAAAGCCCATCACGGGCTGAGCTGCAACAAGAGTGCAGGGAGATTTCCCCGGCACCATATTCTCAATGAAATCATCCGCCGAGCCTTAGTGTCCGCCGAAGTGCCTTGCACCCTCGAACCCCCGGGGCTAAGCCGCGTTGACGGGAAGCGACCTGACGGGCTCACACTTGTGCCATGGGAAAAAGGCCGGTGCCTCGTTTGGGATGCAACCTGTGTCAGCACTTTTGCCGCATCCCACCTACCGCGCTCCATCCGCGAGGCCCGATCGGCAGCTGAATACGCAAACCTCCTTGGGCAATATAATTTTTTGCCCTTCGCGGTGGAGGTGACCGGTGCCTGGGGTGCAGAGGCTCGGGCGTTCGTCACTGAATTAGGGAGGCGCATCCGCCGATCAGAACCCCGTACCGAGTCATACCTGGTGCAGCACATATCGTTAGCGATCCAACGAGGAAATGCCGCCTGCGTGTTGAACACATTTCCACCAGGCACGACCCGAGGCGGCCTTTTTGATGATTAATCTTAGTGGTAAGAAACTAGTTTTATTATGTTAAATTCAAATTCAAATTCAAATTCTTTATTATGAATAAGTTACTCTACAAATAAATATATCTACTTTCACATTAATATTTTCAATTATATATCACTTCTTGTATAAGCATCATATTATGTATATTGATTGGAACATTGACGATTGAACTAGGTAAAATATTGTAAAAAGATAAGTTTCATTTCATTTATTTCAGTAAATTACAGTTATAGTTTACAGCATAAACCAAAGTATAACATTAAATTCGTATACAATATTACACTCGGAACAAATTAGTAAATAAATGATTAGATAAATTAATTTTATAACTTAATCAGAAAGTCGATAGCAATATTTATAAATTCTACATGGCTTGCGGCACTGTGTTGCCTATGATTACTTGATTAGACTCTTTTATTAGTATCTAGCAGACTCCTTCAGTGAACCTGGCTCCACACGTATCGACTCGTCGTTCCTGTGGAGTCAGCCGGGGAAGCCGAGAGGGTGGCGCAGGTCCTGGGAAACCCTGCGTTTTCCCTAATTACGTCCCAGGCAACGCAGTGTCTGTGCTCTTGCCTCAGGTACTGTTTGAATCGGCTGTCATGGACTTACGGGGGCGTATCACCTAGATAGGTACCTACCTAGTAAAATTATGACACTAGTATTTTCGCGTTAGCATGGCAATAGCGATCGTTGACATTAACTACAACTGTACTCGTATGTTAGAAAGCGATGTATCGTTTTCTTCAGTAAAGTATACGATATGATTATCGCTAAAGTATAAGGATACAATCCAAGTTCACTGCAGAGGCTTGACTTGTATCCCTCGCTATATAATGTACGAGTACAGTGGTAGTTATGTCAACGATCGCTATTGCCATGCTAACGCGAAAATACTACAGGGTTGTTCGTCTATTAAGTGTCCCTCACCACGAGAATGAGGACTGACAACGTTATCCAAAAAGTGCATAGTCTGTGGCTACACTCATACCTTATTCTGTTCGGGTTTTCTTATTGAGTGACTGGTGAAGGCGCAGGGTGAAAGTTCCTATTGAATATGTCACTCGAAACGCCGCAATCTATTAGCATTATTTCACGCTACTTTCTATAAACAATTTGTTTACTATTTTCAGTGAAAATAAATGCATCAATATTTTCAAAAGTATTTTTATGAATTTTTGTGTGTGTGTGTGTGTGTGTGTGTGTGTGTGCGTGTGTGTGTGTGTGTGTGTGTGTGTGTGTGTGTGTGTGTGTGTGTGTGTGTGTGTGTGTGTGTGGGTGTGGGTGTGTGTGTGTGTGTGTGTGTGTGTGTGTGTGTGTGTGTGTGTGTGTGTGTGTGTGTGTGTGTGTGTGTGTGTGTGGGGGTGTGGGTGTGTGTGTGTGTGTGTGGGTGTGTGTGTGTGTGTGGGTGGGGGTCGCAAAAAAATCATAGTACAAAAAAGATACGTTGCTCAAATCCAGCTAAAATAGGGACGACGATGCAAGGAAATTTTGAATTCGCCACACAAAACCCGAAGTTGACGCAGGCGCAACGCAAAAACTTGCGTTGGCATCAGTCTTTCTTACACTTATGGTAGATGCAGTATAGCTATTTCTTTTGCATTAACGGTCGTCAGGCGTGGAATAGGCATGATGGCTGGCAGGCAAATGAGCCACTTTTTAAAACGATATTTTGTATGAAAATACGAATAGATGACGTCATGTCTCTATAGTTTCGATGGGGTCAAAACACTTACTTTTATATTATTTTTCTGTTCAATAATTCGATAAACTTTAAATTGAGTACATAGTATTTTTGCACAATAATTTTGAGCGTACAACTTTTCTACTGTATATTTAGAATAGGAGCACATCCGGGCAGGTTTTTGGGTGCTTTACTGTCTGTTTTTTCTCTTGGCTCATGCCGGGTTCATACTCGATGTTATTTTATTTACCACCTAACGTTACATGCGTTTGGTTAGCTTGGCCAGCCCCGAGGCAGTGCTTTAGGGGCTAGTTTTAAGTTTTTAGTCCAGCTGAGCCGCGTTTACACTAGATTCAGAAAATTGTTATTGTTAAAATTGTTAATACTTGCCCATCCAAAAGCTAAATGTAAAATTTACTACTTTGAATAAATCATTTGACTTTGACTTTATTTTATTAATGACGCCTTGGACACAAAATCTCCCATCCAAAACGAAATATTATTTTTGTCAAAACCTATTTCTACGTTTAAATTTTTACGGATGCTAACTTTCCTTCCTTTCAATTTGTTCAATGAATTGTCAAATCTTTACCATCGTTAGTTGAATCGCAGCTCTCGTTAAAATAAGGCTGACATTTATTTTTAATGATCCGTTCGTTTTTAACACCCTAGTAGATGTTTTATTGGTTTTCTATAAGAGCCAAAAATTACTTACCTTTTAAAACCCCCCTTTTAATCCCGTAGCATCTCACAGGATGTTTTTTTCGTGATAACAACTGACCTATGTGTTAATCCTAGTTACTCTCTATCTGTGTGACAAATTACATGAAAATCGGTTCTGCAATTTCAGCATGAAGGATTAACAATTTAAAAAACATACAAACTTTCGCATTTATAATTTTAGTAGGAAGTAGGCATATTGTTTTGTTATACATATGAAACGCACGGGTCTCTTAGTTGCCTCTACCACCCTTGCGGGAAAGAAATTTTAAATTTTTCAGCAGTTTTAGCATAAAGGTATTAGAAACTATTAAACATACAAACCCGCATTTGTAATATACTAGTGGGCTCCCGGGGTGATGCTATTCTTACCCGGCATCAGTAATGTTTGCAATAGTGTCAAATTGATTTAAATTTCGGGTGTAGGAATACAAAGTGTAATTCCGAATTAATGCCGACATTAAGCAAAACAAGGTTTTGCAATAGTAATTTAATTATCTACACATCACCCGCACAAAAGCACAGGAATATACAGGATGTTACAAAAATGGTTATATAAAAGTCTACATTCTGGACACCCTTAGGTGGATCGCATACTTAACGCACGAACGAGGGCTAAAATATCGCAGCGGTCTGTCAGATCAATACTAGAAACGTCACTCCCCTTACTGAAACCGCACTCGACAGACGACACTGCGCTATTTTAGAGCTCCATCGTGCGTTAAGTCTCCAATCCGACTTAACTACCAATCTAAACTATTGTTTATTGATATTCTAAAAAAAATAGACTCTCCATACAAAATGATCTGACAGTCAGCATCATTAGTATGGGTGGTACAATTTATTTTATTCGAATAGTAAAAAAGCAGGTAGACAGATGATCTGGTGAAGATCGCTGGAGGCCAGTGGATGCAAGTTAAGCAGGATCGTTCACTTTGGAAATCTTTGGGGGAGGCCTATGTTCAGCGGTGGACGTCTTCCGGCTGAAATGATGACGATGATAATGAAAAATGCAATGTTTTTCAGATTGGTAGTTAAGGGTATACATAATCTAGATATTTTCTTTTAACCACTCACAAAGGGACACCCTGTATAGTAATACTGGATTAACAAAAGCGAGTTGCAGGTAATATTGACTTTGGATGTTTGTTAGTTCCCATTAGCTATGAGTATTATTGATTATCTGTGTTTGTTACCTACAGTGATATTAGCTATGTGGCGGATCGCACACTTAACGCACGACCGAGCGCTAACATATCGCAGCGGTCTGTCAGATCCATTCTAGAAATATCAATCCACCGCTCAACCGCTGTCGTCGTAGCGCTAGCGCAGGTTCGTCCGTCGAGTGCGGTTTTTATATGGGGAGTGACATTTAAGTTTGGATCTAACAGACCGCTGCGAAATTTCAGCGCTCCGTCGTGCGTTAAGTGGGCGATCCGCCTTAGTTACATTTCGCTGTAAAATGTTGCTATGTGTTTTGGCCACTAAATATAAAATACGTGTGTGATATGATTATGATTTCATTACATACGTTTCTTCTGCGTTCGTTGTTTTATTCGAGACAGTTTTTTTGAGGGATGGTATTCTGTTTTTTGGTCCCGGTCCGTCGAAACTATGACGGTCGGCTTTGTTGAGAGTAAGCGCTCACCAGTAAATAAATAAAATAAAATATCCTGGACAATTCACACGACGCCATCAAGCCCCAAACTAAGCAAACTTGTACTATGGAAACTAGATAGCCGATATTAATGCTATACATGAAAGTACAAGTTTTTTAAATAAATACATACTATACATAGAAAACACCCAGACTAGACACAATTATTTGAAAATTGACTTAACAAATATTTGTGTCCGAGATCGAACCCACGATCCTTGGCGTAAAAGGCAAGGGTACTACCCACTACGCCATCGGGTCAATCAAATATTTGTATGGTTGTTCAAACACCCCAACAAACTCCCTCGGGATGAGACTCTGGGCGTAGCAGTTTGTTCTGGGAAGAACGGATCGGACCCTGAAATTTTAAATGTTATTTTATTCAAGTACCTACATATTTATAAATGTCGTCGTCGTCGTCGTCGTCGTCTCAGCCGATAGACGTCCACTGCAGGACATAGGCCTCCCCCAAGGATCTCCACGATGATTTATAAATGTAAGTCTTGTTAAATTGAATTTTTCGTACACAGTGTAACTGTTTATGAAATAAATAAATTTAATTCTACCTAGTACATACTGGCAGTTCCAAAAAAAAGGCGGATTGCACACTTGACACACGACGGAGCGCTAAAACATCGCAGCGGTCTGTCAGATCCATACTAGAAGCGTCACTCCCCATTCTAAAACCGCACTCGACGGATGACACTGCGATAGCTCTGCATCAACAGCGATTGAGCGGTTTAAGTATGAGGATTGTCGTTTCTAGTATGGGTCTGATGGACCGCTGCGATATTTGAGCGCTCTGTCGTGCGTCAAGTGTGCGATCCGCCAAAGGGCACAAAATGAAGTCCCCATGATGCCGTGAAAAACAGTAATATTGATTTAAAAAAGTGATATTGACTTTTGAACAGTCTCTATTAAACTACTCGTATTTTCTTTATTCTCCAACAAATTATGGCTACGTCAACTGCATTTTCTACAATCTTCGACGATCAAAACGTCTACCTACTTAGGATTGTTACATACATATATGAAGCCCTTATCCCTTGCAGGTTGGCAGAGCGTTAACGGCCGAAAGAATACTGCCACTATCGCCACGTCTGACATTTTTTGAGGATTGTTTTCCAAGGTTGTTTCAGAAAACATGTGTATCACTATAGTGACAAGTTGTCAGCCTGTCGCCTAAAAATTGTAATACACCAATACTCTCGAGTCCCTTAGTCGGCTCTTACGACACCCGCGGGAAGGATGTGGGGTGACGCTATTCTATGCCGGCATCACACAGCATAGGTATAGGTTTGTTACTGTTGAATTTATTCTGTAAAAAACAAGAAAAGAACAAGAACAATTTTTCCCAGCTTCAACTTAAACCCTTGAAAGTGGCGGACATCGGAAAGCTTGTAGACAGGATTTATGATGCAAAATTGCATTTTTAGTGTTCTGTAGTTATACTTGAACCCCCTAGACTAGACATTTGTTCTCTTAGGGACTATATACGGTCACAGATCTCTTATTCGTATATTTGTTCTGAAGAATACGTCAAGTGCCACGTTATTTTAAGAAAATATAGATGGCGCGCAACGGGATACTGGGTATTAATCCAATGTTATTTCATTAATCGGAGCGTCAGTATGAACAAAAAGTTCATACTCATACTCTGCTCCTAAACCGCGCCATCTATATTCACTTTTTTACTACTCCTACATAGAAAGTGCCATATTGACACAGAAAAACCAATGCTTATACATATATATATCACGCCTTTATCCCTTGCGGGGTAGGCAAAGCGTTAACGGCCGTAAGAATATGGTTGCTATCGCCACGTCTGACATTTTTGAGGGTTGTTTTCCAAGGTTGTTTCAGAAAACATGTGTATCACTATAGTGACAGGTTGTCAGCCTGTCGCCGAAAAATTGTAATACACCAATACTCTCGAGTCCCTTAGTCGCCTCTTACGACACCCGCGGGAAGGACGTGGGGTGATGCTATTCTTAGCCGGCATCACACGGCACGGCAACCAATGCTAATAGTTTATAATTTTAGTGTATTTATAGTATCTTAGATAGATTAAAGTTATATGGTATTATTTTATTTCTGTGGTATTTTTAGCGTATTTAAGTTTATTTTAACAGTATAGTATTATTCTTATTGTTACATTTTATTATTTAGAACAATAATTGACTGTTTACCTAAGACACAAGAACTACTATTCTTAGTTTAAGAAATAGTTTAGCCTCATAATTGTTTTGTATAATTTTACTTATTAGTAATTATGTTTATTTATTAATAAAGAATTATAATTTGAATTTTGAATGACCACAGAGCAGATACAGGTATATCATAGTATGTTGTACACGTGAACTGCCTCACTTTATGCCGTCTCACTACCCTAGGTCTGCTGGAAGAGATTTCTTTTTAGAAATAAGTTGACCTGTTGTGTTTTGTTCTCAAAGGTATGTCCTTTGTGTTCTATTGTGTACAATATACGGTTAAATAAATAAATAATACAATAGCTCTGTGTCAATGTCACTTCTACAGAACCCACCGATAGGCGTGCTTAACTCGCGCTTGCCTGGCTTATCAGTTAAAACGAGCGTGGCAGCAGTGGCGGTAGAGTAATTTCCGAGTTTGCTGAGTTGGCCGAGTTACCCACCTCTAAGCCGAGTTTCCCAACTTTTATCCCACTGAATCGAGTTGCTACCAAACTACATTATGGGGGTAAATTGACTGTTCTTGTACCTAATTGAGACGGCGGCATGTTTTTGTTTGGTGCTTAGTCCACTGATTGGTTGTTTAGATGCCGTGTGATGCCGGCTTAAAAAGGGTTAAACATGATATCGCAAAGCGCCGGATAGAGATGGGCGTTATCGATTACTTTTGTAATCAGATTAATAATGTGATTGAAAGTAATCATGATTGGCGGTAATCACTTTTAATCCTTAACTACAGTTAATCATGATTAAATGTAATCGCAATCAAGACTACAGTAGTTATTAATGAAAATTACATGATTAAATAAATATTAGGATGTTAAAATACAAATGTTAATTTTTTAGATGTTGACTCATGATCTCCGACGTATTAAAATAAACACTCCACAACCCTGCACTGCACTTAATTGTAAGTTTTAAAATCAAGGTGCATTGGTATTCGAAGGATGAAAAAAGAGTATTACTAAAATCTACTCGTAATTGAAATAAGTAATATTTAAAATTAATGTTACTTCCACAAATTCTTCTGAAGCTTATAGTTTAATGAAAAAATAATCTGATGAGCTCAAAATTTATGATTAATACAATTTTTTTTCTTTTTATATGTATTTTTATTTTAAAGTTCCACTCCAATAATCATAATCTTGTAATCTAAATTACGATTAATGATTAATAATACATACATACATACACATACATACATACATATATCACGCCTTTATCCCTTGCGGGGTAGGCAGAGCGTTAACGGCCGTAAAAATACGGTCGCTATCGCCACGTCTGACATTTTTGAGGATTGTTTTCCTAGGTTGTTTCAGAAAACATGTGTATCGCTATAGTGACAAGTTGTCAGCCTGTCGCCTAAAAATTGTAATACACCAATACCCTCGATTCCCTTTATCGCCTCTTACGACACCCGCGGGAAGGATGTGGGGTGATGCTATTCTAAGCCGGCATCACACGGCACAATAATAATAATAATCATTAATCATATTAAGATCCAACTATTGGTTACTTTTTTCGATCTGTAATCACGACTACAGATTACTTTTTTAAATCAGTAATCATGCAATGTCACAGACTACAAAAGTAATCGCAATCATTAATCATTAATCTGATTACGTTTTGCCCAACCCTGGCGCCGGAGACTAAACAAAATAGTATTTTTAGTAAAACACAGAGCAAAAATGACTTTGTGTAGCTGTGCGACTGCGCGGGACATTACATCTCTGGTCTGTGAGGTCAAAGCACTGGTACGAATTAGACTGAAAAACAAACGTTAACGCAGAAACAACGGATGAACTTGCGTGTTTTTACAGACACATTCCTGGACACAAGTTCATGCGTTGGACGGTCCCTAAGTCTGCTAAAAGAAAATTGTTTCAGTTGGATGTCGATTGGATCTCAGTTGGTTGATTTCTGTCATTTCGTAGTGTGCTAGCAGTTTAAAGTACTGAAAAATCACAATGGCCAATAGCAAAATTAGCAGACTTGGGGCCCTGCATCAACGTCGGTTTTCAGTATGCATTACAGCTGCGCAAACAGCGCTCCGCTGTGCGTCAAGTGTGAGAACCGCCTAATCATTTTAACGTGACACGTGAAGTGCGTCGAACGAACAGAACTTTGATTCCGCTAATGCATTTCCGGCGAAAACAAATTAATTTCATTCGCACAAATGTGTGAGCAGAAGTAGAATTGTTTAGCGCACTAATGCCAGGCGGGGCTTCACCAGGGCCGCATTTGGGCTCATCATTTTGAAATTACAAACATACATATTGTAGTAAAGGTGGTTTGTATATTTGATCTACTTGACACTGGCTGTTTGTCCAGTATCGGAATGCCAAAAAGGATTAAGAAGACGGGGCTCTGCCAGATTGTGAGGCACATGTTTGTCATTAAAGTCTGCAAAGTGAAATTTTCAGCAAACCAAATTGCAAATACAATTAACAAAATGTCACGGGGTAAGTCTCCGGGCTGGGATGGGCTGAGCATCGAACACCTGCAACATGCCGGGCCACACTTGCCCAGGGTTTTGGCTATGTTATTTTCTTTTTGTATAAGTCACTCATATCTGCCTAAGGGGCTTACTAAAACTGTAGTGGTTTGATGGGCGGTTCCCGGGAATATTCCCCAAGTGGAAATATTCCCAAAGGAAACTTTCCGGTGCCCGGGAACATTCCCAATCGCTGGGAACGTGTCGGCGAAACAACATAAAATAAAAATTATTATTAAACAATTAATAAGAGTATAATGTATAATAAAGAAAATAAATTATTTCATAAATAAACCATGTCAAAATACAATTTAGTCAAAATAAATAAACAAGATGGCTAAAGGGCAATGAGTAAAATTGGTGCCTTTCATTTGAAACATTTTTTTTTATTGTCAATAAACGCCGTCTTGATAAATGTGTAGAGTACTTCCATACAAACAATATTTTGTGTGACAGCTCAGCTGTCAAGTGTAATCATTACGAGATATACGTTTTAAAACACTACGACAGTTTTATACGAAAAACTTCTTTTTTTAAATTGTCAACGAACACCACCCCCATTAGTTGTGTAGAGTACTTTCATACAAACAATATTTTGTAAGAGAGCTCACCTGTCAAGTGTAACCATTACGAGATATAACGCTTCAAAACGTCACGACGGTTTTATATGGAATATATTTTAAAGCGTAGGTATATCTCGTAATGGTAACACTTGACAGTTGAGCTGTCATACAAAATATTGTTTGTATAGAAGCACTCTACACAGCTAATAGGGTATTGTCCGTTGACAGTTTAAAAAAAAAAGTTTTTCAAATAAAACAGTTGTAATGTTTTGAAGCGTATATCTCGTAATGGTTACACTTGACAGTTGATCTATCAAACAAAATATTGTTTGTTTGGAAGTACTCTACACAACTAATAGGGTGTTTTTCGTTGACAGTTAAAAAAAGAGGTTTTGCATATAAAACAGTTGTAATGTTTTGAAGCGTATATCTCGTACTGGTTACACTTGACAGCTAAGCAGTCATACAAAATATTGTTTGTATGGAAGTACTTTACACGTTTAATGGGTTGGCGTTAATTGAAAGTCATAAGCAAATAAGTTTTTCATAATAAAACAGCTGTAACGTTTTGAAGCTTATTTCTCGAAATGGTAACACTTGACAGCCAGCTGTCATACGAATTATTGTTTGTTTGGAAGTGCTTTACACATGTAACAGGCTGGCGTTTGATGACCGTCAATAATTGGCATGAAAAAAAGGCACTAATGCTCCTTACATTTCCTGCAAAGCCCTTTAGCCTCAGGTAAAAAGGCAGCCCCGAATGGTACCCGGAACTAATGTGTCCGTAACGCTGGTTGCGTTTCCGCGCTGTATTGCCAGTGATATGCGCTGCACCAAGTACCATTCGGCACGGGAATCTGAACCCTGGTTTCTTAGGCGCTGTCCCAACCTATGGACAAAGTCCTTTGCCTCTGCACACCATGACCCGCTCACCTCCACCGCAAAGGGTACAAAGTGGTAGGCACTCCTCAGTGAAGCATATCTTTGATGCTTCTGAGCTGCTGCGGATTCCGCAGTTGTACCCGGAGCTCGAATTGTGCGTGGGAGATGAGATGCCGCGAACGTGCTTACACACGCCGCGTCCCACACCAAAGAGAGCCCTTTCTCTCACGGCATCATTGTGAGCCCATCCGGTCTCTTACCGTCATCGCGGCTTAAACCGGGAGGCTCTAGAACGCAGGGTATACCAGCGGACACCAGGGCACGGCGGATAATCTCATTGAGCATGTGGTGCGGAGGAAAAAGACCAGCTGATTTGGCACAGCTCAAGCCGTGGTGACCCCTGGCGTCCACCTTTACGCCACAAACATGCGGCTCACAAACCTTGCATCCAAGCCTCAGTGCTACAGCCACCCTGAGAGAGTCATTATCAAGCGCCGTACTCATGTGGGGTGACGGGAGGGCGTAAAGCCAAGCCCCTGACTCTGGTCTAAGAGCCGCCTCAAGGCGAGCAGAGCCCAATCCTGATGACGCCTCAAGCAATTCCATCGCTCTGGCCTTACACAGCTGCTGATCCCATTGTCGCTGCACGTCTGGTTTAGTTGGGCGATCGGCATCAGGTCAAACCAAGTCCCAAGCACTCAAAGCCTCCCCCACAAATGGAATGTTAAGACTGTCACCATGTATTTTGAGTATATTAGTGACGAGTGACTACTCCGTGGGAAGAGGCCAAGAAAGCCGAAACGTTGGTGTCCTGCACACACCTCACGCCCAAATCTCCATGTCGGATCGGCAACGACGCTTGCAGCCACTGCGTCTCCTCTAACTGTACATTGAGGATCATCTCCAACGTGACTTTAATGTCTTGATCCAACCGAGAAATTTCATCTGGAAAAAGCCACGTCGGAGACAATTTCAAGAGGTACATGAGCTTGGGTACTGAGAGACAACTGCGGAAGAGAGTGAGGGCGACACGGGCCGGCAGTTGCTGCAGGTGCTCTCGAACGCTTAGAAGCATCTCACGCTGTGCAGCCAAACTAGCCTCTACTGCATCCCTGAAGATCGGCGCCCCCAGCAGCTCAAATGACTCTATTAAGGATTTTCACTCCCGAAAGAATATGCTGGAATTGAGCTATGCAACAACTGAAGACATCGCCGCACGGAAATAGCTCGCATTTGTCGCGGTTGAAGATCAAATCAATCTCCGCCAGTTTTGGAATGAGCGTACTTATATCGCGACATACGACATCTGGTGCACCACCCACCAATCGTGCCGTCGTCCAGGTACCACTTACTTCATTCATTTCAGTCATTGATTCTTTTTAAAGTTATTTTTAACGTTCTCAGGACACTTATCACACTTATTTGCCAAATGGCGAGCAAATTTTGACACATTTCGACATGTGTATGTTTTGTTGCAAAATGAACACTTGAATATTGTCTTTTCATTAACAACAGTTTCGTCGAAGTGACTATACACTTTGTTTTTAGGCTTCATTTCGAATTTCAGTTGTTAACTGGACGAAGGTTGCAACGAAACTGACACAATTTTAAATGGCCGCCAGGCAGGCTAGATACAATTTTTTTTTTTTTTTTTTTTTTTCTCCTGTTTATCTGTCCTCGACTTATTAGCCTTTATCAGATGTGTTGGTGGCTATTCGGTAAAATTTTCATAGGTGATAATCCATTGATTATCATGCCCATCCATTTTAATCTAGAGTTTATTCTCTTTGGTCAAGTTGTAGGACATTCCATCTCTTCAATCTCGTCCTATTCTCTGCCAAGAGCAGGTTACTTGCTAGTGGGTTGGTGTGGATTTCCAGTCTAGTTTTATATTTTGTGCACTGGTTGTTTACTTCTTCCTTTACTGTGTTCATTTCTGTATATTCATGTATTTCTTTGTTTCTCGTGAACCATGGTGCATTGGTGATAGCCCGTAGTACATTATTTTGGAACCGCTGGAGTATTTCCAGGTTTGAGTTACTAGCAGTACCCCATAGTTCTAGTCCATAGCTCCATATTGGTTTTATTATAGATTTATATACTAGAAGTTTGTTCTCTAGAGATAGGGTTGATTTTCGCCCAATGAGCCAGTAGAAGCTTTGGTAAGTGCGGTTTGCTTCGTCTCTCTTAGTTTTAATATGTTTGGCCCAAGTAAGTCTTCTGTCCAAGTGAAGTCCCAAGTACCTGACACTGGTACCTGTAGGTAAAGGTTCACCACCCATATTGACAGGCGGACAGTCACCTTTACGCAGTGTGAAAGTAATGTGTACCGATTTTGTTGCACTGGATTTGATCCTCCATTTCATAAGCCATTCGTCTATTTTGTTTAAATGCATTTGTAGTTTTTCTGTTGCTTGTTTGGGGTCCTTATCGCTGGATAAACATGCAGTGTCATCCGCATAGGTAGCAGTTTCTACTTCTTCTGTATTGGGCAAGTCAGCAGTGTAGATTGAATACAATACTGGACCCAACACTGATCCCTGAGGTACAGATGCTTGGATGTCATAGAGGTTTGAGTATTCTTCTTGAAACTTTACTTGAAACTTACGTCCTAGTAAGTATGACTTTAATACCATGAAGAAAGGGTTTGGTAATTGTGTTTTCAGTTTAAAAAGAAGTCCTTTGTGCCACACCCTATCAAAAGCCTGCTGTACATCGAGGAATGCCGCAGAACAATACTCCTTACTTTCAAAGGTTTGACGGATCTTGTGCACGATCCTGTGAACCTGCTCGATAGTTGAGTGTTGGGGTCTGAACCCAAATTGATGATCAGGAATTATGCTGTTTTCTTCCAGAACGGGTCTTAGTCTGTTTAAGAACACTTTCTCGAACAACTTTGCCAGTATCGGTAGAAGACTTATTGGCCTGTATGAGGCTGGCTCAGTTGCTGGTTTTCCAGGTTTCGGAATCATACGTATTTGTGACACCTTCCACAGTTTGGGATAGTGCTGTACTCTTAGGATTGCGTTATAAAGGATAGTAATAAATACTATGCACTTTCTCGGAAGGCGTTTGAGCACTTCTCCAGTTATTAGGTCAAAACCAGGAGCTTTCTTATTTTCAAGTTTTCTTATTTCTCTGAATATTTCTCTGGGATTAACTGGTTTTATCGGAGGTGACATTTGTTGATCACTATTTATTACTCTTTCAATTTCTGCGTCAAAGTCAGCCATATGAGATTCGTTTGGAGTGAAAGTTTTGCTAAGGTGTTGTGCAAAGAGTTCGGCTTTATCGCAGGGAGATCGCGCCCAGTTTCCTAATGGTGTTCTAATTGGCGGGACATGTTGTTGGGGTTTCTTGAACTGTTTCGTAATTTTCCACAGTGAGTAGTTGTCCTTTTTTGTTGCACCCAGTGATGTAAGTTTTTGGTGGAATGTTTCATCATTTTTTTCTTTTATGATGCTGTCCAGTTGTCTAGCTGCGGCGTTAAAAGCTCTTTTGTCTGCCTTTAATCTGGTTTGTTGCCACTGCCTTCGTAGTCGGCGTTTCTCTTCAAGTTGGTGACGTATCATAAGGGGGATGTTGTAGTTTTCTTTTTTTGGCTGTAGCTCTGGGGTTGAACGCCAGGCAGCTTCCTGGATTTTATTTGTTAAGTAGAATGTAGCCTCATCAATGTCAGTGCTGGTTTTAAGTGGGATTTTTAAATCTATTTCTGCTTCCAGATATTCGCAGAAAGCGTTCCAGTCTGTTTTGTAGTTGTAGAGAGTTACCTGTTGCTCATTTTGGATAACTGTTAGACTAAAGCTTCCAATAATAGGGCTATGATCTGATGAGGTATCATAACATGATACTGCATCTAAGTACATGTGTGATAATCCTTTTAAGATAAAAAAATCTAAGCAGTCTGGTATTTTGTTTCTGTCTGTTGGCCAATATGTAGGTTCTCCCGTTGACAGTGTTTGAAGTCTGAGACTTTCAATACACTTTTTGAGTTCACGTCCTCTAGTTGTGGTTAGTCGTGAGCCCCATGACGTGTGTTTACTGTTCCAATCTCCTCCCGTAATATATCTGCTACCAAGAGTACTGAAATAGTCATTAAACATTTCTTCCTTAATGCTTCGTCCCGGAGGGCAGTAAATTGCACTCACATTTATGTATCCCCTAGTATCTTTTACTGCCACTGTGGTTGCCTGTATGTTAACTTTCTTGTACTCACTGTGTAGGTGGTGACGTAAAGAATTTTTAATAATTAGATACAATGATAAAAAAAATACAATTCTGGAATTACCCATTGTTTAGTTTTTTTTTGTCACGCCAACCAAGAAAAGCTCCAGGCTAAACAATATAGCAGAGTTGTCTTCTCAGACTAAACTGCCGAATATATTACGGATAGGTATAAAATATATTTCATTTACCTAGTTATTTTAGGCAGTAAGTAGTAATTTAAAGTTTTATAGGTGATGGATTCACTTGATGTTCTAAATCAATTTACTTTCGATTTACATAGAAATGAATATAATTAAAGTTTAAAGATATATTTATTTGTAATATATAATCATTTGAAAGGTACATAAATAAGGTTACCTTATGATAAAGAAACCTAAAATATGCCTTAAACTTCAAGAAAACTAAACTTATATCAAAATGTTATTGTTCCCAGTAACTGGGAACGTTCCCGGGCACGTGGGAATATTGCCGGGAACATTTCCATTGGGAAGTTTCCGGGAACGGAAATGTTCCCGCGGCCCATCACTAAGTGGTACCTATTATCAAGAGTAAAGCCGGTGATATTTCATCTAAACAAAACTATAGACCTATATCTCTTGCTACAGTTATTGCTAAGGTACTTGATAGCTTGATTAACCACGAATTAAATAAATATGTAAAGTTATATGATAATCAGTTTGGATTTAGATCGGGCCTGTCAACAGAAAGTGCAGTCTTTTGCCTTAAGCACACTGTAGACTACTATACTTCCAGGAAGACTCCAATATACGCCTGTTTTCTTGATCTTTCGAAGGCTTTCGATCTGGTTCAATATGATTTGCTTTGGGACAAGTTAGATCAATGTGATTTTCCGCGTGAGTTGACTGGACTACTAAAACATTGGTATTCCAGTCAAACTAACGTGTTGAAATGGGGCAATGCGTTCTCTGAAACTTATGGTTTGTCATGTGGGGTAAGGCAGGGTGGATTGACATCACCTACTCTTTTTAATCTTTATATAAATGATCTGATTGGTGAGCTCAACAGTGCTCGTGTTGGCTGCCATATTGATGGGACTTGTATAAATAATATTAGTTATGCGGACGATATGGCATTGTTGAGCCCAACAGCCGGTGGGCTAAGGAAATTACTTTCTGTTTGTGAGAGGTACGCTGAAAGACATGGGCTGAAATATAATACTTGCAAAAGTGAATTTATGATTTTTAAGGCTGGAACTAAATGTCCCTCTGATGTACCTGTTATAGCATTAAACGGCCTTCCGCTGAAGAGGGTTTATTCGTTTAAATATTTAGGACACATAGTAACGGAGAGTTTGCAAGATGATGAAGATATCGAAAGAGAGCGCAGGGCACTTGCTGTAAGAGCCAATATGATAGCCCACAGGTTCAGGCGATGCACAGCACAAGTCAAAATTACCTTATTTAGAGCATACTGCACATCACTGTATACCTGCAGCCTGTGGACTACTTATCGGCAAAAATCGATTAAGACTCTGAATGTACAATATAACAATGCATTCAGGACGCTGTTGGGGCTGCCGCGCTTCTGCAGTGCTTCTGGCATGTTTGCGGATGCACACGTGGATGGCTTCAATGCCACGATTCGCAAGCGGTGTGCTGCAGCGCTGCAAAGGGTTCGTGGCAGCGGCAACGGTGTCCTGTCTGTCATAGCCAGTAGGATATGCGAAGGTCGCACTCTTAGACACTGGAACAATTTAACTTTAAGTGTATGTACTAACACATTTCATTAAAAATTTGTTTGTTTGTCACTAAAAATTTATGGATCGTCAGGTCTGAAATAAATGATTTTTTTTTTTTTTTTTTTTTTATTTTATTTATTTTATTTATTTATTTATTAACTAATAATTACAATACTACACATATATCACGCCTTAATACCTTGTGGGGTATGCAGAGCGTTAACGGCCGTAAGAATACGGTCGCTATCGCCACGTTTGACATGTCTGAGGATTATTATCCAAGGTTGTTTCAGAAAACATGTGTATCACTATAGTGATAGGTTCTCAGCCTGTCGCCTAAAAATTGTAATACACCAATACTCTCGAGTCCCTTAGTCGCTTCTTACGACACTCGTGGGAAGGATGTGGGGTGATGCTATTCTAAGCCGGCATCACACGACATTCTAAGCCGGCATCACACGGCATAATTTATAATTTTAAATCACGGCATAATTTTTTTACTGTAAATATTATTCTTAGAGTTTACCCCTTAAGCTTTAAAGGCGTGATATTGTGATGTACGTTTACGCATGAAACTGAACGGAATATACGTTGACACTAAGACTACTATAGTCACAACAGCCCACTGCTGGACGTGGGCTTCTCTCAATTAGAAGGTATTTTCACAATAGGCCAAACATAAAATAAAGTATTTGGATCTCCCATAACTTGTTGACGACCATCATAGACAGTGTCGCTTGCAGGTGCGTATAAGCTTTATCTTTCTTTCTTTCTTTGTGGAATACCGAGCCGTCCAAGGACCCTATGAACCATGGTGCGAGAATTTCCTGTTTCCTGACATATAATGTTCTTAGGGCAACGTTGTTCAGTTTCATGGCCTGCATGTACCCTATCATATCAGTATTCGGAGGGCTGTCCCTTACACCCGGTGTAGGCTACCTAGCTAAATGTTTTTTCTTGGATTGTCTGAGTCCGGCTCTTATCACTAATTGTTGTCTAATGGATTACACTATAACACAATGTTTTCTAACTCTTTGTTTTGTTAAAAACAAGTGTTTATTTTTTCAGTTAATGGACTTTAGTTGTGGGAAAAGGAAAACATACATTGTTATACCGGGTGTAAAAGACATTGATCCGAAAACTTTGCTGGCACTAGATCACTTTATTTCTACATCCACAACAGTTAACTCAGTCAACAGTCGCAGTGGTAGTGCGACTGCCTTTGACGCAGAAGGTTCGGGGTTCGATTCTCGGTGGGTCACTCACAAAATTGATATTTATCACTATGTGAATTTGTTCCCAGTCTGATTAGGATATTGCGGGCTGAACCACCCGATTGTCCGTAAGTGAGATGGTTCCGTATTTCAGATGGCACGTTAAGCTGTAGGTCCCGGTTGCTGTCTATGATCACTTAAGCGGCGGTCGTTACACAACAATGTCAGAAGCCTGCTACTTGTAGAAGGCTGTTGAAAAATTCTGACACTAGGGTTCATCGGGTCTTTGGATGACTTGGTGTCCCACATGAAAAGAGAAGAGGGAGAATAGTCCACTGCTGGCCATGGGACTCCATATATTGCCATACCACGCTGGGCAGGCGGATTGGCGCGCGCAGAGCATATACTGCCGATATTCACAGAGCCGTGTGATGCCGGCTTAGAATAGCATCACCCCACATCCTTCCCGCGGGTGTCGTAAAAGCCGACTAAGGGACTCGAGGGTATTGGTGTATTACAATTTTTAGGCGACAGGCTGACAACCTGTCACTATAGTGATACACAATGTTTTCTGAAACAACCTTGGAAAACAATCCTCAAAAAATGTCAGACGTGGCGATAGCGACCGTATTCTTACGGACGTTAACGCTCTGCCTACCCCGTAAGGGATAAAGGCGTGATATGTGTATGTGTATGTATTCACAGAGAACGCTGCTGCCCGTTTACGACACCCACGGGTCAAAATGGGATGATGTTATTCTAAGCCGGCATCACAAGAAAAAAATATCACGCTCATACATACGTATACTCTTTCCCGGAGGGGTAGGCAGAGACTAATTACATACTTCCACTTACTACGATCCTGACATACCTCTTTCGCTTCTTCAACATTCAGCCTTTTCATACATGCTTGTCGGTTTAGGGTACTTTTGACCTGAACTTTTTTTAGAACGTCTCCGATTAGATCTAGGTACGTTCGTCTAAGTCTCTCCCGTCAAATATCACTTACGTTGATGTAAAATAGCCTGGTCTCTGTCTCAGTGGATATAGAAATGGGGTGACGCTGTTCCAAGTCGGCACCACGCCTGGAAATTTCTTGATGCACGGCACGATTCTTACACCCGTACCGAAGGGGAATCCTCAAAGAAAACTGATTGCGATCTTGAAAGATAAAGAATTATCAATAAAAAGGAAATAATTAATACTTTCCTCATTGCGAGTAATTCCCATTAGCCTAATTTTTGCTTCATTCATTATACAGGCTGCTAAGTAAATAGTATATCCATATAATAAAAATTATAACAGGGTGTAAGAGACGGTGTAACGAAAACTTTGCAGGCGTGATCAGACCATGAAACTGAACAATTTTTTATATGGGGGCTATATATATAAACGAATTCTTTTTTCGATTTTCCATACAAAGTCAGTCAGCTGATTGGGAATTTTGTATGGAAGGTCGAAAAAAAATTTTCTTTTCTCAGCGTAGCCCCCCTACAAAAAGTTGTTCAGTGTTATGGTCTGAGCACGCCTGCAAAGTTTTCGTTACACCCTGTATACTTTCTTATGGATTACTCGTGGCTAATGAAACTGAACTAAATTGGCTATTGTTTCAATGAAACCGTATGATGTCCGCTTAGAATGGCAATGGCAATCGGTAGGTCCCGGTTGCTGTCTATAATAACTTAGACAGCGATAGTTACTCATCCACGTCAGAGACCTGCTACTAGAGTAGGCGGTTTATAAACTCTGACATCAAGGTTCATCGAGTCGGTATTCCACTCGAAAAAGAAGAAGAAGAATGACAATGGAACTTCCCCGTAGGTATCGTTAAAAAATCTTAGAGATATTTTTTTCCAGGGACTTGGCAACAGCGTTCCCTGTGAATGCGTCTTGCACTGCTCGCATGCATGCTTGTATCTTGCTCATCATGCGCAAGAGAGAAGGCTCATGTCCAGCAAAGGACTGTGGTAGCTGCTAATGTATGAGTGTATGTCATCAATCAACCTCATATTGGAATAAAAACCAAAAAATATACACACACACACACACATACACACACACACACACACACACAAATCACGACTTTATCCCTAGCGGGGGTAGCAGAGCGTTAACGATCGAAAAATTACGGTCGTCTTCGCCACGTATTGAGGGCCCTTTCCGATGATTCGTGTATCACTGTAGTGAAAGGTTGCCAGCCTGTCGCCTAAAGTTGTAGCACACATGAAACCCTCGAGTCCCTTAGTCGCCTCTTATGACACCCGCGGGAAAGAAATGGGGAGATGATATTCCCGCCGATGATATATTGATAAAGCCGGCATCACGCAGCACCAAAACAAATAATACTCTATCAAAAACCTATTTTGAATTTCAGATGTCCCTAGAACATCATCAACATAGGAACAAAACTCTAAAATAGGGTATTTCCGACATCTTTGCCAGTTTTTCCGATTTAAATTCAAATTTATCTCCAGGGATAAACCTGAAGGTAAAATAACCGGTAATACAAACTCAAGGTTGTTAAAATTATTAAATCCTTTTAAAACATTGCCCGTTTGAATAATTAAATTAAAGTAATTAGGCAGCGTAAGCGTAATAATTAAATAACTGTAATTAATGGTTATTCGTTATTAATTATCACTCTGATTACGATGAGTTGCCACGTGGCTTTTAATTGAGCATTTTTATAAAGTAAAATGTAATTTAGTTTTGGGATTTTAATGTACTCTCTCTCTCTTTTTGAGTCGTCCAACGACCCGATGAACCGTAGTGTCAGAATTGTTTTAACCGCCTTCTATATATATGTAGCAGGCTTCTGACATGGCTGTGTAACGATCGCTGTCTAAGTGATCATAGACAGCAACCGGGACCTACGGCTTAACGTGCAATCCGAAACACGGAACCATTAATGCACTTTAATGCACTCAGTGCTATTATTATTTTTGTGTAGCTTTGCGTAAATAAACACAGGGTGTTAGGAAAAGTACACTATTAAAAAAACCTGCATCAAAATCCGTTGTGTAGTTTCAAAGATTTAGGCAAACATACATACATACAGACGCGAAAAGCGACTTCGCGGTTTTCTATGTAGTGATTAGTTTATGATTCAACGACCTATGTAGCGCAGTGGTAGTACGACTGCCTGCGACGCAGCCGAAGGTTCCGGGTTCGATTCTCGGTGGGTCACTCACAAAGTTGATATATATCACTTTGTGAATTTGTTCCCAGTCTGGTAAGGACATTGCGTATATCTCCTCCCAAAAAGCATGGACGTTATAGATACTTAAACAAAACAAGTGTGTCACATGGAAGGCTGTCACCCTCTTTTCTTATGGGACACCGAGTCGTCCAACGACCCGATGAACCCTGGAGTCAGGATTTTTCAACCGTCAAATGTGTGCAATGTACTCGTAGGCTTACACACCCTTATTGTACCTACACGGGTAATATTTTTATACGGGGTATCCTTTGCCTACCACGCAAGGGATTGAGGCGTGATGTGTGTGTGTGTGTGTATCTTTTGAGGTCCCATATTTCTGAACATCCTCTTTAAAGGACTGTACGGGATGTTCTAATTACTATTCATATACATTCGTATACAGCGTGCTCTGAAAGTAATTGGACTCGACCGTCATTAATTAACATGGTTTAGAGGAACTAGATTGAGGATGAAAGCACTACACATTGATACGTCGAGATTTAAGAGACATTTTATCTCTTTTACTGAAACTAGAATGTGTGAGGATCAAGAGGAAGTCGGACAATCGCGCACTTGACGCACGACGGAGCGTTAAAACATCGCAGCGGTCTGTCAGATTCATACTAGAAATTTCAATCTCCATGCTAAAACCGCTCAACCGCTGTTAACGCAGCACTTTTGCAGTATCATCGGTCGAGTGCGATTTTAGTATGGGGAGTAACGTTATTAGTATGGATCTGACAGACCACCGCGTTATTTTAGCGCTCCGTCGTGCGTAAATTGTGCGATCCGCCAAAGCCTTTGGCCTCGTCATAATATAACGTGAATTCAAGCTCAATTATATTTGATCGCACGTTCGTAGGAGTAAAATTTGCGCGAACTTACAACGATCGATCATTGCGTCCTATTAGGATGTTTTACTGGTTATTTGAAGGACCGCAACTAGAGAAAAAAAAATTAAGATCTCACCAGTGATACCGCCGAAATCTATTATGGAGTTCCTCAGGGTAGTATATTAGGTCCAGCGCTTTTCTTAATATACAAGGCAGTGTCGAACATCCGTCTTTCCCCAAACCCGTCTTTCTTTTTTCTTTTCATTGTTTTTCCTTTTCTTTCTCTTCAGGTCAAACTTAACAACTCAAAAACTTCTTATACAAAATTTCTCGTTTAGCAGATTTTTTTGCATGGAAGGTGGGAGGGCGATCTTATTTTTATATTTTGAACCTCGGTCCTTTGGGAATGTTGTTCTTAATTTTTGATAAAAGTTGGTCGTGCGCCACTTTCCTGACCCGTATAGCGAGCAGCGTTTTATTATAATAGGCTAGATTCCTGTCAGGTCAAATGAGCTACTTTTTAAAACGCTCTGAAACGGTATTTTGTATGAAAAACAGGAAGTATGACGTCACGCCGTAAGTATTTGGATGGCGTCAAACCACTTACTTTTATATTATTCTTCTGTTTATTAATTCAAACTATCGAAAAATTATGAATGATGTCCGTACCTTGTATTTTTGGATTGCAGTTTGAAACTTTTATATTTTATGAATGACCCAAGAAACTAGCGAATTTTTAAGTGTATATATACGAGTGTGTAATGATCTACCAGTAGTAAAAGCGAAAATTAAATTATAATATTACATAATTAGTTAATCAGTATTCGCCGAAGTTTATCTCTACTTGGAATTTCTGTTTGCAGCTTTAATTTCATTACAATTATATTTTGTTAATCTTTTAAAATTATTTTAATAGATTTTTTAACGAAATGCATTCGTTTTTCGTTCGTTTCGAAATGCATTCGTGTTCTCAACATTTTATTCTTCAAAATGTCACAAAAATATCCTATTAAGTTATGGCATGCTCAAGATTTTATGAATGAACTCGTATTTTCGAAGTTGATATTTTCTTTTGCTGAAACATACTGATTTCGTCCATAACAACAGACAAAAGGATTAGTCCTAAGGCGAGGTAATAGGTGTATTTTTTCTTCATTACAATAGGAGGTTATCTTTTTAAGAATTAAAAAAAATCTAGTATTCCAAGAACCCGATAGATGGCGTTGAACTGACTATGTTACTAGATTCCAAAGCCAAAAGACTAAAAATCATTGCAACACTGAATGACAGTCTGGCATGCACTGACACTGTCGTTCCAAATGAGTCCGAGTCCAAGTAACAAAAAAACAAAAACTTAATATTACCTACGTTCCGTTCTTTGCGGTAACATACCATTCACAGCGCCATCTATCCAGCGACTAGAATAATAATTTAAAAAAATCCCTATTCACCTTTCTAAAAGCATATTTTTCTTTGTCCACAGATTAACCACAGGCCTGCCGGCACTCTAATCAAAAACCATGCCCACCAGATAGCCATAGAGTAAAAATCCAAAATGGCGACGACAGACTGGCCGGATTACATTCCACAGTACAATCAGTCGAAAAACCTTAAACCCGATGAACCTCCAAGCAACTTTAGTAGCGTATTTTACGACAACGAGACTTACTTTACGAATTATACGACTGAAAATTTCTGCGTCAACTATTCACATGTGTACATCAATGTGACTTGCGAGTTTCCGATCAACTATGCAGAGCCTATGTATGGGTAAGTGTATTCGATTATTTTCTTATTATTATTAGCTTACCTTACCGAACGTTACGCAACGAAAAAAATTGCACACAAAACAATCACGCCTATACCTCTGGCAGGGTAGAGCGTCACCACGATCACCACGTCAGACAAATATTTAGACCTGTCTATAGTGACAGGGTGTCGCCTTAAATTGCAATACACATTAAACCCTCGAGTCCTTTAGTCGGCTTTTACTACACCCATAGGAAAGAAATGGGGTGATGTTATTTTAAGCTGGCATCACAAGGCAACGAAAATATTCAACACAGAAATGAGCTGTGAGATGTGAGGTGATCAGAGAGCAAGGTGGAAATATGAAATTCACTGAAGTGTGAGAAGGATAGATAGATCGGCACATATTTGCTGCACATTTTGAGCTGAACGTTTTCTTTTGAGTATTTTTTGACGCATAATGTGCGCATCCCTTAGCTATTGTGTTCATGAGAACACGGGAAGAAGTGGGGTGATGCTATTCTATGCCAGCATAACACCTAGAATATTCTACAATTCTATTATTTTGTTAAAGGGGTCAGCGGCTGGTATACATAATAAATCACTGCTAGAGACAATCCTATTAATAATGAACCCACAAACAGAACAAAGCCTGTGTTAGATAATTTAATAAGGTTAAGCTGGGATGGTGTTGCCAATTAAGATATTACAGATTTGACAGTGGCGCTCTCTCTTTTCGTGTGGGACACCGAGTCGTCCAACGACCCAGTGAACCCTACTGTCGGAATTTTTCAACCACCTTATACAAGTAACAGGCTTCTAACATGGTTGTTTAACGACCGCCGCCTAAGTAGTCTTAACGTGCCATCCGAAACACGGAACCATCTTTTTTACAGACGATCAGGTGGTTCTATATGTTTTTTCATATTTCGAAAAAATATCAATTTGTTCAGATTTACGAGTACCAAAATCTATATTTAAATACATGTAATAAATTAAATGTAACCTTATATGCATATTAACTTCGAATTCCAAACCACGCTTTCAGAAATTCAGTTTGCCGTGGGATGCCGGCTTAGAATAGCATCACCCCACATCCTCCCCGCGGGTGTCGTAAGAGACGACTAAGGGACTCGAGAGTATTGGTGTATTACAAATTTTAGGCGACAGGCTGACAACCTGTCACTATAGTAATACACATGTTTTCTGAAACAACCTTGGAAAACAATCCTCAAAAATGTCAGACGTGGCGATAGTGGCTGTATTCTTATGGCCACTATCGCTCTGCATACCCTGCAAGGGATAAAGGCGTGATATATGTATGTATGTATGTAGAAATTCAGTTCATGAACTTGCATGCAATAGCGCACATGACTAGGCACTCCGAAAGCATCTAATGACGTGTAATTTATGAGCTTTGAATACATTTCACGGCCGATTTGGCGCAGTGGTTGTGCGACTGCGTGCTGCGCATCCGGGTTCAATTCCCGGTGGGGTACTCCCACCGCATCCCACCACATTGCCGTGTGATGACGGCTTAGAATAGCATAACCCCATTTCCTACCCGCGGGTGTCGTAAGAGGCGACTGAGGGAATTGAGGGTTTCAGGTGTATTACAACTTTTAGGCGACAGGCTGACAACCGGTCACTATAGTAATACACAAATTATCTCAAACGGCCCTCTATATTTGTCAGACGTGGCGATAGCGATCGTATTTTTACGGCCGTTAACGCTCTGCCTACCCCGTAAGGGATAAAGGCGTGATTTATGTATGTATGTACTCCCACCGAACCCGAATCGAACCCGGATGCGTCGTTGCACCTTATATTTCGTTCTGCTGCTCATTCTATTTATCCCTTACTTGTGTATTTTAAGAAATTAAGGAAATATGGTCATGCTTTTATTTGTGACAGCTTAACTACTCGCTTTCTTACTAATGCAAAACCATCGTAAACATAAAAAATGCATTGTCCCGTAGACACGAGGGCACAATAAAACTGACTGCATAATATATTGCTGCAAGACGTGACAAGGTAGATGGTAAAGTTTGATATCAAAGCATTTTCCACATACAGCAGAAATGCATGAGAGAGCACGAAGATAACTTTGTTTGTTACCCTGCCTATTGAAAAACTGAAACAAACTCTTAAACAATACAGGGTGTAAAAAATTAGCTGCTAATATTTTAAGGGCTGAACAAGAGCATAAAACTGAACAACTTTCCCAAAGGAACATAGGTCGAAAATGAAAAAAATTTTGAAACGCCCTTACAAAATTACCATCGACCAAGTCAGTTAGTATGGGAAGTCCAAAAAAATGTTTCGCATTTCGACCTACATTTCTTGGGGAAAGTTTTTCAGTGTTATGGGCTCATTCACCCCTTAAAATATTTGCAGCTAATATTTTTACACCTTATACAGATGTAACTTTAAATACGCAAAACCTCAGACACCGTCTATCAGCCCATGAAACTGAACAACTTTCCCCAAGAAACATAGGTCGAAATGTGAGAAAATTATTTCTAACACTTGATTTTAAGGTTCCGTGGTTATTATCACTAAAACTATAAGACATTATAACGGGTTTTAACTCACGGTAGGGATATATCGAGCACCCAATATTTCGGCGATGTTGCAATCGCCATGATCACGGGTAAACCCGTGAGTGGTAGTTTACCCGTGATCATGGCGATTATATATAATTGGGTGCTCGCTATATCCCTACCGTGAGTTAAAACCCGTTATAATGTCTTAAATTATTTCTACCTCCCATACAAATTGACTTGGTGGGTCGGTAATTTTGTATGGGAGGTCCAAATTTTTATTTTCAAGTTTCGAACTATGTTCCTTGGGGAAAGTTGTTAAGTTTCATGGGCTGATTGACAGTGTCTGAGGTTTTGCGCGTTTAAAGTTACACCTTGTATAGTTGCTAGGCATAAGTAGCAACGACGGAAAAAATATTTGTTTATACATACCTACCTACATACTTCAGTTCATAGTAGTACGCTGCTGGACTCCCCAGGATACGCCATAAGGCAAGATTTCCCGTATATGCCATCCAGTCATTACCAGCTTTTTTAAGATCATCGGTCCATCTGGCCGGAGGGCGTCCAACGCTACGCTTGCCAAGCGAGGCCTCAAACAGTAACAACATGTATAATATTTTTTAAATATTGTACGGTTTCCGTCGAGCATAATTGTGTATTTTTACTGGCTGTAACTTAATGCCATGCTCACTCCAAAAAGAGTTAAAATACAACAGTAAAATAGGAAGTCGTTTTTAAAAAAATACACTGCGTTACAACATAATCCTCTGGTAACAAATTGTTATTACATGTTTGGCATTTTTAATGACCCAGTCTTTTTTGAATGATGGTTAATATGATATGAAATTATATTTTTACAGCCAGAAATTGAATAACGCCGTGTGATGACGGCTTAGCTTACCATCACCCTATTTGTTCCCGCGGGTGTTGTGAAAGACAACTGAGGTACTCAAGGACTTTCATATGTATTGAAATTTTAGGCGAAAGGATGACAACCTGTCACCACAGTGATACACGAATCATCTGAAAGGGCCCTCAATACTTGTCAGACGTGGCTATAACGACCGTAATTTTATGATCGTCAACGATCTGCCAAGGGATAAAGGCGTGATTTGTGTGTGTATGCATGTAATTGAATAACGTTAATATGTGGTTTTATCTGTATAAGGTAGGTATAGCCAACTACCGTTTGACTCACAAGTAGGTAGGTAAAGTACCTAAAATTTCGTGAACTATTCCCAGACTTGATTTGCAGCCAGGCAAACATCTGAATAATATATTTAAATGTCTCTTCTGCGGCTAGGTTTCTACGGTATCAGAAAGCAAGCCACGTTTTCTATTAGGAATTCAAGGGTGCCGTGTGATGCCGGCTTAGAATAGCATAACCCCATTTCTTCCCGTGGGTGTTGTAAAAGGCAACTAAGGGACTCAAGGGTTTCATGTGTATTACAATTTTAGGCGACAGGCTGACAACCTGTCACTACCGATAGTGGTGATAACGACCGTAATTTTACGATTGTTAACGCTCTGCCTGCCCCGGAAGGGATAAGAGCGTAATTTGTGTATGTGTGTAGGTATGTTTGTGTAATTCAAGAGTAGGATACTTTTTACATTTCTGACTTCAATCAAAGAATACTAAGTACCTACATGATATTAAAAATCAATCACAAAATTTGAAGGGGTGAACCAGTTCATGAACCTGATAAATTAATGTTTACTATTTTGTAGAAATATCCACAAGATAGTAATTTCGAATACTTGGTGTTTTAATCAAACACTAGATATTGATATTAACTTTTTGTTAGAAAGCTAATACAAACGAAACAAGCGGAAAAAATTCACGCCACCGATGGGACTCGAACCCACATCTTCTGACTAGCTACATCTGACCCGGCTAGTCAGAAGATGTGGGATCTTCTGACTAGCTACATCTGACCCGGCTAGTCAGAAGATGTGGGTTCGAATCCCATCGGTGGCGTGAATTTTTTCCGCTTGTTTCGTTTGTATTAGTTTTCTAACAAAAAGTTAAAACCTGTTAATTTTTCACCAAGGAACATAAATCGGAATATAAGAAATTGGAGCTCTCATACATAATGTACCATCCGACCAAGCGAATTGCCAACCAAATGTATGAAGGTTCCAATCTTTCAACCTATGTTCATTGAGAAAAGTTGTTCAATTTCATCTACTGAACTGATTCACCATTTAAAATATTTACACCTAAGGCACATCGCACACTTGACGCACCTCGGACCGCTAAAATATGGCAGCGGTCTGTCAGATCCATACTAAAACTGCATTCGACGGACGACGATGCGATAGCGCTGCGTCGATAGCGCTGGCCAAGCTTACTGTTTATGCAAAAGTAGCTACCAGCTCTGGGGTCGCCAGAGATGACTTTTAGTCCACCTGCACCTTTTCGTTTCATGCGAAACTCTGCTAGTTTGAATGCTTGTATCACACGTTCTACTGTACTTATCGATTCCTACATACCCTCAAAAGTTCACACTTATTTTTGACTATCGAAACATCAATAAAAAAAGTTTACAAACGTGTGATCAGACCAGTCGTTTTAGACTTTCGAGCACTTCAGAAATTGATCTCTTTATCCTTTCGTTTCTTCCACAGATACATCGCACCCTTCCTGCTGGCCACGACTATCGTCGCCAATACCCTTATAGTGGTCGTCCTGTCCCGCCGCCACATGCGTACCCCAACCAACGCCGTGCTCATGGCCATGGCTCTTTGCGACATGTTCACCATGCTCTTCCCGGCGCCATGGTTATTCTACATGTACACGTTTGGAAACCACTACAAGCCCTTGGGGCCGACGAGGGCGTGCCAGGCGTGGAACTATATGAATGATGTGAGTACCTAGTTTATAATGAGATTTTCAGATCTCAGATCACTATTATATCTGTCACCGTCCGTACAAATACTCGAGATAACTTAACTTAACTCGAGATAGTTTGACCATAAGGAGTAGATAAAAAATGAGAGCACCACTTTCTTCGCGATCTGTCAAATCTTACCGCTATATAATAATATTATCGCTTAACGCTTATCGATAACGCTTAACTACGGCAACAATTTTTCATACAAATTTTTTAGTTCGAATTTATTTAATTTCTACTCTTTCTGGCCAACGTCGGATTTTAGTCTGGGATATTCGGGATTCCTTGACAGACGCATGCGTTACAGTTGTGCAAAAACGGCAAAAACGTCATGTGTGTTTAAAGCGAACTTTTCAAGTGTTGAACAGTTCCAAGAGAAAAAAAATATTATTTTAAACTATTTAGTATTCATTCAGTGATAAATAGTATACATCTATTTAGTTACACGTGTAGGTAGCTTCGTTGGAAAATGTTACGTCACTATCAGATAATAGGCATACACAATTAATATCGTTTGTTTAATCAATTTTGGTTCAATTAAGATTTGATTTCATTACTATACACGCACGTGTAACAATTAGTACGTTACATTATCAAATCAATTATTATGCCGTGTGATGCCGGCTTAGAATAGCATCACCCCACATCCTTCCCGTGGGTGTCGTAAGAGGCGACTATGGGACTCTAGAGTATTGGTGTATTACAATTTTTAGGCGACTGGCTAACAACCTGTCACTATAGTATACACATGTTTTCTGAAACAAACTTGGAAAACAATACTCAAAAATGTCAGACGTGGCGATAACGGCCGTAATTTTACGATCGGTAACGCTCTGCCTACCCCACAAGGGATAAAGGTGTGATATATGTATGTATGTATGTATCTAATCTAATTAATACAATTAAACGAGCAAGAATTGTACATTATATATTAGGATCTCGGAAACGGCTCCAACGATTTTCATGAATATTCGTATTCAGGGGCGATAAATCGGTCTAGCTAGGTTTTCTTTTCCAAAAATAAAAAAAACCACAAAAGTTCTACCCTCAAAACTGATGTCCAAAAATACTACATACTACATTTATTGTTTTTCGAAATATTCAAAACTTGAACTAATAAACAGAAAAGTAATATAAAAGTAAGTGTTTTGACGCCATCCAAACTAGAGAGATAAGACGTCATTTATTCGTATTTTTAAACGAAATATCTTTTAAAAAGTAGCTCATTTGACCTGCCTGTCATCATGCCTATTATGTGTTACTGATGCGTACATATCCGGTTTTATGCCGTGTGATGCCGGCTTAGCATAGCATCACCCCACATCCTTCTACTAACACTCGAGGGTATTGGTGTACTACAATTTTTAGGCGACAGGCTGATAACACATGTTTTCTGGAACAACCTTGGAAAACAATCCCCAAAAATGCCAGAAGTAGCAATAGCGACCATATTCTTACGGCCGTTAACGTGATGTAAGTATGTATCCGGTTTTTTTGTACGGGCAATTCGAAATTTCCTTTCATATGCATTATTACGCATGTGTGACGGATGCGCAAAAATGCGAATAACAAACGGACGTCAAATGTGCGAACGGCCTACGCCAGTCTCTATCTACTTTGCTCCTAAGTATATCTAAGAGCTTAAGCTCCTAGCCTAACCTACGTTATATTATAATCTACATTATCTATTCAATTTACGACTTGGAAGCACTAGCTAAGCTCTTGACCTATTATAGATGTTGGCCTATATTCAATGCATAAATTAGAGACTTAGCAGTCTGGCCTAGAATAGAGAAAATAGTAATAAGTTACACTTTAGGGATGAAAAATATCCAGCTATTGGTATATCGATGATGATCGAGTTAATATAATAAAATTGAAAAAAAAGAGAAAATGTTGTCTTGAAAAAATTTTTTATTCCTAAGTCAAGCAAACATACATACATACATACATATATCAAACCTTTATCCCTTGCGGGGTAGGCAGAGCGTTAACGGCCGTAAAAATACGGAAAACACTTTTCTGAAAAGCGCATCTAAATCGACAAACATACATACATACAGGTCAAACTAAGAACCTCCTTTATTTATTTATTTAACTGTTTATTGCACACAAGAGAAAACACAGGACAATCACATTTAGATAAAAAATACTACTTATTTTTAAAAAGTGAAAGTAAAATAAGTCCTCCTTTTTTGAAGTCGGCTAAAAGGAGTTAGTTAACACTAAGTGTAGTTAACACTTACAAAAGCAATCCCAGTCGTATTCTGTTACAACAAACATTATCATATCAAAAACGGCTACACAAACACATTTACCCTTTTTACCCCCCCCCCCCCCTACCTCCACTTCCGTTATGCAAAGTTATGAGCCAAATGGACGTGTTATTGGTTTCCGTAAGCCAGTGGTTCCCAAATGTGTATGGTATTTATACACATGTTTTCTGAAACAACCTTGGAAAACATACATACATACATAAATCACGCCTTTATCCCTTGCCGGGTAGGCAGAGCGTTAACGGCCGTAAGAATACGGTCGCTATCGCCACGTCTGACATTTTTGAGAATTGTTTTTCAAGGTTGTTTCGGAAAACATGTGTATCACTATAGTGACAGGTTGTCAGCCTGTCGCCTAAAAATTGTAATACACCAATACTCTCGAGTCCCTTAGTCACCTCTTACGACACCCGCGGGAAGAATGTGGAGTGATGCTTTTTTAAGCCGGCATCACACCGCACTTTGGAAAACAATCCTCAAATATGTCACACGTGGCGATAGCGACCGTATTTTTACGGCCGTTAATGCTCTGCCTACCCCGCAAGGGATAAAGGCATGATATATGTATGTATTGTATTTATACATGCGGGTGGTACATGGAGTGGTCATTTGAAGATTGGCATTCACAGGAAAGACTCCCGCATATTTCCTGCGCGAATGTATGTATGTATGGCTGTGCATAGAGGGATGTTAGTTCCAACACTTATGTATGGGAGTGAAAGTTGAAAGAGCGGGAGAGAGATAAGGAAGGCGAGCGAGAGGGAGAGAGGAAGACTGGGAGAAAGAGCACGAGCGAGTGCAAGAGCTAGAGCGATAGTGGGAAAGAGAGCCTACTCTAAGAGATAAAGAGAGACAAAGAGAACGAGAGCGGGAGAGGGTAAGAGAGCGAGCGAGAGAGAGAACAAGAAGGGGAATGAGAACGAGAGCACGAGAGAGACCGAGAACGAGAATGAGAGGGAGAGTGAGGGAGAGCGAGAGGGCATGTAAGATGAAGAGCGGGAGGAGCTAGAGCTTTTATATACCTTCTTTGAACTTACAAAAATCTAAATAACGTAATTCAGCTTTTCCAATATTCAACCCTTTTTATTTATTTATAAAAATATCCCACTAATAATAACAGCTTATTCTAATTCCTTCTGAGTACGCGGGCAAAGCCGCGGGTTATAGCTAGTTACTTATAATTTCAATTCACTTGAAACCCACTGTTTGAGAACCTCGGTACACAGAGCCCAGATGAAACAGTAGGTAAATACTCACAGTTCCAGACAGTTCAGTTTCCAAACCAGCTCAGATTTATTACTAAAACTTTCAACAGTTCCGAACGTTAGATTTACTGCGGTAGTTGAGTATTGTAGCTCTAAGAACTGGAGCTCAATTTCTGAAACGTTCGCTTTCGGTTCCGTGCACGAAAGTCTAACCACACGTTTTTTAACTTTTACTTGATCGTTTTACAGTCAAAAATAGGTGCGATTTTTAAAGCTATAAAAACATCAATGGAAAGATATAAATGCTCTGTCTACCCCGCAAGGGATAAAGGCGTCATATGTTGTATCTTCTCTTTTCATGTGGGACACCGAGTCCCTTGAACCCTAGTGTCTGAATTTTTCAACCGCCCTCTACAAGTAGCAGGCTTCTGACATGGCTGTGTAACGACCGCCGTCTGAGTGATCATAGACAGCAACGGGGTCTTCGATTCCGTGCACGAAAAACTAAAACGACTGGTCTAACCACACGTTTTTAAATTTCTTTTACTTGATCGTTTTACTGCCAAAAATGTGTGCTTTTTTTGCTATAAAACATCAAGAAAAAGAAATAAATGCTCTGTCTACCCCGCAGGGGATAAAGGCGTAATAAGTTGTATGTATATATGTATTTTACGAAAGTAGATCTCAAGGTACAAAATTTTCCTCCACAGTAATTCAGTTTAATTGTTTTTGAAATTACACCTTGTTAATTTCTTTCAAAGGGAATCTCTCATACTTTTACGGTTCATGGTTTCCCTTTGAAAGACTCCTTTTAACCTTTCTTCTCTTAATAATATTACTCTCGCAAACCGTTCTTTGTCTGTCTCCAAATCATTGTATTCATAGTTTAAATTAAAACTCTTGACAAAGACATTTTTATCAGTTCATAATTAAATTTCTTCGGGTATTTAAGACAGATATGAAAGCTTGAATTCTTAAAAAATTGTATTAATACAGTATGTGTAAAAATATTAGCTGCAAACAGTTTAAGGGGTGAATCAGCCCATAAAACTGAACAACTTTCCCCAAGAAACATAGGTCAAAAAATGTTTGGATATCCCATTCAAATTGACTTGGTCGGTCGGTAATTTTGTGTGGGAGCTCAAAATTTTTATTTTTATTTCGACCCATGTTCCTTGAGGAAAGTTGTTGACAAAAGAGCAGACTTGGGGCCCTGTTTTGTCCGTTGTCAAGATACATACATACAAACATACATAAATCACGCCTTTATCTCTCGCGGGGTAGGCAGAGCGTTGACGACCGTAAATTGCGGTTGTTATCGCCACTTCTGACAATATGTGAGGGTGGTTTCAAATTAGTCGTGTATCACTATAGTGACAAGTTGTCAGCCTGTCGCCTAAAATTGCAATACACTTAAAACCCTCGAGTCCCTCAGTCGCCTCTTACGACACCCATGGGTAAGAAATGGGGTGATGCTATTCTAAGCCGGCATCACACGGCATAATTCGGTTGTCAAAATGCAATGGCTATACTTCGAACACTGAAGTTGTAAAGCTAGTCGCAAACCTTATCTATCCCAACTCCTATAAGGGTTGTTGTGAACTAGTGGTTCGAAAGCTATCAGAGCTTCTAAACTAACAGATTTAGGTTGCTGGACTTGCATGTTGTACATATTGTTTCATAACTTACGGAGATTACGTGCCAGTTGGTTTCTTGAAGAGGTTTACTAACTTTATTTAGGCGGATCGCAGACTTGATGTACGTCGGAGCGCTAAAATATTGCAACGGCCTGTCAGATCCATACTAGATACGCCACTCCCCATACTAAAACCGCACTCGATGGACGACACTGCGATAGCGCTGCGTCAACAGAGGTTGAGCGGTTTTAGTATGGGGATTGATATTTCTAGTATAGAAAGCAGACAAATGCGGGCCTATTACATTTAAAAAAAAAGATCTGACAGAGCGCTGCGATGTTTTAGCGCTCCGTCGTGCGTCAATTGTGCGTCCGCCTTGATAAGCCGATCCGTGGTAAACCTGTGTCACATGACATCTAAATGAGACCCATGGCAGCAGGTGGGGGAACTTGTGCTGAACAAGAGTTATAAGAACCACCACCCAAGAATTTGGCCGGAAGTAAAAAAAAATTTTTTGTTTTCCGGTTTTTCAATACTGAGGTATTTTTGCGATATGTGGTATCGTGAAACTGATGGCAAAATTTAGCGCTTTACTAGTAAAAATAAAATAAACGTAGGTCTGTTTGTCCCAAAATGACCGGAAGTACACTTGTTCTGTGATGGTAATCTTTAACATCGTCTACTATGTACAGCTATTTAAAACAGGCAGACTTATTTTAATTTCCTTTACTATGTAGTAATACTAATTAAATACATACATACATACATACATACACATATCACGCCTTTATCCCTTGCGGGGTAGGCAGAGCGTTAACGGCCGCAAGAATACGGTCGCTATCGCCACGTCTGACATTTTTGAGAATTTTTTTCCAAGGTTGTTTAAGAAAACATGTGTATCACAATAGTGACAGGTTGTCAGCCTGTCGCCTAAAAATTGTAATACACTCTCTCTCTCGAGTCCCTTAGTCGCCTTTTACGACACCCGCGGGAAGGATGTGGGGTGATGCTATTCTAAGCCGGCGTCACACGGCATACTTAATTACTTATTTCCTTTTATCAAAAATCTGTAAAACTTGTAGTTATAATTATGATTCAAAGAAAGTAATTTCTAGAGGAAGAATACATCAGACAGGTTTTCATACAACTGTTTTCGAATGCCTAATAGAAACATTATGAAACCAGGGTAGATAAAACTTATTAAGTATTACACCATATTACACCGGCGTAATGGGACTTTCATTATGATTTGTGATTATACCATTACTGGGGGTGATATATTGGACTATTAGGCGGATCGCACACTTGACGCACGACGGAGCGCAAAAACATCGCAGCGGTCTGTCAGATCCATACTAGAAACGTCACTCGCCATACTAAAACCGCACTCGACGGACGACACTGCGATAGCGCTGCGTTGACAGCGGTTTAGCGGTTTTAGTATGGGGATTGACATTTCTAGTATGGATCTGACAGACCGCTGCGATATTTTTGCGCTTCGTTGTGCGTCAAGTGTGTGATCTGCCTTAGCAGCAGTACTAGTTTATACCTGTAACAATAATTGTAATAATCGGTTCGTTGGGTCATTGGGCATCTTTGTGTCCCACACGAAAAGAAGAATCAGAATCTCGGAAACGACTTCAACGATTTCCACGAAATTTCGTATTTATTTATTATGTTTGGGGGCAATAAATCTAGATAGGTAACTAGGCTTGCTGCTGGAAGAGATTTCTTTTCAGAAATAACTAGTACCTGTTGTGTTTTTTTATCTAAATGTGATTGTCCCTGTGTTTTATCTTGTGTGCAATAAACTGTTAAATTAAATTAAATTCGGTTTCATTTTCAATAAATGCTTGATCACCCAATTTTCGTGAGTTATTTTTAAACTAACAACGCCATCTATTGAGGCGCAAAAAAACAAAAACCGAGACAGACAGCTCTATCCGCTTGTATTGTAGCTTGAACAGCGCTTGATTGTAGAACAAGCTATAAATAGCCAATATTACGGGCCAGTGAGCAATGCAATAACATTTATCGCGAGATTATCTGACCGAAATTGGTTTACAGGCTTGTAGATACACAAGTATGCGAAATTTCAAATATTTGAAACCATTTAATTTGTACCTATTCGTACCAATACAGAACCAATAATTTTCCAAAACGGTAACATGCACCAAAATATCAAAAAAATAAGGTGTAGAAAATCAACTAAGTAGTATCCTATCAACTATACAGGACGTAAAAATATTAGCCGCAAACATTTTAAGGTGTGAACCAGCCCATCAAACTGAACAACTTTCACCAAGGAACATAGGTCGAAATATGAAAAAAAAATTTGGACCTCTTACACAAAATTACCGACCAACCAAGTAAATTTGTATCTTTGGCCAACATGTTTTTTCATATTACGACCTATGTTCCTTAAGGAAAGTTGTTCAGTTTCAAGCGCTGATTCACCCCTTAAAGTATTTACACATTATGTAAGTTTGGATGAAACTTTCTAATTAAACATGAAACATGAAATTTGAAAATTTGAAATTTAAACTAATTTGTATGGCAAAGAATCAAGATTCTTTTATTTTCTTTCCAAAGCCTATTTTTGGTAAATTCTGATGTTCTCCATTTACGAGATATTTAACCGCAGCTGACGGCTTATCCCAAATGAGCGTTTAATATCCTCACCAGGTTTTACTTGCTGAATATTTTCACACCCACAGCTTAACAGTAAGGTGCTAAAGTACAGTCTGCAAAAAAAGTCAGCGAGTTGGAAAAAAAATGCTATTTATAACATAGTATAAAACAAAGTCGCTTTTCGCGTCTGTCTGTAAATACATACATACATACATATATCACTTCTTCTTCTTCTTTTTCGAGTGGGACACCGAGTCGTCCAACGACTATCAATATATCACTAAAATGCATATACATATATCATAGAATGCTACTTAAGCATTAAGGCCGCCTCATTGGACCATTAAAATTTATCTGTGTTTGTTACGTTACTTTCTTTTTTTGTGTGCAATAAAGAATATACACATACATACATACACATATCACGCCTTTACCCCTAGCGGGGTAGGCAGAGCAATAACGGCGGTTAAAATACGGTCGCTATCGCCACGTCTGACATTTTTGACGATTGTTTTTCAAGGTTGTTTCAGAAAACATGTGTATCACTATAGTGACAGGTTGTCAGCCTGTCGCTTAAAAATTGTAATACACCAATACTCTCGAATCCCATAGTCACCTCTTACGAAACCCGCGGGAAGGATGTGGGGTGATGCTATTCTAAGCCGGCAACACACGGCATAACATATCCTACATATGTTATAAATGCGAAAGTTTTTATATTTGTCTGTTACTCTTGACGCAAAAACTACTGAACCGATTTTCTTGAAATTGAGAACAAAGATAGAGTGTAACTTGGTTGACGATCGATGTGGCGCAGTGGTAGTGCGACTGCCTTTGACGCAGAAGGTCCCGGGTTCGATTCTCGGTGGGTCACTCACAGAGTTGATATCTGTCACTTTGTGAATTTGTTCTCAGTCTGGTTAGGACATTGCGGGCTGAACCACCCGATTGTCCGTAAGTAAGATGGTTCCGTGTTTTGGATGGCACGTTAAGCCGTAGGTCCCGGTTGCTGTCTATGATCACTTAGACGGCGGTCGTTACACAACCATGTCAGAAGCCTACTACTTGTAGAAGGCGGTTGAAAAATTCTGACACTAGGGTTCATCGGGTCGTAGGGCGACTCGGTGTCCCACACGAAAAGAAGAAGAAGACTTGGTTTAACTCACAGGTTAGTTGTTATCCTATATGGGATGCTACGGGATTTCAACCGACTTCCACTGCGGTACAGCAAGCAAAAAAAAAACAAATTGCGTTTTGGTTGGCGTGTTGTTTGTTGGAAATCCTGTGTAGACGTTTTAGTAAAGAAAACTGTCGTTGGATGTTTAAAAGGGAAAGAAAACATGGATTCTCGTAATTGGGGCAAAGTTCAGCAAAGTATTTACACTTAAAATGTGTTTTGCTGCCACTACCGGAAATAGCGGCCGCAATTTACAAATCTTTACTTCAAGAAATCGGGCTGTGAGTATTATTTTTAGCAGAGCTTACATGAAGAACTCGATGAAGAAGTTCTTACATGCTAAGTTTCGTAAAACTGATCTTCGTATACTTGAATAATATAGAATTTTCGTTAAAACCCCAAAAATAGTCCTTCATAAAAAAACATGCCTTGAAATACTGCCGTAGCAAGTGCCTACGTCACGTAGTAAATGTCTACGTCACGTAGCAAAGGCCTACGTCAGACCTTCTTTAGCTTTAAGAAGCTGTCCACTGCTGGACTTAGGCCTTCGCCAATTGAGGTACATACTTGCAGTACATACTTATCACGCTTGGCAGGCGGATTGGTGAGCGCAGTGCAAGATGTAATCACTGGAAACGCTACTGCCTTATCCCTTTTACGTCGCGGGTAAAAATATGGCGATGCTATTCTAAGCTGGCACCACGCGGCGTAAAAAAATAAAATCTAAAATAAATCTCTATGCTTTATCTACTTTTTATCACTAACACGGAATTAGTAATCAAAGAATCAATTACATTGGTTACTCGTAGTGACCTTATAAAAGTCCAGTGTATATTGACCTCTTTAGCGTTTTTTTTGCTGATAGTACGTACCATTGGCAAAAAAATCACCGAAAACCCACCGGAGATGTAATATTGGTGTCGATTCGAAAACTCTCTTAATAAAAAATTGCGATGTCGCTTATTTTGGAATAGGCATAGACAAGAGTAAGAGATGATCGGGAATGAAAATTTACGTAATTTCTAAGACTAATTGGTGTCTTATTACTATTGCATTCACAGGGAACGCTGCTGCCCACTGCCTGGATTCATCCTTTAGACGCCATTGACGATAATGACGGATAGAAATGGTGTAACCCTATTTTAAGTCGGCATCTCAGGGCACTCAAAAAGAAAAAGGAAATCTGTGAAATGTGGAAGAAATATATGCATACATACATAAAGCCTATATCCCTTATGGGGTAGGCAGAGCGCTAACGGCCGCAAAAATACGGTCGCTGTCGCCATGTCTGACAAATATAGAGGGCCATTTGTGTATCACTATAGTGACAGGTTGTCAGCTTGTCGCCTAAAAGTTGTAACACACCTGAAACCCTCAAGTCCCTCAGTCGCCTCTTACGACACCCACAGGTAGGAAATGGGGTGATGCTATTCTAAGCCGGTATCACATCAGAAATATATGCATACATACATAAAACCTATATCCCTTTCGGGGTAGGCAGCGCGTTAATGACCGTAAAATTTTGAACGTTATCGCCACGTCTGAAAAATGTTTGAGAGTCGTTTCAGATAAGTTATGTATTACTATACTGACAGCTTGTTAGCCTGACGCCTAAAATTGCAATACACATGAAACCCTTAAATCCCTTAGTGCAACGACATCCGCGGGAAAGAAATGGGGTGATGCTATTCTAAGCCAAGAAACTATTGACATTTTTAAGCAGGACATGACTAATGACTGTGTGATATCTCCTCTTCTGAACCTGGAAACGCTATTTTAAGTTAAGAGATATTTTCGAATCAATACCATTGTAATAATGCTTCTCCTTTGGGTGATTTATGGTATCTTCCCGCATTTGACTGACGTTAATGATGAGCAGATACCTACCCTTTTTTCATAAAATTGAGGTGCGAAAATTTCTAATTTTAAGGTTAAAATTAAAGATGCCCCGAATATTCGGAACCTTTTCCCCAGGCCGAAGATTTAGGCATTTTTTGATATTCGGTACCTACCTGATTTATGAAAAAACACTTATTTTTTAGCTGCCGAATATTCGGTATCCGGCGAAATCAATATTCGCGACATCTGTAATTAAAATGCTTATACTATGGAATAGCGGCCCGCCCTTTGCACCCGCAGCTAATCGTTTTCCCCTGGGAATCAAACATTTTCCCCATTTTACTAGAAATGTCAATCCCCAAACTAAAACCACTCAACCGCTGTCGACGCAGCGCTATCGCAGCGTCGTCCGTCGGGTGCGTTTTTAGTATGGGGAGTGACGATTCGATCTGACAGACCGGTGCGATATTTTAACGCTCCGTCGTGCGTTAAGTGTGCGATCCGCCATAATGTCAATTAACCCAACCTTTTTATTTTGAAACCGTATTAAAATTTTCACTTACTTCTCTTATCGCATGACGTAACTTTCTTGTTTATTCTGAAAGTGATTAACAAGTTTTCTGCCTGCATGTGACATACGTCGCCTTAAACTCATAATCCTCGTTTTATATAAATTGGGATAATAAAGACTTTGAATATCGGAGTCTGTCGTTAACAAAAATCTCTTCTTCTTCTTTGCGGGTTAAATCAATACCACAGAATAAATAATCTCTCTCTGTTTTCGTGTGGGATAACGAGTCGTCCAACAGCCGATGGATTCTACTAGGGTTCTAGTGTCAGAATTATTCAACCGCCTTACAAGTAGCAGGCTTCTGACATGGTTGTGTAACGACCGCCGTCTAAGTGATCATAGACAGCAACCGGGACCTACGGCTTAAAGTGTAATCTGAAACACGGAACCATCTTAACCAGACTGGGAACAAATACACAAAGAGAAAAATATCAACTTTGTGACCCACCGAGAATTGAACCCGGAACCTTCTGCGTGCGAGGCAGTCGCACTAACACTGCGCCACATCGGTCGTCAGTAAATAATAGTACTAGCTCAATGCGCTGTATTTAAAATGTAGCCGCTTTTTTCGTCTCTCTGTCTGTTATAGACACTGCTAACTTTGTCTAAACCACATAATGGATTTTGATGCAGTTTTTGGATCACGGCAAGAGAGGTGTTTATTATGTATGCTGAGATAACGACTTATTTACAACAGGAAAACGATTATCCGCGGATGCTGCCGCTGGACGGGCAAAAAATCACTAAAAGAGGGAAAGAAACTTCCGATTTTCTTTCCACCGAAAGTTTCTTGCTGAAAATAGGACATTATGGCAACAGCCAAAAATAGACCAATTTACTGTCGAGAAATATAAGAAGGACGAGAATTGCTTACGATTAATTCATTTTACATATCTCATGCTCTGAAAGTAAGTCATTACTGACAAAGAACACGACCTGTAAGTTCAACTTACAGGCGAGGTTTTGAAACTAAGCCTGTAAGTAATTTTAAATATGGAACTAGAAAAAGAACCAATAGAATAGCGGCAATTAAAAAGTTAAAATCAATTTCTTCTTATTTTTAATAGGAGTTGCATCCAATTAGTTGTATACGATTTTAAATTTCGAACTGGCCGCTACGAATTGTGTTGCTTGAACGCAGGAATTATATTTTTAATCTGTATTTTTATAACCTCAATAAATGAGTTTGTCGAATTATTACTCAATATTACAATAACAAAAGTAAAAACAACTAATATCCCTACGATCAGAAAAATGTCTACTTTATGTTAGGATACTTTTCTTTCATTAATTCAATATTTTTCAATCATAGAAAAAAAAGTTTTGTAGTGCAATTTGAATACCAGTCGATACAATCATCTTTTATGGATCGTTTTCTTGCATTTATCGCTTTATTTTACTCACTTTTCATTCGATATGTAAAGCAGTATACGTACCACGGATGTAACATCAATAACAACCTCGGAAAGGTACCGCCCTCGCTCCGCTCGGGCGTTAAAAAACCTCGGTTGTTATTGTTTGGTTACATGCCTAAGTACGTAATCTACTATAAAAAAACAGAGAGTAAATCACTTTCTACCTGTAAACTCCAAACATATTGTGTACCACAAAAAAATCTTAAATTCACGAAGTTTGAAGTTTAAGAACCTTTTTTTAGGGCCAAGATCTTAAAATTTGTATCGAATTTCAGTATAGTCATGTTTGCGTACCTCTACAAACTTGGCGACTACATGATTTCTTTTACGTATATATTTTTTTAAATAACGCCGCCATTTTTATGACGCCATTTACAAGCAAAAGTGATAATTGTAAGGCTGGTTGACATTTATCTTTCTATCATGTTATACGAGTATATAACACATTAGAGAAATGTCAACAATATTTTACTATTTCGGGATTTTTCTTTTTCTGCACTAATTGAACCGTTATTCGTCGTATTTTTTTTTTTTACTTTTCGAAGGCTTACACAGTTCGTTTTAATTTTAAACATGTTTGTTTTAAAGTAATTCATCATGCTCTCATCTGCAGATGACGCGTTCTAATGATCGACTAATATTCTCAGTGGGTTCTTCTACTTGGTTCTAACTAACCGTTTCACTTTTATCTTTAGGCATGTAGAAGGTATGAATATCTAGTGGAAAATCGTGTGACCGCACGGTGGTAAGGTGGATCGCACACTTAATGCACGACGGGGCGCTTAAATATCGCATACCTCCAAACGTCACTCCCATACTAAAACCGCACTTGACGGACGACGCTGCGATAGCGCTGCGTCGACAACAGTTGAGCGGTTTTAGTATGGGAATTGACATTTTTAGTATGGATCGGACGGACCGCTGCGATATTTTAACGCTCCGTCGTGCATTACGTATGCGATCCCCGAACTGATCTTTAGCTAAGCTGAATCTTACAGAAAAAAGTGTTTTACGAGCAGACTATACCTACTGGTCTTCTTCACGGTTTGCTAACCGTTCGTAGAATAGTGCACTGATATATTCCAAAAGTGTAGCAAACTGACGTGGCACATCTATCGTAGAACCGACAGCCGGTGGTGGACTAAGCGAGTTCTTGAGTGGAGACCACACCTCGGCAAGCATACCGTTGGGCGCCCTCCGGCCACATGGACAGATGACTTTAAAAGAAGCGGCTACCAGCGACTGGATGGCGTAAGCGGGAGACCGTGCCTTGTGGCAGTCCCCCTGGGGGAGGCCTACGTCCAACAGTGAACTGTTTAGGCTGATGTGATGATGATGAAAAGCAATGCACCTACGACCTGTGTTCCCAGAGGTCATTTGGATGAAAATTTTATAGTTTCCCAAAGTCTATATGCACCCTAAGATCTATATGGGAGAAGGACAATTCCAAACTAAATCCAGAACGGGGCCTCCGTCTGGCGCGTGTGATAGAATTCTAAAGTGCAGTAGACTCCTGCAGCGGACCTGGCTCCGCACGTATCGACTCGTCTTTCCTGTGGTGTCAGCCAGGGAAGCCGAGAGGGTGGCGCAGGTTCTGGGCAACCCTGCGTTTGCCATAATTGCATACCAGGCAACGCAGAGTCTGTGGAGTCGGTTTATATAGCCCAGAAAAGTCGTGCCTTAGACACTGCTTAAATCGCCTGTCACAGACGTATGAGGCACATTATGATATGCACTCCATCAGTTTCTCAGGGCTGTCTCTTACACCCTGTGGAACGCAGTAGAGCATACCCACTCAAGTGTGGCAAGAGTTGGAGGATTTCGTGATTAATCACACTTTGAAGTAGGGTTGAATATCCCACTTCAGGCAAGATGTGTGTTTTGTGGCGGGAAACTTCGGGAAGAACCCTTATCCCTTACATGACGCTAGATAGATAGATTAACGAAGAATTTAGTAATTGTATACAATATTAATTTCTTGGCCAATGTTGCGACAATCAATGACTGCGTCGCGACGACCTGGGTTGGTTTCAGGGAGATAGTCTCTTTTTCTCTCTCTCTTTTCGTGCGGGACAACGAGTCGTCCAACAAACCGATGAAACCTAGTGTCAGAATTTTTCAACCGCCTTCTACATGTAGCAGGCTTCTGAAATGGTTGTGTAACGACCGCCGTCTAAGTGATCATAGACAGCAACCGAAACACGGAACCATCTTATTTGCGGACAATCGGTTGGTTCAGCCCGCAATGTCCTAACCAGACTGGGAACAAATTCAAAAAGTGATAAATATAAACTTTTTGAGTGACCCACCGAGAATCGAACCGGGGACCTTCTGCGTCAAAGGTAGTCGCACTACCACTGCGCCACATCGGTCGTCTAAAAAAGAGAGGGAGATGGTAACAGACTTTACATATCTCATGCTCTGAAAGTAGGTCATTACTGACAAAAAACACGACCTGTAAGTTCAACTTACAGGCGAGGTTTTAAAACTAAGCCTGTAAGTAATTTTAAATATGGAACTAGAAAAAGAACCAATAGAATCGCGGCAATTAAAAAGTTAAAATAAATTTCTTCTTTTTTTAATAGGAGTTGCGTCAATTAGTTGTACACAATTTTAAATTTCGAACTGGCCGCTACGAATTGTGTTGCTTGAACGCAGGATTTATATTTTTAATCTGTATTTTTATAACCTCAATAAATGAGTTTGTCGAATTATTACTCAATATTACAATAACAAAAGTAAAAATTACTAATATCCCTACGATCAGAAAAATGTCTACTTTATGTTAGGATACTTTTCTTTCATATTATTTCAATATTTTTCAATCATAGAAAAAAGTTTAGTGGTACAATTTGAATACCAGACTATACAATCATCATTTATTGATCGTTTTTTTTTGTATTTATCGCTTTATTTTACTCAATTTTTATTCGATATGTAAAGCAGTATACGTACCACGGATGTAACATCAATAACAACCTCGGAAAGGTACCGCCCTCGCTCCGCTCGGGCGTTAAAAAACCTCGGTTGTTATTGATAGCTTACATACCTAAGTACGTAATCTACTATTCCCTGTAAATATCTATAATATTATGGTCTGCATTAAATCACCTGCCAAGCGTGATAAATGGCCAATATTACCAAATCGGGGATTTTTTTTGGCCAGCAGTGCACTATTTTTACACGACTGCCGAACCAAAAAAAGAAGTGTAATGTTTTTAGGGTTCATGTATGTATGTATTTATGTGCGTTTCTTTAAAGGACTGTAACTCGATAATGACTGAACAGATTCGAATGGAAATTGTTTGAGAAGAATCCTTGTAACATCCTGAGTGACATAGGCTAGGTTTTGCCTAAGAAAACATAATGTTAACAAGAAAATTATCAATTTTTACTTTTTACTACCAACGCAGGCGTGTTTTTTAATTTTTTTTTTCTTTTGTTGTTGGTGTATGTTTAGTACTTAGTGAATGTTTACTATTCTGTAGAAATTGACCACATTATAGTAATTTTGAACACTAGTTTTAATCAAACACTAAGCGATATTAATAATGTAAATTTTTGTACAAATTTGATATTAAACAAGCAAGTGAAATGAAACAAGTAAAAAAAACACGCTAATCATATTTGTAATGATATTTTTAAATAGTCCAGTCGTGTGATGCCGGCTTAGAATAGCATCACCCCACATCCTTCCCACGGGTGTCGTAAGAGGCGACTAAGGGACTCGAGAGTATTAGTGTATTACAACTTTTAGGCGACAGGCTGACAACCTGTCACTATAGTGATACACATGTTTTCTGAAACAACCTTGGAAAACAATCCTCAAAAATGTCAGACATGGCGATAGCGACCGTATTCTTGCGGCCGTTAACGCTCTGCCTACCCCGCAAGGGATAAAGGCGTGATATGTGTGTGTGTGTGTGTGTGTGTGTTTTTAAATACTAAGTAGGTATTTCCAATCCAATATATTTTCATCATTATAAATTATTTCAATTTCTTTCCCAGACTTGGGTTTTAAGGTCGCACAGTCTGGATTACAAGTTCCAATAAGTAATACGCTTGAGAAAATACCAAATTTCGAAGTAAATAACTTTACAACTGAAATGGGGCACTTGAAGTATTTCGACCAATAATTGATTGAGTGGTAGACCTCTGCAAAGGAGCATGAAGTTCTTCAGAAGCCATTTAGCGGTTTGATTTGTGGGTCTCTAGGGGTTTTTTAGGGTCCCATACACAAAGGGTCAAAATGGGACCCTCAATAGTGAGACTTAGGCGTATATTTATACACCGTACTCAACTCTGAGATCGATCTTGAGTGCGACTTTTAGATGCTGTTAGTATTGGCTGACATTTGTCAAAACCTCTCTTGAGATCTATCTCAGAGTTGAGTTCGATTTATAAATACGGACCTTAGTCTGTCCGTCACCAGACTATATCTTATGAACCGAGAGAGAAGGGTAAATTTTTAATAGGTCAACAACAAATATATCTTCAAATATATCTACAGCACATATATCTGTTGCCGTTATAGGCAAAAATACAAAATATTTTTTAATGGGTCGCCTTTACAAAGGACGTGTTTTGTTGCTTATTTTTATGGATATATTTATATTATTATGATAACTAAACAATATTTTGCAGATCAGGCATTTCTGTTGCCTTGGTAACATTTTATTCATAAAACAATATCTATTTTCGCAAATTTTTATAAATATTTGTACGGTTACTTTTGTGCGCAAGTTCTACTCGCACTTGGCCGGTTTCTATATATACGAAGTGGCCTATGTATATGTACTTACATGTTTTTCTATTTTGTACATACTTAATAGGTACTATCGCCATACGTAGCCGTCTGATGCCGGCTTAGAATAGCATCACCCTATTTCTTACACGTGGATGTCGTAATAGGCGACTAAGGGACTCAAGCTCAAGGGTTTCATGTGTATTACAACCTGTCATTACAGTGATACACGAATCATCTGAAAGGGCCCCCAATATTTATCATAAGTGGCGATGGCGGCCGTATTTTTTCGCTTGTTAACGCTCTGCCTACCCCGCCTGGGACAAAGGCGTGATATGTGAATGTATCGCCATACGCCAGCGCAGCAACCTACTTATTTAAGTGGCCAAATCATACTGGTTTTATAAACAAACACTATGATAAACCAGTATACGTTGAATCCATGAATGAAACCTTCGAGTATGCATGCCTTGACTTGGCCACAGATAATATAATACTACTAGAGTAGTACAGATACCTAACGTCATAGAGGGAGTCCGATTGCCCTAAGACGGCTATTGGCGGGCTATTTGATATGTCGACACAGCGCGTGCGTTGCTAGCGACATCTAGGTTTTTTATTGGATACTTCGTATTGCCGTCATTTGTATTGAAAAATATTGCAAAAATGTGAATAATTCGCGTGGTTTCCGTCTCAAAACATCTTAAATAATGTATTTATAAATTTCCAATACATTGTTTTTGTAAATTATATTATATTTCGGACTCTTTAAGTTACATTCGCTACCCGTATCGCCATCTATTGATTTTTTTCTGGACTAATTTCCTTTAGTTAGGAATGAGACTCCATGATTTGGTGAAACATGAAGTACCTCTTGCTTAATTATTGTACCAACCTGACTACCATGGTTGTCGGAAATAAATATATTTAATTAAGAAGTTTTTGAATTTTGAGTCCCTTAGTCGCCTCTTACGACACCCGCAGGAAAGAAATGGGGTGATGCTATTGTAAACCGGCATCACAGTAAGAATAACAACAGTAAGAAATACTTTATTCAGTGCCACTTAGTAGATCTATACGCTCTTTTTCAACAACTGGAACTACATTAATTATATCGCAACTCAGAGCTAAGGCAATAAAAAATCCTAGCCACGAACTGGAGCGTATTATTGTCGCAAACAAAGGGCATAGTGCTTCGCCACGAAAACAATAGCTGCCTCTGATTTCGGCTAGTGCTGATGAGGATTTCCTTCCTCTTGTTCATACTGCGGTAGATCCGCAATTATCTGTTTTTTTTATATTTTACATGCAGGAATCTGCTAATAATTTGTTTTTTTCTCACTCTCTACTTACCCTTAGGGTACCTTATACATATACAAGGTGTAAGGTACTTGTACTACCTTCTTTTCAAGGAGTAAATCAGCCCATGAAGATTAACAACTTTCCCCATGGGACATACAAAGTATAGTGACTGAGTCTGGTTGTATGTAAGGTCCAAAATTTTTTACGTACCTATTTCGAAATATTTTCCTTGGGGAAAGTTGTTCAGTTTCATGGGCTGGTTCACTATATAAATACAGAATGTTAAAAAATTTTGCTGCAAATATTTTAAGGGGTGAACCAGCCCATGAAACTGAACAACTTTCCCCAAGGAACACAGGCCGAAATATGAGAATTTTTTTTGGACATCCCGTACAAATCCGCTCACTCTTAAAATATTTGCAGCTAATATTTTTACACCTTGAATTATATGGAAATAGATAGACGTATATATTAGCATACTTAGTATTTTCTGCGCTATGTACTTCAGCGATTGGAAAAAGCCTGCATTATGTATGAAACTCGACGACAAATATATTCAATGAATAATAAATAATTATGTTAACCGTACATTTCAAAGAATTATCTCCTCTTCTTACATTTTGCTGTTGTATACAGGATGTTAGGGACAGCGTCCCGAATACTGATAGGGTGCAAGCAGACCATGAAATTGAACAACTTTCCCCTGGGAGCATATAACAGGAAACGACAAAAAAAAATCGACCTCTCATACAAAATCGCGACCAGCTGACTGCATTTACTATGGGAAACGTTTCCTAACGTATGTTCCTAGGGGAAAGTTGTTCAGTTTCATGGTCTGCTTGCAACCTATCAGTATTCGGGACGCTGTCCCTAACACCCTGTATATCTATCTACTAGAAGGAAATTCTATGCGATCAGCAAGTAAAAACTACATTTAAAACGTTATTTTCTATGATTTTCTTTACCGTATATTGGGCCGGATCTTCTTAATTGAAGAAACCTATGTTCGACCCATCTCTATCATAAATCAAATCATATCAAAATGCCGTGTGATGCTGGCTTACAATAGCATCACCCCACATCCTTCCTGCGGGTGTCGTATCGTAAGAGGCGACTAAGGGACTCGAGAGTATTGGTGTATTACAATTTATAGGCGACAGGCTAGCAACCCGTCACTATAGTGATACATGTTTTCTGAAACAACCTCGGAAAACAATCCTCAAAAATGTCAGACGTTGCGATAGCGACCGTGTTCTTACGGCCGTTAACCCTGTGCCTACCCCGCAAGGGATAAAGGCGCGATATATGTATGCAGGCTGCCCAGGATAGGGAAAAGTGGAGGAAAGAGAGGGAGGCCTTTGCCCTGCAGTGGGACATGTCTGGCTCAAAATAAAATAATAATAATAATATGTTTGCATGTATGTATGTTTATCAAACCGCATATTAGTGGTAGCTGTAGGGACCGTAAAGGGAGCTAATTACTAACTACGAGTTCCTAACTATGACTGATTAATTTGGTTTCGTGAACTAATAAGGTGTGTGCTAATTACTGACAAAGTCGAGAGCAACGTGGTTAGCACCCCTGGCTGCCACGGCAAGGCGCGTGGGTTCGATCCCTAAAATACAAATATAATTCTCATCAGAAATATTAAGACACTTTCGTTGCGCCTTTATAATTTGTTAAAACGCGAAATTTATGAAAAACTATTTTGAATTTGGGACATTTTCATTAAGATTTATAAACCATTTTTTACGCTCTCCACATGATATCAGACATTTATTCCAAAATAAACACATTTTTAAATGATATTTTTAAGCTTGCATGTTGCAAGATGTTCCAGTTTTATTTAATGAGAAGTGCATTTTAGTATCCATAGTACTCTACTCTAGTAGTAATTATAATATCTGTGTCATAGTACAACTTCTGCTTATTTTGAGAGAAGTAGCGTTGCGTGTACTAAAAATAATAATAAATCCATGTATGATGATGATCTCTCCGACCGATTTCGGCCATGGCGACCACTTCGACTCCTAAGATCGGCGCTGATGCGCCCGGAGATGGCTATTGTATCCCTTTTTGGCAGTAAACTCCCGTGCACAGTGTGGACACGTGAGTATGCCATTTACATAATTATAGTTAATGGCGACGGGTAGACGTATGCTTATGATGTGTACCGCAGCTTAGATTATTTCTACACCTTTCTGTCAAAATATTTCACTTGATAAAACCCGGTTTGACACGTCCGAAGTCTACTCCCGCGCGAGATAAGTCTCTCTACGTGGCGCATCATAATAAGCCTACTAGTATGACATTTTTGACTATGTTACGAGAATGCTTTGCAGTAAATTGAGTAGCCGTGTTATGCCGGCTTAGAATAGCATCACCCTATGTCTACCCGTGGGTGTCGTAAAAAGCGTCTAAGAGATGAATTCATGGAACGGCGTTCTCTGTGAGCATCTACGATATGAATCCAACCTTAAACTTTTCTTTACGCAGGTATAGCTTGACCATAAAGAGTAGATAAAAAATAAGGGCGCCACTTTCTTCGCGGTCTGTTAAATCTGACAGATAACGCTTAACTATTTTTCATACAAATTTTTAGTTCAATTTTATTTCATTTCTACTCTTTCTGGCCAAGCTATACTTACATTTCGACCGTAGTTTGAGTACCTAATGTTTTAAGTACCTACTTTCCCGGAATTCTTTGATGTGGGACCCTCAAAGAACCCAATTTGTGACTTTCAAATTAAGAACGCTAATTACCAGGTGTGGAAAGGCCAGTTGCGGTAAAAATGTTAAATAATAATAATAATAATAATAACCCCCCCAAGGGAGTAACCTTGCCGTGGTGGGGGGGCTTAAGGAGAGGCAGCACTATAATTGCGTCTGAACATCAGACAAGACAAATTATTACAAATGTATGGCACTACATAAATATCCAATATTACCAAGATATTACCCTCTCCGAACGAATTACTCCCAATCTCAAACCCTCATGGAGCAAAGTAAACGTATGTATAATCTTCGGCCGCTACCCGGGGGTCGCCGGGGCGCATCTGGAGCCGGTGCTGGATGCTTCAGTTTACGGGACACCGGTGACGAGGAGTTGAGCAGGCGGACTCCCGTCACACAAAATGTTACAGCCGGACGTCGGGAGCTGAACAGGCGGGCTCGCGACGAAGATGCGACAGCTGAATCTTCGGGCGATGATACAAGGTCACTATTCTCATCGATCCCTTCGACTCGCCCCTCTTACATGACAAGGCGAACATCTACCTTGTCATCATCAAGTACGCTCACTGGTGTTGTGCAAGAAGTCAAGGACGACTTAGTGCTTGCACCCACCTTGAGCTCTTCAATTGCTCGCAGGCGATGGACACCTGAAATGAACATGTTCATACTGCGAACCTACCTTCAACTTACTGCACTTGATACTGACACCAAAACATATCTAGAGCCGTTACATTTAAAATTTATTGAAAAATATCCATCCATGGAAGTAAGTCGACAGCGAGTAGGTGACCAACGCAGGGCCATCATTCGCAATAAATTACTCCCGAAAAGTACAATAGATCAAATTTACAAAGATGTCAAGGAGGAGTTGGATAATTTCGGACGAAGTGCTTCCAATCTCCAACATCACACAAATGCACTGATACCTCCCTATTCTAACTCAACACACACACACCCAGCCGCTTCAAGCACATCACTTAATGCACACTCCTCACAAAACACAACTAGGATGAGATGGACTAATGAATACAATGAAACGATTATGCGCGCATATTATTCATTGACACTACTAGGTACAAATAGAACTACTTACCGAAAACCACTGCATGAAGCTTTTGTAGCCGCGTTCCCATCACTCTCACACGTTACTGAACAACGAGTGTCTGATCAGCTAAGGGCGATCATAAACAACAAATATATTAGTAAAGATAGATTAAACGTAATAAAACAACAAGTAGCCGATGAACTTTCACTAGATATTGCTACATCTAATGGTCACAATGACAATGAGAATCTTGTATCTGAGGAACCTAACCAAGAGACAACTGAACCCACATTCCTAAATGACATTGAGCTTCTTATTCCAGACGAACCCGTAACTGACCAACAGACTACTAAGAGAGACTTATTAATAGACGAAACTTTCAAGAAAACATTTGAACACTTTAAAAATACAGATCCAACAGCGAGAAGCTTTATACCAAAGCAAAAAACATCAAAAAGACTTGCAAGAATAGTAGATTATATAAATACAGTAACACTCCCTGAAAATGTAAATTTAGACACTGATTTTATGACCCTACAAACAAATATGTATTGTGCAGCATGGACAGCTGCCAAAATTAATGGCGCCAAAATCTCACTGGAACCCATTGATAGGTCTCGACCAGCAAAAAAAGAAAACAAACCTCATTGGCAAAGACGGTTAGAACGGCGAATTGACGATTTACGTACAAAAATAGCCAGACTGACGCATTTCATCAATGGGACTAGAAGCTTACATCTAAAACAACAAGTAGAGGGAATAGTAGAACAATATAAAATGCACTCCGTACACGAGGAACCAAACACACAGCTCACACACACACTCGACACACTCAAACAAAAACTTGCAGTTACCACAGGACGGCTTCGCAGATATAAAGCGTGCACATTAAGAAAACAGCAGAATAACCAATTTATTAATAACGAAAGACAGTTTTACCGTAATTTAAGACAGGACACAAACAACACCCAAGACCCTAGCAGTGCTAATCATACAAATCTCACACCAGACCCTGAAGATTTACGAGCTTTTTGGGCTGGAATATGGGAACAACCAGTACAACATAACACAGAGGCAGAATGGATACAAATAGAAACAGAACACCATAGTACAACCACTCACATGAGTTTTGATCACATTCCTGTTGATACATATCAAAAATTTTTACGGAACCTTCATAACTGGAAGGCACCAGGATCAGACAATATACACAGTTACTGGTATAAGAAATTCTCAAGTATACAGGGCTACTTACTTAATATGTTTATTGAAGACACGAGCACAATACCGTCATACATCACTGTAGGAACCACATTTATGATACCAAAAGACCGCAATGATTCATCTAATCCCGCAAAATACAGACCAATTACTTGCTTACAAACCCTATACAAAATCCTTACAGCCTGCATATCCGAACTCATATATAAACACGTAGACGACAATAAAATTTTAGCTGAACAGCAAAAAGGCTGCCGAAAATTCAGCCAAGGCTGTAAAGAACAGCTGGTTATTGACTCTGTCATTTTAAAACAGGTACAAAAAACTAAATCGGACCTATATAGCATGTACATCGACTACAGAAAAGCGTACGACTCTGTTCCCCATTCTTGGCTATTAGAAATACTCGACATCTACAAGATACATCCAAAAATTGTCACTTTCTTAAAGACCGCCATGGAAAACTGGATGACAAAACTTAAACTCACGACCCCTACAAAAACAATTGAAACAGAATCGATAAAAATACAACGAGGCTTATTTCAGGGGGACGCACTTAGTCCACTGTGGTTCTGTCTTGCTTTGAATCCCCTCTCCAACATACTTAATTCAACCCCATTAGGATACCAGCTAACTTACGCAGAAAACGAAGAACATACAGACAGACGACAGACTATAAACCATCTCCTCTACATGGACGACATAAAGCTGTATGCGCATAATGAAGAACAACTTTACCAATTAGCTAATTTGACAGAACTATTTACCTGTGATATAAAGATGGAGTTTGGCATAGAAAAATGCAAAATTAATTCAATCAAAGCGGGACAGAGTAACAAACACAATTATACCCTAGAATCTGGACAAAACATAGAATCGTTAGATGGACAGGAAACATACAAATACCTAGGCTACCACCAATCTCTGCAAATTAATTACAAAGAAATTAAAGAAAAACTAAAACAGCTATTTAGACACCGACTAAACTCTATATTAAGAACACAATTACATTCACGGAATACTTTTAAAGCAATCAACACCTTTGCTATACCTATCCTCACCTATTCCTTTGGCATAATTAACTGGACAAAATCTGACTTAAAGGCTTTACAACGCACAATAAATACAACATTGACCAAATTCCGGAAACACCATCCAAGATCATGTCTTCAAAGACTGACACTACCTCGAAAGGAGGGAGGAAGAGGATTGACCGACATAACTAACCTACACAACAGACAGATCACTACTCTCAGAAAATACTTTTTCAACAAGGCAGAATCATCTACTCTCCATAAAGCAATAACACAAAATGACCATAAATCAACACCACTAAACTTGAACGACACCACGACACAAAACAACGAACAGCTAACAGACGACAAAACAAAAACGACCGAATGGGCTAGAAAGTCTCTACATGGACGACATCACCATGACCTGAGCCAAACAAATGTCGACAAAGAGGCGTCGAACGCATGGCTCACCCATGGTGAGTTGTTTCCGGAGACTGAAGGCTTCATAATGGCCATACAAGACCAAGTTATTGAAACTAAAAATTACCGAAAACATATAACCAAAACCCTAACTAATGACACATGTAGAAAATGCAATAGTTGCCCCGAAACCATTCAGCACATAACCAGCGCTTGCAAATCAATAGCCCAGACTGACTATAAACACAGGCATGACCAGGTAGCAAATATTATTCATCAAAAACTTGCCTACAGACATGACTTGATTAAATCTGTTCAACCATATTACAAATATAACCCTGAAAGTGTATTACAAAACTCGACAACTAAACTTTATTTCGACCGTGCCATTCTCACAGACCGCACAATACATTATAACAGACCTGACATCAGGTTAATTGACAAGACTAACAAAACCGGCTATTTAATAGACATTGCTGTCCCCAACACTCATAACCTACAAACTACAATATCTGAAAAGCTCACTAAATATATAGAACTAAAAGATGAGATAATGCGAATTTGGCACCTCCAAAAAGTTACGATAGTCCCAGTTGTACTATCGGCGACAGGTGTAATCCCAAAACAGCTTCACCAGTCACTAAACACGCTAAACCTCTCACCCAACACGTACTATCTTCTACAGAAGGCAGTAATTTTAAATACATGCCGCATAGTGCGTAAATTTTTACAAACCGAACAAAGCATTAGCCCTATTCCCCAGGCAGTCACACTTAGAACATCACAATCAAACACACATAATACACCTACAGTCACACAACCTGACACACAAAACGCTCTGACAATCACGCGACGTGACATATTAAACACACCAGCATTCACGCGACCTGACTCACAAAACACACCGACAATTATGCCACCTAACACACAAAACAGACAAACAATCACGGTAACTGACACACCGAACTCACAGACAATCACACAACCTGACACACAAAACACAGTCATGAGAGCTGACACACTAGATAAACATATTTTAAATCCTGATATGCACTTGGCTTAGGCCCGTGCATACCAGTTTACCGGTGAAAACCGAGAAAAACTAAAGTTTACCAAAAATAATAATAATAATAATAAATCCTTTTATTTCAGGCAACAAGGCCCATATAAAATAAAATAATACAATACAATATCACTTAAAACTAACACAAATACCATAAATAGACTACAATACTATATCGGCACTTTTCGCGACGGCGACTCACGTTGTACGTTAAATTAAATCTATCTTTATGCAACACTTTTCAAGCGCTTTTTTTTTAATAATAGCTAGCTAGCTATTTTAGCTTTTAAAACTGTCCATATAGTTGGATTCTTCCGATATTCATAGAAATATTTTTATAAAGTTACAACATTCGAGGTCTGTTTGTTTCTATTAATATTTTTAACTGTATTGTTTAAGACTGTTTGTTTCCCAAATATAGAAAAATAAAAAAATAAAAAAATAAAAATTAAACATTTTTCAAAAAGATGTGAAGAAAGAAGAAAAGATGAGAAGAGTGCCCAACCGAACCTGGGACTTCCATATCAGTCAGACAACAACGGTGAGACCGTTAGACCACAGAAAGAAAATTGATACCAACTGAAAGACAAAATTATCGCAAAATCGATAATTTTTATTTACATTATTATACATACATGATAACAAATCACGGCTATTATCCTGGCGGGGTAGGAAGGCGACCGTAAAATATCGTTGTCACCACGTCTGACAAAAAAAATAAATAAAATAAAATAAATAAATATTTATTTATTTCAGGCTCTGGACCCATATTAACAACAAAATACAAAATACCCATATGAACAAAATATAAAACACAATAGGCACTTAAAATAAAATAGGGTTGCTACTGCAAGCACCCAGGTCACTGTCGTCATTATTTACAAATTACTTTTTGTTCTCACTGCCGTGCGAAGACATCCAGTAACGAAGGATGGATGTGTCCAGTGTGTCGTACATGGCTTGTACAATTTCGTTTTGGACGAACCAATTCGCTCCATAAACGAGGCAATCCTGGCACGCATGATGGCGAAAAAGTCAGGGATCCGAGCGTCGGCGAACATGCCCGACGCACTGCAGTATCTAGGCAAACGCATAAGGGTGCGATATGAGTCATTATACTGCACCCTAATGGCACTGTACGAACGCCTATTAAACGCAAACCACAGGTGACACGTATACATATTTTGACAATAGGCCCTAAATAGGGTTTTCTTTACGTCAGAAGTGCACCTGTGGAATCTGCGCGCGAGCATGTTACACCGCACAGCGAGCGCCCTTCTCTCTCGCTCGATGTCTTTATCATCCCTGAGGTCCTCCGTCAGCATGTGCCCCAGGTACCTGAACACAGCCACCCTTCGCACCTCAGCACCATCTAGATAAATCGAGGGCACCGTCTCCGGACCTCTTCCACACCTAAATACAAGCATTTCTGTCTTTTTGACATTATATTTGAGGCCATGTTCCATAGCATACCGCTCACAAACATACAGAAGCTTCCTTAGGCCTGCAATCGAGGGGCTGAGTAACACCATATCGTCGGCATAGCTTAAGTTGTTTGTGCATACACCCGCCACGTGACAGCCAATTCTGGTGTCCCTCAGTTCCTCGATAAGGCCATTCACGTAGATGTTGAACAAGTCCGGAGACGTGAGCCCACCTTGGTGTACCACAGTCTAGCCTAAACACGTTAGACTCTGTGTCGCCCCATTTAACCATATTCGTTTGGTTCCCATACCAGTGCTTCAACAGATTCAAGATGTCATCTGAGACCCCAGCCGCCCTAAGTTTTGACCACAGCAAATCGTAATTTACCAGGTCAAATGCTCGACTAAGGTCTAGGAAGCAAGCATATACGCTAGTTTCCCTGTTTGTATAATATTTTACTGTGTTTTTAAGACAGAAAATTGCTGAGTCTGTCGAAACACCGGCACGGAAACCAAACTGAGCATCGCTTATATCTACTTCCTTCATCATGTGTGGATGAATAAGGCGTTCTAAAACCTTCCCAATTACAGTCCCTAATGAGATGGGCCTATAATTCCCTACTAATGAAAGGTCACCAGTTTTGTTCTTAGGGACTGGGACAACTACAGTTCGCATCAAAGATCTCGGTAAGTAGCCAAATCTAAGGCAGACGTTAAATAGTTCAGACAGCACTCTACGTATGTAGCTAAAGTTTGAGGGTCGCTTCAGATAAGTCGTGTATCACTATAGTAACAGGTTGTCAGCCTGTCGCCTAAAATTGCAATACACATGGGACCCTCGAGTCCCTTAGTCGGCCTCTACGACACCCACGGGAAAGAAACGGGGTGATGCTATTCTAAGCCGGCATCATACGGTAAATTATTATCCCTATGAAATAAACTAACGACACTAGAGTTCAGCGGGTTGTCCGTCTATTTGGTAACCCATATGATGAATAATGAATAACGAACAACATGGTTAAAAATGTTCAAAACATATTTTTTTGTAGCTAGATACCTACATCTAGACACTTGGTAGCGTGTCCAGCCAAGTTCCAGCAAAGAACTTGCGGGCCGCACCCTGTGTTATACAAGAACCATTTGGAACAAACCATTTGGGTACAGGAACAAATATTCCAAAAATAAATGTGTATATACGCAGGAAAAGTCTAACTAAAATATATGATTTTTCAGTTTTATCACAAAACACTACAAAAAATGTGAATACAAACTTACACTTGCAGCTAAAAATCTAATGTAAGGCGCATCGCACCCTTAACGCACGACGGACCGCTAAAATATCGCAGCGTTCTGTACTCCCCATACTACCGCACTCGACAGACGACGCTGCAAAAGCGCTGCGTCGACAGCGGTTGACCGGTTTTAGAATAGGGATTGACATTTCTAGTATGGATCTGACAGAACGCTGCAAAATTTTAGCGGTCCGTCGTGCAATAAGTGTGCGATCCGTCTTAGGCTGCTCGAAATTTTTGTTAGTTTGTTTTACTTCAGTATACAATATTAGAAGAATTTATACTAAATAAATTTCAGGTCTGTCAATTGAACTTGGAACTATAAACATAATCACCACTTTTAAGTTAAACATGGAACTTGGCAACCAATTTTCACATTTATGTTTTCGTTTGGATTTATTTTACCATTCAGAGTTGTTTAGAGCCCCTTGTCTTGTATCTATTGTCCGAAGATAATGGCAAGAAAATGTAGCTGTTTTCCGGAACATGAACACAGAACAGAAACGAAAATATGAAAACATAAAGGAAAAACATTTATTATGAAAAAAACACGAATTTTTGTCTGTTGTTTTATGAAGCTAAGGTTGTTTTGTGTAGCTTTTGTATGTACGTGACACATTTAGTTCAAAATGATATCAGTAAAACTAGATTTTTCAACTTCAAGAAGGTTTTTAAGATAGGTTACCTACTTGTTAAAAAGAAATAATACACGACCTTGCTTAAATTGTGTTAATTTTGTTTACGTTTCCGTTCACCTACCCCGCAAGGGATAAAGGCGGGATGTACATGCAAATGTGTGCGTTTATTGGCCATTCCCTCATGTGGGGTCAATGTACGGAATAATGTATCACTGGATTCGTCGACAAACTCTGTGTATATTTAAATTAGAGCAAGGAAATGCTACAAAGAGATCCATACAAACATCAGACTGAATCCAAAAAAACTTGACTGAAGAAAGGCCCTTCGACATAGTTGTGTAATTACCGCTGTCTAAATAATAGTAAACAAATGGGACCAACGGTGCCCTCCGAAACACGTTTTCAATTTCCATTTGTCTTACCGACAATCAGATGGTTCTGCCTGCAACGTTCTTACTAAACTAGGAAAAAAATCACAGAGAGACCAACTTTGTGACTGCCCACCGAGAACCTTGTCTCGAACGTGTGAAAGGCAGTCATAGCACTGCGCCATATCGCTCGTTTAAGAAAGATCTTTACAATGAGTCCTGCTTTTTCGTGAGTGCCACTGTGGAACATCGATTTATAAGACGTTATCTTGTAAAAAGACCATTGGACGAAGATCCGTCTGCTAGTTATTTGTATTAGTACCGTATCGCCCTCTCTGAAGTTTCTTCGCTCTACGGAATTTAAGTGCACCTTAGATGCGACTAGCTTCACAGGTTTATACCCAGGAGATATTGGTTCGTTACACCTCCACTTTAAAAGTCTTTACAGTATGTACGGAGCTTTATGTGGACCGTAATACAGAATTTATCCGACAAAATATTTTATATTATTTGTTACCAGTACCGTGTATTATCAAATTACAGTTTACAGGTAAAAGTTCTTGCGTACAGCTTGACCATAAAGAAGAGATAAAAAAGGAGGGGGCCACTTACTTCGCGATCTGTCATATCTGACAGATAACGCTTAACTATGGCCACAATTTTTCATACACAAAATTTAGTTCCATTTTATTTAATTTCTACTCTTTCTGACCAAGCTAATGTGGGTCGTAACATAATGGCTAGCTACGCGATATACATCGAATTTCACCTGTAAGCTTATACTTATACTGCAGCTTATATAGTTTGATAATGTTGGGCACTAGTGTGATATATCAGAGTAAAAAAACAAGCTGAAAATATTTTAAATCAGCTCATGAAAATCAACAAGGAACAAAATTTCGATAAAATTGTATTAATTTGAGTTGTGTGTGTTAATGTGTGCGTGTGTGTGTGTGTGTGTGTGTGGCTGATTATGATATAGTTACATGCGTTTCCAGAAAGCGCTAGGTACTCGTAAACTATCATCGAAATGCGTGCGCGTTCGGTGGACCGCACACGAGCGCTAAAATATCGCAACGGACTGTCAGAAGAGAGAGAGAGAGAGATTTGGATATTGCGTGTTTTTGCAAATAAACCTTATTTACACACTTGAAAATATTTTTAACTACACGAGTGAGTTAGTATCTGATTGGCATACCTACATATTTGGCATAAACTAAAGGCAGAACCGTGCCAATGTTTGGGCTTAATTCTTGCATGGAAAACCTACCCCTGGGAAGAGATAAAAAAGGAGGGGGCCACTTACTTCGCGATCTGTCATATCTGACAGATAACGCTTAACTATGGCCACAATTTTTCATACACAAAATTTAGTTCCATTTTATTTAATTTCTACTCTTTCTGACCAAGCTAATGTGGGTCGTAACATAATGGCTAGCTACGCGATATACATCGAATTTCACCTGTAAGCTTATACTTATACTGCAGCTTATATAGTTTGATAATGTTGGGCACTAGTGTGATATATCAGAGTAAAAAAACAAGCTGAAAATATTTTAAATCAGCTCATGAAAATCAACAAGGAACAAAATTTCGATAAAATTGTATTAATTTGAGTTGTGTGTGTTAATGTGTGCGTGTGTGTGTGTGTGTGTGTGTGGCTGATTATGATATAGTTACATGCGTTTCCAGAAAGCGCTAGGTACTCGTAAACTATCATCGAAATGCGTGCGCGTTCGGTGGACCGCACACGAGCGCTAAAATATCGCAACGGACTGTCAGAAGAGAGAGAGAGAGAGATTTGGATATTGCGTGTTTTTGCAAATAAACCTTATTTACACACTTGAAAATATTTTTAACTACACGAGTGAGTTAGTATCTGATTGGCATACCTACATATTTGGCATAAACTAAAGGCAGAACCGTGCCAATGTTTGGGCTTAATTCTTGCATGGAAAACCTACCCCTGGGCACTTACCTTGGCTGTGCTCTATATTTACCCCCCCCCCCCCCACTCCCCACCCCTTGCCACCTACGTCTTTAACCTCCACAAAAATAAAAGAATTTATCGCTTTAAACTAGAAGCGACATTAAGCGTCTAGAGCTTAGAATTCTATAGTGTTAAATCTGAACAACTTAAGTGTGATTTTTAATATGAAATAAGTATTCTGACTTTGCATATCTTTACTATCTAAAATGAAAAAATATCTATTTTATTCAGTGTTACACACTTCCAAACTTTAAATGAACAAAAATAATTAAGGTAACAAAAATAACCGAGAAATGGTTACAATTTGACCAAATCTCTAGGCCTTTGCTAAATGCCCATAATTTTCAAACTTCACGGGAAAACGTTACTTTTTAAATTTTTCTAATAATGGTTACAATCAATCCTATCATCCCGATTCGGCTTGAGGTTAAGTTCTGGGACACTCTGTGTAGTGTGTTAGGAACACCATTTCGAGCCAATGTAAAGTTTTTAGTTCCATTTTATTTAATTTCTACTCTTTCTGGCCAAGCTATATTAGCAGGAAAAGCTTCCCTCCACCTAAGGTCCGTCCACAGGAAATTACGACCAGAAAGAGACTTCTACTCAACCACAGTTCATGTTTCTGTTCTTCCCCCCCCCCTAAGGTCCGTCCACAGGAAAAAGGCTTGTTTCCTGACAGGTCAAATGAGCTACTTTTTAAAACGATCTAAAACGGCATATTGTATGAAGAATTAGAAGTATGACGTCACGCCCTAAGTATTTGGATTGCATTGAAACACTTACTTTTACACTATTTTTCTGTTTGTTAATTCAAACTTTGAATATTTCGAAAAATGATGAATGAAGTCCGTAGTATTTTTGGACAATAGTTTTAAGCGTACAACTGTTATATTTTTTAATGAGTAAACTAGCCAATTACCACCAGAAAGAGACTTCTACTGAACCACAGTTCATGTTTCTGTTCTTCCCCCTTCCTAAGGTCCGTCCACAGGAAATTATTACCAGAAAGAGACTTCTACTGAACCACAGTTCAAGTTTCTGTGCTGCCCCCTACGGCTCTGGTAACGTCCACAGGAAATTACCACCTTTGTGCACTTACTGCTCAGAGGTTTAAACTCCCTCAAATTGAACCGTTTTCTACACGGCGTTTTACTTTGTATCGGGAAGCAGGATTTACGATGGATCGGTTTTTCTTTTTTTTATTTGTGGCGTCACATCTCATGGGTCGAGACGTAGTTTGCCAATGTCAAAGTAGTCAAGTAAGGTTAGTCAAAGTAAAGTGAAGTTTGTGCCATTACGCCGAGGGAGAGTATACAACACAGTGATCCTAGTCTGACAACTAGGGGCTGTGTTGTGCAAAATTATGTAGTATAAAAAACTCGATAGTAAAATTTTCTACACCACGTGGTGACCGCTCGTCACTATTGCACAATGCCGAATATATACATGAACTATAATTTCCTATTTAATGATCACTTTCAGAATAGTTTGTTGCTTAATACACTATCAGAATTATTCACCAAACACTCAAATGGTCTCAAATCAAGCTATAACCAATACGCGACCCGCCATGATGAAATATATAAACGAGCGACCACTCATGGATTGGTTTGAGATTTAACCCACATTTGACAGTAGTAAAGCGACTGCGACACAAGGTTCCGAGTTCGAATCTCAGTGGGTCACTAACAAGGTTGATATTTATCACATTTTGAATTTGTTCCCAGTGTGGTTAGGACATTGCGGGCTGAACCACCCGATTGTCTGTAATATAGATGGTTCCATGTTTCGGATCACACGTTGAGCCGTAAGCAAGTTCATTGGGTAACGAAAAAGTTTATTCATAGAAGATCAGTGAGCCGATTGGGTTTTTTGTAAGGTACGTGGAAATGAAATCTCGTTTCCCACCATTTATTTAGTCGTTTATTGTACACAGTAAAAGACAGGGGACACAACAAAAGAACAATCCACAACAGGTCAACTTACGTCTGGAAAGGACCCATATACTCCGTAGGGAAAGTTTTTCGGTTTCTGTCTGCAATCTTCTTGGTCCACCGTCCCACTCGGTATTTCCACATCGTTATCAAACCGTAACATTCGCTGAAATTGCCTGTAAAAGGACACAAATATTACTTCTCGCCGCGATTTTCTCCAAGTTGCAACCGTAACGTTATACAGCTACTTTGTAACGACATTCACAGTTATAGAGCTACTTTGTAAAGTCGTTTTGAAGTATTAGAACTGTCATAACAGAGCGGCGATATAGTTTTATCTGTGTCTAAGTTTTATCGTATTTGTCCAAGTCTAAAGCTGGACTAATCCGATTGACAGATCGGTTAAAAGTTCTAAGCTGGGTTTAGAAATGATGCGGATCGCACACTTAACGCATGACAGAGCGCTAAAATAACGCAGCGGTCTGTCAGATCCATACAGGTAATGTCAATCCCCATGATAAAACCGCTCAACCGCTGAGGACGCAGCGCTTCTTCTTCTTCTTTCCGTGTGGGACACCGAGTCGTCCAATTTGATCCAATCCAATCCAACAAAACAAATCGACCGCTGCGATATTTTAACGCTCTGTCGTGCGTTTGTGCGATCGGCCGATTCTACTGGGCGATATCGACGATTGACTGTCATGAAAACGCTTTATTTATGTTTTGTCCTGTAAAATTTCTTGAGTACATAAATGATTAAATATAAGAATATGCTACAAACTGTTTTGTTTTGCCTGTTACAATTTTCCAACTATACGTACAAAGTGCAAAACTTCACAGTAATTGTTCCGTAAACTCGCGAGGTAGCGAATTTCCTTTAAGTTTAATTATTGTGCAAGTTACACGCGCTGCTTGCCGCACGCTACACAGGCTAGGCGGATCGCACACTTGACGCACAACGGAGCGCTAAAATATAGTCGGATCCATACCAGAAACGTCCCTCCCCATACTAAAACCGCTCTCGACGGACGACACTGTAAAAGCGCTGCGATGACAGCGGTTGAATGGTTTTAGTATGGGGATTGACATTTCTAGTATGGATCTGACAGACCGCTGCGATATTTTTTCGTGCGTCAAGTGTGCGATCTGCCTAAGTTGAACTAAACACAACTTTAGGCTGCGTTTCCACCAGAGCTGTGCTAAGCAAATGTCCCGTACGCGGATGATAGCTGTTCTGTGGAAATATATAGGGGTTTCCACCACAGCTGTGTGTAATGTCTCCTACGGGGATGCGTAGCGGAGCTGTCAAAATGCGCATTAATTTGCGGTGCGACGATGCGTTGAGAAGCTGTGAAATGTATGAGCGGGGGATATGCGGTGTAGTGGAGGTTCCTCGCAGCACATTTCTAGCATTCCTCGCAACACATCCGTCGCAACACCCTCTCACACATTTTTCGCTTGTTTTGTATATTCACCTCGTTTCGGTAAACCCTTTTCCACCAGATTCAGCTGAGCGAGGCTAGGAGAATGCAGCGATTCTATTGGTGGATTTTTTCCTCACACACCGCTTGACTATCTCGTACAGCTCTTGTGGAAAATCAGCCTTAGGGTCAGTTCACACCGAGACGCGACGCGACGCGACGCTGCGCGCACATTTTTCATAGAGCGACTCAGAATATACTTTATTCACTACACGAAAAGATACACATTACATTGTGAGCATTCAGATTACGTTGCGCCACGCAGCACTGCACCTCGAGGTGCCTCGCGGCGTAGCGCGACGTATCGTGACGCAGCGGTGCATCGCCGGTACAGCGAGGCGTCGTCCTGCTACGATTCTAAGATGCGCCTCGCGACGTTGCGATGCGTCTCGCAACGACGCGCGGCGTAGCGCGAAACCATCTCGGTTATTATAGCGTCCGTTTGACGGACGTCAAAAATGCGCTGTGTTGGACGTTGAGTATGAAAGAGGCCTTACATCCCGTATACAGCAGTTACCTACCTAACTCCTAAACGCAGGTAAAATTCTATTTCAGTACAGCACTTACAAAATGAAATAACGTGTTCAACAAACAGGTATTTGTGTGTACAGAATTAAGTAGCATTCCGTGTTGCCTGCGACCTCTCAAACTTGATTTGGAAGATTTGGGACGGGTAAGGGCCTTTCTCCACCTCTCCGACATCCGTCATTTGCCGATCCGTCATTTTCCGATGCGATTTAGCAATATATTACACTACTATACATGCTTTTCCACTCTTCCGGCATCTGTCAATTTCCGATCCGATTTAGAAATCTATTACAATACTATACATGCTGTTCCACTCTTCCGGCATCTGGCATTTATCGATCCAGGAAATTTCCAAACCGAAATATGGATTCTAACGGTCCGGTGACAGACGTACAATAAGTGAGCATATGAAAGGTACTGTTTGAACTCTACAAAAACGTTATTCTACTGTCCGTCTTTTACCGGATAGGTGCAAAAGCGTCATCCGGCATTCAAATATTGTCGGTGGGCTACTTCCGATAACCGGCAGCCGGACCGGATAAATGGAGAAACACTGTAAGAGTTTGGGTAGCCCCCGTTTTCGCCCAAAGAATATATTTTTAAAACATACAGGAACGGTATTGCAAGCAACAAAGGTCAAGTAATAAATATTTATTTCGTTTTTTTTACCGCTGCCTACGCTAAGGTCGCGTTTATTTGTCACGAACTATTCCGCAGTGTTGCCAACTTAGTTGAATTTCCACTAAAGGTCCTTTGGTTCCACAAGGCTACTCCGACATTACTCTGCTCCGATATTACTTGGTGGTTTTGACATGCCTTTTATCGGACAAATTTTGATTTTAGTGGTTATTGGATTTGTTTAGTGAAATTTAATGACATCAGAGTAGTACCAATCGAGAGACTCACGAATGATGATGTTTCGGATGAAAACGACTCATCTGCAGGTAACCTAATAATATTATTTCATCCTTTTTGTTACACAGTGTGTAATTTTTAATGTTATTTCTCCAATGTATGTGTGTTTTAAAAAATTTTTTTCGCGATGCGATGCGACGCGATGCGAACACAATATTTCTTATTAATACTGAAATAAATCTAATTGATGGAAAAAAATAAGCTAAAAAAGATTTTTAGTGGAAAATTTTGCGATTTTTTAACTGATGCGATTTTTGTTAGTGGATTTCTGGTGGTTTTAGAGGTCACTTCGGGAGGGCAACTTGATACTTCGTTGGCAACACTGCTATTCCGCGCATTCGCCGCGTGGAAGCTACACAAGTTTGATGCGGGCAGCCGCACGCCTGTACTTATCATTATCTAGTTTAAACTCTGTTAACATACCCTCAAAGTCCGAATTCATAGCAACCATCCAACCGCGCGGGATTCGCACAGTTTTCGCGTTGGCACGATTGGTGTGGAATTCAATGATGGGATACGGAATAGTGTCACTAATAGTGAATAGCATCACCCCATATCTACCCGTGGGTGTCGTAAACACCGACTAAGGGATGAATCCAGGGAATGGGCAACACCTTCCACTGGGATCGCAATGAAAAACGAAAACGAACGTTTCAGAATTTTGGGTTCGGTGCATCGCACACTTAACGCACGACGGACCGCTAAAATACCGCAGCGGTCTGTCAGATCCATACTAGAAACGTTACTCCCCATACTAAAACCGCACTCGACTTACGACACTGCGAAAGCGCTGCGTCAACAACGTTGAAGTTGTATAGGGATTGACATTTCTAGTATGGATCTGATAGAACGCTGCGATATTTTAGCGGTCCGTCGTGCGTTAAGTGTGCGATCCACCTAAATAAATGTTTAACCATTCCGAACAAGAACAAACCAAGTATGAATACACCGTGCGAATACGTCTTCTATGTAAGTTCGACATCGATCTTGTTCGAAAGATCAAATAGTTGAATTTGACTGGATTCATATTATGTAATCTTATTAATTCCTATTCAAACAGTGTGAGCAAAGACGAATAGGTCACCGCCTACGATTTCAAAATGTCAAGCCACACCTGGTGGTGTGGTGGTATGGTAAGTAGTGGAGACATTGTACCATTTGGCGCCAGCTTAGAATAGCATCCCATCACCCCATTTCTAACCGTAAAAGGAAGGATCTCTCATTTCGTGTGGGACACCGAGTCGTTCAACGACCCGATAAACCTAGGGTCAGAATTTTTCAACCCCCTTCTACAAGTAGCAGGCTTCTAACAGGGTTGGGCCCTAACATCCACCTACATACGAAAGTATCTTGAGCTGATATTTCCGCGTCGTAAATTCTGCTGAACTGGCCCGACCCCAAGATCATTTGACATCGATCTCCAGGGACCGAATAGTTGGACCGGATTCGGTTCGGAAGAGATCGTTTGCTAAATTGACTAGAGACATGGTGGCCGATTCTTGTAATCATACATACATACATATATCACGCCTTTATCCCTTGCGGGGTAGGCAGAGCGATAGCGGCCGTAAGAATACAGCCACTATCGCCACGTCTGACATTTTTGAGGATTGTTTTCCAAGGTTGTTTCAGATAATAGTGACAGGTTGTCAGCCTGTCGCCTAAAAATTGTAATACACAATACCCTCGAGTCCCTTAGTCGCCTCTTACGACAGCCGCGGGAAGGATGTGGGGTGATGCTATTCTAAGCCGGCATCACACGGCACATCATTATCACATCATATCGACGATTTGAAGTGTGATGCCTGCTTCGAATATCATCAACCCACTTCTTCCCACGGGTGTTATAAAAGGCAACTAAAAGACTCGAGGGTTTCATGTGTATTACAATTTTAGGCGACAGGCTGATCTCTCACTACAGTGATACTGTAATTGAGGCCCTCAATACTTGTCAGACGTGGCGATAACGACCGTAAGTTTACAATCGTTAACGCTCTGCCTACCCTGCTTGGGATAAAGGCGTGATTTATGTATGTATCTATTTATCGACAATGCGATGTGACGACCGATGTGGCGGAGTGGTAGTGCGACTGCCTGTAACGCAAAAGGTTCCGCGTTCGACTCTCGGTGGATCACTCACAAAAGTTGATATTTATCATTTTGTGAATTTGTTTCCAGTCAGGTTAGGACATTGCGAGTTGAACCACCCGATTATCCGTAAGAAAAAGGGTTCCGTGTTTCGGATGGCACTATAAGCCATAGGTCGCGGGTTATTATTATTTTTTGGACGGCGGTCGTTACACAACCCTGTCAGATAGATGCCTGCTACTTGTAGAAGGCGGTAAAAAAATTCTGATACATGGTTGGTTGTTATAGGGTTCATTGGGTCGTTGGTCGACTCTAACGGCCAACATAAAAAGAAGAAGAAGATCACATCACCTCCTGGCTTGCCCAGGTTACGCTATAAGGCACGATCTTCTGTTCTGTCATCTTAATCCACTTCCTCTTTCTTTTCCTCATCCGAATCCTCCACCTTCGAGCTTTTTAGTTCCTTTTCCATTTTCTCTTCCTGACCAACCCTGAAATAAGCACATATATAATACATACATACATCACGCCTTTATCTCTTGCGGGGTAGGCAAAGCGTTAACGACCGTAATAATACGGTCGCCATCGCCATGTCTGACATTTTTGAGGATTGTTTTCCAAGGTTTTTTCAGAAAATATGTGCATCACTACAGTGATAGGTTGTTAGCCTGTCGCCTAAAATTTGTAATACACCAATACTCTCGAGTCTCTTAGTCGCCTCTTACAACACCCGCGGGAAGGATGTGGGGTGATGCTGTTCTAAGCCGGCATCACACGGCGTTAAATAAACACAGAGCTATCAAAAATCGGACCCCACGTAAGAAATATATGGGGAGTTGAGTTTTTACGGCACGATTTATTGAGTCGGGAAGGTGGAATCTCGTGAGGAGACAAAAAATGGATCCACAATTGATGCATCGCGCGGACATCTGCCCCATGATTGGCTAACGTTCAGTATCTTGTCATCTATGTCGACTGTCCCTATGGCGTAAAGGATAGTACCCCTGCCTTCAACGTCGAGGTTTGTGGATTCGATCCCCACCGGACACAAATATTTGTTAAGTAAATTTTCAAATATTTGTGTCGAGTTTGAGTGTTTTCTATGTATAGTATGTTTTTTTTATTATATAAGTATTAGTATCAGCTATCCAGTTCCCATAGTACAAGCTTTGCTTAGTTTAGGGCTAGACGGCGCTGCTGTGCGAATTGTCCAAGATATTTATTATTATGTTTGATCATCGGTTTCATTTTGACATCTGAACCCCATAGCCTCCGATAGCGACACTATTTTGACACTTCGTATACTCAAACTGACTGTGACGCAATTTTTCCAAACAAAATCGATCGGTTTTTGTCAGAACGGCCAAATTGCCGAACTATAGACGCGTCGCTACACACACACACAAATACACAAATCACGCCTTTATCCCTTGCAGGGTAGGCAGAGCGTTGACGCTCGCAAAATCTCGGTCGTTATCGCCACGTCTAACAAGTATTGAGGGCCCATTCAGATGATTCGTGTATCGCTGTAGTGACAGGGTTGTCAGTATACACATGAAACCCTAGCGTGCCCTAGTTTACTACACCCGCGGGAAGAAATGGGGTGATGCCATTCTGAGCCGGCATCACGCGTCGCTAGATTTCAATAATAGCCCGAATCCCAACAGAACCAGAGTAATCTCAAAATATTACCCCTGTTTTCATACTTTTTCAACATTTTCTTGCTACCGCCATTGTTCGGGCAACAAAGAATGTGCTACAGACAACCAGGCATTCTCTCTCATATTTCTATAGGTACTGTGCACTAGTAAGTACCACAAACGAGTCTATACAGGGTGTAAAAAAATTGCTGCAAATATTCTAAGGAGTGAACCAGCCTATGAAACTGAAAAACTTTCCTCAAGGAACATAGGTCGACATATGAAAAAAAGAAATGGATCACAAAATTACCAACCGACCAAGTATATTTGTATGGGAGGTCCAAAAAAATATATTTTATTCAGACGTATGTTTTTTGGGGAGAGTTGTTTAGTTTTATAGGCTGATTCAGCCCTTTCAATATTTGCAGCTAATATTATAAAAATACGCGTTAGAAAAATACGCTGTCCCTTATAAGTTTTCATGTTTGTGTGTTGAAGGATGGTTCCGTGTTTCGGAGGGCACGTTAAGCAAGATAACTTAGACGGCGATCGTTGCACAGCCATGTCAGAAGCCTGCTAATATTTAGTGGTAGTCGGTTCAAAAAAAAACTTAGGTTCATCGGGTTGTTGTTGACTCCGACCGAGAGTACGGCCACAAGCGCCATCCAGCCGCTAAGCCGCTCAATCATCAGTCCATCTGGCCGGAGGGCGTCCAACGGTACGCTTGCCGAGGCGTGGTCTCCACTCGAGAACCAGCTCATTCCACTCCCGCTTACTAATACACACACACACACAAATCACGCCTACATCCCTGGTGGGGTAGGCAGAGCGATAACGACCGTAAAATTACGGTATATATCGCCGCGACTAGGGTATCCAATCCCGCAGGTTTTTCCGCTCTCGGTATTTGCGGAATCGAAGATTTCAATCCCGCGGGATCTCGGCATTAGCGGGATCCCGCAAGTATAACCCTACAAACTAAGCCCTGCAACCTGAGCTGCTTTTAAATGTTAAGGCTTGTATTTTATAAATCGCTCTCAACTCTCAACATTGAAAACGTCAGCCAGTACTAAACGACATCTCAAACTCGTTACTCAAGATCGGTCTCAGAGTTGAGGGCGATTTATAAATACGTACCGTGCCTAAGTATAGTGTAATGGTTGTTAGTTTGGTAGTTATACGATAAAAATAATAACACGAACTTTTTTAAATTGAAATCAACTATTTATTATAAATAATAAAAGTATTATAAGTAGTAAATTAACATTTTTGGCGTCGCCGCGCCGCAGGCGCCCGCCAGCCAGTCAGTACTCGCTACTCGCGCGGTAACGCCTTTAGAAGGACGTTTCTATATTGAAAAAACCCTCTTTACAATAAATAAAGATATAAAAAAAAAAAAAAAAAAAAAAAAAAAAAGGACGTTTCTATGCTACTTGCTACTCCCGTGAATCCGACGGATCCCGCACTCGTAATCCCGCACTGTGCGGGATCACAAAATGATGCGGGATCTCGGTATTTCGAGATCTCGGTATACCGAGATTGGATACCCTAGCCGCGACTAACAATATTTGAGGGTCGTTTCAAATAAGTCATGTATCACTGTAGTGAGTCAGCCTGTCGCCTAAAATTGCAATACACATAAAACTCTCGAGTCCCTTAGTCGGCTTCTACGACACCCACGGGAAAGAAATGGGGTGATGCTACAATATTTGAGGGTCGTTTCAGATAAGTCATGTATCACTGTAGTGACAGGTTGTCAGCTTGTCGCCTAAAATTGCAAGACACAGAGTCCCTTAGTCGGCTTCTACGACGCCCACGGGAAAGAAATGGGGTGATGCTATTCTAAGCCGGCATCACACGGCATACTAATTTGCCGCTTACTAATTTGTTTGTTTAATTATTTTAAATCTTTTTTTTTGCCTGTACTGTACTAATAAAGGCTCATCCCATATACAGAGTGCTCATAAAACCGGCGCGGACCGCACATGGTGCTCGGTTTATGTTCTTCCATTAATTATGTGACACGCTGTATAAAATGAAAAACATTTTATTTGTAAAACGTTCAAAAATATTTTCATCATAATGATACAATTTATCTGCGAAAATGAACATTTTTGGCAATTTGTTTCATAGGACTCGTGTTTTCGTAACTGTGTAAGCAGAAATTTAGAAGTCTCATTCTCCTCGCCTTATCACGTTTCTCTGTCGGGGTCGGCTACCTAACCTAGGGGATTTGACGCGGAACCAAGTTTTTACACAGAGCGACTGCCATCTCTGCAATGCCTATTTAAGTAACACATCAATTTAAATTGTGCTTATTTTCATACATTCTACTACACGAATTCATTCGCACATACCATAGATATTGAAAAATATGAGTAGTAGAAATTGAAATACTGGTTGTTAGACCAGCCGCTGCACACACGCCTAATTGAATCACTTCTTTTTGAAAATTGAGCTCCTGGAGCTCAATTTTTGAATTGTACATTTTTGATTGCGTACTACGAAAGCGCTTTTTCGTAAGCGAAATCCTAAAATCGCCATTTTTGAATTGAAATCGTCGACGGATATCGAAAAAGAGTGATCAAACTACTCTTTTTAATTTCCTACTATTTGCCAAAACAGCTGATTGTCAAACTCAAAGTGACAAATAGGCATTAGACCATAGACAACACTAAATTTTTAAATCACGTTTCATTTTTCTATTGGAGTTTACCGGTGTTTAGATCAATCAACTTTGTTAGGAATGTCGGTGGGTAGGTGCCTTATATTTTAGCGTAAAACGGATACGTTTACGATATTTTAATAAAATGGCAATACAGCTTTCTACTATTTCAAACATTCAAAAATAGGTGTATGCGTAATGAAATCGTAGAATTTCGTTCAAGGAATTTCACTTAATTCAAGCTTGCTCCTGGAGCTCTATTACTATCTGTTACTATCTGTGATCGTATCACGCGTTGTACTAAACTTATTCCTTCACACATAGGTATCAGTTATTCAACGACTCGCCATCGCGTCTATCATGCGACATGAAGCCTACGTCATCATCATTGGCCTCATACGTCTGTGACAGACGATTTAATCAGTGTCTGATTCAGACACCGTTTGCCGTGTGATGCCGGCTTAGAATAGCATCACCCCACATCCTTCCCGCGGGTGTCGTAAGAGGCGACTAAGGGACTCGAGAGTATTGGTGTATTACAATTTTTAGGCGACAGGCTGACAACCTGTCACTATAGTGATACACATGTTTTCTGAAACAACCTTGGAAAACAATCCTCAAAAATGTCAGACGCGGCGATAGTGGCCGTATTCTTACGGCCGTTAACGCTCTGCCTACCCCGCAAGGGATAAAGGCGTGATATATGTATGTATGTCTGAATCAGACACTGCGTTGTCTGGGACGCAGTTATGGAAAACGCAGGGTTGCCCAGGACCTGCGCCACCTTCTCGGCCTCCCTCGCTGACTCCACAGGATCGTTCCGAGTCGATACGTGCGGAGCCAGGTCGGCTGCAGGAGTCTGCCGCACGATAGAACTCTGTCACATGCGCCCGACGGAGGCCCCTTTCCGGGTTTAAATTTTGAGTTGTCCTTTTTCAGTACTGGTCTTGGGTCTAGTTTTTCCCGCGCCTCGCCTTTTACGACCCCCACGGGAGGTGATGGGGTGATTTCATTCTACTGCCAAATGAATACTGTAGATTTTCTTCCGATTGATAGACCAAAGAAGAAAGATCTAGAAATATCTCTTAATAATACAAAAGCTTCAATATCACACAAACTGATTTTCTATAGCGAAATAACGAAGCAAATATCCAATTTATTTGTCGCTGCACGTGTCGTTTGAGTCTGAAATAGAGTCTAGAATTTCACATGATTGACCGTTTTCAGTCTCAGACACAGGCAAAGAATGATTAATTCCTGCTAAACAACAATTTCTATTCGGTAGCGACACAAAAGACGAACTTTGGAGTAAAGAATTTACTTAGGAATGCGTTTAACATGATTCGCTCATCTAACGCACGACGTTGCGCATTTTACGAGCATCCGAAACGCATGTTTCTGTCAGACGTAAGGAAATTTCAAATTCCACTGACGTTTACTGTTTAGGTTGACGCAGGTCCAACATATGAACTTGCGTTGTTTGACAGACGCATCCGTTGCACAAGTTCACGCATTGTACCTGCGTCAACGTTGGTTTTTAGTAGAAACTAGACTGACAGACGTATTTTTAGACTGACAGACGCACCATTTTCATCCAGCTGAACAGTTCGTTTTGGACTACCCCAAATAGACAAAATAATTTTCTCCGATTGGTGAAAATACAAAATGCAAAGTCAATAACGAATTGCAAAACTTCTCCATTTTTTTCAAGCTAATTAAAAAAAAATTCTCTTCGACCGAGGATAAGAGAGGAGCGATCATTGACTTATAATTTCCTTTGATCGAAAATGAATAAAATTTTGACCTCATTTCAAAAGGTTCTCTTTAAAAACTGTATAACATTTACCTCCTCTTTCATTTCCCAGTACTATGAAATAAAACAGAATTCAACGTTTCTCGTACAAAGTCTTTGAAAGACCAAAGACGGCAAACTTGATTTGCCGTTCCGAAACTTCGGCTCTGAAAGGAATCCCTAACTTCATTGATTTTTTCAACGGCAAATACGGAATTGTGAGTTGAATCGTTAGCTGTATGTGGGTCGTTAAAAACTAAAATGATGTTTACGAACTGGAGCTCTATTTCTGAGAGTGTGATTTCTTAAATCGTGCACGCAAGTCCGCAACTGGTATCGCACACTCGTATCACAATTTTCACTACTCGAATTTGTTTATAACGAGAACATAATTATGTGAATTCACTAGGTATGTGTAAACAGATACGTAAAGCGTGTATTACATACATACATATATATCACGCCTTTATCCCTTGCGGGGTAGGCAGAGCGTTAACGGCCGTAAGAATACGGTCGCTATCGCCACGTCTGACATTTTTGTGGATCGTTTTCCAAGGTTGTTCCAGAAAACATGTGAATTACTATAGTGACAGTTGTCAGCCTATCGCCTAAAAATTGTAATACACCAATACCGTCGAGTCCCTTAGTCGCCTCTTACGATACCCGCGGTAAGGATGTTGGGTGATGCTATTCTAAGCCGGCATCACACGGCGTGTATTACGAGGGCCATTAATGCCACACGAAATTAATTGTGCTCGTATCACACGTCTTTCTATTCAAATCTATTCACTCATACCCTAATCAATTCATAGAAATCCTAGAAATTAACAAAATCGAGTAGTAGAAATTAAATAAATAATATAAATAAATAAATATCCTGGACAATTCACACAGCGCCATCTAGCCCCAAACTAAGCAAAGCTTGAACTATGGGAATTAGATAGCTGATACTAATATATTATATACTATTTTTTTTGTAAATAAATACATATTATACATAGAAAACAGACTCAACACAAATATTAGAAAATTGACATAACAAATATTTGTGTCCGGTGGGGATCGAACCCACGACCCTCGGCGTAGAAGGCAGGCATACTATCCGCTACGCCATCGGGACAGTCAATTGTAATACGAGTGGTAAGTCAAGTCGTTGTAGACTTGCGTGCATGATTTTAGAAATCATATCTAAAGGAATTGAGCCCCTAGGATCAAAGTTGAATGTTGAGAGGTTTCATTAAAATTATATTCCTACTGCTTACTAAATTTCTCTTCTGATTGAAAGCATGTAGCTTTCTCTGCATTTAAATGTATTCATAAGTAATGCACATTGCGAATCGCAGACTTAACGCACGACGGAGCGCAAAAATATCGCAGCGGTCTGTCAGATCCATACTAGAAATGTCAATCTCCCTACTAAAACCGCTCAACCGCTGTCATCGCAGCGCTATCGCAATGTCGTCCGTCGAGTGCGGTTTTAGTATGGTATAGTGACGTTTCTAGTATGGCTCGGACAGACCGCTGCGATATTTTTGCGCTCCGTCGTGCGTCAAGGGTGCGATCCGCCTTAGTACTCGTAAGTTGGGTGCCCCCTGAGCACAAAAGTAACGAGATTGTTTTTGACCGTTGGCATCCATTGGGTAAATGACACAGTTAAAAGTAAGTAAATCTATTTAGTACGTAAGCTAGATTTTCGGAAAATATTAAATTGATAATTTTGGTTTTTGCAAATCTGTAAATAGTAACAAGATATTGAGTATCAAAGTTCAGGAGTCGGAGACGGAACTAACGTGTCCATCAGAATGGCGGGTGTATAATATCGAAATAAATCAATAATTAATGAGTTAAATGTACACTAAATGTACGTATTTGTACTTAAGTATTCGCGTCGTACATTCATTGGTTTATTAGAAATATCGATTTCAAAGTGAGCAGCCATTCTGACGCCAGGATGGCGGGTGTATTTTAAACGGATGAACCAAACCTGACTATTCATGTATCAAATAAATGTACGAGAAATGTACGCATCGCCTCACATAAAAAAACACTATTTTACTATCAAAATAAGGCCTTTAAATAGGTATCAAAAGTTAAATCAGAACTCTGATCTATAGAAATCACTCATAAATATCTCTCGTTAATTATAATATATATATAATTTGATTATCAAATTCTTTAAATGTCACAAAATTCTAAGTATTTTATTTAATTTATCATTATCACTAATAATTTAATTTAATAAACCAAAGTAGGTACCATACTGTTTCTAATTTCACATACTCAGTAAGTATTTAATTCAAAGATCCATAATTTTTTATTTATCAAAGTTATAATAATAATTTTAGATAGATTATTCTGCAGGTAACTTCACTGCGAGTTAGTTACGCATTCTTCCGTAGTGACATTGTGCGCATATGAAACGACAAAATATGTCGTGGCACGCATGTTAGCCATGCAGATTTAACTTTTGATACCTATTTAAGGACCTTAATTTGATAGAAAAATAGAGTTTGTTATGTGAGGCGATGCGTACATTTCTCGTACATTTATGTGATACATGAATAGTCAGGTTTGGTTCATCCGTTTAAAATACACCCGCCATCCTGGCGTCAGAATGGCTGCTCACTTTGAAATCGTTATTTCTAATAAACTAATAAATGTACGACGTGGATACTTAAGTACAAATACGTACATTTAGTGTACATTTAACACATTTATTATTGATTTATTTCGATATTATACACCCGCCATCCTGATGGACACGAACTAACATCACTGACGTTACGCGCGATTTCAAGTAATTATAGCTATGTAACATTTTTTAAATGAAAAAATAAGAAATACGTGTAAGTATGCAATATTTTCTATCATGTAAATAAATATCTTTAAAATAATATGGTATGGCACGCTTCTCTAAAAGACGTTCTTCCTGGTAAGCTCTATCCTGTGAACAAAGGCTAGACAATCTTAATTAACAGAGATTGTACACAAAGGTATCGCACAGCGCAGCACTATTGTGCAATTTCCTGTTATCGACTAAATATGACGCGGTAATAGTGAGTGACTAAGGGACTCAAGAGTATTGGTGTACTACAATTTTTAGGCGACAGGCTGACAACCTGTCACAGTGACAGTGTCACTATTATATACCATGTTTTCTGAAACAACCCTGGAAAACAATCCTCAAAAATGTCAGACGTGGCGATAGCGACTGTGTTCTTACGGCTGTTAACGCTCAGCCTACCCCGCAAGGGATCTTTATCCCTTGATATATGTATGTATGTATGTATGTATATAGTAGTGAGTGACGCGGCTTAGAATAGCATCACCCCATTTCTCACCGCGGGTGTTGTAAAATGCAACTAAGGGACTCGAGGGTTTCATGTGTATTACAATTTTAGGCGACAGGTTGACAATCTGTGACTACAGTGATACACGAATCATCTGAAAGGGCCCTCTATACTTGTCAGACGTGGCGATAACGACGGTAATATTACGATCTTTAACGCTCTGCCTACCCCGCAAGGGGTGAAGGCGTGATTTGTGTATGGGTATGTGTATGTATGTAATAATGAGGCGAGGTGAGGTGTAAGTAGTAGGCAGTTGAAAAATTCCGACACCAGGGTTTCTGTGGGTCGTTGGACGACTCGGTTTCCCAAACGAAAAAAGGAATAGAACGCTTTAAAGTTACCAGTCGGGTTTTCGTTTTTTAATAATTTTCTTGAAACTGTTAGCAGACTACGAAATGTTCGAAATCATCCAACTGAGATCCAATCGACATCCAACTGAAATGTTTTTTTATTTAGCAGATAGCCCAGAACAAATACCACACACCTTTTTGCTACAAATCCCACAGACTAATAAAATCCGCCCAAGCAAGCACAGGCTTTCCGCCCACAGTCTGAAGCCTGAATGTGACTGACTGAAAAATGCAATTTTAGTGAGAACCCACACTTTGCTTACAAAGAAATCGGTGTATATATATACTATGCCTTTAGAAGCGAGAAGAATGCATGTTTGTCTGTAGAACATTCTGTGTAGAGATGGGTCGAATATTAGTTTTATATTCGACATTTTCGGCAGATTTTCAATTTTTTACAATTAGGCGACAGGCTGACAACCTGCCACTATAATGATACACATGTTTTCGGAAACTACCTTGGAAAACAATCCTCAAAAATGTCAGACGTGGCGATAGCAACCGTATTCTTACGGCCGTTAACGCTCTGCCTACCCCGCAAGGGATAAAGGCATGATATATGATTTACTTCGGATGGCACGTTAAGCCGTAGTAGGTCCCGGTTGCTGTCTATGATCACTTAGACGGCGGTCGTTACACAACCATATCAGAAGCCTGCTCCTTGTAGAAGGCGGTTAAAAAATTCTGACACTAGGGTTCATTGGGTCGTTGGACGACTCAATGTCTCACACGCAAAAGAGAGAGAGGATTGAGTTTGGCAAATTTTTTACCGACTATTCGGCCTAATATTTGTATTCTGCTCGTCCCATCCCTAATTCTTTGTGCATTGGCACGGACAATGGCGACGGGAAAATGTGGGTAGGAGAATGGGAATAAGAGAAATATAAGATGTAAAAATATTAGTTGCAAATATTTTAAGGGGTGAATCAGCCTATGAAAATGAACAACTTTCTCCAAGAAACATATGACAAAATATGAGAATTTGTATTGGACACCTCTTAAAATTGCAGCTAATATTTTTACATACATATATCGCGCCTTTATCCCTTGCGGGGTAGGCAGAGCGTTAACAGCCGTAAGAATACGATCGCTATCGCCATGTCTGACATTTTTGAGGATTGTTTTCCAGGGTTGTTTCAGTGTATCACTAAAGTGGCAGGTTGTTGTGGCACGACTTATCTAAAACGACCCTGAAACATTTGTCAGACGAGGCTATAACGATCGTAATTTTATTGTCGTTAACACTCTGCCTACCCCACCAGCGATATAGGCGTGATGTATGTATGTTTTAGTGTCAAAACACATTTACGTACGGTTCAGTCGTAAAATTTGGATTTAATATGACAGCAATTTTTATGATGGGTATTTTTCGCGTAAGGCTGCCCCCACATTGGGCGTTGGCCGAGCGTACGCGTTTCCTGAGCGTACTGCCGGCGTCGGCGCGGCGCGGACGTCGCGTCAGCGCACCGTCTGCGGGACGCGGGCATCGCGTTATCCAGCGCCGCGCGGGCGCTGCGTGAACGCCGCGCTTACGTCGCGTTCCACAGGCGTTCGGCCGCCCGTGTCCCCCGCGCACATTCCCCCCCGCGCCCGCTAGCATCTCAGTTGCGGCCAAACGACCGTGGAACGCGACGTAAGCGCGGCGTCTGCGCGGCGTTCACGCAGCGCCCGCGCGGCGCTGGACAACGCGAAGCCCGCGCCCCGCAGACGGTGCGCTGACGCGACGTCCGCGCCGCGCCTACGCCGGCAGTACGCTCAGGAAACGCGTACGCTCGGCCAACGCCCAATGTGGGGGCAGCCTAAGTGGCCGTATTTCAACATATTTTACACCCCTATTGGATGGAAATGTGGAGATTATATTCTAAACTATTATGGCTGGTGACAGCAAGTATATGGTGTCGGGAAAAGGGTAGCTACCCGCCTGGCCGGGTGTTGTGGCCAGGGGACCAACGGGTCTAACTGGATTGGATCGGAAGTTGTATATATGCGTTGCGCGGTGAACACTTCGATACCGAGTTTCAGGCCTATTATTTTGTCACGTGGCGCCATCTACCGAATAATATGTTGAGAATTCTAGTTGCACCAGAGATCGCTACACTATTCTAAACTCCATAAAAAAAGCTGCGACTTCGTGTCTTATGCTCTTTGGCTACGCAGGTTCTACGATAATTACTACGACGTAGCAAAGGCCTACGCTATCGCCAAGTCATGGATGGCGTAGCGGATAGTACCCATGCCTTCTACGCCGAGGGTCGTGGGTTCTGAGTGTTTTCTATGTATGATATAAATTTATTTACAAAAAAGTATGTAAGTACATATTAATATCAGCTACCTAGCTCCTTTAGAACAAGCTTTGCTTAGTTTAGGGCTAGATGGCGGTGCGTGGATTGTCCAGGATATATTATTTTTTTATTTGTTCCACATAATAATTTGTTAAATCATTTACAATGTCCATATGATGTTACAACAGGATGACGTCCGTTGCCACTCTGCCTCCCCTGCAAGAAATAACCTTTAGGATACCACGGGATGAATTTTAAAACCGACTTCCACATAGGCGGAGCCGCGGGCACCCGTTAGTATAATATAATCGGAATCTCGGAAACGACTCCAACAAATTTGATGATATTTCGTATGCTTTCGCTTAAAATCGACCTACCTACATAGTTACGTCTTATTTTCCGAAAAACATACATACATACATACATATATCACGCCTTTATCCCTTGTGGGGTAGACAGAGCGTTAACAGTCGTAAGAATACGGTCGCTATCGCCACGTCTGACATTTTTGAGTGTAGTTTTCTAAGGTTGTTTCGGAAAACATGTGTATCACTATAGTGACAGGTTGTCAGCCTGTCGCTTAAAAATTGTAATATTCCAATACTCTCGAGTCCCTTAGTCGCCTCATACGACACCCGCGGGAAGGATGTGGGGTGATGCCATTCTAGGCCGGCATCACACGGCAGTTACGTTTAATTTTCCGAAAAACACTTTAAAAATCCAAGCAAGGCTCGGTCAACCAGGTACTCGGAATTTATGAAACAGAACTTAACATCGTTCGTACTCATACAAGTGCAAGTTATACTCAGGGTGCAGCAAGTCTCGAGACGGGAAATTCAATACGAGAAAGAGAAGCGGTGATTCATTCCACATGGCTCTTTGAGAATAAACTGTACTTATGATAACTATTCAATATTTAGAATAGGTTACGTTTAGGTTTATAAATTTATAAGAAATCTAAGGAATGGGCAGTTTTTCCTGTGAAATACTAGAACATGCACTGCGCTCGCCAATTCGACTAGAGAGGGGAAATTCGTGTAAAAAACCACCTACCCATGTAGGCAGGTCCATCATCACAAATAAATGTGAATTATATATTCCAATACGGTTGTGGAGTGGGTCAATAATAAAATATTAAAGCTGTACTTACGCTTATAACCATTGTCCAAAAGTACTACGGAAATCATTCAACATTTTCCAAAATTAAAAACAGGACAAATTTCGTAAAAATAAGTGTTCTGACACCATCTAAAATAGCAATCAATGACGTCATAGTATTGCTATTTTCATAAAAAATACCGTATAAAGTCATTTGACCTGCCAGTCCACAACCCTATTCGATCAAACAATTTGCAAGCTTACTTTGCTAATTTTTCCTGAAGGAAAATTATTTATTTTCGTGGGTTGACCATACCAACAACGGTGCATTATTCCGAATATTTAAATGTTGGCAATATTTGGCCACACTACTGGTAACATTTTCTAACCAAGGAATGTACACCTAAACCCTGTTTGTTTTTGAGAGATAATAAATTCACATTTTGGGTTACCATTTTATTGGGAATCTTAAATAATGATGTACCGGTAACTGTTATTACCGAAATGGTAATTTTTGAATCTGTTTCTTTTAGTTCCTAAATCTAAAAACACGGCAATGATTTTCCATAGATCGGCGTAATAGTTGACAGATGATTTGCACATCACTATTTATGATTTGCCAAAAATATGGCAACCCAAAATGTCAATTTACTATCTTTAAAAAAACAGGGTTTAGAACCAAGTGGAACGCTCCAGTGTCACTTCAAGTCGCATTTAACAGCTTACCGTGTTAGGAACTAGGAAATGCTTTGAAGAAGTAAGCACTGGCATCACAATGTAGTTTTATACAAGATGTGTTAGGTAAATTTGTACCTTGTGATGCCGGTTTAGAATAGCATCACCCCATTTCTTTCCCATGGGTCTTGTAAGAGGCGACGAAGGGAGTCAAGGGTTTTATGTGTATTGTATATTATTTTAGGCGACAGGCTAACAACCTGTTATTAAAGTAATTCACGAATCATCTGATAGAGCCCTCAATATTTGTCATACGTGGTGATAGCGACAGTATTCTTACGGCCGTTAGCGCTCTGCCTACGCCGCATGGGATAAAGACGTGATATGTGTATGTTTCTGTATGTATGTTAGGTTTTCACACAGTTTTCGTGAGTTAGCCCGGTGATAAGGTGTAAAACTTAAAGGTGAAAACGCTCGTATAACACTGAACAACTTTCCCTAAATTATGAACAAAACCTGTCTTTGATATCAACTATGAAACGACCCTCAAACAATCATTGTCAGACGTGGCGATAAAGACCGTTATTTTACGGTCGTCAAAGCTCTGCCTACCCCGCCAGGGTTATGGGCGTGATTTGTGTGTGTGTGTGTGTGTGTGTGTGTGTGTGTGTGTGTGCGTGTGTGTCTGTGTGTGTGTGTGTGTGTGTGTGCATTTTTTAAGCTTTTACGAAAATAAAATCAACCCAAAATGTTATTTTACACAACATCAAATCCAATATACAGTAACTGCCGCAACCACCGCCGTTGGTAGGCACCTCCTTTTAAATCATTTCACGAACAGAAAAAATAAATTACCGGTACCGCGTAGGTAATATCAATTTCTTTTTCAATATGTTTTCATTCCATTGCCTTTTGATATTAAATTGAGCTTAAGGATCAATAATACATGAAGAAAGGAGGTACAAGATTTTAGGTATCACGCTTTTAGAAATTGAGCTCCTGCTTATAAAATTGAATGCTGAACAGTTATATGAACTTTGGCCCGAAAATAGCTTTAAAAAGCCACATTTTAAGGCCCTATTCAAACCGTAAGGCTAGGAACACACTTGACGCACGACGGAGCGCAAAAATATCGCAGCGGTCTGTCAGATCCATACTAGAAACGTCACTCGCCATACTAAAACCGCAATCGACGGACGATCCTGCGGCAGCGCTGCGTCGACAACGGTTAAGTGGTTTTAGTTTGGGGATTGACATTTCTAGTCAAGTATAGATCTGACAGACCGCTGCGATATTTTAGCGCTCCGTCGTGCGTCAAGTGTGTTCCTCGCCTAACTGTACCTGCGCCGTACATACGTAATTGCGATTCAAATGCAAAGGAATTCACATACATAAAACGATCCTCGCCTAACTGTACCTGCGCCGTACATACGTAATTTGCGATTCAAATGCAAAGGAATTCACATACATAAACCGACGTTAACGCTGGATCATCGCAAAAACTGGCGTTGTTTGACAGACACATCTGTGTCTGTTACACTTATTTATGGTAGATGCATCACTACCAGATGCCTTGGCTTCGATTTAGTATGCGATTAAGGCAAAATAAGCGCAGAAACCTCTCTGAAAAAGTGAAGGCTGGAATTTTCTAAAGCATTTCTCGAAATCTCCAAAAAAGGAGATGAAATTATTTTGAGTACTACTTCAAGATATGTGCTACAAAACTATGGGATCAAAACACCTTTGATAAAGTTTACTTGATAGAAAAAAATAGCAAAGTCAGCTCTAATTTAGCGTTTTTCGGCCCGATTTAAGGCTAACCCTGAACGATTTGATTGTTGTTCAATGTTTAAATTTTTATTTTGTACCTAATCTATTAGCTTAAAATAATTAAATAGGTAGGTATATCATTGAATATTAAAAGAAATGTTCGGGTATCATGAACTATCATCTGTTTCTATCCAACGCATCGGAATGGAAAGAGACTTACTTTTTGGAGCTTATCAATGTACCGCGCAGGTACCATTTCAGTTTGAATAGGTATAAAAGATGGTCCCGCAATTCCATTCAAGTATTTGTGAGGGCCTTAATCAAGTTAATGGCCCTTCAAAAATAATGATTGACGAATTTTCCAGACGATCAAATTATGATTTTGGGGAACATAAAATTAACCGCGCGGAAATTACGCTTCAGTTGAAAAGTCTTGTTACTTTGTAACGAGTTGAAAATACTGAAAGGGATTCTGATAAACCTGTATTTCTGTACACGGGATATTATTGCAATATTTTGTGTAAAACCGGTACTTATTTATCATGTAGATCCGTGTGATACCGGCTTAGAATAGCATCACCCCACATCCTTCCCGCGGGTGTCGTAAGAGGCGACTAAGGGACTCGAGAGTATTAGTGTATTACAATTTTTAGGCGACAGGCTGACAACCTGTTACTATAGTGATACACATGTTTTCTGAAACAACCTTGGAAAACAATCCTCAAAAATGTCAGACGTGGCGATAGTGGCCGTATTCTTACAGTCGTTATTGCTCTACCTACCCCGCAAGCGATAAAGGCGTGATGTGTGTGTGTGTGTGTATGTGTAAAAAAGAGCCGGCAAACCAATGGAGAAAAAAAAATGGAGCTTGGTAATTCAAGATTATTGCAGAGTAGAATAGCACCACTCCCTCTCTGCCTGTGAGGTCGTAAGAAGCGACCGAGAGAGAAACCTGACCCAAGCAGACCAATGTATTAGAGAGGGACAACTCCACATTTCAACCCGAAACGGGGTCTCCGTCTGGCGCGTGTGACAGAGGTCTATCGTGCGGTAGACTCCCGCAGCCGACCTGGCTCCGCATCGACTCGTCGTTCCTGTGGAGTCAACCAGGGAGGCCGAGAGGGTGGCGCAGGGCCTGGGCAACCCTGCGTAATTGCGCCCCTGGAGACGCAGTGTCTATGGAGAGTTTAAGTCTTGTCTCTACACTGATTAAATCGTCTATCGCAGACGTGTGAAGCCAATGAATCCAGATGATATTTGAATGTGACTTAACCTAGGATTCGGTCCCGGTAGCCTTGGGGTTTGCCGAGGTCAGAGCAGTCGCTCTGTGTAAAAACTTAGTTCCACGTCAAGTCCCCTAGGTTAGGTAGCCGACCCCGACAGAGAACGGGAATAGTCAAGGAGGATGAGATGATCAGGTATAAAACTTCAAAAAAATATACAGTACATAGTACAGAATAAAGTAGAGTTTATAATACATGCCGAAAAAACGTCATACTCCTACAGGAAATTGAGAGAGACCTTTGAGATATCATCTTAAACTGGTGTTTCATACAGTTAATATGAAAAACCAGCAGCATAACATCCTTTAAGGGTAGGTTTATGTACTGTACTTATACACCACATAAGTCGTCACAAAGAGCTCCGTTAATTAGAACCACAGCTGACGTGCATTTTTCGTCATTTAGACAACTCTTTTGTTACTTTGGCAGGTTTTTTCCAAAACCACAGGGTGTTTTACGTTCTGACGCGGGGGTTTCGTGGCAACGTTTTTTTGTTGTGGCAACATTTTCATTCGTTTATTAAGCAAGCTAAAAGGACTAGTATCCAGGCTAGAAAACTTTACAAATTTATTAAGAAAAAGGAACATGACAGTAAAGCAGTTGTCATTTATTTACTATACATACATACATACATACACATATCACGCCTTTTTCCCTTGTGGGGTAGGCAGGGCGTTAACGGCCGTAAAAATACGGTCGCTATCACCACGTCTGACAAATATCGCGGGCTCTTTCAGATGATTCGTGTATCACTATAGTGACTTGGTTTTTTAGAGAAAGGATCCTGAAAGGGCAAAGTTACTGTTTTCATCCCGCTCATATGTCATATATTTAGACAGGGAGACAAAAAATATTGCCAATTCGGGATGTTATCTTAAAAATATCAAGTTATACAACATTCAGTTTTTCTTGAGACTTTCTAGCCAATCTTTCAGTGAACATAGATGGCGCTAAGCTAAACTGAAACATAAATGAAAAAGTTGCTTGGCAAGGAAAATTTTATCTACTTACTTGTGTATCAATATATCTCAAATGTTAACATTAAAAATTAAAATAACGCTATCTAGTATGAAAAAAAGTAACTGTTGCATAGAAAATTTTCCATACCCTAAGCTGCGAGTAGAACCGCAGGACACAAAGCTACCATTTTATACACCAGTGACAACGTGAATTATAAATTATAACATTAAAATAATTGCTTTACTTCATTCCGACATTAATTAGTTAACTCGGCTCGCAATAATTCCCAAATAAAACAATTTACGAATTTACTTAATTAATTTGCTTACAAGACGTTGCTTTTCCAAACAGAAATTACCCTGACAACCAGAGTACAGTAAAGTAAATAAAACATGATCAGTAGGCACACTCAGATAGATCGGTCATACGTATTGGTGAAAATCTGTAATTGGCCTTCTGATTTGTATTAGTTCTAAGTAATTCTTTATTATCTGTTGGTCTTACTGTATAAATAAAATAAGATCATGAAACTGAACAACTTTTCTTACACTACTTTTTGAAAATCGCTAAAAGATGTTGTTTCATGTTGATGTTCATGTAATGAATTTTCCTGAAAATGGCTTTATAAATGTTAGTCAGGTTCATGATAGAAACCGTTAAAAAAAATAAAGAAGAAGGCAAAGGTAATAAATACGTAGAAAATTTACGTAATAATCACAGTTTTACTGTGCTCATCTGGCGCCACGGAAGACCCGCGTTACATGCAGCACACTGCTGGTAACTTATGCTGAGTGGTGACCCTTTTTAGTTACTGAAATAGGCGTATATAAATAAACTTTCTGAAATTGGAACTAAAATAAACGTATTTTCTTTCTTTCTTTCAAAGAAAATTACGGACACTATCTAAGAACGAGTTGCACTATTCGTAGTTTATTCTAGAAGCAAAACACATGGTTCTATGCCGTCATACTTTGGATGTAACTAACAGTCATAAAAAAATGTACCGTCACATTAGTGTATTATTTTCTGTATCTTTAAGACTCTGTATAATTACTTGAACGACACTTTTTCCTGTTTATTACTTCTACTATGGCGATTCATCAATCGGAGAAATGTCTTCTATAAACTGATTTGTTTACAACCTCTTTGGTACAGCAGTGACATGACTTTACTCTCGATCCGGAGGTAGTGGGATTTTTTTAGCCCGTCTTCAAGTGTACACACATAGATGGGGCTCAGCTAAACTGAAAAAGAAATGTACCGGGGTCGTTCGCCGCTATTTCATCATGGCGGTTGGGTATTGGTTATAATTTAATATTTCTTGTTTATTTGAGTGTTTGGTGCATAATTCTGATAGTGTTTTAAGCAATAAACTATTCTGAATGTAATCAGTAAATAGAAAATTGTAATTAATGCATATATTCCACATTGTGTAATAGTGACGAGCGGCCACCACGTGGTGCAGAAAATTATACTATCAAGTTTCTGTTACTACACATTTTTGCGCATCACAGCCCCTAGTCGTAAGACTAGGGTCTCCTGTGTTGTGGACTCTCCCTCGGCGTAATGCCACATTTTCATTACTTCACTTCGAGACTGGCGAAATCATAATGAAAACGCCATAACCAAGAAATAGAATAGAATAGAAATGTACCTATTTTGTCTAGTTGAGTTGAGTACCTAGTTATCAATATAACTAATATGTCAAAATTTCAACCTATTGTCACTCCCCATATAAATACTGGCTTATGCTAAACCACACTTGACGGACGACACTGCGATAGCGCTGCGTCGACAGCGGTTGAGCGGTTTTAGTATTGACATTTCTAGTATGGATCTGACAGACCGCTGAGATATTTTTGCGCTCCATCGTGCATCTCATGTGTTCCTTAGCAGCCAGGTTTTATTTTCGAGAAACACTTATAAACAGCAAAAAAAAAACAGGAATGCTCGGTCAACAAGGTACCTACTGACTGATAAAAATGCTCGTATATTTTTATTTCGTTAGCATTGCCATAGCGACAGAACCTAATTAGGTCCTTCAGAAGAAGCCTTACGCGTCGATTCGTAAGGTTATATCACAGTACGACTTGTGATTATTCTGTCTGTGTGATTACTTGTGAAGTCTGATTTATCACAGTGTAAGGAGATAGGGACTTTATACAGAACACTATTGAAAAATAAACAATCAATCAAACAAATAAACAAACAATGTCATTTTTGGAAATACATTACACATACATACATATGTATATCACGCCTTTATCCCTCGTGGGACATAACAGACAGTTAAATGAGCTACTTTTTAAAACGATGGAAAACTATATGTTGTACTGTAAAATATCGTAATTTACCAATGACGTCACATTTCTCTATTTTTGATGGCGTCAAAATTCTAACTTTTAAATATTAGCTGCGAATATTTTAAGGGGCGAATCATCCCATAAAACTGGACAACTTTCCCTAAGGAATATGGGTCGATATACGAAAAAATGTGACTTGGTTGATATTTTTTTTATATTTCGACCTATGTTCTCTGGGAAAAGTTGTTCAGTTTCGCGGAACTCCTTAAAATATTTGTAGTCAATATTTTTACACCCGTATTTTGTTAAACTTTGTACATGCAGTTTGCAGTAGGTATTTTTATACAATTGTTTGGAGTATAAAACTTTCGTATTTTCTAAATGACTTAGTGGTAGGGACTTTTGCGATGATATAAAAATCAGCGGTTATTTCCCAAGATAGGGGAAATTGTTTTTTTTAACACTGAAATTGACTGATAATACTACAATCTAAAAAAGCACCACACAGTTCGGAATAGTGGATAGTGGTTGCTGTCAGTCCAAAAAAACCTTATTATTCTTATTATTATTACATCGGTTTTGTTTCCCTTGTCCTCAGGTAATACCAGCGATGTTCCATACAGCGAGTATATGGCTCACCCTGGCCTTGGCTGTTCAGCGGTACATTTACGTCTGCCACGCACCCGTCGCTAGAACTTGGTAAGTTTTTTACACGTCAGTTACGCCTGAGAAGGCGCGTTATGTTTTTCAAGTCTGTATGTAAAAAAAAATGCAAATATTTAAACGGGATAGTCAATTCTTGAAACTTAACAGCTTTCCCCAATACTCTTAGCTGCTACTATGAACAAAACTACCTCAGACCCAACCCATCTAAAACCCAATCTTGCGCCTTTCATCTACGCAATCGTGAAGCTACGCGAACCTTGAGTATATCCTGGAAAGACGTGCCCATTGCTCACTGCCCTCATCCAAAATATCTTGGTATCACACTAGATAGGGCACTCACTTACAGGCAGCACTGCAGCAACACCAAGAAAAAAGTGGGCACACGGAACAATCTTCTACGCCGCCTCACATCCACCAATTGGGGGGCGTCACCTCAAGTTCTGCGGACCACGGGAATGGCCTTATCATTTTCAGCGGGCGAATATGCTAGCCCAGTCTGGAGCCGTTCTGCACATACTCGCCTAGTGGATACAGCTTTAAATGACACCTGTCGGATAATTACAGGATGTCTGAAACCAACTCCTGTTGGAATGTTGTATCCTCTGGCTGGTATTGCTCCCCCAGGCGTTCGCAGAGAGGTGGCGAGCCGATGCGAAAGGGCGAAAAAAGAGGCTGACCCAAAGCACCCGATGCATGACTATACCCCGGTACCTCAAAGGTTAAGAAGTCGGCATAGTTTCATAAAAGATGTGCTCCCTCTAAACGGTGAAGCCTCTAAAAATCGCCTTAATCTCTGGCGGGAGGTATATCCTGAGCCAACAACAATGCCTCTTTCCGAGCAACTGCCCCCTGGACGCCACCTTACTTGGTCGACGTGGAAGTCTCTAAACAGACTCCGGACCCAAGTCGGCCGAACTAAAGAAAATATGTGCAAATGGGGGTACAGCTCGGAAAGTGCTTGCCAGTGCGGCATATCACCCCAGTCCATGGCACATCTATTGTCTTGCCCCGCGTGCCCAACTACCTGCACACGCGAGGACCTCTACAAAGCAACGGACAACGCTGTGCGTGTAGCTGAGTATTGGTCCAAATATATTTGAGCGCCAGAATCGATTCGCTAAGAAGAAGAACAGCTTTCCCCAAGGAACAAAGGTTGAAATATGAAAAACAATTGGACCTCATGTACTAATATTAATAATAAGTTACTAACGTAAGTACTAACCAGCCCACCGACTCAATTTTTATGGGAGTTTTAAGTTTTTTTTTCCATATTTCAACAGTTGATTTTTTACATCCCGTTTACGTGTATGGACGAGTAAAGTATCAAGTGGTGAGTATGGAAGGATGTATGTATAGGAGAGAATGGTTGTACTTATGAAGTAATTTTAAATATTAGGGAGAGGAAATATTTACGCATTACCCGCAATGCTGCTAGTAGGCGGATCTCACACTTCACGCACGACGGAGCGCTAAAACATCGCAGCGGTCTGTCAAATCCATATTAACTAAAACCGCACTGGACGGACGGCATTGCGATAGCGCTGCGTCGACAGCGGTTGTGCGGTTTTAGTATGAGGATTGACATTTCTAGGCTCTGACAGACCGCAGCGATATTTTAGCGCTCCATCATACGTTAAGTATGCGATCCGCCGAGGTTAAAAACTGATATCCAGACAGAAGCCATGTCAGAATCGTAACATAAATATATTCGATAAACAAAATTAGTATGTAACATAGAACATTCTAACACGAAGTAACAACACCAACGTGGCTGATATTCCTCGCAAAAGCAGTTTACCTGGGACGTGCTTTCCAGACAAACGTTATTCCAACGTTGTTCCAACAAACGAGGGATTAATAAAAACTAACGTTGTTATTGTAACGTCTAGCTATGCTAATTAGATTTCCCAGAACTATGAAGTTGTCGTGAGTCTACTACTAAGGCGGATCGCACACTTAACGCATAACGGAGCCTTAAAATAAGCAGCGGTCTGTCAGATCCGTGCTAGAAATGTCACTCCACATACTAAAACTGCTCAACCGCTGTCGACGCAGCGCTATCACAGCGTCGTCCGTCGAGTGCGGTTTTAGTATGGGGCACTCCCCAATGCACTACATTTCTAGTATGGATCTGACACACCGCTGCGATGTTTAGCGCTCCGTCGTGGGTTAAGTGTGTGATTCGCTTAAGTATTGTATGTGTATATTTTCGGGTGATCTTAGCGTTTTCGTGAAAGTCCATCGTTTGTTATTACACTACTGTATGTAGGTACCGAATTATGGCATCGTAAACGTCTATTACGATACCATTATTTGGTATAGATAGATAGTCATGTATGTATCTACAGCTCGCATGACTGACAAACTATACTAGTGACTCGGGACAAACAATATAGGTATATCTACTAGGCATAGAAACTATATAGGTATGTCTACTAGGTATAAAAAAAATATGAATCCCCCATAAAAAATGTACTGGCCGACGGAGTCACCTTGAATCATCGTCATTCTCCTTGCCTTATCCCGGGGTCGGCTACCTACGAGGGGATTTTTGACGTGAGCCCTAATTTTAACACAGAGCGACTGCCATTTGACCTCTGCAACCCAACACCTAACCTACATTCAAAATATACGATGTTTTTCTATCACCGTAAGAGCAGTCGGTAAATGTACGTGAGTAAAACACATTGGTACATGGCGGGGGATCGAACTCGGATCTCACGGTGTCACTTTGTATGGGAGGTTCATATTTTTTTCCTACCTATTTCGTTCGTAATACTTTTTCAGTTTTATGACGTTTGACGACTCCGTGTCCCTCACGAAAAGAGAGAGAGAGAGAGAGAGAGAGAGATTTATGAGTAGAACGCATCCTGAAAGTATTTGTACTTAATAGACATACATACATATATCACGCCCTCATCCCTTCCGGGGCAGGCAGAGCGTTAACGGCCGTAAGAATACGGTCGCTATCGCCACGTCTGACATTTTTGAGGATTGTTTTCCAAGGTTGTTTCAGAAAACACTATAGTAACAGGTTGTCAGCCTGTCGCCTAGAAATTGTAATACACCAATACTCTCGAGTCCCTTAGTCGCCTCTTACGACACCCGCGGGAAGGACGTGGGGTGATGCTATTCTAAACCGGCGTCACACGGCAAACACTTAATAGAATGTACTTAACGGTACTTAATAGAATGTAACCAAAATGGCTAGTTTGTAGGTATAATAATAGCCCGAATGCCGATTACATACTGTATACGAACTACCCACAGATAGTTAGCTATTCGATCTGCGCAAGGTATTTCAGGAATCTCATATCAAATACCAATGTAAGTTGACTCTATTAAGCGAGGTACGCCTATCATACTAAAGGGTAAATTGTTCGATACAATACACAACGATGCGAGGTTTCGGTGTTAAGGTTATGACCATTTTTGTCACTATATGATTCCAAGGATAATAATCTGTGGCTATCATGGGAGCCCAAAATGCCTTACACTGTTATACGGTTTAAGGCGGATCGCACACTTGACGCACGACGGAGCGCAAAAATATCGCAGCGGTCTGTCAGATCCATACTATAAGCGTCACTCCCCCCCATACTAAAACCGCTCAACTGCTGTCGACGCAGCGCTATCACAGCGTCGTCCGTTGAGTGCGGTTTTAGTATGGGGAGTTTCTAGTATGGATCTGACATACCGCTGCGATGTTTTTGCGCTCCGTCGTGCGTCAAGTGTGCTATCCGCCTAAGGTAATCATGAGAGCCCAAAATGCCTTTCAAGCGGCTGTCTCTATCAGAAATCAAAATCTAACAAACAACATACTTTTTCCCAAAAGGGGTCGTTTTCAACCCACAAAAGTTTACGAAACTATCATGGTGCAAAAAATTCGCTAACAAGAATTTTTGTATTTCTCTCGAATACATTTGATATCAATATGATAAATAAATACATCATCACAGATGTATTTCTAAAGAAAAACGCATGTAAATATTTTTGCACGTAAGAATCATAGCTTGTCTTTGAACTTATTTCAGGCGTTACAATCCTATACAGGGTGTATGGGACGGTATAACGAAAACTTTGCAGGCGTGATAAGACCATGAAACTGAACAACTTTTTCTATGGCGGGTATGTTGGGAAACGAAAACAATTTTTCGAGTTCCCATACAAAGTCGCTCAGCAGATCGAGAATTTTGTATGGAAGGTCGAAAAACAATTCACGTTTACCAACATAGCTCCCATAGAAAAAGTTGTTCAGTTTCATGGTATGAGCACGCTTGCAAAGTTTTCGTCACACCGTCCCTTACACCCTTTATACTTCCGCATAATTTATCTGCTAAATCTAGTACCTAATAATATCAAAGTCTGCTACAATATGGCGGTAGACGACAAAAAAGAGAGTTATATTTCAATAAATAGTCAATTCATACAAAAACTAATCGATGGACATAAATATGGGTTAAATGCAGTGCAAATATTTTTTGGGTAAATTCTACTCGTTTAACAGTTAGTTATCAAACAATGCCGTGTGATGCCGGCTTAGAATAGCATCACCCCATTTCTTTCCCATGGGTGTCGTAAGAGGCGACCAAGGGACTTGAGGGTTTCATGTGTATTGCCAGTTTTAGGCGACAGGCAGACAACCTGTCACTATAGTGATACACAAATTATCTCAAACGGCCCTCAATATTTGTCAAATGTGGCGATAGCGACTGTACTTTTACGGTCGTTAACGCTCTGCCTACCCCGTAAGGGATAAAGGCGTGATATATGTATGTATGTATGTATGTATGTTATCAAACAATTTTCCACACGGACGGCTACATTCCTGATAGGTCAAATGAGATACCTTTAAAACTGATAGAATGACGTCACGCCGTAAGTATTTGGGTGGCGTCAAAACACTTACTTTTATATTATTTTTCTGTTTATTAATTCAATCTTTGAATATTTCGAAAAATGATGAATGAAGTCCGTAGTAGTTTTGGACAATAGTTTTAAGCGTACAACTTTTTTAATTTATTAATGACCCAAGAAACTAGCGATTTTTATCTAATTTCACACACACACACACACACAAATCTGGCCTTTATCCCTTGCGGGGTAGGCAGAGCATTAACGATCGTAAAATAACGGTCGTTATCGCCACGTCTGCCAAGTATTGAGGGCCCCTTTAGGTGATTCGTGTATTACTGTAGTGACAGGTTGTCAGCCTGTCGCCTAAAGTTGTAATACGTGGTAATAATCATGAAACCCTCGAGTCCCTTAGTTGCCTCTTACAACACCCGCGGGAAGAATTGGGGTGATGCTATTCTATCTTATCTAGATTCAAGATTCAAGATTCAATCGTTTATTTCCAAGTAGATTCACAATGAATACTTTTAGAATGTCAGAGAGTTACAATACAATAATGTCACTGAATAAATGAATGAGTCATTGTAAACAATAACAATTTTCAGTTCCTAATAGAATCGCGGACGAGTGGGATAAAAATAAAAAAATAAAAATAATAATAAAGGCACTGCCTCGGGGCTGGCCAGGCTGACCACACATCATGTAACTTACATCACCACCATCAATTAATGAAATCAGTTAAATTAAATTAAATTAAAGACAAAATATTTAAAAAATGCTTGTTACATGCTAATCAGCCGGACCCCCTGAACAGGAAAACCACCCAAAAACCTGCTCAGAAGTGCTCCTAATCTCAATTTACAATTTGTACCTATAGAATAGGCCCTAAGCTACCCTAGCTAAGTTTTATAATTATATATATATTATTAGCCCAAAAGACGGCTACGCTAAAATAAAATAAAAGTATTACAGTAGATAATTCTAACTGTTTCGTCTTCCTTACTAATTATGCCAATTGTAAATTCCATGCACGTCCCGATCTGGTATTAAAAATGACTGCATGTTTCTTGTGCTGCGCTGGAATTTCAGAGGACCATGCCTCCTTGTCATTAACATAATCATCTAACTTATAATAAGCTTTATAACATAATGTTCTCTTAATAATAGATTTAAATTTACTTTCAGATAAACATAATATATTTTCCGGTATTTTGTTATAGTATCGTATACTTAAACCTTCAAATGAAGTCCTTACTTTAGCTAGTCTATACGTGGGTTGATCTAATTTATTTTTACTCCTTATATTACGATTATGTCTTTCATGATTTCTTGTGAACGTATGAATATTCTTTCTGACATACATGATATTTTCATAAATATATTGACACGGCACTGTCATAATATTAATTTCCTTAAACAGTTCTCTGAGAGAATCACGACTGCCAAGTTTATAAATTGCTCTAATGGCCCTTTTTTGAAGAATAAATATTGTTTCAATATCAGCGGCGCGGCCCCACAGCAAAATTCCATAGGACATAATGCTGTGAAAATAACTAAAGTAAACAAGTCGTGCAGTTGCAACATCTGTAATTTCTCTAATTTTACGTACCGCATAGGCAGCTGAGCTTAATCTACCCGATAAAGATGTAATATGAGGGCCCCATTGGAGCTTTGAGTCAAGAGTAATCCCTAAGAAAACTGTGCTGGTACTAAACTCCAATTTTTCATTATTAAGTGCAACATAGTTATTCAAAGAATGTACTACATTTGGCAAAGTGAATAATACACATTTAGTTTTTTTCGCATTTAGAACTAAATTGTTTGCAGTAAACCAAGTATGAATTTGCCCAAGAGTGTGATTTACTTCGTCATAATTATGCGCTCGTCTATCAACCTTAAATATAAGGGATGTGTCATCAGCAAATAAAACAATTTTGGACAAATTCTCTACCATGTAAGGCAAATCATTAATGTAAATTAAAAATAAAAATGGACCTAATATAGAACCTTGCGGTACACCAATTTCAACACTAGATCCCTGTGATTTGGTGCCGTTTACTTGTACCTTTTGCGTTCTATTATCTAAATACGAATTCAGAAATTTCAGAGCTGCGTTTCGAATACCGTAGTGTTCTAATTTTACCAATAAAGTTTCATGATCTACGCAATCAAATGCCTTGGAAAGATCACAAAAAACACCAATGGCGTCCTTTGATTCTTCCCAAGCGTTAAATACATGTTTGACCAGAGCAACACCAGCATCTGTGGTACTACGTCCCTTTGTAAAACCGAATTGCTGGTTGTGTAACAAGTTGTTGCTATTAAAATGGGACAGCATTTGATTGAGTATGATCTTTTCAAAGACTTTGCTGAGTACTGGCAGAATAGATACAGGCCTATAATTACTGGGATCTTGTTTGTCGCCAGCTTTAAACAGCGGAACTACCTTGCTATCTTTCATTAAATAGGGAAAGATGCCATGTTCAATACATTCATTGAAAATATCTGCCAAGTATGGTGCCAATATATCAATCATTGACTTACAAACTTTAACTGACATTCCCCATAAATCTTCGGTGCTCTTAACTTTAATGTCTTTAAAAGTTTTTAAAATACACTGGGGACTCACAGGAGTAAATTTAAATTCTGAATTGCAAGCATCTACATTTTGTTTAAGCAAGGAAGATGAAATTGAAGGTGAAGAATCTAATGCCTCAGTCGTTTTTAGTGGTATATTTGTGAAGAATGTTTCAAATTCCTGCGCTACATCGGAATTTGCACTAATCATTCCATTGTCAGTATTAAGTGAAAAGTTATTTTCGCGTGGCTTAGTTTTACCTGTTTCGCTATTAATAACTTTCCAGACAGCTTTTATTTTATTGTCTGAAGACTTTATCTTATTTGTAATAAAATTGGCTTTAGCAATTAAACAAGCTGTCTTAAAGATTTTAGAATATTTTTTTACCAGCTCATTAAAACTTTCATAATTAGTGATGTTTCTAAGCTCATAAAGTTCAAAAAGCCTATCTCTGCTAATCCTAAGACCTTTGGTAGCCCAATCACTAAACTTAAATTTCGTACTAATTTCTTTTGTATCTATTTTAAAAATTAATTCAAATTCTTCGCTCACTAAATTAAAGAAGTCTTGGTATACATTATTTGGATTTTCAAAGTTATAATTATAAACTGGCAGTTTTTCCATTAAAACGTTTCGGTATTTTTCCAACCTATTACCAGTGATGCGCCTAGTTTCTATCTTAATTGTTTTAATATCATTTTTGAACGGGAATATTACGCATTGACCTCTGTGGTCAGATTGAAGAGAATTTACAATACATTTTTCTACAGGCTCACAATCACTGAATACATTATCAATACACTTAGCAGAAGTAGGCGTCACACGAGTTGGTTCAAAAAATACATGAGACAAATTAAAAGATTTAAAAAGTCCTAAAAATTTATCGCTGAGTGCATTTTTTTCTAGAATGTCTACATTAAAGTCTCCAGAAACAATAACATGTTTATTTGTTTTTGTGACTAATTTTAATACATCTTCTAGTACTTCTAGCAGTGTGGTAAAATTTTTAGCTATTGGTGGTCTGTATACGCATACTATAACATGACTTTCCAGCTCAACACAAGATAATTCAGTACAACTCTCAACCGACAGTCCGACCACATCCTTACGTTCTTTAAATTTAATATTATTTCTAATGAGTATTAAACAGCCTCCATGGATCGCGGATTTTCGGTTGAAAGAGCTGGCTATACAGTAATTTTCATAATTTAACAAAATGTCATGATCTTTTTGGAAGTGCTCTGTAAAACAGACTACATCGTAATTATGCTTCTCCAAGAACAATTCAATTTCTAATATTTTGCTGGAAAAGCCCTGAATGTTTTGATGTAAAACTTGTAGTTGATTTTGCTTTTCCTTTGTCTTAGGCTGAGTGCAGGAAGACCCCGGATTGCCTATGCTATTTACACCAGTCAAAGAGGGGTTTTCCTTTGTCTTAAAATCTAGTTTAAATTACTAATACTACCACTACTAACTAATATAGAAGGTGACACAAATTTTGTGTCAATTATATTATATGCTAACAAAGTAGCTACTTGTTTCTTATAGTAATCCGACAGGTACATAGTATCCTGAGTCAAAATAAATCTAATCTCTTAAATCTAATTTCTTAGTATCATAACGCGTTATATCGCAAACGTAAACGTTGCAATATGAAATGCATTTATCTGCAATATCGCCAGAGCTGGCCATAACTAAAATATTACAGACCGTAAAACTCACTAGATGAGTATCACATTTACCGCCCGTCTCTCCGTATTTTGCCGTTCTTGTTTTTAATAGAAGATAGAAGTCAGAAGAACTTGCATCTGCTGCTTATCTTTTTCCCGCGAAAATAATAAGTTTACTCAGTGTGTAAAATAAAACAATACAGTATATACGATTATATAAAATTTTATTTTGCTTCATTTTTCTATTTAAAAATCTTTCTCAAAACCGTTGCGTGGTTGGTAGACACACAAAGAAACGCCATAAGCAACTTCATTTTGTATGTAACTACTATATTTTTGAGAAACTGATTTTTCTAAGAAAATTGAAACGGGAACTATTTGCCACTTCCCATCGCAAAATGTCACAGTAGCGAAATGTCCCGGTGACGCTAAAAATCCCTGTAGGTGAATGACAACACTACATTGCATGGCTCAGGACAACCGATGTGGCGCAGTGGTAATGTGACTGCCTTTGACGCAGAAGTATCCGGGTTCGATTCTCGGTGGGTCACTCACAGTGTTGATATTTATCACTTTGTGAATTTGTTACCAGTCTGGTTAGGACATTGCGGGCTGAACCACCCGATAGACCGTAAGTAAAATGGTTCCGTGTTTCGGATGGCACATTAAGCCGTAGCTCCCGATTGCTGTCTATGATTACATAGACGGCGGTCGTTACACAACCATGTCAGAAACCTGCTACTTGTAGAAGGCGGTTGAAAAATTCTGACACTAGTGTTCACTGGGTCGTTGACGACTCAGTGTCCCACGCGAAAAAAAGAATGATGGAAGTAATTTTCATAGTTTAACAAAATGTCATCTGTTTGGAAGTGCTCTGTAAGACAGACTACGTCATAATTATGCTTCTCTAAGAACAATTCAATTTCTAATACTTTGCTGGAAAAGCCCTGAATGTTTTGATGTAAAACTTGAAGTTGATATTGCTTTTCCTTTGTCTTAGGTTGAGTGCAAGAAGACCCCGGATTGCCTATACTATTTACATCAGTCAAAGAGGGGGTTTCCTTTGTCTTAAAATCTAGTTTAAATTATTATTATTACTACCCTTACTAACTAATATAGAAGAAGACACATATTTTGTGTCATTTATATTATATGCTAACAAAGTAGCTACTTGTTTCTTATAATAATCAGACAGGTACATAGTATCCTGAGTCAAAATAAAATTGTGAATAAAATTATTCACGTCGAAGTAAGAAATAGCATCTCTATGATGGCATGTTATATTGAACAAGTGCATGTTCATTCTATGCACACATTTGTTTTGTTCTACTGACAAATTCGTGCAATATGGAAAGTTGCACAAAATGAACTTGCACTTTGACTGATTATGTAAGTTGAGCAACACCTCTAAGCTATTGTCTAATGCACTACGACTAATGTAAGAATGATTTCCTATCATAAGTATAACAGTGGTGTGCTCATCAAATTTCCCTACAGCTACTTGTTTAACAATACCCTCGAAAGAGGTGTCAGGGCAACACACATTTGTCACTTGCTGATTAAGACGATAGCTTAATAATTGACCGAAACCTACACCAATCTTGTCTGAGTAAATTACAGTCTTTTTGTATGATTTCGCCGAAGAAGGGTCCTTCGTAGATTTTGCTGCACTACTGTCACTGTCAAGAATTGGTCCAGCCTGGGGTCGAGGGGTAGAACACGGGCATGGGTCACGTGGTCGTGGCTTTAGGGTCTGGGCAGCAGGGGCTGCGATGGTAGATGCCCTAGAGGTACGCGGTGCTGCGACTGGGGTGGGCGGCACACTCGCCACCCTCTCGATCCCGATGGTAGGGGTGGTAGTGGGCGGCCCGGGCTGCACGTTGCTGTCGTCTCCCGACCCTGCATTATGCTGCACGGCGGGGGCGGGGGCACGTGACGCGCCCCTGCCGCGTCCGCCGCGGCGTCCTCCACGTCGTCCTCGTCGGGTAGGTGACGCTGTCGCTACAGTTCCGACTGCTGAGCGCTCCGTTGTTCCCACGGGCAGTGCAGGAGTACCCTTATTGCGTCCGCCACGTCGAGCTTGCTGGGTGGCCACCTCACACCGTAATATAATGCGGCATGTGTGCGATCGATCGTAGGTACCTACAGTGTTTTATTACCTTTAAGGCTACGTTCAATATTGGTTCTACGTGACTCATAGGTGATGTTCTAACATAAAACTAAATCATTATTCATAGTTTTCACGTATCACCCCATATCCTACCCGCGGGTGTCGTAAGAGGCGACTAAGGGACTCGAGGGTATTTTTAGGCGACAGGCTGACAACCTGTCACTATAGTGATACACATGTTTTCTGAAACAACCATGGAAAACAATCCTCACAAATGTCAGACGTGGCGATAGCGACCGTATTCTTACGGCCGTTAGCGCTCTGCCTACCCCGCAAGGGATAAAGGCGTGATATATGTATGTATGTATGTAGTTTTCACGTAAAATAAATGCTACCTAAATCGTTGGACATTATTTACTACTAAGAATATTTGCCGCGTGCTGCCGGCTTCGAATAGCATCACCCCATTTCTTTCCCGTGGGTGTCGTAAGAGGCGACTAAGAGACTCGAGGGTTTCATGTGTATTATACAACTTTTGTCAGACGTGCCGATAGCCACTGTATTTTTGCGGTCGTTAACGCTTTGCCTACCCCGCCAGGGATAAAGGCGTGATATATGTATGTATGTATGTTATCTACTACTATTGGCTACTTGACAGGTTGATCTACTTTTTAAAACCACCGAAAGCGACATTGTGTATGAAAATATTGAAATATGACGTCTTCTTCTTCTTCTTTTCGTGTGGGATACCAAGTCGTTCTACGACCCGATGAACCCTAATGTCAGAATTTTTCAACCGCCTTCTACAAGTAGCAGGCTTCTGACATGGTTGTGTAACGACCGCCGTCTAAGTGATCATAGACAGCAACCAGCTTAACGTGCTATCCGAAACACGGAACCATCTTACTTACGGACAATCGGGTGGTTCAGCCCGCAATGTCCTAACCAGACTGGGAACAAATTCACAAAGTGATAAATATCAACTTTGTGAGTGACCCACCGAGAATCGAACCCGGGACCGTCTGCGTCAAAGGCAGTCGCACTACCACTGCGCCACATCGGTCGTCAAATTATATCGTAAAATATGACGTCACATTATCGTGAAAACAATCACTTATATACAGGATGTTAGGAAAAGTACGCACTCCATCGGTATGACAGAGTGTACCTATAGTAAAAGTTGTTTGTAGAGTAAGTATCCTACTTGTAAAATTTTCGTATGAACCGAAATACAACCCCGTTTTACAAAATGTACGTAATGTAATGTAAATGTATGTAGGTATGTAATGCACTAAGCGTTTCGCTTCAACTTTTATCATGCGTACGGCTAAAGAGTGGAATTCCCTGCCGGCGGATCTTTTTCCGGAACAATATAACTTGGGCCTTTTAAAGGCAAGAGTGAATAGGCATTATCTAGGCAAGCATGTACCATCTTCGTCTGCATCTCCACTTACCACCAGGTGAGAGGGCAGACAAATGCGGGCCTATTACATATAAAAAAAAAATGTACGTAGGTACCTATTCTGTTTTATTGCTTTTCCCTCCAATATTGGTTTTACGTGACTTTCTTACGATGGTCTTACTTACAAATGCTATAAATATTGTTACGTTTATATACTATTATTACGTTTACATCTTTTGTGACATTACTCAATGGTAGAAATAGTATATTGATCACGTGGTGGAAAAGGTACAGATTGTTTATCGAGGGTGTAGTTTGAGGTCGAAACGCAGCTGTTGAAGCTGTAGAATAATACACCTGGAAGAATAAAAAAAAAGGAATACTAAAAGAGCAACAGTTCAATAAACCTGAAAATTGACATGAAAAATCCAACCTAAGTTTATATATAACCTATATATACGTATATATATGTATTTGTAATATCGGACAAAGCAAAAGCAATCTACTGTCGTAGTTCGGCCTGACTGTTTTTTTATAACATTTGATGTACCTAAATAAAAAAAAAAGATATATCCTATTCCATTTTGTCTGCAAAAATCTGATTTACGTTACGTTTTACGTAACTTTGACAGTTGCATATTTTCTCATTGCACATTTGTATGAATTATTCCTTACGTAAAGTATGGTCGTTCGAATAGAACATATTTGACAGCTGTCAAACCCATACTATAGGACATATCAACAAAGAGAAATAGACCTTATGTCATAGCATTAACATGATTTTGACAGCTGTCAAATTTGGCCTATTCAAACGATGATAACTTAAGATGTCAAACTGACATTACTAGTGATGTGATAAAGCATCGCAATGGTATACATAAACAATTGGTAACTATCCAAGTTCAAGACAAGGTCAACGTTTTAAACAGGAAAAACAAATCAGGGAAATAGCCGGGTCACAAAAACAGATCAGAGAGGAACAGAAAGGAACGTAGTCAATGCGCACGAGTACGAAAGACAACTGCGGCGGGGTAGCGGACGGGCGGAGCCGGCGGGTGCCAGGTAAAAAACCGCGGCGCGCGGGAGGGGGTGTAACATGCGGTAATTTCGACCATCCAGTGACATCTGTACAAATCATTTGGTTTATCCATTACGAGCTTACTATATTAGATAGAATTCACTTTGCTTGTAAAAAAATAAGAAATATTTAAATAAATGAACCCTATAAAGATACTAAATACCATGTTTAAAATAATCTAGTAACGCCCATAACATAATACTAATGTCAAAGTTCATAATTTCATAAAATTACTTGATATTAATTAGGATATACGGATTCGGATAATACTCGGAGCTGCAACACTACAAAATGACGTTTGAAACAGGCTGCACGCCGTGACTTTACAAAATCGTGCTTGGATTATAAATTAACGTTTTTTAAAATGGTTCTCATATATTTCAAATATTGAACCAGTGTTTATAAAATTTAAATGTAATCGAAATATGTTCCCCACTACAAGGTTATATCATATTCAAAAAAAAAATAACTTCAAAACCGACTTCTTTCGGCGGCTCTAGTATAGTACAATATAACCTCATTGATTCCTTCCCGCTAATTCGAAATGTGAACAATGACTAGAGACAGGTTGTCAGCCTGTCGCCTAAAGTTGTAATACGTGGTAATACACATGAAACCCTCGAGTCCCTAAGTTGCCTCTTACAACACCCACGGGAAGAATTAGGGTGATGCTATTCTATGCTATTAACCTACGGCGACCGTCTGTTGTATCACAAATTCGACTCAATATACCGGGTATTAATACCCAATTCAATAGGTATTTGTGCCAAAATTACATTTCAAGCTTGGAATTGCAAACATTACATTTCAAGTTTGAGCTCAGAATAGCAAACAGCAAACTGAGAGCCATAGAATTCATATGATTATACTGGGATCCCTTTCGTTAGCATAATGTTTTTTCCACTAATATGTATCATAACATGTTTCGCATAATTCTTTTTCCCCTTTTATATCGTTGTCATAAACATTTTTTCGCATAATATTTATCTTGGCATAATACAGTTTATGTCTAACAATTTTTTATAGACATTAGGTTAGGTTAGATTAGTAAATTATGCTTAACGTGTTATGCCTACTATTTTTATGCGTAAGTATCTTTAGTTCAATGTACATTGTGCCAACCTACATTATGCCTAATATTTTTATGCAAATAGATAGGGAACCGATTATACTCAACGTAGCGTGCGGTTGCCAGAGCAACCTTAATATAGTTTAATATAATAGTTAATACGCAGTTAATTATTGCTACTGAATTAACGAACGCCTTGAGGAGAACAGATAGTGGAAACTTGGCATAGAAGTGACTTGCATACTGCCTACTTTTACTTACTTCTACAGCTACAGCAGTCCACTGCTGGACATGGACTTCCCCCATTGGGGGGTATTGCCATACTCACCGCGCTTGGCATGCAGAATGGCGAGCGCAGTGCAAGAAGTAGATATTTGGATGGATCCCCAGATTCATCCCTTAGTCGCCTTTTACGACACCCACAGTCAGAAATGGGGTAATGCTATTCTAAGCCGGAACCACACGGCAATGCATAGTACCTACAAAGTATATGAGATAAGGTCCATTTCCTTTGTTTACTTCTCTTTTAGTATGGATCTGTCAAATAGCACATACATACATACATACATATATCACGCCTTTATCCCTTGCGGGGTAGGCAGAGCGCCAACCACCGTAAGAATACGGTCGCTATCGCCACGTCTGACATTTTTGGGGATTGTTTTCCAAGGTTGTTTCAGAAAACATATGTATCACTGTAGTGACAGGTAGTCAGCCTGTCGCCTATAAATTGTAATACACCAATACCCTCGAGTCCCTTAGTCGCCTCTTACGACACCCGCGGGAAGGATGTGGGGTGATGCTATTCTAAGCCGGCATCACAAATCAAATAGCACAGGTAGGTATATTTTGCTATATAGCAAGCTATATTTTATAAACTATACGTAACGTGTATTATCTATATCAAGAATAGTTTTAATTTCTGTTGTATTCGGAACTCTAATTACACCAAGAATAGGGACGTTGCTTACATTTTCAGTGAATGAATAGTGATCATTATACCTACACATACATACACAAACACATACACATATCACGCCTTTATCCCTTGCTGGGTAAGCAGAGCGTTAACAATCGTACAATTACGGTCGTTATCGCCACGTCTGACAAATATTGCGAGTTCTTTCAGATGATTCGTGTATCACTGTAGTGACAGGTTGTCAGCCTGTCGCCTAAAAACGTAATACACATGAAACCCTTAAGTCCCTTAGTTGCCTCTTACAACACCCGCGGGAAGAAATGGGGTGATGTTATCCTACACAGGCATCACACGGCATTATACCAACCAACATATAAAAGGCGTATTTAGAAAGCAGGTCATACGAGACTTTACTTGGCCAAGTGGTTAGGACACAGGTCTCACAATCGTGAGACCCAGTTTGATCCCCGCCATGTACCAATGTGTTTTTACTCACGTACATTTACCGACTGCTCGACTGAAAGAAGAACATCGTGATGAAACCCACATTCAAATAAAATTTGAATTCAGATGATATTTGAATGTGACTTAACCTATCATTCGGGCCAGGTTAGCCTTCGGATTACAGGGTCAGATGGCAGTCGCTCTGTGCAAAAACTTGGTTCCACGTCAAATCCCTAGGTTAAGTAGCCGAACCTCACAGAGAACCGGGATAAGGAAAGCATAATGATGATGTCATAAAACATTAAATAATACATAATACTTCGCAATCTAAACAACCTAGTTCTCGTAAAAACCTTTGACTTTCACGTCATTTCCAAAAACCCAAAACCTACTACGGCAAAAGCCATAACCCCCTATAAAAAAACTTATTTTACCTACGTCAATAACATCAAAGAAACAAACTCAAACTACCAAAAAAGAATATAAGCTGAAAACGTTTACGATGGTCATAAAAATTGCCGTATATTGCCAACGCACTGCGAAGGGATACCACAACAGTTTATATTTTGTAGCTGTAAATAGGGATGCTAAATTTATCCAACTATCGATATATCGACTTTAAGCTGCGATACATCGAATACTTGTTATCGTGGCCCCAAATCTGCTATTTTTTGTCATTGTAACGCCATCGAAACTCAACTGTCATTTAATTTACCACATGAAAGCTAATAAAGTTTATGATTATGATTATGATTGCCATTGCAATTTTTCTATACTTTAGACTGTTAGCAGACTACGAAATGCTACGATGCTAATTTTCCTGTGTGAATTAGTTGTTTTCCCGGCAAGTATTATGCGTATAAACCTTCCTCTTTAATCACTCTATCTATTAAAAAAACTTCATCAAAATCCGCTGTGTTGTTTTAAAGATTTAAGCATACATACACACGCAAAAAAAGTGACATTGCTTAATACTATGTAGTGATTTCTTTTTGATAAACCTACCTACTCAAAACTCTGTTTCAAAACACACTCAGTAAAATGTATCTCTCGAACATAATCAGTATTGCCAGTGTCAGTGATGTAAAATGTTGCCGTAGCGTCCTGATATGATGAGCTTTAAGATAAAATGTTTAATTACGATAAGAATAGTTAAAATTTTCGATATGTATTGATGTGTATGACTTTTTGATACATCGATATTTTTGAGCGACAATTATCAATATTTATCAAATTTCGATACATCGTTGCATCTCTAACTATAACCTACTTTTTTTAATCGATACATAACGGAACTATCCAATAACCCAAAAGGGCAATGAATTTTTACAACAGTGCGAATTGATTTGAATAAGTTATTACAATACAAATGCTTTATTTGTACAAAACACAAAACAAAGAAAAGTACAATAAAAGAAAATTCGGTACAATTAGGCGGCCTTATTGCTGAGGTAGCAATTTCTACCAGGCAACCTTTTATTGGCAGGAAAAGTACGCAGGGTCAAGCGGGATAGTTATTTCAGGGCCCCAAGTCAGCTATTTTCTTGTTATTGTAATACCATCGAAACTCAACTGTCATTCCATTGCTATAGTGATTTTTCATACTTTAAACTGTTAGCAGACTACGAAACCACTAAAATCATCCAGCTGAGATCCAATCGACATCCAACTGAAACGATTTTAATTTTGCAGAATAAGGCAGAACGCAGCCGTCTGTCAGATCTTTACTAGAAACGTCACTCCCCATACTAAAACCGCACTCGACCGACGACACTGCGATAGCGCTGTGTTGACAGCAGTTGAGCGGTTTTAGTATGGGGAGTGACGTTTCTAGAATGGATCTGACAGACCGCTGCGATATTTTTGCGCTCCGTCGTGCGTCAAGAGTGCGATGCGCCTTAGGGCCAAGGTTTGCCGTTTCACGCCGGCTTAGAATAGCATCACCCCATTTCCTTCCCGTGGATGTGGTAAGAGGCGATTCCCTTAAATCGAAGATTTTATGTGTACTCCAGATTTAGGCGACCGGTTAACAACCTGTCACAGTTATACACGAATCATCTAAAAGGGCCCTCAACACTTGTCAGACGTGGCGAAACCGACCTTACTTTTGCCTACCCCACAAGGGATAAAGGCGTGATTTGTGTATGTGTATCTTTTTCACAGACAATACTAAAAGTATTCGTTTCATAACTTAGCAAAGGGCAAAACGCTTTTTTTTTACGATGCCAATAAAAATCGGGGGAATTTCACAAAATGTTGTGTTTACGATTTGACTCGTGTTTACGGTTGTTAACCGCGCCACGCCTCTGGTAGGTACCGAAGTAAAAGTTAAAAATATAATTAAAATAGATAGAAAATTAAATAAAAAGCGATAGGGTTCTAAATTATGAGGTAGATAGGTACAGCTAGTTTAATACAAGTAGAAAGTGGGTAGGTACAATTTGTCGTGTCCGGTCGGCTTAGAAAAGCATCACCCCATATTTATCCGTGGCTGTCATAATGAATCCAAGGACTGAACAGCAGTGTTCCTTGTGGATGCAACACCTTGCACTGCACTCGACGATCCTGGGCTATTTTGGCTATTAAAGAAAAGAGCTATACTTACCGATGTTGCCATATCTGCGTAGACTTTCCGAAATAACCATTTTAGTATAACTCAATGAATAAAATAATAAAACCTCGGCTGCAGGCAATGCCCAAAATAGAATTGCCAGCCCGCGGAAATATTAAGAGTGGCAATTATAAAAGATGGAATTCGGGTTAAGCTTGTTAAAATTTTGACCTTATAATCTATGTAGCTTACGTCCGAGGTTTTTCGTAAACCCCGTTCTCGCAATCTCAAAAGTTCTTATGACATTTCATAAAATAAAATGTATTTTTTAATAAAATTTTAAAATGGATCTTATGTCATATGACCGATGTGGCGCAGTGGTAGTGCGACTGCCTTTGACGCAGAAGGTTCCGGGTTCGATTCTCGGTGGGTCACTCACAAAGTTGATATTTATCACTTTGTGAGTTTGTTCCCAGTCTGGTTAGGACATTGCGGGCTGAACCACCCGATTGTCCGTAAGTAAGATGGTTCCGTGTTTCGGATGACACGTTAAGCCGTAGGTCCCGGTTGCTGTCTATGATCACTTAGACGGCGGTCGTTACACAACCACGTCAGAAGCCTGCTACTTGTAGTAGGCGGTTGAACAATTCTGACACTAGGGTTCATCGGGTCGTTGGACGACTCGGTGTCCCACACGAAAAGAAGAAGAAGAAGAATGTCATAGGACTCCCACACATATCTGCGAATTCGCATCGCATCGCAAATATCTACGAGCTCGCACGAATGCAACGCAAGAACATCCGATCTAATTCACATCGCGCATTCTCACGATATTACGTCACACTTGGAGACGATATTTTAGTTCGCTCTGAGACAGCGGAGAAAGACGCCGGCGCAGAATGGCGGATTACGACGTGGATTTTTTAATATCTTTAATTGAGGAGCGCCCCGTCCTTTGGGACACGAGTGATGAACATTATAAAAATAAATTTATAAAACATGCATCGTGATAAATGGATTTATCCAAAATCTACTTTTTCTTCAATGTCTTTTTAGGAATATTAGCAGCGCAACAATTTTTTTGCGATCCACCGAGTTACTATTTCTAAAAACACTTCCAATACGACTTACTACCGTTGAAGTTATGGTCACCTCAACTAACGCTTTGCCGCACAAAATCGTATCGCAGCAATTCTCATCGCAAATTCCTGCGATGCGGCGTCGCATCGCAACGTATCGCAATTATGTGTGGAAGCCCATAGTCCAAAATACACTTTTTATATATTATAATTGATATTCTATATTTATGTGACAAATCAAAACAAAACTTCAAAACTCAAGCTTAATTCAGTTCTTTTCCTGAATTTTCAGTAGGTTGCTTAGATTTCCCCAGCGGTTGAGCTGTTTTAGGATGGAGACAGACCGCTGCGATAATTTAACGTTCCGTTGTGCGTTAAGTGTGCGGTCAGTCGAACAAACGACCCGATGAACCTCGGTGGAAGTTCATCAACCGCCTGCTACTATTAATGCATAGGCCTGTGACATGGTTTGAATTTGTGTGTAGCGACGACAGCCGCCGTCTACTTAAGTTAAACTTACCGACAGACAGCAACCCTGACCGACTGCTTAACGTGCCCTCCGAAGCGTGGAACCATCTTTATTAACAATGAGTACAGTCTACAATGTCATAAGAAAACTGGGAACGAATTCGGAAAAAAAACGTAGGTATACAGGTGTAAAAAAATTGCTGCAAATATTTAAAGGGATGAATAAGCCCATGAAACTGAACAACTTTCTCCAAAAAACATAGACCGAAATTTGAAAAAAAAAAATGGATATTCCATGCAGGTTGACTCGCTCGGCTGCTTCATTTAGTAGGTATGGGAGGTCCAAAAATTTCTTTCATATTTCGACCTATATATTTCTTGGGGAAAGTTGTTCATTTTCATGGGCTGATTCACCCCTTAAAATATTTGTAGCTATTGTTTTTCCACCTTATATATTTTACGCCCTTTAACGTTCTGCCTACCTCTCTAGGGAAAGCGGCGTGATATGTGCGAATATTTACTGGGCGGCTTCAGTTTCGAGTAGCACTTGAAGGTTACTTTTATAGCCTTGTTCTGCCGCTTAATCGATTCACGTAAAATTTAGACTATATACTCTCAATTGCTTTAGTTGTGGAATTTCCATAACTTTCAAATTGAATCTTTTATCTTGCATAAGAATTCGTCTTTTACTACCTTAGTAATTTAGTAGTCATCAATATCTACAATAGTATTAAATCTCTCTTTTCGTGTGGGACACCGAGTCATCCTACGACCCGATGAACCCTAGTGTCAGAATTTTTCAACCGCCTTCTACAAGCAGCAGGCTTCTGACATGGTTGTGTAACGACCGCCGTCTAAGTGATCATAGACAGCAACCGGGACCTACGGCTTAACGTGCCATCCGAATCACGGAAAATTTAAAATTAAAAATTTGAAAACATCAGCAAACTGAGCGCATACCTATTAACCTACCTTACGCCATTATGAACTCCTTTTCCTTCTCGTCTTTTCTTTCTTTCTCGAAGTTTTTGGTCCACCTCAGCCGCGTTTACACTAGGTTCTTAAAATTGTTATAAGGCGGATCGCACAACGCACGACATAGCGCTAAAATATTGCAGCGGTCTGTCAGATCCATACTAGAAACGTCACTCCCCATTAGTCCCCATACTAAAACAGCACTCGACGGACGACGACGCTGCGCTAGCGCTGCGACGACAGCGGTTGAGCGGTTTTAGAATGGGAATTGACATTTCTAGTATGGATCTGATAGCTACCCCGCAATGGATAAAGGCGTGATATGTGTGTATGTATCTGGCAGACCGCTGCGATGTTTTAGCGCTCCATCGTGCGTTAAGTGTGCGATAGACCTAAGAAATATGTAAAATTTACTTCTTATCTTATCTTAATTAGCCTACATCATCTCACTGCTGGGCAAAGGCCTCCCTCTTCTCTTTCCATCCAGTTCTGTCCTGGGCTTCCGCATGCCAGTCTTCACTACTTTGAATAAATAATTTTACTTGGAATCTCTTTTAAAACCGACTTCTTCTGGTTTTCCAGGTGTACGATGCCCAACGTGAACAAGTGTCTGATCTACATCGGCATTGCGGCGTTCCTGCATCAGCTGCCGAGGTTCGTGGACAGGGAGTACGTCCCCCACATCACAGTCTGGCGGGGTCACTATGAGAACGTCTGCCGGGTATGTGCCCGTCTTATTTATCTACTAATGCCACCGACGACCGATGTGGCGCAGTGGTAGTGCGACTGCCTTTGACGCAGAAGGTTCCGGGTTCGATTCTCTGTGGATCACTCAAGAAGTTGATATTTAGCATTTTGTGAATTTGTTCCTTGTGATGTCGGCTTAGAATAGCATCACCCCACATCCTTCCCGCGGGTGTCGTAAGAGGCGACTAAGGGACACGAGGGTATTGGTCTATTACAATTTTTAGGCGACAGGCTGACAAACTGTCACTATAGTGATACACATGTTTTTTGAAACAACCTTGGAAAACAATCCTAAAAATGACAGCCGTGGCGATAGCGACCGTATTCCTTCGGCCCTTAACGCTCTGCTTACCCCGAGAGGGATCGAGGCGTGATATATGTATGTATGTATCTTATTTATTTATTTCTTCTTCTTCATCGAGTCGATATGGTAACAATGTAAATATTTTTTTTCCACTGCTGGAAATGTCTCTTGTTTGCTTTCTAGAGGTCTTGAAGCGTGCAGGAGTTTGGGCAGTTAGGGCAGGATAGTAAATGCCCCATTTATCTACTAATACATCGTTGTATGGGAATGAGAGCCTTAATTACAGTGCAAACTATGCGACACAATACCATCTTGGCTTCCGCGGCTCAATCTTTGCCTGCGAAATAATGCAACTGTATTTTGGCCAATAACGCCAGAACGCCAGGCATGGCTCCATCTACCGCGACAATTTTGCAACATTCTCCGATGAAAAAGGCCTCGCCTAATGGCAATAGTCGCAGGTTCAAATCCTGCCTACGGTGAAAAATTTTGTTATACTTATTTACCACCTAAATAGGGGATTCCCATGTCCAGCAGTGGACTGCTGTAGGAGTATACCTAACACAATAAGTGTTCTAAAATTTGATTTTCAAGAGTTGCATAGGTTTACTTGGCAGTCCTGGGAGCAAAACATACATACATATATCACGCCTTTACCCCTTTCGGGATAGGCAGAGCGTTAACGGCTGTAAATCGCCACGTCTGACATTTTTGAAGATTGTTTTTCAAGGTTGTTTCAGAAAACATGTGTATCAGGTTGCCAGCCTGTCGCCTAAAAATTGTAATACACCAATACTCTCGAGTCCCTTAGTCGCCTCTTACGACACCCGCGGGAAAGATGTGGGGTGATGCTATTCTAAACCGGCGTCACACGGCTTGGCAGTCCTGGGAGCAAAATAGCCTTGAAAAAACATTGTACAAATTTGACCTTTTGCTTTTCTTTTCCAGATGGAGCTGGCTCCGTGGGTGAATACCATCTCTCCGGACGCCTACTTCATTACCTACTTCAGTTTCCGCGTGTTGTTCGTCCACCTGGTGCCCTGCACGTCCCTCGTGGTCCTCAACGTCCTCCTCTTCAGGGCCATGCGGAAAGCCCAACTCAACAGGCAGAAGCTCTTCAAAGAGAACCGAAAATCAGAATGCAAGAAGCTCAGAGACTCCAACTGCACCACTCTGATGCTAATCGTCGTTGTGACAGTCTTCTTGATGGTAGAAATCCCAGTGGCTGTTGTCACCCTACTCCATATAATCTCCAGCACTTTAGTTGAGATCCTAGACTATCAGATTGCAAATGTTCTTATTTTGCTAACAAATTTCTTTATCATTTGCTCTTATCCCATCAATTTCGCTATTTATTGCGGTATGTCTAGGCAGTTCCGTGAAACTTTCAAGGAACTGTTCATTAGAGGGACTGTTACGAGTAGGAAAAAGAATGGTTCTAGTAGATACTCCATAGTGAATGGGCCCAGAACTTGCACGAATGAAACCGTGCTTTAATTCGTTGTACAGCGTCTTTCATGTAAATAATTCTTATGAAAGTAGCATAGGATTTTTAGAGAATCTTTTAGGTAAATACCTATTCGTGTCTATACATGCAGTAGACATATCAATATGATTTTTTACATGTGCAATTTATTTATATTATTGTGTACACGAACGCTGTTATTGTAAAATTCTAAAAGGCTTATAAATAGGTTAAACACAAACTGTTGCTTCAAAGTAGTTTTTTTGTTTAAATATGAGTATTAGCATAGATAGTTTTATTATAGCTTTATTCTAAAGATTTCTAGGTACTTTTTCGTGGCTATGCGATGACCTGATTGATCAGTTAAACTTATAGATTTTATGAATAAACGAAGTTATTTAAGCTTATATTTAATTACTTAATCAGCTTTTCACATGGCCTATAAATGGTGAGCCCCCATTTAGGAAAAGTATCTTGATTTTTAATAATTGTTTGTGCTTTTGAATAATAATATAATGACTGGGACATTGTAAATAATTAAATTAACAAAGTAAGAACATTTATGAATTTTCAAGGATAAAAATTGTTAAGGTTATCTATGTAGAAAAATGTACTTTAGATATTTTTAAGAAAAGAGGTACTAAGTGAATTTAAATGTATACATTAAATATTTTTCTTGTAGGTAACGTTATAATTGTGATTATTTTGTTGGCTATCTGTGCTACAAGTACTTAGTGTTCTTCTACGAATGATAATTATTTGACACAATGTATGTAGGTAGTAACGGACCATGGCAAATTGATATAATTTATGTTAGGTTCATATATTACTTAATAAAATATTTAATATCTTTTTACAGTGTTTTTCTTTACCTTTCAAAGTATATGGTGTAAAAATATTAGCTGCAAATATTCCAAGAGGTGAACCAGCCCATGAAACTGAACAATTTTCCCCAAGAAGCATTTCATGTGTCGAAATATGAGAATTTTTTTGGACCCCCCATACAAATTGACTTGGTTGATTGGTAATTTTGTATAGAAGGTCCAATTTTTAAAAAATATTTCGGCCTATATTTTTTGGGGAAAGTTGTTTAGTTTCAAGGGCTGGTTCACCCCTTAAAATATTTGCAGCAATTTTTTTATACCCTGTAAAATAAAAGAGTACCTCAGCTCAGTGCCCTAAGTCTACTATTTTTTTCTCATTAAACGCCATCGAAACTCAACTGTCATTCTATTGCCATTGTGATTTTCTATGCTTCAAACTATTAGCAGACTATGAAATGGTCGAATTCATCCAAGAGAGATGAGTTCCAATCAACATCTAACTGAAACGATTTTTGTTTAGCAAATTAGGGCCTAGGTCACTCATGAATCAGAGACCACACCAAACAGAGTAATTTGTTCATTCATCAACAGAATGTCCCATATGCATGCATACATACACTTATCACGACTTTATCCCTTACAGAGTACCTGAGTACCAGAGAGAAGAGCGTTAACGGCCGAAAAAGCTCGGTCGCTATCGCCACGTCTGAAAAATATAGAGGGCTATTTGAGATAATTTGTGTATCACTATAGTGACAGGTTGTCAGCATGTCGCCTAAAAATTGTAATACATCTGAAACTCTTAAGTCCCTCAGTCGCCTCTTACGACACCCACGGGTAGCAAATGGAGTGATGCTATTCTAAGCCGGCAGCACACGACATCACATTTTTAATGCAGTTTAGGAAATATTATGCACCATATCAAGTGCCCCCTATAATGTACTTTTTAACATGACGGTACACTAGTCCTTCAGAACTAAATAAAAAATATATTAAATAACTAATTGAAACCATTTATTTACTTCGTAAGTGTATCCTCGGATCTAATGTATTCTCCAATGTCTGCCTGATGGAAGGCTATCGTGGCTAAGGGATCCGCATGCCTGCATTCCGCTGTACTCTTGGCGACGACTCCAAAACCTATAGGAATGTCAGCCATTGTTTGAATGACCACTCCTTGGTGTTTTGGTGTGTTCTCTGTGATACGGCCTAGACCTGGAATAGAGAGAGTGGTCAATAGTTAGGTTAATAGTAATAACAATGTGGCATTACTCAGTGTCCCACACAAAAAGAGAGAATGGTTAATAGTATAAGGGTGCCCATGTGGTGTTACATTGCAAAGAGGGTAGGGGTACTGGGCTTCCTTGAGGAACTAGGATGGCTCGAGTAGTGAGCCCCCACCCTTTACGCAAAATAGGCTCATACAGACATCAAGTTATGGAAAATAGCACGTTTTACCATTACCATTACCATTAGTATAAGGAAACTATTCCTTTATAAGACTGGTTTATATTACCATCACCCCATGTTTTGTTACAAGTGTTTTAAGAAGCAACTAAGGGAATTCATAAATATTCAGAATATTGTATGTGAATGCTGCATGCAGTTTTAGGTAAGTTAGTAAACTGTCAATTAGCATATAAATGGCAAACAAATTTCAATTGTTTATTTCCAAGCAGATTCACAACTAATACTTTTAGAAAGTCATAAACAATGGCTTAGTCATTGAAAATAAGAGAAAATCGACAAACACAATTTTCTCTTTTTCGCAACAATTTTATGTTCCTAGTAGAAACATAGCAATCTCACATTCTTTACGAAATCCTCACAAACATGTTCAGTTCTTTCACAGGATAGAATAAATCATACAAGTTGACACGCACAATACAGGCCTAGTGTGGGTATCATAATCAATATTCATGTGTTTTGGGCATACTTAATAAAGTTTTTTTAAGTATCCTCAGCATCAGAAATAAAGAAAGAAGGGATCTGTAGATTTAGTCACTCTATCTCTCTCCCACTGAAGCTTTTACATATACCAAACATTAATGCTTTCTTCCTCACTTATTAAGTATGCATGTAACAGATCATATCTTTATTCGCACGCCTTATAATACAAAAAAAACACACTTACCACTCTTTATAACATGATGTCCATATAAAAACTGTTGTTCAGCAGATGGTTTGACCCATAGCTTGTACGGAGCGTAAGGCGCTATGTACGTCAAAGCAGTGATGTGAAGTCTAAACTTATTCGTTTTTGTGAATTTCCCGAAGCATGTTCCCGCGGATACCAAGTGATCTGGCTTCACGGTTTGGGCCAATGCGAGTAGTTTCTCCGAGATGTAATACACTCGGTCTTTCTTCTCTCTGAAGCAGTATGTTCCATCTGGGCGGTCTATGAGAAGCTTCACGTTAACGCCTATGCTGAAACGGTAGATATAGGGTTATAGCGGCAATAATGCGAGGTCAGAAACGTGTACACGAAAAATGAATGAAAACCACATTTACTTTACGTCTATTGTAAGGTATTAAAGGTCGGTAGTTGGGTACATACTATTTAGTTAGTTTCTCGAATAGTATCCTTGTTCTATCTTCAGATAACACTTTCATTTTGGTATTACTTTTCTAACCGAATCGAACAATAATAAAAACACGTGCACACCAACCTCAACTCAACAATTGAATGAATGAATGAATGAAATGAATGCAGCAGAATGACTGACATTCTTTGACATTGACATTCTTAGAGTTGCCATGGCAGATGCTAAACAACTAACTGTGTAGGGATTTAGAGAGCACACTTTTATTTTCGTCCTTAAAATATTTTCATGTTTTCACAAACCAAGGTATTGGCTAAGCTCAAATAAGTGGAAATTCTTGTAGTAGGAGAAAGTTTAAGTATGCGTTTTTAACTTTTTCTCAATCAAGAATTTGGTAAAGATTTCAGTTACTGTATATATTTGCTACCTATTCGCCTGTTTTGCGTGTCCTAAGTCCCAACTGTGTCCCTCAAGCTGTAATCCTCACTTGTGAAAACTTATCGAAAATTAATTTTGAAATTATATAAAATCTTATTTTTATTTATGAGAATAATAAAAAAATCACTGAACGTATTTAAATCCCATTAAATAGTAACTAGTAACTACACTAAAATGGTTAATTCCTTAATCTGAAATAGCACCACCTAACTAGTTCTGACAAGTAATGCTAATGCTATCAGCCCAAAAAATCCTCAATTCCTATTAATTAAATCCATAGATAATGGCAATCTGGACGGCCACATAACTACTCAAAGAAGTTGATGACGTTAGATTTGGATAGCAACAAATAGAATAGAATAACGATTCAATTCAGTTTTTTCTCAAAATGCCTTAAAAAAGTGTCCTCGAAAATTATAAACTAAATTATTTCTTTGTTAGTTCGTAGCAATATTTCATACTCGTCTGGTAACACTGAAATTGTTTTCGTTCAAAAATATAGTGGAGTTGCATGTATATTTTATCATCGCTGGGAAAGTGGAGAAAAATTTGGTAAGTGATTGAATACCGGTAGTCCGGTACTCACCTCAGGGTACTCACATAGTCCCATGATGTGGGTTTTCTGCTCGGTGGCGGCGTGAGTCTACTTAAAATTTATAGAAACGAGATCGTAAATTTCTAAACGATAAACACAAATATTCTTTTTTTTTTTCACTACACTATTCGTTCAATTTATCGTTCATTCATCCACAGAGTACCTTCCATATATTTTCATTTATCAAGGCCGGAGAGAGAATGTCGTAAGTAAACTTTTCAATATTTTTACAAATATATTGTGTTATATGTAACGAAACTGGTGATTTTGTTATTAAGAATATGGTATTGTTTGTTAAAGTGATTTCTTACGCGCTTGTTTAACTTTTATGTTTCATTATTTTGCTTGACCCTGAAATAAACAAGTTCACATGATGACAACAAAATTAGGCCGTAGGATATCCGCGAAATTTAAATTAAGTAGTACCTAAATTACTATTTAGTAACGAACTAGAATATGATCAAACAAATTTAGTGTTAAGATAACATTAATATTAGTCAGAGTATACTTTTCGTTTTTTTCTTGTTAGTTTAACTTACAATACAAGCGTAAGCATAGGGCATAGCATAATACCTACCTATATATGTATACATTTTAATTTACCTATAAGTAGGTAGATAGGTAATTACGTACATCACAATCGAAACTAACTCATACCCCTTTTGTAACTTTAGCCCCAAACTAAACAAATTTTGTACTATGGGAACTAGGTAAAATACATAGAATACCTACCTACACCCAGATACAAAATGTATGATAAGTAATCGAACCGGCGTAGCAGCGGTGTACCAATACACCATCAGGCAGTCAATTCTAAAACTACTCCTAAAAAGCGAGGTATTTGAAAGAATGAGCCATAAAAACTGTTCTATCGTGCTCCACACAACTTTATTAACTCGCACAGTGAGATATTTTTAAGTTAAATACTACCATACCACTCCCAGTTTTAACAAAATAAGTACCTACGTATTGGTGTGAGCGCCCATTTTATAGCGCTAAATTACGGCCTTCTGCCGTGAGTGACACCGAGTCGATGAACGACCCGATGAACCCTGAACTGAAGCGCTCACTACTCTTTTAGGACTTTAATGAGGTTTATCTACAGTAAAGACTAATTTTAATTAAGTCTCTTGTGTACTTACCGACGCCGTGCCGTGACAAGGAAGGTCGAACGGATGACGACATTGGACGGGAGTGGCCTGAAATTCAGTCTGTTCTGGCTTAGCTTGGTTTGGTTGGATTAAGTTGACCTATTTAAATTATGAACACATACCTAATTTCAAATTTAAAACCTTACCTAGTTTATTCAACTGCAATACTACTGTTTAACATCGTTTTTTTTTCACTTTATTAACAGGTCCTACTCATTATCATTACATTGCTTTCTATATTAACTGTTTAGCTAGAGAAACGTAGATAAAATATGAGCAACTCTTTTGGCAGGTTAAATATAAACTCGTACCTACCTGAGTAACTATGCGTCTTTTTTTAGTTTTCATGTAGGTATTACCTATATTAAGTATAAATTGTAAACTTCAGTAACGATTTATTAGTTAAATTAATTCTAGGGTTATAACAATAGATATACGTTCTAGAATTCAAATATGTATTGCCTATGTGGTAATAATGATACTTACTCGTAGTAAATAATCTACATCACCTGAATGATTCAATAAGTAGGTGAATGATCATATGCATGACGATGATTAAGTTCTTAAGACCCTCGTTTTATATACCTAATATAAATTGAGATTTTCACGATTCATAAAAAATTAGTCATAACATAGCGACTTATATAATATTTTATATCAATCGGTCGGTTTCAGTTACCTATTAGAACAAACACATTTTTTTTTTGGTCTATGGTAACTGAGGTACCCCGGATTACAATATTTAAGCCTGAAAGGTGGGCCAATCTTTTATATAGGTACATAAGTTGCTATATACTTTTATGATACTTGGAAATCCCAGTAAAAAATAATTTCCTCATGTGATCGGACAAAAGCCCAAAGCTAAAAAGGAGAGACAAGTTTGGTAGGACTAATAAAAGTTTAAGAATTTTGGGATTCACTGTGTTCATATCACGAAATAATGATGATTAATCAGAGAGTGAAACAACATTTCCTTGTTACAGATTGTAATACTAATCACAAATAAACACGGGGAGTTCATTCGGCGCGAACGCTGTGTATAGCGAACACGTTTATTTTGAGAGAGAGATTCTGAAAATAATTTGCGAGTGTGCAGCATATGGTGTGGTGAGTGACGCGGTTGAGACGTAAACGATGCCTGTGAACTACTATCCGAAGAATTTTGGCGCCAATGGTTGGGGTTGGCATCGCGGGTCTGCTGCAGCAGCTGCAGTTAGAGGCTTTTTGAGAAAAGAACGTGGTGGTGAAGGAAGCGATGAAGGTGCCTCAGGAAGTAGCGAGCTGTTGATCGGCAAGGGTGGAGGAGGCTTGTACCCTGCCCTGCCAACAGAAGATGATACACTCTTCTTGACTGGAGGAGGAAGACTTTACCCGAGTCTGCCTGCTGAGGAATACGAGAGTGGTGCTGTCGAAGAAGTCGTTGAGGAGTCATGTGCAGCTGTTAATGTGAATCTGGTGGTAAGCATCTACCCATTACTTTAAAAATATAATATCTTACATCTTTTAGCAATCTTAGATCGTACCGTTTATTTTTTAACTAATTTGCAATCGGTTCAGTAGTTTCGAACTCATTTCATAAAATAAACAAATACCTATCTTTATTATAATAATAATACTTAATTCATTTTTATAATAATTATTATCATCATGCTTGGCATTACGCTTTTCTATTCTTAACCATTATCATGAATTGAATCATTGTAAGAGAAAAAAGGCTATAGGTTGAAGAAGAAGAAGAAGAAGAAGAAGAGAAAAAAAATGTACCTACGAGTATTATGTGATTAGGTTTCTTTGTGAATTATGATGACCATCGATAAATTACCAAACATTAACACTATGCACAATTACTTAATACACGAAGGTAACTTAAAAGTAAATTGTGATAATTTACTTACTTACCTAAGCGTTTTATCGGAATCGGAACTAGGAAACGAATAATAAACAAATTAAAACGTTATCACAATTTTTTTTATAATTTATTTTATATACATCGATCGAAGTTAATAGATTAAACAAAACAATTAAATTGTATACATAATTAAATTTAATTTTGGTATATTTATATACTACTTAACTATTTATTGTACACAAAAAAACATGAACACAAAAATCATTAGGAAGCAAATAATACAACAGCCGACAACAGGTAGGTATTTATTTCTAATGAAATTTCTTCCAACAGACTTAAAGTAGTTTATTTTTGTTGTATGGATAAAATTATCGCATGAAGTGAATGATCTTTTAGCGCGAGTGACTAGTACATACCTTCCTGAGTCACAATGACGTCAAAAGATCATTAAACCTAATAAGGAATGGCCACATTTTGTTCTTATACTATACTTACTTATTTAGATACCGGGTCGGAACGGGACGGAAGACCATGCTGCTTGAAGCTAAGATATAATTATCTTTGATGGTCGTTTATTCGACAACGAAATGATATTTTTTCAAAATATTTTGTTTAATATCAAAAAATAACTCATTATTTTTTTATAAAGGACAAGTAGGTAAACTTTAGGTGGAAATGAAGTAATAAACAAAAATAAAAAGAAATTGGCAACCAGTAACCTTAACAGCAGCGACAGTCCACTGCTGGACATGGGCCTCCCCCTATCGGGGGATATTGCCGTGCTCACCACGCAACCAGTAATTAAACTTTATTAATATCATCATATCATGTATGTGGATCTTTGGACGGCTCAGTGTCCCACATGGAGAAAGAGAGAGGTATAGAAGATAGGTATCTACAGCGGCAGTGTCACAAGAAAACAAGGTACCTGACAACAATAATTTTTACCTACCTTGGACTGACCTGACCGGACCATTTTTGGATCATGCTCACCTTTTACGTTAGCACGCCGCGCCGTAAACATACTCTGACCCAATCTACCATGACATTTTAGGTAGGTATATGTGCCCTGTGTAGGTACGTAGGTACCAACGACCCTGTAGTCAAAATTAAGAGTGCCTGGCTGTGTCTGAGAGCCCGGACACCAACATCACAAGTTTGTACCTAGTTAGGTAGGTAGGTGTCTATTGGCGGTATGTACCTAAATAAATGAATAACTTTTCTGGGTTTCAAATTGCATGTGGTATTCGTACCTAAGTATATTGTAGTTTTTAAAAATGATATACAAAGAACCTTACCATACCTACCATAACGAGAAGACCTTACTATATCAATAAATAAATACGACCCGTTATATTTTTATACGGTAATTTTAGGTAGGTACCCACTCGTAAATCTGAAAAACTTTTCCCAGTAACATTTACTGAAATATATATAAAAATATTCTGAACTTCCACAAAAGACTGTTTTATGTAAAACTTAACTGTGTCACTTTGCATGGGACGACTAAAAAAAGTTACGTAGGCAGAAAGAAAAGAAATACAAAGAAACGTTATTTAATACACATTGCTATAGATAGTTATTTTTATTAGAATTTATCTAACTTACACAGGGGTCACAACAAGTTTACCTAATCAAAATCGAGTAAGTGGGTGGGGCAAGTATTTCTTCACTGTATAGGTTGACGACCGATGTGGCGCAGTGGTAGTGCGACTGCCTCTGACGCAGAAGGTTCCGGGTTCGATTCTCGGTGGGTCACTCACAAAGTTGATATTATTTATCACTTTGTGAATTTGTTCCCAGTCTGGTTAGGACATTGCGGGCTGAACCACCCGATTGTCCGTAAGTAAGATGGTTCCGTGTTTCGGATGGCACGTTAAGCCGTAGGTCCCGGTTGCTGTCTATGATAACTTAGACGGCGGTCGTAACACAACCATGTCAGAAGCCTGCTACTTGTAGAAGGCGGTTGAAGAATTCTGACACTAGGGTTCATCGGGTCGTTAGACGACTCGGTGTCCCACACGAAAAGAAGAAGAAGACTGTATAGGTAGTTAAATCATTATTGTTTTTTTTTGCATAAAGTACTGCGCATAGGCCCGCATTTGTGTTAGGCGGGTTACGAGAAAACCTAAGTTTTTATTAATTTTGAGATACAAGGTTTTGAACTTTTCAAGGTCATCTCAAAATAAATAAATAATGCTGCCAGTCCTCGAAAAAAATGTTATCCTTATTTTTAACTTAAATTAAATTAACTTAAATTACTTTTAATATTAGATTTTCTCCTATTAAGTTACTTTTAAAGTTTTTTTTTTACATAAATAACAATAAATTAATACTGGGAATGTGACTTTTAGAGCAGAAGCAGTTAATTTAATTTTGGACTCGTCATAAGCTTACGTCATACTTGAGCTGGCAATAATACCAAAGTATAATCCTACCACATGTAGTAGGTTACTAATATTATCCACCGGCCGGTTGTAAAGAAACTTTTTAATGTAGACGGTTGTGTTGTCAGATCAGAGTTTTGTGTTCTGTGTCAGATTTTGTGCGAGAGTTTTGGGTACGGTTAGTTCGGTAGAAAAACTTAGTTATTTCTATAATTTGTCAGCCTAGTAATTGTTACATTTGTGGTTATAGTGAAAGCATTTTGGTTGTCGTGCTGTGTGTGAGGAATTTAGATACATTCGACTGTGTTTTTATGAGATAATTCAAATAGTTTCACAGTGTCACATTCCACTTGTTTTCCATAAATTGTAGTAGAAAAATGATGATATCATCGTGTTTTTAACATGTCAAGGTACTGGAGAACATGCTTTTGATGGTGGAAAATCATTCAGTTGTTCCTAAAAATATTGTATGTGTCATGTAGTATATATATCATTCCAGTTTATTTAGTTTTAGTCCTGATAGGTATTCGAGTTGGTGACCTAAATATATTTTACAAGCTCTTATTCTATATACCATATTGATATTATTCTCTGAGAGCCGAGTTCCGAAAACAATTGACTGAAACAGTTCAAACAATCACATCATATAATTTTGCCTACTTGTAATTACTTCATACTTCCTGTAAGTTCATATAGAAAAAACAACAGTATCTCAGGAGTTCAAATTAGAAGTACAATTATGGATGATGTCACTTACCCACCTGTAGTCTGACAAGGCCTCCACATTTTCTAACAATCAGTATTGTGATCACATCTGGCTGCATGGCTGTGTTTCCTGTGCACATTATTTTTTTATTTTCCTTTTTAAATGCTTTTTGTATATGTATACAGCCAAGTGAGAAGTAAACTGTTAGGCTGTAGCATTGATTTTAATCACCAAGGCCGTCAATATATCATGTGAACTACATAGTTACATTGTCTCTCATAGGAAAATAAAGTGTTAAGATGTCACACACAGCTCTTCAAACAAAAATGTTTACCAGTTATCTGTTCTTGCACAAATTAACATAAATATTTTCCCTTATCAGACAAAACTCCACAGATAACTATTATGGCATAGTGAAAAGATTACCCAGTGCAGTGTAGTGTAGTGGACCCGAAAGATGGGTCAAAATGGCGGCGCCGATTTTGGCGCGCTTATCCAAGGCGCGGGAAAGCAATTGCTTCACCAAGGCGGGCAAGCGCTGCTGCAGTATGGAGCCCAGGCTATAGGCAACATTATCAATGAAGTCTTTCAGAAGAAAGAGGTGGAACAGCCGCGGTATCTGCCGAGCATAAAGAACTATAAAGTGGTGAGTGTCTGACTCAACTCAAACAACTTTTACTTATAATAATTTATTTATAATAACAAAAACATAACATACAGAGGAACGAAACAAAAATAAAAAACACAATAAACTACTTACAAACCTAATATAATTCTTCAGTGCTCCGCACCGAAGCAACGACCCCAGTATACTATCTGCATTCCCTTTTTGCACAGCCAACCTCATACGCTGTGCAAATAAAGAACCTGATCCTTATCCAACATTGCCTCGTTCAGGCGCACTGAAATACTCCAATGAACTTGATTCATGCTCAAACCTAGACAACCTTACAGCTATTAAAACAGTTATTTAATAATATGACCGGTAAAGGAGAAATTATCTAAGAGTAAAAGAGAAATTCTAAGAGCATTAAGTTAAATATGATCAAGTATGGTTACATTTGCTCATATTGTACTGCATTCCTTAAACTTTTTATGCTTTATGGAAACATCTTGTGATACTTAGATAATTATTAATGGTAGGTTAGGTATTTTAAAATTATAAATGGGATTCCAGTAATACAAAATTGATTTTGTACCTTGTAGGTAACTTATTTGCCTACGTATTCTCATTATTATTTTTACCTACTAAGGCCTTTACTAGATAATTTGTAGTTATAGTAATAGGGAAGTTAATTTGGTTTCTTGTTGTATTTGCTTAGGATTCTCAGGAATGTTAATGGAACTAGCATCACTAAACAAATTCTCTGACTTCAATAAATAAACACTTCATGAGAATAAATTAGCGACATACTTTGAATTTTTGTTTGTCATATTTAAACCTAAAAAAAATTTATTCGGTAAGCTGGTAAACTTTCTAAAAATGAAACGATATATAGTCTATTGGGAGGTTCAAAAATGACTTTATTTCATATGTCAATCTGTTTCATGGACTGGTACACCTCCTAAATATATTTACATCCTGTAGTTTAATTAATCATTTATTATTTTCTGTAGGATGATCCCTGTGACGTTTGTGGTCTTGGAGCAAGTGCTTTGACATAAGATCCATTTTGCTAGTAAACAAAGAAAAGTGGACCTTATACCATAGCATTTGCTCCAAGGTCACAAATGTCACAGAGATCCTATATTTTACAGACTATAACCTCATATGTCAGGCAAGACAAAACAGACTTATTTTAAATATTACTTCTACATATGATAGACGATTGTTGTATTAAAATTAATAGCACTTTCATTCATGCATGACAACAACACATTCAAAACAATGTGGTAGAGTCATAAAATAATTGCAAAATCTGATCATTTTAATAAACTAAAAATAATGAACTCTATGACATCATGAATTAAAGCAGCCATACCATGTATTGTGACATCATAACATAACACTCACAAATAACTGTTCCAGCATATAGTTTATTCAATATTATTTATTAAACAGGGTGTTTGGCAGAAGTGGTGCCAATATTTTCAGGACAACTTCTAGATATAAAACTGAACCACTTTATGTTAAACAAAAATTGTCCACTCGATTTGTCCATTGTCCATACAAAATTATTTGTTTTGCGAACTTTTTTTGTATAGGATAGAAGATCCAATGTTATATAATTTCATGTTAGAACAAAAAATAGTGTTGATTAGTTGTAATGATAGAAAATATTTGCATTCCTCTGCCAAAGATCTTGTAGGTATAATTTGCATGTTGTTTTAGGTATATATTTTGTATATTTAAAATAATGTCCACACTTTATTTCAGGTCTCACATAAGGTCTGGTAGTATTATTTTATTATTATTATTATTATTTATTAAACAGGCAGGCAGTTGAAACAACTGATAACGCCTGTATCCTGTTCACTGTTCAAGTTCGTCACTATATATGTATAGCACTATAGTTCACTTTACTTATTTATGTTTAGTTTTTTGATTTGCCACGACACTGTTTTTTATGTTCGTCTAGTCTGTTTTTGAATGCATTTATGCTGGTTGCTGAAATTACGCTTTCAGGCAGGGCATTCCACGATTTTACCACTCGGTTACTCAGAAAGTGTTTGTGTGGGTTGTTGTAAGATCTTTGCGCCTTTAATTTGAGATGATGGCCTCGCAGTCGGGTGTTCTTGTCATATTCGAATATTTCATCAAGGTTGTCTAGATCGTAGTGCCCATTTAGAATTTTAAAAGTCTCGATCAAGTCTCCACGTTCCCTTCGCTCTTTTAGGGAAGTAAGTTTCAGTAGCTGTAGTCTCTCTTCGTAACTTCGGTTTTTAAGTTGCCTTGGTACTTTAGTAAAGCTACGTTGGACTTTCTCAAGCAGGTCAATATCCTTGACGAAATATGGGCTCCAGATTTGAAAGGCGTATTCCAGTATAGGTCTTACATAAGTTTTGTGTATTTTGATCATCATTTCTGGGGTCAGGATACCAAATGCTTTTCTGATGAGGTAGATCAGACTCTTGGCTTTCTTGGATATTGATGCCACATGATGTTCCCATTTCAGGTTTTCAGATATGATAACGCCTAGGTCTACTTGAGTTGCCGTTTCCCTCAAATCAGTGCCACCTAACTTGTAGGTCAAGTGTGGATTTCGGCATCCAATATGCAAGACATTGCATTTTACTGTGTTTAGGTTAATTAACCATTCTTTAGACCAGTTAGCGATTGTGTCCAAGTCTTTCTGGAGTTTATCGTAGTCGACCAAAGGGTTTGCAAAAATTTTGGTATCATCGGCGAACATACTAACGTTGCATTGGAGGCCACGTGGCAGGTCAAATGTGAAGATGATGAATAAAACTGGGCCCAAGACCGAGCCTTGTGGTACCCCACTCTGGATGGAACGTTCCTCGGATAAGACATCACCGACTCTAACTCGAAAGCTTCTGTCACGTAGAAAGGCCTCGATCCATTTGAGTAGTTTGCCGCGTATACCGATACAATCCAGTTTTTGTAGAAGTCTTGTAATCGGAACTTTATCAAAGGCTTTTTCGTAGTCTAAATAAATAACATCAACTGGATCTCTCGTGTTAAAACTGTGGGTCCATGATGATAGGCATGACAACAGGTTTGACACCGTTGATCGGTGAGGGCAAAAGCCATGTTGCTGATTTCCAATTATTTTGTGTCTTGATAGAAATTGCCGGATATGTTTAACTATTATCTTTTCCATGACCTTGCAGGCTACACTTGTCAGGCTTATGGGCCTATAATTAGCTGGGACTAGTTTGCTGCCTTTTTTAAAAATTGGAGTTACTGTTGCAGTTTTCCATTGTGACGGCAATAAACCATTGTCGTAAGATTTCTGCATTATCGTGGCTAATGTATTGGCAAGATCACATTTTTGGAGAAATCCTGCAGGTAGGTTGTCAGGTCCAGGAGCTGAGTCCGATTTAATCTCATTGAGTGATTTCTGGATCTTATCGGTTGTAAATTCAATTTCTGTAATACTTTCCTCTATTCTGAAAGTCGGATCAAGAACAGGTAGCGGTGTTTGTGGTTCTTTTTGGAACACGTCTTCAAACTGATCAGCAAAGGCTTCTGCAATATCAAAGGCATCAGTAACCAAATTTCCTTCTTTGTTGCGTAGCACACGTGGTACGCTTATTTTTGATGCCAACTGTTGGCTGATGTAAGAATAGAATTTCTTAGGTCCAGCATCTATAAGGTTCTGTTCAAATTTTGTGCGCGATGTCTTGCTCCAGTTAGTTAGCCTGTTATTCAGTCTTCTGTACTCCTTGTATGTTTCATCTAATCCGGTTATCATGTACCTATTCCAGAGATGTAGTTTTTGTTCCGAAAGTGTCTTTATGTCTTTTGATACCCATGGCTTATTCGTAATTTTTGTATTGTCTATTTTGATGCGTGGTACATGTAAGAGAGTAGCTCGATTTATTTCCCTGAGAAAAACTTCATATTGTTTCTCAACACAGTCCAAAAATTCTATTTCCCCAGGGAACACATTGAGTAGCATTTTACAAATTTTGTCATAATCAGCTTTTTGATAATTCCATTTTGGGACAGACGCGGTGCTGTGATTCACAGCTTCGATTTCCATTGTAGACAGAAGGCAGGTATGGTCACTTTTACCAATTGGTGCTTGGTGGTTAACGTGGGCAATCAGAGCATCATCATTGGTTAGAATCAAGTCCAGAGTTGATGGTTGGTTACCATCCCTATACCGAGTATGCTTGTCCACCAATTGCTCAAAGTTACTGCTGTTGAACCACTGTACAAAGTTATCTTCTCTCGGTGTGAGGTATCCACAGTTAAGCAAGGGCCATTTTACATTAGTATAGTTAAAGTCACCCATTATGACAACTGTTTGTGTTTCAGATGCGAGTTTTAATTCCTCGAGTAGAATGTTGTCTTGTTCCACGGTCGAGTTATGACCTCTGTAAACACCACTTAACAAAACCTTGGTATTTCCAATTTTCACGTCTAGCCACAGACACTCCCATGCTTCTTTTTTCTTGTTATAATTGTTATTCAACTTACATGTGACATAATTTGATTTGTTTGTGGCATATATAGCCACTCCACCACTTCTTTTAGATATTCTGTCATCCCTAAATAAGTCATATCCGGGAATTTTCACCATAGAGTCTGGGATTTCAGGTTTTAACCAGGTTTCAGTTAGAATTATGAAGGTAGGCTTCTCATAACTAATTCTTGCGATGAATAGGTCCATTTTAGAAGTGATAGATTGAATATTGGTATAAAAAATAGTTATTGTATAAATTGGTAGTGATTTATTAATTGTATTACAAGCTAAGGTAGTTTGATTTTTAGATGTAGACGGATTGGTTTGTGGGAGAATTAATGGTTTTTTGGCTTCTTCACAATTTGTGGGTGGCCTCGGACATATTTAATTGTGATGTCTGTCTCCCCATTAGTGATGCGTTTGTCTAATTCCTCCCGAAGATGCTTCATATATTCTCTTTGCATAGGTGTTAGGTCAGCTACAACCGAGGACGGGTTCGCCAGCTTGGATCTATTGCGAAGTAACTCCACCGCATCTCTTTTGCTGTTTAAAACAACTTTGATAGGCCGTGGGTCCTTACGGTCAGATCTAGGTGCGCCTAAACGAAACACCTTTACCCGGCTACACTCTATTTTGTTGGTGACACTATCAATCACTTTTATACATTCTTTTTTATCATGCTCCCTTCTTTCTTCAGAGTCATCGCTAGGTGATTCTTCAATATTATAAATAATCACATTGTTGGCACGGTTAGCCCTTTCACCCATTTCTTGGATCGCAGATTCAGTGGCAAGCATGCTCTGGCGCAGCCGTAATTGCTGCACCTCCGCGGTGAGCTCCTCGAGCTTCTTCATTATCAGGGGCAGCTTCGTCATTGCGGCCTTACAATCTCCGCACAGGAAACTAATGACGCGAGCTACTGTTTTTAATTCGAACACGCGTACTTCTGTCGGCGATAGACCATGACAATCCCCACACACAACACTTCTGCACGAGTCGCACGTAACCGCCAGTTTTTTTTCATTGGGCAGCTTGTTACACTTTGAGCACTTTCCGAGCCCAGCATTTGGCGCAGGGCTTTTTTTATTGCCGGTCATTTTTGGATAGGTTGGTAGTATTTATAAGTTTTTACTGGCAACACTGGTTTTGACAGTTGATAAAAATAAATCACAAGAAGTAATTTATATGGGGGTAGGAGAATAATATTTTTAAAACACTATTGTCAAATGTTCACTTATTTGCACTATTTTAGTTAGTTTATCAAGTTTTTATACACGAATAACACTAACACAGCTTCAGAAACACACTATATACACAATTACTAGTTTTTTATACGCGGAAACACAGTATTTTCGTATATTTCGAATAATTAGTACGAGCGCGAATTTGTCGTGGCAAGGTCAACTGACAGAACCGAGTATTATTTTCCGAGTAGTATTTTTAGAAATAAGCATTTTTTTATTTATTCTTGTACATTAATTGTTTAATTTCTTTCACTCTACTGAATGTGAACAAGTCACCTTATCTGATGAGGAATAAGGATAATTTACAACCCAATTGCAAATTAAGGTGCTATTACATAGAAAAACATATCGCCGTCCTACAACGAAAACCAATTAAATCGTAAAATGTGCAAACGAAGATATCGCGATTATAATGTTTAAGGGGTTGAAAATCCATTAGTAATATTATATTCCTATTGTTACATAATAGCATCAGTACACTAATAAATGTTCTATTTAAATATATCTATTGTGTTTTAAAAAGACTATTACTTATTAGTGAAATTTTCAAAAATGTTCACAAGGCCACCTATTTAATCGGTTTTCGCTGAGAACTTTAAAATTGTTAATATTTTCTAAAGTATTAAGAATACAGCAAATCCCGAGAAATTACTTTTTACATTTAGTTCATTAAACCTAACCATGATAAAAACGTACCTATCCAGTTGTCCCTTGTAGAGTTACAAGTAGAAATTGTATCAAGATAATTGGTTTTCCCTGCCGAAAATTAAAGAATATAAAAGTTAAGCAAGTAATTTATTACAGTTTCAGTACTTTTATCTGTTATCAAAATTTATAACTCAAAGTTTAGGGTAGGTGTAGGGTACGTGTAGGATACGTGTAGGGTAGGTGTAGGGTAGAAGTAGGGTGGGTGTAGGGTAGGTTTAGAGTAGTAGATGTAGGGTAGGCGTAGGATAGTTGTAAGTATGGGTAGAATAGGTGTAGATAGAGTAGGTATAGGGAAGGTGTAGAGTAGTAGGCGTAGGGTAGGGGTAGGTAGGATAGGGTAAGTGTAGGGTAGGTGTAGGGTAGAAGTAGGGTGGGTGTAGGGTGGGTTTAGAGTAGTAGATGTAGGGTAGGCGTAGGATAGTTGTAAGTAGGGGTAGAATAGGTGTAGATAGAGTAGGTATAGGGAAGGTGTAGAGTAGTAGGCGTAGGGTAGGGGTAGGTAGGGTACGGTAAGTGTAGGTTAGGTGTAGGGTAGAAGTAGGGTAGAAGTAGGGTAGAAGTAGGGTGGGTGTAGGGTAGGTTTAGAGTAGTAGATGTAGGGTAGGCGCAGGCTTGTGGTAGGGTAGGTGTAGAGTAGGTGTAGGATAGCAGGATAGGTAGGTGTCGTGCAGTGGGTGTAGACCTAATGATAAAAAGTCCGAAGGTTGTAAAACATGTTCTTGATTAGCCCCGACTGCAGTTTCTAAAGCTAAAAATTTCTTTGAAGCTATAAATTCTGGTAAACCATCTTTCGCCAAATATATACTCGTACATAAAACGGCTAAAACATATGCCGAAGCCATAAAATGTCTCGATGACATATACATAAAACCGTAGAATATAATCTACGCTCGGCATATCCTTGCAACCAGAAAACTGTCACCTGGTGAATCTATTTCTGAATATATACGTGCCTTGAAACTATTGGCCCTTGAGTGTGACTTTAAAAGTCTGGATTCGGAAACTCATATGCAAGAATCCACACGCGATGCTTTTATCTCTGGCAATTATTCACAAGAAATACGCCAGCGATTATTAGAAAACAATATTCTGGACCTTGATACGGCACTAAACAAATCTATAACCTTAGAGTCAGCGGAAATTAATGCGAAATCGTATACCCTAAACACTATTATAAATGCCGTTCCACAAACAGTACAAGAGAACCCAGACTTGAACCTAGCTGTTCGCACTCATCGTAAGTGGCGATGCTTTTTTTGCGGCGGTAACTTAGCTCACCGAAGGCAAGCGTGTCCCGCATATAATGCCACCTGCCAACTCTGCTCACGAAAAGGCCATTTCGCGAATGTTTGCCGATCTAGCAAACCGAGTATCAACTGCATTTCTCCTAATGTAGATCAGGATCAAGAGACAACAACGGAATCGGCCTCGGCGCACATAGCATGCATCTGCGCGGCTTCTCCTGCAAGCTTACGTAAAGCTGTGATTCCAGTATATCTGAATGACACATGTGCCGATGCCTTGATAGACTCCGGCAGCTCATCCTGCTTCATCAGCGAAGAACTTGCTTCAGTAATGAATCTTAAAAAGAAACCAATACAGCAGACAGTAACCTTAACGTCTCTTAATCACGTGGCATTTGTAAATGGAATTTGCAACGCTACAATTAAAATAAATAACCACGTCTATAAACAGCATCCATTGCTTATCGTCCCGAACCTGTGCGCTGACGCTATCATTGGCCAAGATATAATGAAATTCCATAAATCAGTCGACATTGAATTTGGAGACGAAAGAGAACCACTACGAATTTGTAACGTCGCGCAATCTTCTCTACCGCCGGTGACAATATTCAACAATTTATCTGATTGCAAGCCTGTGGCAATAAAATCAAGAACTTTCTCTGAGGAGGATGAAAAATTCATAAAGGACGAGATCGATAAACTTTTACAGGACGGAGTGATAGAGCCCAGCAACTCACCGTGGCGAGCGCAAGTTCTTATCACCAAAAACGCTACACATAGAAAACGTCTTGTTATTGACTACTCTCGTACTATTAACCGCTTTACTGACTTAGATGCGTTTCCTCTTCCAAAAATCGAAACAATCATTTCAAAAGTAGCGAAATACACTCATTTCAGTCAAATTGACCTAAAGTCGGCGTATCATCAGGTCCCCATCCTTGAAAAAGAAAAACCCATGACGGCCTTCGAAGCCTGTGGTAAGTTGTGCTAATTCACACGTATACCGTTTGGTGTAGTTCGTACACAAGTACACAAATGGCGTAGCGGCCTTTCAAAGATCTTTACAACACATAGTGGACACAGAGAATCTTGGAGGGACCTTCGTGTATCTCGATGACGTCACAATTTGCGGCAAAACAAAGACTGAACATGACGAAAACCTAAAGAAATTCATGAACGCGGTCGATAACCAAATTAAGAAAGAAATAGCTAAGTCCTCGCTTATTGCGATCAATGAAAATGATCCCCTCACAGTAGAAACAGATGCATCCGAACATGCAATAGCTGCAATCATTACTCAAAATGGATGCCCTGTAGCCTTTTTCTCAAGATCATTAAATGATTCCGAAAAGAAACATTCTTCTGTAGAAAAGGAAGCCTGCGCTATAGTAGAAGCTTTAAGAAAGTGGCGCCATTATCTACTTGGTAGACACTTTTTATTAGTGACCGATCAACAGTCTGTCATGTTTATGTTCAATCAGAAACACTCAAGTAAAATAAAAAACGAGAAAATCGAAAAATGGCGTCTGGAACTATCCTGTTACAAGTACGATATAGTATACCGGCCAGGAAAAGAAAACGCAGCTGCTGTCGCGTTGTCAAGAATTTCAGCTCACATAAATATTAATACCAGCAAACTTTACGAATTACACAATTTACTTTGCCACCCCGGAGTAGTGCGAATGATACACTTCGTAAGAATGAAAAATTTACCATACTCAATGAAGAACGTTAAAACAATGACCGCTTCCTGTGCCGTTTGCGCCGAGATCAAACCCCGGTATTCTAAAACTAAGGGAGAATTGATTAAAGCAACGGCACCATTCCAAAGACTAAATTTAGATTTTAAAGGCCCTTTACCATCAAAATCAGGGACGAAGTATATACTCACGATAATTGACGAGTTTTCTAGATTTCCATTTGCATACGCATGTAAAGATGTTTCGGCCCAAACTGTTATAAATTCTTTAAATGATCTTTTTCTTACATTTGGTGCCCCTACTGCGCTAGCTTCGCCAGTGACACGGAACTAAACAGGTTTAATCGTTTTTCGCTGTAGTGATTATGTAACATCCGTGAGTATAATATAGTCAGGGAAAAGCAATTATCTGGATATTTAATATTTTCTTAGACGATTCGATGTATTGCATTAAGTATGAAATTCGTCCAGTAAAACCAACTAAACAATTTTAATTGCTTTTATTAGACCATCTTAATCAAGTACGGAAATTTAAATCTTACTAAATGGTTGTTACTGAGAAAAAAAAATAGAGTTTTCTATGGTCTCTCCTACGGGAAAACCAAATTTTATCAACTTAACCGAAAATCGTTGGAGACAAATATGGTGTCAGTTAAGTTAAATCTGCTTAATGTTTTTTATTTGAAAACAAACCTTGCCAGTGTTTGAAATGATTGGTTATCTACCTAGCTAGAAGCGAAACTATAAGACTTAGCAGTTAATGGGTTTTCGCAGAAGAAAGAGCAAAAAATTTTAAGTACTTTTGCATTCAAAAGTAATTTTCGTAAAAATTTCGAGTTAATTGGTTTTCGTTGTAGGACGGCGATATGTAAATGCCCATGCCTTGCTTTATATTAAGGTTTTGTGTTTAGTTTGAAACAAAAAAAATTAAACTGTTTTCACTGTTGTCAATAAGGTCAAATTAGTTAATGTTTTGATGTGACTTTTTTTTTTAAACTGTGTGTTGTGGGTGGTTGTGAGTCACATAATTTTGTTGCTTATTGTCAAACGTGACTTCGCATTTTTTACAGTGTTTTAGAGTAATTTTTTACACTATGTATTTATTTGTGTTGATATTAAACAAGTAAATAGGTGGGTATTATAAATAAGAAAGCATGCTAACCAACATAGGTACCTACTATTTTACATAATTTGTGACATATAGTCCGTAAAGTATAGGATAATCCCTGTGATGTCTGTGACCTTGGAGCAAATGCTATGACATAAGGTCCATTCTCCTTTGTTTACTAGGTCACAAACGTCACCGGGACGGGATCATCCTATATTTTACAGACTAGTTACTTAAACTAATTACCTTATCGTCCAGTACTAGATAGCTACCTAACCCAAATTAACATTCCACAGATGTCGAGGCGAAACACTCTATTCCGAAATAATCTATTTTTATTGCGACTAAAAATAAACCAGCAGAAAGTCCAAACTCACTCGGTTTTTGTATTTTTTACTCCTCAATAGATGGCGTTGTTTGTTCAAAAGCAACTCAAAAAATACAAAGCAAGAAACCTACGAAGAAATGCTTTAAAAATATTTATATTGTTTACGTTAGGGAGCAGGGCGGGTCAATACAAATACAAATCACGCCTATATGCCTGGCGGGGTAGGCAGAGCGTTAACAACCGTAAACTTACGGCCGTTATTGCCACGCACGGCTGACAAGTATTCAGGGCCCTTTCAGACGATTCGTATCACTGTAGTGACAGGTTATCAGCCAGTCGTCAAAAATTGTAATACACATGAAACCCTCGAGTCCCTTAGTTGCCTTTTACAAACCCGCGGGAAGAAATGAGATGATGCTATTCTAAGCCGGCATCACACGGCACGTACGTAATTAAATACTTTAAATGAACATACATACATACATATATCATGCCTTTATCCCTTGCGAGGTAGGCAGAACGTTAACGGCCGTAAGAATACGGCCACTACCGCCACGTCTGACATTTTTGAGGATTGTTTTCCAAGGGTGTTTCAGAAAACATGTGTATCACTATAGTGACAGGTTGTCAGCCTGTCGCCTAAAAATTGTAATACACCAATACTCCCGAGTCCCTTAGTCGCCTCTTACGACACCCACGGGAAGGATGTGGGGTGATGCTATTCTAAGCCGGCATCACACAGCAGAACGAACGACCCCATTACATACAGTGCTTTTGTGATGATGAGTTGACAGGGACACTGAAACGAATTAAATTGACGAGATGAATTAATGTCTATTTGGCACGACACGAACCTCTTAACCTAATTATACTGTCAAGGACAGATGTACGCATATAAAAAACCGACATTCGCGACTGAAAAATATGCATAATTAAAAAAAATGTGTCTCTATGCTTCGTTATAAGCTCTGCAGGGCAGCACCCCAAGTCTGCTATTTTTTTTTCATTGTAACACCATCGAAGCTCAACTGTCATTCAATTGCCATTGTGATTTTCTATACTTCAAACTATTAGTAGACTACTAAAATACCAAAATTATCCAACTGAGATCCAATCGACATCCAACTGAAACGATTTTCATATAGCAGACTTAGGGTCCAGGTATATTATGTTGGGAACAACTAGTAATTAGGTCCTATAAAATATCAAGTTATACAAGTTAGATATAACGCATATTAGTATATGTGAATACAATTTTTATGCGAACACAAACATCATACCTATTATTTTTATAAATATTCAACAGGTTACTGCCTACTTACCAATTATATCCATCATAGGTTATAATTTACCACGGCCCACATATAAATATGTGAACAGACATTCATTAATATGTTGGAACTCAACAATATCTGTGTAGTATAGTACAATATGTGTGTAGGAATTAAAATGAATCATCATTAGGTACCAACCCAATGCATGTATGTAGGTAATCACTTTATTGTACCACAAATTTACAAAAACATTAAAAGAAATAAAACATAAGAGGCACAGAGGCGGACTTATCCCATGAAGAGATCTCTTTCAGTCAACGTTTGCGATAACCAGAAATTAATTAATTCATGTAATTAGAGTAGTCGAACAGTATAGCTCATCATCACATCAGCGTATATCAGTCCACTGCTGCTGGACGCAGGCACGGTTTTCCGTTTTCTGTCCATCCAGCCGTCATCTGTTCATCTGGCCAGTGTAGGCAGACCTAAAAACTTAGATAATTGAATTTGATAGGCCTTGCAGCGAGAGCTATCATTCATCTAAGTCAAACAGTTAAAAAAACTGCCGTAAAAGCTGACTAAGAGGTAAACCCATAGAATGGACAGCAGCGTTCCCTTTCCTGTGAATATCTACAACACCTTGCATTGCGTTCGCCAATTCGCCGATCAAGCGCGATATATACACACATGGGTATCCAATAGGGGGAGGCCATGTCCAGGAGCTCTATTTCTGAAACGTTCGTTTTCGTTTCATGCGAAAATCTGGTACTGTAAATTTATCACACGTTCTATTTTTCTTACACGTTCACATTACTTATCGATTCCCATATACCATTCGAACATATTTTTGACTATAAAAACATCAAGTAAAAGTTTTCAAAATGCCGGCTTAGAATAGCACCACCCCACATCCTTCCCGTGGGTGTCGTGTCGTAAGAGGCGACTAAGGGACTCGAGAGTATTTATCGGTGTATTACATTTTTTAGGCGACAGGCTGGAACCTGTCACTATAGTGATGCACATGTTTTCGGAAATAACCTTGGAAAACAATCCTCAAAAATGTCAGACGTGGCGATAACAACCGTATTCATACGGCCGTTGTCGCTCTGCCTATCCCGCAAGGGATAAAGGCGTGATATATGTATGTATGTATGTAAAAGTTTACAAACGCGTCGTTTAAAGTAGACCAGTCGTTTTGCACTTTCGTGCACGGAACCGAAAACTAACAATTCAGGAATCCAGCTCCTGCAGTAGACTGTTGTGGCTGATGTAGTTATTGCAATCACATGGCAATAGATGATCCCGCTTAGTTTAACCTTGCCTGATGCTGAACGACCAATTTATCAATTGAATTGAAACCTTAATGGCCAGGCACTGCATTTCTGAAAGAGTGATTTTTGAAATCGTGCACGGAAGACCGCTGCTACTGGCCCAACTAACATAATATAACATAATTCTTTATTGCACAAAATTGGAACAACATGTAGAAAACACAAACAAAGGAAACAGTATAACAAGGCGGCCTTAATGCTAGGTAGCATTATCTACCAGACAACCTTCGGGTGAAAAAGAGAGTGCGATTATGGAAGCGGAAACTACTTGTATCACACTCCACTATTAGATTTTTTAAATATATAGGGTATAGAGTAGATTGACTATGGTTTATTTAAATGTATTTGTGTAGTAGAACATTTCAAAAAAGCACAATTGGTGGCAGATTTATGCGGAATTTTAAAACAGGCTTTTTTTTAATTTCAACTACTCGATGTTTCTATAGTAAAGGATATGTGGGAATCGATAAGTAACGTAGAATACAAGCATAATAAAGTAGCAGATTGAAAAAATTCGAACGCTTCAATAATAGATCAACAGTTTGTTGAGCGGTATACGAGTAAATTAGCACAATTGTATCTTCTTCCTCTGTTACATAAAAGTTGTTCAGTGTGTCTAGACGTAAAACTGATCAATTTTTCCTGGTAACATTTTTTGCAATTTAATTTTTAATTATTTAGACCTCCCAAACAAAATGTACCTGCGGACAGTCACTTTTCTATGGGAGGTTTTTTATATTTTCACTAATGTTCCTTGGGGAACGTTGTTCAGTTTGACCTGTGTACTTAGCGTTTTCCGCAAACTAGGTCATTCGGTAATTACTAGTAAATATTTCAACAAGACTCATTTATTAATTGTTTACATCCAAAATTTCAACACTTAAAAACATCTGGCTGGAGTATATATTAGATTTTACGAGTTTGTACTAAACATTCTAGAATAAATTTGTCTGATCATCTCTCCGACCGATTTCGGCCATGGCAACCACTTCGACTCCTAATCAGATCGCTGATGCGCCCGGAGATGGCTATGGTAGCCTATTCATAGCAAATATGTCTATCATAAGTATTTATCTGACCTATCTCAACCACGATCAAAATTCTACTAGGAGGAACGAACTTTATCACATTTCCTAGTATTTAGGTAAACACGACGCGCAAGGGACAGCCCTCCCAAGTACTGAGGGTGCATTCAGACCATGAAACCGAACAACTTCCCATAAAAAATATTTCAGGAAACGTCAAACAATTTAATGTAGTTAGCTGATCACGGTTTTGAATGAGAAGTAGATTTCTTCTAGTCTTTTCCTGACTATGTTCCTAGAGGATTTATTCAGTTTCTCAGTCTACATGCAGGCAGCTATCAGTATTTGGAGAGCTGTCCCTTACATGCCGTCGGCATTAATTTAAAAAGCTTTAAAAATCAAAGTTCAAACACAAAAACTAAATGCGACAGGGATGCGTTGGCATGCGTCCCTACGCCCAAAATCCTGGCAGCAACACCCAAACATTTCCGTTTAACTCTTTGATCTTGGTAGCTAAAACAAACAATTGGTCTAAAATACTAGCGCATAGTGAGTAGTATTGACTGGTTGCCAAATTAAGGAACACGATAGCGGTCTATGTGGATGATTTACAATTTGTACGCTGTCTTGTATTTACAATTTCTGTCTGCTAATACTTATTAGAGTTGCAATATATCCGATAATTTTCAATTTTGGCAGACTTTCGCTTTCGAAATCGTTAGCTTAGACTCCCATACTTTTTATCGATGGCTCTTAGCTAGTCCAGGCAAGTACAGACGAAACTAGTCAAGTGTAAATGACTAAAATGATTAGATTACATTAACGTTTCCTAAACTCGGTTCTACGTCAAACCCCCTAGGTTAGGTAGGCGACCCTGATAGAGATCGGGATAAGGCAAGGAGAATTATGATACAAAAATCTACGTCATTTTGTGGAGTGACTTGTTTTACTTTCGTCGCTCTCAGGAACATGTTGCGAAACATGTCTCAAAATGAAATACTCTAAAAGCGTGTAATGACAAATGTTAATATCGATTATTTCAATGGCATGTAGCGGTCATTGTTCTTAGCAGTCTCGTAAGTCTAAACAGTCTGGCAGACATCTGGGGACCAAAATAAGCTAGCTACGAAAAATATAAATTGTAACAAAACACACATTACGCATACCCTTGCGGAGTAGCCAGAGCGTAAACGGCCTTCTTACCACAAAGAAACTAACGCTATTTATCAACTCGCGTTTGACGCGTTCTTCAAAAAGTTGTTTGTTTATTGTTACCAGTCGGTTTGGGCTATTATTATTACTTATGTAAAAATTTGTACATGATAATAAATAGTAATAGTAGGTAAAATTTCTTGCGGTTATAATTATTACAAAATAAGACATTTATAACTTTTCAGTTTTACATAATAATGAAAGTAAATGTTTCGATAAGTAAAACAAAACAAAAAATGGCTCACTCACGTTTTTGTAATTTCGTACGCGTAGATCTAACCAAGCCCTTCGACTAACTAGTTCAAGGAGCGCTGTCCTATCAGCTTAAAAGCCATAGTATTTTTACACCACTGTACGCTAATTACCCCTTTTTGTCATCGATTAGTTAATAGCCACCACGAATACAGTCATTGGTGATAGCACCACGCCTTTGGAACTATGGTCTACCTCAAGGGGGCACTTTCGGTCACAGTTCATTTAATATGGTCAACTGTCTGCACTAAAGTTTACTGTGGCCAGACATGCATTGTGATATAAAGACATAATTTTGCACCGTGGCTTTGTGTAGTTGATATTAATGCCGTAATAAAATATTTGCATGTGAAAAAATTAAGTAGGTACTTATTTACACAATTATAATTATAGGTTGCTGATGAAAACAAAATATTTACAAGCACTTGCTGTATAAATTTTTTGCCGTTCGCTACTATTGTGTAAATTGTAGCGAACGGCCAAATGGTCTGAATAATATGTGGTAAGTCACACAAATAGTGATGATGACGATTTCTCCTACCGCTTTCGGCCATGGCTTCAACTTCTAATCAGATCGGCGCTGATGCGCCCGGAGATGGCTATTGTAGCCAATTTTGGCAGTAAACACAAATAGTATACGAGCAAACAAACATATTGGATACACATATCTATATAATTCTCCATGGGTTTCCTGCACACATACAACAACTGATATCAATAATGTTCATACGTACATGGTATATAATACATATATAGGTAAATTGCTAAATAGGGAGGTTGCTATCAAATGTGGCCTTCAGTCATTGGTGGTGGATTAAACTGGACAGACATATTGCTTTTTTTTTGTTTTTATGGTGTTTTGTTTGTGACAAGACTGAAGTAAAAAATAGTGATAGTATTTGAAATTAGTTCGTCTGGTTTTTGGTCTAGTGCTTGTTGGTTGGAAAAATATCTGCGAATTTAATGCAAATAACATACATAAATATGGATCAGGTTTTTCCTTAATTATTAATAATAAATAATAATTTTAATTTGTAGTTAGGAAGTATAACACTAGGTACTTATTTACTTTGGAAGAGTTTAAATAAATAATCTCTCAAACTATTTCACCAGTTTGACATCAAAAATTGTGAAAAGTACAAACATTCTGAATTCCGTAAGACGCCTCTAAGTCTGAATTGTAACTTCTGACACTAATCAGATGTCTTACACTTAATTATTCAACGTAAGTAGTATGCTAATCTTCATTAGCAATCTACTTTATAGTATCGACACAGGTATAATCGATTTATGTAACCTGTGATTTAATATCAGTCCTGGTTATTACATTTTGAGAACTTTATATCCGTTGCGTCTAAACTATCAACAGTGATTGGTTTTCATTGCCTTGTTGATAGGATTTGTAACTAGTTCTTACAATATGAAGACGCAATGTATGTAAGAGTAAATATATTTTAATTCGACAAAGTCATTATTTAAAAGCATATTTTTAGATTCGTTAGACGCTTTTGTCTCGAGCATAAGAGTGATAAGTATTGTTACATATTCTTGGAGTATGTTTCATAATGCAAATTTACATAAAAATGTAAATAAATATTGTAAAGAAATATATTTTATAGTAGATAAGTAATCATACTTTTCACACATATTCGGAATTTCGGAACAATAAGTACTTTAATATAACAAAATGCCTCCTAGACCTTGAACCAGATTGCCGCGGAAAACCTAATTAGTTTGTTTTAAAACAAAGAACTAAAGAAAATTCAATCAGTTGTTAACCGGATTTACGCCTTATTTACGTGTTAAATGCTTAGGTCATTTAACAAGCAAAATGTCTAGCAAAGAAGTTCAAGAAGAAATATTCAGTCAATGGAAAAAAGAAGAAGTGGGTTATTTAAAAACTTTTTATTCAAATACAGCTGTAACGAAATCAACTGATGTATGGAGAAAAAAATCTGTATCGTTCGTCTCGCCGAAATCTGGAAAAATAACCAGAAGTCTTCAGAATGATAAAGAAAATACACATCATGAACAAAATGAGAAACAGAAAGATGGATTCTTCTCAAGACTGCTACAAGACTTTAAAACAAAGAAAGTCTCTGATTTCACGTACAAGCCATCTGATGTTAGAAGAAATAGCGCTTATAAACCTTTTTGGGCGACAAAAGTTGCAAACCCTCAAGAAATATCCACCGTAGAGAGTGATATTACTAAAAAGGATGTAACCGCTGTAGAAAATAGTCAAATCTTAAGTAACAAAAACTTGGTGTTTCAAAGAGAAGCAATCGGTTCGCCCAAAGTGACTTTGTGTAGAGATGTGCCTAAAATATCAGTGTCTTCGCCAAGAAGCCCCATGAAAAAGGTCTCTTCTGTAGATCACCACAAGGAAAATAAGCTAAGAATGCCCTCGAACTATCAGGGAAGCAGAATGTTTATGCCTACTGGAGAACAGTTGTTTTGGGTTTGTTAACTTTTTTACATTTTCTCTGTCTGTCCAGTCAAGTTACTTGGGTGCAGAAAGTTCCTCGTTCGATTCTCGGTGGGTCACTGACAAAGTTGATATTTATCACTTTGTGAATTTGTTCCCAGTCTGGTTAGGACATTGCGGGCTGAACCACCCTATTTTCCGTATGAAAGATAGTTCTGTGTGTGGGATGGCACGTTAAGCTGTAGGTCCCGCCGGTTGCTGTCTATTATTACTTAGACGGCGGTTTTTACTAAAACAAATCAGAAGCCTGCTTCTTTTAAAAAGCGGTTGAATTATTCCGAGATTAGGGTTCATTGTTCCGAAGGACGACTCGGTATCCCACACGAAAAGATAAGAGAAGAGACATTTTATATACATTTGAGTAGGTAGACAAATCAGGATTTTTAACATTTGTACCTACGTATTTGCTGTGCGTAATTCACTTGACAAGTGTTTATTTATACTGTAGGTATATATTTTGAATTTTATTTATTCATGTTTTTTTAAAATTCTGCTTTATCTTATCCTGAGCACCTTTGTTGAACTGAGTACATTTTGAAACCTTGACCTTTCTAAAGTAATACAGTCATCAAATTAACCGTGATACCTGCTTTTAATCGTTCTGAGAATGAGTATGTTCTCGCTAACTATGAATAATCATTTTGATCTATAGTTTACGTATTGATCTTAGAACGCAAAAGGCAGTTCATACCAACTAATATCCATTGTTGGTTTTGAATTAGATACTAAAATATTTGAGTTTAACCTCATAACGCCCAGACCTCTGTGAGATTTTCTGAGATTGCCTTTTAAAAGGTATGATTCTTTAAAGCAATTAAACCTTAGAGCACTCCGTTGTCTTGTTAACTTGCAGTTTCAGGGTAACCTGGGTATACTGATATAAATTAATATAATACGCCGTTATCCCTTGCGGGCTAGGCAGAGCGCAAAAAACGGTCGCTGTCGCCACGCCTGACTAATATTGAGCCCTTTATCTTTATTTTCTGGAATTTCTGGTAGTTACAATCTGCCAATTATAACCCGCAAAAATAAATTAGAATAATCATAATTTTAAATATTATAATACAAACATATATCACGCCTTTATCTATACCTCCTATTTCATTATTTTTTAAATTAATATAAAAAATTGTACCATACACATTTTACCATACTAAACCTTGTAAACACACTTATTATTAACTTTTTTGTTATAAAGCTAATACAAACGAAACATCCCATATCGGTGGCGTGAATTCTTTCCACTTATTTCGTTAGTATTAGCTTTGTAACAAAAAAAGTTAATATCTATATCGCGTGATTGATTAGTGAATTTACTATATTGTATACATGTCTACAAAATAGTAAGCATTCACAAAATACTTATCAAATCTTTTGCTTCCAGCTGGGAGAGACCCGTTCCTCGTTCGCGCCGGCGACCTACCAGGACTTTAAAGACATCAGGTCCCGTTGTGTCGCTGATGGGGTCTTGTTCGAGGATCCGGAGTTCCCTGCAGTAGACCGCAGCTTGTACTACAAGGAGCGCTTGGACCGTCCTATCACATGGCTCCGTCCACACGTAAGCTGGACCTTCTTGAAGCTTTCTAGCTTAGAAAGGCGCGCCAAAATCCGTTGCGTGGTTTAGGAGTTAGCGATGTCTATGACAGACAGAGGCACCCAAAAAACTACGTTTTATTGTATGTATTGATTTATGCCGTTTGATGCCGGCTTAGAATAGCATAAACCCTTTTCCTACCCGTGGGTATCGGGTGGTGACTGAGGGACTTGAGGGTTTCAGGTGCATACAACTTTTAGGCGACAGGCTGTCACTATAGTGATACACAAAATTATCTCAAATGGCCCTCTATATTTGTCAGACGTGGTCCAAATATTTTTTTCATGTTTCGACCTATGTTTCTTGGGGAAAGCTGTTTAGTTTTATGGGCTGATTCACCCCTTAAAATATTTGCAGCTAATATTTTTGCACCTTATGTGTATGTATGTACCTATTTATTGATTTATGTAGGTTTTCAATAATATGTGTCTGTCTGTCTGTTTTCGCGACTTAATTGTTGTATGCTAGATAGTTTGACTTTCTACGTTTCCGCTGGTTAAGTCGGCCTTCTGAAAGTCGACAGATCACATAAGTCCGCCCGTCAGTTGTATTTAACATTTTATAATTTGAGCAGAAGAAAGAAGATAAATAATAAAGAAGGGAACACGAAAATGCTCGAAATGGCAACATTTATTGTTGACATCCCGTTCGTCTTATATTTTGATAGAAAGGCAAAATAATGGTTTATTTTTGGGATCTTTTTTTACCTGGGCCCTAAGTCTGCTAAATGAAAATTGTTTCAGTTGGCTGTCGACTGGATATCAGTTGGATGATTTCGGTCATTTCGTAATCTGCTAACAGTTTCAAGTATAGAAAATCACGATAGCAATGGAATGACAGTTGAGTTTCGATGGCGTTACAATAAAATAGCAGACTTAGGGACCTGGTCATGTGATAGCCATTTTTATTCGTTTCGCATTGGTTTGACTGTCCCGATGGCGTAGCGGATAGTACCCCTTCTATGCCGAGGGTCGTGGGTTCGATCCCCACCGGACACAAATATTTGTTAAGTCAATTTCAAATATTTGTGTCGAGTCTGGGTGTTTTCTATGTATAATATGTATTTATTTACAAAAAAAAAGTATGTAAGTATTAGTATCAGCTATCAAGTCCCATAGTACAAGCTTTGCTTAGTTTGGGGCTAGATGGCGCTGTGTGACTTGTCCAGGATATTTAATATTTAATATTATTTATTTATTATTATTTGTACTTGCAGGAGATATGCTCGGACCCTCAACTGTTCGTCGAGGGGTACAGTCGCTTCGACGTGCAGCAGGGCGAGTTGGGCGACTGCTGGTTACTGGCTGCTGTTGCCAACCTTACGCTGCACAGAAAGTAAGTGCCATTATTTATAGTCTGTAAAGTGTTTCCTGCCGTGTGATGCCGGCTTAGGATAGCATCACCCCACATCCTTCCCGTGGGTGTCGTAAGAGACGACTAAGGGACTCGAGAGTTAGATTACAACCTGTCACTATAATAATACACATGTTTTCTGAAACCACCTTGAAAAACAATCCTCAAAAATGTCGGACGTGGCGATAGCGACCGTATTCTTACGGCTGTTAACGCTCTGCCTACCCCGCAAGGGATAAAGGCGTGATATATGTATGTATGTAAAATGTCTCCTTTGTTTACTAGAAAATTGACCATATGTCATAGCATTTGCACCAAGGTCACAAACGTCACAGGGATTATCCTGTATTGCACAGAATATAGGTGCGCCTCTACTCTACCGGGCGAGAAGCCTCAGATGCTCACCACCTCGCGCGGCATCAACGCATGCTCGGGTGAGGCCAATTCGGCCCTATCTGGACGTGTTTTTGATGCCCCTTTGAGCCGCCATTTTGCCGACGCTGCAAACAGCTGAGCCAAAGCATTTTTGGGATTCTGTATGGGAGGACCAAAAATGTTTGGACCTCCCATACATTTATAGAATGTACCAGCACTACCAGCCGTATTTGTATGGGAGGTCCAAAAACTTTTCTTATTTAAATTTATTTAACCCCCAAATCTCACAAACTCTACAGCTCATTCAAAATGACTTGAAGCTATCAGAGAAAAACCCACAAAAGCGCACAAAAATATCCTGTTAGATAGTCGTTTCAATTTACATATAAATATATCAATATTAAATTATGCCATGAATTCCCGTCCCACCCAAACAATGAACTAATGTACCTATCTACTACAAATGTATGCGTGTTGATAACATACGGCATTGGAACATCCTTCATTGTTAAGTACGGAAACTCATAAAACATAATTATCATAATCAGCTGTTTATTTTATTACTCATGTGTATTGTTGAAATGAATGTGCTTAGTTATTTTTAGCAATTAGTAAATATGCATACACACATACATACATACATAAATCACGCCTTTATCCCTTACGGGGTAGGCAGGGCGTTAACGGCCGTCAAATACGATCGCTATCGCCACGATTGACAAATATAGAGGGCCGTTTGAGATAATTTGTGTATCACTACAGTGACAGGCTGTCAGCCTGTCGCCTAAAAATTGTAATACACCTGAAACCCTCAAGCCCCTCAGTCGCCTTTTACGACACCCACGGGTTGGAAATGGGCTGATGCCATTCTACACACAGCAAATATGAGGATTAATAAAACAAGGTGTAAAAGTATTAACTGTAAATATTTTAAAGGGTGAATCAGCCAATGAAACTGAACAACTTTCCCCAAGGAACATAGGTCGAAATATGAGAATTTTTTTCGGAGCTCTCATACAAAAATTGACTTTGTCGGCCGGTTGTAAATAATAAATATTACTTTTTTACTTACTAGCAATCTTTGTTGCTTTCTGGAAAGGAATAGTAACAGGAAAACAGTATATTTGGTATTTGTTTCCTTAATGACACGTTATTTTTGTAATATTACATAATCACATCACGCCATGAAGGTGCGTCTCCATTGAAGAGGGGCTGCAATAAGCTAAGCTAAGCGCGGCATAAATTGACCAATCATGAGCCTCAAAATCTTCGAATCCCCGCCCCGCTTCAGTAGAGACGCACCCTGATTGGTCAATTCATGCTCCGCTCAGCTTAGCGCAGCCCCGCATCAGTGGAGACGCTCCCTTATCCCTTGAGGAGTTGGCAGAGTGTCAACGACCATAATTGTCAAAAGCTGTGAGAAGTTGTCAGCTGTTGCCAAAAATAGTACGAAATACACATGAAACACTCGATTTCGTCGTCTCTTATGTCACCCATGGGTCGACTTCCCTACGAATTAAAGATTTTTCACTGCGCTCGCCAATCCCCATGGCAAGCGTGGTGAGTATGGCAATATCACAAATAGGGTTAAACTCGTGTCCAGCGTTGAACTGTTGTGGCTTATTTTACAGGGCAAAACATTTTTTTTTCAAGCTTGAGATTTGAAAAATGTCCTATTTTTGCTTTCAGACTCTTCTTCCAAGTGGTGCCGGACGACCAGAGCTTCGACGAAGAATACGCCGGTGTCTTCCATTTCCGGTAAGATATCACTTCCTTTTAAATGTATAAAAAAATATATAATAATAAATTAATATTTTGATAGCAAAGGTATGAAGTAACAATACAGGGTGTAAAAATAGTAGCTGCAAATATTTTAAGGCGTGAATCAGCCCATGAGACTGAACAACTTTCCCCAAGAAACATAGGTTGAAATATGTCAAAAATTTTTGGACCTCCCATACAAATTGACTTGGTCGGTAGGTCATTTTGTGTGGGCGGTCCAAATTTTTTTTCTTCATATTTTGACCTATGTTTCTTGGGGAAAGTTGTTTAGTTTCATTGGCTGAGTCACCCCTTAAAATATTTGCAGCTGATATTTTTACACCTTATGTATGTATGTATGTGTTGTCATATTATCTGTCATATTGCAGGTTCTGGCAATACGGGCGCTGGGTGGACGTCGTGATCGACGACCGTCTGCCAACCTACCGCGGGAAGCTGGTCTTCTTGCACTCCTCGGAGACCAACGAGTTCTGGAGCGCCCTGCTCGAGAAGGCCTATGCTAAGTAAGTGACAGCTGTCATAAACCTACCGCGGGAAGCTGGTCTTCTTGCACTCCTCGGAGACCAACGAGTTCTGGAGCGCCCTGCTCGAGAAGGCCTATGCTAAGTAAGTGACAGCTGTCATAAACCTACCGCGGGAAGCTGGTCTTCTTGCACTCCTCGGAGACCAACGAGTTCTGGAGCGCCCTGCTCGAGAAGGCCTATGCTAAGTAAGTGACAGCTGTCATAAACCTACCGCGGGAAGCTGGTCTTCTTACACTCCTCGGAGACCAACGAGTTCTGGAGCGCCCTGCTCGAGAAGGCTTATGCTAAGTAAGTGACAGCTGTCATAAACCTACCGCGGGAAGCTGGTCTTCTTGCACTCCTCGGAGACCAACGAGTTCTGGAGCGCCCTGCTCGAGAAGGCCTATGCTAAGTAAGTGACAGCTGTCATAAACCTACCGCGGGAAGCTGGTCTTCTTGCACTCCTCGGAGACCAACGAGTTCTGGAGCGCCCTGCTCGAGAAGGCCTATGCTAAGTAAGTGACAGCTGTCATAAACCTACCGCGGGAAGCTGGTCTTCTTGCACTCCTCGGAGACCAACGAGTTCTGGAGCGCCCTGCTCGAGAAGGCCTATGCTAAGTAAGTGACAGCTGTCATAAACCTACCGCGGGAAGCTGGTCTTCTTACACTCCTCGGAGACCAACGAGTTCTGGAGCGCCCTGCTCGAGAAGGCTTATGCTAAGTAAGTGACAGCTGTCATAAACCTACCGCGGGAAGCTGGTCTTCTTACACTCCTCGGAGACCAACGAGTTCTGGAGCGCCCTGCTCGAGAAGGCTTATGCTAAGTAAGTGACAGCTGTCATAAACCTACCGCGAGAAGCTGGTCTTCTTACACTCCTCGGAGACCAACGAGTTCTGGAGCGCCCTGCTCGAGAAGGCTTATGCTAAGTAAGTGACAGCTGTCATAAACCTACCGCGAGAAGCTGGTCTTCTTACACTCCTCGGAGACCAACGAGTTCTGGAGCGCCCTGCTCGAGAAGGCTTATGCTAAGTGTTGCGGAAGCAACATCAGCAATTCCTACACGTTTGTCACGTAGAGAGCTAGCTACAGATATCACCTCTCTACGTGATTTACGTCATTGTAATATTAGTATATAAGCCATAGTTTAAGATCAATAAATGTGCATTAACCATGGAGTGATCGTCTCAATAACTCTCCCCCCCCTAGTACCGTTTTTATCGCTAAAGTGGTAACCCCGCAAGGAACATGGCAGCCTTCAGTGATGGCCACGCTACTGCGCTGTCTACCTCTAGAATTTGGAGTCAACACACTCATCAATTCGCATCATAGTCGTCACAACGTCACGGTCTACGGCGGGATCAAGATAACCTTCAACGCTGAAGACGCGGTTTCATCGCAGCAATTTAATACGCACCGCCCTTAGCTGAAAGTTTGTTTCTTCGCCTACCGACGCGGCACACTGTTACTGGTCCACAACATTTCGTCGACGCACCCGAAGTTTTGGACTCTGCACGGTTGAAATAGCAGCTACGCGCCCTGCTCCAGCGCACCGAAGTCTGCTCGCCTGCATTCACTGCCAGCCGCACGACGCACGATGAACACGATGACGACACAACAATGAACTACGCAATGTCGCCTGTCTGATTTTATTTCATCGACTGTCACTCCAATGCACCACTTCAGACAGGAATCTACTTACCCAACAACAACAGAAGAAGGAAAAGTATCGCCTGCCTACCAATAGTCGTCCCATACCGCGCCGCACACTCGCTGTAAAATTCACATGCTGCAATCGCTACGTCTTACTCTCGTCACAGAACCTACATATCGTCGAAAAGCTACAAATTATGAAGAATTGTGAAGAAATTATTATCGTCGCAAGCGCATCGCATTTCCCTGACACAGCGCCGCCGCCACTCGAAAATTGCGTAGTCATGTTTACTACAGCAAAAGGCGGACAGTCAGTTGATATTTAACTCGCCCTAATTGAAAAGGAGCTTGAGTATATTCGCTCGTCCACGGTCCGGACTGGAGCACGCCACGATACGAGGACGAAACTTTCCCTCAGTATCATTTTATCAAGCAACGCGACGCATCGATAATGACGATGATATATGCAGCAAGGTCAATGTTACTACTACTACTTCAACAAATTAATGCAAGTTGGCAAAACCCGGAGTCACGGCAAATCTGCGTAATCAGCGACGTTTCCTAATCGACGTCGGCGGCGAGTCAATTCAGCACGTACCTACCTACATGTTTTATCTGTTTTTACAGTTTTGTTAGGTTTATGTTTATCTTCTTATGGAGTCATAATATTTTTGAGTTTTTCTTTCAAAAGGGGGGAGTACTGTTGCGGAAGCAACATCAGCAATTCCTACACGTTTGTCACGTAGAGAGCTAGCTACAGATATCACCTCTCTACGTGATTTACGTCATTGTAATATTAGTATATAAGCCATAGTTTAAGATCAATAAATGTGCATTAACCATGGAGTGATCGTCTCAATAACTCTCCCCCCACGGGTACCGTTTCTTATCGCTAAACTAAGTAAGTGACAGCTGTCATAAACCTACCGCGAGAAGCTGGTCTTCTTACACTCCTCGGAGACCAACGAGTTCTGGAGCGCCCTGCTCGAGAAGGCTTATGCTAAGTAAGTGACAGCTGTCATAAACCTACCGCGAGAAGCTGGTCTTCTTACACTCCTCGGAGACCAACGAGTTCTGGAGCGCCCTGCTCGAGAAGGCTTATGCCAAGTAAGTGACAGCTGTCATAAACCTACCGCGAGAAGCTGGTCTTCTTACACTCCTCGGAGACCAACGAGTTCTGGAGCGCCCTGCTCGAGAAGGCTTATGCTAAGTAAGTGACAGCTGTCATAAACCTACCGCGAGAAGCTGGTCTTCTTACACTCCTCGGAGACCAACGAGTTCTGGAGCGCCCTGCTCGAGAAGGCTTATGCCAAGTAAGTGACAGCTGTCATAAACCTACCGCGAGAAGCTGGTCTTCTTACACTCCTCGGAGACCAACGAGTTCTGGAGCGCCCTGCTCGAGAAGGCTTATGCTAAGTAAGTGACAGCTGTCATAAACCTACCGCGGGAAGCTGGTCTTCTTACACTCCTCGGAGACCAACGAGTTCTGGAGCGCCCTGCTCGAGAAGGCTTATGCTAAGTAAGTGACAGCTGTCATAAACCTACCGCGGGAAGCTGGTCTTCTTACACTCCTCGGAGACCAACGAGTTCTGGAGCGCCCTGCTCGAGAAGGCTTATGCTAAGTAAGTGACAGCTGTCATAAATGTAGCGTCCTCTAGATCCTAAATGTAGCGACATATGGAAGCTAAATGTAGCGTTGAAACTAAATGTAGCGACCTCTAGAAGCTAAATGTAGCGTTGAAACTAAATGTAGCGACCTCTAGAAGCTAAATGTAGCGTTGAAACTAAATGTAGCGACCTCTAGAAGCTAAATGTAGCGTTGAAACTAAATGTAGCGACCTCTAGAAGCTAAATGTAGCGTTGAAACTAAATGTAGCGACCTCTAGAAGCTAAATGTAGCGTTGAAACTAAATGTAGCGACCTCTAGAAGCTAAATGTAGCGTTGAAACTAAATGTAGCGACCTCTAGAAGCTAAATGTAGCGTTGAAACTAAATGTAGCGACCTCTAGAAGCTAAATGTAGCGTTGAAACTAAATGTAGCGACCTCTAGAAGCTAAATGTAGCGTTGAAACTAAATGTAGCGACCTCTAGAAGCTAAATGTAGCGTTGAAACTAAATGTAGCGACCTCTAGAAGCTAAATGTAGCGTTGAAACTAAATGTAGCGACCTCTAGAAGCTATACGACTGCAAAGTTATCGTTACACCGTCGCTTACACCCTTTATAGTGTCTTAAATGTAGCGACCTTTAGAAGTTAATTGTAGCACCTCTAAAAACCAGATATAGTGAAAATGAAATTTTTTTTTCAGGCTGCACGGTTCATACGAAGCTCTGAAGGGCGGGTCCACCTGCGAGGCCATGGAGGACTTCACCGGCGGCGTCACCGAGATGTACGACATCGCCGAGCTGCCACACAACTTCTACAACATCCTGCTCAAGGCTTACGAGAGGAACTCCCTCATGGGCTGCAGCATTGAGGTACATAATCATCATCATCATATCAGCCCACATCTCCTCACTGCTGAGTATAGGCCTCTTCTTTTTCTCGCCATCTGCGCCGGTCCTGTGCCTCCCGCATCCACTGTCTACCAGCAACGGTGGCTAAGTCGTCCGTCCATCTAGCGGGTAGTCTGCCAGATATATAATAGCATTGAGATAATATATACTATAGGAGTGACAGAGATGTATGCTACAGGAGTGACAGAGATGAACGATATAGCCGAGCTGTTTCACAACTTCTACAACATCTTGCTGAAAGCTTACGAGAGGAACTCCCTCATGGGCTGCAGCATTGAGGTAAACAAAAAAAAAGGAGTTTATAAAACACTAAAAGCACGCTTCATTACAAGACCTTTCTAACAAGTCCAAACACGGCTATAATACGATCATCCATCATGAAGTTCCAGTTCATTTCTTCCGGCTCCATCATCAGATCAGCTCGACAGTACTATATTATTGTATTGTCATCAAAATCACATACAGCTGCCAATTTTCATGACGGTACGATCTTTAGATGGTTAAATAATTTTTCTTAGATTTCATTACATAGGTTACATCCATACAGGTCGACCTAATAAACGCGTTTAATACTTCGTGTTGTAATTTCTTAATGGAACTCGGTATTATAGTAAAATTAAAAACTTTTTACACTAGTTCCACTAATATATTAATTTAAAGTGTAAAGTTAAAAAAAAAAACCTCAAGGAAACTAAAAGTTGTGATGTGTTAAAGTCTTTAGAGTTTTTTTAAGAATTATATTAATGACCTACTATTATTATAATAGTACAATCTGACTTGACTTGTAACCAGTGTTATAAATAAAATTATCATTTATCATTTAATAAAAGCGTGTTAATATAAGGTCTCAATTTGTTTGTATTTCAGCCGGACCCGCACATTTTAGAAGCGGAGACCCCGGTGGGGCTCATCCGCGGGCACGCCTACTCCATAACACGCGTCAAGTACGTCGACATAGGTAAGTTTAGTTTCACTGTAATACTAGGGTAGGGATTAATGTTAAGCCATACATATTTTCACCCACTTTTGATTGTGGTGCATTCCATGAAAATAGGGTTTTTTTAATAAGTTTGTTTCCTGACAGGTCAAATGAGCTACTTTTTAAAACGATCAAAACTGTATTTTGTTTGAAGAACTAGAAGTATGCCGTCACGCCGTAAGTATTTGGATGGCGTCAAAACACTTACTTTTATATTATTTTTCTTTTTATTAATTCAAACTTTGAATATTTCCAAAAATTATGAATGTTGTCCGTAGTATTTTTGGACAATAGTTTTAAGCGTACAACTGTTATATTTTTTTAATGACCCAGGAAACTAGCGAATTAATTTTGTATTGAAATTTGTTTTCAGAGACGCCGGGTCGCGCGGGCAAGATCCCGCTGCTGCGAATGCGGAACCCCTGGGGTAACGAGGCCGAGTGGAACGGACCCTGGAGTGACAAGTCAGTATTTTACTACAGGATGTAAAAAAGTGATCTCTGTGACGTCTTTGAAACTGGATATCTTTCCAAGGAACAGCAGCTAATGGGTTGATATAAAAAAAGAGTTTTGGTCGTCCTATATGAAGTATGCCAACCGACCTTTAGTGTTATTTGGGAAACTCGAATAATACGACATTTTAAAGTTTGCTGTCACGAATAACGTCGCAACAATAGTAACGGGTTTTTCAACAAGAACTTTGTTTTTTAAAACAAAATAATACAAAGAATTTTGTGGAAAATGTATAATTTTTTTTATGGTATTACAAAGAAAAAGTTCGGCAATTATAAATGAAAAATGATATCTGACAAATGTTATATGTAAGTAATGAATATAATATGTTTTGTTAAGGTCCCCTGAGTGGCGCTACATCCCGCAGTCAGAGAAGGAAGAATTGGGTCTGACGTTTGATGACGACGGGGAGTTCTGGATGTCGTTCAAAGACTTCGTTACTCACTTCTCTAGGTAAGGCTTATACCAATACAGGCTGGCTCGGTGGCGTAGTGGATAGTATACCTGCCTGTTATGCCGAGGGTCGTGGGTTCGATTCCCACAGGACGCAAATGTTTGTGTAGTAAATTTTTAAATATAAGGTGCAAAAATATTAGCTGAAAATATTTTAAGGGTTGGATCAGCCCATGAAACTGAACAACTTTCCCCAACATATGGCGAAATATGATTTTTTTTTTGGACCTTCCATACATTGGTAGACTGGTAATTTTGTATGGGAGGTCCAAAGTTCATTTTCATGTTTCGACATATGTTCCTTGGCAAAAGTTGTTCAGTTTCATGGGCTGGTTTACCCCTTTAAATATTTGCAGCTATTTTTTTACACTCTGTATTATCATTATTATATTCTTCCGAACAGCGCCATAGAAGGTGTTACACAATGAACAATAAAAAATAATTTCTTTGATATTGTTTGCTTTACGAATGAGTGGGGTTTAGGAAGTGGCAAGAAAGATCTGGTACGTGTAATGAATGATGTTGCCGCGTGATGCCGGCTTAGAATAGCATCACCCCACATCCTTCCCTTCATCTTCAAAAATGTCTGACGTGGCGATAACGAGCATATTCTTACGCCCGTTAACGCTCTGACTACCCCGCAAGGGATATAAACTTGATATATGTGTGTATATATTTTAGTAACACCCTGTATAAATGTTGGTTGTTGTGTTTTGTTGCAGAGTGGAAATCTGCAACTTGAACCCGGACTCCTTGGACCCAGAGGAGTGTCCCGAGGGCTGCACCAAGAAGTGGGAGATGTCCGTCTTCGAGGGGGAGTGGGTTAGAGGTGAGTTCACCTGCAGAGTACTTAACATAATTTATCATTGAGGGGAAAGTCGATGAGAGAAGACGAAAACCAAGACGCACATACTATATTCAAATAAAAAAAAGCTCACGTCTTATCGTTTTATAAATCAAAACATTGGCAGTAAAAAGACATGAATGGAAATTGATCGACCGACAATCGATTTTAATGATAATCATTAAATTTCCAATTACCAACCGATTGAGTCAATTTGTATGGTAGTAAATTTGACCAATAACTTACTCATGTTTAACATGCATGGCTAACATGCGTGCCACGATAAAATTTTGTCACCGCAATATGTCTTCACTAATAAGTTACGCTTTCGTTCGTAGTGACATTGTGCGCATATGAAACGACAAAATATGTCGTGGCACGCATGTTAGCCAGGCCGGTAAAAATTCTTCGTTTTCCGAATTTTTAGTTTTCGAACATAGGCTTCTTAACAAAACCTATTTTGGTTTTATAGTCTAAATATGACATTTTGTTCTTAGGAGTGACGGCGGGCGGCTGCAGGAACTACCTGGAGTCGTTCTGGCGCAACCCTCAGTACCAGGTCACCCTCACTGACGTCGACGAAGATGATGACGAGAATAAGTGCACCGTGAGTATACATACATACATACATTATACATGGTTGTGTAACGACCGCCGTCTAAGTGATCGTAGACAGCAACCGGGACCTACGGCTTAACGTGCCATCCGAAACACGGAACCATCTTACTTACGGACAATCGGGTGGTTCAGCCCGCAATGTCCTAACCAGACTGGGAACAAATTCACAAAGTGAAAATACTTGTAGAAGGCGGTTGAAAAATTCTGACACTAGGGTTCATCAGGTCGTTGGACGACTCTGTGTCCCACACGAAAAGAAGAAGAAGAAGAAGAAGAAGACATTATACATATATATTATTACACATACATACATACATAGTTATTACACATACATACATACATATTTTTACACATACATACATGCAAAAGTTTTTCGACCTCGCATACCAAGTCAGTCAGCTGATCAGGAATTTTGTATGGGAAGTCGAAAAAATTTTCACATTTACCAACATAGCCCCCCATAGAAAAAGTTGTTCAGTTTCATGGTGGGATCACGCCTGCAAAGTTATCGTTACACCGAGCCTTACACCCCGTATCTCATGCCTTTCTCCCTTACGGGGTAGGCAGAGCGTTAACGGCCGTAAAAATACTACCGCTATTGCCACATTTGCATTCTTTTGAGAATTGTTCTCCAAGGCTGTTTCAAAAACACGTGTATAACTATAGTGATAATGTTGTCAGCCTGATTCCATGTAACCGTAGCATCACCCCATTTCCTTTCCGTGTGTGTTGTAAGAGGCGACTAAGAGACTCGAGGGTATCAAGTGTATTGCAAATTTAGGCGACGGACTGACAACCTGTCACTATAGTGATACATGACTTATTTGAAATGACCCTCAGATATTACTTATACGTGGCGATAAAGTCCGTAATTTTACCGGTCGTTAACTCTCTGTCTACCCCGTAAGGGATCTAGCCATGATTTGTGTATGTATTGTATGTAAAAAGATGTCATAAATCAAAAATGGGTTTTAAAGGCGAAATATAGCTTTGAAATTTCTGCAGTTCTTTTTTTTTATAACCACGTTTTTCTCTTTTCAGATAATCGTAGCGTTAATGCAAAAGAACCGCCGTTCTCAACGCCATCAGGGTTTAGAGTGCCTCACCATAGGGTTCGCGATCTACCGCCTACCCGACTACGGACACGTGCCGAAGCCGTTAGACGTGAACTTCTTCAAGTACAACGCGTCCGTGGGCAGATCGCAGGCGTTCATCAACCTGAGAGAAGTTAGCGCCAGGTGAGGTGGAACTTCGTTATTTATATATACATACATAAATCACACCTTTATCCCTTGCGGGGTAGGCAGAACGTTAACGGCCATAAAAAAACGGTCGCTATCGCCACGTCTGACAAATATTGAGGGCCCCTTCAGATGATTCGTGTATCACTGTAGTGACAGGTTGTCAGCCTATCGCCTAAAGTTGTAATACACAATAAACCCTGGAGTCCCTCAGTTGCCTTTTGCAACACCCGCGGGAAGAAATGGGGTGATGCTATTCTAAACCGGCATCACACGGCATTATTTATTTATTTAGGTATTTATTTGTATTTGAAAGATTAACAGACAAATTTACACTATAAAACAAAGAGGATGGAATATTACAATGCTATTAACAAATCCCCGCAGATAGAATGTAACGATAACATAATATGAAAAAAAATAACTAAAGTGAAAAATAAAAGGAGAACAGTTGATCAGAATTGACGAAAGAAAAAAAAGACAGGTTTGTCCGTCTACTTTTGTCTCTGTAGTCGGCTTAGAATAGCATCAAATACAAACTTCTTTATTTTCATCAAATACATACACACATCACACATACACAAATACAGGGTGTAAAAATTATAACTTGGGCCTTTTTAAGGCAAGAGTGAATAGGCATTATCTAGGCAAGCATGTACCATCTTCGTCTGCATCTCCACTTACCACCAGGTAAGATGGCAGACAAATGCGGGCCTATTATACAGGGTGTAACGGAAAGGGGGTATCAAGCCGAAGTGAAAATAAACTATACCTTTCGTAGATCGGTTATGTAAAATTTCAGTCCAATATACCCAACTTTGTAACACATTGAAAAAAAAATCCAGCATACGATTTTAAAGTATTTGCATGTAAACAAATGTGGCACAACACTATTGAGGTCACTGATCTTTATTTCATTCCCATAGCACTATCACTAGCACCGCCCATTACACCTTCTACGCGTCCTGGGCGCCTGGTACCTCACGCGGCGCTCGCACTTTATTCGCATTATAGCACTGCGCGGGAAGCGCGGGTCGCGGGTCGCGGGCCGCGGCGGCATCTTCAAAGGTGTCGGCGCGGCGGCGGCGGCGGCGCACAAAGCGATCTGCGGCGGCGGGTGGCTATGTCACACGCGGCAGATAGCAGGAATCAGCTCCTGCGTGCGGCGAAAGTGATAAGGGTGCTGTCCAGATTCGTGGAACATTCTCGACACTTGTATGTGGTTCGCAGCCCCCAACAGCTGGGCACCACGTTGCGTGCTGGTCCGCGGGTTCTCTTCGAAGTGCTCCAGTACGGCTTCTTCAAAATTCGGATCTCGGGTCGTAGTGCGGCCAGACGCAGTTGTCGTGTGAAATGAACCCGTCGAATACAGACGATTCACCATGCGCCTGAAGCACCGCAATGAAGGCAGATGCCTTGCTTCAGCAGCTCGTCTTCCTTCAAAGAATCGCTCACGAGAGAGCTCCCGTGCTGCACTCAAGTTGCCGTGAGTGGCACCGACGCACAGAATCATCTCATAATATTCTGCATTACTCAAAGACATCACGACGCAGATTATTTTAACTGTACAATTAGGTACACTAGTTTACGCCGAAGCAGATGAACTAAAGAAACTTAAGGACCTAGGTGTTGCCAGAACGGTCTAGACGATTTAATAAAATAGTTTGTCATTTTCACCTATTTCACATATTTTTTTACCTATTTAACATTAACCGCATTACAACGGCCGCAAACGCAAGGTCGTGATATGTGTATGTGTATGTATGGTAATTTTATCGAAATTCACATACCTAAACACCATTATGTACATACGCCAAACAAAATTTTTGTTCTGCCATATGTCACAGAATTAGACAACAAATATGAACAAAAAAAAATACGCATTTTGCTCCAATACTAAAGTACTGGCAACTCATTTGGTCCTGCCTACCAGCCCCCACCAACTATTCCCGAAAGATGTGACCGCAGGGATTCCCGCTCCCGGTAGGGCTGTCACATTTACTGATACTTGCAAAATAAATCAAAAGTTACGTGATTAATTTTCGAATAACCTTTAATGTTTATTAATATGTCAGTCTCTCTCTTCGTGTGGGACACCAAGTCGTCCAACAACCCAGAATTTTTGAACTGCCTTCTACAAGTAGCAGAGTTCTAACGTGGTGGTTGTGTAAGGACTGCCGTCTAAGTAATCAAATCATAGATAGCAAGCAACCGAGACCTACACGGTTTAGTCCTAAAACTCGCTCACGCGCGCGCGGCGAATTCGACAAACCGCGGCGCGTACCTGTTTACCCGTACGTACACGATGACACCCTTGCCATATTACAGCTACCTAGACACTATGCGCCTTATAAATTCGGACTGATAATAATGGGGGGGCTGTCAAACCGCCGCGCGGGAATCCGCGTAAGGGAGCGTTTAGCCTTAACTTGCCATCCAAAACACGGACCCATCTTTCTTACGGAAAATCGAGTGGTTCCAATCGCAATGTCCTAACCAGACTAAGAACAAATTCACAAAGTGATAATTGAACCCGGAACTTGCTGCGTTACAGGCAGTCGTGCTAAGTACAATTGCGCCACATCGGTCAACGAACACTTCAGTAAATTAGTTGGCATTTATTCAAAAATTTTGGCGTAAAAATTACGCTGGATCCCGAGTTTATCAAAGATGCAAAGATCTTTGAACAACTACCCATCGAATATCCAATATCTAAAATAATATTATTATAAAATAATATTTTTAATATGGTTATTGAATCCTGATCCTTCCAATCAAGAAGGAACCAAGCGTTGTGATGATAAAAAATAAAATACCCATCATTATTTTAAGGAAAATAATTAAACACTATCGTTTAGGTTTTTTGACACCCCTAGCCCCTACCTAAGGGATGGTACCACTATGGTCGGCCATTTTAGTGGTTGATTCTTATTGGTTATTGATTTGATGTTATTATTATTATTGGACAACGGGCGGGGCCAATAATTAGAGTTAAATTTTGAAATTGATACATGCATGACACAGCTTTGACCTCTTTCAAACTTATGTACTCCTGGTAGTGCCATGCGCTGCCAATCGTATTTTCAGTCTAATTCAATTTACTTCCTAGGGGTATTTGTGTAGAAATCGACCGTGGATTGGAATAATGCGTGCCGAATTTTATTTCAAGTGATGTAGTGTATTATTAAATTTATGCGTGCACGCATTCATCTATCGATTATGAAACCCGTGAGTTTTGATACTTACGAGTGCAAACGATTTAAAAAATACGATTTTCGGTAGCGTTGAATAATATTCAAGTAAGGATCACGGATTCAATCCCCTTAGGCCTCAGTCTCGAATTTTGCGGGCAGCAGTGGGGCGGCAGCGGCAGAATCTTTTGCATACAATCAAATGGACCGGTACGGAAACAACAGCGGCGCGGGAGTGGGCAATGAGCGGCGCACTCCCTAGAAAAAAAAGCGCGCGCCGCTGCCCGCAATATCCGAGACCGGGGCCTTAGACGGTTGGACAATGGCCCCCTTATCAGGGGCGTTTGCCATATTCACCGGGCTTGAAAAGTGGGTTGGCAAGCGCATCACAATTGCATTTACCGGTCACGCTGCTGTCGTTTTCCTGAACGCTCAGTCTTATTACACTCTATGGGTAATTCTAATCCGGAACCATTTCTATCAAATACAAATACGCACTTGTAGGATAACTAGACCACGCCCTTTTAGGGTTCCTTTTGTTGCAGACACTTTAAAGAAATCTACAGATACTTTCTTTTAAAAAAATCATGATTTCTTGAAAAAAAAAATGTAAATGATATTGTTTCTCGATTATCGCGTGAGGCAGCGTAATTTTTTATTATCTGTCACGACATTTCGCCTACAAATACAAAATAAAACAATAGGCCGAGTTGGTATCCGGAACCAAATGTGATTTATTAGATTACCAGGAGCACAGGTCGAAGAAAAGGAGGTGGGAACTATTTCGAAAAAGGTGGTCTAAGGTGGTTGACCCCAAAACAGCTGATAGCTCACTAGTGTTGTGCAAAGTCAAATTTTGTAACATCTGGACCTGGATTTCAATAAGGTTTTATTCATTAGAACGTCAACTTAGAAGTTTAAAATTTTGCTATTTTGTTCTTGGTCAATACCAGAGTTGGTGCACTTCGGCTTGATACCCCCTTTCCGTTACACGCTGTATAAAAAAAAAAAAAGATTTGCTGCAAATATTTTAAGGGGTGTATCAGCCCATGAAACTGAACAACTTTCCCAAGGAATATAGGATGGAATATGAAAAAAAAATTGGACTTCCCATTTTTTCATATTTCGACCTATGTTCCTTGGGGAAAGTTGTTCAATTTCATGTGCTGGTTCACCCCTTAAAATAGATTCAAGATTCAATCGTTTATTTCCAAGTAGATTCACAATGAATGCTTTTAGAATGTCATAGAGTTAAATTACAATACGGTCACTGAATAAGTGAATTAGTCATAGTAACAATAACAATTTTATGTTCCTAATAGAATCGCGGCACGAGTGGGATAAAAAAAAAAGGCACTGCCTCGGGGCTGGTCAGGCTGACCACACAGCATGTAACTTACGTCACCACCATCAATTTATGGAATCAATTAAATTAAAAGCAATATTTAAAAAAAAAGCATGTTACATGCTAATCAGCCGGACCTCCTGAACAGGAAAACCACCCAAAAACCTGCTCAGAAGTGCTTCTAATCTCAATTTACAATTTGTACCTATAGAATAGGCCCTAGGCTACCCTAGCTAAGTTTTATAAGCATATATATTATTAGCCCAAAAAACGGCTACGCTAAATTAAAATAAAATAAAAGTATAACAGTAGATAATTCTAACTGTTTCGTCTTCCTTACTAATTATGCCAATTGTAAATTCCATGCACGTCCTGATTTGGTATTAAAAATGACTGCATGTTTCTTGTGCTGTGCTGGAATTTCAGAGGACCATGCCTCTTTGTCATTAACATAATCATCTAACTTATAATAAGCTTTATAACATAATGTTTTCTTAATAATAGATTTAAATTTACTTTCAGATAAACTTAATATATCTTCCGGTATTTTGTTATAGTATCGTATACTTAAACCTTCAAATGAAGTTCTTACTTTAGCTAGTCTATACGCGGGTTGATCTAATTTATTTTTACTTCTTATATTACGATTATGTCTTTCATGATTTCTTGTGAACGTATGAATATTCTTTCTTACATACATGATATTTTCATAAATATATTGACACGGCACCGTCATAATATTAATTTCCTTAAACAGTTCTCTTAGAGAATCACGACTGCCTAGTTTATAAATTGCTCTAATGGCCCTTTTCTGAAGAATAAATATTGTTTCAATATCAGCGGCGCGGCCCCACAGCAAAATTCCATAGGACATAATGCTGTGAAAATAACTGAAGTAAACAAGTCGTGCAGTTGAAATATCTGTAATTTCTCTAATTTTACGTACTGCATAGGCAGCTGAGCTTAATCTACCCGATAAAGATGTAATATGAGGGCCCCATTGGAGCTTTGAGTCAAGAGTAATCCCTAAGAAAACTGTGCTGGTGGTAAACTCTAATTTTTCATTATTAAGTGCAACATAGTTATTCAATGAATGTACTACATTTGGCAAAGTGAATAATATACATTTAGTTTTTTTCGCATTTAGAACTAAATTGTTTGCAGTAAACCAACTATGAATTTGCCCAAGAGTGTGATTTACTTCGTCATAATTATGCGCTCGTCTATCAACCTTAAATATAAGGGATGTGTCATCAGCAAATAAAACAATTTTGGACAAATTCTCTACCATGTAAGGCAAATCATTAATGTAAATTAAAAATAAAAATGGACCTAATATAGAGCCTTGCGGCACACCAATTTTAACACGAGATCCCTGTGATTTGGTGCCGTTTACTTGTACTTTTTGCGTTCTATTATCTAAATACGAATTCAGAAATTTCAGAGCTGCGTTTCGAATACCGTAGTGTTCTAGTTTTACCAATAAAGTTTCATGATCTACGCAATCAAATGCCTTGGAAAGATCACAAAAAACACCAATGGCGTCCTTTGATTCCTCCCAAGCATTAAATACATGTTTGACAAGAGCAACACCAGCATCTGTGGTACTACGTCCCTTTGTAAAACCGAATTGCTGGTTGTGTAACAAGTTGTTGCTATTAAAATGGGACAGCATTTGATTGAGTATGATCTTTTCAAAGACTTTGCTGAGTACTGGCAGAATAGATACAGGCCTATAGTTACTAGGATCTTGTTTGTCGCCAGTTTTGAACAGCGGAACTACCTTGCTATCTTTCATTAAATCGGGAAAGATGCCATGTTCAATACATTCATTGAAAATATCTGCCAAGTATGGTGCTAATATATCAATCATTGACTTACAAACTTTAACTGACATTCCCCATAAATCTTCGGTGCTCTTAACTTTAATATCTTTAAAAGTTTTTAAAATATACTGGGGACTCACAGGAGTAAATTTAAATTCTGAATTGCAAGCATCTACATTTTGTTTAAGCAAGAACGATGAAATTGAAGGTGAAGAACCTAATGCCTCAGTCGTTTTTAGTGGTATATTTGTGAAGAATGTTTCAAATTCCTGCGCTACATCGGAATTTGCACTAATCATTCCATTGTCAGTATTAAGTGAAAAGTTATTTTCGCGTGGTTTCGTTTTACCTGTTTCGCTATTAATAACTTTCCAGACAGCTTTTATTTTATTGTCTGAAGACTTTATCTTATTTGTAATAAAATTGGCTTTAGCAATTAAGCAAGCTGTCTTAAAGATTTTAGAATATTTTTTTACCAGCTCATTAAAACTATCATAATTTGTGATGTTTCTAATCTCATAAAGTTCAAAAAGCCTATCTCTGCTAATCCTAAGACCTTTGGTAGCCCAATCACTAAATTTAAATTTCGTACTAATTTCTTTTGTATCTATTTTAAAAATTAATTCAAATTCTTCGCTCACTAAATGAAAGAAGTCTTGATATACATTATTTGGATTTTCAAAGTTATAATTATGGACTGGCAGTTTCTCCATTAAAACGTTTCGGTATTTCTCCAACCTATTACCAGTGATGCGCCTAGTTTCTATCTTAATTGTTTTAATACGATTTTTAAATGGGAATATTACGCATTGACCTCTGTGGTCTGATTGAAGAGAGTTTATAATACATTTTTCTACAGGCTCACAATCACTGAATACATTATCAATACATTTAGCTGAAGTAGGCGTCACACGAGTTGGTTCAAAAAATACATGAGACAAATTGAATGATTTAAAAAGTCCTAAAAATTTATCACTGAGTGCATTTTTTTCTAGAATGTCTACATTAAAGTCTCCAGAAACAATAACATGTTTATTTGTTTTTGTGACTAATTTTAGTACATCTTCTAGTATTTCTAGTAGTGTGGTAAAATTTTTAGCTATAGGTGGTCTGTATACGCATACTATAACATGACTTTCCAGCTCAACACAAGACACTTCAGTACAACTCTCAACCGACAGTCCGACCACATCCTTACGTTCTTTAAATTTAATATTGTTTCTAATTAGTATTAAACAGCCTCCATGGATCGCGGATTTTCGGTTGAAAGAGCTGGCTATACAGTAATTTTCATAATTTAACAAAATATCAGGTTCTTTTTGGAAGTGCTCAGTAAAACAGACTACGTCGTAATTGTGCTTCTCCAAGAACAATTCAATTTCTAATACTTTGCTGGAAAAGCCCTGAATGTTTTGATGTAAAACTTGTAGTTGACTTTGCTTTTCCTTTGTCTGAGGCTGAATGCAAGAAGACCCCGGATTGCCTATGCTATTTACATCAGTCAAAGAGGGGTTTTCCTTTGTCTTACAATCTAGTTTAAATTATTAATACTACCACTACTAACTAATATAGAAGGAGACACATATTTTGTGTCAATTATATTATATGCTAACAAAGTAGCTACTTGTTTCTTATAGTAATCCGACAGGTACATAGTATCCTGAGTCAAAATAAATTTGTGAATAAAATTATTCACATCAAAATAAGAAATAACATCGCTATGATGACATGTCCTGTTGTACAAATGCATGTTCATTTTATGCACACATTTGTTCTGTTGCTCTGATAGATTTGAACAATATGGGAAGTTGCACAAAATGAACCTGCACTCAGTCTGATCGTGTAAATTAAGCAACACCTCAATGCTATTGTCTAATGTCCTACGACTAATGTTGGAATGATTTCCTATCATGATTATAATTGTAGTGTGCTTATCGAAATTCCCTACAGCTATTTTGTTAACAATATTCTCAAAAGAGGTGTCTGGACAACACACATTTGTCACTTGTTGATTAAGGCGATTATTTAATAATTGACCAAAACCTACACCTAGCTTGTCTGAATAAATTAGTGTCTTTTTAAATGGTTTCTCTGCAGTGGAGTCCTTTAGCAACCTAGATACACCGTCACTGTCATGACCTGGTCCATCGTGGGGTCGAGAAGTAGGGCACGGGCATGGGTCGCGTCGCCGCAGCTTCGGGGTCCGGACATTTGGGGCTGGGGTGGTAGACGCCCCAGAAATACGCAGTGCGGCGTCTAGAGTGAGCGGCGCTCCCGCCACCCTCTCGACCCCTATGGTGGGGGTAGCAGTTGAGACTGCAGGCTGCACGTCGCTGTCGACTCCCGATGCCACACGTGTCCCCGTGTCCTGCTGCACGGCGGGGGCAGGTGCACGTGAAGCACCTCTGCCACGTCCTCCGCGGCGCCCTCCACGTCGTGTTCGCCTGGTGGGCGCGTCAGCAGTAGGTGGTGCCAACGCGTCAGTCGCGGCAGGTGGTGCGGGTGCGTCAGTCGCGGCAGGTAATTCGGGCGCGTCAGTCGCGGCAGGTGTAGCGGGCGCGTCAGTCGCGGCAGATGGTGCGGGCGCGTCAGTCTCGGCAGGTGGTGCGGGTGCGTCAGTCGCGGCAGGTGTAGCGGGCGCGTCAGTCACGGCTGATGGTGCGGGCGCGTCAGTCGCGGCTGATGGTGCGGGCGCGTCAGTCGCGGCAGATGGTGCGGGCGCGTCAGTCGCGGCAGGTGGTGCGAGCGCGTCAGCCGCGGCAGGTGGCAAGGGTATGTGTTGCACAGCTGGTGTTCCACCCAGAGCCAGGGTCAACTCATCATCTTCCATCAGCAGGTCCAGCAGCTCAGTGTTTTGGTGCTGCAGTTCAAGTAGTTGTGATGTTAAGGTAGATAGTTGCTCATGCTCTCGACGGCTCACCGCATACTTAGTTGTGATGTGAGCGAGCTGTGTCTGCAGGTTATTAATATACAACTCGCTGCTTGTGTGCAATCTATCTGACACTGTAATTTGCACCATCTGCTTCTTGATTGTAGATTCCGCTTGATGGTAATCTACATGCATGTCTCTAATTTTCAGTTTCAAGTCCTTGTTTTCTTTTAATAAATTAAGTCTTTTAATTCTATTTGGTTGCTGTTTTTGAAATAATCTTAGTAATTTAAGGTTATGCCTAGTTTTTCTTATAAATTTGTTCAGTCTTAAGTATTTCTTTATTTTATTGCCTTTAGTCAAAATTGTGTGGCGAACTGTACTAATGTCCTGTACCTCCAGTTCATGGCGTAGGGAAACACTAAATCTATTCTCTCTATCTTCCCTCTCATTGTGTAGATCCGCTAACTGGTTGTTAGCTTCGTTCAGCTGTTGCTCTAAAAATCTGCACCGATCTTGGGCAGTGTTCAAGCCAGTGGTAATATCAATACGGGCAAGTTCTAGAGATTTTATTACTTCATATTGCTGGTCAATCTCCGCTTGTGATTCTGCACATTGTGTACGCAGGGTAACAACACTCTCGCGCAGCTGGGAGTTTTTGGATTTTGTTTGTTTTATCTCAAACTCAATTTCATCTCGTTCTGATAGAAGTTTTTCATTGATCTGCTCGGCTTCAGTTAGTCTCTGCTGGAGTTGAGCCATTGTCTTTTCGGCATGCATCTTACGGGTCATTATTATAGACATGTTTGAAACCGGAGCTGGAATTGATTAAAAAATAACGAATTTAATATCCAAATACACTAGTTTGTTTTTATGCTAGGTGTGTAGGTAATCAAATTAGAAGGTGGGACTGCAGATAAGAGTGATATACAGGTGTAGGAATGTATGTTGTATGAAGATAGTACCTAAGTGAGCGAATACCTATCAAGTGACGTCAGATGCACTTTCCACAGTGATAAGTGAACTGAGTCACTGCAATAACAAGCCTACAGAGAAAGTAACAAGAAAAATAAAATGTTGGTGTTCCTCAATGTGCAGTATTATTGGAGAAAAAATACTTGTCTGAGCGGCAGATGACCTTCCCGTCAGATAAACTTCTATAGAAGTAACTGAGACAAGGTCACGGCGCTAATGTGTGAGTAGGTCGTCGTTCCCCACAAAAGTGAGTAGGTACTTAATGTGTAGTTATGTGCTCGTTTAATTTATCCACAGTAAGCCTAATTAAAACATATCAAAGAAACAATACTCCCCGGGTTTTATCCGTTGGTCATTCGAATCAAAATTCGAAACGTTCGTCCGTTATCAGCACTTGTTAAAAATCCTTGTTTTTCGGTTTTATTTCGTTTTTTATAGCACTGGATATTATCACAATCACATAATAAAAACAAATTAGCACGAATTAACTAAAATTATGTACAAAAACTATTAAATAAACATTAAAATCTACTACAGCTGATTTTGACGTCTACTCGGGTTGGGGTTGCCAGCCCAAAAAAAATATTTGCAGCTAATATTTTTACACCTTATATGTTTAAGCATACAACTTTTCTATTTAATTTTTTAACCAGTGGCTGTGTTCTGTTTCAGATTCAAGCTTGACCGCGGCACGTACGTGATCGTGCCGTCCACATTCGAGCCCAACGAGGAGGGGGAATTCCTTTTAAGAGTCTTCTCAGAAAAGACCGCCGACTGCGCGTGAGTGTATATTCTACATTGACTTACGTCATCATCATCATCATCATCATCATCATCATCATCATCATCATCATCATCATTTCAGCCGGAAGACCTCCACTGCTGAACATAGGCCTCCCCCAAAGGATTCCAAAGTGAACGATCCTGCGCAACTTGCTTTTCGCCTGAAATTAAAATACTTTCACTTCTTAAAATTCACTTCCCTTCTTAAAATATCAGTCGAAAAATGGAGTGACGCTATTGTAAGCCATCATCACATGGAACCCTATTCTAAGAGATCAACTAACGCTGATTGCCCTTTTTCAAGCAAATACTTACTTTTGTAAAGAAAACGTAAGTATCATTGACTGTCCCGATGGTGTAGCGGATAGTACCCCAGCCTTCTACTCCGAGGGAGGACCCACGAGGGTTTGATCCCCACCGGACACAAATATAAGGTGTAAAAATAATAGCTGAAAATATTTGAAGGGGTGAATCAGCCCATGAAACTGGACAACTTTCCCCAAGAAACATAGGTCGAAATATTAAAAAAAAATTTGGACCTCCCATACAAAATGTAGCAGCCGAGCAAGTCAACTGTATGGGAGGTCAAAAATTTTTTTTCATAAATCGACCTATGTTCCTTGGGGAAAGTTTTCCAGTTTCATGGGCTGATTCACCCCTTAAAATATTTGCAGCAATTTTTTTTTTACACCTGTATTTGTTAAGTCAATCTTCAAATATTTGTCGAGTCTGGGTGTTTTCTATGTATAATATGTATTTATTTACAAAAAAAAAATGGTATCTAAGTATTAGTTTCAGCTATCTAGTTCCCATAGTACAAGCTATGCTCAGTTTGGAGCTAGATGGCGCTGTGTGAATTATCTAAGAAATTTAGTAATTTATTAAAAAACTTAAAAATAATTTTAATTTATTTATTTCAGTGAGAATGACGAAGACATCGGTATGGGGGATGTTGATGACAGAGTAAGTACATCTACTTTGAAAAATTACGTGCATAATTCACGCTTCTTACCCTGAGGGGTAGGCAGAGACTACCTCCTTCCTGATAGTTTTTTATAGCTATTACAGGGTTATTTATTATAAGAAATCTATCGTTTGGTACCTACCAAACGATAGATTTCTTTTAAAACGCTGAGTTTAACAGGTCAAATTAAACAAACCAAGGACCAAAAGACAAAATAATAATAAAAAATACCTCCGATACAAATAAATGCTGACTGAACCATTTTTATAAGCGAAAGAGTTTTTTTAACCTTCCATACAAAATTCCCGATTAGCTGAGTGACTTTGTACGAGAACTCGAAAATATATTTACATATCTCATGCTCTGAAAGTAGGTCATTACTGACAAAAAACACGACCTGTAAGTTCAACTTACAGGCGAGGTTTTAAAACTAAGCCTGTAAGTAATTTTAAATATGGAACTAGAAAAAGAACCAATAGAATCGCGGCAATTAAAAAGTTAAAATCAATTTCTTCTTATTTTTAATAGGAGTTGCATCCAATTAGTTGTATACGATTTTAAATTTCGAACTGGCCGCTACGAATTGTGTTGCTTGAACGCAGGAATTATATTTTTAATCTGTATTTTTATAACCTCAATAAATGAGTTTGTCGAATTATTACTCAATATTACAATGACAAAAGTAAAAATTACTAATATCCCTACGATCAGAAAAATGTCTACTTTATGTTAGGATACTTTTCTTTCATATTAATTCAATATTTTTCAATCATAGAAAAAAAAGTTTAGTGGTGTAATTTGAATAGCAGACGATACAATCGTCATTTATGGATCGTTTTCTTGTATTTATCGCTTTATTTTACTCTTTTTTCATTCGATATGTAAAGCAGTATACGTACCACGGATGTAACATCAATAACAACCTCGGAAAGGTACCGCCCTCGCTCCGCTCGGGCGTTAAAAAACCTCCGTTGTTATTGATAGCTTACATACCTCAGTACGTAATCTACTATTGTTTCCCAACATAGCCCCCATAGAAAAAGTTCTTCAGTTTCATGATCTGATCACGCCTGCAAAATGTTCGTTACACCGTCACATACACACTGTATAAGCATGTATTAAACGAATTCCCTCGTGTTCCCTAGGTAAAAGAAGTGGTGCCCCCCAACCCGGAGCCCACCGACCCGGTGCGAGAGTTCTTCAACAGGCTGGCTGGGAGCGACGGCGAGGTGGACTGGCAGGAGCTCAAAGAGATCCTTGACTACGCCATGAGGGAGGGTACGTATCTAATACAGTTTTTTTCTGTGTAATATATGTATATATATATATATATATATATTATATATATATATATATATATATATATATATATGTATATATATATATATATTATATATATATATATATATATATATATATATTTATTTGACATAGTATACATAAACATAAGAATTAGTCAATGCCTTCGTTAAACCTCGTAAAGGTTTGTCTCGAAGACATAATATATATATATATATATATATATATATATTAATGATAAAATATATGTGAATAGTACATTACTTACGTGGAGGGAAAGAAATCGATTGTAACATTGTATACGTATAGTTTGAGGCCCGAAGCGCAGCTGAGGGCATCAATATACGAGTTTGCAATCGGATTTTCTTCCGAGTGATACATAGTGCTTCATAGCAAGAATAAAAAAAGAGAAGTACTAATAGAAGAACAGCTCAATAAACCTAAAAATTTACATCAAAAATCTAATGGAAATTCGCACGGTATTGTTTTTTTTTATAATATCGTACAAAAAAGCAATAAGTCCATTCGGCCAGGTCTTCCATTTTGCTTCCAAAAATATATTAGATTTACGTTCCGGTTTACGTAACTTTGACAGTAGCATCTTTTCTCCCCTGGGGAAAAAAGTGATTTGTATGGATTATTTATTACGTTCACGTTCCTCTCTACGTTTCATAAAGCTATAGAGCATTTTCTATGTAGGTGTAATATAAAAACAATTATTGATAGTCAATGTTCAGACAGGAGTGGATTAGTCATTATGAAAAACGATTACGACGACGATAAGTATTCATTTTATCGACTTGCAAACTTCTCATTCTTCTACCTAACATTTTACTGGCGATTTTTAGACTTTAACGGATTTTTGAAGAAGTGATCTATCTGAATATCTGATTATGCAAAGCATTAAAACAGTTCAGGACAAAGACTATCTGTTCCTAATAGGCCTAAAAAAATTGAGTGTTTTTTAATCAAAATATTACCAAAATATATCAAAACGCATCGTGCTTTTAATATCAATGTATTTCTATAATTTTCTTGCATCATTATTTATATTCATAGCAAATCAAAACACCAATGCGCAGTGTCATTTGCTACGTCTTGTGTTCCTTATTTGAGCTTAAATTATAAGTTTTTTACTACCAAAAGTTGAGGGCCACAAAATTTGATTTTTTTTAATGATTTTTCTTAACATTTAGTTTTACTTTTGATATTAATTTAATGAATATTGTATTTAGCAAAATGCCCATTTTAAAGCTTACATTGTTTTATATGTATTAACGCTTATATGTCAGTAAAGCAGCTTTTTGACTTTCCGTTTGCACACAAGAGAAGGTTATTATGTGTAAGTATCTTTACAATTAGCTATTATACAGGGTGTAAAAATATTATTATATATTAAATATTAGCTGAAAATATTTTAAAGGGTGAATCAGCCCATGAAACTGAAATTCTTTCCCCAATGAACATAATAAGTCAAAATATGAAAAAAATTTTTGGACCTCCCATACAAAATTACCAACCGACCGAGTCAATTTGTATGGAAGGTCCAAAACTTTTTCTCATATTTTGACGTATGTTCCTTGGGGAAAGTTGTTTAGTTGCATGGACTGATTCACCCCTTAAAATATTTGCAGCTAATATTTTTACACCTTATATTGTAGAACACATTTTTTTTCACCTTCAAATTCTTGGATTTTTTATTTTTATTCTCATTTTAGGCTGTGTTTATTTTGATATTTTATTTAGGGAATGTTTATTTTTTAATCATTTTTATTGGGCTATTAATTTTATTAAACCTACCAACCAATACTACTTTCTACCCACTTTACTTATGAATAGTAACTAATTAAAATCATCACTTTTAAATAATTATGTTCATCGTAACACTACTGCTGTGCCGGCTTAAGTATAAAGTGGACCATTCGAATACCTCATGTCCCACACGAAAAGAAAGAGACTAAAACTGCCTTCCAGAAAAACCCGATTTGCTAACTGTTTGAATCCATGCTAAAAGAATTGTTATCAATTTTTGGATTTTGATTTTGTAAGTGATTTATATTCACTTAACAAGGCCTTTCATTTGATACCCATATTGATAGGATTAACAAATAAGTTGTCTGCCATCTTGCATCGGTGGCCATTTTGAAAAAGAAGAAGAAGACATTATCTTGAACAAAAAATTGTATTGTAACCAGAACTAAACACTTATACCAAATTTCAAATATATCGGTTGACAGGAATAGGGTGAAATTTCAGTTATTATATTTGACCCACCAACAACCAACGACCAACAAAAAAACGGGGTGTGCTAAACTTAACCGTATAAAAATGGATCTCATTTTATAGTATGCCTTCTCGTGCAATGCTGTAACATTATCAGGGATCTTCCAGTTTCACTGCCACTAAAGTCCACTGCTGGACATAGCCCTCCCCCAAATGGGTAATATTGCCATGCCACCACGCTCGGCAGGGAGATTGGTAAGCGCAGTGCGAGATATTGTAGACATTCATTCACAGGGCTGCCCGTTCCCTGGATTCATCTCTTAGTCGTCTTTTACGACACGCGCGGGTAGAAATGGGGTGATGCTATTCTACGGCTCCACACGGCACTCTAAGCACACGGCATCATGGATCTGACAGCTGTCAAATCGGGCTTTCGGAGACGGTTTAGCTGCAAAATCAATGTTACTCTTAACCCGGCACCGCAATCACGGTAGCGGTCCACTAAGCCCCGCGTCCACCAATCGCAGAGCTGGCCCTCCGTCACGGCGGCGCGTACGACGGCGGAGGGGGCGTGGCCGGCGGTGGCTCCGCCGCCGGAGGCCCCGCCCCCCAGGAGCAGAGCTGCCTCGAGCAGCTGCTATGCGCGCTGTGCACGCCCATCTGTAAGGAGGTGGGGATTGACCTGCAGCAAGTCGCCGCCCAGAACCAAGAGCAAGTACACTTGACGCAGCCGCAGCCGCAGACAGGTAAACTTGCGTGGACATTTAAGAATTATTTATAAATTAATAGTTTAAAAAACACTAAAAAATGCGTCGTTTCAAGACCTTTCTCACAAGCCCAAACACGGCTATGATACGATCATCCATAATGAAGTTTCAATTCATATCTTCCGGCTCTATCATCAGATCAGCTCGACAGTACCATATTACTGTATTGTCATCAAAATCACATACAACTGCCAATTTTCATGAGAGTACGATCTTTAGAAGATTAGTTTTCTTAGATGTCATTTCATAGTTACATACATACAGGTCGACCTAATCAAAGCGTGTTAAAAAGAGTGATTGAAATGTTTTGGTACCTATAGGGCTAGATAATACATGGGCATTTTCGGGTAAATATTATGTAGGAGATCAAATGATATTATGTATGGGCTGTAACAGTCGCATAATATCAAAAAGTTAGGATGAATTAGTCGAGGTTACTTCTATAAAATTAATCTTAAGGCCTTAAACTTTTTTTATAGGTACTAACTATAGGTTACTTGATGAATATTGGGTGGAATGCAGTAAGGGACTTGATAGATTTAGGAAGATAATAAGGAATTGGCACAATAATATTAGATGTGATAGATTGAATTTTAGATGCTAGATTGACTGAATGTAAGTGAACTTAAGATCATACGTACGTAAATAAGTACATTTTAAGATTTTTTACCACCTTCTATTTTTTAACTCCTATTTTTTTAAATGATATTTTTATTACCTACTGATTTCTACCAAGTTTTTACAGGGTTCCCGATCGCCGTTGCATGCTCATCTCAGAAAGATTGCACATTTTTTTATAGAAATGGAGGCATAGTTTAAAATGTCTATTTTTGATCATTTTTTATAATGTAAAACTCTGTTTTTATGTTCTGAATTTCAGGTACCGGGCGGCGTGTTTTTTTATTTTATTTTGTATATTTTAAGTAAAGTAATGCTTTATTAAATTGTAAATCAATCAGATTTCTTATCTTACAATATATAACAGAAAATAAAATTATAAATTATAATAAAATATAAGACTTTTAATAAATAAAATAAAATTAAATTTTAATAAATATAAGAATATTAAATAAATATAAGAATTTTAATAAAGCTTTATTTTACAACTGGCTTTTACTCACACTAACACAAAAATGTAGATATCATCAAACATTTTGGAAATATCTACATTTTACCAGCGCTTTTTGTAAGCATGTCTTTATACTATAAGTTTCTTCTATGTACAAAAATGGGCATTTTAAAGAATACAATATTTATTATGTAAGATTTGCGCTATAATAATAAGATAAACCTCCATTTCCATAAAATAGAGGATGTAAGAATATTAGCTGCAAATATTTTAAGGAGTGAACCAGTCCATGAAACTGAATAATTTCCCACGAAGAACATAGGTCGAAATATGACTTTCATGGGCTGATTCACCCTTTAAAATATTTGCAGCTGATATTTTTTACATCTTATAGTTTAACAATGTTTTACGACTTAAGACTAAAATTGTTTTAAAGAAATTATACTTAAAAAACAAAAAAAAAACACTTGGTCTTAAGTCAAAAAACTTTTTTCAGCTTTCCCCATCTTTCACCCGCTTTATACTGAATCGATGTTTTTCCTTCAACAGAGCTGAAAGGGCAGGGTTTCTCAAAAGACGTGTGTCGGTCCATGATCGCGATGTTGGACAAGGACGGATCGGGAGGGCTCGGCTTCGAAGAGTTTAAGAGCCTGTGGATCGATCTGCGTAACTGGAGGGTAAGTTCTACTGGTCTAAGATCCCACCATACAACGACCTTCACCGACCTTTTGATGGAAGGAATTTATTATTTAAGAAATAAAATGGGCCATTAAATATACAGGACGTAAGAGACGGTGTAACGAATACTTTCAGTACAAAGTATGATTTTAAAAAGACCGAGGCCACTCTGGCCCGTATTTATAAACCGCACTCAAGTCTGTCTTGAGTACGAATTTGTGATGCTGTTAGTATTTACTGACACTTTCATAATCACTCTTGAGATCGACCTCAAAGTTAAGTTCGATTTATAAACACGAATCTTAGTGTCTGTTTAAATCCTCTATAACAAACTGATTAAATCCTCTATAACAAACGTATGAGGACAATGATTGATTAGTACAAATATGTGGTGGTAATTTTCAGGCGGTATTCCGTCTATACGACACGGAGGGACGCGGCGCGATCTCCGCATACAGCTTGCGCGACGCACTTCACTCCGCCGGGTACACCGTCAACGCACACATACTCAACGTACTCGCACACAGGTACAAACACATAAGTCTTTAATTCATGTACGATAACCTATTTGGTAGATGACAGCTTAAAGTATAATAGTAGGGGACCCGGCCATACAGCTACCTTCACCGAGATGTTTAATGGAAGAAACTTATTTTTATGTAATAAAATATGCCAATATTGCGTATGGGTTGCCTAAAAAATTTCAGTCCAGAGTGTGATTAAAAAAAGAAAAACTTTTTTAATGTTAAGTGTATTTTTAACTTTTTTAATATAAATATTAACTGCAAATATTTTAAGGGTCGACTCGCTCCGTGAAACTGAACAGCTTATCCTAAGGAACATAGGTCGAGATATGAAAAAAAAATTTGACCTCCCATAGAAAATTACCAACACAGTCAATTAGTATGGCAGGTCCAAGAATATTTCTCAGATTTCGACCTATGTTTTTTGGGGAATGTTGTTCAGTTTCATGGGCTGAAGCTAAATGAATTCCATGAAGGAGACATGGTGGGTTGTTGTGATGTATGGGGAGTTTTTAGGACTTTTATATCTCAATGATTGTATTAAAATACAGATACGGCGGCAGCGACGGCTACATTCAGTTCGACGACTTCATAATGTGCGCCGTGCGGCTCAAGACCATGATCGGTGAGACTTTTATTTTTATATTTACATACATACATGTATCACGCCTTTATCTCTCGCGGGGTAGGCAGAGCGTTAACGGCCGTAAGAATACGCTATCGCCACGTCTGACATTTTGTTTCAGAAAACATGTGTATCACTATAGTGACAGGTTGCCAGCCTGTCGCCTAAAAATTGTAATACACCAATACTCTCGAGTCCCCTAGTCGCCTCTTACGACACCCACATGAAAGATGTGGGGTGATGCTATTCTAAGCCGGCATCACTCTACATTATATTTTTATATTTAGGTATTATTTATTCGTAATGCACATAGGCGGACTTAATGCCTAGGAAATTTCTTGGTTATATAGCCGTATTAAGGTGAGCGCTGAATAGAATGAATTGAAGCTGTCTGCGCATTTTCTTTTATAGAATGGAAATCTGTTATTGGTGTTCTTGAAGTTTTGTGAGACTCATTATGTCTGAATTAATTGTAACGTATGTAGGTAGCTACATAAAAAGTAGATAGGTAACTAAACCTCAGGTTCGAATCATGCTAGAGTTTAAATAAAGTACTAAAAAGTAAAGATAGAATAGTTCTCATAAAAATATGAAGATACCTTTGCAAGCATGTTTTTACGGTTTATATTATCAGATAAATTTGTTTATTTAGGAATAAGTGTATGATAGAGTTCAGTCAGTAATCTAAGGTTTACGAATCCCAATGTTAAGTGTACCTACTTTTATGGTTAAAAGAAAGATATTAGCATATTTTTTAAAAAGTTAGTAGATGCATGTAATAAATAATAAATGATTTATGGATTTTATAAAAAGCTGAGAAAATCTAAAAACCACGAGTTAAAATGCCTTTTTCTTTTAGGTTAATATGTAGATTATTCTTTTTTATTTATTATAACATGGTTGTCAGACTTATTGAAAAAGCCGCACTGGGTATTTACAAGTACTATTTTTTATAATACCTGGCCAGCCAAAAGCTATATTACATTTATTACGCCCATATCCCTTGCAGTGTGGACAGATCGTGAAGAACCTTATCGCTATCGCCAAATGTTGGTAGAGTTCCAATTTTGGCGTCAATCGTATATTTTAGACGTGAAATTCCGAATAAACTATCCAGTCCGTCTTTTTCACAACTGGAGCTCAATTTCTGAAATGTTCGTTTACGTTTCATGCGAAAACCTGCTACTTAGTATGCTTGTATCACACGTTCTACTTTACTTATCAATTCCCACATACCCTCAAAAATTCACACATATTTTTGACTACAAAAAAATTGAGCAAAATAAATTTAAAAACGTGTGGTTCGACCAGTCGTTTTATATTTTCGTGCAGTTGAAACAAACAATTCAGAAATTGACCTCCTGACAATTTTATAAAAACATTGTTTAAAAATACCTGATCATTTAGCCAACAACGAACCTTTGGAGAATCTCGAACGCGAGCTGGGCTACCCGTGAGCAACGCGAGCAAACAAGAAACACAAGTATACAACTAAGTCTATATAGACTATAATGCTAAATGGGAAACGCTATACATCATATAACCCTCTTCATGTGACTTAATCCTTTATGAGGCCATGGGAAGAATGTTACCACTTAAAATTGAATTTTAACTACTCGCAAGAGATTTCAAAACGAATGAAAAAAATTTACATGCTCTGCCCGTTAAAGGGTTAAAGAAAAATCTAGCTTTTGAACATCTTTACCTTAGCTACCAATCCTTAGAATACTTTTTTCATATTCGAAGTAAAATTGGATCTCTCATACTAATAATAATGCTAACCGATAGAGCATTTTGTATGGAGTGTAAAAAATTTACTTCGATTATATAAAAAGACATTCTACATTGGTAGCTAAGGGTGTCCGTCCAGAATATAGATTTTTCTTTGGACCTCTTAAAGATTGGCACCCTAGTAGGGCAAAACGTTCCGTGGATGGCAAAACGTTCCGTCTTTTTACTTCACCCGTGAAACTGGAAAATAGATAAAATCTCTTTCTTGCTGTGTATACTTTTCTTTCACATAGCGGTTCCCGTTTTTGCCTCAATGTATGGTTACCTGCGACAGTGTTTTCTTTCGTTTTTTATAATAAAATCCGCAAATTCGTGCAGTAAAATTATTAGTTCCTATTTTAAAAACCAAACTGTTCGCAGGCAACACTTTTACTATATTTATTAGGCTTTTTGCAAGTATCAGTGAATTAGTAAACTATTGAATAAGCTATTATTTTTGTGGCTTTTAAAGATGTAGTAGTAAACGATTACTTTTTTGTTTAGAATTGAAATCTGGACACTTAGCAGAAAGCCGACCTGCAAACACTAACATAACCACGCTTTCTAATTCAGCAATATTCTAATATCTCGCGCCATTTTTTTCGTTGTTTTTAAAAGTATGTTTTTTATATTTATAGATACGTTCAAAGGGCGATCCTCGGGCGGAGAATACGCTACGTTCTCCCTGGAAGAATGGCTGAATCGCACAGTCTACTCATAGTGTTGCCATCTCATTGCCTTATTTTACCCTATACTTGTCGTTTTAAGGCCTAATCCCGTTTACATTAAACGTTATATGACACAGCGTAAATTCACGCTATAATAAGTGCCTAATTCACATATAATAATATTTTTTCATTTAATATATGCTTTAAGTGTCTATTTAATTCACAATCGCAGCATTATCACGTTGCCTAATTTAATTATTGCACAAAAAAGTTCGTTTGATGTAAGCGGGCAACACTGAATTATGAAAAATATATGAAAATTCTATTTATATATGTTACAGTCAAAACTCATAGCCAGTCAAAACCACTTTTGACTGCTCAAATCAGTCAATATTGGTTTTGACCGATGTCGTTAGTCAAAACCAGTTTTGACTGATTTTGGCAGTCAAAAGTGGTTTTGACCAACGCTCTTGGTCAAAAGTAGTTTTAACTGACTTAAAGTTCAGACTATCGGTTGAAACTCATAAATAGTCTCGTCTGTTGTCTCGGGGCTAGTTGGGGCTTCGGCTTCTCCCCCTGAGGTTCACCCAAAGGGGCGCCGACCACTCCCAACAGACACGTGGGTGGCTCATGACGTGGCTGGCCCGGCTCTTTCACGTCCAGAGGGGATGCTTACCTCCTCCGCATCCTCGGCTTCCGCTTCTTCGTCGTTCCGTCGGGGGCGTTGGGGGCCGTCATGAGAGATCCTGCCGCGTTGGTCTCTCCCTGTGGTGCCGCTTCCGTCCTCTTCGGTTCGACGGGCTTCGTTAGGGGCGCTGTGCCCGCTCTTCTGTTCCGTACTTCACGGCGCAGTACGGGGCAGTCGAGGTAGATGGCCGGGTGCGCTCCTCCACAGTTTGCGCGGGTGGCCGGCTACTTACGGGGGTGCTTGCAGTCCCAGGCGACGTGATTACCGCCGCAGGCGACACATGTCAGCTTGCGGTGGGAGTGCCTACTGCTGTGCCTGAACTGCTGGCAGCGGTAGCATTGTGGAGTGTCTCTCTTGCCACGCCATCCCTCGATCTTCACGCCGGCATTTTCATCAGCTTTGTGATATTGTAGATGCCTGGGGTGAGGTTTGGCGTGCGGATGAGCTGTGCGAAGTGGATGCACCCTGGGCGTCCTCTGCGAGCCTTGATGGAGCGCACGTAGTCCACCTCGTAGCCTAGGGTGGTCAGCTTTTTCTTGATGTCCTCCGTTCACGGGGAGGCCTCTAATAGCGACCTTCAATGGCCGCTCCTTCGGGGGTGCGAAAGCAAACCAGGATATTTCGGGTCCGGAGCCCTCCGGCGCGGTTAGGTAGCGCTGATACACACAGAATTCCTGATCGCTTTTCGCCAGGAATCGAAACCCTGTGGGCCCATAGGGCCGCACGTTTGGCGTATGTCTCAGCTTGCCGAAGTGGTGACCCCATTCAGAAAGCAGATCGACCACTATCGGTTGCGGCCTTTTCATGCACCCCGTCAGCTTCATAGGCGTAGGCGTGGGTGGAGGTGTCGTCTTCTTGCCCACGTCCTGAATGGGCAAGGACGGTATCGGGCGGGTGACGCGCGGTTTTGGCGACGGAGGCGTCGTCAGCGCAGACGCGTAGGAGCGCGGTAATACTGATGGTGCAGCGAAGCTCGACGTCGACGGCGACCGGCTGTCCAGCAATGGCTTGGACAGCGGCGGCGTGACCCTCATAGCCGGAACCGTGCGGGTCCTCCGCAGGGTTGGTGAGGTGGAGAAGGAAGATCCCCCCCATATCCATACACGCGCTTTTTCACGGCTGCAACACTCTCCCTGAGTGCGTCCAGGGCTGTGTGCCGTGCGGCGGTGCACTTCTAATAATAGTCTAATAGTGCCTGCTGCCTCTTACTCGGCTCACGCTGTGGTTGTGGAGACGGCGAGAGCGAAGGCAGCGTCGGTAGTGGGGAGCACCGGCGAAAGCAGCGGTTATCGCTGCTGCGACGGGTGATGGAGGCTTGGGGCCCAGGTCCGGTTGGGATCCCAACGTAGGTGGAGCCAAAGGTGACACGGTCCTCTTCGGCTCAAGGGCGGCGGCGGGATTCGAACGGACGAACATCCGTGTTCGCGGCGCGCGAGCGTGCTGACGGCCTATTAGCGGCATCACTGACGTAGGTAGGTAGCTGTGCTAAAGCCTAATCCGCGCGCCCTCGGGACGCAAGACCCTGGAGTAGACTCGACGCCCCCTCAACCGTATTTCTAAAGGAAATACCGAACAAACGACACTATTTATAAGTTTTGACCGATAGTCTGAACTTTAAGTCAGTCAAAATTACTTTTGACCAAGAGCGTTGGTCAAAACCACTTTTGACTGCCAAAATCAGTCAAAACTGGTTTTGACTGACGACATCGGTCAAAACCAATATTGACTGATTTCAGCAGTCAAAAGTGGTTTTGACCGCCAATGAGTTTTGACTGTAACATATATAACTCCAGCCAAAATGTATACTTAGCTTCTCTACAATATAGCTTCCAAATAGTCGTTTACAGAAAGAATATATTTAAGAAAAGTGTTCAATAGTGTACAGGTTATGTAAGAATATAAAAAATATACTAAAATAGATCAATTGGTTATATATAAACAATAATCTATATTTTCAATTGAATCCCAATAATTATATTAAACAGTTACAGTTATAAACTACCAATTTTCAAGTTTTATTGTATTTTAAATAGGTATTTTATGAATTTCTTAATTCGTTCTAAGTCACAAATTAAATTTATTATATTGAAAATACTTTGTAAATTTAATTATCTAATTCACTAATTAATCGAGTACGGGTAATCATTTTATCATTGTAATCAATTAACGTTGTAATTGGTATTTTTGGTGAAATTCGTGTTGTGATTTTTGTATAGTTTTGTTTATTTTCTGTATGGAAACAATTAGTGCTTTACAAAAGTCCAACGAATAGTACAATATGAGATTGAATCAGTATTTTTTATACTCCACCGAGTTTCATTCCAATAGTGTTTGATAACATTTTGTTACAGAAATCTGAAAATAGTATTTTATGTTTAGTTCTGTGCGATTTTAGCTATAATTTTGAACAACCTTTTTATTGATTCGAATTTCGGAAATCTCTTGCATTGACTATGCATTTTGTATTTTGCAGTTATTGAATATTTATTCAACAATTTTCATTTTGTATCAGATCTGAATAAAGTTTTATGTTGTCATTTGTCTACTAAAAATGTGTTTTTTTTTTTTTATATATAGATCACCAACCCTAACTTTGCAGGCATAATGGGACCATCAAACTGAACAACTTTTCCTATGGAGCGGATGTTGAAAAAAGTATAAAAAAAAACTCATTCAAAGTCCTTCAGCTTATTAGGGATTTTGTATGGGAACTAATTTATTTCTCGTTTACTAACATAGCCCCCATAGAAACTGTTGTTCGGTTTCATGATACGACCATGCCTGCAAAGTTTTTGGAACAACGTCCCTTACACCCTGTATACCTACCATAATCGTGTCTTGCAAAGCAATAAAACATCTTATTTTGAAATAAAAACAAACACCTCGATAATTTGTTACAATCAATTTATTCTTAATTTAATTATTTATTTCATTTCATCTTAAAGTTATTTAACTTGTATTTATAATAAACATACATCAGAATCACAGAGTCACATCACAAACATTTCTTAATAAGCAACCAAACCGTTTTCAGTCGAAAATTGGCAATTTATTCTATCGCAACTGAAATTAAATGGGTATTTATGTGACCGATCACAGAGCTGCCAATTTCGACTTTATTTCAATTCAGTCAAGACAAGAGATCATTACCAGTTTGCTACTAAAAACGGCTCACGCTAAATGAAGTACCTACTATTAACATCACATCAACCTTCCCCTCAAATAGGAGGATTTGGTTGGACCATATTTAACCTAACACTATCTGTATAATCAATTCAAGTTATTTTTTATAACACAATAAATTCCCCCTCGAGGTGGGTTACCTTCAGCGGAAAAAAACCTTTCCCTCAAAGAGATCAACTTAAGCTGGTTATCTTTAGTAAAATAGGTAACTACAAAAACGATCTTGGGCCCTAATTAATTTGGTAGGCTGAAATGGTACTGATACTAGTTGGTTTGGGAAATAAACATTTCACAAGACAAAGAAGATCACTATGAAATATCAGAATGTAAAAAAAATGCTCCAAATACTTTAAGCGTAAACCAGTCCATGAAACTGAACAACTTTCGCTAAGGAACATAGGTCTAAATAAAAATTGGCCCTCCCATACAAAATATACCAGGCGACCTTGTCGTATGAAGGTCCAAATTTTTTTTTTCTATTTCTACCAATGTTTCTTGGGGAAAGCTGTTCAGTTTCATGGGCGGATTATTTGCAGTATATTTTTACGCAGTATATTATTGAAAAAACAATTTTTATAGTAATTTTGAGCCTAATCCTGTTCTTCTTTTTCGTCTGGAACTTCTTCTGGTAGAGCTATGTCCACGTCCAGATCTGGAAAAGAAAGAAAAAGAACTTGTTAAAAAAATATTAACAGCTCGAGAGGATGTCAAGGTACTCATAAAACTGAACAACTTTCTCAAATTTATGTCAAAATAATTTCGGTTGGCTCCTTTGAAAATCATGATGGAATCATGTTAAAAGTCTTATCGATCGATTATATCGATTATATTTCTAAGCGTAATATTTTGTTGTTATTGAAACTTCTTAAAAATAATGATTTATTTTTTCGATGCTTAATATTTGGACACTTGTCGTTAGCAGAATACTGTACTGGAACATTAAAATGAGATCTCATCAAAATTACAAGTAGCTTATTCATTATAGTCTGTAAAATATAGGATAATCCTTGTGACGTTTGCGACCTTGGAGCAAATGCTATGATATAAGGTCTATTTTCCTAGTAAACAAAGGAGGTTATGTCATAGCATTTGCTCCAAGCTCACAAGCGTCACAGGGATCCTCCTATGACTACTGAGACGACTCGGTGTCCCACACGCAAGAGTAGGAAAAAAGAAAGGTATTGTTTACCTGTGGCGCCGAACATCTGTCTTAGTTCCCGGATTAGCGATTTGATGAGCTCGCGCGTGATCAACTCCGATGAACAGATCACCAGTTTAGCACCTTCTGCAAAACACAGTTTATACAGGGTGTAAAAAATTGCTGCAAATATAAGGTGTAAAAATATTAGCTGAAAATATTTTAAGGGGTGAACCTGCCCACGAAACTGAACAACTTTCCCCGAGAAACATAGGTATATAAGAAATTTTTTTGTACCGACCGACGAAGGCAATTAGTATGCAAGGTCCAAAAAATTTTCTCTTATGACCTATATTTCTTGGGGAAAGTTGTAACAAAATATCACGCCTAAACATTACCTCTATTAATATATTAACCCTTGCGGAATGTATATGCAATATGCATGTTTAAAAATAACCAGTTACAACAGAGTAAGTGGGATCCCGCCCTTATCCGAAACTTTTATATCGGTAAGACTGGTAAGTGTAGTAGTTTCTAAAATTACATCTTAAAAACAGGAGACATGTTTTACTTGTAATGAACAAATACATACATACATATATCACGCCTTTATCCCTTGCGGGGTAGGCAGAGCGATAGTTGCCGTAAGAATACAGTCACTATCGCCACGTCTGACATTTTTGAGGATTGTTTTCCAAGGTTGTTCAGAAAACATGTGTATTACTATAGTGACAGGTTGTCAGCCTCTCGCCTAAAAATTGTAATACACCAATTCTCTCGAGTCCCTTAGTCGCCTCTTACGACACCCGCGGGAAGGATGTGGGGTGATGCTATTCTAAGCCGGCATCACACGGCACCACATGAACAAATAGATTTATTATTAAAACACTTTTTCACTAGTTCCACTTATGTATTTGTTTAATCTTGATAAATCAAACTATCTGCGACCGGAAAAAGTGTTTTACTAATAAATTTACATAGAGTTCCATCAAGAAATAACAACACAAAGTGTAAATTACTGAACAAATAGAGACTTTATTTCTTACCTTTTTAGCAATTTTGGCGAAGTATTTTTTGCATGCGGCTTGGAGTTAGGCGAAAGATACGTCATCCATTACTGCAAAAATGAAAGAAAATGTAAGAATGTTGAATACCAGTCGTGTAAGAAAAATCCGCCCATGGAACGTGTGGAATATAAGGTGTAATTAAATACACATAGTTAGGTTAATTTGTTGTTTCATTTAAGAAAGCATTATTTCACACATTATCTAGTGATTTTTGGAATTGTATACATTTCCTAGAAATTGAATAGAAGGAATTCATACATTTCCTTTACATATCTACTAATATAATAATTACTTACTTTTGCAGGAGGTATTATGAGAGCACTTTCTTCTAGATTCAGATCCAGGGCTCCAACGGCCTCTTGCAGTTTATGTAAGATGTCCAATATCACTAATGTGCCTTCCGAAGCACTGAGACTTACTGTAAGGCTGTGCAGGCAGTAGTATGAGGTCACTCTCTTGCAGGTGCTTCTTGCAATGTACTAACCAGACTGGGAACAAATTCATAAAGTGATAAATATCAACTTTGTCACTGAAGAAGATTAAGATATGTACCCTTGCAAGCTGGTCAAGCCACAGTTGTCCAGTCTTCTTGCTGATGTTGTAGAGGCCGGTGAACTTCATCTCCATCTCCACCAGCACTTCTTGAACCGTCATCACGAACACCTGGAAATTTGTATAATAGGCATGAAGGCAGTTCAAATGAGCTAGCTTTAAAACAATAGATAGAAGATATTTTGTATGAAAATACAAATAATGGGGCAATTTCAAAAAAAATTGTACCCTTTCGAAAAAGTGGTCGACATAATTTATGTTGATATAATGAATTATTTTTTTGAAAAATACAATCTGCATTTAATAATGTATCTAAATATAATATTTGTTTTGTAATTTATTCAGTATTTTAAGAGATATTCAGTAAAATAGGAATACAGGTCATTATGGTCAGTCAGTTTTGTTACCACCTTTGAAGCATGTTATCTCACAAAATAAAGTTAAACCTAGTTATTTTATATGTTTTTCGATTACTTTGCTTATTCAATTATTTTAAAAAAATTGTAAAATGGTCCCAAAGTCTTTATTTTTTTCAGTGAAGCAATAAATAGGTCCGTTTGGTTACCCTAGTCACCAAACCAGATCATATTTTACTTTTTTTACAACAATGCATTATAAAATAGCAACAGAAATATTTGAACTGATAAATTGACATTAAAATTTTATAAAATAATACGGAAAACAATTAAAATCGTACTAAAAATATCAAAAATACGCAAATAACTGTAGCCAAAGTAACAAAATGGACAGTCACAAAATTATAAGGGTAGGGTTACAAGCCGCATACTTATTGGGGATAAACTAGTATAACTAACCATTGTTCATTGTATTTATATTGAGTATTTGTTACTGATTTTAGGTAGAGTTAACATCCAAAAAAATTGTAATATAATTAATTTGAAAATTCTTTACGTTTTGATTTTATTTAATAACTGAATGAGATTTATTTTATTATTTCTCTTTTGTTATATTTTATTTATGTTTGTAACACATATTGTTATTTTAAAAACTAATGTTTGTCAAGTTAATCAATACATATCTTTACGAGTTTTTACCGAACTATTATATTAATTTTGCACTGAAAGTCCGTATATATATTTAAAAAGATCACTTAAAAAGAAAACTGGAACAAAACCAAACAAAAAAAAAACTACAATAAAACAGTAACAAGCCTTTGCCTAAAATATCTTATTTTTATTATCGAGCACCTAAAATAAACAAAATATATTATTTACAATTGGCACCATGTAGACTCAGCTTTACGCTGCCAGTTTTGTTACTTTGCCTGTCAGCATATAGGTTACCAACAAAATGGGTAACAAAATGGAGGTAACATCGGACTCCAAATTTAGATTAAAATATCAGTAAAAATCGCCAAAAAACATTTGGTTTATCAAATTTTGAACACTTAATCTTTATAATTTATTGAAAATTGAAAATACGCGCTTAATACCATGCCATGAAGTGTTTAAGAACAACAGTGGTAACTTAACCGACAAATTTTCTGAGTCTTCCATACGCACCTCGACTTGCACGTCTCACGATCCCGTTGCAAATGGCAGAGCCACATTAAAACGGCCTATGGCTAGACGATTAAATAATGTTACTATTTTTCAAGGAAACCTACCAACATCTTTAATATTTTTTATTATAAATCAAGGTAACAAAACTGACGTTTAGTGACTGGACAAAATTGGGGACAATATTAAAAAATTATTATAAATTCTATTTCAACATATTTAAAGTTTAAAATCCCTTATTCCGAAAGCATAAAGCATTGCCATTCTAAAAAATATAAAATGTGTGGGGGTCTTCTTGGAAGAATATAATTAAATTCAACCGTCTTTTTCGCAAACTGTGGTGGGGACAGCCAAAAAACTGGTTCGTCCTGGGGTATATTATTTAATATAAATTAAACTATAAATGATAGCGCGAAATATTTAATGTTTAATAGCAGACTTTAAACTATATTTTTGGGGAAAAATAAATAAAAAGAAGAAATAATTAAGATAACACCTTTAAAAAAATACGCAATGTGGGGGACAGGTAAAAATCTGGAAGTACATTTTTTTTTAAATTGCCCGTTGGCGTCCTGTTTCTCTAGTTTTGATGGTGTCAAGACACTTTTATATTATTTTTCAATAAATATCTATCATTAGGTCTGTAGTATTTTAGGACAATAGTTTTAAAGCTCACAACTTTTGTATTTCTAAATGACCATGTCATCTAGCAAGCATTGAATTGATGGTAACAGTTACAACCTCGCTGGTTATATTACCTGGTCTGGTGGCAGACATTCAGGTCCCTGATTCCTTCTATCTTCTTCACTGTCGTCTTTTTAATCGCTGCAGTGGCGTGCCGGCTTCCTCCATCCCTCTTCCGACTAAAATCCTGGAAGCCACAAACAAACTCGTAACTAGGGGGTTGAAGAATACGGTTGCTATCGCCATGTCTGATATTTTTGAGGATTGTTTTGCAAGGTAGTTTCAGAAAACATGTGTATCACTATAGTGACAAGTTGTCAGCCTGTTGCCTAAAAAATGTAATACACCAATACTCTAGTGCCTTAGACGCCTCTTACGACACCCACGGGAAGAATGTGGGGTGATGCTATTCTGAGCCGGCATCACACGGCATCATGAGGTGGATTAACTTGCCAGAAAGTCTAAAAGCTGGTAAGTATGTGAAAAAGTTATTTACATGCAAGTAACTCACCCTCGATGCATATATACCAGGCATGTATACCATTGCGGTAACCTATGCCTAAACTAGATTGGACGCAGATTCTGCTAAGAAGAAACTGAACAAGAAATACTCAACAAAATGTTTTCAGTATTTTTCACAAACAAACCAAATCGAAGAAAGTTCGAGGCAGTGTTGCCGCTTAGGAAGAAATAAAGAAAGTCCCTCCCAGGGAAAGAAATCTACCAAGAGAAAGAAGAAAGTGAGTTTTAAAAAAAGTTAACAATTGTATGTTCACAAAGTTATAGGTACAAAAATATTCTACTGCCTGCCGCTAATGCCTCATCAACTTGAATAATCTCTAAAAATGAGGATGCAGCAGTACCAGCAGTCCAAGCCAATAGTAGATGATGAAATCGCATCATGTAAAAAACGGTTGTCTGCAGACACAATGTAAGAAAATAACTACCGCTTATTCAAAAAAAGGTCGCCATTTGGGGATCCTGCGCTATTACTCGAAGCCCCCTTGACACATTCGAGCGCCGGTGGAAATGTGAAAGTTTTTAGGGTAGGAAAAATATATGCAGGAAAACCCCCTGGTAACAAAAGGCCAAAGCTCAACATAGGTCAAAGGTCACAAGGGTCAAAGGTCAGCAGGATGGTTGAACGGTCATGTCGGGTTGAAGTCTTTTTTAATTTATGATGACAATAAAAATAACTAACACCCCGAATGTGTATAATATTTGAAACATGTTTGTCTATGCATTATACACATATCTGACAGCAGTCAGAAATTCTTCGAACGGATCCTTATTGCGCAGCATAATTTTTCTCCGCCAATTATACTCCACGAGCCAGTCTGCAAAGTTCCCGTTACTATGGTCCTCAGCGAACATGCATTTTAAATTCCCCCACTGGCTCTCTATATGCTGGGTTTGTGTCCCATCGGGTGCCACAAACTCATTTTCAAGGCTTTTGTGAATGTAACCATATTGAGAAAGGCAACCATAAGCTCCCCAACTGTTAGTGTGGATTTCCGTGCCTTCCTCAACATGTTTTTGGATCAGTGGCACCAATACTTCTGCAGATAGTTCGGGACACACTTCCAGTCTCAGATCCTGACTGCTGTTCTCTAGCATTCCAACAACCCAATGTCCTTCGAGTTGCCTTCCTCTATTGTACTTTCTTTTCCCAAATTGGCTTTCATCTAGTTGCACAATTTTTCCTGGCCCTCCTATCTTGTGACTGTTATTCTGGTGCGCAAGTTCATACACCACTACAGTCTCCCGACAGTAGGAGAACCAGTCCGCTACTGTCTTCATCGACAGTACCGTTTCCCTATCTGGAGATGCAGTCTCCTGCTGAACTGCATCGTAGTTAGCTCCCACACTGAAAAGATACATAATGTGGAATACTATGCTCAACTGGAGGTGAACGTTCTCAAACCACGTTCCCTTGGAGCGACTCTCAGTTGTTTCCCTGCAAGGAGTTTTACAGCAGTGAAACGCTCCAAGTTGTCCTCCTGTAGTGTAGGTGATGGTCATAGGCCGTTGGTGGCGGCCACAGAGTTTCTCCCGTAGAATCAAACCCCGTTCTTCTGCAAAACGCAGACACTGCTCATAAGTGTCCAATTCTCGGAAGAGCCGGCGGTGATTCCACTGAGATCTTATCTCCTCCACATAATAATGTTTCCTGTCCTCGGATCCAGGTTGACCCTCGCCACTAAAGGAAGAGCTCTCGGACGACGCCGGTGAGCCAGGCATTGCTTCGGGGGTAATGCCAGCAGTATCCTCCGTTGTAGTGGCTCTGAAACAGCCAGGAACTGGATCCACAGGCGGCACGGGGACAAGTGGCTCACTAGAGTCCAACACTTGCACTCGCGGTGAATTCATGCACACAAGCGGCTCACTTGAGTCTATCACTTGCACACACGTGGGCACTGAAAAAGAGCTCGCAACAAGTGGCTCATTTGAGTCCAACACTTGCACTACACTCGATTCTTCAGGCGATGCAGGGGCGGAACACGAAACGGAGGGCTTCGGAGACGCCATGATAGTCAACGTAGTGCTTACAGGAGTACACGATACACGCTCACAACTGCACTGCAAGACGCACAAACGATGACTGAACTGACAGTTGATAACTGACAACAAAATGGCGTCGGGCAGCGTGCGCGCGCGCGCGTCACTTACGTTCCGTTTCGATCTCTGTTTTCATTTTTAAATTGTATTGATTTAAATTGTGAAAAATATGTAATATTGTAATAAAATAAAAGTAAAGTATAAGAATACAATGTTATTAAAGTATTTCTAACAGAATAGCTAAATTAAATTAATATTTTACGAATTATACTCAATGAAGACTGGTCGGAACGGAACGTGTAATGGCCACGTAATGTCACACAACTGTCAAACACCATATATATTTTTATGATAATTTAAAAAGTCATGACTCGGAAAAATTTTGTACTTCCTAAACTTGAAACTTTAACAGTTTACTCCAAATAACGTGTACTTTTCCTAAAAAAATCATCAAGTACCAATGCCTCGTTTTTCGAAACTACAGGCTACAATTCTACAGGTGAAATTCGATGTACATTGCGTAACGGGTCAAAAAACCTAGTTTTATAATGTCCCACCGGCTACGCAATGTACATCGAATTTCACCTGTAGAATTGTAGCCTATAGTTTCGTTGCATAAGCGTGGGATAAAATTGTACAGCCGAGCCGAAAACTCCAATCGATTTAGAGACAATGCCGCTAGAACGGCAACACTGATTCGTGGGCTGCGCCGTGCGTGCCGCGCGCCGGCGCAACAACAGGGTTGCTAGATGTCTAAAAAAATACAAAACATCAGTGCCCCCTTGTGCTATAGGCTACAAGTCTACAGGTGAAATTCGATGTACATTGCGTAGTGGGACAAAAATCCTGGTTTTATAATGTCCAATCGGCTACGCAATGTAGATCGAATTTCTCCTGTAAACTTGTGTAGCATGTAGTTTCATATTGACATGGGTGTCTAGCATAGGGCACCGATCGTTCACTGTTCATTGTATAATTTTTCATTATTATTATTAGCCTATCAGATCCCACTGCTGGGCAAAGGCTTCCCCCGCGGTCTTCCTCTTATTTCGGTTCTGTGCAACCATTGTATAAATTAAATTACATAAAAATATTAAATGTTCATTTTAATGCAGGTTACTCTGGCAGCCCCACGGCAGGCAGCCAGCCTCAGCCTTTCAGCTAAAATGTAGAGGTACTCTGTGGCCAGCCTTGCTTGATGACAAGGTTTTTTATTTGTCTTTCCGAACAGGCATAAGTCTTTGACCATACCGCTTGATTACCATTTTTTTGTGTTGAGCATTCGTGTAAGGCCGGCTCGGGCCCGGGGCAATCAAAACTAGGCCCAATGGCTCGACGCTCACCCGGAAATATTTGTATGGTTGTTCAAACAGCTCAATCACGTCCTTGATTGGGGCGAAACTGTTATTGAAGTTGTTTAGGGAAGGGCGGGTCGGGAACATGCCAGTAATTGCCAAAAAATGGCACAAATGAGGGAGAAAGGACTCAAATAAAAACTAAACTATAATATAAATACGTAAGTACCTACAATAGGTGCACAATTCGCTTAGTGTGTGAGCGGCAACTCGCCAACAAACTGTTAACCAGTTTTGGCGGGAATTTAGTTGTAAGTTAATGTACATAATTATATGAATAAACGAATTTAAAAAAAAATGAGAGAAAGAAGGGCACAAAACATAAGGTAAAGAAGGGCACAAGTTATGAAAAATGGCATACATGAGAGAAAATATGATTACTTAGACGGCGGTCGTTACAGAACCATGTTTGAAGCCTGCTACTTTAGAAGGCGGTTGAAAAATTCTGACACAAGGGTTCAGGGGGCCGTTGGACGACTCGGTGTCACTCACGAAAGGAGCGAGACTATAGTGATATACGAGTTATCTGAAACGACCCTCAAACATTTGTCAGACATGGCGATAACGCCTGAATTTTATGGTTGTTAGCGCTCTGCTAACCCCGCCAAGGATATAAGCGTGATTTGTGTATGTCTATATGTACTAAGACCTATCTATTGTCTTGTCGTCGCCTGCACAAGGTCGTATAACGACAGACAGAATCTCATTTCGCTTTTATCTTGTTCAAAAGAACATTTGACTACGGAAGGTTGTGTTTTAAGAATTACTTTGTGCTATTTTCGGATATAATAATGGAAATGCAGAACACGAGCCATGTGAGTGCTAAATACCTAAATGTAATTAGTAGGTACTTACCTACTTCTAGGTATGTATTTACTTTTATGTAGGTAGGTAACTAGTCCTTATTATTTTAACTTATTAGACAGTTAATCGGTTTTAATTACGTTTCCCAGAGCAATAGTTAGTGAAGTTGCGAATTAGTCATAACATTATTGGCTCTATTGTTTCCCATGGGAAGGCCTACGTCCAGCAGTGGACTGCTATAGGCTGATAGTGATGATTTGCTAACTTACTCTTCCTAGGAGATATACCTTCGAAACCTATGTACTTATATTAAACTCGAGAGAAATGATGTTTTTGGAGCTCTATTTTGAATTTTCGCAATTCGATTTCGTGCGGAACTCCTATTAATTTTGCTTGTATTTTCACGTTTTACATATCGATTCACACATAGGTACCCTAATAATTTTACACAACCTACCCATAACTATTCCAGATTTTTTTATTACGTCGGGTTGGTTAGACTAGTCGTTGTGAACTTCCTTGCACGGAATCAAATTACGACTTTTCAGAAAGATATCATTCGAAGTCGGTTAATTTTTATCTGATTGACAAGCTGAGATTCATCTGTTTATTACTCCTTATCTTAATAATAATTAAATTAAGATAAACAAAATAATCTAACACCGTTTATAGCCCTCGGTTTGTTTTATACGCATATTTAAATTATCTACGATTCTGAAAATATTTGGCTTGCTGAAATTGTAGTTCATACCTATCTGTTTTTACTAAATATTACATGGCAGTGCCGTGTGATGCCGTCACATGCTTAGAATAGCATCACCCAATTTTTTCTCGTGGGTGTCGTAGAAACCGACTAAGGGACTCGAGGGTTTCATGTGTATTGCAATTTTAGGCGACAGGCTGACAATCTGTCACTTTAGTAATGCACGGTTTAACTGAAACGACCCTCAAACATTTTTAGACGTGGCGATAACGACCGTAATTTTACGGTTGTTGACGCTCTGCCTACCCCGCCATGGATGTAGGCGTGATATGTGTATGTATGAACCCATAGTTCACATGTCTGAAGAAGCCACCGAAACCATATCTGGCTTGGTGTATCGGACGCCGGCTCCACTTTTGCTTGATAACTTAGATGATCAATAGGTATTCATAATGGAAGCGATTTCAAGCAATAGGCTGCCTACTAAACTTTTCGGTCAGATCAGGGCCCTAAGTCTGCTATTTTTTGTCATTGTAACGCCATCGAAACTCAACTGTCATTCCATTGCCACTGTGATTTTCTATACTTCAAACTGTTAGCAGACTACGAAATGACCGAAATCATCCAACTGAGATCCAATGCCGTGTGATTCTGGCTGAGAATAGCATCACCCCATTACCTACCCGTGGATGTCGTAAAAGGCGACTGAGGGACTTGAGGGTTTCTGGTGTATAACAACTCTTAGGCGACAGGCTGACAACCTGTCACTATAGTGATATACAAATTATCTCAAACGGTCCTCTATGTTTGTCAGACGTAAGGGATTAAGACGTGATATATGTATGTATGAGATCCAATCGACATCCAACTAAAACGATTTTCATTTAGCAGACTTAGGGCCCATCATGCTAACGTAGAGTGATAGTCACATATGTATTTTCATCCTATCTTTCCCTATCGATCGCCCTGTCTTCCTTTCTGTTCCCAGACGGGCATCACGTGCACTTCCCTAGCCGAAGACCTGAAGCCGCCGCCGCAACCTCCACCGGGAAAAGAACAGAAATATGTCTTGCATTCGAAGAAGGAATCATTTGATTTTGTTGCACAGAGGTGTATAAGCAAACCCACAAAGTAAGTATCAATATACCTGTATCAAAAACTGGACTTCCAATACAGCGAAAAACGTAACCGAAGCCAGAACCCACCAATTGCATTTGGAATTTTGGCTGCTGAATTGCCCCCCTGGCCAAGAAGGCTGTCGTAAACAGATGAAACGTAGAAGGCCCAATCCTCTAACAATAATACTACAACTACTAATAGTGCCGTGTGATGCCTGCTCAGAATAGCATCACCCCACATCCTTCCCGCGGGTGTCGTAAGAGGCGACTAAGGGACTCGAGAGTATTGGTGTATTACAATTTTTAGGCGACAGGCTGATAACCTGTCACTATAGTGAAACACATGTTTTCTGATACAACCTTGGAAAACAATCCTCAAAAATGTCAGACGTAGCGATAGCGAACGTATTTTTACGGCCGCTAACGCTCTGCCTACCCCGCAAGTGATAAAGGTGTGACATATGTATGTATGCATGTATAATACTACAACAACAGTCGTTAAAACTTACATAATCAGTTATACCTGTTCGTTTAAAGATACCTAATAATTACCTGGCCAAGTTATGAATCGAAATGACATTTGCACGAAATATTTTATGGATAGCAATAAAAGTTCTCTAGCGTCGATGTCACTCTAGCTACATAGATTATTGTTGTGTTCATGGTACTTCGATATTAGTTTCATCGCGTTTTATAACAATTTACACATACCTAACATATGTGTAACATATTTTGTAACAATTTTTTAGGAAAAGACACACCGATCAAAAATTTATTTTAGAAAATTTATAAAGCTTTTTTCAGTTTAATTTTATTTTTTCATGTGTTTAGCATTTATTCGCACACGCTGCTGATAGCACGTGTGTTAAATGTCTAATATTATTCAAATCAGTGACTCTGACCAATTGTTTAGTTCAACTCTCAATCAATCAATGCAATAGGCTGGTTGATACGCAAATAATTTCGACCTTCACTGCAAATCAGACGACTGAAAACCTACATTGTTTCAGCAGCAATGATGTGAACTAAAAAAGAATACTTATATTTAAAACGAAAAATCTTAGAGCGTCGGTGGCCAAGTGATTAGGACCACGTTAGGACACTGGTCTAACAATTGTGAGACCCGAGTTCGATCCCCGAATGTGTTTTTACTCACGTTTATTTACCGACTGCTCTTACGGTGAAGGAAAAACATTGTGATGAAACCCACATTAAAAAAAATACCCAATAAAATAATTATAAAGCGCCGTCCAAACTAGAGAGAATGTGACGTCATCTATTAATTCCGTATTTCAATTTTCATACAAAATATCGTTATACAAAGTAGTTCATTGAAATACCAGTCATGCCTATTGTCGTCTGATGCGGGCTTAAAATGGCATCACTCCAATTCTACCAGCAGGTGTCGTAAACAGCGACTATGATGATTTATTCAGGGAATGATTATTCACATTTTACACTGAAACGATTTTCATTTAGCAGGCTTAGGGGCCTGAAATAGTCCTCAAACGTTTGTCAGGTTTTTTACGCTCGTTTATGCTCTGCCTACCCCGCAAGGGATACAGGCTTGATGTATGTACACACATCAAAAAAAGTCTGTGATCACTTGGAAAAGTGGTAATATTTTTTATTGTGAAAGAATAAAACTCAATCACTTTTTATTTTTTGATTCCTTATTTAAAAATATGAAATTTAAATATAAACAATTTCGTAATTCAAATGTTTTTTTCATATCAAAAGACTATCAACCCTTGCTTGCTACCATTCAGAAATCTGACTTAGTCGCAAATTACGATATTTTCAATTTATTCACAACAAGTTTAGTTGGTAACAATGCCAAGAGGATTAACAGAAGTTTTACGAGCCAGAATCCCAACTTTAAGTGGAGAAGGAAATATAAGGGAAATATCACGCAGAGTTAATGTATCCCAAGCCTGCGTGGTGACCACGTTGCAGAGGTATCGGGGCATGGAAGATTTAGCTGACCGACCTCGCAGTGGTCGCCCAACTGTGCTTACTGCAATTCAGAAGCGCTATATCAGATTACTGGCTGCCCGTGACCCAACAATGAACGCTACTAAAATAAAAGCAGAACTGCGAGCTGCCACCGGTCGCGAAGTTAGCACCCAAACAATTAGAAATTGCTTACACCAAGCTGGATTACGAGCAAGGAGATCCTGGCGAGCACCTTTGAACTCACAGCAACGGAAACGGCGCAGATTGCGATGGGCTAGGCTCCGTCAAAATGAAGAAATTGAGGACGAAAGCATTTGGCAGAACTGCCTCTTTGTTGACGAAACGCGGATTAGTACGCATCCAGATAACCGACGTGTCCGTGTCTGGAGAAGACCAGGCGACTCTGAAGGGCAGAGAACTGCCACTGGAACCGTTCAGCAGGGCGGGAAATCGGTGTCCTTTTGGGCCGGTATAATGATTGGGGCTAGGACGCCCTTAATTCCGTATCAAGGCACCATGACTGGAGCTATGTATAAAATGATTGCAATCGATGGATACGTCAGACCATTCCGCATCAACCACGGGCGCCAATTCATAATGGTAGATGATAATGCGCCCGCACATCGAAACGGACGTGTTGATGCTGCTCTCCAGCAATACGACATCACCCGGTTAGACTGGCCTGCCGGCTCACCTGACTTAAACCCGATCGAGCATGCGTGGGACGCTCTTAAGGAATCGTCAGCCACCTCCTCAAACAGTGGCAGAAATCAGGGAAGCTGCTATTGAAGAGTGGGACAGGCTACCACAAGAAATGCTGGATAACTTAATTCTTAGCATGCCCAGAAGGGTTTCCGCATGTGTGCGAGCCAGAGGAGGAGTCATTTTATACTAACTATTAATCTTTTCGTAATAAATTTTGATTATTCTTTCCTTAATTCAATTTTTTCATTACATCAAATTTCAGCTAAAATTGCATTTCTTAACTTTTGTTTTAAAAAAATAAATAATATATAATGTTTTTTTTTTTAATTTACTTAGTGCATTTTCATTATAAAAATATAAACACTTTCTATAAATAATTTATATTTCATAAAATACACCTGCTTTTGCTACTGATCACAAACTTTTTTTGATGTGTGTATGTACATTACAGCGTACTCGAGTCAACGGGCCATCTCATAAAGGGGTGCCTAGGCGGCGGCATCCTGGGCATACATGAAGCGTTCATGAAATGTGGACTTTGGACCTCTCTAATAGTCACAATCGTCTTCGGATTCTATATCACATATTGTGTCCATGTAAGTGAAGATTTGATCGTGTTTTTAATAACTACAGTCAACTGAGGGAAAATGAGGCTAGCGGGTAACTTGGGATATGGTCGACATCAGCATCTATGAACCTGCTATAAGTCTATAACGTTATAAATGGTTCATAAATGTTAGAGTTCCAAGTTTTCAACCAGTTACAAAGTTATAGCTGGTTCATAGATGCTGGTGTCGACCATGTCCCAAGTTACCCGCTAGTCCCATATTTCCACATTTGGCGTTACCTACTTACCTACTACAGCCCAAAAACGTCCCAAAGTCATAAAAGGAAAGTCTAACTTTTCAGAACGTATGTCATCGGTTCTTTTCTAATTTTGAATTTTCGCTTATTATTGAGCAGGCCAAGCTGCCAGCCATCTATTATAAAATCATTCATAAATATTTTTGCATGGCAAGGTTACCCTACTGCATAAACACTTATTTTTATTTATTGGCCAGAAACAAGAAAAACGAAAGTAGTCCTTTGGAGAAAAATTTTTTCTTCTTCTGGTTGTGCCTCTCCAACTAGTGAAGGTTGGCAGTCAGCTCCACATATTACCTTATATTTTTGGCAGTTCGCATAAATATATCGTTAATTAAAGGCCATTTAAACTTTTCTCCGTGGGACTCTTTTCTTGGCACACACTCTATGTTGCGATTTTAATGATGAATAAACCATTCCGTGACCAAGTATTGGTCCAAGGCCTTATGACCAAGTTCCCATCATCGATTCGATGAATGAATTTAGTTGGATCGATTTATGTTCGCCAACCCCCAAACGCAAGCTAAAGTAGCAATGGGCAGGCTGCATTGCTCGAAGGACCGATAACCAGTGGAGTAGAAGAGTTCTCGAGTGGAGACCACGTACCACCAGGCACAGCGTAGGACGGCCCCCCACGAGATGGACAGACCATCTGATCAAGCCCGCGGGGAAATGCTGGATACAGGCCGCTTCTAATCGGACAAGGTGGAAATCAGGGAAGGCCTTTGTTCAGCAGTGGGCTTCTTATGGCTGAAATAATGATGATAATGAACTGCAATAGCCCAAGACTGATTTATCTTCGTCAGATCCTAGTGAAATCAGCACAGACCATGTATCAGCGGTTGCACATCACGGATATGTCCTATCCAGACTTGGCAGAGGCGACGCTCCAGACCGGCCCCTTTCCGGAGCTGAGGCGGTATAGCAAGTGGTTCAGGTATCATTTTGGAATAGCATCACCCTATTTCTTTCCCACGGGTGTTGTAAGAAGTGACTGAGGGGCTCGAGGGTTTCAAATGTTTCAAAACCAGCTCATGAAACCTAACAACTTTCCCCAAGGAACATAGGGCGAAATATGAAAAAAGAAATAGGACCTTCCATACAAAATGCACCAACCGACTGAGTCAGGTTGTATAGTGCGGTTTAAAATATTTTTTTCACATTTTAATCTATGTTCTTTGGGGAAAGTTGTTCAGTTGCATAGGCTGGTTCATCCCTTGAAAAGAAGTTACTTTTCCTAACATCCTGTATATAATAGCCTCCTAAGGCCCAGAGCGATATAAGCTAAGTAGTCACATTGGCCCACGGTCCTACCAGTAGGACTTAATATTTTATAGTAGTTCAGACCCAATCGTTTGTTTTAAGGATAAGTTCACTTATGGGTTCCAATACAATTTCTGCCAGAGTGACTTCCTTTTTTTGAGCCGTCGATTTACGGGCGACCGTAACCGATGTAGACGTGACCGACGTAGTCTGTTTTATAAGTTCGGATACACTATTTTAAGTTGGCGCAAATTTAAGATCACAATATCACGTTTTCTAATAAGTCCTACAGGTAGGATCGTGGTATGATATTATTACTGAGCTCATGAAGAAGTTGGGTCTGTAATACTACTCTTAATTGGTACTACCAGTAGGAGCGTGGGTCTTAGGAGGATAGGTATGTAGTAATATTTTACGTCTGACAAAAATATCTTTGAGCCCGTTTTAGAAAATATCGTAAGACTAAAGAGACAGGTTGTCTGACCGTCGCCTAACACACAAAACTCTCGATTTTCATAGTCGCTCTTACGACACTCGCCGGAAAGAACTATGGTGATGCTATTCAAAGCCGGCATCACCCAGAATCTGTAAATCATCGTAATCACAAAAATTTTATGTATCGTTTGTTTGTTAAAAACATGGATATCATGGATCCCTATAAAACTACAACAAAATAGATCACTATATTAGTAATCTAATCTTAATGAAATTGCATATTAGAGATGTTTTAAAAATAATAGTCATTTTATATTTTTTTCACAGATACGCAGTTGACGTAATTATATGCATAGACTTGTTTGGGGCATGCTGTGTTTATCAAATAATAATCGCTAAGACCATAGAGCAGCTGGTAGAAGGCGCAGAAATGGAGGACTTATCGCGTTTGAGGCTGTATGTGTTGGCTCTTCTGGTTCCCATACTGCTCCTGTGCATGATAACTACGCTCAAGTACTTGGCGCCTTTTACGCTGCTAGCTGATTTTTTTATTGGTATGTGGTTAATACATACATACATATATCACGCCTTTATCCCTTGCGGGGTAGGCAGAGCGTTAACGGCCGTAAGAATACGGTCGCTAACGCCACGTCTGACATTTTTGAGAATTGTTTTCCAAGGTTGTTTCAGAAAACATGTGTATTACTATGGTGACAGGTTGTCAGCCTGTCGCCTAAAAATTGTAATACACCAATACTCTCGAGTCTCTTAGTCGCTTCTTACGACACCCGCGGGAAGGATGTGGGGTGATACTATTCTAAGCCGGCATCACACGGCTAATATCTATGTGGTTAATACCTTTTAATAAACTTTCCTTGGTAGGGTTTCGCGGGCTTTGAGTGAGCCGCAGTAGCCCAGATGATAGAGGCGTCACCAGAACAGATGGCGAAAGTCGCTGGTTCAAATTCAGCCTGCTGTGAAAATTTTGAATGTTTTCCAATAAAAGTATTCATGCTCTTCTCATAAATTCTTGGATCATAAGGTCTTTTAGGTCCTGACCGCTTAGATTTTCGATCGCGCGATATTTTTGTCGCTATGGGTTTTTTTTTCTGTACTCAAATGTGAAAAATTTATTATTTTAGTTCCTAGTAGGTAGCGCTGGCTGCGAATGAAAGCTTTGTACCATTGTGCCGGCTTAGAATCTCGAACAAGAACACAATAAAAAAATGGCGGCCGGTGAAGGCGCTAGCGGTAAAAGTTAGTACTACTTAGATAATTAAAACAAAAGAAATTAGGGATTGGCAAGGGCAAAGTTGATACCTCCTTATGCGTCCGTAACAGCGACCCTGCCATCGGGACAGTCAAAATTCTTACTTTTCTCTGTTTCTTTTCCAGTTGTCTGCGTGATAGCAACAGTGGTGTACAGTCTCCGAGTGGCGCCCTCTCTGTCCAGCGTACCAGCGTGGAAGGGAGTGGAAGGCTTCTTCGAGTTCAGTGGCATTGTGGTCTTCAGCATGGAAGGAGTGGGGGTGTCACTGCCCATAGAGAACAATATGAAAGACCCTATGAAATTTCCTTTGGTTTTATGCGCTGGTAAGTCGTGTTTCGATGATTTAAGAATCCTACTAATTTTATAAATGCGAAAGTTTGTATGTTTGTTAGGAGTAATCCTACTAATATTATAAATGTGAAAGTTTGTATGTTTGAAGGATCACGCTAAAACTACTGAATCGATTTTCATGAAATTTAAAACACAGATGGAAGGTAACTTGGATTAACACTTAGGACTGTTGTTATCCCGAAAAAATGTTCCTGTGGGATGCTACGGTAATAAAACTGACTTCCACGCGGGCGAAGCCGCGGGCGCCCACTAGTATCATATAAACCTTCCTTTATAAGCTCTCTATCTTCCGAACAATGATCCGTACGCATAATTTGTTTTGACAGCCCTATTGCCAGCTTTATTACAAAACAAAGCAACAAATTTGATTGTTATAGGTAGGTATTGAGTCTGATCACTATCACAACCTTTATAAACTCAGACGTTATATTTGATTTTGATATAGTCTTTCAAGCGATATTTATATCGTATACATTTACTGAGGAACACGATATATAGCTTATAATATAAAGTACGAGTACAGTGGTAGGTAAATGTCAACGATTGATATTGCCATGCTAACGTGAAAGCACTATAGTATAATACATACATACATAAATCACGCCTTTATCCCTTGCGGGGTAGGCAGAGCAATAACGATCGTAAAATTACGGTCGTTATCGCCACGTCTGACAAGTATTGAGGGCCCTTTCAGATGATTCGTGTATCACCGTAGTGACAGGTTGTCAGCCTGTCGCCTAAAGTTGTAATACACATGGAACCCTCGAGTCCCTTAGTTGGCTCTTACAACACCCGCGGGAAGAAATGGGGGATGCTATTCTAAGCCGGCATCACACGGTAATAGTATAATAATTTAGTGCTATTGCCATGCTAACGTAAAAACACTGTTATACTATAGTATTATTAACATGGCAATAGCGATCGTCGACATTTATTACCACTGTACTCGTATTTTAGTTAGCGATATATCGTTTTACTCAGTAAATGTATACAATATAAATATCGCTTGAGTATAGGTATACAGGCCAAGTTGACCAACGACGCGAATGCACTATACCAATACTACTTTTCATATAAGGTGATTTGATGATGATGATGTTTTTTCTGCTTTTCCAGGAATGGTGGTAGTGGTATCTTTTTTAATCATGGTGGGCTTCTTCGGCTACTGGGGCTATGGGGAGACATCTGTGTCACCTGTCACACTTAACTTCCCTTCGGAAGTGTAAGTTCTTGTTTATTTGATGGTATTAATATTGTTTGTCATTGATTATAAGATCTATAATAGGCGTAAAGTGATCCATTAACCTAACTACGGACTTCTATTTTGAACTACTCTAAATAAAACACGTCCCGTAAAGGTTTACATTTTTTTTACCGAAGGCGAGATTTTACTGACACTTTCGACATTAGTAGATTAGGTACTGGCGACGGCTCTGCCATCTGGGCTTCCGCTGCTCAATCGTTGTAAGCCGTCAAAAGCGTTATTACGAAGGGCCGTCGCCAGTACTATCTATGGCGAAAGTCCCAGGTTTTAATCCAGAATGCGATAGTTCGGTTAGTTTTCTATAATTGCACTGGTTTCTGGACTTCTCAGTTGTCGATTCAATGGCTTCTCTGTTGATAGCGACGAACCACAGAGCAGATTTTCCTTCCTGTTATTCCACGGGTATCAGAAACCGGTACTTTCTACTCTCTCCACTAGTTAGTTTCCCTTCGGGTAACTAGGTAAGATAGGAGACTATTCCCAAAAATGCGCCTTCTTCCGACTTCAATTCACCCTTTTCTCCACAGATTTCCAACGATCCTCAAATGCTTGATGGGCATCATGATATTCATAACGTTTGCCTTAAACTTCTGGGCTCCATTCAACTTGGTATGGCATTACATGTCGAAGAAACACGAGCCAAAGAAGCACTGGATCTGGGAAAGGGTTTATAGAGCTACCTTCATTCTGGTCATCACGGCTATCGCCATTGCCTTTCCAAACATCGGGAACTTAATGGGATTGGTAAGTTCTCTAAAATACAGGGACGACGTACTGAAAACTTTGCCGGCATGATCATGAACAGAAAATGCACGGCTGTCTCTATGGGACCCATACTGGACTAGACAAACCTAGACGAAAAAATTTTCTACCTCCCACATACAATTTCCGATCAGCTGACTGACTTTTTATGGAAACTCGGAAATTTCGTTTTCCAGCATAGGTGCTATAGAAGGTTTTTCAGTTTCATGTTCTCTTACACACAGTAGGTATAAGGAAACTGATAGTTTGGAACCCATCTTCTTCCCTGCTGGTTAGTTCTTTTTCTTCTTTCTCGAATAAATTCTCAACGGATCTTTCCATCTTTTGACCTCGTGATCATGTATATTTTTTCAGCTGGGAGCTTTCTGCCTGTCCAACATGGGCTTCATATTTCCAGCGATCATCGAGCTGCTGGTGATATGGGAGGATCCAGGTCTTGGGAGATTCAACTGGAGGCTCTGGAAGAATGTTCTGGTCATCCTAGTTGGGGTGCTGCTCTTCGTTGCGGGCACTTACTCCAATTTGAAGGGATTGATTAGCAATTTGTGATTAATAATGATGGTCGTACAGAGAAGTCAAGGAGAAGGCGGAGGACAGAGAAAGCTGGTGGATACTCCACTGGCAAGGGCAATGCCCTTAAATAAATGATAAAGAAAATTAATATGTTATTTTTTTGTAACGTTTATATTATGGACAATTCATACAGCGCCATCTAGCGCCACTTAAAAGTTTGTACTCTCGCTTTTCGTGTGGGACACTGAGTCAGTATCAGCTATCTAGTTCCCATAGTACAAGCTTTGCTTAGTTTGGGGCTAGATGGCGCTGTGTAAGTTGTCCAGGATATTTAATTATTAAATTTTTGATTTCTGTCCATGATCTGCCTACCCCACCAGGGATATAGGCGTGATTTGCGTATGTATGTATTTGTGTTTCATATTTTTTATTTCATGAAGCCTAGTGTCACATAGTGTCACAAAAAAAACATTTTGGTAAACATAAAAAAAATTCGACCTTCCATACAAAATTCCCGATCCCCGAGCTAACTGACTTTTTTTAAATAATAATTTCCCGAAACGTTCCCAACAAAATGGAAAATTTATTTGGCAACATTCACATCTCTATCTGTCTAGAGATTGTTTCGTGTATCGTGTGCGCACGGCCTAAAACAGCCAGTATAGACGCATCGCACACTTAACGCACGACGGACCGCTAAAATATCGCAGCGGTCTGTCAGATCCTTACTAGAAACGTTACTCATACTAAACCCGTATTCGACGAGCGACGCTGCGATAGACAGTTCTAGTATGGATCTGACAGAACGCTGCCATATTTTAGCGGTCCGTCGTGCGTTAAGGGTGCGATCCACCTTATTCCCTCAGTCGCGTCGCGCTTTCGCTCTGTGACTTTCAGTAGCCCATTGACTCCCTAGAAGGATGCGCGCATTCTCCGCGAGAAACTCTGCCTACCCCGCAATAACAATAACAAAGAACAAAATCATAGCCGAGCGTTAAGTGAGTTTAATGTTAAAAAAACAATTCTGTGTGCTTCTGTGTTTAAAATCTTGGATTCCAATTTGATTACTTTGTAAGTGTTGTTGTTACGAGATATTTTTTATAACTTAGGGCCGATGCAAATCTATTAAATGCAAGTAATTTTCATAAGTCGATATTTTGGTAGAATTGATTGATGAATTAACGACCGATGTGGCGCAGTGGTAGTGCGACTGCCTTTGACGCAGTAGGTCCCGGGTTCGATTCTCGGTGGGTCACTCACAAAGTTGATATTTATCACTTTGTGAATTTGTTCCCAGTCTGGTTAGGACTTTGCGGGCTGAACCACCCGATTGTCCGTAAGTAAGAAGGTTCCGTGTTTCGGATGGCACGTTAAGCCGTAGGTCCCGGTTGCTGTCTATGATCACTTAGACGGCGGTCGTTACACAACCATGTCAGAAGCCTGCTACTGTAGACGGCGGTTGAAAAATTCTGACACTAGGGTTCATCGGGTCGTTGGACGACTCGGTGTCCCACACGAAAAGAGAAGAAGAGGTAGAATTGATGAACGACCCAAACGATGCAAACCTCAAACTGAATAACTTTCCCACAGGAACATAGGGAAACATGAAAAAAAAAAGCCTTTACAGTTCTCAACTTGTTGCTACATTTTATACGAAATGTGTATTTTTTTTTTATGTTTCTTGGAAAAAGTTGTACAGTTTCATGGACTGGTTCTCCCCCTTAAATTTTTTATACATCTTAAATAAATAAAAGCACAATCTTACTGCTTGAGTAGAGAAAAAATATTATTTAAGTATATTGGGAAATAAAAAAAAAATAATATAAAATTAGAATAAAATTGATATGTTATTTCAAATTCCTGCACAAGCCTTGTGTTAGCATGAATATCAAAAATACATAAAGTAAATATAGAGAAGTAAAGTCACTTGATAGTTTAATGATTTATAGTTTCATCTTCAATTATATTTCATTTTCTCAATTTAAAAAATACATGGTTCAATTAAGAGAAAGAAAGTATATTTCAAACTAAAAAGTTAATTTTAAAAAGTTAAATTGAAATAAGATGCAATAGGCTTTTACAGCTTAACCATAAAGAGTAGATAAAAAATGAGGGCGCCACTTTCTTCACTATATGTCAAATCTGACAGATAACGCTTAACTATGGCAACAATTTTACATACATAATTTTTAGTTCCATTTCGTTTAATTTCTACTCTTTCTGGCCAAACTATACTAGCATTATATTATTTTACCCTATACTTTTAAAAATTTAGCTTGATATCTGTGACGTCTGTTAGTTTCGGGCAAATCAAATGCTAGACCTAAGGTCCACTTTCCTTTGTTTACTACTTTTTTAATAAGGATCTGCCAAACGTCACAGGTGTCAAGCTATATTTTATAAATTATATTATACGCAGGATTATATAAGGTGTAAAAAAATTAGCTGCAGATATTTTAAGGGGTTAACCAGTCTATGAAACTGAACAACTTTCCCCAGGAAACATAGGTTAAAATTTGAAAGAAATTTATGGACCTTCCGAACAAATGTAGCAACCGAGCGAGTCAACTTCATGGGAAGTCTATTTTTTCATATTTCGACCTATGTTCCTTGGGGAACATTTTTCAGTTTCCCTTAAAATATTTGCAGCTATTTTTTTACACCCTGTATACAGAAACAACTTATGGTTGAGTGCGAGATATTAATTAAATTAATAGCATTTTACTTGACATGAAATTATATCATTTAATCAATACATAATTAATTTTTATCGACTCGATGGAAGAAAAGATACATACATATTTTTTAAGTTCATTATATAAGGTGTAAAAAAATTAGCTCCAAATATTTTAAGGGGTGAACCAGCCCATGAAACTAAACAACTTTCCCTGAAAAAACATATGTCGCAATAAGAGATTTTTTTTTGTACCGCCCATACAAATTGACTTGGTCGGTCGGTTGGTAATTTTGTATGGAATGTTAATTCTTTTTATCATATTTCGACCTATGTTCCTGGAGGAAAGTAGTTCAGTTTCATTGGCTGATTGATCCCTTACAATATTTGCAGCAAATTTTTTGACACCCTATATTAAACGTCTAAATTTTTTGGCTCCCACATTAATTTTTTTTTTTTTTTTTTTTATTTATTAAGGTACATCAAGGTACATGCAGTCGGCTGATCGCAATTTTGTATCGTTCGAGGTCAAAATTTTTTCTCGTTTCCTGACATATGTTCCTCGGGGAAAGTTGTTCAGTTTTATGGTCTGCTTACATCCTATCAGTATTCGGGACGCTGTCCCTAACACCCTGTATACAATTTTCATCATATTCTGTATAAAATTCGAATCCCGCTTGTTGTGGCAAGTCTGTTTGCTACGCCGTAGCACCGCACCGTAGCCGTGTGCTACGGAAAGTTTTTTCCAAGTTTATTCTATTCTTCATAAAAGTCTGAAAATCTTATTTTGGTAACATCACCTAGGTAGGTCAATAACCTTCCTATACGTAAATGTTAAATGTTTTTGTATTCGTGGGCCAAGCCAAACTCTATTTTAATATATATAGCGAAAATGACTTTATCTGTAATTTTATTGTATAACTGATTTTTGACAAAAAATGATAGACAATTTAATATGTAAGAAACTGGCCATATGGTTGCAATTTTATCGATTTTCGAATTGAATAGGATAATGACCAGCCTAACAATAAGTCCTTCAATGAAACAATAATCTCGAGACACTTATTAAAAATCAAGGGCGAATATATTGTTTTTATTATATTGTCATATAGTACTAAGTTTTACAAGATTTTAATTTAATTAGTTTCTTGTGATGTGCTGTCAAAAGACCATTCTTCTTAGTCATTAATGTAACTTATATTAAGTAGGTATAGTTAGTATCCTTTGCTTATATACCGATTGTAACAGAATTTAGGTTTCTTAGATAATTAAATTCTATTATAATTTGTTATATTTGTACAGGATGCAAAAAAAATCGACGGCAAGTTTTTTAATGAGGTGGACCAGTCAATGTTATTTAACATCTTTAAACATAGGTTTAAAAATGAAAATATTTTGAAAATACAAGTTCACTCGATCGACATGGTCCAAATTTTCTTTTAATATATTTTCCTTTTTTCCTTGGGAAAGTTATTAAAGTTGAAATATTTTATAGTTAGGGCAATGAATATTATAGTTAAGTATAATTTATCTTAGTATTTTATATAACTGTTGACATACCATACAGGATGTAAGGGACGGTGTAACGGAAACTTTGCAGGCGTGATCAGACCATGAAACTGAACAACTTTTTCTATGGCGATTATGTTGGGAAATGAAAGATTTTTTTCCACCTTCCATAAAAAGTCAGTCAGCCGATCGGAAAATTTGTATTGGAGGTCGAAAAAATTTTCACGTTTCCCAACATAGTCCCCATAGAAAAAGTTGCTCAGTTTCATGGTCTGATCACGCCTGCAAAGTTATCGTTACACCGTCTCTTACACCCCGTATATTTATTTTGCAGTTGATTTTTTCACATCATATGATCATTACATAGTATAATGCAATGTAGCTTTCCGCGTCTGTTTCTATGTCCCTTGCTAATTTTTGAAACTAGACAACGGATTTTGATGATTTTTATAGATACTCGTAGATTGATTCAAGAAGAAGGTTTATGCGCCGGGAAAATGTCTTATTCCCCTGGGAAACCGATTAGCAGTGGAGGCAATCGCTGGACGCGCTCATATCACTGGGAAAAAATATTTTTATGATTCAATCAAGCCCTTGTTTTAATACGAGCGGATCAAGTTTTTATCAAGTTTTATACACATACATGCATACATATATCACGCCTTGATCCCTTGCGGGGTAGGCAGAGCGCTAACGGCCGTAAGAATACGGTCGCTATTGCCACGTCTGACATTTTTGAGGATTTTTTTCCAAGGTTGTTTCAGAAAACATGTGTATTACTACAGTGACAGGTTGTCAGCCTGTCGCCTAAAAATTGTAATACATCAATAACCTCGAGTCCCTTAGTCGCCTCTTACGACACCCGCGGGAAGGATGTGGGGTGATGCTATTCTAAGCCGGCATCACACATCAGTTTTATTAAGCGCTTAATAAGATCCTTCAAGTGATTGTTTTCTTCTACTAAGATACTCAGATGCAGCTAACAAATTGCTTGATGCGCTCGTAATAAAACAAGCGCTTAATTGAATCAAACATTAATTTTTTAAAGTGTATCATTAAATAAACTTGAACACATCAGCCGCACTAGCACTAGCTACTCCCTGTGAATAGTTGCCATGTTTTATATTAGAACTAATTTTTTTCTTCAGTTTATCCTTTCTTGGCTTATATCGGACCTCTTTCCGAGGCTCCACTTTTTTATCCTCTGTCTGCGTTTTATGTGCTTGAGTGGTTTTGGTGCTTTCTTCCTTTTGTTGTTGGTGACGGTGTTGGTGACGAAGATGATGTGGCCTCAAGTGTACTCCATCAATGTCTTCTAGGTCTGGATGGTCTAGTTTGATAGCATGCGGTTTTGAGTGGGGGTGAGCTTGTCTGAAGATGTCAGACCACTCCTTTCTTTCGTAGTAGTCTTCGCTGTCGCTCTCTCCACCCTTGTCGTAATAGTCGTCGGCATCCCGTTTAGGTCTCAGTGGAAGGCCATTTACTTCTCTTTTGTGGCTCATTTTAGCCTCAACTCCGACGCCTTTCCTATCTAGAAACTGTAGCCAACTTTCCCAGACATCGTTAGCGTTTGTCGGTGTATTTTCTTTGTTTTTGTTTGCTTTGGTCTTGGAAGCATCTTTGTGGCAAGTATTTATCGTTGGAACATTATTAATCGCGAGTATGACGATTATAACCGCGATGCGACCGGACTTCATACTGGCATGACTACAATAAGACGAATCTTCGTGTGTCTCATTACTTCAACTGTTGTTTGGAAAACATCGTAATTTCAATACAATTAGTTAATCAATCGGTAGCATACATTCTGTGCAGGGACGGTTCACGGATGAGAATGTCTTGTGATGCCGGTCAGAAGCCTGCTACTTGTAGAAGGCGGTTGAAAAATTCTGACACTAGGGTTCATCGGGTCGTTGGACGACTCGGTGTCCCACACGAAAAGAAGAAGAAGAAGAAGAACCTCATTTCTACCCGTGGGTGTTGTAAAAGGTGACGAATGGATGAATTCAAGGAATGGGCAACAGTGTTCCCTGCGAATATCTACAACACATTACATTGCGTCCGCTAAATCGCCTGCTAAGCGTGTTGAGCATGGCAATTATATCCCCAACAGGGAGAAGCTCATGGCCAGCAGTGGACTTTTGATTGTGACTGTTGTAGTTAGTCAAGGATAAAAATGTTCCTTTGTTTGACTTTGACTCAATACAATTTTACAATATTATATTTACCGACTTTTTAGACGACCCGGAGAGAAAAACATCGTGACGGAAACACATTTAAACAAAATTTTAATTCAGATGATATTTACACGTGACTTAACCTTGGATTCAGGCCAGGTTGCAGAGGTCAGATGGCAGTCGTTCTGTGTAAATACTTGGTTCCACGTCAAATCCTCTAGGTTAGGTACCTGACCTTGACAGAGAAACGGGATAAGGCAAGGAGAATGATGATTCTGTCTTAAAATAAACCTCTGCTGCAAACCCTTTTGAGAATGATGATGCGTACCAATATAATATGTGGGTGGTCTCTCTAAATACCATCCTGTGTGTATGACCGCGTATTTATAAAACAATGAGTTTGTATTGTTGAATATGTTTAATTGTGAACTCCAGTACCTAAATAATATCGACAGTCCCTACGTACAATGACGCAAGTGAAATTTTCAAATTTTACAGGAGAGCGTTTTACAGTTTCGAATGAGTATATTTCAAGTCATTTTATAGATAGAGCTTTGAAAATTTGAACATAGATGTATTTGGTGGTCATTTATTAGAATAACGGATAAAAAATTGAAAATAATAATTATTTCTATAAAAATAAGCACATCCGTAGTTTTACGGCACAAAAAATTAAGCTGTAGAAAGCTTATGTGGTACTTAAAATTTTATGCGTTTAAATTTTAAGCCACCAAAAATCGTAACTGTCATTTAAGAGATTTTACGTTGGAGTTAGTGCACACGTATCATAATTATAAATAGGTTTTTACCTCGTATTTTACGTTTTACAAATGTATACGATTAGGAATTGTAAAAAGAAAAGTAACTTGTTGTTTGAGAACAGCTTTAACCTTCATAAAATCAACAGTATAGAGAATATTAAAAGAAATGGTTTTACTCCGTAAGTGCCAGATACGAGATAGACGTAAAGGCGTAAAGTAACGTAGCGTAACTACTGTCATTTTACGTCGGAAGATGTGTTGTCACGTGGGTTTTTAACTACCACTACCGTCGTTTTACGTTGGAATTGTGTAAATTTTGCAGTTACGGGGAGTCGATTTCGAGTAGAATCAGGCTATATTGTAACTCGCTATCTTTACTAACAATACCCTTATGATAAACTGAGGCGAAATCAAAGAAAAAAGGCAAATGACTTAAGTGTCAGTTACGCGATTGTACGTAGGGACCGTCGATATCTGACTGAATAGAGATATACTCACACACTTTATCCCTTGTGGGGTAGGCAGAGCATTAATGGACCACGTCTGACATATATTGAGGCTGTTTCAAATGATTCGTTTTTCATTGTACTGACAGGTTTTCGGCCTGTCGCCTAAAGTTGTAATAATACCCTCGAGTCCCTTAGTCGCCTCTTACGATACCCGTAGGAAGACTAGGAAGCAATAATGGGGTGATACAATCCTATGCCGGCATCAAACGGGAATAATAATAGAGATATAAAAAAGGCGTAAAAAGACAAACTGCAAACATTTTATGGGGTGAACCCATGAAACTAAAACTTTTCGCAACATAGTAGATATGAAAAAATGGATCTCTCATACAAAATGTGCCAGCTGACAAAGTCATAAGCCCTATTTTCTATTGCGACTTCTTTGACCAAAGCTATCGTCCGAACTTCTATTCATTATACCCAGTTGTTCTATTGTTCTAGGATTTTAATGCGCTCACAGTGCTATATGATACAAAACTTGCTGAGAATAGGGACGAATGGCAAAAGCGTGTATATGATGGGCGTAAGACTCACGATAATGCCTGGTTTTGTGATCTACAAAAGGCAAAAACTACATCTAAACATGCATGTTCCAGTCTCTAATTCTACCTGTAGTGTGTGCGTAAAGTCATGCCACTCCCGCATCGGCTTATATAGCCACGAAAAGTCTTGCCTCAGACACTGTTACAATCGTCTGTCATAGAACTCACAGACGTACGAGGCCAATGATGATGATATTGATGATGATGGAAATGTGGTGATGCTATTCTAAACCGGCATTATATGACCCACATCACACGTCCTACATAATTTCATGACGATCCTTGGGTATGATAACAAGGTAAATGGTTCACAAAAGTATAATTTCATGATAATTTCATTCCTTTTGGGACGTTTTGCCGCGCCCATTTTGACATTGCGTGCTCAGACTGACACCGATGACTTCATCATGCTACGCTGTAATAAAATTACTTGAAATTACACCTACTTATTACAGTTCTCGAGTGGGGGCCACGCTTTGACAAGCGCAGCGTTGGACGTCCTCTAGATGGACGCGGCTGGTAGGAACTGGATGATGGAAATGGGAGACACGGGTCTTGTGGCGTACCGGCGGATCGCACACTTGACGCACGACGGAGCGCAAAAATATCGCAGCGGTCTGTCAGTCAAATGAACTACTTTTTTATATGGCATTTTGTACGGAAATATAGAATTATGACGTCATAAGTCACTATTTTGGATGGCGTCAAAACAATAACTCATTTTCTGTTCAAAAATTCTTATTGTCATAATTATCAAGAACGATGATTGGGGTTCGAAGTATTTTTAGACAATAGTTTTTATAATATAACATTCATCCTTTTATACTTCAAAGAGGGACGGTACCCGGGATGTGGTGTTCTTCTTTCTTTCTGTGTGGGACACCGAGTCGACTAACGACCAGATGAACCCTAGTGCCAGAATTTTGCTACCGCCTACTACAAATAGCAGGCTTCTGACATGGTTGTGTAATCCGCCATCTAAGCAATCATAGACAGCAACCGAGACCTACGGCTTAACGTGCCATCCGAAACACTGAACCATCTTTCTTACGGACAATCGGGTGGTTCAGCCGGCAATATCCTAACCACACTAGGAATAAATTCACAAACTGATAAATATCAACTTTATGCGTGACCTACCGAGAATCGAACCCGGAACCTTCTGTCCGCGTCACAGGCAGTCGCACTACCACTGCGCCACATAGGTCGTCATTCGTAAATATTATAGTCGCAATACGCTGCTCAGTCAATTAGGTACTTTTCCTATTTGTCTAGTTAAGCCGCCATTATAGCTTACCTTGTGTTTATTTTTAGCCTGTCATCTGTTGCTGTTTTCCTAGTAAAGCGGTTTGTTCGATGTAGCTAAGATACGGTGTGGGCTTTTACGTCTACGTTACGTTACGTTACGCCGGTTCATGGACTTTTGCACGAAGCGGTCTGCCCAGCGTTTTCACCAGCTGCTTTGTTTACATATACAGGGTGACCGGTAAATTGATGCATTCCTTTCAAGGGATGAACCAGCTCATGAAACTGAACAACTTTCCCCATGGAACATAGGCCGAAATATGAAAAAAAAATTTGGTCCTCCCATACAAATTGACTCAGTCAGTCGGTAATTTTGTATGGGTGAGCCAAATTCTTTTTTCATTTTTCGACCCATGTTCCTTGGGGAAAGTAGTTCAGTTTCATGAGCTGGTTCATCCCTTGAAAGGAATGCATCAATTTACCAGTCACCCTGTATACATATGTCACGCCTTTGTATCTTGCGGGGTAGGCATAAGAATACGGTCGCTATCATCTGACAAATATTGCGGGCGCTATCAGATTGTTTTCCTGTGGAAATAAGACGTTTTCTCAACACCTTGATAAATGCTGGATTGCTGTCTATGATTACTTAGACGGCGGTCGTTACACAACCATGTCAGAAGCCTGCTACTTGTAGAAGGCAGTTGAAAAATTCTGACACTAGGGTTCATTGGGTCGTTGGACGACTTGGTGTCCCACATGTAAAGAAGAAGAATACCTTAAAAATAATGTATTTTTTGTAATTAATGTGCGTAGATCGGGTCTGTGACCCCAGTAAACCTTTCTAGCAAATTTTCAAGTGACATAGATGGCGCTGAGCTTAACTGAAAAAGCCTCTTTCCAAGGAAAAAGCAAGTATAGATGGCGCGGTTTAGGAGCTACTTTTAGTGCATACTGTCAGAGAGATAATCTTGACAGGGATCACGATGACATTTATATAACTGTGAGATATTGTCAATTAGAAAAAGCGCCGGTCTCGGTCGCGTGTTGCGCGCCATTCAGGGAGCGGCAATGTACCGAAAATTGGATTATTTCTGCACTACGACGATTCTCAAACTATAATAGTATATTATTTTTTGTTTAAAAGGCACGAACGATTACTTAAGATAGTATACTTTGCAAACTTTTACTGACATTTATGGCATGGCCAGAAAGAGTAGAAATTAAGTAAAATGGAACTAAAAGTTTTGTATGAAAAATTGTTGCCATAGTTTAGCATTATTTGTCCAGTTATCTGTCAAATTTGATAGATCGCGAAGTAAGTGGCGCCCTCATTTTATGTCAACTCTTTAAGGACAAGCTATCCTTTTATATCACTGAGACAACCGGAGACAACCTGCTTCAAAGGAGTCAATCAACGAAAGAGCACCACAAATTAAAAATTTATGTAAATATTAACTTTTTTGTAAGAAAGTTAGTACGTAAACAAAAAATATATAAAGTATGGTCTTTCAAACAGGCCATATTTGACAGCTGTCAAACCCATAGTAAAGGACATGTCAATAAAGAAAAATGTGCCTTATGTCAGAGACATAGTTCTCAAATATGGCCTGTTCGAACGGCTATACTTTAGTCAAGCAATATAATGTCATAAAGGGTACAGTACAGACCACTGACCTCGATAGTCTTTTCTATGGGGGGGTACCTTTCTAAATGGAAACTTTGAAATGCACTGTATGTATGAGGCTATGGCACCGTGAATCGTACCGAAACAGAAATATTTTCGCCCCATTATTATGCTGGCTTCTTTTTCTTATAAAGATTTATACACTTTTCGTGATTGGCACCCATTAATAACAAGCACTTAAGTGGACTTGATTCAACATACATACATGCATATATCACGCCTTTATCCCTTGCGGGGTAGGCAGAGCGTTAACGGCCATAAGAATACGGTCGCTATCGCCACGTCTGACATTTTTGAGGATTGTTTTCCAGGGTTGTTTCAGAAAACATGTGTATCACTATAGTGACAGGTTGTCAGCCTGTCGCCTAAAAATTGTAATACACCAATACCCTCAAGTCCCTTAGTCGCCTCTTACGACACCCGCGGGAAGGCTGTGGGGTGATGCTATTCTAAGCCGGCATCACACGGCGAAGCCGGCATCACACGGCGACTGTTGATTCAAGTGTGTCATTATTGAATAGATATTATACCTACAAGAAAATATTAAAAATACAATGTATTCGCCCGCAGCTCCGCCCGTGTGGAAATCAGTTTGAATCCCATAGCATCCCATAGAAACATTTATACGGGATAATAACTGTCCTTGTCGTGTGATGCCGGCTTAGAACAGCACCGCCTTATTTCCTTCCTGTGGGTGTCGTGAGAGGCGACTAAGGGACTCAAGGGTTTCATGTGAATTACAATTACAACTTTAGGCGGCAGGCTGAAAACCTGTCACTGCAGTGATACACGAATCAACCAAAAAGGGTCCTCTATAATTGTCAGACATGGCGATATCCATCGATAAAGACCTGATATGTGTATGTATGTGTATAACTGTCTTATGTGTTCCAAGTTACTCTCTATCTATGTGTTTTTCATGAAAATCGGTTCAGTAGTTTTAGCGTGAAGGAATAACAAAGAAATATACATACAAACATACAAAAATATTAAGTAGGATTATCATAATAATATGGTACACTGAGTTGACGAACGATCCAAAAACCCTGTTTCTACACTTTTAGTCTGGAAAAAAGTAGTATTCAGTATTTTATTTTATGACCTCTGTTAAACAATAAACTTGTACCTACCGTGACGGTCTTTTCCGAGTTCTTAGTAGTTGTTAGCAAGAACTAAATCTAACTTGCACGCTACTGCATGTAGGTACAGTCACATAACAACGTGTATATAAGGTTTAAAAATATTAGCAGCAAATACTTTAAGGGGTTAATCAGTCCATGAAACTGAACAACTTTTACCAAATATGAAAAAAAATTTTGGACCTCCCATATAAAATGTAGCAGCGGAACGAGTCAACTGTATGGGAGGTACAAATTTTTTTCCATTATTCGACCCATGTTCCTTGGTGAAAGTTGTTCAGTTTCATGTGCTGGTTCACCTCTTAAAATATTTGAAGCAAATTTTTTTACACCCTGTATAGAGGGACATCTCAAATGGTTTATTTACAAATTGTATACATAACATATTATATTATAATGTAGGCCGTAACTATTTATTTAAGAGTAATGTTTCAAGTACTTACTATTTTGAAGTACCTTGGTTTACCCGTAAATAACATATCCTCTGGGTATCTCAAAGGTTGACTGGGAAAGATCCATTAATGAGATAAGTCCGCCTTTTTGCTTCTCATGTTTTATTTCTTTTAATGTTGTCGTAAATTTGTATTAGAATAAAGTGATTACATACATATATGGTTCAAAATAACTTTTTAATTCCAAGGTGTACATTAATATTTTTCAGTTTTAAATAGAGTTCCACTAGTTGCATAGACAACATGAGAAATAATTTTTTAAAGTAATGTAGTTTAGGAGATATTTTGAACCATTCGAGATGGCCCTTTATATGCACTTTTTAACGTGACTGTACAAAAAAACCTCGTACTTAATTAAGAGTGATTTGCTAGTTGCCGTGTGATGCCGGCTTAGAATAGCACCACCCCATTCCTTCCCGTGGGTGTCGTAAGAGGCGACTTAGGGACTCAAAGGGTTTCACGTGTGACAACCTGTCACTACAGTGATTCACGAATAATCTGAAAGGGCCCTCAATATTTATGTAAAAACAAATATGTGTCTCTATCGAAGGACCGATAACCGGTGGAGCAGAAGAGTTCTCGAGTGGAGACCACGTACCGGCAGGCGCAGCGTAGGACGGCCCCCCACGAGATGGACAGACGATCAGTGCCTCGTTTTTTGAAACTACAGACTACAATTCTACAGGTGAAATTCTATGTACATTGCGTAGTGGGTCAAAAATCCTGGTTTTATAATGTCCCACCGGCTACTCAATGTACATCGAATTTCACTTGTAGAATTGTAGCCTGTAGTTTTGTTGCGAAGACCACTGGTCCAGTCCGCGGGGAAATGCTGGATGCAGGCCGCTTCTAATCGGACAAGGCGGAAATCTTTAGGGGAAGCCTATTTTCAGTAGTGGACATCTTATGGCTGAAATGATAATGATGATGTGTCTTTGTATGATTTGCTAGTATTTATTCTGTTGTTGCCGTGTAGCGCCGGCTTAGAATAGCACTACCCTATTTTATAATTTAATATAAATTTTGTAACGTTTAAATTAATATTATTTTGCCATAATTAAACGAATTTGTGCTCGGTCTTATTAACATTCCTTGTCATTGTTTCAGATTGCTCCTTATCTCAAACATGCTGCAGTTCTGAGTGCCTCTCAATTTTCTACTTTTCTAAGTAGTGTTTAGTTTTAACATAAACATACTAAAGCACAGTGTGGGATATGGGCTGCAATACCAGTTCTGATGCCAAACCAGCCGGCGAGGAACATAATCATCAAAGGGAACATAATGAAAACCACACTGAAAGTAGTGATGGTAAGTGTTAATTTCATTTTATTATAGATAGATAAACTCTTTATTGCTTACAACAACCACAACATTAAAACACAAAACGGTACAATATACTATAACTAAAAGTAAGCAAAGGCGGCCTTATCGCTTGTTGTTGTTGTTATTATATGGATTGATTTACTTTATTGTCATTCTCCTTGCGTTATCCCGTTTCTCTGTCGGGGACGGCTACCTAACCTATGGGAATTGCTAATTTTTTACACAGACTGACTACCACCCTGACCCCTGCTAGGCTAACCAGAATCCTAGGTTAAGTCACATTTAAATATATCTCAATTAATTTGAATTTGGTTTTCATGACGATGTTTTCCTTCACCGTAAGAGCAGTCGGTAAATGTACCTACCTACGTACATTTACAGACTGCTCACGTGAGTGGTGGGGATCGAACTTGGGTCTCACGATTGTAAGGCCAGTGTTCTAACCACTTGTCCGCCGGCGTTCTGTTTGATTTACTATATCATTGAATTAAAGTATCATAACTTCAAAAGAATTGAAATTATTTTTACATCATCATAGTGCTGAAAAAATTTGAGGTGCCGCTGAAAATTTTTGTGCGCTGCCATCTATGTGCAGACGCTTGTAACTTGTGGTATTTCAGTTTACAGCGGAGTGAAAGAAGGTTACTTTGTACTGAAATGCCCGATTTGGTACACGGCTTATATTACAGATGGCGTTATGTATTGAAGACTATGTGTGTTTGTAATCGTACCATTTTATTTAATTTGATTCTATATTTATGTAGTTTAAAATATGCATAAGCAGCTTCTGAAAAAATTTAAAGAAATTTCTTAAAGCTTTATCGTCTTAAAACTGTTCATTAATTCTTAGTTACCGTAAGGGAAATTTGGAAAACTTGCACCTAATTACTTATGAATTGATTATTATATTGGGAATATTGAATTACCTAGGTAACTACCGCAAAATTCTATGATGTTCGCATCAATATTATATTATATTATGCTGCCATAGGTGCCTTGGTTGATATTTATCACCTTATGAATTTGTTTCCAGTCTGGCTAGGACATTGGGGGCTGAACCACCCGATTGTCCGTAAGAAAGATGGTTCCGTGTTTCGGATGGCACGTAGCCGTAGGTCCCAGTGGTTGTCTATGATTACTTAGGCGGCAGTCGTTACACAACTATGTTAGAAGCCTGCTACTTGTAGAAGACGGTTGAAAAATTCTGACACTGGGGTTCACTGGGTCGTTGGATGACTCGGTGTCCCACACGAAAAGAGAGAGAGGTACCCTACCGCCGCGGCGCGGTCGCCTTTTTTTTTCTAGGGAGTACGCTGCGCCGCTTGTTACCCACTCCTGTGCCGCTGTTTCCGAGAACCGGTCCATTTGAACGTATGCAAAAGATCCTGCCGCTGCCGCCCCGCTGCCCGCAAAATTCGAGACCGAGGCCTTACAGTAGCTCAGAACCAAAATATATTTTTATTCTTAACTTTTTACGATAACTCTTCATACCTAAATACTCCTTATTAGACTTTCGTGGGCTAACAAGCTCTTATCATTTCGTCAACTTGTTATTTACGTCTTTATTTTGGTCCCTTACACTGAAAAAAACGTTTTTTCACCTGTCATAAAGGTGAGGTTTCATTCATGTTTACTGAATAAAAAACCCTATATTTCGGCGTGTCAGAATTTTTTTCGGGTTTTTCTATTTAAAACCAACCAAAAGGTCTCATTAATTTTATTTTCAACAAAAGATGACTAACGGATATTTGTTATTTTATTTCATGCCAGCTTGTTAATAGCTATGCCGTGTGAAGCCGCCTTAGAATAGCATCTCCCCATTTCCCGTGGGTGTTGTAGAAGCCGAATAAGGGATTTGAGGGTTTCATGTGTATTGCAATTCTAGGCGACAGGCTGACATCCTGTCACTATCGTGAAACACGACTTATCTTAATTTTACTGTAACCCCGCCAGGCAAGGCGTGATTTGTGTAGATATGTATGTGTTGTTAATAGCTAAAATCGGTTTTACGAAGATTAGATTCATTACATAATTTAAGTTCATTATAACTACATAAGCTTTATTTGAAACCTCAGCAATTAGTCTACTTAGTTGAAAAGATTACTGTTCGTGCTACCAAGGCCAAGGGCACGTACTCGTAGATGGGACGTACGAGACAGAATTAAGTACCTATCGTCTTACAGCATGCCGAAGGAGTAAAAAAAATAGTTCTACTTGTATACATACATATTGAATTTTTATTAAATTGAAGTAAAAAATATTATTTTGAGCCAGACATTATTGTATACATACATGACATGTACTCTTAAAAAAAATTAATAGTCCTTGTAAAGTAGTCGGGTAAAAACAAGTAACAAACGCCAAGATCAAGTTTCAAAGATGGTTTTAACCACTTAAGAGTTGGCAAGGATATAAAGAGTTAAACGTTGTATCTATTTTACACAGTAGTTCGGAAGAAATGCATTAAATTGGACTCGAATTATTTTTAAAAAGGTACGAATTCTGGAAAATGAGAAAATGTTATCCCACACAAAGTGAGCATGAATTATGTACTAAAGGAAAATTTTTTCGTGTTACAGCATTGGTGCAATAGTAAAAGTTTGTTCACCACGATGTCCTAATCAAAGTATCCAAATTAATTATATAATAAATGACTGTAAATAAATGAATTAATTTAGTAAATAAATAAATGACTGTCCCGATGGCGTAGCGGATAGTATGCCTGCCTTCTACGCCGAGGGTCGTGGGTTCGATCCCCACCGGACACAAATATTTGTTAAGTCAATTTACAAATATTTTGTGTTGAGTCTGGGTGTTTTCTATGTATTTATTAAAAAAAAAAGTATATATGTATTAGTATCAGCTATCTAGTTCCCATAGTACAAGCTTTGCTTAGTTTGGGGCTAGATGGCGCTGTGTGAATTGTCGAGGATATTTATTTATTATTTATTTATTTATTTATTTAATTCATGCAATAGGGTAAAGTCTAGCCGCTAGGTGATAGAAAGGTCGAATAAGCTACTTTTTCATACGATATATTTTTGCATTAAAATACTGAATGATGACGTCATATTACGTTATTGTAGATGCCGTTAAATCATCTACTTTTATAATATTTTTCTGTTTAGTAACTGCTGGGACATTGTATGAATAATAATAATAAGAATTTCAAACTTTGAATGTTTCAAAACACTCAAGAATGGATTCTGTAGTAAGTATTTTTGGACAATAGTTTTAAGCATTTAACTTTTGTATTTTATTAATGATCCAGTCATATCTACGTATAACACACCTCGGACACTCCCATACAGCGGGCTTGTTTTGGCAACTGGCAAATGACAGCTGCCATTTTTCCTCGTGCGTGTGTGTGTAATCGAGCTAGGGTTGACAGTACAACATTTTGTCAATACTGCGAGTTCATGACAGTTGCTTATATAATTTGACAAACGATGTGATATACATCAAATTTCGAAGTGGGTTATAAAGTCCACGAACAACCCAAGAGTTAAAATTGTGTATAATATAATTTTTACTATTTATTTACAGGCAAAAAAACCACAATAGATAAAATACTATTAAATAATTAAGTTTTGTCCAATTCTTACTATTGGTTATTCTGTGTCTATAGCGAATGCCTCCGATACACGGTGTATTAACTTGGTCGTATAGTCTGTCGTATTACCTAGATTCCGAGAGGCACCGGCACTCAGGGAACCGAGGTAACCGCAGGTGAATACTTAGCAACTATGTTATTGTGGAGTGGTCTCGCTACACGAGTGCCTGTGACCCCGGAGGGCGTGGGTGTGTAAGGTGTGTGTAGAGTGTCCTGTCTGTAGGCGCCCTAACAAGCCTTGTGCCCCACGTAAGTAGTATGGGGCCGCGGCAAGAAAAGAGGAGGGAGTAAAGTACAAGAGTATATTTACGATAACCAATCTCCCAGTACCTACGACTGCCGAAAGAGGGACGCACTCACTCACTTGTTAGCACTCACGCACAACGTATCTCGGTTTTCGTTGGCAAAGCGGGCCGCTCGACGAAGTTGTTGGAGTCCCCGTAGCTCCGCGGGCAGAACGGGCGCGACGGATGTGTTCAAGGACTTGCAGAGGCGTAGACTTCAAGACTTTGTAGTTTCTACTAGTTGTAGACTTCTTCTAGTTTTACTTAGTTATTTTACTTATTTGCTTCTTCAAAGTCAGGGAAAAACTGGCGTGTCATCAGCTTGACACGGCTTATATATGCTCGCTCGGCGCTCTTCATTTTGATAGTCTTTTTGTCAGTTTCTAGCACCTTCGTAGTCTTCATTTCGATCGTCATGTTTCTAGCTTCGAGAACCTTCGGTGTTTGTCGTCCTCTTCATGTTCGAATTTCAAAGTCTGGGACTTGTCAGTGGCCAGGTCAGTCGACTACCAGTTGATGCGCTATCCATGGAGGTTGGTTGTGATGATGAAGTGGCTTGCGTGGACAGCAAAGACGCTTCGGCAGCTCGGAGGATGCTGAGGTCTCGTTTCCTCCGGTCCAGAAGGAGAGGGAGAGTGCTAGTGCGTTATGAATTTTAGATTCAAGTACCAGGAGATCAGAAATTAGAAAGAGGTGGAATAAAGTATGATAACTTTTTAGTAAGGAACTACGCGGCTCTATAGATTAGCCGTCATAGTTGAAAGGTTGACATCATGTCAACAAAGTAAACAAACAAGAAAATTATTGGAAATATTTTGCAAAATAGTTAGAAATTAGTAAAAGGAAATGAAAATGAAAATTGAGGCATGAAAATGCTACATTTCCCCCGCGACCCCGAGAAAATTTTTGCTGTTACAAAAATTTTGAGGTTATGAGCAGATACCCTCCCTAGCATATTCATTCAGTCATCACCATTCAATCATACATCCATCATCTTCCAAAGTTCGGGGTAGGGCTCACATTCGATGGCTCCTACTCCAAGGTATGCTGCTCTCTGAGTATATCTCAGGCAATGACACAAGGCTTGTTTTAGGAGTTGTCATCCGCTCCAGCTTAAAACCTGTGGGTGGTGTTAAGGCTTATTTAACGTGTCACCTGCCGCACGATGTGTAGAGTGTAAACAAGGTTAGTTTGTGTAGAGTGTAGTAGTGTAGGCTTATTTTACGTGTCACAATCCGCACGAACATGAATGAACCTAAGCTCAAGTGGGAATAGAGAGACCCATCAGGAGTATCAACCTAGAGGACTCATTTTAGTGAGTCTAAGAGAGTGTATGAGTGTGTGTGAGTGTATGAGTGTAAGAGAGTGTATAAAAACCAAATACGCGATGTCAGATAGGTGATGAAGATTTATAAAAGGTAAAGCGTTTTAAATCAGTTGCAAAATATTTCCATCAATGCATTATAGAGGGAGAGGGCCGAAAATACTTTGAAAGAGTAAGTTTTAGAATTTTGGGAGGGAAAAGAGGGAGAGGGCCGAAAATGAGGTCGAAAAGGTCTACGCTAGAAGAAGCGTTGTTTTTGAATTTAGGGAGGGATTCTATACCGTTGGGCGCCAAACTGTCGTATTACCTAGATTCCGAGAGGCACCGGCACTCAGGGAACCGAGGTAACCGCAGGTGAATACTTAGCAACTATGTTATTGTGGAGTGGTCTCGCTACACGAGTGCCTGTGACCCCGGAGGGCGTGGGTGTGTAAGGTGTGTGTAGAGTGTCCTGTCTGTAGGCGCCCTAACAAGCCTTGTGCCCCACGTAAGTAGTATGGGGCCGCGGCAAGAAAAGAGGAGGGAGTAAAGTACAAGAGTATATTTACGATAACCAATCTCCCAGTACCTACGACTGCCGAAAGAGGGACGCACTCACTCACTTGTTAGCACTCACGCACAACGTATCTCGGTTTTCGTTGGCAAAGCGGGCCGCTCGACGAAGTTGTTGGAGTCCCCGTAGCTCCGCGGGCAGAACGGGCGCGACGGATGTGTTCAAGGACTTGCAGAGGCGTAGACTTCAAGACTTTGTAGTTTCTACTAGTTGTAGACTTCTTCTAGTTTTACTTAGTTATTTTACTTATTTGCTTCTTCAAAGTCAGGGAAAAACTGGCGTGTCATCAGCTTGACACGGCTTATATATGCTCGCTCGGCGCTCTTCATTTTGATAGTCTTTTTGTCAGTTTCTAGCACCTTCGTAGTCTTCATTTCGATCGTCATGTTTCTAGCTTCGAGAACCTTCGGTGTTTGTCGTCCTCTTCACGTTCGAATTTCAAAGTCTGGGACTTGTCAGTGGCCAGGTCAGTCGACTACCAGTTGATGCGCTATCCATGGAGGTTGGTTGTGATGATGAAGTGGCTTGCGTGGACAGCAAAGACGCTTCGGCAGCTCGGAGGATGCTGAGGTCTCGTTTCCTCCGGTCCAGAAGGAGAGGGAGAGTGCTAGTGCGTTATGAATTTTAGATTCAAGTACCAGGAGATCAGAAATTAGAAAGAGGTGGAAAAAAGTATGATAACTTTTTAGTAAGGAACTACGCGGCTCTATAGATTAGCCGTCATAGTTGAAAGGTTGACATCATGTCAACAAAGTAAACAAACAAGAAAATTATTGGAAATATTTTGCAAAATAGTTAGAAATTAGTAAAAGGAAATGAAAATGAAAATTGAGGCATGAAAATGCTACAAGTCTTAACAATAAATCTTCTCATCCGTGTAATAAGAAGTGACGAAGTGGAAAATTAAGTGCATGATACGACGGAAAAGATGCTTAATTCTGTTATTAGTTTTGATGCGATTTTTTAAATATTTAGAATGATTCAAGAAGAAGGTTTTTATGCATAATACTTGCCGAAAAATCATCTAATTCCCACGGGAAAATGCGTTACAGCGGGCGTAGCCGCTAGTTTTATACTACTCGCTTGTTTCCTGGGTCATTAAAAAAATATGACAAATGTACGCTTAAAACTATTGTCTAAAAATACTACGGACTTCATTCATCATTTTTCGAAATGTTCTAAATTTGCATTAATAAGGAGAAAAACAATATAAAAGTAAGTGTTTTGACGCCATCCAAATACTTACGGCGTAACGTCATACTTCTCGTTCTTCAAACAAAATACCGTTTTAGATCGTTTTAAAAAGTAGTTCATTTGACCTGTCAGGAAACAAGCTTATTCACATGACTAATTTTAAAAGTTATCAACAATAACTGATATTTTGGACAAGTATTGGTACTAAGGTTGGCCTAATATTGTACCTACCATTATCGACAAAATAAAAATACGGTTTGTTGAGCGAATAGCTCTCTTTTAAGAAAGGTATTTAAGGGAAAGACTTTTTACCAAAGTAAATGAGCGGCCCGCTTAAAAGCCTGTATTAAGTATTGTTTTGTGTTTTAAAATTGTTTTTAATTTAGTGTCTTATTCACCGTAGAAACGTACGAGTGCAAGGCAGCTGTTTTAATTTAGGAAGTAAATAATTAATCACATATTCAAATTATTCCTCAAAATAAAGAAAAACCTAATCATATGCTAATATTTATATACGACGTGGCGACTGTGTGACTTCAAGGCACTGTCTTGATAAAATCAGTTACTTTACTAGCTACTCTTAGTAACTACCTATTAGAACCTTTGTACAAATGTAGGACACTGCAAAATATTATAACAAAGTAGGCACCTACGATCCGAATACATATCCAGATATCGCATTCGTATGTAGGTGTCCTGATATCTACGCAGGTATTCTAATAAATATTTATTTATCCAATGCCTACCAGGTGTAAATTATCCTCCAAGGTAAAATTTCAGTACAACTTTCAGCAAGGCAACAATACCCAACGATCTATTTTTAGCCCCTGAAACCTCGAAGCCTCCCCTTAACATTTCCCGCGCAACCGCTCTCCACAGTCGCCGCGCGAACGTTGGGACCGCTTGACGTTCTTTATTTGAAATCACCGTATTTTCGGCCAGTACCGAGGCGTTCCTGTGCCTGCGCGATAATAAATTAGTGAATTTTGAATTACGAACCTGCGGACATCGCGGCGCAGACTCGGTGAGTTCCATTTTCAAATGTACCTGTCAGAATACTTTTTTAGTTTATATTTTTCTATATTTAATGGCAAAGGCATATTGATCTTGCAGCCTGTTGATTTTGTTTTTATTCTTTTTAGTTTTTCTTTTGATAATTGAATGAAGCAAAGGTCAGAGGCGAGTTAATTAGGTTAGAAGTAATTAACCGCGCGGGTTTCCCTGCGTTTATATTTGCATAGGCTACTACAGTGGGGTGTGCTGCTATTCTGGACAAGGGTCAGGAGTATTTATTGTCTTCATCTTTATTAGAAAGGTTATGCTGGAGATTTATAATGATATTTATAAAGTTTTATCGGTCACAATCACTTTATATTTTCTATATTTTTAGTACGTAATAAATAATAATAGATCTCATGGTTTTTCGCTACTTAACTAACTCAATTTCAGAATGTAATAAATCGACATAAGGCTTTTCACAAAGAACGATGGTTCGTAGGGATTTTCTATGATGAATTTATCAGGCTGTCAAATCCGCCCCAGGTAATAAAAATCGGCGAAGAGCGAGTCGGGCACGTGCACGTAGGGTTCCGTACCATCATGCTAAAAAATTACAAAAGATCACATTTGTTATACCTATGGGCTTAAAAAAATTATGCAATTCTACTTTTACTGTTATAGCAGCAACAAAATAGAATAGTTTAGAAAAACGTTTATTCCAAAAAAAAAGAGTAAGCAAACATTTACAGAGACAAAGAAATAAAGAAAACAGTATCTAGTAGTTACCATATTCTGTGAAAATTTCATCTGTCTCATTGTAACTACTAATGAGTTAAGGCCTTCAAACCAGTGTTCAAAACATAACAGACAAAGGAAAAAAAAACAAAGTTTTTTGAGTGTTTGAACCTTTTCTTTTATAAATCTTTAACTAGCGTGTGCCCGCGACTCCACCCGCGTTGAAGTCGGTTTTAAAAATCATCCCGTTGTGTCCCAGAGAAACATTTTTGCAGTATCAAACTATCCTTTGTGTTAACCCAAGTTACCATCTACGTATATATGTGTGCGAAATATCATGATAATCTGTTAGTTTTTGCGTGAAGGAGTAGCAAACAAACATAAGTTGTAGAATTTTTATTATATTGTAATTTTTTGTAGGATATGTTGCTACTCTCTAAGGCGAGGAACACACTTGACGCACGACGGAGCGCAAAAATATCGCAGCGGTCTGTCAGATCCATACTAGAAACATCACTCCCCATACTAAAACCGCACTCGACGGATGACACTACGAAAGCGCTTCGTCAACAGCGGTTGAGCGGTTTTAGTATGGGGATCGACATTTCTAGTATGGATTTGATCTGACAGACCGCTGCGATATTTTTGCGCTCCGGCGTGCGTCAAGTAAGTCTATCACAGTTTATAAGATACAGCCTGGAGACAGACAAACAGAGTCTCAGTAGTAGGGTCCTTTTTTAAGCCTACGGAACCCTAAAAACGCTGTATTTTTCCAATTTTAACAGCAATCTCACACAGGCACAGGTAACGCGGGAACAAATCGAGTAGAAACTGGGGTAAGCCTTGTAATATCAGCAGCGTCATGAGTTGAGTTCAAATTACAGTACAAGGTGCAAAAAAAATTGCTGCAAATATTTCAAGGGGCGAACCAGCCCATGAAACTAAACAACTTTCCCCAAGGAACATAGGTCGAAATATGAAAAAAAGCTGGGCCTCCCATACAAAATTACCGACCGACCAAATCAATATTCTATGAGAGCTCAATAAAAAATTTCGTATACCTATATACTTACCTATATTTCTTGGGTAAAGTTGTTCAGTTTAATGGGCTGATTCACCTCTTAAAATATTTGCAGCTAATATTTTTACACCTTACATAATTTATTAGTAAAACACTTTTTCACTAGTTCAAGTTTAAACAAATACATAAGTGGAACTAGTGAAAAAGTGTTTTACTAATAAATTAACATGGAGTTCCATCAAGAAATAAAAACATAAAGTGTAAATTACACCTTATATACTTCGACTTTACTGTTAACTTGTCAAAGTAGCTTGGATGAAAGTTGGACGCGGTCCTAGTCCACTTTGATTGGACGGTCGTCCAAGTATACTTCGAGTGTTGCCAGGATCAAAGTAGCGTCCAAAATGGCCGCCATCTATTTGTTTTAAGCATGCTTTGATGGTGTCAAACCGGCTTTATCCGTTTGCTGCCATTCACTGATCTGAAATTAGCTGTGGACTGGTTGTTGCTACAATATTGGTGGCACTCATTGAAAATCGCCATTTTGGCGCTGGCAGTCAAGGAAAGCAAATACAAAAGTACTTGGAACTAAATAATAAAGTTCCAAAGTCCCCACTGTGGCGCTGCCAGTCAGGGAAAAGAATTACTTTTGAAATGGCAACGAGAATGCATGTATTTTTTATTTGGTGCATTTTTAACTCTACCCGAAAATCATCCCGTAAATTGTTTCATTTACCAAATTTTAAAGGCTCTTAGCACGAAATTATATAGGGTGTAAAAAAATTAGCTGCAAATATTTTTAGGGATGAATAAGTCCATGAAACTATTAACAACTTTTCCCAAGGAACATAGGTAAATTTTTGGACCTCTCATACAAAATCACCGACTGTTCAAGTCAATTTGCATGGGAGGTCCATAAAATTTTCTCATATTTCGATCTATGTTCCGTGGAGAAAGTTCAGTTTCATGGGCTGATTCACCTCTTAAAATATTTGCAGCTTATATTTTTACACCTTATATAAGAGGTTAATAGCTGGTGGTTTTCGTAGGGTTTCTTTTAAAACATAAACCTCTTAAGCATTAATTGAAGTTCTCTAAAACGGCTGAAACAGCTGAAAGCGAGCTGAAACAAACAAAACTGCAGAATCACCATTTCAGTGTTAGGCGGATTTCACACTTAACGCACGACGGAGCGCTAAAATATCGCAGCGATCTGTCAGACCCATACTAGAAACGACACTCCCCATACTAGAACCGTACTCGACGGACGACTCTGCGCTAGCGCTGCGTCGACAGCGGCTGAGACATTTCTAGTATGGATCTGCCAGACCGCTGCGATGTTTTAGCGCTCCGTCGTGCGTTAAGTGTGAGATCCGCCCAGCCATTATCGGGAAGATTAGACTAACGATGTACATAATTGTGCTATTAGCCCGTCTTGGCAAAGAAATATCGCATCATTCTGTTATGGGTTTTTTTCTGAAGATTTAGCTTGATGACTGGGTCATTAATAAAATACAGAAGTTGTAACGATTAAAACTGTTGTCCAAAAATAGGTACTAGAGTACATTTTATAGCATTTTGAAATATTCAAAGTTTGAAAATGGTAGTGGTAGTGCGACTGCCTTTGACGCAGACGGCCCCGGGTTCGATTCTCGGTGGGTCACTCACAAAGTTGATATTTATCACTTTGTGAATTTGTTCCCAGTCTGGTTAGGACATTGTGGGCTGAACCACCCGATTGTCCGTAAGTAAGATGGTTCCGTGTTTCGGATAGCACGTTAAGCCGTAGGTCCCGGTTGCTGTCTATGATCACTTAGACGGCGGTCGTTACACAACCATGTCAGAAGCCTGCTACTTGTAGAAGGCGGTTGAAAAATTCTGACACTACGGTTCATCGGGTCGTTGAACGACTTGGTATCCCACACGAAAAGAAGAAAAAGTTTGAAATTAAGAAACAAAAATATTATATAAAAGTAGGGTTTTGACGTCATCCAAAATACCGCGATATGACGCAATCACTCAATATATAGATACAAATACATCATCCCTAGTGCCAGTAGGGATTGTAACCGGCCCAATGAACCCTAAAGTATCGCCGTTCGAATAGGCCATACCTGACAGCTGTCGAAACCATGTTAATAGATTATGTCATACATAAGGTCTATTTTTCTTTGTTGACACGTTCTTTAGTAAGAGTTTGACAACTGTCAAATATGGCCTATTCGAACGGCGATACTAAAGTATAAACTAAAGTGTCACAATTTTTCAACCGTTTTTTTAGCCGATTAGCCGATTACGCCGTGTGATGCCGGCTTAGAATAACATCACCCCACATCCTTCCCGCGGGTGTCGTAAGAGGCGACTAAGGGACTCGAGAGTATTGGTGTATTACAACTTTTAGGCGACAGGCTGACAACCTGTCACTATAGTAATACACATGTTTTCTGAAACAAACTTGGAAAACAATCCTCAAAAATGTCAGACGTGGCGATAGTGGCTGTATTCTTACGGCCACTATCACTCTGCCTACCCCGCAAGGGATAAAGGCGTGATATATGTATGTATGTATGTAATTTTTCAACCGTCTTCTACATCCAGGCCTCTAAATAACTCTCCAAATTTAAATAAAATTTTAAAAGTCTGAAGTTAAGTGAGTTCCATAAAAAAATCGGAATCGGGAAATTTCTTATTGTTATTCTAGTTACTGGATAGATGGCGCTGTGCCTGCTATGTTACCGCAAAAGACGTAACGTAATGTCTTTTTTTTTTTTAACTTTGACTCGGACTCATTTGGAGCGAAAGTGTCAGTGCGTACTAGACTGTCAGTCAGTGTTGCAATGTATTTTTTAGTCTTTTGGCTTTGAAATCTACACTGGAATCTAGTAGCATAGTCAGTTCAACGCCATCTATCATCTTGGAATACTAGTTGTTTTTTTTTTCTCAAAAAGAAAACCATGTTGATCGTAATCGTCCTTCGACAAAGCTTTGGAACAGTAGAAATTTTGATTTCGCATGCTCCACTCTGCGATGACTAATCCAATATTTCATATAAATGGTTCTACTACACGAATTCATATTCACATGTATCCGTGATTTGAATACATTCGATTCGAGTAACAGAAAGCGTAATACGAGTGGTTTACTCAACGTAGTCCGACGTGCTTATGTATGTTTATTCTATTGATTTTATCGTGTGATGCCGGCTTATAATAGCATCACCCCATTTTCTACCCATAGGTGTAGTAAGAGGCGACTGAGGGACTTGAGGGTTTCATGTGTATTGCAGTTTTGGGTGACATGCTGACAACCTGTCACTATAGTGATACACGACTTATCTGAAACGACCCTCAAACATTTTTCAGACGTGGCGATTACAACCGTAATTATACTGTCATTAACGCTCTGCCTACCCCGCCAGGGATATAGGCGTGGTTTATGTGTATGTATGTATGTCTACTGATTTAAAAATACGTCTCTAAAGCACTTACGCTAACACTGACTCAATTTCATTAGGAAAATGGGATTGTCTCTAGTTCAGTGTCTTTCGTGTTTCAAGTCAAAAAGTCTGGAATATAGGAAAAGTACGTGCTTTGTACTAATAGTACATTAGTACTATTATTTATCCTGTGCTAGTAGCCCGCGGTTTCACCCGCTGCTAATCGTTTTACATACATACATATATCACGCCCTTATCCCTTGCGGGCTAGGCAGAGCGTTAACTGCCGTAAAAATGCGGTCGCTATCGCCACTCTGACATTTTTGAGGGTTGTTTTCCAAGGTTGTTTCAGAAAACATGTGTATCACTATAGTGATAGGTTGTCAGCCTGTCGCCTAAAAATTGTAATACACCAACACTCTCAAGTTCCTTAGTCGCCTCTTACGACACCCGCGGGAAGGATGTGGGGTGATGTTATTCTAAGCCGGCATCACACGGCGTAATCGGCTAATCGGCTAATCCCGTGGTAATAAGGAGTTTTCCTGCGTGTGTTAACATATCAACCTACCTCTTATTTTTCCCTTCGGCTGTTTACGCAAGGAATTTAATTTAAATATTTTTTATGACCTATTTTTTCGGATATTTTTCAGTGAAAAATGCGGTGGTCAGTTTTAGGCGGATTGAACACTTGACGCACGAGCGCAAAAGTATCGCAGCGGTCTGTCTGAATCTGAGTCTGAAATATCAATCCCCATACTAAAACGGCTCAACCGCTGCCGACGCAGCGCTATCGCAGTGTCGTCCGTCGAGGGTGACATTTCTAGTATGGATTTGACAGACCGCTGCGATGTTTTAGCGCTTCGCCGTGCGTTAAGTGTGCGATCCGCCTTACGTAAGTATGTATGTGCTTAGTAGGTGCCTTACTTTACCACATACACAATATCACTTTTTAGCCATTTACTTTCGCCCAAAAAAACCCATGAACTAGGGTAGGTATGGACAAAAACCTTTGGTTTTCGAATACGTATTTTTCTTTCGTATTCAGGATTTTAAGGGAAAGTTTACTGTGTGCAAAAAGGGTCAGACATTGCCTCTGACCTTTTTACACACCCGTAACAAATGGACTACCGAAACAGTCTCTATTATATACGTATACTATCGTTGGACTATAATATACCTATTTTCTCATTGTTTTCTCAAAAATAAATATTATAACAATAAGGAATCAAAATATAAAAAAACGGCATACATAGGGGCTAGGGGCCAGGTTGACACGTCAAAAATTACTTGTTAAGCAGGGTGATAGAAAAAGTACTAACTTCCTTTCAAGGGATGAACCAGCCAATGAAACTGAACAACTTTCCCCAAGAAACATGGGTTGAAATATAAAAAAAAGTTTTATGGACCTCCCATACAAAATGTACCTAGACTAACCACTGAGTCAATTTGTATGTGAGGTCCAAAAAATGTTCCTTGGGGAAAGTTGTTCAGTTTAACCTACCGATGTTAGCGTTTTCGAGAAAGGCCGCCATTTGGTACCACCCTGTATCATATAGCTAGTTAATCGCGAACCTTTATTTCAACAAACGACATAAAACGCTGTTTTTACTATCATCGGGTCAATAAAATTCAAAATGTCAGTGAATAAAGTGACCCCTACATAAAATGGTCAATCGGTGTCAGTTGCCGACCCCCATAAAATTATGTTACAGCCCCAAGAGTATTCCATCTGGGTTGCTATTTTTTTACATTTTATTTTTGTGTCATGTATGTCAGTTAGTCTTAGCCGTGTGGTGCCAGCAGAATAGAATAGCACCACCCCAATTCTTCCCGAGCGGGTATTAAGAAGCGACCCAAGGTATAACCAGACCGAAGATCGGTCCTGGGAAAGGATAACTCCACATTAAACCCGGAACGGGGTCTCCGTCAAGCGCGAGTGACAGTGTCTATCGTACGTTAGACTCCTGCAGCCGACCTGGCTCCGCACGTATCGACTCGCCGTTCCTGTGGAGTCAGTCAGGGAGGCTAAGAGGGTAACGCCGGTCCTGGACAACCCTGCGTTTTCCATAATTGCGTCCCATAAGTGTGGTCTTGCCTCAGACACTGATTAAATCGTGTGTCACAGACGTACGAGACCAATGATGAAAAACAAAGTCGGACCTCCCATAAAAAATTACCAACCAAAAAGTTTGTCATATTTCTTGGGGAAAGTTGTTCCGTTTCATGGGCTGATTTACCCTTTAAAGTAATTGCAGCAAATTTTTTTACAACCTGTATATCCATTGTTTTACGCAAGAGGTCAGATGCGTTTCATATCAGAGTTATTGTTTCCATACGATTTGAGTGGTTTTGGGCGTAGCTACTGCGTCTGTGTTAATATTTTGTAGGTATGTATGTACACTATTGTACAGTCGGCAACGGAGATAGGTTAGCACGGGTGTTCCAAACGATTTGAAATATTTTTATTTTCAAGTAAAATACTGATTTATTTATTTATATTTATTTGTAGAAAACAAATAAATTTTAATACCAAATGATATACTTTACGAGAACTGATTTCAATAATTTTTACGTTTTTATTTGGGAAAATAATATTTTCATTCATTTGGAGAACCCCTGTACACCTTATTCCGTTGTTGGCTGCACACTATGTTAATATTTTTTTTATTCTAAACAAGAGAGATATACGTAGTTTATACGGCTAGTTTCGTTGGCAGATTTGTACGAAATACATTTAGTAACTAGTGAGTTTCTAGTTCAAGGTTCAGGTAGTTCAAGGTGAAATCGTAAAAATAGTTTTCATTTACCTATACAAGTTTCTTGAGTGTATTTTTTAAATTGATTTCTGTTCGGCTCTTCATAAAAGCCTTAAAATCGTTATTTTACGGTACCAGCACGAAGGACATAAAAGGAGGCATATGTGACCTAGTATTTAAAGAATCTGTTACTGGGCTCCCGTACTAAGTATATCATAAGGGTACAATACAAACGTAACTTTATTGATTCCCTTGAATACAAATAGTATTTTGTTTATGTAGATTGGTTTGCACGATACACAAATCATCTGAAACGACCCTCAATATTAGTTGGACGTGGCGATGGCGACCGTATTTTTGCGGCCGTTAGCGCTCTGCCTGCAAGGGATAAAGACGTGATATGTGAATGAATATATAATATCATCACCATTCTCTTTGCCTTATCCCGCTCTTTGTTGGCGTCGGCTACCTAACCTAGGGGATTTGACGTGGAACCTAGTTTTTAAACAGAGCGATTGCCATCTGACTTCTGCAACCTGAAGGCTTACCTGCCCCGACTCCTAGGCTAGTTAAATTCAAATATCATCTGAATTCAAATTAATTTGAATGTGGGTTTCATCACGATGTTTTTCCTTCAGCGTAAGAGCAGTCGGTAAATGTACGTGAGTAAAAACCCATAGGTACATGGCGGGGATCGAACTCGGGTCTCACGATTGTAAGACGCCGCCGGTGTTACAGTCCTAACCATTTGGCCACCGACGGAATATAGGACATGTTTGTGAATATTTTGTGTTTAGTTTTACGCTGCAATGCTGCAGTACTCCCAGGTGGCGTATGTTTCCTAAAACTCAAATTGGAGTTGGAAATTTCGGTTTACTTAGGCGAATCGCACACTTGACGCACGACTAAGCGCTAAAATATCGCAGCGGTCTGTCAGATCCATTCTAGAAATGTCAAACCCTTCTCCCAGTCCCAGTCTTGACGGACGACTGCGCTGCGCCTCGACAGCGGTTGAGTGGTTTTGCGATGTTTTAGCGCTCCGTCGTGCGTTACGTGTGCGATCCGCCTATATTGATGTCTTTTTCTCTCTCGTAGCATTCCGTAGCAAATTGCTACGAGACCGGCTACGAGATCCTAAGTATGCTCCTATTAGTATAATACCGTCGTTTATCAAATTATTATTACTTATTCCATTTGTTAAGCAAACAAGCGAATAATTTACGCTTCGTTCTACGTTTTGAATACAGATACACTGTTTTCAGCGTATATTTAAGCGGTACTTCACGCCTGAACAGCTTCTAACTCTTTATAAAGCTCAAGTGCGATCTTGCATGGAGTACTGCTGCCACCTTTGGGATGGCTCGGCGAAATACCAACTTGCTGCACTGGATTCGGTGGAACGCAGAGCCAAGAGATTAATAGGCGATAAAAAACTGGTGGCGACCAAGCTTCACAGCCTGGCTCACCGCCGCAAGGTTGCTTGCCTATCGGTCTTCTATAGATTGTACTTCGGAGAGTGTGCGCGTGAGCTGCACGAGCTCATACCACCGTCTCCTTTCTTCCATCGGACATCCAGACGCACGGCCGGCTATCATCCGTTCTTAGTTGAAATACCCACATTACGCACTAAGCGCTTCAAAACATCTTTCATTATGCGCACGGCTAAAGAATGGAATTCCCTGCCTGCGTCTGTATTTCCGAGTGCATATAACCTGAATCTCTTTAAGTCTAGAGTGAATAGGCATCTTCTGGGCAAGCTCGCTCCACCGTAGACCCCATCTCTGCTCTAGGGTAAGATTGGGGTCAAGAGTAAGCCCATCATAGATAAAAAAAAAAAAAAAAAAAAAAATATTTTAATTAACTTTTTGTTAGAAAGGTAATACAAACGAAACAAGTGGAAAAAAAACGCTACCGATGAGACTCGAACCCTCGTCTTCTGACTAGCCGGGTCAGACGTGTTACCCGTTAATTACACCACGATCGGCTCTATCCCAGGCCGCGAAATTGTGATCCGCTTGTTTCGTTCATATATTTTTTCCTAGTAGTGCCGTGTGATGCCGGCTTAGAATAGCATCACCCCATTTCTTTCCCGTAGGTGTCGTAGAAACCGACTAAGGGACTAGAGGGTTTCATGAGTTTTATAATTTTAGGCGACAGCCTGACAACCTGTCACTATAGTAATGCACGGCTTATCTGAAACGACCCTCAAACATTTGTCAGACGTGGCGATCATGATCGTAATATTACGGTCTTTAACGTTCTGCCTACCCCACCAGGGATAAAGGCGTGATTTGTGTGTGTGTGTGTGCAGAATTCAGCATGAAAATAATTGCGCTGTCTATGTAGAAAAGGAATCCACACACACACACACACAAATCACGCCTTGCGGGGTAGGCAGAGCGTTAACGGCCGTAAGATTACGGTCGCTATCGCCACGTCTGACATTTTTGAAGATTGTTTTCCAAGGTTGTTTCAGAAAACATGTGTATCACTATAGTGACAGGTTGTCAGCCTGTCGCCTGAAAAATTGTAATACACCAATACCCTCGAGTCCCTTAGTCGCCTCTTACGACACCCGCGGGAAGGACGTGGGGTGATGCTATTCTAAACCGGCATCACACGGCATCAAAGGAATCCTATGTCATGGAATTAGATTAGGCCAGTCATAACTTTTCTAGACATAATATTATCTGTTCTTTTTATGAACTAGGTTTATCAAGTCCTTTGGTTCAGTCATTCAAAAAAATAACATACATTTTTGTACCAAATGATCATGATGATGAATCTCCTTCTCTCTTCGGCCATGGCGACCACTCCTAATCAGATCGGCGCTGAGGCGCCCGGAGATGACCATTGTAGTCAATTTTGACAGTAAACTCCCGTGCACAGTGTGGAGACTGGTAAACACACAAAATACACACAAATCACGCCCTTATCGCTTGCGGGGTAGGCAGAGCGTTAACGATCGCAAAACCGGCCTCGTCTGATAAGAATTGAGGGCCCTTATAGATGATTCGTGTTTCACTGTAGTGACAGGTTGTCAGCCTGGTAAAAAAAGGACGGAGAAAATAAAATAAGGCCATGTCTGCTCATACAAACTGTATTTGTCACGCAAACCCATTTTTTTTCCACAAAAGTCATCTATCATACGACACACGAATGCTATTTTTGTTCTGTGGATTCTCAGCCCTCTGACATAGAAAACATAAACTTGTATTGACTTCTGTATAGGGTTTTTTATTTTGAAATTAATATTCTAGTCGCTAGATAGATAGTATTGGTATGTTACCGCAAAAGACGGAATGAAATTTTTTGTTGTTTTTTTTAAACTCGGACTCATTTGAAACGAAAGTGTCAGTGTATGCCAGACTGCCAGTAAGTGTTGCAATGTTTTTTTTTTAATCTTTTGGCTTTGGAATCTACACTGGACTCGAGTAATATAGTCAGTTCAATGCCATCTATCAAATTCTTGGAATTCTAGAATTTTTAATCTAAATAATAAAACCTCCTAGTGAGAATACTTTCATTTCAAATCTTATTTTCCATTAAAAAAAGTAAATTAAAGACAAAGCTTAGGAGTCAAAATACATCCCTTTCACGTATTTTACTGCTTTTTTTATTACTTTAGATGCTTTCATCAAAATTGGTCTAGTGTTTTCGCTTTTCACATTTGTTGACTGATAATGTCATGAACGTATTTTCCATTACGTAGATTATAGAATCTTCTTTCTTTCTTTCCGTGAGGGACAACGAGTCGTCCAACGACCCGATAGACTATTTAATCAAATCCTTTATCACTGTCAAGTAAAAGGTGTTAGGACGATTTAAGTAAAGCTGAGACTGTAGATTCTAATGGTCTGTTGGGATTTAGGCTGAATTTATGTCCTAGTTTTAAACGAAGCGATCTGGGTACCTAGGGAAAATAAAATGGCATAAAGGTAACTTTTGCAAATACCTATTTATTTTTCGGAGATTCTAGTATCGATTAAATTATTTATAGATAACTACTGGGCGCCCACGGCTCCGTCCGCGTAGAAGTCGGTTTTAATCCCATAGCATCCTACAGGAACATTTTTTCGGGATAACAAATATCCTATGTGTTAATCCAAGTTACCTTCTTTCTATGCACCAGGTTTCACGAAAATCGGTTCAGTAGTTTTTGCGTTAAGGTGTAACAAACAAACAAACAAACTAATTTTGGACCTCCCATACAAAATGTACCAGCCGACTTAGTCAGTTTGTGAGATCTAATATTTTTTTCATATTTCGACCTATGATACTTGGGGAAAGTAGTTCAGTTTCATGGGCTGGTTCATCCCTTGAAAGAAAGCTAGTACTTTTACTAACAAAGTATACCAAAAAAACCTTTTGTTAGCTCAAATAAGGTTCGCCTCAAGAACTAATCACGGAGCGAGGTTTTGTTCACGAGGTCCTCAGGTGAAGCTTTCCTGCCATTAATTAACTAAGTTCGAGTCTTGGGGAACTGGGGCAGTTGTTTTACGGTAAACACTTTAGTCACTTACAAAGAAACTACAAACTAAACTATCTATCTACCCCACACTTACCTGTGGCGCAGTGGTAGTGCGACTGCCGCAGAAGGTTTAGGGTTCGATTCGCGGTGGGTCTCTCATAAAGTTTATGTTTATCACTTTGTGATAAATATGTTTCCAGTCTGGTCAGGACATTGCAGGAATGTCCTAACCAGACTGGGAACAAATTCACAAAGTGAAAAGTATCAACTTTGTAAGTGACCCACCGAGAATCGAACCTGAAACCTTCTGCGTCAAAGGCAGTCGCACTACCACTGCGTCACATCGGTCGTCATCTGCCTGTTTGACCAGAAATCTGATCGTAAACCTGCGATTCGTACTTAGCGTGTATACAGGGTGTAAAAATATTACCTGCAAATATATTAAGGGGGGAAATTAGCCAATGAAACTGAACAACTTTCCCCAAGTAACATGGATCGAAATATGAAAAAAATTGGACCTTACGTACAAATTGGCTTGGTCGGTTGGTAATTTTGTATGGGAGGCCCAAATATTTTTTCTTTGGGGAAAGTTTTCAGTTTCATGGGCTGATTCACCTCTTAAAATATTTGCAGCAATTTTTTTACACCCTGTATAGAGGTAGAAATATTTTTTCATAACGAGATTTTTTAACGCATGCGTCTGTGAGACGCAACAAAAGGTTCGTAAAAAAATGAGTTCATCAGCCAGTGTTTGATCAGAAATCTGATTGAAAACCTGCGATTCGCACTTAGCGTGTATATTGAGCAAATATCGAGCTACCCACATTGCATGTCAATCAGATTATCCGGTCGTAAGGGGCCTTCATCAAACCTGCTTACCCTGGGCTATTTACTCTGTATACGGGTAATTTCTGTTTTACCCTACATTTCTATCCCTACCTACATTATTTAAGACAACTTTGACAAAATAGCTATTTCAGCATTGCTTTTATAGTGTAAAAGAATTCTTGACATTTTAAATTTACTTTATTGTGTTCTAAATTATTAATTATGTGTATTTTGATTATTGAAACTTGAAACTTCCTGTTTACTGTATAAATTTAATTTAATATAATAATACTCTGGTGGAAAAATGTAATTTGCAAGCTCGCATGCAAGCGAATTCATGATACTCTTATAAATTTAAGACCTAAAAAACTGTATTCTTGCAATAAATATTTGTGTATTTCTGTATTATTGAGTCGAGTATGACGAAGAAATATAAGCAAGTATAGTTTAAGCTGAGTGAATATAGTTTAAGAAATATAATTTGAGCTGGTACGAAATGTCAAGGCAAATCGACTTTTATATTTCCTAAACTATGTATGTAGGTAGGTACTCAACTAAATATGATCCAGTAACAATGTTTCGGAGGTTTCGGATAATCAATAGTTTATAACTAATTTTTGAGAGTATGAACGTGTGTAGATGAAGCAATTCTTTTTCATAGGGTACGACTATGGCGCATCGCACACTTAACGCATGGCGGACCGCTAAAATGGCAGATCCATACTAGAAATGTCATTCCCCATACTAAAACTGCTCAACCGCTGTCGACGTAGCGCTATCGCAGCGTCGTCGAGTGCGGTTTTAGTATGGGGAGTGATGTTTCTAGTATAGATCTGACAGAACGCTGCGATATATTAGCGGTTCGTCGTGCGTTAAGTGTGCGATCCACCTATGTGGAAATCTAAATATGAGGTGTCGTTAGACTTGTTCCAACAGCATGAATAATACTAGCTAAATTACATTTTCTAAATACAAAATGACGTATTTTAAACGCAAAATATAATCTTAGAAAGTTACCACAGTCGGGTTTCTGTAAGTACGCCTGTTGTATCAGCGTAGAAAAATATTGTTGGGATTTAGAAAGGTAATATTTTTGTCGTCAAAAAAGCCGCAAGATTACAAATTCCAAAACGCTGACTCCTTATAAAGTTTGAAACCTCTTACAGTATTTATAAAAGCTTTAATAAAACAAAATACCGCAGTACACAAAGAAAAGTTTATCTTTCAGAGAGTTTGGAAGGAGCCTTGCAGGATAAAGAAGTTTCTTTTCTGTCATCATTATTATTATGGAAAAGGGAGTTCCAGGCAGGCAGTGTTCCTATATCTAACGCACAACGCACCTGTCTGTCAAACAACTCAATTTTACGCGCTCCTCCTGAGTCAACGTCAGTTTTTATTATGGAGGAGAATGTCGCAGTTTTCAGTTTGACATTGTGTTGACGTTAGTTGTTGATTATAATAAAAACATGTGGCGTCACAAGCTGTCATTTATATGGTAACTGTCGTACCGCAATTTTGTCCGGTTGCATGTGCGATATATCTACCGTGTTTTTGCAACACTAATATATCAATAGCGTGACTACTGGCATGCTAGGGGTGGCAGATGGGTGACAGAGATACGGGTTCTATCCTGAAAATGAACTGGTTAAGTGAAATTAGATTGAGTAGCTAAACAGAAGGGTCAACGCATATTATGTCCAATTTATCTACTTAACCTTGATAGAACCCTCTAAACAAAAGGACAATTTCTACAATACTACTTAAAAAAAAGACGGATACGACTGACCGTCAAAAGTTAGAAACCCAGGCCCTATGTCTGCTAAATGAAAATCACTCATCAGGCATCACTCGTGATTCCTGTCCATTCTCTTATGTTACGCAGCCATGGTTTTTTTTCTACGGCCCCTTGTTCTTTTTCTAGCTACTTTTCTCATCATAAGGCGAGAAACACACCTGACGCACGACGGAGCGCTAAAACATCGCAGAGGTCTGTCAGATCCATACTAGAAATGTCAATCACCATACTTAACCCGCTCAACCGCTGTCGACGCAGCGCTATCGCAGTGTCGTCCGTCGAAAGCGGTTTTAGTATGGGTAGTGACGTTTCTAGTATGGATCTGAGAGACCACTGCGATATTTTTGCGCTCCGTCGTGCGCCAAGTGTGCGATCCGCTTCCCTTGTTCTTTTTCCCATCATAAGTTGTAGTAGATTATATCTGGTATTCCTCAGTATACGGCAATAGAAACGCGTATTTCTATTTCCTATCTACGCGCAAAGGAAATGCTAAATCAGATCGTATCGAAGCCGACTCGAGTCCTTGAAGCCTTTGCAGGGCGTCCTTGTATGGAAAGGTACAACAAAATGCTAATTGGGTCCCTGACCTTGGCTTGCGTGTCTGACGGCCGGTGGTGCTGGGAGAAGCGCCCACAAACCAAATACAAAGAACTCTAGATGCAAGCAATGTTGCATTGTTTCCTTGGTACCACCAATGTAGTCCTGATATCACAAATTCAGTTCAAGTTTTCTCTTCTCTTTCTTTTCGTATGGGACACCGAGTCGTCGAACGACCCGATAAACCCTAGTGTCAGAATTTTTCAACCACCTTCTACAAGTAGCAGGCTTTTGACATGGTTGTGTAACTACTGCCGTCTAAGTTACAATAGACAGCAACCGGGACCTACTGCTTAACGTGCCATCCGAAACACGGAACCATCTCACTTAAGGACAATCGGGTGGTTCAGCCCGCAATGTCCTAACGAGACTGAGTGATAAATATCAACTTTGTGAGTGACCCACCGAGAATCGAACCCGGAACCTTCTACGTCAAAGGTAGTCGCACTACCATTGCGCCACATCGGTCGTCAAGTTCAAGCTACTGCTCGTTGTTAGTTGGCGGTACGGCGATCTGTAATGTATCTAGGTAAAACATAAAATCGATGACAATTCTTGTTTCAAAGTACATGATATATACCTACATGAAACGGGATACCTGGAAATATCTTTTCAGTTGTGCGTCAATGGCGTATCAGTTGGATGGTCTTAGTCATTTCGTATTCCGCTAACAGTTTGAAGTATATAATGTTGCCGTGGTTGATAGAATGACAGTCGAGTGTCGCAGACATTCTTCTTCTCATATTTAAGAGCTCATTGCTCTCGTCGGTGGAGCAACCGCCAGATGTTTCTATCCTCCGCCTTCTCCTTGACCTCCCTATACGTCATCGCCGTTATTCTTTCCTTCACTTGATCTAAGTAACTTCTTCTTGGCCTGCCTTCCCCTCTCTTTCCTCAATAATTGTTTTGAATAGCTGGTCATGTCGTATCAGGTGTCGCAGACATCACGACGGCTAAAAAAAAGAGAGTGGGGGTCTAGTGTGATTCAGAATTACCCCTGTGGATAGTAAAAAATGGGTCGCTACGATTCGCGTGCATATTTCAGTCGCTCATTAAAATATTTATACGAATGTTACGTGGCCAGTTCCGCCATTTTCGTGCGAAACATTTTACGAGGAATTTGTTTTATGAGAACCTTTTATATCTTGATGACATGGTATTAAATTGGTAATGATGTACGGCTTCTCTCCAATGCTTGAATTGCGGGTTTTCTGGTTAAAATATGTTGATTGCTAATGAAATTCTGAATGAATATAAATGTAACGGTTTTTTAGGGTTGTTTTCAGGGCTTGTTTACCGGTTAAGTTTTGAAACCGGTTTCATCATAAGTATATAAAGAGCGTTCCGTTACGGTTTCGCGCTACCGTAAAGTGGTTTTTTTCATAAAGGTAAATTTAATACCCGTGACGTAAACCCCTTTTATTTAGGTTTTTGAATCGCTTACTCTTTAAATATGATCTAAGTAATTTCTAGCAGAAAACCCGGTAAAATCCAGTTAAAACCGGTAGTACAAGTTCTTTTGGCAAGCTAAAAATAGTCAAACAGAACTTAAAATCTCTTTTTTTTTTATTACAATCATGCCATCTAGCGTCAAAGTAAGCAAAGCATATTTGTGAAAATGATTAGATTATTATTTTACAATAAAACATTCATAAGTGATTAGTGGTGAATTGAACCCATGACTGACACTTGGAGAAGCAGGTAGGTTCCCACTACGTAATCAGGCCAGTTTGGAATAATTAGGAGCAAGAAAATAAGGTTTGCAATCATCGAGGTAATATGTACTAGCGTACTAGAGGAGGCACCGCAACTTCAATTTTTGTAACACGCGTTAGAGTCTATGCGCCCTAACTCGCTTAGTTTGAGCCCACCGCTTGCCGCGACGTCACGTGTCAGTGCTAGTTTCAAAATGCCTGCTTGTGTGCTAAGATACTGCTCAAACAATTCGAGAACCACAAGCAAAGCCCAAGGAGTAACATTTCACATGTAAGTTATCTAATTTTATCAGTAAACCATGCATCGGAATATTATTTTCATAATTTTGTAAAAAATCACCGCGCGCTCGGAAGCGGCGGCCATATTTCGGCGAAAATCATAGATTAACAACATTACAGTATGTACAGACGTGACACTTCAGATGAGTCATTTTAATAAAAAACAGTCAATTTGCTAGGAAATGTTATTATAGTATAGTATTGTAAATATTTATACTTTTAACTGACTACGCAAAGTGCAAATGAGGTTCAACTTCATAAATATTTCCGTTCTTGCTGTTTATTTTTATTTGAACTTGTTTAAAGGTTTCCGCATCCGGGCCATGATAAAAGAGAGGCGTGGATGAAATTTGTACAGAAAGATTGCAGCGAAGAAACGTTGTTGCCATTAAATTATTCACGGATCACTACACAAAACGACAAAACTTACAAAACTTGTTTTATTTAGAGGAAATTAAAATATAATATTAGATAATCTACTCTTTTTATTATATTCCCGATCATTAGTTCCTACTGAAAGTGTCAAGTAGACGTAATGCACAATTTGTCGCATCTGCGCGCATTACTCGTTATCTATGACTTGCCCCACCGCTCCCGCGTGTCCCGCGCGGGCCCCGCCGCAAGGTCGCGCGCAATGCTTTCATTGGGAATAGCTACTCCAGTACGCTAGCACATATTACCTTGATGTTTGCAATAGTAATGTAAGTAAGAACCTACTTATAAAAAGCCTACTTAGGTATCAGCGGAATGGAAGTCTTCTTTGTGAGAATAAAAAAAACTAGTATTCCAAGAACCCGATAGATGGCGTTGAACTGACTATGTTACTAGATTCCAGTGTAGATTCCAAAGCCAAAAGATAAAAAGAAGACATTGGAACACTGACTGACAGTCTGGCATGCACTGACACTTTCGTTCCAAATGAGTCCGAGTCCAATATATAAAAAAAACAATAAATAAATATTACGTTTCATTCTTTGCGGTAACATAACAAGCACAGCGCCATCTATCCAGCGACTAGAATAATAATAAAAAAAATAAAAGAAAAGTCCCTATTATTTTGACCATAAAAGAAATAGATAAATAACAAAGAAAATAATCACTTTATCACAAAATCAAATCACTTTGAAAAATATATCATACTAATAAATCACAAAGTATAGTACTAATAGTATGTACGTACGTACGTAGGCAATATCGGAAAATGAAAATAAGTTACCTACCATAATAAGTTCGTGGAAACCTCAATCGATGAGTTCGCTGCCGGCGTAGTAACAATGTTTTAAGTATGTAAAACACGCTATATGAAGTTCAAAATGGAAAATGAAATAGAAATGAATCATCATCAAATGAATACTGGGTGTAAAAATATATTGCAAATATTTAAAGGGGTGAACCAGCCCATGAAACTGAACAACTTTCCCCAAGGAACATAGGTTGAAATATGAAAAAAAATTTGGACCTCTCATACAAAATTACCGACCAATCAAGTCAACTTGTATGGGAGGTCCAAAAAATTTTGTCATATTTCGACCTATGTTTCTTGGGTTAAGTTGTTTAGTTTCATGAGCTGATTCACCCATTAATATATTTGCGGCTAATATTTTAACACCTTTTATGAAGTTCAATACGTTATACAATATTTAAAATGTAACCATCATAATAGAAAATGAAATAGAAATCAATATAAAAAGCTGAAGTATCTATGGTTGGTCCTAATAAAATGGCCATCGACTCGGGACAATTTGTAGCTTAGGTGCGTCGCTAACTTAACGCACAACGGACCGCTAAAATATCGCGTAGCGGTCTGTCAAATCCGTACTAGAAATGTCAATCCCCATACTAACCGCACAACCGCTGTTAGGAAAAAACGCGAGCGCTGCGACGTCCGTCGAGTGCAGTTTTAGTATGGGGAGTGACGTTTTTAGTATGTATCTGACAGATAGCTGCGACGTTTTAGCGCTCCGTCGTGCGCTAAGTGTGTGATCCGCCTACGTATAGCTTGTAGCTTAGTTGTTTACTTTGATTGAGCCCGTGTCAGTAGCGCGAGGTCGTAATCGAACCTACTACTATAATATATGCTGACACGAGTAACTGTACTAAGTATTTACACCTACATAGAAAATGCCTTACAGCATAGTGAAAGGTAAAGAGGAACGTGAGTCCTTGTTCATGTTTCAAATTAGTTGGAGACAAAAATACATACAAATCACTTTCCTTCCCTAGGGAAAAATTATTATTTGGCAAAGTTACGTCAAAATGTACTAATTATATATTAACTTTTTATTAAAGCGTTAAAGGAAAACAAGCGAGCGTTGCTTTGTCCGTCGAGTGTAGGTTTAGTATGGGGAGTGACGTTTCTAGTATAGATCTGACATACCGCTGCGATATTTTAGCGCTCCGTCGTGCGTTAAGTGCGCGATCCGCCAAAGTAGACGATCAGTTCGCGGATCTCTCGCAAATAAATAATAAAAAAAATATCTCTTTATTACAGGTGTAAAAAAAATTGCTGCAAATATTTTTAGGGGTGAATCAACCCATGAAATTGAACAGCTTTCCCCAGGAAACATAGGTCGAAATCTGAAAACCATTTTTGGACCTCCCATACAGTTGACTCGCTCGGATGCTATATTTTGTATGGGAGGTCCAATTATTTATATTTCGACCTATGTTTCTTGGGGAAACTTGTTCAGTTTCATGGACTGGTTCACCCCTTAAAATATTTGCAATTAATATTTTTACACCTTATACAGGGTGTAAGAGACGGTGTAATGAAAACTTTGCAGGCGTGATCAGACCATGAAACTGAGCAACTTTTTCTATGGCGGCTATGTTGGGAAACGAGAATTTTGTAAAGAAGGTCAAAAAAAATTCACGTTTACCAACATAGCCGCCATAAAAAAAATTGCTCAGTTTCATGGTTTGAGCACGCCTGCAAAGTTTTCGTTACACCGTCTCTTACACCCTGTATAGTTCTTTAAGCAAAAACCCAATTCTCAGTTCCGCACAGGTACATAAGCCCGATGTGGCGTAGTATCGATTGCCCTAAAACAGGTCGTTGAAAAGCGAATCTAATTCCGTCGAGGCAATTACTGGGTTTTTAAGGGCCTATTGTACCGTGAACGTACAACGATCAAATATTAAACACTCGGTCGATAGCTACGTCCACTGGATCAACAAGACGCACGTTTGATTGAACTAAATAAATACAGAGGTAGCTTCGATAATAACTTATCTTAATAAATAATAAAAAATAAATAATAATATCTTGATTGTGATGAGACCTGTCGTCATGTATGGATCTGAGTGCAGGCCCACTAAAGTAACGGATGAAAAACGATTGCATGCAGCTGAGATGAGAATGTTGAGATGGATGTGTGGTGTGACCAGGATGAATGCAGGATGAATAAGATAAGGAATGAGTATATAAGAGGAAGTTTGAAAGTTGCTCCAGTGACAGATAAGATGAGAGGGAACCGTCTTTCTTGGTATGGGCATGTTATGAGGAGGGATGAGGAGCATTTGCTGAAGAAAGTAATGGCCATGAATGTGGATGGATGCAGGAGGAGAGGACGGCCCAAAAAGGTTTGGATGGATTTGTGATAAAGATGACATGAACAAAAAGAGCATAAATGACGATTTGACTGCTGATAAAGATGAATGGAAGAAGAAGACATGTTGCGCCGACCCCAAATGAATTGGGATAAGGGCAGGCAGATGATGATGATGATATTGATACTTTTTCATCCCACTGCTGGGCAAAAGCCTCTTTCTTCTCCTTCCATCTAGTTCGTGGGCTTCAATAAATTTTAGTATAGGGATTTACATTTGTAGTATGGATCTGACAAACCGCTGCGATATTTTAGCGGTCCGTCGTGCGTTAAGTGTGCGATCCACCTTTCCCTTGTTGGCATAATCTTTTAGTATGGAGTTGACAGCTGTCAATCATAATTGACCGGGGTGTAGTAGTTTATTGTTAATAGCCAGTTTAAAACTAATTTAATTATGTTTCAGTTTCCCTACTCATAAAGTACATAAGTAACTACACATTCACGTTTTACATTCAATATACCAAAATCCGTGTGATGCCTGCTTAGAATAGCATCACCCCATTTCTTTCCCGTGGGCGCCGTAGAAACCGACTAAGGGACTAGAGGGTTTTATGTGTATTGCAATTTTAGGCGACAGGCTGACAAGCTGTCACTATAGTAATGCACGGCTTATCTGAAATGACCCTCAAATATTTGTCAGATGTGGCGATAGCGACAGTAATATTACAGTCGTTAGCGCTCTGCCTACCCCGCCAGGGATATAGGCGTGATTTGTGTGTATGTATACCAAAATAGCGAACTAAATCTTGTAAATACGAGTATTAACACTACTGATTATGTATCTTATCAGCCTAATTCAATTCGTGATGTGCTTTCACAAGCTTGTGGGTGGTTTGAATAGGATTAATTGATATAATCAGACGTACTAATACACCTTAAGGTGAGTAGCACACTTGACGCACGACGACGGAGCGCAAAAATATCGCAGCGGTCTGTCAGCCCCCTACTAAAACCGCTCAACTGCGTCGTCCGTCAAGTGCGGTTTTAGTATGGAGAGTGATAGTTCTGGTATAGATCTGACAGACAGCTGCGATATTTTAGTGGTCCGTCGTGCGTTAAGCGTGCGATCCGCCTTCCTACACTAAAAATAACCAAAAATGATTAAATACTTTCTTCCACACTTTCCAAGAAATTGAACACAATAGGATGTTTTTCGCAAATGCTTCGATAAATTTAAAGTCTGCCAGTCATGCTCCCGATTAAGCAAATTGTATGGAACGCAGGTGCAAAGAAAAGGATATAGGAGCGCCTTATTTCTTTGAGAGACTTACTAAATATGATGGAGAGGTCAGTTGGCAGTCGCTCTATGTAAAATCTTGGTTCCACGTCAAATCCCCTAGATTAGATAGCCGACCGGGGTCCCATATCCCATTCTTTGTCCCGACAAAGAATGGGATAAGGAAAGGAGCATAATGTTGATGGCTCGAAAAGCCGGGTGTCACACGAAAATAGCCTTTAGTACTGGCGCGAACCACACTAATAATTGTATTTTTTCTTTCGCAATACTCGCTCCACTAACCCATTCACAAAGTAGTCTTTTCAAGAATAGATGTATGCATATAAAATCCAGAATTTATTTTTGATTTTTTTAAATTTCTAAATTCATTGTTTTTTGTTTTTTTTTTCGAAACGCTCGCTCCAATAACCGCTTTCAAGTGCAGTGTCACGTTAACACGTTCCAGCGGTAATAGTTCATAGTTTCCTGTAAGATTAAAACTTGACGATTAATTCCCCGATAGTGGGGGGTTTTGTTCTGCGATTAATAAGGGTGGGGGGGGGAGTAACGGAGGCGATTAATTTGGGCCTACGAGTGCCTACTTGGACGTGAATGTCGCTAAAATAGTGGTGTAAGAACTAGATAGATCTTTTTAGGGTTTTGTGCTATTAGGAACTGAAGCTTCGCCGTCTGTCCGTCGGGCTGCCCGTTTTCATTCAAAAATATAGGATGTAAAAAATCTACTCGTACTGCAAATATTTTAAGGTGAGGAAAGAGTCTATAATCCTCAACAACTTTCCCCAGGTAACATAAATCGAAATATTTTGGACCTCACATACAAATTGGTCGACCAAGTCTATTGGTGTGGGGCGCCAAATTTCCTTTTCATATTTCGACCTATGTAATATATTTATTTGTTATTAAATGCTCTGCCTACTCATCCGCATCTATCCGCAAGGGATAAAGGCGTGATGTATGTATTATTGTAGTTAATAATTCATACAGTCTCGAACTGCCAAAAGTAAAAGTACATGTACAGTAAATCTAATACCTCCAGTAACTTTGGCTGTCAGACTTGGAACGATCCTAACTCGTGAAAGAAAGATGGATGAGTCTCGTCTCAGGCGGAAATTAGATACAGAAGGTAGAAAAAGCGAATACCGCGAAATGCAAAGGCCCATTTTTTAGCATTGAGGACCGATGTGGCGCAGTGGTAGTGCGACTGCCTCTGACGCAGAAGGTTCCGGGTTCGACTCTCGGTAGGTCACTTACAAGTATTGGGGCTCTTCAGAAGTAAAACTCACTTTTAAGATTTCACAATAATTAATTTATTCTTATTTTCACTTAATCCGACATTGAGTATTTTTGCACGTCTTCACTATCGAACTGCTTTGAGCAGACTGCCCGAACTCCCAGCCCGAACCCTCGACGGCACCCCTTCCCAGTGCCCCTTCCCCACAACACAAGTGGGAAGAGTACCGTCAAAGCCGTTTGGCTACTGTACTCATAGAACCATCCGTACTCATGACCACAAGACGACTGTACTCATGACCAAGTAATATTCAATGTTATATATTTAATGTAAATATTTTATGTTCAGTGAAAAACTGATATTAATTGTATTTAAAACTAATTGTGGCTAACACAAGGTTGATATTTTGTGCTCAGTCTGGTTAGGACATTGCGGGCTGAACCACCCTATTGTCCGTAAGTAAGATGGTTCCGTGTTTCACGGATGGCACGTTAAGCTGCAGGTCCCAATTGCTGTCTATGATTACTTAGACGGCGGTCGTTACACAACCATGTCAGAAGCCTGCTACTTTGTGGCAGGCGGTTGTAAAATTCTGACACTAGGGTTCATCGGGTCGTTGGACGACTCGGTGTCCCACACGAAAACAGAGAAAATAGCGTTGAAAATTGTTTTCGTTGCTGAACTTTAATTATTGTATTGGCAGGTTGAAAAATCCTGACACTCTTCTTCAAAGAATCGATGACAGTTACAACCTTTCTGACCAATATTTGGCAACTGAAATGCTCTTGGGCCTTGCCTTTTGTAGATCCTGAGGCGGATCGCACACTTAACGCACGACGGAGCGCTAAAATATCACCGCGTCTGTCGGATCCATACTACAAATGTCAATCCCCATACTAAAACCGTTCAACCGCTGTTGACGCACCGTTATCCCAGTGTCATCCGTCGAGTGCGGTTTTAGTATAAGGAGCGACGTTTCTAGTATGGAACTGACAGACCGCTACGATATTTTAGTGCTCCGTCGTGCGTCCAGTTTGCGATTCGCCGTAAGATCTTGAATTTGATATAATATCTGATATCAACTTCAAATATGGCCTTCACATACCGCGCGTCCTTTAAAAGTCAAACTTGATATTTCCAGTAGATTATAATTTATTCATAAAGTTCAGACAATAAAAGTTAGGTAGCTACACGTATTTAGCCTATATCACAGAGGCAAATATTTTTATTTTAACCTAGAACCTGAGACATGATAAGTATGTAGGTGTCTTAACTTTTATTACAAAGTTAAAAAAAAGAATGGAAAAAATACGGCACCGATGGGATTTGAACCCACGTCTTTTCACTTGCCGGGTCAAACATGTTAACCGTTACACCACGGTTGGCTCGACCCTAGGTGGCGTAATTGTGATGTGTATGTAGGTACCTACGGCTTACTACAGACTCATAGTAAATAGGATAGTAAAGGTTCCCGATTTAATATTATGACTAGGTATAATAATAAATAAAATATTATATCTTATATTGTGCCGTGTGATGCCGGCTTAGAATCACCCCATTTCTTTCCCGTGGATGTCGTAGAAACCGACTAAGGGACTCGAGGGTTCCATGTGTATTCCAGGCTGACAAGCTTATCTGAAACGTTTGTCAGACGTGGCGATAGCGATCGTAATTTTACGGTTGTCGACGCTCTACCTACCCCGCCAGGGATATAGGCGTGATACGTGTGTATGTGTATGTATATCCCCACAATGAAAAGAATTTAACCAGTCACTAATTAATTTATATTTTTTGTATATGCATATACATATGCATCATAATAATAATATCACAAAAACCCTATTTTCTCGGGTTATCAGAAACTTGAGAAAACGCAGATTCAACCACAAAAAAAAACTGTTCGTTTTCCATAAAATAATCCAATTCTTATAATACCTACATAAATACAGCACGCAATAAAACCCTCAAACATCTAAATTGTAACCCCACCTTCTATCTCATTATTTCGGTATTCTAAAACCGGTACGATCCGGTTATTCTGCGAAAAGCGTGTTCCGAACAAAGCCACTGTGGATGCTTCACAGTAACAGAAAGCAGCAGTAAGTAGAGTCTGTGCAGAAAGAGAATAAGTATGGTATTTGTGGGCTCTCCGTGTGTGATTTGTGTATTGAAAAATATTATTGACGCGTCTTTAAGCATTATGAGAAACATTATTCTTATTAAGGTCAAAATTCAAATTTGTAAAATATGTAATATACTACTTCTATTTTACAGTCATAAAAAGTCTTGCCTCAGACACTGATAAAATTGTCTGACGTACGAGGCAAATGATGATGATGATGACTTCTACAGCCACAGCATTCCACTGCTGGACATGGTCCTCCTTCAAATAAAGGGGTATTGCCATACTCCCCACGCTTGGCAGGCGGATTGGCGAGCGCAGTACAAGATATTGTAGATTCTGTCTTACGACACCCACGGGTAGACATGGGATGAATTCATTCTTCTTCTTTTCGTGTGGGACACCGAATCGCCCAACGACCCGATGAACCCTAGTGTCAGAATTTTTCAACCGCCTTCTACAAGTAGCAGGCTTCTGACATGGTTGTGTAACGACCGCCGTCTAATTATAGACAGCAACCGGGACCTACGGCTTAACGTGCCATCCGAAACACGGAACCATCTTACTTACGGACAATCGGGTGGTTCAGCCCGCAATGTCCTAACCAGACTGGGAACAAATTCACAAAGAGATAAATATCAACTTTGTGAGTGACCCACCGAGAATCGAACTCGGGACCTTCTGCGTCAAAGGCAGTCGCGCTACCACTGCGCCACATCGGTCGTCAATTCATTCTAAGGTGGCACCACACGGCAAAATATGAAATATACTCTTTTTTAAAATAACTCTTATATTAATACTTTTTATACCGAGCCTTAATTTTTTTTGAGTTGTTAGAGTAGTTTGCCAGCCTGTTAGAAGCAAGGGCCTTTCTCCACTTATCCGGCATCCGATCAGATTTAGAAATTATTACACTACCATACATGCTTCTCCACTCTTCCGGCATCCGGCATTTATCGATCCGGGAATTTTTCAAACCGAAATTTGGATTCTGACGGTCCGAAGTGACAGACGTACAAAAAGTATGCATATAAAAGGTCATCTTTGAACTCTACCCTGACGTCATTCTAGTGTCCATCTTTTACCGGATAGGTGGAAAAGCGTCACCCGGCATTCGAATATTGTCGGAAGGCTACTACCGACATCCGTCAGCCGGACCGTATAAGTGGAGATACGCTGTCAGTCTATTTTTATAATATTTACGTACTGTCTTGTTCTTTTACTATGAGTATAAGTTGCCCGATCCTCTGACGTCATAGCCCACCTGATCCCCCCACCCCCTTTAAAGTCCTTGGGTTTTATAGCGATGAATGATGTGTTTGCGGGGTTCCTCCCATTGTTGCGATATAAAGCTTTGTGCCTGAAAATATTGCCAGTCTATCGTGTGATTAATCATGTTAGACGGTACTTTAGTTATTGTGGCGGATCGCACACTTGACGCACGACGGAACGCTAAAATATCGCAGCGGTCTGTCAGATCCATAGTAGAAACGTTACTCGCCATACTAAAACCGCACTCGATGGACGATACTGCGATAGCGCTGCGTCGACAGCGGTTGAGCGGTTTTAGTATGGGAACTGACATTTATAGTATGGATCTGACAGACCGATGTTTTAGCGCTCGGTCGTGCGTCAAGTGTGCGACCCGCGTTACTGTTGGATTTTCAACGGTTTTTCGAAAATTAAGGATAAATTTTTTTTCGTTTAGGAATTGTTCTGTCTAATAGTACCCGCCCCTTTTTATAATTTTCCTACCAGATGGCGTTGCGTTAAGTTGGAATTTTTATATTTGAATCGAGACTCAACTATATGAAATATGTTTACTCGAAAAAAAAAGCTTTTTCAGTTTAGCTCAGCGCCATCTATAAACTCTTGAACACTGGGTACAAAATTCACAAAAAAATAACACATTGGATAGTGAGTGGTAATAACTACGAAAGAGATTACTTAGGTAGTACTTTGGTATAGTATACATACATATATCACGCCTTTATCCCTTGCAGGGTAGGCAGGGAATACGGTCGCTGTCGCCACGCCTGACATTTTTGAGGATTGTTTTCCAAGGTTGTTTCAGAAAACATGTGTATCACTATAGTGACAGGTTGTCAGCCTATATAGTATAGTATAGTTAGTTGCATGGTATAGTATAGTTTAGGAAATATAACTTGAGCCGATTCGACTATAAAACCTCAGGTTAATCGGCTCAAATTATATTGCGAAAGGAGAATGCCCATACATGGGCTAACCATGTGTCTTGCGTAACAAAACAAATGAATGCAATATATAATATCACCAATTCCAATGAAAAATAGCAACGTTAATTGTTGCACAAAACCCGGAAAATTAATAAAAATAAAATTTAAAATCTACGTTTACCTATTTTAACAAAAAAAAATACTGAGGCGTAAAGCTTTTCTACACTGCTTACTAGTAACGTATTTAGAACTAAATACACTAAAGAGCGCCAAACGTCAGCACTTTTGTCTCTTTCGATGCTCAACTTTGACACTCAATAACTCCAGAACTAGTATATTGCATAAAAATTCCCTATGCTAAAATGATAAGCAATACTTAATCTCTATTATTATATAACTTTGGCTTTGATGCGATTCCTGCAAGTGAGACGCAAGACTGATGAAAAACAGGACGAGCAAACAAAGTTGTCATGATTCTTTTGTGGTATAACATTCCCGAAGGATTATAGGTCGGATGAAATGTACACTTTCTGTTCAAAATAATTTTGTACCCTAATATTCAGTTTAATGAATGCCTTGACCTCCTTTCAGTTTGTTGTATCCGGTTATATCCTATTGGGCGGATCGCACACTTAACGCACGACGGAGCGATAAAATATCGCAGTGGTCTGTCAGATCCACACTAGAAACGTCACTCCCCATACTACTGCACTTATGAGCGGTTGAGCGATTTTAAAATGGGGTTTTTGACATTCCTAGTATCGATGTGACTAACCGCTGCGATATTTTAGCGGTCCGTCGTGCGTTAAGTATACGATTCGCCGTGTAAAAAATGAGGTTTCCGCCAGTTCATGAAACTGTACCTATCTACCAATTGCCCGAGCAAGAAGAAATTCTTTTTTGGGCAATTGCCCAAAAAAGGAAAAAAGGCATTCTCTAGCACTGTACTCGCCGATCCGTCAGTCATGCAAACAAATCCAGTTCTTTTGATAGCCTTATTTAGTATTGATTTATTTCAAGGTACATATACCTGTGTATGTATGTATACTGTAAGTACTATATTTTACTGGCCCGATGACCTGTCGACATTTCGATATCGGCGGTCGATAGAAGGTAGTTTATAGTAACACGTTGATAGAGCATACTACCTGATGGGTAGCTTAGGCGGATCGCACACTTAACGCGCGACGGACTGCTAAAACATCGCAGCGGTCTGTCAGATCCATACTAGAAACGTCACTGCCCATACTAAAACCGCGCTCGACGGACGACGCTGTGATAGTGTGTCAACGAGCGGTTGAGCGGTTTTAGTATGGGGAATGCCATTTCTAGTATAGATCTGACAGACCGCTGCGATGTTTTATCGCTCTGTCGTGCATTAAGTGTGCGATCCGCCTTACTCGCTTACATTGAATTCGCTCGATGTCTGGCTCATTAATAAAATACAAAAGTTCATATTATAATGTCGTGTATAGTCTGTAAGTTTAGGTACTTATCTTTTTGTAAACAAACTTTGTATGAAACTGACAGTTCAGAAGTGTCACTTTCGTACAAATTTTGTTTACAAAAAGATAAGTAAGTACCTAAACTTACATACTATATACATGCAGAAGCCTTGTCAATAGCCTATGTTGCCTTATGTTGATGACTTCATGCCTTTAATCTGGTGATCTATCTATGGTAAACTCCACTATCTATATGGAATCGCCATATTGTTAGTAATTATATTGACTGACATAGCGCTCCAAGGGCATAGGTTAGGTCAGCCATACATATATCACACCTTTATCCCTTGCGGGATAGGCAGAGCGTTAACAGCCGTAAGAATACGGTCGCGACAGCCAAGTCTGTCATTATTGAGGATTGTTTTCCAAGGTTGTTTCAGAAAACATATGTATCACTATAGTGACAGGTTGTCAGCCTGTCGCCTAATAATTGTAATACACCAATACTCTCGAGTCCCTTAGCCTCTTACGACACCCGCGGGAAAGATGTGGGGTGATGCTATTCTAAGCCAGCATCACAGGTCAGCCATATTGGATATATTTTATGTACTCACTACTATCGTGCAGTCCGTAAATAAAAGTTCAAATAATAAAGCACTTTTTTTTATGAAGCTCTTGTAATAAATAATACGAGACGAGCCATCTTAAATGAAAATAATCTTATATTGAGAATACAGAGATCGATCGATTTTTAATACGATATTTTGTATGAAAATACGAATAGATGACGTCATGTCTCTATATTTCGATAGCGCCAAAACACTTACTGAACGTAATTATACGAGTTTTAAAACGTTTACAAGTTTTTTCAATTTTCCTAATTCTCATTGTTTGCACATTATTATCTGTAGACTAACAAATTATTATAAAAACTGCAACATTGCCAGATTTTTAGTAACACCTGCTTATCCTAATAATATCCATTAAGTTATTAACTCCTCGCAACTTACTCTGAATAAAGCAAGTAACTTGCAGTTGGCAACACAGTTCCGACTTTGTAAACCACTTACAGAGTTGCCAAGTCAAATAAAACTGCGGATTATGACAAAAGGGAACCCGGTGCGGCGCAACAGAGCTCAACTCAACTCGAATTCTGGTTACGTTTCGAGGTTTATTTATCTTTGGAATAAAAAGAAACAATTTAGATAAGTTCAAATAATTTTGTGGTGTATAGTAGGTATTATGTGATGAATTATGGTACTGATACGTGGCCCCCAACTGTTGGCCTCCTACACAAGCTCAAAGTCACTCAACGAGCGACTGCTGCTCGGAACTTCTTTGCGCGATCGAATCAGAAATTAGGAAATCCGTAGAAGAACGAATGTAACCGACATAGCGGTCAGGATAAGAAAGTTGAAATGGCAATGGGCAGGCCACATAGCTCGACGAAACGATTACCGATGGGCAAGAAAGGTTCTCTTCTGGCGGCCACGGGTCGGAAGACGTAGTGTTGGCCGGCCTCCCACAAGGTGGACAGATGATCTGGTGAAGATCGCTAGACGCCAGTGGATGCAAGTTGCGCGGGATCGTTTACTCTGGAAATCGGTAGGGGAGGCCTATGTTCACCAATGGATGTCTTCCGGCTGAAATGAATGAATGAAAAAATTGTATTAGGTGTAAAAGAAAAACTTACGAAAATATTACTGGCTTCCCACTAGTTCCCACCTACAAACCAAGTACTACGAAAAAGATCCAACGTACGTAATCAATGTAGTCCTGACGTCACAGATTCTAGTCAGGTCATCAATTTGTAACTGTTTACAGTTTTTTTTGTGCTTGATGCTACATAGATAGCAGACAGTATGAGACACATTTTGTAAAACGTTCGTTTTCGTTTCATGCGAAAATCTGCCACTTATTGTACTGAAATGTTCTACTTTACATCGATTTCCTCATACCCTAATGAATTCCCACACACCCTTGACTATAAAAACATCGAGTAGTCGAAAATTGAAAAACGCGTGGTTAGACCAGTCGTTGCGGACTTCCGTGTACGGAACCTACCCATGTAATTACGACGTTTCAGAAATAGAGCCCCTTTTCTGCATATACAAATAAAATGCTAAATTACCATAGTTATTTCGTATTCCACTCTCATAACACAAAAACACAAGGGATACAAAATTGTTGTCTCGTGCAATTTCCTAAACTTCTTTCATTAATTTTCTGAATTATTAACTTCACTCTGCAAAGTTACCTCTGTAAAAAGATCCTTTGTAAAAGAAATACGTTTTACAAAGCTTTTACAGATCTTGTTTATCTTTGAAATAATTTTATGATATTAAAACCCGATGGCGGGTTATTTTAACGTTTTAACCTTTTTCAAAGAAAAAAATGATGTATCTAGTGTCAGCTGGCAGTCGTTTTGTGTAAAAATTGGGCTCCACGTCAAATCTCCTAGAAGTGGTAGCCGACCCCAACAGAGAACGGGATAAGACAAAGAGTTCCACTAATCGGCTCCAAACTAACTAAACTAATCATCAATGTCTATAAATATTCAAAAACAATTTTGTCTTTGAAATCAAGATTCATCTCCCAAATCGTACGCTTTACAACTTTTTATCAAATGACCCTTTTGACACACAATGACACACACACACACACACACGCACACACACACACACACACACACACACACACACAAATCACGCCTTTATCCCTAACGGGGTAGGCAGAACATTAGTCGTATTGCGATAGGCCGCGAAATCGTGATTATTTTTGGTTCAAACCAAAATCATAGGTATGTCAGGCTCCATACTAAAAAACTGATACTCTTTTGTAAAAAAAATAGCTGGAAACTATTAAAAAGAAACTGGCTACGATCGCTGGCAATTTTTGTTTCCATTTTCCCGGGGACATTTTTTGTCCGCGCCGTAAAAGCCCGTTACCACAGCCCGTCGGCGAGTAAAACCGCAGACCATGCTATGTTATGCTATGCCAATATGCAGCGAATGTGACCCGGGATTTATTTTGAGAGTTCTCGTTTTAAGTAAACGTTTCCGCTGAAATTTTTAGTTTTTTTTTATAAAACTGTAGCAAAGAGAACATGAAAACTCAAACCAGATGTTAACGATTTCTTTCCTTTTATCTAAAACCAGGGCACTTCGTCTTTCTCTAGAGGGGGATATTCGCCATACCACGGTAGGCAGGCAGATTGGCAATGGAAGGTGTTAAATTCACAGATAAGGCTGCTTCCGTAATCTCATAATCACATAATCGCCTTTTACAACACCCACGGGTAGAAATATTATGTTACTGTACTAAGTTGGCACTACACGACACCACTAATCATTTACATACATACGTACATCACGCTTTTGTCCTTTGCGGCGTAGACAAAGCGTTAACGGCCTCAAAAACAGTCACAACGCCAAGTCTGACAATATATTGAGGGCTGTTTCAGGTAGGTAATTCAGGCAGTCGCATGACCACTACGCCACATCGGCCATCACAAAGATAAGTTATGTAGAAAGGAGTTCATCTACCTACCTGAGTGATAAAATATCAACTTTGTGAGTGACCCACCGATAATCGAACCCGGAACTTTCTGCGTCAGAGGCAGTCGCAGTACCACATCGGTCGTTCCAAAGATAAATTATGTAGAAAAGAGTTCATCTACCTACCTGAATGTCTTTGGCGGATCGCACACTTAACGCACGACGAAAAAACATTTATAAAACATTTTGGTTTGTCAGATCCATACTAAAAATGACAATCCCCATACTAAAACCGCTCAACCGCTGTCGAAGCAGCGCTATCGCAGCGTCGTCCTTCGAGTGCGATTTTAGTATGGGAAGTCCCGATTGCTGTCTATGATTACTTAGACGGCGGTCGTTACACAACTATGTCAGAAGCCTGCTACCTGTAGAAATTCTGACACTGGGGTTCATCGAGTCGTTGGATGAGTCGGTGTCCCACACGAAAAGAAGATGGGAAGTAACTTTTCTAGTATGGATCTAACAGACCGCTGCGACATTCAGAAAGGTTATTCTATCTCACAAAGATAAATTATGTAGAAAGGAGTTCATCTACCTACCTGAATGTCTTACTGAATTCCGTCGTCTCCGAGAATCCGCATTGCCGTAGCTTGGATATAATCTCGGTGCAAAGCAAGCCCGAAATTCTACACGTTTGGTCAGGAATAATGGCCGACCATTTTGGCACAGATAATCGTAAATTCAATATTGTGGCCGGATGATTGTACGAGACCAAGTCGATAATGCGCTTGATTTATTTTCGGGTATAATTAACGTTATTAAGCAATACTTATTATGCCGTGTGATGTCGGTTTAGAATAGCATGACCCCATTTCTTTCCCGCGGGTGTCTTAAAACATGTCTAAGACTCGAGGGTTTCATGTGTATTACAACTTTAGGCGACAGGCTGACAACCTTTGACCACAGTGATACAAGAATCATCTGAATTGGCCCAATCAATATTATGTCAGACGTGGCGATAACAATCGTTACCGGTCTGCCTACCCCGCTAGGGATAAAGGCGTACGATGTATGATAATAAAAATGCTGTTGAATGCATCCCTCCCCTTTCCCCTTAGGTTCAGGGAGCAATTTCTCCTATTCCCTGTATGTCATCAGCTGGCTAGCAACCAAACCACAAAGCCTGGGGGATCGCACACTTAACGCACGACGGAGCGCTAAAATATAGCAGCGGTCTATCAGATCCATACTAAAACAACTGCGCGTCGTCAGAGTTTCTAGTATGGGTTCATCGGGTCGTTTGACGAGGCGATTTCTCAGGAATCCTGCTACCTGTCTCTATCGGACATTACGGTACTTGCCGCGCGGGCGTCGAGACAGCACATAAAATTTGAAAAACCCATTTCGCGTGCGCCATGTCTGTGAATGATCGTCTTAAAAAGAAGAAGTAAGTAACTCACCGGTTAGTCAGAGAGGTCAACTTATACCGGTAGTAGTGTAAGTAGTACTAGCAGCCATAGTTAGTATTTTTCATTCATTCATTTATTTTGCTTTCATGTACAAAAATTTGTCAGGTGATATTAACCTTTTGATAGTATGGTACATGAGCCCCGTCAGGGCATTGCAATTAGAACGGATCGTGTGATACTATTTAATCCTGCTTTACTAAATAATATCTTTAATAACTCATTTTTTTTTAGTAGTACTCACACAATACCCCGGGGTTTGGAAGCCGCAGTGTAGAACTAAAACGTGTCTTGTCGAGAGCTGCATGTGCTAATTTCACGTATAAAATGAAATAGTAATCGATCTCAAGAGCGATTTTGACAAATGTCAGTCAATACCAACCGCATCTCAATGTCCTACTCAAGATCGATCTCAGAGTTGAGTGCGGTTTATACTAGCCATAGTCGCCTTTTACGACACCCGCGGGTAGAAATGGGGTGATGCTAATCTAAGCCGGCACCTCACGGCACGCGGCAAAGTTTATGCAAGCGTACTGCCTGCGTATGCAACAAAACAAAACACTTTTTCCTAGGAATATATGACAGGGACCGATAAATATTCAACCTTCCATACGATCATCAATGACGATTGTCTTTACAATGCCAAATCCTTTCAATTGTTATGTTTCTTCAAGTATATTGTTGTCTATATGATGCACACACACACACACACACACTCATGCCTCTATCCCTTGCGCAGGCAGAGCGTTAACGGCCGTAATATTACGGTCGCTATCGCCACGTCTGACAAATATTGAGGGCCTTTTGAGATAATTCGTGTATCCCTATAGTGACATGTTGTCAGCCTGTAAGAAACGGGGTGAGGCTATTCTAAGCCGACATCACACGGGCAACACATTCCATCGTATATCCTTCGAAGCTACCCTGTATAAAAGTCTGGCAAGTGGAAGCCCACCTTTTGCTCCGTATCTTCAATAGTGCGGACGACTGAGCATAACACATGGATGGAGACAAGCCTCCCATACTATACTTCGTAGAAAATTAGCTTAGCTACAATATTGACAAGACTGTACCTTTGGCGGATCGCACACTTAACGCACGACGGAGCGCTAAAATATCGCAGTGGTCTGTCAGATCCATACTAGAAACGTAACTCCTTATACTAAAGCCGCACTTGACGGACGACACGATAGCGCTGCGTTTTGGAAGCTGTTGAGCGGTTTTCGTATGGGAATTGACATTTCTAGTATGTTTCAGATCGCTGCGATGTTTTAGCGCCTCAGATTCATACTAGAAATGCCAATCCCTAATGCTCAACCGCTGTTGACGTAGCGCTATCGCAGTGTCATCCGTCGAGTGCGGTTCAGTATGGGGAGTGACGTTCCTTATGAATCTGACAGACTGCTGCACTATTTTAGCGCTCCGTCGTGCTTTAAGTGTGAGGTCCGCTTTCGTTCATCAACCTACAGATTTGAGGGCCAAGTTACACTGGTTTTGCATACACATTGGTCGGCACAACCGCCATAACCTAGCCTCTGGTTTGAACATGAATATTGAAATGATCTATAGGCTTTATGGCTGTAGATTGGTCTTTTCATTGATTTACGTTGAGATAGGAATTTCATCAGAGGTCCATTAGTCTCTCAATGGTCGGTTGCATGTACCTATTGAATCGAGAGTGGACTTCAATAACTAGATGTAAATTAACCACAAGTTCTGCCCCTAAAAGGGAGGGTGGGGATTGAATTTGAGGGTACCAAGGTAGGTAGTACCTACTACCTACTATCTGTAAGGCTTAGCTGCTTGTACCTGCATGTGGCTGCTTTATACCGATCCCAAGGACAGTAATTCTCCATAGGAATGACAATAAGTACGTTATTTGTTTACTTTTCTCTGATCATGAAGGACATGGTTATTAAATAATGCTTTTTATACTTTGAATGAATTTTTTAGTTCCTGAAAATAATTTATTGTAATTCTTTTATTGTGATTATATTAATGTGAATTTTTCAGTTGATTGTGAATGTAAAATTGTGATTATTCAGAATATTGTTTGTACGCTCGAAAGAGCAGACTGTTGATACCATTCTGTTTTGTACCACCTTACCTTGTAAACACAGTTGACAATAAAGATTTATCTTATCTTATCTTATCTTATCTTATGATCGCATATAATAGTCATATGTGAATACCTATAATTGTTTTACTAGTAAGCACATTAAAAATGTATATGCCGAATTTGTACAAACTGTTGGTGTTCTAAAATTTTTTTTTTTTTGTGTCCTTTCCTTTTATATTTACTTATGTATAATAAATAAAGTAAAGGTTGGTTGGTGAGGCTTTTGTTTTGTTGGTTGGTGGATCTAAGAGTTGGGTACGATTTATAAATACGGACCTAAGTGATGAATCCAGGTAACAGGCAGCGACGTTCTCTGTAAATATGTACAATATCTTGCACTGCACTCACCAATCCGCTGCCAAGCGTGGTGAGTATGGCAATATGGGGGAGGCCCATGTCCAGCAGTGGACTGTTGTGGCTGTAGATGTAGTACATACATACATAAATCACGCCTTTATCCCTCACGGGTAGGCAGAGCGTTAACGGCCGTTAAAATACGATCGCTATCGCCACGTCTGACATTTTTGAGGATTGTTTTCCAGGGTTGTTTCAGTGTATCACTAAAGTGGCAGGTTGTCAGCCTGTCGCCTAAAAAATTTAATACACTAATACTCTCGAGTCCCTTAGTCGCCTCTTACGACACCGGCGGGAAGGATGTGGGGTGATGCTATTCTCAGCCGGCATCACACGGTACTAGAAGTAATAATATGCATATAAACACTGGGTACTTATGAAAATGTCCACGCGATTTTTACCTACTGAATATGTATAGGATTCATGGCAATACAATGCGTCGTGAATATTCATAAATATTTAGTTTGAATTGTTTGAATAATCGCTTTTTTGTATTCGAGATTTTCCACTCGTACTCTGTGGCTGAATGCGCATTGTTATGAATGCTTTGATTGTTTATTTGAATATATGCTCTTTATTATAGTTTGGAACGAAATAAAATACAACTAAAAAAAAACAATGAAAAATTGTTGCCATATTTAAGCGTTATCTGTCAGACAGATAGCGTAGAAAGAAAATTGCGCTCGGCGTCCTCATTTTTTCTCTACTCTTTTTTAAAAGAAAGAAAGAAAGATAATACGTTTATTATATGTTTTGCAAAATTATATGATTTGTCTATTTGAAATTACGAACTATAAACAGATTATAAAGGTCAGTGCTATGACAAATTGCCGTGTGATGCCAGCTTAGAATAGCATCACCCCATTTCTTTCCCGTGGGTGTCGTAGAAACCGACTAAGGGACTAGAGGGTTTTATGTGTATTGCAATTTTAGGCGACAGGCTGACAACCTGTCACTATAGTAATGCAGGGCTTATCTGAAACGACCCTCAAACATTTTTGTCAGACGTGGCGATAACGACCGTAATTTTACGATTGTTAACGCTCTGCCTACCCCGCAAGGGATAAAGGCGTGATTTCTGTATGTATGTGTATGTATGCTATGACAGTTCTCTTTGAGAATAGAAGAAAAGACTAGAATATATTTTCGTCCAACGATCCAATGAACCCTAGTGTCAGAATTTTTCAACCGCTTTCTACAAGTAGCAGGCTTCGGACATGGTTGTGTATTGACCACCGTGTAAGTAATTATAGACAGCAATCGGGACCTACGGCACAACATGTCATCCAAAACACGGAACCATCTTTTCTACGGACGGGTGGTTCAGCCCGCAATGTCCTAACCAGACTGGAACCAAAGTGATAAATATCAACTTTGTGAGTGACCCACCGAGAAGCTTCTGAGTCACAGGCAGTCGTTCTACCGCTACGCCACATTAGTCGATGAATGAAAACCGTAGAAATACATACATTCACATATCACGCCTTTATCCCAGCGGTCGTAAATACGGTCCCTATCGCCTCGTCTGACAAATTTTATTGAAGATCTTTTCAGATGATTTGTGTATCACTGTAGTGACAGCCACAGGTTGTCAGCCTGTCGCCTCAAGTTGTAAAACAAATGAAACCCTCGAGTCCCCTAGTCGCCTTTTACGACACCCGCGGGAAAGAAATGGCGTGATGCTGTTCCAAGCCGGCATGACACGGCGTCACGGGTAGAAATAAAATAATATTAGTTAATTTCTCAGACATGCCGTGTGATGCCGGCTTAGAATAGCATCACCCCACATCCTTCCCGCGGGTGTCGTAAGAGGCGGCTAAGGGACTCAAGAGTATTGGTGTATTACAATTTTTAAGCGACAGGCTGACAACCTGTCACTATAGTAATACACATGTTTTCTGAAACAACCTTAGAAAACAATTCTCAAAAATGTCAGACGTGGCGATAGCAACCGTATTCTTACGGCCGTTAACGCTCTGCCTACCCCTCAAGGGATAAAGGCGTGATATATGTATGTATGTATGTATGTATGTAATTTCTCAGACAAGAAAACAGATAATAATCTTTTTCCTGTCACGTGTGAGACGAATTTTTCCAAAACTTCTGTCTGACTAGTGTCATGTCACATCGTGGCTTACGAAACGTAAGTCGTGTCTCCTGTCAGTTTATAATGACAAACGTACAAGCCATTTTAGACGTTCCGTCGGCGAATGACATAGAATAAGGACTGAAGGACATAAATATAATGTAGGAATATACTCGTAGTTGTTGTATTTTTTGCTTTTTCATGAATTAGATTGGGAAAAAAACTGGTCGGGACCTGAAATGTCCTCCTCTCTTTCATTAATACCTTGTGTATACACTAACACACACAAATCCCGCCTGTATCCCTGGCGGGGTAGGCAGTGCATCAAAGCCCGTAAAATTACGGCCGTTATCGCCACGTCTGTCAAATTTTTGAGGGTCGTTTCAAATAAGTCGTGATGTACACGACTTTAGTGACAGGTTGTCAGCCTGTCTCCTAAAATTGCAATACACATGTGAATATTTCAAGCGTTGGGCCAGCCTATGAAACTGTAGAACTTTCCCCAAAGAACATAGATCAAAATATGAGCTGATTCACCCCTTAAAATATTTATGTATCTCATGCTAGAAGCTAGTGGATAGATCCCGTGACAACCCGCCGATTTTCGAAAACTGTGTCATAAACGCATCGCAATCATCTTTTTGATAATTTGATAATACTTTATGTTAGAAAGACTACGAGTATACCATTGTATCGTTTATTTTAACATAGTTTCGAAAGCTATGTCCTAAGTCTGTGGTGTGCCCAGACACATTTGTACGTTTTTAATAAACAGTCACGACTCCATACAGAAAAGTAGGACGATCGTGCCCTCGCATTGAATTAACAATTAGTAAAGTTTCAAACTCAAGCGAATGCTGCATTTTTGAGAACTTTCCAAATAAATTGTATTTTCATGAAAATATTGAGAAATACTATCGATTACCAACAAATAATACAATGGTTTCATATGTATACCTACCTCTCTCTTTTTGTGTGGGACACCAAGCCGTCCAACGACTCGATGAACCCTATGTTTTACAGTTAAAAACGTAGTTAACTACCTAATCGTAATCATATAGGTAAGTAATCAGGTACCTAATTTTTTAAACAACTAACAAATTTTTTAATTTATTCATATTTCAATCTTTAATCAAAGCATATTTTATTGAGTTTCGTAATTAAAGTAGGTACTAAATAAATAAACAAATATTGTAAGTACAATATGTCGTTGGACAACAGTAACCGGGATAAGGTCTATTTTACTTTTATCACCCTGTAATCGCATTCTGTTTTTTTTTCGACAATATAATGTAAGATTAGTTAAAATCGGGTACGTTGGTTAACTAACAGAGAGCCTACTTGTATCTAATCGATACAATTACTTCCTCACGTAAATACTGTCATTAGTTCTTTAAACGAATGATAATTACAAAAACTTCTTCAAACTTGACCACTCGATTTGTAATTGTATAGATCGCAACGCTAAATAAATTCTGATACACTATTTGCTTACCACGAAAAATTCTTTATTTTTTATACTCACCTGTCTGATTACAATTATTAAAGTCTCGTTTAAGAATTATTGATATGTAAGATACGGTTTTGTTAATATCATAATTCGTTTTCCCTTTGTCAGGTACGTTCTCGTAGCAGAGCTCAATATAACATTAGGTAGCTTAATATCTTGGCTCTTGCATCTTTATAGCATTTTCAGTACTATAAACTCCGTCCGAATAGATCGTATTTCACAGCTGCCAAAATCATGTTAAATGCTATGTCATAAGGTTTTTTTTTTCTTATGGGTATGACAGCTGTCAAATATGACCTATTCTAATGGCCATATTTTACACAACTTAAATCCATTAAAATAGTTTTATTGTGATAAATAATAGTAAAGCAAGATTCAGAAAACATTACTTACATCACATTTAACTTAACCAAACTAGCTAAACATTCAAACCAAGAAGTGGTATGTATATTTGCGCCAACTTTCTTCTCCACCGCCCGGTCTACAGTTGCTAGTATGGGCGCGTGTGTACTGAGCAGGTGCGCGGTAATTGAGTTTGCATTAGTAATACTCAGTGGACGGCTGGTCTATTGACACAGCACCGTTATAAGAAAAGGAAGGCGGATCGCACACTTAACGCACGACGGACCGCTAAAATATCGCATGTCAGATCTATACTAGAATTGTCAACCCCCATACTAAAACCGCACTCGACGCTGCGATAGTGCTGCGATAGCGCTATTGAAATTTCTAGTATGGATCTGACAGACCGCTGCGATATTTAAGTGGTCCGACGTGCGGTAAGTGTGTGATCCGCCGAAACTGGAGTCGTTTAAGGCGTTGATTTCCATACTAATTTCGTAGGGAATGCAGATTTTGCGATTTCTTAGATTGATTTTGGATTTTTGAAAGCTTAAAGTGGTTTTAAATAATCAATCTCCAAACTAAAACCGCTCAACCACTGTCGACGCAGCGCTTTCGCAGCGTCATCCGTCGAGGGCGATTTTAGTATGGGGAGTGACGTTTCTAGTATGGATCTGACAGAACGCTACGATACATTAGCGGGCGGTCGTGCGTTAAGTGTTCGATCCACCTTACGACACCCTCGGGTAAGAAATGGGGTAATGCTATTCTAAGCCGGTATCACACGGCAATTTCTTCTTTATTAATATAGTTAATTCCTTTTTCTGGTACAAAAATAAACAATTACTGAGCCGGGACCAGAAAAAATGCAATTAGGAAAGTCTCATGTGTTTCCCAACAGTAATTGGATTTGCAACAATAATGACTACACCACTCCGCCCCTGTGACCTAGTAGTGTGAGCCTCGGCACCACGGTTCGGAGGTAACTGGTTCGTTTCTCGGGGGAACATGGAAAAATTTACACATACACATATCACGCCTTTATCCCTTGCGGGGTAGGCAGAGCGCTAACGGCCGTTAAAATACGGTCGCCATCGTCACGTCTGACAAATTGAGAGCCGTTGCAGACGATTCGTGTATTACTATAGTGACAGGTTGTCAGCCTGCTGCATAAAAATTGCAATGCACATGAAAGGCTCGAGTCGTTTAGGCTTCTTCGACATCCACGGGAAATTAATGGGTTGAAGCTATTCTAAGTCGGCATTACACGGCACTATTTATTTATTACACTAGAAAATATGTATTCGTCAATAAACAATTTCGTAAGATTGTTTCCATTCTGGTTAAGACATTTCAGGGTGAATTATTTGAATGATGACGGTACCGTACCGTAAAAGGTGACTACGGGATGAATTCAGGGAGTTGTCAGTTAGCCACGTTCCTTGTGAAAGCAAAACCTTGCACTGCGCTCGCCAATGCAATGGGTATAACCCCCAAATGGGAAAGGCCCATGTGCAACAGATATTGTGGATGTTGTAGGCGGATTGCACACTTGACGCACGACGGACCCCTAAAATATCGCAGCGGTCTGTCATATCCATACTAGAAATGACGATACCCATACTAAAACCGCTCAACCGCATTCGACGCAGTTCTATCACAGTATCGTCCGTCGAGTGCGGTTTTTATATGGGGACTGACATTTCTAAGAAGGATCTGACAGACCGCTGCGATGTTTTAGCGGTCCGTCGTGCGTTAAGTGTGCGATCCGCCGTAGAAGTAAAAATTGGTCATTCATTATACGTGACCTACTATTTCCATGATTAGATGAAGAATTCTCCCAGAGTGTTTCTCAGTATTTTTATTAAATCTTACTGGGGTGCTGAGAGCGTGGAATCTCTATAGAGCACCCTTCAAACCATCCGAATGACGCCATAAAAATAGTATCTGTCTCTCTCAGACAATTTAACTTGCTGGTATTTTTAAGACAACTTTCTAACCACATTTTATTTTTATTTTCAGGTAAATATCTCAGACATATCTACAATGAAATAAACCGAGGATGCCTAAAACAGGTTGTAAAAAACAGTACAAATATCTTATGGGGTGGATAAAGTAGTTCAAGAAACTGAACAACTTTTTGCAAGACTCAGTCGACTGAGACATTTTGTATGGGAAATTCAAATATTTATTCGTATTTCGACCTTTGTTCTTTTGGGAGAGTGGTTCAGTTTCATGGACTGGTTCAACCCTTAAAGTATCTGCAGTAGATTTTTTCACACCTTTATTGGAGACGTATGTTAGGGCGTATCATACTAAGTACTGAACAATTTTCACTATATTATCAATACTATAATATTGAAGTGGCAGTGGGCTGGTCACATCTGTCCTAGAAACGGTGGCCCGTAGAGTAAGCGGGTTCTCGAGTGGAGACCACGCCTCGGCAAGCGTACTGTTGGACGCCCTCGGGCCAGATGGACCGATGACTTAAAGAGAGCGGCTGGTAGCGACTGGATGATGAAAGTGGGAGATCGTTCATTGTGGTGTGACGTACCCTAGGGAGGCCTCTGTCCAGCAGTGGACTGCTATAGACTGATGTGATGTGATGTTATGATCAATACTTGAAAAGAAAGTAAGAAAACATTTCTACCTCCCAGTCAGTCAATCAGCTGACCGTAGTTTTACTAAGGTAGTAAGTAGAAATTTTGGAGTATGTGTGAAGTGCCAACTTGCGCCTTCTGCCAACCGGCGCGATTCGCCAACTCCCTCTGTGCCTACTCGCGAATTTAGCCTACTGCAGCGATTCGCCACCTAGGTACGCGTTTAGTAAACTGTCATGCTCATTTTCACTTGTCTCATAGTGATGATCTGATCTTGATAACCTGTTCAGTACGATGCACCAAAACGACGTGTTCAATTTAATGCATGTTCTCCGAAACACGGTGTTAAACTATTCCTACCAGAAACAGCGGGTAAGTGGTCACGATTCTTTTACCACTCAGCTGTCCATTAGAGACACTTTTGCAGTTCGGAATGGTATAATAAAAATGCAATGAACGTACTGAAAACAAGATGGCGACGAACGTAATTGCTTTTTTTATTTGTCATTTCAAAGTTAAGTCGCCTGTAATTGTGGAATAGGTACTATCAGAAGTACTTGACGTGCCTTAAAAAAATACCTATGAAAAAATATCAATGGCTGGGTATACCAGAGGTTAAGGGGTCATCCTATACTGGTTGTTAGTATAGTTACTATGAAGAACCACTGTAAGATAATTACTTAACCTCTAGTATACCCACTATTGTTATGTGTTTACTTTATTTTTATTATTACAACTAGCCTGTTCCACTACATAACGAACTCTCAATTTAAGTGATAGAAGTAAAATATGTATAGTAAGTGCGAATGGTCTTATTGTAAATCAAGAATTCTTGTCAAAAAAGTCCACTGTTGGAAAAAGAGCATGTTGGGGCTACCAGCAATACTCGCCACGCTTGGCTGGCGGTTAGGCGAGCGCAGTGCAACATGGTACAATCACAGAAAACGTTGCTATCCATTCCCTATTATATTCTAAGGATGCAACATCACTAATAAGTAATATATTTCTTTTAGAACAACATATTTTTGAATAACATGTTTTATTTTTAATTTATCATATTTCTTTTTTTCTTCTTCTTTTCACTATGTGATGCCGGCTTAGAAAAGCATCACTCCATTTCCTTTTTTTTTGTGGGTGTCGTAGGAGGCGACTAAAGGACTCGAGGGTTTCATGTGGATTGCAATTTTAGGTGATAGGCTGACAACCTGTCACTATAGTCATACACGACTCATCTGAAACGACCCTCAAATACTTGTCAGACGTGGCGATGTCGACTGTAATTAAATGGTCGTAAAAGCTCTCCCTACCCCGCGAGGGATAAAGGCGTGATTTGTGTATGTGTATGTAATCTTCTAAAGGCTTTAGAGGAATTCATATCACGTCCTATTGTGTGGAAGTACCTACGGCAACCATCTTTAATATCCGGTGAGCCGTCGACCAGTACTATACCCGGGAAATTGTAGTAGACTTACTGCGAGCGAAAATAATCTTTTCATTGGGTGTTTCAGTTTATGAACAAGAAAACTTGAATAGTGCTTTCAACATATTTCACGATTTGTTTCTTTTGTTCTACAGTTTATGTTTTCCTGAAAATAGAGTAAAAATTAATGCAAATATGACTAAACCTAAATGGGTTACAAAAGGACTAAAAATATCAAGCACCGTAAAAAGAAATTTAAGGTTCAGTTACTATCAAAATAAAACAAAATTGAATAAGACCAAATACAAAAAATATAATGCGCTACTTAAGGCTTGCGTTATAAAGTCAAAAAAACAAACAAATAGTAAAATAATATCGAACTCCAGAAATAAATGTCGTGCTACTTGGAGAGTCATACAAAACAATCAAGATGACACAAAAGTTATCTCTGGGATTGAAACTATTCAAGTTGGCAATGTGATGTTAAACGATCACATAGAGATTGCCGAGGCTTTTAATTCATTTTTTATTCAATTGACAAACAATTCTAACATTCAGTCGAATTATCGTAATAATGTAAGTGGGCATGTTAGTAACAGTCTGTTTCTTATCCCGTGTACAGAGGAAGAGATCATAAACGTGGTTAAGACATTAAATAATACATTATCTGTAGGTTATGACGGAATCTCTACATACATTTTAAAGTCATGTATAAGACAAATTGCAAGCATACTGACATATTTAATTAATATGTCTTTTGCACAGGGCTGTTTCCCTGAAAGACTTAAGCGTTCCATAGTAAAGCCACTCCATAAAAAAGGACAGAAAGATTGCATGGACAACTATCGACCGATTACTCTGGTTCCAATCTTATCTAAAGTCTTTGAAAAAGTATTCCACAAAAGGCTTACTGATTTTCTAAATAAACACTGCTCTATCACCAAGGAACAGCATGGTTTTCAAAAACAGAAATCAACTACCCTGGCCTGTTATACGTATACATTACTGCAAAAAGTAACAAAATACGTTGACATGAAAATACCTATCATAGTAATGTTCCTGGATATGACGCGAGCTTTTGATTATGTAGAGCATCGCGTATTATTACAGAAATGTGAAAGCTATGGTATACGTGGTTTAGCTTTGGATTGGGTTAAAGATTACTTAAACAATCGCTTACAGAGCGTTGAAATTTGTGGTTTAAATGACAAAAAAGAAACTATTTCACACAACTCTTCCTTTCAATTCAATAGAGTCGGCGTTCCACAAGGATCTGTATTAGGTCCTTTATTATTTTTACTATATATAAATGACATTCCTAATATAACTTCTAATCAATTAATATTATTCGCTGATGACATTTCAATTATTATTCCAAACAATGACATTAATATTCCATATCTTAATAACATTAATTCTACATTGACATCTATAAACAATTGGCTTATTGATAATAATCTTAAAATTAATATTTCTAAAACGAATTTTATTCAATTTCGTAATTATAAAACTAATAAACTTGAGTTAGACATACAATGTAATGGTCAAAAAGTTGAGCGAGTAGATACGACAAAATTTATAGGTATCACATTAGATGAGTTTCTCTCTTGGAAGCAACATGTGAAATTGGTCTGCGGAAAAATTGATAGGTTTGTGTACGCTTTAAGAAACCTTAGAAAAGTAACTGGTGAAGAAAGTGCTTTATTAGCTTACCACGGTTACGTTGCCTCAGTTTTGAGATACGGGTTAATTATCTGGGGAAACTCTACCGATATAAACGATGTTTTCCTGGCACAAAAGAAATGTATTCGCGCCTTATGTGGAGTCGGTCCGCTTGAACATTGTCGTCCCTTATTTCGCCGACTACGCCTTCTTACTTTAACAGGGCTCTACATTTTGGAAATAGCTACATTTGTTAGGAATAATCCTAACTTTTTTGAAAATCTTACACAGAACCCGCGGTTGAGAGATAGAGATCTAACTTTGTTAAAAATGCCAACCTGTAGGACCGCTTTATTTAGAAAAAATTGTTTTATTATGACAATTAAAATTTATAACAGCTTACCGCGACAATTTAGAGAACTCTCAAATAGGTATTTTTTGTCTCAATTAAAACGTTGGCTTGTCCAGAAATGCTATTATGACATAAATGAATTTATGAATGATAAATATTTGCATGACATTGATTAACTTTTTTTAATTTATTTTGACATGAACATGAATTATTATTATATACTTTGAATTTTGGATTGAATATTGCTATAATGTTTAATGACTATTTATTTTTTGGTCATTGTAATTTCACCACTATGAGTGCGGTAAATCCTAATAATTGTTATTTTAATAAGCGGTTCACTATAACTGCTATATTTTTGCATTCCAAATACTGGCGCATCACGCATGTGCGAATTAATGTAATGTCATATTATTACTACTTAAGATTTTAAATGTACCGTGTATGCTTGTAAATAAAATATCTTTATCTTTATCTTTATCTTTATCTTTATCTTTGTGGAAAGAGCATGGACACCCTACTAATGTTATAAATGTGAAAGTTTTTATGTTTGTTTGTTTGTTACTCCTTTACGACAAAACTACTGAACCGATTTTTATGAAATTTTGCAGACAGATTGAAGGTAACTTGGATTAACACATAGGACAGTTGTTATACCGAAAATATGGCCCTGCGGGATGCTACGGGATTAAAACCGAGTTCCACGCGGGCGGAACCACGGGCAACCACTAGTTTAATATAAATAGTGTAACTATATGACCATCAAAAAGATAAATCTAATATTTACTACATTGAATAAATAATTTGAGTTTGAGTTTGAATTAAAACCTGTGTCCAACTTCTCACAACACGAAAACCGACTCGACCAAGCTAGAATTAGTTTGGCCAATGGACTGGACCGTCCACAATGAACCTGCAGAATTTCATAGTTTGCTTTACAGTTTGCGTCAGAACTAACGCCGAGTTTCGTCTGACGAATAAATTTATAGACATTGTTGAATGTTGTATGTGAGCGGAAATAAGTTTGAGACTAAAAAGTATTTAGGTAGGTGAGGCGGGGATAAAGTTCAATTTTTTAAAGAATATATAGTAATACTATTATGACAGCTACGTGGCACTAAAGTAACTAAAGCCGCACTCGACGTACGACGCTGCGATAGCGCTGCGTCGAGTGCGGTTGAGCGGTTTTAGTATGGACATTGATATTTCTAGTATGGATCTGACAAACCACTGCGATATTTTAGCAGTCAGTCGTGTGTTAAGTGTGCGTGCCGCCTTATATATGTATATATATGTATATAAAAACATGTATTTTGCGTGACAATATTAAAAGAATAGTGTTTACAGAATAAAGTTTCAAATTATAAGATTTTGGCAAAAAAGTTGTTCCACTAAAAGCTATATTCCACATCGTGCGTGCATACAGCATTGGTCAGTGAAAATTGATCAATACATTGCCTTAAACAACATGTCAAAATTTATGCATTTCCGACACATGTGTACAGCAATAAACAAATTATTCATGCATTTTACTCCCGGGCGCCGCATTCCTAATTTGTGCTCAAACTTTTGAAAAGCAATATCAAATATAGTCCGCATACTGTCGGCACTCTATAACTCCGATATTTATTTTATACCTGTCATTGCAAAAGGTATTCTGCCGCATTCAATTTGGTTTCAATTTCACAGCACGCTCCGTGTATACAGGGTGTAAAGATGTAAAACACCATAATCCTGAAATTACTTCCACGACTAAAAGAAAAATAATTTTGTTATTTTTAAAATATTTTTATAGTAATAGAAATCACTATAAATTGTAGCTTCGTTGCTTAAAATTGCAATACACTTGTCATGAAATCCTCGAGTCTCTTAGTCGCCTCCGACACCCATAGGAAAGAAATGGGGTGATGCTATTTTAAGCCGAAACCAGTCTGCATTTTCATCCTGCAGACAGCAACTACCTATACGATTCTTACTGGCAAATATATTTAAAATGTGAATTCCCGTCCTCCAGTTCCCACAACAGCGCTATTTACCACACAAGGGAGAATATTATACGATATATATGTTACAGTAAAAACCCGTTTTTAGTTATAACGCGTTTTCACGAGTTAAAACTAGTTTTTACTAACTGCCTTTGTAAAAACTAGAATCTCCTAGTAAAAACTAGAATTTACTGATTTATACGGTTGAGTTTTAGGTAAAACAAGTTTTAACTTTGAACGATAGACAAAACTAGTTTTAAGTAGAAAATTTTGTTTGTAATTTGCCTTGACTAAAAATGAAACATTAAAATATATTTTTTATTACAATATTTATTGAGAATATTTGTGAATTGTAACATTTCAATAATTCAGTAACGTTCATATTTATTCTCAATATAAAAATTATAAAAAAAAAATCTCCTTAGGAAGATCAAATAACTAAATTGGCAATTTTACTTAAAGTTTAAATCAAGTCTTACACATTTAACAAAAGTATTTTTAAAATCTTCATACAGGACAAAAACTAGTATTCTACTGAGTGGTTACGTTAAAACGCGTTTTGACTAGTTAAAACTAGTTTTAACTGAATTTATTTTTTGAACCACAGTAAATTCTAGTTTTGACAAAGCTATTCAGTTCAAACTAGTTTTAGCTCGTGAAAACGCGTTTTAACTAAAAACAGGTTTTTACTGTAACATATATTATATTCTTATATTATTTTCAGTCCAGTGAATATCGTGTACAAGGTACGACGACTAGTTTGCCTTTTACAACACAAGTGCACATTATAACAAATAGCAATATTTTGAAGATTTTTATTTTAAAAATATGCCGGCCGTTCTATTCGACAATGACAACTTACAAAAGCCCACCTCGCATGGGATAAAGGAGTAGTTAATGTATGCATAAAAGCGATAATTGTAGTCTCTTGGCACACTGATTTAGGTACAGTTGATGCGTACAAAAAATGACAGAAAGCACACAAAACATAATAAAATAAGCGCACATAATTTCGTTGTTTGTATGCACATTACAATAATTTCATAAGCAAAAAGTACGACAGTTATATGCACAACTACTTCTATAGTTATGTTCGTATTCTGTGTGAAAAACATTCAGCATTCTAGTATGGGTCTGACAGACCGCTGCGATGTTTTAGCGCTCTGTCGTGCGTTAAATGTGCGATCCGCTTTATATGCACAAAAGACTACCTCTATAGGTATGTGCCTATTCTGTGCGAAAAACGTTCCAGCTCAAACCAATTAGATTTAAATATGATATGCTAGACAAATTAAATCCGCCCCTTCCATCGTTTATCTAATAATTTTTCAGTTAAAAAAGCTGGTGGATCGCACACTTGACGCACGATGGAGCGCTAAAACATCCGCTCAACCGCTGTTGACGCAGGGCCATCGAAGTGATGTTTCTATTATGGATCTGAATGACTGCTACCATATTTTAGCGCTCAAGTGTGCGATCTAAAGACTACTTCTATAGTTATGTCCCTATTCTGTGTGAAAAACTTTCCAGCTCAAACCAAATAATTAAATGTGAAATGCTAGACAAATGAAACCCGCCCCTTCCATCGTTTATCTAGCATTCAGCAGTTAAAAGAGAGTTCTACACACACATATCATGCCTTTATCCCTTGCGGGGTATGCAGAGCGCTAACAGCCGTAAGAATACGGACGCTATCGCCACGTCTGATATTTTTAAGGATTGTTTTCCAAGGTTGTTTCAGAAAACATGTGTATCACTATAGTGACAGGTTGCCAGCCTCTCGCCTGAAAATTGTAATACACTAATACTCTCGAGTCCCTTAGTGGCCTCTTACGACACCCACGGGAAGGATGTGGGGTGATGCTATTCTAAGCCGGCATCACACGGCACAGCAAAAGAGAGTTCTATATGTACCATATAGCTCATACATTTGTTTGTTTACTCATATTTCTCATTAGTGAAGCCTGAAAACTGCCGCCGCTAAGCAAAACACACGCGCCACTGCCAGGACAAATATTGTGCGCGGTTCTGCTTTAACACGTTCGCTACCACATGAAAATAATAAGAAAAGCACCGAGTCTATTCTCTCTGTTCGTGTGGGACACCAAGTCGTCCAACGACCCGATGAAACCCTAGTGTCAGAATCTTTCAACTGCCTTCTACAAGTAGCAGGCTTCTGACATGGTTGTGTAATGACTGCCATCTAAGTAATTATTGACAGCATCCGGGTCTATGGTCTAACGTGCCATCAGAAACACGGAACCATTTCACTTACGGACAATCGGATGGTTCAGCCTGCATGTCCTAACCAGACTGGGAACAAACTCACAAAGTGATAAATATAAACTTTGTGAGTAACCCACCGAGAATCGAACCCGGATCCTTATGTTTCAAAGGCAGTCGCACTACCATTCCGCAACATCGGTCGTCTTATTATTTTTATGTGACACGTTCGCTGCCACATAAAAATAATAAGAGAAGCACCGAGTCTATGAATGACCCATTCAAACCTTTGAAAAATTTCAGAAGTTTAAATTTTGAACGAAACACTTAAGGCGTAACATTACGGAGCCACAGGCAAACTTTTTGCAGGATGTGTCCATAATTAGAATCAGTGCGATAGTCAAAATATTGTTGTTGAAGAATACCTAATATAGTGCAATGGATATGTCAAGAGTTAGATAGTGTGATTACATACATACATACATATATATATCACGCCTTTATCCCTTGCGGGGTAGGCAGAGCGTTAACGGCCATAAGAATACGGTCGCTATCGCCACATCTGACATTTTTGAGGATTGTTTTCTAAGGTTGTTTCAGAAAACATGTGTATCACAGGTTGCCAGCCTGCCGCCTAAAAATTGTAATACACCACTACTCCCGAGTCCCTTAGTGGCTTCATACGACACCCGCGGGAAGGATGTGGGGTGATGCTATTCTAAGCCGGCATCACACGGCACTTTAGTGTGATTAAATAATAAGAAATAAGAATCCAGTCCATGAGAAGAGTGTCAGAGCAGCGAACATGTTAATACAGTACAACGTAGTTGATGTAAAGCGGATATGCGGCCGTTAGGCGGATCGCACACTTCACGCACGACGGAGCGCTTAAATATCGCAGCGGTCTGTCAGATCCATACTAGAAATGTCAAGCCCCATACTAAAACCGCTTAACCGCTGTCGACTCAGCGCGATCGCAGTGTCGTCCGTCGAGTGCGGTTTTAGGATGAGGAGTGACGTTTCTAGTATGGATCTGACAGACCTCTGTGATATTTTAGAGCATCGAACGTGTTAATACAGTACAACGTAGTTGATGTAAAGCGGATATGCGGCCGTTACTCTGTATGTATGTTGTAACTCTGTGTCGTAACAGACAATGGAACAAAAGGCATTAAACCTACCTTACTTCTGCTCTGTCGTGGTTCTCTGTTCAATTTTAAAATATCGCGAAGTAAACTTATCTAAAATGCATTTTTTTTTTAAATGGCTGATTATTTTCGAGACGTATTTTGACAATGACCGTAACTTTAACTTAAATAACTAACTGATTACCTGCGATTTCTTTTTACATTAAAAAAAAAAACAACTAAATCGTGTGCTTTAAGTCCTAAAGTATCGCCGCTTGAATATGCCATATTTGACAAATGAAAACCTCCCACTTTTGTGTGTAATAAAGGTTTTTTTTATATTATCTTTTTTTAATATATTTTTTTGTCGATGGTATTTTTGTGTCATTGGAGAAGAACAGAAAATCATAAACATTTTCCCAGGAAAAAGACAACGAAAATTTTAGCATTTTTTATTTTACCGTCCTTAAAGCCATTTTTTACGGTTAGTAATCTTCTACTGAGCATTGTTAATAAAATACACCCTGGCAACATTCCCGCCAAAAATGGCCGACAACTTTTATACGCGACCATAAAAATACCACTTTATTTTCCCGCTCTCTGACCAAGAGAATTGTTATTCTGTGTCTTGTTAAAAACCGCAAAATATATAATTATATTTTTTAGTAACTAGAAATCCGTACACAAAATTTTTCATCATATAGGTATTTAGCCTAAGTGCTGTTAGTAATTAACACTTGACGCACGGCGGAGCGCAAAAATAACGCAGCGGTCTGTCAGATCTATTGATGGGCGGTTCCCGGGAATATTCCCCAAGTGGAAATATTCCCAAAGATTTTAGATTTAGATTTTTAGATTTTTATTTATTTAATCACAAATATAAGCTTACAGTAATTTAACCAAAGCGCTTACATTGCTAATGCCTTACAAGGTAATAATAAAAGTAAAAGTAACACACCTATGTTACACTAAAACTATGATTTATGGCTAAGAAAATATCTTGCATATTTAATTAGAGCAGCAATAGGGTCGCAAAAAATATCGGCATCTTGGACCTTAGCCACCATCTCATTTATAAGAGCAATTGCTCTGTACGTTGGCGCATTGCGAGCATGCCAGGTACGGCATACGGGTGCCGCCAGTAACATATGCTTTCGGCGTCCGGTGCGTATATACTTGTCGGGTACAAATAAACTAATATTGCCTAAGACTGCAGAATCACTGATTTTGCCACGGAGGAGGAGGGAAAAATGGGTTATGAGCTGTACCTTTCGTCTTAGCTCTAGTGTGTCCAGATCAACCATGCCAGATACGAAAAGGGAAGGAAATAGCCATGGGTAGTACCCATATTTCCGTTTGTATAAGTATCTGGCAAACTTTCTCTGGACCCTCTCGACCATGATCAGGTACGTGTCTTCATGCGGATCCCAGACCACTGCCCCAAACTCCAATTTGGATCTGACATAAGAGTTGTAGAGTATGGTCGCAACTCTATCAGTAGGAAACTGTGCAGCGGTTCTCATAATGAAGCCCAGTGTTTTGTTTGCTTGCTTGCAGATGGTCACAATATGCTCATGAAAGTCAAGCCTGGTGTCCATTATTAAACCAAGATCACGGATTGACTCTACTCGCTCGAGGTTATTAGTACATATTGAGTAAGTGTACTGTACGGGAGTCTTGGATCTCGTGAAAGTAATAACTTTGCACTTTGCAGCATTGAGGGTGAGCTTGTTGATTTTGCACCAGTTAATAACTGCATCAATGTCCGACTGTAAAGCAAGGCAGTCACTAACGTCTTTGACAGCGACATAAAGCTTTAAATCGTCTGCAAACATCAAACAATGAGCTCCATCCAAAACCGCTGGCAAGTCGTTTATCATAATCAAGAATAGAGTTGGTCCTAGAACTGAGCCTTGACTTAAGCCTGAGCGAGTATAGTACGTATCCGACTGGTAACCATTTACTCTGACGAACTGCATGCGGTCTCTTAGGTAGCTCGCGAAAAATTTTAGGAGCACAGGAGTGAACCCAAATAACGCTAGTTTCCTAAGTATGATGTCATTGTCCACCAAATCAAATGCTTTTTTAAAGTCGAAATATGCAGCGTCTACCTGATAACGGATATCCATTTGGGACGCTACATAATCGACGAAGGCAATATGATTTGTGGTGGTAGAGCGACCAAACCGAAAACCATGCTGAGAGTCATCTAAACCACCACTTATTTGAGCTGTAATGTGGTAGTTCAGGATGTACTCAAAGATTTTGGCAAAAACTGGTAGGATAGCAATTGGTCTGAAGTCCGTTATATCCTTAGATGAGATTTTTGGCACTGGCGTAACTCGAGATATTTTCCATTTCCGGTGCCCATCTTGACACCCCGGTTGGTGTATCCCATCTTAATTCGTCTAACAATGTGCTATATGAAGCTAATAAATCTGTGAAAAATACCATTGTAGATGAACAAAAAAGTCTTATAGATCTGAGTGATGACGAGCTCTCAAAAACTTTACCCAGCTCAAGTGCTGCCAAGGCTGGCGAATATGTAACTAAACGTAAGCCAACATCTAAAAGACTTGAATGGGATACATCGTACAATGAGGACTCGTTCTGTGTGGATAGGTTGCGCGTGGTAATCCGTCGTGAGTTGGAACAAGTTATTGATGAACGCCTGCTGAAAATTATGGGAAAGTTTGACACAGAGCAGACTATTGTAAATCTAAGCGTAGAGACCACTCTAAAAGACCTAAACGAAAAAGTGGACATATTAGGCGACAGGCTTACCTTGCTAGAATACCAGCGGGCAAATGATAATGCTGTAGCGAATAAGACTATTAAGGATCTTCAAGATAAGGTTGCCAAAATAGGCGAGCGACTGATTTTTCTAGAGAACACTTCCTCCAATAGTAGTAAGAAATCTGAGCCCAAACAACCGCAAAAGCTGAAGAAAACAACAAAAAGCTCAGAAAGCACTAAGAAGCCCAACAACAACTCCCGCAGCAGCCCGCTAAATGTCGACACAGCGCAGGAGAACTCTCAAAAATGCAAGAGTGTCATACCAATACAGCCAATTCTATCACCACCTTCGGATGCGATCTCCCAAGTTCAAGGCGTCATGGAAGAGCAGCATAACTCAACTATTTTCGATGAGGATGAAACCTGGATTGAGGTGAAAAAAAAGCGGTCACGGGGTACGCTAACTAACGTAACACGTGGGGTGGCTCCTCCTGGCACTACCCATCTGGAGGCTGCTGAGCGGGTGAAGTACATACACCTCTATTATGTGAAGTCAGGCACTACCAAGGAACAAGTGCTTGGCTATCTCGACTCTATATGTGGCCCTGATTTATGTACTGTTGAGGTCCTGAAACCGCGTGGAAGCTACGCCTCTTTCAAGCTTGGAGTACCTTCGAGAATGTTAAGCACTGTCATGTCGCCGCAATATTGGGCAGAGGACATTTGTATCAAGCCTTGGCAGAACTTTCGTGCCAGAAAAAGTAGTGAAGCGGAAGCGCAAAAAAATTAGACCACAGAGGAAGGAACTAGAAATATATTATCAAAACGTGAGAGGCTTGAGGAGTAAAACAGCTGTTTTCCAAAACAATTTACTCGCCTTCAATTCTAGTGACATTATTACTTTAACTGAAACTTTTCTTAATTCTTCCGTGTATGATGCTGAACTTTTTCCACAAGGTTATACTGTGCTTCGAAGAGACCGGCCTGGTGATGCAGGGTACGGTGGCTTGTTATTGGCTGTTAAAAACTGCTACAGTGTTCGTTTAGTGAGTGACATAGTTGGCTTATCACCAGATAAAGAGTTACTTTTTGCACTGTTTTCTTGGAAAGATGTAAAGTTTTTAATTTGTATTGCTTACTTTCCTCCTAGATACACCGAACAACAATATCTAGATGTGCTAGAGTGCCTAGAAAATGCTTTAATAAAATATTCCGACTTTAAAGTTATAGTAGTAGGGGATTTCAATTTGAACTCTTGTACTAATAATGTAAAGCAGCAGTTTGAGTCATTTTTAGACATGTATCACCTGACACAATTTAATCAAATTGTTAATAATCATGGAGGTATGTTGGACTTAGTTCTCTCAAATATTGTGGGTGATTGCGTTAGAGTAAGAGAATCCGTATCGGGTCCTCTGGTTCCTATTGACAGCAATTATCACCCTGCATTGGATGTGGTGCTGCGATTGCCTCGTGGGTGCCGTCGCTCTACACAACCGGCTCCGCCGCCACCACGCCACCCGCATTTGGAAAACACTAACTGTGGATATTTGGAATGGAATTTTCGCAAAGCTGATTTCATTTCATTGTACCGCGAGATACTAAATACTGATTGGAATGATCTTGTTTGTCAAACTGATGTAGATACTGCTGTAGATATTCTCTATCGTAAGCTCTATGACATGATAAATAGGCACGTACCCAAAAAAAGATATCATCGTTCGTCCGATCGACAATATCCATTATGGTATACTCCTGATATCATAAATAAATTAGCCATCAAATATTTTCATCTTAAAAAATTTAAGTCCTTGGGTCTAGAATTTAATCGCGAGGTCTATAAATACTACCGTACGCATATCAAGGAACTAATTGATGCTGCGTATCGAGAATATATGCGTTCCACAGCGAATGACATTATATCAGATCCAGCCAAGTTCTGGACGTATGTTAAGATGCGACGCAAAAATAGGCCTCCTAATACCGATTACACGCATAACAACAAAACGGTGGCGTACCAGGAGGCAGCCGCTGCGTTCGCAGAATATTTCAGCTCTGTCTTCCATCAAAATATTCCACAACTGGATCCAGAAGATGCAGAGAGAAGCTCGGGCGATACTGGTTGTGCGGCTAGCGTCCGCATTGAACGTGTGACCAAGGCTGATTTACGCCGCGCTGTTCGTCGCTTGAAAGCTGCGACCACGGCTGGCCCAGATGGAATCCCGGCTTTTTTGGTGAAGGATTGCCTGGCGGCTCTCGTGACACCATTGCTTCATATCTTAAATTTGGCCTTACAACAAGGGACGTACCCTTGCAAATGGAAAATATCTCGAGTTACGCCAGTGCAAAGGAAACTTTCCGGTGCCCGGGAACATTCCCAATCGCTGGGAACGTGTCGGCGAAACAACATAAAATAAAAATTATTATTAAACAATTAATAAGAGTATAATGTATAATAAAGAAAATAAATTATTTCATAAATAAACCATGTCAAAATACAATTTAGTCAAAATAAATAAACAAGATGGCTAAAGGGCAATGAGTAAAATTGGTGCCTTTCATTTGAAACGTTTTTTTTATTGTCAATAAACGCCGTCTTGATAAATGTGTAGAGTACTTCCATACAAACAATATTTTGTGTGACAGCTCAGCTGTCAAGTGTAATAATTACGAGATATACGCTTTTCATTACGAGATAAACACTACGACAGTTTAATACGAAAAACTTATTTTTTTAAATTGTCAACGAACACCACCCCCATTAGTTGTGTAGAGTACTTTCATACAAACAATATTTTGTAAGAGAGCTCACCTGTCAAGTGTAACCATTACGAGATATAACGCTTCAAAACGTCACGACGGTTTTATATGGAATATATTTTAAAGCGTAGGTATATCTCGTAATGGTAACACTTGACAGTTGAGCTGTCATACAAAATATTGTTTGTATAGAAGCACTCTACACAGCTAATAGGGTATTGTCCGTTGACAGTTTAAAAAAAAGAAGTTTTTCAAATAAAACAGTTGTAATGTTTTAAAGCGTATATCTCGTAATGGTTACACTTGACAGTTGATCTATCATACAAAATATTGTTTGCTTGGAAGTACTCTACACAACTAATAGGGTTTTTCGTTGACAGTTAAAAAAAGAGGATTTTCATATAAAACAGTTGTAATGTTTTGAAGCGTATATCTCGTACTGTTTACACTTGACAGCTAAGCAGTCATACAAAATATTGTTTGTATGGAAGTACTTTACACGTTTAATGGGTTGGCGTTAATTGAAAGTCATAAGCAAAGAAGTTTTTCATATAAAACAGTTGTAACGTTTTGAAGCTTATTTCTCGAAATGGTTACACTTGACAGCCAGCTGTCATACAAATTATTGTTTGTTTGGAAGTACTTTACACATGTAACAGGCTGGCGTTCGATGACCGTCAATAATTGGCATGAAAAAAAGGCACTAATGCTCCTTACATTTCCTGCAAAGCCCTTTAGCCTCAGGTAAAAAGGCAGCCCCGAATGGTACCCGGAACTAATGTGTCCGTAACGCTGGTTGCGTTTCCGCGCTTCTTCTTCTTTTTCTTTTCGTGTGGGATACCAAGTCGTTCAACGACCCGATGAACCCTAGTGTCAGAATTTTTCAACCGCCTTCTACAAGTAGCATGCTTCTGACATGGTTGTGTAACGACCGCCGTCTAAGTGATCATAGACAGCAACCGGGACCTACGGCTTCACGTGCTATCCGAAACACGGAACCATCTTACTTACGGACAATCGGGTGGTTCAGCCCGCAATGTCCTAACCAGACTGGGAACAAATTCACAAAGTGATAAATATCAACTTTGTGAGTGACCCACCGAGAATCGAACCCGGGACCGTCTGCGTCAAAGGCAGTCGCACTACCACTGCGCCACATCGGTCGTTTCCGCGCTGTATTGCCAGTGATATGCGCTGCACCAAGTACCATTCGGCACGGGAATCTGAACCCTGGTTTCTTAGGCGCTGTCCCAACCTATGGACAAAGTCCTTTGCCTCTGCACACCATGACCCGCTCACCTCTACCGCAAAGGGTACAAAGTGGCAGGCACTCCTCAGTGAAGCATATCTTTGATGCTTCTGAGCTGCTGCGGATTCCGCAGTTGTACCCGGAGCTCGAATTGAGCGTGGGAGATGAGATGCCGCGAACGTGCTTACACACGCCGCGTCCCACACCAAAGAGAGCCCTTTCTCTCACGGGATCATTGTGAGCCCATTCGGTCTCTTACCGTCATCGCGGCTTAAACCGGGAGGCTCTAGAACGCAGGGTACACCAGCGGACACCAGGGCACGGCGGATAATCTCATTGAGCATGTGGTGCGGAGGAAAAAGACCAGCTGATTTGGCACAGCTCAAGCCGTGGTGACCCCTGGCGTCCACCTTTACGCCACAAACATGCGGCTCACAAATCTTGCATCCAAGCCTCAGTGCTACAGCCACCCTGAGAGAGTCATTATCAAGCGCCGTACTCATGTGGGGTGACGGGAGGGCGTAAAGCCAAGCCCCTGACTCTGGTCTAAGAGCCGCCTCAAGGCGAGCAGAGCCCAATCCTGATGACGCCTCAAGCAATTCCATCGCTCTGGCCTTACACAGCTGCTCATCCCATTGTCGCTGCACGTCTGGTTTAGTCGGGCGATCTGCATCAGGTCAAACCAAGTCCCAAGCACTCAAAGCCTCCCCCACAAATGGAATGTTAAGACTGTTTACATGTATTTTGAGTATATTAGTGACGAGTGACTACTCCGTGGGAAGAGGCCAAGAAAGCCGAAACGTTGGTGTCCTGCACACACCTCACGCCCAAATCTCCATGTCAGATCGGCAACGACGCTTGCAGCCACTGCGTCTCCTCTAACTGTACATTGAGGATCATCTCCAACGTGACTTTAATGTCTTGATCCAACCGAGAAATTTCATCTGGAAAAAGCCACGTCGGAGACAATTTCAAGAGGTACATGAGCTTGGGTACTGAGAGACAGCTGCGGAAGAGAGTGAGGGCGACACGGGCCGGCAGTTGCTGCAGGTGCTCTCGAACGCTTAGAAGCATCTCACGCTTTGCAGCCAAACTAGCCTCTACTGCATCCCTGAAGGTCGGCGCCCCCAGCAGCTCAAATGACTCTATTAAGGATTTTCACTCCCGAAAGAATATGCTGGAATTGAGCTATGCAACAACTGAAGACATCGCCGCACGGATATAGCTCGCATTTGTCGCGATTGAAGATCAAATCAATCTCCGCCAGTTTTGGAATGAGCGTACTTATATCGCGACATACGACATCTGGTAGGTACACCACCCTCCAATCGTGCCGTCGTCCAGGTACCACTTACTTCATTCATTTCAGTCATTGATTCTTTTTAAAGTTATTTTTAACGTTCTCAGGACACTTATCACACTTATTTGCCAAATGACGAGCAAATTTTGACAAATTTCGACATGTGTATGTTTTGTTGCAAAATGAACACTTGAATATTGTCTTTTCATTAACAACAGTTTCGTCGAAGTGACTATACATTTTGTTTTTAGGCTTCATTTCGAATTTCAGTTGTTAACTGGACGAGGGTTGCAACGAAACTGACACAGTTTTAAATGGCCGCCAGGCAGGCTAGATACAATGATAAAAAAAAATATAATTCTGGAGTTACCCATTGTTTAGTTTTTTTTTTGTCACGCCGACCAAGATAAGCTCCAGGCTAAACAATATAGCAGAGATGTCTTCTCAGACTAAACTGCCGAATATATTACGGATAGGTATAAAATATATTTCATTTACCTAATTATTTTAGGCAGTAAGTAGTAATTTAAAGTTTTATAGGTGATGGATTCACTTGATGTTCTAAATCAATTTACTTTCGATTTACATAGAAATGAAAATAATTAAAGTTTAAAGATTTATTTATTTGTAATATATAATCATTTGAAAGGTACATAAATAAGGTTACCTTATGATAAAGAAACCTAAAATATGCCTTAAACTTCAAGAAAACTAAACTTATATCAAAATGTTATTGTTCCCAGTAACTGGGAACGTTCCCGGGCACGTGGGAATATTGCCGGGAACATTTCCATTGGGAAGTTTCCGGGAACGGAAATGTTCCCGCGGCCCATCACTAGTCAGATCCATACTAGAAACGTAACTCCCCATACTAAAACCGCATTAGACGAACGACACTGCGATAGCGCTGCGTCGACAGCGGTTGAGCGGTTTTAGTATGGGGATTGACATTTCTAGTATGGATCTGACAGACCACTGAGATATTTTTGCACCCCGTCTTGCGTCAAGTGTGCGATCCGCCTAACTTAAAGGAGCTCAATGTGTGACACTGAACAACTTACCCAATTTAAAATGATCTATGCACACAGGGTCACTTAAAAGCTGAAACATACAATGCCTTTAAAGTATAAACTAACTTAAGGTGCCGTGTGATGTTAGAGAAAGGCGTGATATATGTATATAATGCCGTGTGATGCCGGCTTAGAATAGCATCACCCCACATCCTTGCCGCAGGTGTCGTAAGAGGCGACTAAGGGACTCGAGAGAATTGTGTATTACAATTTTTAGGCGAGAGGCTGACAACCTGTCACTATAGTAATACACATGTTTTCTGAAACAACCTTGGAAAACAATCCTCAAAAATGTCAGACGTGGGGATAGTGACTGTATTCTTACGGCAACTATCGCTCTGCCTACCCCGCAAGGGATAAAGGCGTGATATATGTATGTATCTATGTACTAACTTATTCATTATCTTACTCGCTTGCAAACTCTTTGCTTGGCACTTACTAGTTCACTTAACAAAGAAGTTTTAAGAAAAATGTTAACACTAGAAGCTAGGATTTACCTACTAAAATTTCCTTAACTACAAAAGGGTAGGCGAAAATATACTCGTTTGTAATGCATATTATAAAGGCCTATTTATAAATTCTGCGGTTAGATATTAGCACTTTACTAGATGTTAAGCATATTCGCGCCTAGATCTTGCTCTGGACAGAACAAAGACTTGTTTACTAAGGGCACGTACACGAAATAAAGCGGAGCGGCGGCGCGGCTCTATCTTACTAATATTATAAATGCGAAAGTTTGTTTGTTTGTTTGTTACTCCTTCACGCTAATACTATAGAACTGATTTTCATGATATTTGGCACAGACATAGAAGGTAACTTAGATTAACACATATAGGATAATTTTTATCCCGAAAATGTTCATGTGGGATGCTACGGGACCAAAACCGATGTCAACGCGGGCGGAGCAGCGGGCGCCCACTTGTAGACAATAAACCGCTGCCGACTAAAAAACTGAACTTCGATAACACTACTCAGACATCATTCTAATTCGACGTAACTTAAGTCCGAAGTCAATATACTCAAGAAAGCGAAACAAGTTTTCACGACGCCGCCGCTTCGCTCGTGTGCTTTTGTACCTAGGCAAGGAACACACTCGACGCACGACGGAGCGCAAAAATATCGCAGCAGTCTCTCAGATCAATACTAGAAATGTCAATCCCCATACTAAAAGTGTATGGGGAGTGACGTTTCTAATGGATCTGACACCCCGCTGCTGCGATATTTTTGCGCTCCGTCGTGCTTCAAGTGTGTTCCTCGCCTTTGCCTGCCACTCCTGCAGTATCTGTGCTCCTCGCCAGTTTGTAGTGTGAAAAGTCGAGCTCAGTTCCGCATTGCAGGCTAAACCACCCAGACGATCTGTAAGAAAGATGGTTCTGTGCTTCGGAAAGCACGTCGAACATGTTTTTTGTAGCGTAGGTAAAAATTCCTTTTTTCGTAACACCGTTTTCCGCCGCCGCCACGCTCGGTTTCGTGTACGCGTCCTGATTGTATGTGTGATCCGCTTGATAGGCCTTGATAGCCCTCCAAGTTTCAATTCTTCTGATGCTTGGGATAACGAGTTGACGAATGACCTACCTGAACTTACTACTCGAAGCAGGCCTGAAGTAATGATGAGTCGTGATACACCTGCTGTCACAAGTTGCATATATCATCATACATTCTCAGTGACAGGTTGTCTGCTTGTCGCCTAAAGTTGTAATACACTTAAGACCCTCGAGTTTCCGAGTCGCCTCTTACGCGGAAAAAGAAATAGGGTGCTGTTGTTGTAAGCCGGCATCGTACAGCAAACATTACTAGAAACTATCACACAGTGTAATACATAATTCCTTGGTATCAAACCCGGGACCTCCCGTGACACTAGTGCTCAGACCACTGTGCCACGGAAGCGGTGGAACAAAGCAAAGTGTTTACGAAGTGTCTGTGGCTCGCTCGATAGCCCTCCAGCGCTGAAGCGCTGACACAGCGCCCCTCCACTAGACGCCTGAGAGCTGCAGCCGCTGTAACGAACTCCGGGTACGGAGTAGGCTATACTAGTAATTATAATTGCGAAAGTTTGTATGTTTGTTACTTCACGCTAAAACTACTGAACTGATTTTCATGAAATTTGGCACACAGATAGAGGGTAGCTTGGATTAACACATAGAACAATTTTTATTCCAAAAAAATGCTCCTATGGGATATTACATGATATTTTTTAAAAGAGAATAAAACGCAAATAAAAAAAAAATATGGTCTCATAATTGGACTAATTCACTTTTTTAGTCATGTAGCCTAATAAGTTGTAGGCCACAGTGAGAAAAAGCAGGCGTTACAACCTACAAAGATCTTACAGATGTTGTCCATAGAAAAGACGAATGGAGATCATTACACCGACAAGAGTCCAACTCTAAATCAGCATCATCATCAGCCTAATAAGCTCTGCCTACCCCGCAAAGGATAAAGGCGTGATTTGCGTGTGTGTGTCTTGTCAGCGTGATAAGCAGTCAGAAACATTCTTCCAGTGACAAAAGTGCCACAAACACGGCACCAACAGTGGCACAAAATGCGGCGAAGGGAAGTACAAAGTGTGTCAAGAATTGCCAGCAAGCCACAAAAGGCGGATCGCACACTTGACGCATAACGGACCGGTAAAATATCGCAGCAGTCTGTCAGATCCATATAAGAAACTTGTGTTATTTGTGTGATCCGTCGTGAAGTCACTACGTCTTGCGCGATTTCGACTGTCTATATAGCTCACACATTAGCTAGCTAATTTGTTCAAAAAAGAATAAAACGTAAATATAGATTTTTTTAATGAACTCATAGTTGGACAATTTTTAAGTCATCTAGCCTAATAAGCTTTTATCAAAGTCTTGTCAGCGTGTTAAGCAGTCCGAATCATTCTTCGGCGCATCACACGACGGACCGCTAAAATATCGCAGCTTTCCGTCAGATCCACACTAGAAATGTCAATCCCCATAATAAAACCGCTCAACCATTGTCGACGCAGCTCTATCGCAGCGTCGTCCGTTGAGTGCGATTTCAGTATGGGGAGTGACGTTTCTAGTATGGATCTGATAGACCGCAGCGATATTAGCGCTCCGTCGTGCGTCAAGTGTGCGATGCGCCAAAGTGGGAAGGTACAGATAGAGAATGCCAACTGGTCTTTAGAGCCTGAAAATGCTGAAATTGTTTCCGTTTTGCGGTTTTACAGCCTGAAAGAATTACCTGTTTATAGCTTGGATTTGCCGTTATTCGGTGGAGGTCTACCTAGGAACAGATTTTTCGTGATAGGCGATATTTGGCTACTGCCATACGTATGGAATCGAGGTGCTTTTAGTATGTTTGTTATTTCGTATATTTGTAAGTTTGTTATTTGCCGTGTGATGCCGGCATAGAATAGCATCACCCCTATTCTTCCCGCGGGTGTTGTAAGAACCAACTAAGGGACTCGAGGGTTTCATGTGTATTAGCAAGTATTACAACTCTAGGCGACAGGCTGACAACCTGTCACTACAGTGATACAAGAATCATCTGAAGGTGCCCTTACTGAATACTTGTTAGACGAATTTTACGATCGTTAACGCTCTGCCTACCCCGTAAGGGATAAAGGCGTGATTTGTGTGTGAGTGTGTTGTCAGACGTGGCAATAACGACCGTACGGTTGTTGACGCTCTACCTTCCCCGCCAAGGATATAGGCGTGATATGTGTGTGTATGTGTTATCTTGTATGGTCTAGCTAGATCAAATCTACGTACGTTAGATACACAAGCCACAGCAGTCCACTGCAGTATTTTTAGCAATGCGTCGTGCGTTAAGTGTGCGATGCGCCTCAGTGCTTGTGCTTCATAATAAAATAACGATACAGTTGAAATAAAAATGCAGATAAGAGAAAAATTTAAAACTTTTTGAACGAGTGACGCCCCGGAAAGTGATCTCATAAATAACGTTGGATGCGAGCCAAGTCAAGTAGACAGGACAGTACTGTCTTGTTTCGTTATCTAGCGGTATGAGTATGAGCGTTGATGTCTGGTGTTTCCAATTCGATTCCTGAAGGGGAGTCATATACAGATACTAGAGTAAGGCCAGATGATTCCGACTCGATGGCGAAACAGAAATCGTGCCTTGTGGCGTCTCCTGGGGAAGGCCTGCGGCCAGCAGCGTACTGCTAATGTGATGGGATGTGATAATATGGTTTTTTAATTAACTTTTACATACATACACATATCACGCCTTTATCAGCCCGTTAACGGCCGCAAAAAAATGCGTCGCTATCGCCACGTTTGACAAATATATTGAGGGCCCTTTCAGATAATTCGTGCATCACTGTTAGTGGCAGGTTGTCAGCCTGTCGCCTAAAGTTGTAACGCACATGAAACCCTCGAGTCCCTTAATTGCCTCTTACGATAGCCACGGTAAAGAAATGGGCTGATGCTATTCTGCCGGCATTCAGGGCCTAAGCTTTTTCTTGGTAAAAAAATATTTTAATTTGTTTATTTAAAAATGTGCGGGTTCTCTGTTTTAATTTCGAACACCGCATAAGTTTCATTTGGTGGTCTAAAAGCCGCCTCTGTGAAGTTATTTGGGTCACGCGAGCCTTGCTTATGATTCAGAGCACTTATCACACTAAGGTGGATCGCACACTTGACGCACGACGGAGCGCAAAAATATCGCAGCGGTCGGTAACTCCTCATACTAAAACCGCACTTGATAGACGACACTGCGATATCGCTGCCTCAACAGCGGTTGAGCGGTTTTAGTATGGGGATTGACATTTCTAGTATGGATCTGACAGACCGCTGCGATATTTTTGCGCTCCGTCGTGTGTCAAGTGTGCGGTCCGCTTAAAACTCTGCGACTTGTACACTATAATAGTGTCTCCTTTTTCATAAAACTAAAACCAGTCAGAATAAATGCAAACTCCAGGCCGGCATCTAAAATATTCCGTTTGCTAAAATCTAGGTCGGCCGGGTTAATAGGCACAGGTCTCGTGGTATCAGAATTTATTAACTAATTTAGTTTAATGAGGCTTTTCTTTTAGTATTTTTGAGTTTTAAGCTAATTAAACGGTATTTTTCTAGGAAAGCGTCATAACACTGAGAAAATTACCTATTTATAACCTAAAATTTTACTAAAAATTTTGCTTCCGTAACATATGCTTAAACCGCAGCTGCTAAAGCTAAAACAAAGAGTTCGGTTCCACAAAATGCTACTTTAAAAAAAAAATACAGGATAGTGTAATTTAAAAAAGAAACTGTTTTGACATGAACACGTGAAATCGGTTTCTTTAGCAAACTATACTTCGTTTAAAAAAATCGGTGACTGACTAGTTATTTTAGATATAAACCTAATATCATAAATCTTATACCTTAAACCTTAAACCTTCAAGACTATTGGAGAAAACAACGTGTCAGGAACAAGTTAAACCTTGATCTAGTTTCTAACTAAGAGTGCCAACCTAACAGTTTTCTTTGCCAAACCTCTTACACAATTTCCCGGAGAAAATTCGAGTAAAGTAAACAATTAATTGTACAAGACAGAGCGAGAATTCCACAATACCACACCTACCTAGTAGCAGAACTTCGGTTTTCACATTTAACGCAAGACGCTGCGTTAAATTATTTATATGCTGTGTTTTTTTAGCGCGTCTGTAACACATGCGTCTACAAGCGCAGCAACGGGCGTCAAATGCGGGAAACATCTAAAAAGACAATTTAATTAAAAAACCTGAAAACCGTACGCTTTAACTATATTTACCATAAATATTAGCATCACCCCATTTTTTCCCCTCTGTCATCATAAGAGGCAACTTGGAATTCGAGGATATAACATAAAAAATTTAGGCGACAGGCTGATAACCTGATCTGGAGCACCCCTCAATATTTGTCAGATGTGGCGACAGGGACTGTATTTTTACGGCCGTTAACGCTCTGCCTACCCCGCAAGCGATAAAGGCATGTTAAACGTGTTTAGTAATGCTTTAGCCCATATATGTATTACTTAAAGCATACAACATATAGAGGTGCTATAAGTTTTTTCTGCCACTTTTTGCGGGAAGGAGGAAAACAGTACAGGGCCGTAAGTCTGCTAAATAAATATCTTTTCAGTTGGATGTCAATAGGATTGGATCTCAGTTGGATTATTTCGGTCATTTCGTAGTCTGCTAACAGTTTGAAGTATAGAAAATCCGAATGGCAATGGAATGACAGTTGAGTTTCGATGGCGTTACAATAACAATACAATAGCAAACTCGGGCCCTGCAAAAAACGATAATTTTACAACAACAAATTAGACAACATACAAAATGGCAGCCTGTCAGTTTCATATAGCGTGCTGGTCAAATGGGCAGGGAATTCTAGCAGAGGGGTAAGCCCGGCATGTAACAAAAGAGCCGTAAGCGAACATTCTGCACGTTCCGCAGAAACTAACAGAATATGAAATGAGTTTAATACATTTGGAGATATGCGGAAGAACGGGGTAAATCTAAATAAAATATGATTCTTTGGCCACTGCTAGATGCTGCTGCCTTCATTACTAACAAAACTATACGAATAAACTGTACATACATACATATATTTACGCCTCTTTCCCGTTGGGGTAGGCAGAGACTATTTCCTTCCACTTGCTACAATCCTGGCATACTTCTTTCGCTTCTTCGATATTCATCAATCTTTTCGTATGTAAGGATGAAAAAGCCTCGAAAGCGGTAATCTTCGGATTGCCTGCTTATGCTGAAAATGATCTAAAAGAAGAGCTTGCATCCCTTGGATATGAAGATGTAGTTGTACGTAAAATGAAAGTAAAAGACAACAAATACTCATCTAGCCCACCGTTTCTAGTTCAGCTGCCCCCTGGTAGTGACATTGCAAGTTTTCACCAGATAAAATACTTAAGTAATTGCGTCGTCCAAATAAAGAAATATCGTGCCAACAACCTTTATGGATCGCAATGCTTCAGATGCCAAGCATTTGGTCACGCGTCAAGAAATTGTAATCTACCACCACGTTGCGTCAAATGCACAGAGTCTCACTTAACAGCCGAGTGCCCAAAAAAGGATCGAACCGAGCCAGCTAAATGCTGCAATTGCAACGAGGCACATCCTGCAAACTTCAGGAAATGTAAGGAAAGGCAGAAGTACCTTCAAAGTATGACTAGCAGACAGCAAGATCCCAAAAGAAAAACCGAAGACAAAAAACCATTTAATAACAACCTAGTAGATGGTCGCCCTTGGAACTCTGTGTTGACTGGACCACAGGTTTCGCAGCCATCAGCAAATAATTCCACTGAAGATGATGCTACGTCCGACATGTTAGCAATCCTTAGATGTATCAAAGCTATCAAGAGACAGTTTCTAGCGTGTGACGACATGATGGATAAAGTAATTCTTATCTTAACACACTTAGGTCAATATGTCTGAGTCTAATACTCTCCATGTATTATACTGGAATGCCGATGGCATCCGTACAAAAATCACCGAGCTTCTCGACATGACTCATGAAACACCAATCGATGTTATAGCTATTTCCGAGACCCGAATATCAGCAAAAAGTTATCTAAAAACCCCCGGTTTTACTTGCTACCGTCGCGACCAATCAGCAGAAGTTAAAGGGCAAGGAGTGGCTATCCTAATTAAATCTGATATCCCACACTCCTCAGTAGTTCTACCAAAAACACATAATCTTGAATGCATCGGCATCGAAATCGTGCTGTCAGGTAAACCTATTACATTAATCTCTGCGTACCAGTCTCCGAATTTGCCTTTCTTATCGTGTGATTTAGACGCAATTCTGAGGATCAGCACAAGACTGATCTTAATGGGTGACTTAAATACCAAACATCCATACTGGAATTGTACTATAGTCAATCTTCATGGTGAATTTCTCTTTGATCATATGTTAAACAATGAATATGAAATTCTTGCTCCGGCTTCTCCAACGCTAATTCACTATGATCATAATCGCTCACCGTCAACTCCTGATGTGGTGTTAATTAAAAATGTTCATAAATATACAAATCCACAAGCATACAACAGGCTATCCTCCAATCACTTGCCAGTCATATTTTCTATTGGTGGTGATTTTCAACGTAAGACTGATGTTACATACAACTATGCTAAAACTGATTGGGTAAAATACAGAGCTTACTTGGATCAGAATATTTTACTCACTTCTTCCAATTTCAAAACCATAGAAGATATTGACCTTGGCATAAAGTTTATATCAAATCTTATTTTAGAGGCGCGTTCCTTATTTGTACCTACGGTAACAGGTATAACACCAACCAAACTCCCTAGGCGCATAAAAAATGCAATTAAATCCAAAAATAATTTGCGTAGAGCTGTTATGGCTGAAACTGACCGCAATATTAAATTTTTAATGTCTAAGGAGATAAACAGACTTCGTAGCAGTATTTCTGCTGCTGTGAAAGCGTTAAATGATGACAACTGGAACAGTAGGCTAGCTAGGGTTGACAACCCTAGTAATGATCTTTGGCGTATAGTCAGTTCACTAAATTACGAACCTCATACTGTTCCCCCTCTGAAAACATCTAATAACACCTTAACAACATCAATCCCGGAGCAGTGTGAGGCTCTGGCTAAAGCATTCTCAGAAAATATGAATCTTACAGCAGAATGGAAGTCGGAACCAGCAATTAACTCGGCTGTTGCAGATTCCGTGGACTTTCTCACGAACTATACAATAAATAACCCTCCAAACTTAGTTAGACCTGCAGAAATACGCAAATTGTTAAGAAAATTAAAACCACGTAAAGCGCCTGGTCACGACGGTATTAATAATTTTTTACTTAGGAACATATCACAGAAGGCGTTAGTCTTTCTTACAAAAATTCTGAACGGTTGCCTAAAAATTGGTTACTTTCCCTCTTGCTGGAAACTGGCTAAAGTAATAGCAATCAAAAAACCGGGAAAAGATTTAACCATACCAACAAGTTATCGTCCCATTAGCTTGTTGCCTAGTTTGGGTAAGTTGTTTGAGGACGTAATACTAACCCGTCTCTCGAAAGCAGTAGATTCTCAAATTATACCTGAGCAGTTTGGTTTCCGACGGAAACATTCTACTGCGCAACAGCTGGCAAGAGTCTCGGAGCATATCTCAAATGCTTTAAATGAACTGAAATCAACTGGTATGATACTACTCGACGTGGAAAAGGCATTTGACACGGTTTGGCATGACGGTCTTCTGCACAAACTCATTAACTACAATGTCCCTCTGCCATTAGTGAAACTTCTCCAATCGTATCTGACAAATCGCTCCTTTTCGGTTTCAATTGGCGATTCTGCCTCCGAGCCAAAAAATATGCCAGCTGGGGTGCCCCAAGGGTCTATTCTGGGTCCATACCTTTTTATTATCTACCTTAATGATATCCCCAAACAACCTCACACGCACCTTGCCATTTACGCAGATGATACGGCTACTTTTACCTCATCAGAAGACATTGACATCGTTATATCGCGACTTCAACTATCAATCGATCTCCTTGAAAATTATTTTGTCAAATGGAAGCTTAAACTAAACTCAGCAAAAACAGAGGGCATTATATTCACTAGAAAGCGTAAACCGCCAGTGAGATTGGTTAAAATTAATAATCATTCTGTAACTTGGAGCAAGTCAGTCAAGTATCTTGGTACGGTGCTAGACAACAAGCTTAACTGGTCTCACAACGCGACTGAACTAGTAGTTAAAGGTACTAAGGCACTTAATGCCCTACAGCCAATACTCAACCGTAAATCCAAACTCAGTGCAAAAACTAAGTTACGGATATATTCCACCCTAGTACGGCCCTGCATGACATATGCGGCTCCAGTTTGGAGTAGTTTAGCTGACACAAATTATGAAAAACTTCAAGTAGTCCAAAACAAAGCTATAAAAATTGCTTATAACACCAAGTTTAAAACAAACCTTAAAAAGTTGCATGAGAAGATAAAATTTCCTCTCATCAAAAACTTCGTACTTAAACAATCCCGTAAATTTTACTTAAGTTCTAATCCCAATCATAAAAATGTACTGGTTTCGGCTATCGGTAAATCTCGTTTCCATACTTTACCTTACTCGAGTACGTATAACAGGTACAAGTTACCCCATCACTACTTCCTCGGAGAATAACAAAGGAGCTCGAACGCCCGGTCGATCGTATGATCGATGCAATCTCGGTGGTTTTTGAATGGTACCTTCCATTCTAATTATATGTAAATTATTTTTCTTTAAAATATTAAGTTTACACAAAATAGCTGTGTGTTATCCACTTTTCTTGTATTTTGTTATAATGTAAGTTGTATACAAAACTTGCATTTGTTTTAAAAAACAGTGTCGTTATTATGTTTACCTGTGATAACAATGTTATTTTACCTACACCTGCAAATGTTCAAAAAGGTGAGTTAGCCTGAGCAACGATTTAGAAACAGGTTAGTGTTCATAAAGAATAAGATCTTTACTGTAATACTTTGTTGTACCTACACGATTCTGAATAAAGACATTTTAAAACTAACTAACTAATCTTTTCGTGCACGCTCGTTGGTTTGTACTTCTGACTTGACCATTCTTCAAATTATAATATAATTGTAATTTTGTAATTTTATATATATTTTAATTTTGTCGAAAATTTGGTGATCGAGATTGAGAAACGGATGCTGAAGTTTACAGTAGTAAAAGGTTACATTTAATTAAATGCTTATATTTTCAAGGTGTGATCTAGAACGGTATTCCGAAACTATCTAGCCGACATTTAAATCTACGAGAATTTGTTTTTCCAATATAATTTTTTTCTAAAATTTTGACAAAAAATAATAATCCGATAATAAATACGTACTTTTTATGCAGTTAAAATGCAGATATTCCATTAAAAAGCGTCACGTAGAGCTAAGTCTCTCCTTGCGTTCAGATAAGACCTCATCAGCCATAAAGTTTTGCTCTTAAGCTTCCACTTTGGATTTACGTGGTGCATCTGACCGTTGGTATTTTAGCGTTGCATTATATGCATTTTAAACTAGATAGCAGAAACATAAAACAAAGGCGAGTCGCACGCTGAACGCACGACGAACTAAAATATCGCAGCGGTCTGTCGGATCCATACTGGAAACGTCACTATCCATACTAAAACCGCATTCGACGGGCGACACTGCGATAGCGCTGCGCCAACAGCGGTTGAGCGGTTTTAGTATGCGGAAAGACATTTCTAGTATGGATCTGACAGAGCGCTGCGATATTTTTGCACTCCGTCGTGCGTCAAGTGTGCGATTCGCCTTAGTAAATTTTATAAGACTTGCACAGTAACCTTTAAGTTATAATGTTTACAGCCTTAAAAAAAAAAAAAATGTTTTCTGAAACAACCTTAGAAAACAATCCTCAAAAATGTCAGACGTGGCGATAGCGACCGTATTCTTACGGCTGTTTACGCTCTGCCAAGGGATAAAGGCGTGATATATGTATGTATGTATGTATATATATATATTTTTAATTCCTGTACCTTGCTCAACCATCTAATCAGATACTATATAAGAGAGGACACAAGTATATATGCACAAAGTTTTACCCTGAGGTTTGTTTTAATAGGTTACCTAATACATAAAAAAACAAGCAGAACAAGTGAAAGAAGTAAGTTAGATTTACCCTCAACTTGGCCACAACTTGAAGCTTACGCCTAACCTAAATGGGGGCACATGACGACCGATGTGGCGCAGTGGTAGTGCGACTGCCTTTGACGCAGAAGGTTCCGGGTTCGATTCTCGGTGGGTCAGTCAAAGTTTATGTTTACCACATTGTGAATTTGTTCCCAGTCTGGTTAGGACATTGCGGGCTGAACCACCCGATTGTCCGTAAGTAAGATGGCTCCGTGTTTCGGACACCACGTTAAGCCGTAGATCCCGGTTGCTGTCTATGGTCACTTAGACGGCGGTCGTTACACAACCATGTCAGAAGCCTGCTACGCGTAGAAGGCGCTTGAAAAATTCTGACACTAGGGTTCATCGGGTCGTTGGACGACTTGGTGTCCCCCACGAAAAAGAAAAAGAAGACTTGGAACTTACGCCTAACCTAAATGGGGGCACTAAAGTGCTATTTTTGTTGATGTCCTGACCAGACTGGGAACAAATTTTCAAAGTAATAAATATCAACTTTGTGAGTGACCCACTGAGAATCGAGCCCGGAACCTTTTGCGTCAAAGGCAGTCACACTACCACGTCACATCGATCGTCATAGTATTAGCAAGTGATACCTCGTGTAACATACAAGTGGGAATACGCGGATTGCACACTCAACGCACGACGGAGCGCTAAAATATCGCGGTCTATCAGATCCATACCTACTTAAAACGTCACTCCCCATACTAAAACCGCTTAACCGCTGTCTACGCAGCGCTATCGCAGTTTCGTCCGTCGAGTGCGGTTTTAGTATGAGGAGTGACGTTTCGATGGATCTGACAGATTACTGCGATATTTTAGCGCGCCGTCGTGCGTCAAGTGTGCGATCCGCCATAGCCGGAATAGCCCCATCTCATCTCGACTACCGTCGACGGTAATAGTGCGGAAGTCGAGCGGAAGTCGGACGGCTATGTGCTACGCTCGTAGCACTGCTACGCCGTAGAGGAGCTACGGCGTAGGTGTTTCGATTATGGGCTATTTTATAGGATGTTAGGTAAAGTATCTTTTAAATTCCTTTCGAGGAACTAGATAGTTGATGTTACTACTTGAGCCCTTTTTTGTAATTTTAAACATATTATACATAAACCAGCCCATAAAACTAAACAACCTTCCCCAAGAAAATTTTGGACCATCCCGACTCGGTTGGTACATTTTGTATGGAAAATTCAATTTTATTTTCACCTTACGACTTGGGGAAAGTTCTTCAGTTTCATCGGCTGGATCACCCCCTAAAATATGCGCAACAATTTTTTTTACACTCTGTATACAGAATTAACTGCTTTTACATCCTGTATACAGAATTAGCTGCTTTTACACCATGTATACAGAATTAGCTGCTCGACATCTTCATTTTGTTCGGAACGAAATTATCCTCTAGAGCGCTTTATTTATGTTTCGAAACGGATATTATCATATAATTTATTCCAAGGAAGTTTTACGAAAATAAGTGGCTTCTGAATGTTGTCTCCATTTTTTATACAGGATGTAAAAATATCAACTGCAAATATATATATATATATATATATATATATATATATATATATATATATATATATATATGTGTGTATACATATTATATAATATTATATATATATATATATATATATTTATATATAATATTATATATATATTTAATAAAAAAATCCGGGACACTTTGAAGGTTATGTTTCGTTGCACATTAGATATTTAAAAAGTCTGTTTATTTTGGAATAAACGTCTGATATGGTGTGAAAGTGAATAAAATGAGGTTTATAAATTTTAATAATAATGTCTCAAATTCGAATTTTAGTATGTGGGGGACGTTTTTAGTATGGATCTGACAGACCGCTGCGATATTTTAGTGGTCAGTCGTGCGTTAAGTATGCGATGCGCCTAAATGAACCAAAATATACTAGTTTTTCATACTTTTTTAAGGGTTACCAAAAAGAAATACCCTTAAGGGTAAATTGATGTGGTGCCGACAGTACTCCTGAATCTTAGCTTCAATATTGACACACAAGTTTACTTCCACCATTCTTATGTATCAATGTGTTCAACCGTTTCCTCTTTCGTATTGGTTAAGTGAATGTAAACAAGTAAAGAGGATCTTTGCCGCTGAGAGGAAGCAAATATACAGGGTGTAAGGGACTGTGTAACGAAAACTTTGCAGGCGTGCTCAGACCATGAAACTGAACAACTTTTTCTATGGGGTCTATGTTGGGAAACGTGAATTTTTTTTCGTGTTTATACAAAGTCACTCGGGAATTTTGTATGGAAGTTCGAAAAATTTTTTTTTCCCAACATAGTTCCCATATAAAAAGTTGAAAATGGGAAAATTGTTCAGTTTTATGGGCCGAATCAACCACCCCATAAAATATTTGAAGCTAATATTGTTACACCATAATATGTTGTAATGTTTTATTCCAACTGTGCCAATCGCGCTATTTTTGACAGCTTTTACCATTCCAACGTAACTTACGACGATTTAGCGTCAACTTAGTTTTGGTTTGGATTTGGTTATTGTCAAAAAAGCTATCACAGTAATTTTTCTGAACCTTTAAATCGTTGACGTTACCCAAACGTCACCAAACTACAAACGTTTCGAGTTTGCAATGAGTATTTTATAATATTAGGTGTTATTTTTATAATCGATGACCGTAGTGCTGGCTTGCCGTGTGATACCGGCTTAGAATAGCATCACCCTACATCCTTCCCGCGGGTGTCGCAAGAGGCGACTAAGGGACTCGAGGGTATTGGTGTATTACAATTTTCAGGCGACAGGCTGACAACCTGTCACTATAGTTATACACATGTTTTCTGAAACAACCTTGGAAAACAATCCTAAAAATGTCAGCCGATGCGATAGCGACCGTATTCTTTCGGCCGTTAACGCAGGGATAAGGGCGTGATATATGTATGTGTATTGACCGTAGTGGCCAACACTATTTAAAAGGTAAAATGTCAATGTCAAGTTGACAGACATTTTGTTGTGTCGGAATCGTATGAAACAACCGCCGCGGTGTGTATTTTTCTACGTGTTTTCGTAGGTTTTTTCAGGACATTGTCCCTTACGCCCTGTATAACTAGCTTTTCAGCTAAAAATACAACAAACTGCCTTTCCGCGTTCGCTATTGTCAAGATCCGTACACTGAAAAGACTCTTAAACAACAAAACCTCAGCATGCAACCCCAACTGAACACAACGCGCATTGTATGCAAAACTACTCATGAGTTGTTGTTTTTACATAATAAACTGGCAACACAGAAGAGAGAAAAGTCTAGAATGCCAAAAGTACTAGTATCCAGGCTAGAAAACCTTACGAAAAAAGTCTAGACATGAAAAGAAGGTACAAAATACACGTTTCAATCAGATTTGATAAAAAAGAGTGGTAAGATAATTCATCACGATTTTCATATATTTTGTGCATTGGGGTTCTTACATTTTTTGTCCATATGTGCGAGTCAAGTCTGAAAATTGTGGACGAAAGAAAGCAATTGCTGTCTACAGCCAGCTCCACACAAAAATTTTTAATGTAGATATCACTACATTGAATATAATCAGCTCTACCACAAAAAGCTTATGTTTTTAAACTCGCTTACATAACGTTTTGTAATGTAGTTTTTTAAACCCTTACTGGGACGAGTTTTGTAGCCCTCGCCGTTCGTAGGGTTGTCATTGTCACTGAGTATTTATTTGCTCTGAGGTTTTGCAACATGAATTTTCATGAATGCTGAGGCAGGGACCGCTATCTTCTAGCGTTTGATATATGACACGCGTTTAGGCAAAACGTGAGATTATTGTTATCTGAAATAATTTTCTGCATATTTTAACTATATGATAATTATTTGGGGTGTTTGTATAATATTTACGACGCTGTTTGGGCTTATTTTTATATGTTTTTTATGTGCTGTAGATAATACTAATTTACATTTTATATGGGTCATGTAATAGAACTTTATCCACGACTGTCCAGAAAAGAAGAAGTACATAATATAATGTTTATTGCTATTATTTTATTACATGTTAATAACATAGTATTTTTCTTCTTTAAGTTTTGATTCTGTTCAAAGTTTTATTTGACAGGTGTCACTTTACAATTCATTCTCTCTCTACAGGTCCCAATATAACCAGGAAGGATCGCATAGCACAACACAGAATGCCGATCAGAAAGTTTTTCGTAGGTCTGTGGGCAACCCTGAATTTGACAACCCTTCTATTAATGTTGCCTGCAAAAGTGGTCGTGTTTGTGGTATTTTAGGCCTCGAATTAGTCCTTTATGTGTCGACCCTACATTTCATGTCCACTGCTGAACATAGGCTTCCCCTAAAGATTTCCACCTTGTCCGATTAGAAGCGGCCTGCATCCAGCATTTCCCCGCGGACTTGACCAGACAACATTTATCGTTCTGGTTATTCTAATACATACATACATACATACGTACATATATCACGACTTTATCCCTTACGGGGTATGCAGAGCGTTAACGGACGTAAAAATACGGTCGCTATCGCCACGTCTGACAAATATAGAGGCCCGTTTAAAATAATATGTATATCACTATCGTATTAACTTTTTGTTAGAAAGGTAATACAAACGAAACAAGCGTGAAAAATTCCCACCCATAAACGTCTTCTGACTACAGTGACAGCTTGTCAGCCTGTCGCCTAAATGTTGTAATACACCTTAAACCAAGTAAAACCCTCAAGTCTGTTATTCTGACAATTACTAAAACCCACAACATTCAAAGTTAAAACAGAGTGGTTTTCAACTTGGTACGTGGGTACTAACCGGGGTGCTCAATCGATGGCCAATTTATATTAATAAGGACACTGCTATCCACGTACTTACGGATACGGTTCAGATCTGAATAAACTCTTAAAATGTGGGTTCCGCCTATACCTAGGTATTTGTAATGTCTTTCTATTCAGCGGATCGCACACTTAACGCACAACGGAGCGCTAAAATATCGCAGCGGTCTGTCAGATCCATACTAGAAATGTCAATGCCCTTACTATAACCGCTCAACCGCTGTCGACGCAGCGCTATCGCAGTGTCGTCCGTCGAGTGCGGTTTTAGAATGGGAAGTGACGTTTTTAGTATGGATCTAACAGACTGCTGCGATATTTTAGCGCTCCGTTGTGCGTTAAGTGTGAGATCCGCCATACCTATGTGTACTGTCTTTCTATTCGTGTGGGATACCGAGTCGTCCAATGACCGATTTTCCTGTTCAAGAAGATCAAATCACAAAGTAGCAGAATTTAATATTGTTGAATCAAATATGTAGACTTATGTTAGCCTACAAGTCATCTCAATGGTAATTTTGTTTGCCATTATTGTTCCCTTATCCAAATATCTGTTCAATAAGCCGAATTTCGGTATACCCACCCTGATGTGATGAAATTCCTCTATAAATATTTTATTGGATCTTTATGTCGCATGCGCTGTAGTACTTTAGATTGTTTGTATAGTACCATTCAGTATTTTTATATATTATATATTATATTATAAGGTAATAAGCGTCGGTGGCCAAGTGGTTAGGACACCTATCGTGCACACGAGTTCGAGTCCCGCCATATACCAATGTGTTTTTACCCACGTACATTTACCGACTGCTCTTAAGGTGAAGAAAAACATCGTGATGAAACCCACATTCAAACAAAATTTTAATTCAGATGTGATTTGACCTAGGACTTGGGCTAGGTTAGCCTTCAGGTTGCAGAGGTCAGATGGCAGTCGCTCTGTGTAAAAACTTGGTTCCACGGCAAGGTTAGGTAGCCGACCCCGACAGAGAACGGGATAAGGCAAAGAGCATAATAAAGGTGATAATTAAAGTGTATTGCATATTCCACACTCGTAGCATCGTCAACTTTCCTCCCAATTAAAATCGAAACTTCCGCAAAAAAAACTTCAGAAGTCTGAAAATATTATAAGACGGCTATACTACAGACGTAAAAATACGAATACCAAGAAAATTATATAATATAATCTCCTACTCAGACTCAATCTTTGAACCTTTGATCGCATGATATTTTATATTACTTCTTTGATTCCTAGATGAATATATTTCTTTTGAAAATTTAAACATATCTACAAAAAACGTATCCTTTTGAAACTTCAATACATAATAAGTCAATCAATAGTTTGACCTGAATATTGTTTTTTGTGTTTCGTTGGATACCAATACGTCCAACGCATGAACCTGTAACAACGCAAGTATGTATAAAGAATTTTACATCTGACAGAAACATGCGTTACAGATGCGCTAAAAATGCGCTACGTCATGCGTTGGATGCGGGATTCACTTTAAATCTCGCAATGGATTTCGATACGGTTTCTTTTAAATACGTATAGATAGTGATTGAAGAAGGTTGTTCCCAAGAGAAAACCGCTACCTAGGCGGATGGCACACTTAACGCACTACAGAGTGCCAAAAATCGAAGTGGTCTGTCTGATACTTACTAGAATAGAAACGTCACTCCCCAATCTAAAACCGCACTTGACAGACGACGCTGCGATAGCACTGCGTCGACAACGGTTGAGCGGTTTTAGTATGGGGATTGACATTTCTAGTATGGATCTGACAAACCGTTGCGAAATTTTTGCGCTCCGTCATGCGTTAAGTGTGCGTTCCGCCTTATTAAATTAATCCATTTCAAGTGTTGCCAGAACAGACATGCTAGTCACGTACTTAGCAGTTGGGCATTTCTACAGAGACGCCGTTTTTTTTGTCCTGGTCCAGAAATCGTGTTAAACATATAAACAAAAATCTCAAAAAAATTACACATAATCCTTAATGTATGTTCTATTTGGAGAGCATAATTATTATGACTAATTTAATAATACTTTCTTCTAAAAAAAATACCGAAATGAAAAAAAACACCAAATTTACCTGATTTAGGCCTGTCCCTTTGGCGGAATTGAATCTAAATTGGTCCATAATTCTAAAATTTCCGGAATTTATAATAATGTTCCTATGTTCACATGTATATAGATGTATGACAAAGGTTTATTTATTACCAAGATGGCTATAATGTTTTATTTTGTACCACTTATGTCACTTTAAATATTTGTCCCGAGCTTATGACTTAATTCGGTATCACTCACAAACTCTTACGCACATCTGTAAATACGCGCGATTTGCACATCTTTATCCGATTCACATAAACTGCCAGTTGCGTCCGAGTAGGCGAGTGCAGTGAACCTGTGACATGCTGCCGGGATTTACCATTTTCAAAGATAAGAAATTTTACTTCGTCTTTGGTGCAGGGTAATTTCTCAACTCCGGATCATAAATATTTTTGAAACTATAAGAGCTAAAAGGTTGTTACTTTGTGTAATTTGTGCCTCGATAGTATACCAATACGTAGGTAAAATTGAATTTGCACAAAGTTATACTGTGAGAGAGAAATTTCAAAGAAACCAGCTTTTTCTCAACTCCGGGAATCTGAACTCCGTGTGCATTTGTTCACGGAGTTGAGAATTTTGTTCACGGAGTTGAGGTTTTTTATAAAACTGTGATTAGAATGATGTCGTGTGGTACCGGCGTAGAATAGCATCACTCCAATTCTACCTGTAGGTGTCGTAAGAGGCGACTAAGAAACTAGCTCGAGAGATGATTAACTCTTGTAATTTCTAAACTCCGTGAACAGTCAAAATTCAAATTCGATTATTTCAGAATCTGCAAGAGGAAATGGGGAGAAATTTATCTTATTTTGTTTATTCATTTAAAAAACAATAAATCACTTTGAATGAGTGCATGAAAACCTTAAAACAAACGTGCACTCTCAACTCCGTGAACACTCGAAATTAAAATTGAATTATTTCAGAATCTACTGAAGCAAATGATGGCAAATAAAATTAAATATATTTCTATTTTTTTTTCCTATTTTTTCAGAATAATAAAGTCAATAAAATGTTAACAGTAAAATTGCACACGGAGGTGAGAAAAATTTACTCCTGCCGTAGAAATGCTCAGTTACCAGACAGTAAAAATAAAATATAAAAATACAATTTTCCCCCAACCAGACTTTTTATCTTGTTGACATTTCTTTTGAATCTTTGAGTGCTTTGAAGACTGGTATTCAAGTGGTTACATTGAATGAAAGTATTTCTCGGATTTTTAAAGGGCTTCTGAAAATATATTTATGTGTGCATCTTTTGGCGAGTATCGTAGAAGGTTAGATTAATTTTAATAAATATATACCCATGGAAATCTTATTTACTCTTTTTTTCTTTTTTTGTGCGAGAAACTTTTGTTTGTAAAAACTAAGCAATGAATTCCCATAGACAGATATTTTTTATTAATAACTAAACTTGACAGATATTATCTCAATCAAAATTGAGAGAACAACGTCATCTACTAGTTCGAAATATCGTTACTGTTATTTCTAAAAATCCTCATTGTTTGTGGTTGTCCACACTGCGCTAAAATACTTATTATCTTTTCTTCCACAGACCAAAAACCCGACCAGTCCAGCGAGCCGTCTGAAGTACAGGCGGCGACAAAGATACAAGCAGTTTTCAGAGGGCACAAGACTAGGAAAAGCATGAGCATGAAGGCAGCGAGCCAGCCAAGCAACGCGAGCAAGCAGCCCGAGCCCGAGCCGAGCAAGGCCGAGCTCGAGGCAGAGTTTCGGCAGGATGACAAAGGTTAGTGTAGAATTTAAAATATGTTTTACAGTGAACAGAATAAAAAATATTAAAAACAGGGAGTAAAAAAAATTGCTGCAAATATTTTATGGCATGAATCAGCCCAAACTGAACAACTTTCCTCAAAGAACATAGGTCGAAATATGAAAAAAATTTTTGGACAGTTGACTCGCTCGGGTGCTATATTTTGTATGGGAGGCTGGTTCACTCCTTAAAATATTTGCAGCTAATATTTTTACACCTTAATGTCATGATGACTATGATGATGATTTCTCCGACCGATTTCGGCCATGGCGACCATTTCGACTCCTAATCAGATCGGCGCTGATGCGCCCGGAGATGGCTATAGTAGCCAATTTTAGCAGTAAACTCCCGTGCACAGTGTGGACACGTGAGTTTGCCATTTACATAATTATAGTTAATGGCGACATGCCCATGGTGGACAGGCTTTTAACTCATCGCGTTTAGCGTCGAGGTCTGCTTTACGTTGTTCCTCAACCAAAAAATCTTGAAATATATGTGTCATAACAATGAAACTATCGAAGTGGTAACCAGTCGATGGTGAGTTGGGATAAGGATGAAACAATATATCCAAGATTCACACGTGATGATAGCGAAAAAACAAACTCGATCAATAATTGGAAATCAAATATTGACTCAAAAGGTCATGTAAATCCACAAAACTGAATAAAACCGTTGTATTCATAAGCTACAATTATTGTCGCAGAGCAGAGTTTTGATATGTATTAATTGCTTTATCATAAAACTATACTTTTAAACAAGATTTATTTATGTTTAAATATATCGATATATCGGAGTACTTGATCAACATATTAAAATAGCGATATCGACTGCACTCATATACCTGCCTTTGTCGATAGTTTGATTTTTGCATCCCTAGAAACCATTGCTTTATAATATAAGATTAAAGGCCTTTTTTACAATTAACACGCAACGCAGCGCTAAAATAACGCGGTGGTCTGTCAGATTGCGTTAATTTGACGCAGCTTCGTCGACAGTGATTGAGTGATCAGCGTTTGTAATATGGATCTGATAGACATTTTGGCGCTTATCAAGTAATGTCCTATTTTATTAAGATGGTTTTAAAAAATGACGACACAAAGAAATATTTTGCTAAGTATCGGTCGATAAAATCTTATTGAATCCATTATACATAATTAAAATATGATATACAGTCCAATGGATATCCATGCAATCCAATATCCATGGATAATTAAATTATGAATCAGAGCCTTTTTATAAAGAGACTGGTTTTGAAACCCAATTTTCGATAATTGATTTCATCCATTGGACTCTCTTCATTTTCTATCTGATTTATTCTGTAAAAAATAAATTGGAAACGAGTACTTATGAGAAGGAAATTTGATGCTGAGATATCATTCCATTATGCCCGATGATTAGATAAATAAATCTTATATTTTGACGAACTGAAATTTTAAAAGTATTTTTAAACAATACCTTCTAGAACCGACGATCTATGGACTTGGCTCGGAACGTTTTAAAGTGGTATTCACGGATCGGAAAGCTCAACTTAGGACGATCTCCAATCCAATCAGCTTGACCTTTACGCTTTTCTCAAACATTCAAAGCCTTACCGAAAAAATTATGATGATGATGATGATCTTTCCGACCGATTTCGAACATGGCGACCACTTTGACTGGTGCGCCCGGAGATGGCTATTGTAGCCTATTTTGGCAGTAAACTCCCGTGCACAGTGTGGACACCTGAGTTTGCAATTTACATAATTATAGTTAATGGCGACGGGAAGACAGGCCTTTCACTCATCGCGCTTAGCGTCGAGGTCTGCTTTACGCTGTTCCTCAAACTCGCGGACTTGCCTCTTAACTATCCCGCGCCATTCGGGGCGCTGTGCTGCCAGAGGGAGGAAGAGGGATTGAGTGGGCTCAATGTTGCATCTTTTAATGAGTCGTTTCTAAACATCTTTATATCATGGCGGACGACTCCTCAGATATAAATACCGAAAAAATACACGTGTTTCGACCGCATCTTTAAAAAATATCTTACACTCGTTCAACGCGCGTCTTTTTGTCGCAAGACCGTGTCTGACTGACTGTGACCTTCTGTCCTACTAAACAAACCCAACATATGTACTTTAATCAATGGATTACCTTTACAAATCCTCAAAGGTGAACCAAACCAAAGGCGAGCTTCATAAAATATGTATGCTACATGCCACCTACATCTACAGGGGGTAATAAAATAGGTGTAGAAATATCTTAAAGAAGCGGGATGCATTGAACGAATCTATTTTCTAATAATGAATACTTGCTGGTGGACCGGGACCACTCGGTTTTGTTTTTGTTGCGCCTCAATAGATGGCGTTGTTAGTAGCAATAAAATGTCAGCTAGTACACTGAATCAATCCATAGTCAGACCAACATAGTTTTATAATCAGCAGGTTTATGACGGGCACGTAAAGAGACTTATCTTACGAGTCAGACGTCTTCAGACGTGTCAAATCGTATGGATTTTATCAAAACAAGCGAATCTTTTATACACAAACGTGTACAGCATTGTCGCGACGCACATTTAGCCTACAGTTTTGAGTAGACCCTGAACATGAAAAAAACTTTTGGACCGGGAGGTCAATTTGTATGGGAATACAAATTGACATGATCGGTTGGTAATTCTGCAATTCGACCTATGTTTCTTGGGAAAAGTTGTTCAGTATCATGGGCTGGTTCACATATATACATACATACATATATCACGCCTTTATCCCTTGCGAGGTAGGCAGAGCGATAGTAGCCGTAAGAATACAGCCACTATCGCCACTGGGCTGGTTTACTGATGTGCCGTTCCCGGTAAGTTTCCCTAGCGTGGGAATATTCCCAGTAGCGTTCCCGGGCACATTCCCAAAAGTGGAAATATTTGGGAAAGTTGCTCAAAAATGTTGTTGAAAGAAATGATATTTTGTTAAATTTATTACTTTTGCCTTTAAAACAAGTCTACTATATAAACACAGTTAATAATTAACGCGATTTATAAATTCCCAAAGTTACTGGAAACTTACCGGGAATATTCCCATTTACTTTCCCAGGAATATTACCGGTAATATTAAAATGTTTTTTTAATTCTTTGATTTCTATATTTCTAATGGGTAACTACCTAGTGTTGAATAAAAAATTTAATGAAAAATAAAAATCAATGTAAATGGAATAATTTTAGTTTAATAATCTATACATATAATAAAATTATAACAACCTCATGTCCGTACATTAAAGATATTAAAGAAAAACTAAGATGGGGGATCTTCATACAACCAATAAAAGCCAAAAATTTGATTCAAAAAAATTTTGTCTGTCTGTTTGTTGTCCGCTTTTCACGCAAAAACTACTGGACGGATTTTGATGAAACTTTTTTTTTGTTATATAGATAGGTATTTTATTTTTATTTGCTCTCTAACGGGGTAAAAGGGGGGTGGGGGGATAAGTTTGTATGAAACTCCGTCAGTTTATATTTGGCTATTGGGTTAGAAATTAAAAATGACGCAAAAAGTATCTGCCTTAGAGGGGGTGAAAAAGGGGGGGTAAGTTCCTATGAAACTCCATCCGTTTTGAAGCTAAAGCGATTAAAATTGAAGCTGTATACGTGAATACTAAGCTTTTCTGCCCTTCGTTTTGTGACGGTTACCTGTCTAAAGAACCGTAGTAATCCTAATCCTATTAATATTATAAAGGCGGATGTTTGTGTGTGTGTTTGTTAGGACTTGGCGCTAAAAGAGCTGAATCGATTCAAATGATACTTTGTACATACAAAGACGAGAAAATGCCCAGAATAGGACATACATAGACTACTCTTTACCCCGGTAAAATGTCTCATTCCCACGGGAACACGCATTTTCCAATATTTTTGAAATGACGGCGCCATTGAGCCAATTCGCGTTTTAGGAAACAATTTTTTTTAACAGTGACATCTATTGCTCGAGACATTTGACTTACTCAATTGAGTAGCTGCACCAAGATTTAAGTTTAAGTCACAATACACAATCCATAAAAAATATGTTTGAACAAGATGTTGAAATAAAACCTTTTACATATAAATATGATATCCCAGTTAAGATGTTTCACCATGTCCTCTGGATTTCTCAAAGGTTGACTGGTAGAGATCCCTTAATGGGATAAGTCCGCCTTTGTGCCTACACATTATATTAATCTATTTAAGTGTTTTTTGTAACTATTTCCTGTTTGGTACAATAAAGTTATTACATACATACATACATACATGTTTTAACAAGATCATCAAAAATTTATACACGTAATATTTTGACAACCAGGGTCACAATACATACTCCATACAAAATGTGTTTCAACAAGATGTCGACTTTATTAATTTTACAAAGATATTAAAACATTTTGCATATAAATATGACATGCAAGTTAAGATGTTTTAACACGATCTATCCAAAATTGAGACACGTAATATTTTGACAACCAGCGAGCCATTTCCGGTCACAAAATAAATATAAGTAAAATACTGGACTAAAATGTATTATGAACAAGAATGAGGTTATTCTATGGTTTATGGGCGGATTTTTCTAACGTTGTCCGCTGAAAATTTGCGTGTCGCACGTGTTCAGATTTATTTAGCTGCGACCGGTGACACGAGAGTTTAAAGAAGCTTACCCAGCGTCGACATGGGGGGTTGAAGCCCCCCTCAGAGAAAAAGAGAAAGCAAACATTTGATTGCAAATCGACACCAGCTGCAACGCGCGACACAGGGATTTACGGAAGCTTACCCGGTGCCGACGGGGGTTGAGTGTGGCTTGGCCACCTCAGAGAGAAAGTGAAACCAGCAGCTAGCATCGACGGAATATAAAAATAATAGGAATCCTAGGAAAGGTCCAATAAATTTCATCTGTTGTGGAAATGTTATAATTTTTGACGTGTTTTATTTTCCAAACAATCGTCAAAATCTAACAAACGCCACAATGACAAGGATTTTTTTCGTACCGACGTTTATATTTAAATCCTTTTATTTATCTTATTTGTTTGGTGAATCATGTTTTTTACCAATAGAGTATTATTTTATTTATTAAAAGTTTCACTAAGTCGCGGGTGAAACCGCGGGGCGGGCAGCTAGTAATATAATGAAGAGAGTGTTGAATGTGTAGTTAAAGACATAGAAATGATGTCTTATTTCAAAGTTAAAACAAAACAGTCATACATATTGAATGTTCCCGCTAAGGGAATATTCCCGGGCACATTGGAAAAATACTGGGAATATTCCCGGTAGTAAAATACTGGAAATTGGAATATTCCCCACGGCACATCACTAGGCTGGTTCACCCCTTAAAATGTTTGCAGCTGTTTTTTTTACTCCCTGTATAAAATAAATAAAGGTTATTTCTGTCACCCTGTACATATAAGACAAGTAATACCACCCTCTACGTATTAGCCCAACAGAATTAAGGTCAGTCCATCAAATATTAACAGAGTAGATACAGGAAGTAGATACATACTTACACAAATCACGCTTATATCCCTGACGGGGTAGGCAGAACGTAAAATTACGGTCATTATCGCCACGTCTGACAAATGTTTGAGGATCGTTTCAGATGAGCCGTGTATCACTATTGTGACAGGTTGTCAGCCTGTCGCCTAAAATTGAAATACATATGAAACCCTCGAGTTGATTAGTCGGTTTTTACGTCACCCATGGGAAAGAAAGGGGTGATGCTATTCTAAGCCGGCATCACACGGAAGTAGATAGATGAGGTTATTCACGTACTTTTAGCAGCACCACAGGTTATCACAGGAACAATATATCTTGTAATGATGTTTTCTTAAAGTATCAGTAAAATTCCCGTAGTCTCTCTTTTCGTGTGGGACATCGAGTCGTCCAACGACCCGATGAACTCTAGTGTCAGAATTTTTCAACCCCCTTCTAGAAGCATGATGCTATGATGATGGACCGGCATTTTTTTTAATGTCCTTCGTAGCATAATAATTATCACAGGGAGGGACTAAAAGTTTTAGTATGGGGAGTGACGTATCTAGTATAGATCTGACAGACCGCTGCGATATTTTTGCGCTCTGCGCAATGAAAGCGAGTTCATACGCTCGCTTCGGTCTCGATTCGCGCAAAATTTGAAATACAGAGTGTAAAAATATTAGCTGCAAATATTTCAAGGGCTGATTCATCAATGAAACTGAACAACTTTTCCCAAGAAACATAGGTCGAAATATGAGAAAATTTTTTGGACCTCCTATACAAATTAGCTTGGTTAATTGTTCTGTTTCATGGACTGGCTCACCCCTTAAAATATTTGCACTCTTTATAAAGAGCCTAAACCGGGACATAGGACAGGCCGGACGCTGCTTATTTTGGCCAGACAGGCTGTCAAAAAGCCTGACCCTGTCCGGCTAAAACCGGACGCCTGGCAACCGATTGACAAAAGTTATACATACATACATCACGCCTTTATCCCTTACGGGGTAGGCAGAGCGTTAAAGGCCGCAAAAATACGGTCGATGTCGCCATGTCTAACAAATATAGTATAGTGACAGGTATCCCTATAGTGACAGGTTGTCAGCCTGTCGCCTAAAAGTTATAATACACCTGAAACCCTCAGGTCCCTCAGTCGCCTTTTACGACATCCACGGGTAGGAAGCGGGGTGATGCTATTTTAAGCCGGCATCACACGGCACTTATAACTATAACAAACTATACCATTTTTAACCACCCCATTTATATCGGACTATGCTAATTGAATGCAAATCTAAGCGCAACTAATACAAATTGCATCTGCAACTGCATTTTGAACAACTATGCAGTTAACGTGTTGAACTTGTGTTCAACAACGGATGTGCATCCCGCAAGGAATCGAGGAGCTATCTGAATTAATGCTGAAACTTCGCTCATTCAGGAACAAAGTGCATTGAGGTAACGACTTTAAGTAAATTTCAGCGATTTAGAAACCTCAAACACGTAGTTTAATCTTTTCAGACAAAGACGACCGATGTGGCGCAGTGGTAGTGCGACTGCCTTCGACGCAGAAGGTTCCGGGGTCGATTCTCGGTGGGTCACTCAAAGTTGATATTTATCACTTTGTGAATTTGTTCCCAGTCGGGTTAGGATATCACGGGCTGAACCACCTTATTGTCCGTGAGATCGTTCCGTGTTTCTCCGGTTTCTGTCTATGATCACTTAGACGGCGGTCGTTACGCAACCATGTCAGAATCCAGCTACATGTCGAAGGCGGTTGAAAAATTCTGACACTAGGGTTCATCGGGTCATTGGACGACTAGGTGTCCCACACGAAAAAGAAAGTAAAAGACTAAGTATATGGGATTAGGCATGGAATGTTTCATAATTGTTAAAGGGATGAACCAGTCCATTAAACTGAACAACTTTCCCCAAGAAACATAGCTGTAGAAAGATGTGTGGAGAATTTTAGACCTCCCATTAAACTGATTCGATCGGTTGCTACATTTTAATGGGAAGTTTCATGGATTAGTTTACCCCTCTCTCTTTTCGTGTGGGACACCGAGTCATCCAACGACCCGATGAACTCTAGTGTCAGAATTTGCATTTGATTTTGCACAATTTTTGTGCAATTAACGTAACAACAAGTACAAAATAGCGACTGTAATTTTACAACAGTCGTTGACGTTTTGCCTACCCGGTTAGGGATAAAGGCGTGATTTGTGCGTGTGGGGGTGTGTGTGTAGATAACTAAATCAGGACAAGGAAGATTAATTCCTGTACAACTTGTCAAAACAACCTATCTTATCCTTCCTAATACCGGAACGGAGGGCGCTATATATCTTCGAACCCACAAAAACAAAGTAATAAGGAGATAGGGACTTTGGGATACGATTTGCGAAATTTCGTTGCCCGTTTCATTTGATTACTATCTTCTTCGACCTTTTTTAGTTCTATTTTCAATTTTTCAGATTTAGGTATATAAAAAAATATCAAAACATATATAGGACCTAAAAAGCAGTTGCAAATAGGGTGGATCTCTTAAAAACTAAACTATTTTGCGTAATGCACATATCGATAAATTAAAATAATATTTGGGTCTCTCATACTAAAACGCGACTGAGTACCCGATTTGTATGGAACATATGGAAAAATTGACAAGCGTCGACCAGAAATCAAACCCGGGCCGCGTGGGGTACCAGCCCACTGCTCTAACACAGAGCTATCGACGCACAGGTTGGCCTTCGTCAATTTCTTGATCTCTTAATGCTTGTCTTGAAGCGATGATCTTAGCGACATCTAGTAGTAGTACTTTAGTACTTACTGCCTGGTTACTCCACATTACAGTAAGAATTCAAACTGTATGAATAGAATGCATAAATACCAATGTTTCCCCGATTTTTATTTCACATGCGAAATTATCACAAGGACGTCTAGATATGGTCTACATACATACATAAATCACGCCTTTATCCCATTTGGGGTAGGCAGAGCGTTAACGGTCGTAAACTTACGGCAGTTATCGCCACGTCTGACAAGTATTCAGGGCCCTTTCAGATGATTCGTGTATCACTATAGTGACAGGTTATCAGCCTGTCGCGTAAAAATGTAATACACATAGAACCCTCGAGTCCCTTAGTTGCCTTTTACAACACACGCGGGGAGAAATGGGGTGATGCTATTCTAAACCGACATCACACGGGATTTTTATTTCACATGCGGAAATTATCACAAGGACGTCTAGATATGGTCTGGCTAGATTGATAAAAATATATTATGCAGATGACCTAAATACTTAGAACGGCTTGGCAAGAGCTTCGAAAAATTATAGATGAAAACAAAGCATTTTGTACCAGACACTTGCCAAAGAAACAAAACCGAATGTCAAATTCCAGAATGTCGGTTGCCAGAATTTGGAATGCACAACTTATTATTTCTAAGCAAAAATTGATGGCCCAAGAAACCGTCGTGATAAAGGAATAATATCAGTAGTTTGGCAGAGTTGAAAGTTCGCCAAAAGGAAAAACGAGAATGTCATAGTCGATGAGCCCCTTTTTAGAGATCCGCAGCCCTTAGATAGGGTTTTTTTCGGCGGTTTAAATTATAAATTCTAGTCTTCTATAAGCTCTTGAGCTCTTTACCGTCCTTAGAGCGTTTTTTAACTACAAAAAGTATTTAAAGCGTATATAAGGTGTAAAAATATTAGCTGCAAATATTTTAGGTGACAAAAGTTTTGCACCTCCCATACAAAAGATACCAGGCGGACCAGCCGACCATGTTTTTTTTTCATATTTCGACCCATGTTCCTTTGGGAAAGTTATTCAGTTTCATGGGCTGGTTCACCCCGTAAAATATTTGCAGGTAATTTTTTACACCTTGTATAGGTGGTAATATTATCTTTAAAGCCGCATAAAGAAAACCTGATTCATTTTTAAGAAATCATCCGCATAAAATATTCAACCCACCCACCGAGAACACGAAAAACTGCCATCCAAAACTTTAATTTATGTAACAAACTAGAATGTAGAAAAAAGGCCACAAAAAGCTACATAAGTCACGTACAAAAAAGTATGGCGAATACTAGAGATGAGCCGAATATTCGGTTCATGTTCGGTATTGGGAATGTTCGGCAGATTAACTTTATTCGGTGACACTAGTCGAATATGTTGACCGAATAAAAAGGTACTATTGTGAATGATTATATCAAAAGGAAAAGCAGTTATTTAACACGTTGTCAATGTTTCTAATGTGATAAATTAGAGGGTTAGCGAGCAGAGAGGTCCTGTGCTAATTTGCGAAGTTTTTGTTAAGAAGAAAGGATTTTAATAGATTTTTAATGGACATTAATTCCTGGCAATTTTTTTACTGAATATTCGGCCGAACATTTGGTTTCGGTGAAACCGCTATCGTAGATAATCATAACATAACATTCCTAATTATACGGAACCCTCTCGCGAGTGTTGCACAATAGGGATTCCTGGCTTTATGTACATTGAGGCGACAGACAGTCTGGCTGTAGACTGCGGGACCTCGACTCCACTCCCTCTGACATCACAAGCCACTTCACCAAGGCTGGCAACACTGGCAAGGCTGGGAAACTAGTAGAGCTCGGATTAAATGAGGTAACGATCACAGTTGGCTTGTTTTTGAATAATATATCTCTATAAACAGTAAGAGGAAAAGAAAAAAAAAAGAAAGAAGCGTGATTATTATGTATGTATGTGTTTAGTAAATTAAACCATAAAAAACGTATGCTGCATACTCTCGCGACTACTCTCCTTTTGCGTGCAATTAAAGTATTCTTATCTTATGCGCATCGCAAACTTAACGCACGACGGACCGCTTAAATATTGCAGCGGTCTGTCAGATCCATACTAAAAATATCAATCCCCATACTAAAACCGCACTTGACGGACGACGCTCCGATGGCGCTACATCGAGTCGGTGTGCGTTCCGCCTTAAGCCATGTTTCATCTTACGCAGGTATATTTCAATCATCACCTTTGAAAAAAAATCATTTTCTGCAAAAGCAAGATGTCTCCCACGGTCAAAAGTTCTCCAAAATTTACAATCTGTTCTCAGGAGACCCTTAGCACACAAGTACCTCCTTCTCGGCATATCTATCTGCAAGATCAAAGCCTTCTTTGAACGTATTGTAAAAAAAAAATGTTTGTGGGTATAACAAAGTCAGTTTACGGGGTGGTACCAAACCCTATGTTCCCATTTGTCCCTACAAACAAAAATTACATACATACATATATCACGCTTTTATCCCTTGCGGGGTAGGCAGAGCGTTAACAGCCGTAAGAATACGGTCGCTATCGCCACGTCTGACATTTTTGAGTATTGTTTTCTAAGGCTGTTTCGGAAAACATGTGTATCACTATAGTGACAGGTTGTCAGCCTGTCGCCTAAAAATTGTAATACACCAATACTCTCGAGTCCCTTAGTCGCCTCTTACGACACCCACGGGAAGGATGTGGAGTGATGCTATTCTAAGCCGGCATCACACGGCAAAAATTACATACATACATATATCACGCTTTTATCCCTTGTGAGGTAGGCAGAGCGTTAACGGCCGTGAGAATGCGGTCGCTATCGCCATCTCTGACATTTTTGAGGATTGTTTTCCAAGGTTTTTTCAGAAAACATGTGTATCACTATAGTGACAGGTTGTCAGCCTGTCGCCTAAAAATTTTAATTCGAAAATACTCTCGAGTCCCTTGAATAACAAGAGTCTCGGGAAGGATGTGGGGTGATGCTATTCTAATCCGGCATCACATGGCATAAAAATTGCATTCTATATAATACTAGATTTTTTTTATTATTTAATTAGTTTCCCTGTTTTATGCAACAGTTTAAGTTTAAGTCAAAAATACAAAAAAAAATTTAAGTTGTAACAATGTCACAAAAACCTTATAACTAGGTTTATCCGTACCGTTTACACGTATCATTCATCGTTGGCATTAAGCATTGAAACCGGTCACTTAAAATAACCATTATAAAAAAAAATATATATTCTTCATTACAATTGACGCTATAATAATATTGCATTAATTTGTTTTATTACGCAACACACATTGTTAGCCTAGGTATGGGCATTCTCCTTTAGCGTTTAAAGAAAGAAGAAAGAAAGAAAAATAATTTATTCAGTAGGTAGTAAGTAATAAAAAAAAGAAATAACAAAATACAAATAATGTACTACGTATATATATGTTAAAGGAATGTGGGTCACTCGGTAGCATCCTGTATAACGTTATGATCGTGACCCAAATACATGAGAAAATCCCATGGCCTATGAATAGATGCTTTGTAAGTGAAAGGATGGCAGTTACGAGGAATTCTATGAGGAAAAGGCACTTAGTGGATGAAAAATGACTGTACTTTCATGTCAAAAAACAAATAATGTAAGCTGAGTTGGTAAACTTTAAGAAAGATCGCAAATTAAACACACAACGGAGCGCTAAAATAACTCATCCATAACGCAGCGTTCTGTCAGATCATCTCTCGACGCAGCGCTATCGGAGCGTCGACAGCGGTTGAGCGGTTTTCGTATGGTGATTGACGTTTCTAGTATGGAGTGTATGATCCGTCTATTATGTCATATAACTTGATTTGGCTGTCAGATACACTACTTTTTATTTTATGTCATATAGGTACACTCTTGATCTTTAATTCATTTGGTAAAGTAATAAAACTTTGTATCAAAATATGACAATTCGTTGAAAATCTTTGATAACATTTGACGTCAACAAATAATCCACAACCGAGTTGTTAAATTGCTAAATAATATTGTGATGATAATACGATAATTGGCATGAGGAGGCACAGGATCGAGATCAGTGGAAAAAAGGGAGGGAGGCCTTTGCCCAGCAGTGGGATCCCGATGGCTAGATAAGATAAGATAATACGTAAAAGATACCTATAGAACTAAAAGTAACTATATTGTTTAGAATCTTCTGTATAAAAATTTAATCATAATAAATTGCCATACCCCGGCCAGACTGCTAGTCCGTACCACTTGGACTACGAAAGTTCATTATTGAATATTGAAATAGCTGTCTGAATATTTATAAACTGTTTTTATTCCCTAGCTTTTCGTAGAGATGGAAAGTTTTTTGATACGACTTGAAACTACATTGCTTATTAGTTCACTGTAAAAAAGCCTAAATTTATTGATACCATAATGGATATACCTAGTTCCTAGTAACTACGGTTACAAGTTTACTCCCGATTGAGCATAACTGCTCTTTTCAAATATTTTTCTGTAAATATAGTCCCTACTTATAGCTTGACCAGAAAGAGTAGAAATAAAATAAAATGGAACTAAAAATTTTGTATGAAAAATTGTTGCCATAGTTAAGCAATATCTGTCAGATTTGACAGATCGCGAAGAAAGTGGCGCCCTCATTTTTTATCTACTCTTTATGGTCCAGCTATATCACTCTTTACAGTAAAATTTGACTCCTAGGAATCTTATTTTAGATAGAAGCTAGCATAAGCGGGATTTCTGGAACATACATACATACGTAAATATATCACGCCTTTATCCCTTACAGGGTAGGCAGAGCGTTAACGGCCGTAAAAATACAGTTGCTATCGCCACGTCTGACAAATATAGAGAGCCGTTTAAGATAATTTGTGTATCATTATAGTGACAGGTTGTCAGCCTGTTGCCTAAAAGTTATAATACACCTGAAACCCTCAAGTGCCTCAGTCGCCTTTTATGACACCCACGTGTAGGAAATGGGGTGATGCTATTCTAAGCCAGCATCACACGGCACGGATTTCTGTAAACCGTTTCTAAATCAATGTGGACACTTTTCAGCGAAGATGTTCCGCTTCGTTTATTCTCCGTCCCCCGGGGAAATCGTTGGAATAGTGAAATTGGTCGCGCAATCAGGAAATTTTACACCAACTCCTCGCCTGAGGAAGCAGGGTATGAAATCGAACTTTAAAGAATTTCATAGAATCAAATTAAAAATATTTCGATTTACGACAAGAACGAAATTGCTCAGTGGCCTAAATAACGTTCTTTTATTTTGAACTAGCGGCCTGCCCCAGCGTCTGCGCCCGCAACAGCTCATTTTCCCGTAAAAACCTTCCTCTTGAATCACTCTATCTATTAAAATAACCTGCATCAAAATCCGTTGTGTAGTTTTGAAGATTTAACCAAACATACATACAGACAGACGCGAGAAGCGACTTTGCTTTATACTATGTCGTGAAGCCTCGAATTCATAGTCGTATCTTACGACACCCGCGCTAATGAAATGGCCCTTTTGACCAATTGCAGAAAACAACAAAATATGCAAAAACAAAACGTGGATAAAAACTGGAATGGTTTATTTTTGTCCATTTTTATAGCAATCGCTGTGACATGTCCACCTGCCGCGTCACGGGGTCAGTGTTGCGAAATTGTGATGATTTAACATGTTGAATTTTTGTTGGTAAAATATCTAGGTCATAGATTTATGCGACGCCTTTAGTGGATCGCTCACTTTACGCACGACAGACCGCTAAAATATCGTAGCAGTCTGTCAGATCTATACGAGAAATGTCAATTTCCATACTAAAACCGCTCAATCGCTGTGGACGCAGCGCTATCGCAACGTCGTCCGTCGAGTGCGGTTTTAGTATGGGGAGTGACGTTTCTAGTATGGATTTGACAGACCGCTGCGATATTTTAGCGGTCCGTCGTGCGTTAAATGCGCCTTTGATAGCTCAGTTAAATCGACGTCAAAAATGTTTGAGATAAGTATTTGGGTTTTCTTTGTGTATCAAATGAAAATTCTTGTGTATTTCGAATTTTCAACTTGTCACTAATAGTGATACACCATTTTTCAGTAACGGCCCTCAACTATTTGTCAGGCGTGGCTATAGCGACCGTATCTATATTACCTATTCCGCAAGGCCAGAGTTCATCAGGTCGTTGGAAGAGATGGTGACTCACACGCCCGAAAAGAAGAAAGGATTTTTGTGTATTTTTGTTTTTTTCATACAATAGTAAACAATTTTTTTGTCTTATAGCAGCAAACACTTCTTTACCAATAAAAACTTACACATTGTAGAATGTATCTTTAGAAGTATTTTAAGGTTAAGAGAGATCGATAGATAGAAAAACTCTTTATTGCTTACGAGAAACAATATTAAAACACAAGACGGTTAAGGTTAACTTAGGTTTAGTTATTCTAAAAGTCTATATTTTCTTGTAAAGAATTTAACTGGAAAGTTATGTGCATAAACTACAGTCTAACGACTTTATAACCTCAAAGAGCTGCAGTAAACAGACCATTCGGTGCAGAACTGCGCTTTTAAATGTGAATTCAAAGGTTCTTGGAATTTATTTTTACCTTATTTTATCTTGACGTGTGATACCGGCTTAGAATAGCATCACCCCATTCCTTTTCGTGGGTGTCGTAAGAGGCGACTAAGTGACTCGAGAGTTGAAAGAGAAGAGGGGTGCCTTTGCCCAACAGTGGGACGATGTAGGCTAATTAAGATAAGAGAAGATAAGAAGATGCCGTGTAATGCCGGCTTAGAATAGCATCACCCCACATCATTCCCGCGGGTGTCGTAAGAGGCGACCAAGGGACTCGAGGGCATTGGTGTATTGCAATTTTTAGGCGACAGGCTGACAACCTGTCACTATAGTGATACACATGTTTTCTGAAACAACCTTGGAAAACAGTCCTCAAAAAATGTCAGACGTGGCGATAGCGACCGTATCCTTACGGCTGTTAACGCTCTGCCTACCCCGCAAGGGATAAAGGCGTGATATATGCATGTATGTATGTATACGTATGTACGAACACTACATTTCGCAGCTTTAAAAAAAGACACTTACGTTAAGTTTTTTATATTCTACCAATGTGTACCTAACTTTTATAAAATACGTACCTACTTAATTTGCTATTTTAAAAGGCCACGTATTGGAGTTGGGACACTTGGGACGATGTAATGATTTCATATATTCGGCCATTCCTGTGAAATTTTCGTCGCACTGCGCTCGGCGTCTGTTGCTCTCATACCTAACACACAACGCAGCGCTAAAATAACGCATCTGTGAGATCCGTACTTTGAACGTCATTTCCCATACTAAAACCGCTGTTGCCGCAGGTCAATCGCGCGACGCATGCGTTACGTTATTTTAGAGCTGCTTTGTGCGTTAAGTGAGAGAACGTCCTTACCGTGTCTCAGAAAAAAAAATGTTCTGACTTGTAATCCACAATTTCAGGTGACATTATCACCAGGAGTGAGTGAGTGATACACAATCTTTCAGAAAAAGCCTTTAAATATTAGTCAGACGTGGCAAAACGACGGTTACGATCGTTGACACTCTACCTACTCCGCTAGGAACAAAGGCGTCGTATCTAATGTGTATGCAACGTAAAGTGCTCTTAATGTACTTGAACTAGTGACTCTAAAGGAAATTTTAGTAAATCTTAGCTTTTTGTGTTAACATTTTGCTTAAAACTTCATAGTTAAGTGAACTAGTACGTACCGAGCAAAAAGTTTGCAAGCGGGTAAGATAATGAATAAGTTAGTTTATTCTTTAAAGGCATTGTTAGTTCAAGCCTTTAAGTGAGCCCGTGTGCATAGATCATTTTAATTTGGGGAAGTTGTTCAGTGTCAAACATTGAGCTCCTTTTAGTAAGGGGGATCGCACGCACGACGGAGCGCAAAAATATCGCAGCGGTCTGCCAGATTCATACTAGAAATGTCAATCCCCATACTACAACCGCTCAACCGCTGTCGACGCAGCGCTATCGCAGTGTCCTCCGTCCAGTGAGGTTTTAGTATGGGGAGTAACGTTTCTAATATAAATCTTACAGACCGTTGCGACATTTTTGCGCTCCGTCGTGCGTCAAGTGTGTTCCTCAGCTAACGAAACTGATACAAAAATTTAGTACTAGCAACTTCTGCGAACTGCTACAATAGGTCTCATTTAGATGTCATGTGATGTAGATTAATCATGGCTAGCCCATGTACTATTTTTGCTTCATATTCGTGACAATTTGTCAAACGTCCAATCACGCTGTCAAATCAATCCTCAAACACGGGGCTGCGACGTCAGACCCATTTATCATACAGGGTCCAAATCCTGGTAATCTCCCGGCGACTGGCAGGCTCAAATCCGGCGACGTGCCTTGCATATGAATGCGCAGTTTATACACCCGCTATTATATGAGGTGTAGGTATTTTAAGTGTGAATTCGACGCACACATATACCCGAAAAAAAGTACTAAGTTCGAAATAAGCACGTAGGTAAGTATGAAAAGACAATCATAATAAAATGAGCAAAACTTTGACTTTAGATTGACTTAAGTCGAAATACAAACATCGAATACAGATATTATTGGAATCAAAATTATAAAAATGATTGTTTTTTTCTAAATCTAACACACGTTAAAAAGTCATAAGAAAAAAGGAGGTATCAGCAGAGAAATCGGGACACTTTCGATTTTATGACTTTCTAAAAAACGAAATCTATGGAAAACTATTTCTAAGGGATATTTTCGTTAAGATTTATAAACCTCATTTTACTCACTATTACACGATATCAGAGATTTATTCCAAAATAAACACGTTTTTGTAAATAATCTGATTCGTACGAAATATAAACTTGCAAAACTTGCGCATCAGCGCCGATATGATTAGGAGTCAAAGTGGTCGCCATGGCCGAAATCGGTCGGAGAGATCATCATCATCATCATCAAACTTGCAAGGTGTCCATTTGAGCTCTTCTCTCTCTCTTTTCGTGTGGGACACCGAGTCGTCCAACGACCCGATGAATCCTAATGTCAGAATTTTTCAACCGCCTTCTACAAGTAGCAGGCTTCTGACATGGTTGTGTAACGACCGCCATCTAAGTGATCATAGAGAGCAACCGGGACCTACGGCTTAACGTGCCATCCGAAACACGGAACCATCTTACTTACGGACAATCGGGTGGTTCAGCCCGCAATGTCCTAATCCTAACCAGACTGGGAACAAATTCACAAAGTGATAAATATCAACTTTGTGAGTGACCGACCGAGAATCGAACCCGGAACCTTCTGCGTCAAAGTCAGTGGCACTAACACTGCGCCACATCGGTCGTCACATGCCCATTGATGAGAAGTGTATATTATGCATAATACTTAGAAGCACTTTTATTGGGACGGCCTTATTCTGCGAACGTATCTAATACGATAGATTACCACAGGATTACACGTCAGACATGACGATGACATGAATGAATGCCCAAGGTAATATAACAGATATCGATTACTAACTGGTTCGAGATTAATACTGAACTAAGGTGGATCGCACACTTAACGCACGACGGACCGCTAAAATATCGCAGCGCTCTGTCTGATCCTCACGCCTATCTACCTACGTTGTATTCAGAGCTCAATATGATGAAATTCAATACATTTGAGGCACCTTGCCCGGTTTCCGTCATGCCTACATTGACACAACACCCTACTCATCTTGTTGAAAGCATAATAAGACGGTGTAGCTATAACTAGGTAGGTATAGGGACATTTCTACGAGATTGAAAAACTTAGGTGATACTTTTGACAACAGAAATATTAACAGATATAGGTGACGCTGTTGACATAAAAAAATAAATAATAAATAAATATCTTGGACAATTCACACAGCGCCATCTAGCCCCAAACTAAGCAAAGCTTGTACTATGGAAACTAAATAGCTGATATTATTACTAATATACTATTTTTTAAAAATAAATATACATTATACATAGAAAACACCCAGACTCAACACAAATATTTGAACATATTTATACATATTTCAAGTAGTTATTTTTTAAATATTTTATGCCGTGTGATGCCGGCGTAGAATAGCATCACCCCACATCGTTCCCGCGGGTGTCGTAAGAGGCGACTAAGGGACTCGAGAGTATTGTTGTATTAAAATTTTTAGGCGACAGGCTGTCAACCTGTCTGATACACATGTATTCTGAAACAGCCTTAAAAAGCGGTGCTCAAAAATGTCAGACGTGGTGATAGCGACCGTATTCTTACGGCCGTTAACGGTCTGCCTACCCCGCAAAGGATAAAGGCGTGATATATGTATGTATGTGTATGTGTGGTATAAAAACCGCGTCAACAGCGGTTGAGCGGTTTTAATATGGGGATTGACATTTCTGGTTTGATTCTGACAGACCGCTACGATGTTTTCCGTCGTAAGCTCAGTGGCAAAGCAGTTGGCCTATACCCTACGCCGCCCGGTTTCGATTCCCGGTCTATCCTTGTAAATTTTTCAGTTTCTTATTTTTATTTATACCATGAGAACTGTTTATGTTGTATCCAATTAAAATTACGTTAACGACAAGCAGAACTATTAAAAAACAAAAACTGCGATAATTTCACGTTTGATATCCGCCATTTTGGATAAAAGAAATTTTAATATACCCAGTGTGACTCGCGGTTTTAAGACGAATATAATCTGTTGCCTGTAGAAAAAAGAATCTATAAGAAGTTGGATAAAATCACAAACAAAGGCAGATTTAACGAGTACCTTCATTTGCGTTATATTTGGCCCTCTAAATTATTCTCTGACAGTATTTGATTTCCATTTTCCTTCGTTCCATTAAGTTACTAATAAACGTGACCTTTTGGTCCATTTTTAGACTTGTAGTCCATGTGACTCAGTTTTATTGTAAGCCATGTTAGTATACTTACTGGGAATAAGGGATGGCGGTGTACCAAACACTTTGCAAGCATGATCAGACCATGAAACTACGACTTTTACTATGGTGCCTTGTTAGAAACAAAAAAATCTCGAGGTTTTGGAAGCCAGTCAGCGAATCGCAAAAGTATGGGAGGCCGAAAAAATTATCGTTTACCGACAAAGCCCCCATAGAAAAAGTTGATCAGTTTCATAGTCTGATCGATCGTGCCTGCAAAAGTTTCCTATTTCATAGACCGTACATACATACATATATCACGCCGAGGGGTAGGCAGAGCGGTACCAGCAATAAGAATACGGTCGCTATCGCCTCGTCTGACATTGTTGAGTATTGTTTCCCAAGGTTGTTCCAGAAAACATGTGTATCACTATAGGGACAGGTTATCAGCCTGTCGCCTAAAAATTGTAATACACTAAAACTCTCGAGTCCCTTAGTCGCCTTTTACGACACCCTCGGGAAGGGTGTGGGGTGATGCTATTCTAAGCCGGCATCACACGGCGAACTGAATGGATCACAGACCAAATAGATCATATTCAATTAAATTCTGAATTCCACCTCTGTAATCTAACGAAACAAGATTCAATTTCTCCTGAAGTTTGTTTCTAGAGTTTCTACCATGGATACGGGAGGAGAATGTCAAAACCCCTCTCATTTGGTGCATGAATATTCAAGTCGCCAAGTCGATGCCGTTTCAAACCATCGAGCTTCGTTAGCTTGGCTTGGTGCCAGCTAGTTAAGGGTCCCATTGGTTTTGATAGCGACTTGTTCTCGCAAACGGCAAATTACGTGTGTGGGAACAAGGCAGAATAGCGATATCTTGATTATATTTCACAATTTAGTTAATTAATTTCAAACTTAAGCATTAAAATATGAATTTACAGGTTCAAAACAAACACAGCTTGCAGGGGGCCAATCGCGCTAATGTTGAACGATAATACCAAAACCAAACCGCAGCCAAAAACGCTACGTTACGCACTTTTCGTATCGCGCTAATTGTTTGAGCGGAAACGTTTCGACTTTTCTTTGGAAGTTACGTTGATATAGCGAACGTTCGAACTTTTGGTGTGCATCGGTATCGCGCAAATTTTTGACAGCGTATTTAACCACAACCGTTACGTTGGGAACGTCTCAAACGCTGAAAATGAACGTTTTTGTAAAAGTTCCTCTCGAGCAGCTTTTTCTGACACGTTTGACGATCGTTGGTGGATTTTATTACGGTTTCAACCCAAAAAAGGAAGGAAATCATGAAAATTTGCTGGGGGGCTCTATCTCCACACCCTTGAAAGTGCCCATGAGGTAGATGTGACCAAGGAGAGAGCCTTGACCCGCAGGCAGAATACTGCACTTGGGCACTTTATTTCCGTTCGACCTATAGGTACATGGTGTTAGGGAAAGTACTGACTTTAAAGGATGAACCAGCCCATGAAATTGAACAACTTTTCCCAAGAGACATAGGTAATATGAAAATAAATTTTGGACCTCCCATACAAACTGACTCAGTCAGTTAGTAAGTACATACATTTAAGTATGAGAAATCCAAAAAAATCGATCTGTTCCTAGGGGAAAGTTGTTCAGTTTCATGGGCTGGTTCACACCTTGTAAGGAAGTTAGTACTTTTCCTGACACCTTATATTTTTAGGGGAAACTTGTTTAGTCAATGAGACTGGTTCACACTTTAAAATATTTGCAGATGATTTATTTCATCCGTATTATATGCATGAACTTATAGTAGTAGATCACCTCAAGTGATGAACTATTCCCAATGGTCATGGGGGCGACCATCAGTAACAGTGACCATCCCGGTGGTCGACAAGGGGGGGTGACAAGTGGGAATTAAGGCTGTCTAGCTGGGGGTGCAGTGAAATACTTTGTAAATAAAAGAAACATATATTGCACCTACTATGTTTATTTAATTTTTCTTATTAAACTTATAGGCTAAGCTCTCAGGGCTCCATATCAGATGATGATACCTGAAACAAAATAAATAATAGTGTAGGTACCCCAAGTACATATGAGATATTTTCCTGCGGTTAGAAGTCGCCTATTTCTGATCATATTCCATCTCTAAGTTTACCATATTATTTTACATATTTGTCAAAGTAAAATTACAAAAACACTAGATTTAGATTACAATAGTAGGTGAGTGAAAAACTCTAACACACTACCGATTGATTCATTGGGGCATTGGACAACCCGGTGTCCCACTAGAAAATAAGAAGAAATACTTACTTTGTGTTCAGCTTGAGTTTGGATTCTTGATGCTGTATGTGAATTCCACTGCCGCTGATGCTGCCTTGTATGATGCGGCATTGAAGTGGTGGCTGGGATAGCAGCGGCTTAGGTGATCGATTTGGCAACATCAGTTAGTGCCAAGCAGTGAGTGACTTGATGGGCCTGGCAAACACAACACAACTGGATGGCTTCATTTGAGCTAAAACAGAAAAATAAATAATCTTGAAACAAAGTCAATGTAAAAGTTTATTTTATTTATATGTATGAACAAACAAGCAGATGGACGGATAGATGCTGTCATCTCTGATGTTGAGTGGTGTGTTGGGATGGGCTACGGCCATGGCCAGGTGTGCAGTGCTGCACTAGTAGTGCAACTGTGATGTTTGGTACAGATTTAATTCTAGGTGGGACATTCACTAAGTTGCTTTTTAAGTCCCACGGGTCGAATGGTAGTGATGTTATTCTAAGCCGGCATAGAATATTATGTACCTGTAAAAACGGATCTTGGGTGATGAATGGAAGGCGCCCAATGTCTGGTTCTATAATATAAATCCAGTGCAGAGGGAGTGACATTTGACACGGGGCCACCTTGCTTTTCTAAACATTCCACATCTGTAAAGTAATATACTAGTCAATACATGCACATACACTGATATAGTAGGTATAAAATTAAGTCATTTTCCACATGTCCCAGTCTGTCTGTTATGGACAATACTAACTCCTCCTAAGCTACATCACAACACAACTAAATAATGACTTATCATGTGTTTTTTTATTAACAGCAGCTAAGTTAGGTTTTCATTAGTATGCTAACCTTGATCCACTCTTTGAGCTGCCTAGCTGGGCCCTCACAATTGAGTCTGTTGGCGCAATTGGCCCATAAGCAGTTCGAAAGAGCCCGCGCCTTGAAAAGTATATTCTGACCCGCCTTTTGAGCGGAGTCTGCCGAGCGCCAGCGCCAGATAAGCAAATAATCGAGCATCTTCAGCTGCTGCACGCTCGTGGTCTTTCTTTGGTCCATAGTCTCTATAAAAATACAAATCGTAAATAACACAGTTCCAACTATTGAATCATATTGATAGCGTCTAAATGGAAATTAACTTTGGTATTCTATTAGGTACTTACAGAAAAGCCACGTCGACTGGGTGTCCCACGAAATATAACAAAAATAATTGGAATTCACGTAGAAAAATACACACCACGGCGGTTGTATCAACAACAACTTGACATTTTTACTTTTAAAATAGTGCTGCCCACTACGCGACATGCACAATCGAGCATCGATTATAAAAACATTATCTAGTATTTTAGAATACTCATTGCAAGCTCTTAACGGTTGTGGTTTGGTTTCGATTGGGTAACGACAACGATTTATACGTTCAGAAAATTTACCGCGATAGCTTTTTTGACATTAACCAAATCCAAACCAAAACTAAATCGAAGCTAAATCGTCAACGTTACGTTGGAATTGTAAAATAGCGCGATTGGCCCCCAGGGCCTTTGTTGTATCCGTCCCCGGTTGCTGTCTCTGATTACTTAAATAGCAGTCGTTACACAACCATGTCAGGGGGCCAATCGCGCTATTTTACCATTCCAACGTAACGTTGACGATTTAGCTTCGATTTAGTTTTGGTTTGGATTTGGTTAATGTCAAAAAAGCTATCGCGGTAAATTTTCTGAACGTATAAATCGTTGACGTTACCCAAACGAAACCAAACCACAACCGTTTAGAGTTTGCAATGAGTATTTTAAAATACTAGATAATCTTTTTATAATCGATGCTCGATTGTGCATTTCGCGTAGTGGGCAGCACTATTTTAAAAGTAAAAATGTCAGGTTGTTGTTCAATTGTTTATACAACCGCCGTGGTTTTTCGTAGATTTTTGAAATTATTTTATTTAAGAACTAAAACTAAACCAAAATTTCGTGGGATACCCAGTCGACGTGACTTTTCTGTAAGTACCTAATAGAATATCTACATATACAAAGTTAATTTACCATTTAGACGCTATCAATATGGTTCCATAGTTGAAACTGTGTTATTTACGATTTGTGTTTTTATAGAGACTATGGACCTAAGAAAGACGACGAGCGTGCGGCAGCTGAAGCTGCTCGAGGGATTATTTGCTTTGCTGGCGCTGGCGCTCGGCAGACTCCGCTCAAAAGGCGGGTCAGAGTATACCTACCTTTCAAGGCGCGGGCTCTTTCGAACTACTTATGGGCCAATCGCGCCAACAGACTCAATTGTGAGGGCCCAACTAGGCAGCTCAAAGAGTGGACCAAGGTTAGCATACTAATGAAAACCTAACCTAGCTGCTGTTAATAAAAAAACACATCATGAGCCATTATTTAGGTAGTTGTGTTGTGATGTAGTTTAGGAGGAGTTGGCATTGTCCATAAAAGACAGACTGAGACATGTGGAAAGTGACTTAATTTTATACCTACTACATCAGAGTATGTGCATATATTTACTAGTATATTACTTTTCAGATGTGGAATGTCATGAAAAGCAAGGTGGCCCCGTGACAAAAGTCACTCTGCACTGGATTTATATTATACAAACAGACATTAGGCGCCTTCCATACATCACCCAAGATCCGTTTTACAGGTACATAATATTCTATGCCGGCTTAGAATAACATTACCATTCGACCTGTGGGAGTAGTAAAAAGCAACTTAGTGAATGTCCCACCTAGAATTAAATCTGTACCAAGCATTGCAGTTGCACTACTAGTGCACCACTCAACATCGGAGATGACAGCATCTATCTATCCATCTGCTTGTTTGTTCATACATATAAATAAAATAAACTTACACATTGACTTTGTTTCAAGATTATTAATTTACTGTTTTAGCTCAAATGAAGCCATCCATCCATCTCTCGCTTCAATGCTAGATCATACAATGCAGCATCAGCGGCAGTGGAAATTACATACAGCGTCAAGAATCCAAACTCAAGCTCAACACAAAGTAAGTCTTCCTTCTTCATTTCTAGTAGGACACCGGGTTGTCCAATGCCCCAATGAATCAATCAGCAGTGAGTTAGTTTTTCACTCACCTACTACAAGTTGCAGGCATCTGACATGTTAGCATAACAACCACCGTCTAAGCTGTCATAGACAGCTACCATGGCCTATGGTATGGCTGAACATGCTAATCATGACATGTGTCTAGGTACATCTATTTGATATTTCTATTTAGCAAAATAATATTGTAATCTAGTGTTTTTTTAATTTTACTTTGACAAATATGTAAAATAATATGGTAAACTAAGAGATGGAATATGATCAGAAATAGGCGACTTCTAACTGCAAGAAAATATCTCATATGTACTTGGGGTACCTACACTATTATTTATTTTGTTTCAGGTATCATCATCTGATATGGAGCCCTAAGAGCTTAGCCTATAATTTTAATAAGAAAAATTAAATAAATATAGTAGGTGCAATATATGTTTCTTTTATTTACAAAGTATTTCACTGCACCCTCAGCTAGACAGCCTTAGTTCCCACTTGTCACCCCCCTTGTCGACCACCAGGATGGTCACTGTTACCGATGGTCGCCCCCATGACCATTGGAAATAGTTCATCACTTGAGGTGATTCTACTACTATAAGTTCATGCATATAATACGGATGAAATAAATCATCTGCAAATATTTTAAGGTGTGAACCAGTCTCATTGACTAAACAAGTTTCCCCTAAAAATACAAGGTGTCAGGAAAAGTACTAACTTCCTCACAAGGTATGAACCAGCCCTTGAAACTGAACAACTTTGCCTTAGGAACAGATCGAATTTTTTGGATTTCTCATACTAAATGTATATACTAACCGACTGAGTCAGTTTGTATGTGAGGTCCAAAATTTATTTTCATATTACCTATGTCTCTTGGGGAAAGTTGTTCAATTTCATGGGCTGGTTCATCCTTTAAAAGGAAGTCAGTACTTTTCCTAACATCATGTACCTATAGGTCGAACGGCGGGTCAAGGCTTCTTCTTGGTCACATCTACCTCATGGACACTTTCAATGGTGTGGAGATAGAGCCCCACAGCAAATTTTCATGATTTCCTTCCTTTTTTGGGTTGAAACCGTAATAAAATCCACCAACGATCGTCAAACGTGTCAGAAAAAGCTGCTCGAGAGGAACTTTTACAAAAACGTTCATTTGACAGCGTTTGAGACGTTCCCAACGTAACGGTTGTGGTTAAATACGCTGTCAAAAATTTGCGCGATACCGATGCACACCAAAAGTTCGAACGTTCGCTATATCAACGTAACTTCCAAAGAAAAGTCGAAACGTTTCCGCTCAAACAATTAGCGCGATACGAAAAGTGCGTAACGTAGCGTTTTTGGCTGCGGTTTGGTTTTGGTATTATCGTTCAACATTAGCGCGATTGGCCCCCAGGTGCCTGCTACTTGTAGTAGGAGGTTGAAAAACTCGAACACCATAGTTCATCGGGCCATTGGACGACTTGGTGTCACACACGAAAAGAACAAGAGATGGTAAGGTAACCATTCATTCTCAAACGGCGAAAATACTCTTTTTGCAGCGCTTTGTTAGCCAGGATTTTTTCATAGAACCGGTTTTAAACAGATTCAGCCATGTTCATCAGAGAATAACTTTGACATAAAAATTGATCATAAAGCGTGAAATTTGCACGTTGAATGCTGAGAAAAGTCATAATTCGATTTCGCACACAGAAGTCCGTGACGCACGGTCACCGCACGTTTTAAAATTACTACTACTCAATATTTTAATAGGTAAGGGCTTATGTGAATTTATTAAGGTATGTGTGAATCGATGAATGAAGTAGAACGTGTGATACAACGAATTTTCTGAAATTGTCCTGAAGATTTGTTGAACCGATCAAAAATAACAATGACTGTGTAGATTTGTCTTGTGATGGCGAATTTTCTACTTAATAAACATTGAAATCGTACTTATACATTTTGTAAATTCGGGAAAGTGCCAGGGCTCTATATTTTACCTAACATGCCTGGAAACTCTCTTCAGAGACTCCAAGATTCTCTGGTAATAAAGGTGTCAAGCCTCCCGGAAGTAAGAGGCATCCATCTTACTTAGTCTGCACTCCAGCCTAACTAGAAGAGACGGGCGCAGTAGGTGGAATAGCAAAATGTACTACTGCCTACGGCCTCTCGCTTTGACTTTAGGCGTTGGTAGTGCTAAGAGATTCGTATAAGGTGCAAATATTTTAAGCGGTGAATCAACCCGTGAAATTGAACAACTTTCCGCAAGAAACATAGGTCGAAATATGAGACAATTTTTTGGACCTCCCATAAAAATTGACTTATTAATTTTTTAAAGGAGGTTCAAATTATCTTTTTCATATTTCGACCTAAGCTCCTTTGGAAAAGTTGTTCAGTTTCATGGGCTGGTTCACCTAATATTTTTACAACTTTTAATAAAATAAAAAACATTAGGTAACATTTGATTTAATGTTAAATTAATAAACTCTTATAATATCAAGGAATGATGAATTCTCATAATATCATAGAAAAAGGAAAATTTGAAATTAAATACTACCACAGTTCATGATATCAAATCTTTTGACCGTAAGAGCGGTTTCCCACTGCGTCCGAACCGAATCCAATCCGAACCCGTGAATATATGGTCCGTAGTAGCCGTAGAACTGTTTCTATGGTTATTTACGCACTAGATCCGATCTCTGTCAATCATCAACCTCCGATTATTGTATGTAACCTGTTTACATAAAGTTAATAACCTAAGCAAAGAGTCGAAAACTTATATCACGCCTAACAAAATATAAGTCAGGAAAAAATCACTTTGACTAGAAATTGCTGTTACATAAACACAGCAATTCAGCGCCGCTACAGACGGATCGCACACTTAACGCACGACGGAGCGCTAAAACATCGCACCGGTCGGTCATATCCATACTAGAAATGTCAATTCCCATACTAAAACCGCTCAATCGCTGTCGACGCAGCTCTATCACAGCGTCGTCCGTCGAGTGTGGTTTTAGCATGGGGAGTGACCTTTCTAGTATGGATCTGACCGACTGCTGCGATATTTTAGCGCTCCATCGTGCGTTAAGTGGGCAATCCGTCCGTACATACATACATATTACATACATACGTAGTCTTACAAATTGTCGACTGTGTTACAAGGTTACACTAGCCAATTTGGTACCTCGCAACCGGATTATGACGTTTATTCAAATTTCTCCCGCCCTTGACCTTGTAAGACCAGAAGGGTTCCGAAACTACGCGTTCGGGCCAAGTTTGAAAGCCAGTTGTGGCAGCTGTCAAAATCATGCTGATGCTTATTAATATATGGTCATTTCATTGGAACAGACAGCTGGTGGATTGCCTTAGCGTGGCCCAAATTTTACTGTGTAAAACTATCGCACAAATGTTTTGGTTGAGAAAGTCTGGCACCAGGGTTCATCGAGTTGTTCGTTAACTCTGTGTCCCACGCGAAAGTAGAAGTAGGTATGTTTCAAGAATCTAAGGCGGATCGCACACTTGACGCACGACGGAGCGCAAAAACATCGCAGCGGTCTGTCAGATCCATACTAGAAATGTCAATCCCCTACTAAGACCGCCCAAACGCTGTCGACGCAGTGCTATCGCAGTGTCTTCCATCGAACGCGATTTTAGTATCGGGAGTGACGTTTCTAGTATGGATTTGATACTAGAAACGTCACTCCCGATATGACAGACTGCTGCGATATTTTTGCGCTCCGTCGTGCGTCAAGTCTGCGATCCGCCTAGTAATACATTACATTCAAGGCTCTACACAGTCACGGGTATCAATCGACTTAGCAACGGCTATAAAAGTTAGCGCACACTACCTACATAAGTTAATTTTTACGATAAGAACAGTTACAATCGCTGTAACGAAACTGGTATAGTTAACTTTGTATGTAGTTTAAGATTGGACATTGCTTTTGCTTTAATTGTATAAATGATGAAAACGATTAAACCATTTTATGAAATGTTTGACCATTGCGGTAGTAACACACATATACATTCACATATCACTTCTTTTTTCCTTGCGGGATAGACAGAGCGTTAACGGCAAGAATACAGTCGCAGTTTCCACGTAAGGCAAATATTGAGGTCTTTTACGCATGATTTATCATGTATGTCGCCTAAAATTGCATTTTATGTGAAACCCTTGAGTCTCTAAACGCCTCTTGACACCAGCAGGTAAAAAAGGGGTGATGCTATTATAAGTCGGTGTATTGGTTCATGAACTACTTATGAATATATTTCATAGTGATATCTGTACTTTCCTATTCTATTTAATACGTGAAAGAAAGTTTTATAAATCCACCTATCTATAAAAAATCGTTTTAGGCAATTTTTTGAAATATGCTTGCTATTGCGTGGAATGAAAAATTACTGAAATAAGTTCTTCAATTGTTGTGATCGATAAAGTCAATACCAACAGTATAATCAACATTATAAAAAAACATGTATTAAAGATACACAAAACTATAATAAAAAGTCACAATCATTATCATATCATTATAAAATCATTTGTTTCACCTTCAAATAAACATTATAAAGCTTTTACATGGAATCCATAAAGAAATTGGTTTACAAAAGACATCAGCCTTGAAACAGAGGTCATTGGATGAAAAGGTCAGGTCAGGGATGCGACAAGTAAAAAATATATCGATTTTATTAATACTTAATTGATTATTTTATATTTTTTATTGTCACGCTATGGAAAGGTCAAGTCAATGCTGGGATCTCGCTGATGGATAGGGTCCGAAATAAAAAAATACCAAAGTAACAGAAATAGTCCGAAAGTGTAGCAAACTGAAGTGGCAGTGGACTGATCACATCTATTGTAGAGCTCAGCTGGCTGGTGGAGTAAGCGGGTTTTTGAGTAGAGACCACGCCTCGGCAAGCGTACCGTTGGACGGCCTTCGGTTAGATGGACCGATGATGACTTAAAGAGGACGAGTGGTAGCGACTGGATGGCGAAAGCGGGAGATCGTTCATTGGGGCGTACCCTGGGGGAGGCCTATGTCCAGTAGTGGACTGCTATAGGCTGATGTGATGTGATGATTTTTATTTTAAGTCCAAAAAATCCGTTGAATTAAAATTATTTAGTCCAAGAAAGTGATGGATTCTTTAAATAATCAACTTTTCATACGTTTAACTTGCTTCCACAAAAAAAAAATACCGACAGAGGTAAAACACATTTCATGCCGCCTAAAACAATATTTTTCTAGGTACCCAAAGTAAAAATTTGGATATATTTTAATTGATGTTACGCAAACCTTAAAACAGTTTGTTGGTATATATACAAGTACGCGGCACAAAAACGTAAGTCTGTAATAAATTGCTTTCGTATACCTAATCGATGAAGGTAAGTTTTATAATCGATATTGTTCATAAATCGATTATTTTCAACATCTCTGGGTCAAATAAAGGTGTGAACGCATTTTCGACCCTTTAGGCCGTGATTACGCTGTAAAGATTATGTCAGACACAGTTTAGTTTTCCGAAACGTTTCTTTTGGCACGTTAAGACGTAGGTCCCGGTTGCTGTCTATGATCACTTAGACGGCGGTCATTACACGAACATGTCAGAAGCCTGCCACATGTAGAAGGTGGTTGAAAAATTCTGACACTCAGGTTCATCGGGTCGTTGGACGACTTGGTGTCCCACACGAAAAGAGAGAGTTTAGTTTTTTTATTGTCTTACTTGGTAGCACCTAGAGCGATATCCCCGGGGATGGAGCTGGACGACTCACTTGACGCACGACGGAGCGCTAAAATATCGCAGCGGTCTGTCAGATCCATACTAGAAATGTCAATCCCCATACTAAAACAGATCAACTGTCGAGGCTGCGCTATCGCAGTGTCGTCCGTCGAGTGCGGTTATAGTATGGCAAGTGCCGTTCCTAGTATGGATCTGATAGACCGCTGCGAAATTTCTGCGCTCCGTCGTGCGTTAAGAGTGCGATCTGTCGTTTTTGCAGATTGTGCTTATATCACACGTTGTATTACATAAATTTACTCAGTTTATAAATAAATAAATTCACACACACCCCTTACTTAAATCATTCGTTCTACATTTTTTTCCTTGAAACTTTAGTAGAAACCTTTTTAAACTTTAAAAAAATACTGGCTTTCAAGTTAAGGCGGATCGCACACTTAACGCACGACGGAGCGCTAAAACATTACAGCGGTCTGTCAGATCCATACTTAATACGTCAATCCCTATACTAAAACCGGTCAGTCCGTCGAGTGCGGTTATAGTTTGGGGAGTGAAGTTTCTAGTATGGATATAGCGCTCCGTCGTGCTTTAAGTGTGCGATCCGCCTAACATTAACCATTTATTTCTATTTACGACACTCGAAAGCCGCGTTTAGACTGAACGTTGGCATTTTCCCAACAAAACCATTAAGACCCTGTATTTAATCACACTCTCTTCAACTGAATTTGTGGTCAGTTTAAACTAACTATTTGCATATTTTGAACCCCAACGGTTTTACTGGCGGGACATTTTAGAAGTTAGAAAATGTCATTCGTAATGTTTCCAAGATTGTTTGGAGTTTTACTCCCAAACTCAATAAAAAACGGTTGTCCGTAAAGCAGCGGCGGATACGGCAAGGTCCACATTTAGATGCCGCGTTTAGATTTTATTTATTTAATCCCAAATATAAGCTTACAGTAATTCAACCAAAGCGCTTACATTGCTAATGCCTTACAAGGTAATAATAATAGTAACACACCTACGTTACATGATTTATGATTTATTAGTAAGAAAATATCTTGCATATTTAATTAGAGCAGCACATACCCTTGCCGTAGCCCACGCGTTGTACACGCGTAGAGTGAGTGCCTAGCGTACGTTTGTAGCGTGAAAAGTTGAGCTCGCCTCGCTCGCAATACGTCCGCATTTCTCCCTATTTTACACTCACGGCTAGTGTTCTCGCTCCTCGCCAATTTGTAGCGTGAAAAGTCGAGCTCGCTTTGCTCGCAATACTAGTTTTGATGTCATATTTTAACCGAAAACGTGTTGTGCTACACCCAGGCAATTCCCCTAGACTCGTGTTTTTATGAATTCTGAATACGCGCGCTAAAGATGCAGGTATGCTTGACTCATTCTCTTTGTAGGTAGGCATTTTCAGTGAAAGCCATATTTTAGGCAAAAGATACCTACGTAGGTGCGGAAATGGCGATTTTGCCGCCGGTCGCAGTATCGACATCTACGTGTCGTATTTCATGCGGCCCTCACATTGGCACCGGGTCCCGCTGCCGCATTCTGATGCGGTTGTCGGATTTCCGGTGTCCGACGAACCGCTGTCGTTGCGTCCTGCTCTGTAGTGATTTTGCACACGGACCCGAGTGCGGAGCGCGCCGTAACTCCGTCCGTCGCGCGTGCTTGAGTTCCATACGGAAATGCGGTGTCGGTAAGTGTGGGTTAGTCTCACACACCCACCAATTTTGAGCCCACTCAATGGCAGCACAGCGCCCCGAATGGCGCGGTATGGTTAAGAGGCAAGTCCGCGATTTGGAGGAACAGCGACAAACACACCTCAACGCTAAGCGCGATGAGTTTAAGGCCTGTCCACCTGTCGCCATTAACTATAATTATGTAAATGTCAAACTCACGTGTCCACACTTTTCACGGGAGTTTACTGCCAAAATTGGCAACAATGGCTATCTCCGGGCGTTTCAGCGCCGATCTAATTAGGAGTAAAAGTAGTGGCCATGGCCGAAATCGGTCGGAGAAATCATCATCATCAGTTTCACGCACCAGAGAAATCATCATTCATGAAGCGTCAAGTGCGACATCATTGTTTTGCGGTTTTTCTAAACAAACGAAGATTTTACAACCAAATTTTTAAACCACCGCAAACCGGTGCGGGGGCCGATGCAGTGTAAGACTCGCATCAGCGCGGGTTTCAGCTCCATTACAGCTCGATGATTTATCCAGCAGTTTTGACGCTCTATTTACGTTCTAGCGTCGGTGACCAAATAGTTAGGACACCGGGTCTTACAATCGTGAGACCCAAGTTCGAACCCCGCCATGTACCAATGTGTTGCCATTTTCACCACGCTTGGCAGTGAAAATTGTAGATATTTACAGGGAACGCTATAGCCCATTCCCTGAATAGTCCTGTAGTTGCAGTATGCCTACGGGTAGAATTGGGGTGATGCTATTCTAAGACAGCATCACACGGTCGATTCTCGTAATACGTATAATGATTTTAGGAGGACTTTAAAAAGAAGACTAGTATTTTTTGAAACATACAGTTGGTATGGTTGGTAAGTATATGAACATTAATAAAACCTCGTTACCCAAACACCTGCTACTTGTAAAAAGCGGTTGAAAAAATCTGACACTAGGGTGCATCGGGTCGTTGGCCGACTCGGTCTCTCACACGAAAAGAGAGAGATTGAAACCAACTTTAGTCCCCTGATAGCTAGCTAGTATAAATGAGGTCAGATTTTCTGAACTAGCTTAATGAAAATACGCCAATAAGTAAACGTATTGTTCAAACAAAGCTCCATAATTTCCAATTTCCGGTTAGATTAGCCGCTGTTTTAGTTTCTAGGTTGCGCCAAAATTAATACCAATTTAATATTCAGCATGGAATCTAGGTTTTCGGGAAATAGGTAACCTAAAAACTTTTTATCAGAGTAGGTACGGTTATATAATATTTGATAATATCACACAATTGATAATAATTGCGTTTAAAACTAACCCAATGGCGTAGTGGATAGAAACCCTACCTTCTACGCCGAGGGTCGTTGGTTGGATCCCCACCGGACACAAGTATTTTGTTAGTAAATAATATAAAATATAGTATTTTGTTGTTGTATTTGTGTCTAGTCTGGATGTTTATCTATGTAAGTATATTATGTATTTATTACAAAAAAAAGTATATAAGTATTAATATCAGCTCTGTAGTTCCCATACTACGTATACAAGCATTACTCTTTTTTATTTAAAACGTAAATCTTGGCCAAATAAAGAAAGGATCCCGAATTGGTAGCATTATTGTTTCAACTCTGTCAAAGCCAAAAGGACAAGTATTCAGGCTAGAAAACCTTTAAAAATAGCTCTGTCAAAAATATGACATATAAGCGAGATGTCGATAATAATGTTGCCATTTCGGGATCTTTTCTTTATATTTTGTTTGAGATATACCTACATACTTTCATTGAAATATAAATCAGATGAATCCCCTTATAATCACCAGTTCTATTTTAGCGGCGTTGTTTCTGACTTCAAGTTAACAGGTCCAATTTTACGTGAATTTTCAACAACATCAGTGTTGGGTTTCAGACTAAAAGCAAATTTGCCGATTATAGGTTTGTGGAGTTTAAACTTTAGGCGAAAAGCACTCTTAACGCATGACGGAGCGCAAAAATATCGCAGCGGTCTGTCAGATGTCAGCGCTATCGCAGTGTTATCCGTTGAGTGCGGTTTTAGTATGGGGAGTGACGTTTCAGTATCGATCTGATAGACTTTTGCGCTCTCTCGTGCGTCAAGTGTGCGAACCGCCTTAGAACAGTTTTATTTCAGTGGACGCACTTGCTTACTACACACACTACTATAATATAACTTTGTAGCTCAACTTAAACAGCTCCCGGTGGTGTAGTAACGTTGCACGATACTTTGTAACTTAAACTTACACTGTAGGCTGCTATAAGGCACCTGTCCCGATGGCGTAGCGGATAGTATGCCTGCCTTCTACGCCGAGGGTCGTGCGTTCGATCCCCACCAGACACAAGTATTTGTTAAGTCAATTTCAAATATTTGTGTCGAGTCTGGGTGTTTTCTATGTATAATATGTATTTATTTACAAAAGAAAAGTATATATTAGTATCAGCTATCTAGTTCCCATAGTACAAGCTTTGCTTAGTTTGGGGCTAAATGGCGCTGTGTGAATTGTCCAGGATATTTATTTATTTATGTTACCGTAACGGAAACCGAAACTATCGGACATCCGATATACCTAAAAACCATAACCGAAACCGATATATAAGTTTGGGATAATTTTGGATAAGGACGGCGCCTCCTCACCCCGTAATGAGTGGTTATTTTTGAAACATGATTGTTCATTGTTTGGATTATTCTAGTGTAAAATCATAGCACTTAGCAACTATACATTTACTTTATTTACTTAGTGCAATAAATTTTAAGAAAATTGTTGTTTCTAGGTAATATCCGTAACCGACCCTATCCAAAACTTACGGATAATCCGAATTAATTTCATATCCGTATCCGAATAAAGAATTATATTTTTTCATTATCCGTATCCGAATCCGTAACCAAAATTCCATATCCGTAACATCCCTGCTCTAAGGCGTGTATTGCGGTGACTGAGGCGCTATCTTCGCACGTGAGTCGTAGGACATGAGACGTGAGACAGCGTGACACCTGAAATCATTCTCATATAAAATGTATGAAAAAGAAGAGACGCCATCTACACGCATGAGATGCCCGTCTCATCGTCACGTCTCACATCACACGTCTCACGCTGGTCTTATCGAGGGCTTATGTGGGTATAATGCCTGAGCATAATAGTATTTGATACAAGTTAAAAACATTTATTAATCGATGCAAACACGCAATTTAGTTGTATCTGATAATTTTTTACCCAACTACCTAAAAAGTTTGTTTCTTGTGACTATGTTTCTTATGCTATCTCTCTACCGTAGGACTGCTGGAAGAGGTTTCTTTTTAGAAATAAGTAGTACCTGTTGTGTTTTTTATCTAAATGTGATTGTCCTGTGTTTTCTCTTGTGTGCAATAAACAGTTAAATAAATAAATAAATATGACGTACCACGTACCTATACGTGTAATGTATGTATATACGTGTATATGTGTAATGAATGTAGACACTGGACAAATAAATTATTTTTAACGAACTACAAACAACACACATTCAAAATGGCGGACTTTGAAATAAATCAAAGTATTATTTTCAAATAACCACAGTGAGATATAAAAAACTGTAAATGACTGTAGTTTTCAAACAACTTAATGAATCTGAAAGTGATTGGATTGTTTTTCAACTATCAAACAATAAACATTAAATGAGTTACTTTACAAAATAAACTAACTAGATACAAGAACAAGTTTAAACTCTCATTTGTACCATTATTACTGTAAGTTTCCTTTCCTAAGTAATATTTCTAGGAATAGTGGCTGGCGACTGTTGAAAAGCATCGTGTGAAGTATATCATATTTTATTGTGTACTTTTGTATTCAACTGTCTTGAATTTCTTTGAAACTTGGACACTTACAAGGGTTTATTTGCAATACCTGAGTCGAATCGCACTCTTAACGCACGACGGAGCCCTGAAACATCGCAGCGGTCTGTCAGATCCATACTAGAAATGTCAATCACCATACTAAAACCACTCAACCGCTGTCAACGCAGCTCTAGCGCAGCGTCGTCCGTCGAGAGTGGTTTTAGTATGGGGAGTGACGTTTTTAAAATGGATCTGACAGACCGCAGCGATATTTTAGCGCTGCGTCGTGCGATAAGTGTGCGATCCGCCTAACACGATGAAAAGTATTTCCGGTTCCAGTTATTTTATCAGATTGAGATTATTATACTGAATACGTTATGTTGGAGTACAATGTAAAATACAATAAAGTTTTTATAGCTCCCTTATAAACCCCTTATACTCGTTAGTTCTAAACATTGATTTAACCACTCTTACAAACATAAAAGTTCGTGTGAGAATATAAACAGTACAATTTTTAATATTATCACAAAAGGAAATTACAACAAACGACTTTCATATCGAACATAAAAAAGTCTAGTCTGCATTATTATGAAAACAAACAACTTCAATATCCGAGTATTCCGAAGCACGGAGGAGGTAATTGAAAAAGTTGTACCTCGTACAAAACTACTCGTTTGCGTGCAGATTCCATGATTTTCTTTGTAGCATAAGTTATGATTTATTATTCTATGTAGCGTGTCCAGGCCACACTCTAGGATAGGAGCTCACACTTGACGTACGACGGAGTGCAAAAACATCGCAGCGGTCCTTCAGATCCATACTAGAAATGTCAATCCCCATACTGAAACCGCTCAACCGCTGTTGACGCAGCGCTATCGCAGTGCCATCCGTCCAGTGCGGTTTTTATATGGGGAGTTACATTTCTAGTATGAATCTGACAGACCGCTGCGATATCTTAACGTTCCGTCGTGCGTTAAGTGTGCGATGCGCCTTATCATTGACAAAAAAGTGTTTTCTGTTTAATTGCAATTCAAAAGCTGAAGCAACAGTTGCGAATCATTTGGACATTTACAAACAATTAGTAACTTAATTAGCAACTTCACCACACACTGACCTGTAAACAAGAACCAAGTAAACAAGACCGCAACCATTAAGTACGCTACGCTACACAGTAACAATGTAAACATAGATTTCGTACACCAAATTTTAAACCACTTATAATTTTAGCTACATTTTTTCCAACGTTTGACCCGCGGTAGCCCAGTAGTAAGGTGGATCGCACACTTAACGTGCGACGGACAGTCTGTCAGATCCACACTAAAAACGTCACTCCCCATACTAAAACCGCACTAGACGGACGACGCTACGATAGCGCTGCGTCAACAGTGGTTGAGCGGTTTTCGTATTGGGATTGACATCTCTAGTACATTTTTTTGCTGTTCAGTTTCATGGGCTAGTTCATCTCTTGAAAGGAATTTTGTACTTTTCCTAACAGTCTGTATTCAGATTTCACTAAACACCGTATTACTTGAACTGGGCCCGAGCTTAAACCCCGAAAGTTCAACTATTTGAGTACCTACATTCTTATTTTCACCATCGGCTCTACCCGGCTTACCCGTATCCCCGGTCAGCTTAAGCCGGCTGTATTGCAGCTTAAGCCATAATTAGCGGCTGGTGGACCCTCTCTCGGCTTTAATACAAGTTTTGCGAACTATTTTGATGACATGATGGTTTAATGGAATCTGACCACCGCAGCTATTCCGACCAAGGCTGAAAACGGATTGCTGTGTTGGTGAAGTTTTTATAGTTCGCTAAGTAGGAATCAAAACTCTTTTTAAGTTTTTACGTGCAAAGATCTTTTCGGTCCGAAACCTATACCTGACTATTTAACTACAAGCGAAATTACAACTTTTATATTTTATTAATTACTTTAATATTATATTTAGACGTATACGTACTGCATATTTTTAGCGCGTCATACGCATACGTCTGCCAGAAGTATACTAAAAACGGACGTTGACGCATGAGCAAAGCAAAAGCTTAAGACGTTGTTTAGACGCATCGTGTTACTAAACACGCGCAAAACAGAACGATGTTACTATAACAATACTAATCACAGTTATAAATTATTATTATCATGTTAGGCATTTTAAATGTTAGCAAATGGCATATTAATTAAAATTCACTTTTGTAGTGGCACTTAAATATAGTTTTAAATAACACTTATAATTTATTTAAGATATTTTCTAAATTCTATCTAATTTCAAATAACATGCATAGTTTGACAAAATAAACTTTCACTGGCAGATTTTCTGTCTGCAATATTGAAATTTATTGAAATGTACTCGCTTTTAGCTAATAATTTCGAAGTGCTTGACAAATTCCAGCGCTGCATTTACGATATTTTCCAAGCAAAGTAATTTAGTTAAATCTCTATCGCTGGAGTGGAGCTGTCGAGTACTCGAGTTTGATCGCGCACTTTAAATAAGTTTTGAACTAAAATTGATTGTTCTTTGAAAAAAGTTGTTATAATACTTAAATATATATATATATATATATATATATAAACATACATATAATACTTTAATAAGTATCATGTACCTATACATTCTCATCGTTCGACAACAATTCTATTTTTAAGTTTTTTTTTTGTGATATTTAACTATTGTCCAAAAATACTACGGACTTACACAATTCATTACTTGTCGATATATTCAAAGTTTGAACTAAACAGAAAGATTATGTTAAAAAGTTTGTGTTCTAAAGCAATCCAAAATAGTCTGACTGCCTGAAAAATAATTCATCCTAAACAGACTGAAAAATAACCCAGTATTATCCAGACTTTCCAGCGATCGAATGCCTTTTCTTACCAAAAAGATTTATTCCCTTTTATCCGGTTTCCATTGAAGCTTATTCATGAACCTCCTTGAAGTCAGTTTGGCAAGGAAGCTAATATTTCTACCTTTTACTTTTTGAAATATTAGAACATAATTCACTTCGCTTGCATCCCGCGCGCCGAATGTAAGTACAGTTGGAAAGAAAATGGGTGTGTAGTTTAGTTCATATAAGGTGAAAAAATCAACAGTCAATATATTAAGGAGATCCATGTCCTTAGGGACATACCTAGATCGTAATATTAAAAAAAAAACATTTAGATCTCTCATACAAAATAAACGAGAACTTTTCGTATTCCTTTTGAGGTATATACAGCTCATTTTTTCATCGTCACACATCATAAATATCACGCCTTTATCCCTTGCGATTTAGGCAGAGCGTTCACGGCCGTAAGATAAGGTCGCTATCTCAGCGATGTTTAAGCGCTCCGTCGTGCGTTAAGTGTGCGATCCGCCATACGGAATTTAAAGACTTTTTTTTCGCACACATTTTTTTTATTACTTTAAAAAAGTTTACTTTTGTTGCTGACTGTTCCAATCTTTGCTTTTACATTGTAAGAACTCTTTTCAATCCTGATTCATCATTTTGTTTCACATTTGTTTAGTATACTTCATTTGTATTCCACAGTAGACAGCTTTGAAATAACGTGCGGAGAGTGAAGGGTTCTACGGATTTTTTCGTTGTCATGGAAGTCTTGAAAAAAAAAATCCTGCTTTGATGGTCTAAATGTTTGTGTAAAAATCCGGGTTGATTCTTGGGGAGGCCGACTTGTAGAGGTATTTTGGTTCAATATTTTAAACTATATCCTACGGGAAACGTGGCAAGCTATAAAGTCCGTGAGACGCGAACTACGCGGACGTTTTGATACTAAATAGTTGGTCATTAAATTGATACCAAACACCATTTCTCTTACATTCTATCGTCTTTCTTTAATATCTTCGAAAAAAGGCCTAAAAGCACCCAATTCCTGAAAGCGGCCAACCTTCAATGTGCCAAAGAAGTATCATTTGTCATTATAAAGAATAGCCTTTGGAATCGCTAGTGATCGCCTTTAGGCTACTTAGATACGATGGGATAAGATATTTTTTGCGTTATATAAGCTGTAAAAATATTAGCTGCAAATATTTTAAGGGTTGAATCAGCCCATGAAAGTGAACAACTATCCCTAAGAAACATAGGTCGAAATATTTGATCTTGACTTTGATCATCTCTCACTGCCCTAATATGTATGCTGCTATTCTATGCTGCCCTACGTGCGTCATAATTTAAGTTTTCAATATATGTAAGCATATATAGCATTTAACTACCAAATTGTGCATTAGCAGATAGGACTTTAAGAGATTATTCACCTAAACTATTACTTACTTACGCTTGTTGCGCCATCTAAATTTGTCTTTTAATATAAAAAAAACTTAATTTTGACATAGTATTAAAAATAAAAACATCCATTTCAGCTATAATCCATAAAACGATAAAAGACGATCGGATCCATATCGATATCAAATAGCAATTATCGAGATGGAATCGAGGACGAGTTCTATTCGATTATTTCACTCGATTGGGTCGCTTCGACGAAATTGATACTTTTTGTTGTCGACGCTTATTGCAGGCAAAATTTGTATTCATATCAGCATCGGATAGTTACCTACCTCTTTCACACTTCAGCGCTGAAATAACCGCTTTTGACGCAGCGCTAGCGCAGAGTTGTGCGTTGGACCTGATGTGTTGAAAACGGTTTTAGCATGGGATTAACGCTTCTAGTATGGATGTGACAGACCGTTGCGTTACGGATTCAAACGCTGTTGACGCAGAGCTGCTTTATTTTGACGGATGCGTTACAGATACGTTACTTTGAGGTTTTAGTATTTTTATTTTTAGTAAGTTATGTCAGTACGGTGCAGGAAGCCCCAAAATTAACGCATCCGTAACGCAGCAGTCTATCAGATCCATAATAGATTTTTTTTATAGAAAATTTCCATACTAGAATTTTGTAGTATTTTTAACAGACTTAATGTATACAATATACATACAGGTGAAGCTGAGTACCTTGTTTTTTTTAAGTCGGTTAAAAATACTGCGAAATCATGCGGCACGTGTAAACATACCTGCCTCAAAGTCAAGGTCAAAGTCAAAGTCAAAGTCTATACATATTCGGCTGTACTGCGTTAATGAACCTTTCAACACCAAACGCTGTTTCGACGTCACTTGTCATTGTCTTTGTTCACTTTTGACAGCGCTCGCCATTCAGCCTGATGTGGGTAAAATAAATACGCCACCGCGAATTTGGTTCGGCGGATCGCACACTTGACGCACGACGGAGCGCTAAAACATAGCAGCGATCTGTCAGATCCCTACTAGTAATGTCAATCCCTATCGTCGAGTGCGGCTTTAGTATGGGGAGTGGCGTTTCTAGTATGGATCTGACAGACCGCTACGATATTTTAGCTATGCGTGGTGCGGTAAATGAGCGATCCGCCTTCGTGGCAAAATGTAGGTTTTTGCGACTAATTATTCTAAGGATTAACGTGAAAGACATTTCCGGTATCAGTCTCGCGCGCGCCATGCGAGAATGACAAACATCCCTGCTCTGTGTTCCTAGTGGGACTGCGTGATAAGATTCAATTTAGGCGCATAAGGTCCCGGTCGCAAAACGTCCCTTTTTCAAAAAGTCGACATACGTGTCAAGCCACATTAGTTTTTAATAACATATTTTTCTCACAACGCTGGCAGTGTCATTTTATTTTTCTGCACATAACTTAAAAAATCTTTGGTGTCATATCACGATGAATCTGTAGAGTCATGTTAGGTTTAATAATTGTCGGGTATTTTTAACGCGATGAACATGGCAACATTGAACGATTGTTTTGTGAAACGGGTCGGCTGACTCGCTCTCTTGTCTGGTGGCAGCCGTACGGTACAGGCGTGTGCAGCTTTATTACAGATGAGTGTCTCCTTTAATTATTCTATGGAAATTTAATAAAAGAGTAAGAATCGGATTGCTGGACTTTTACTGGTTTACTACATATCAGAAGTGGTAAGTACCTGCGAATTTTCAACTCAAATTGATAGTTAACCACGAAAAGTCTGACCGAAGATCAAACCACGTGAAAAAAAAAAAAAAAATTGTAAACTACCGTCATGATTATTTTTTTTTAATGAAAATAAATGTATTTGGTGAATGTTCTGCTATAAAACAAGGCTTAAAGGCGTTACACACTGCGACACATAAAAAAAAAAGATAAGAAAAAAAAACGTAGGTCAAGGTCACTTAAAGGTCAAGAATTGATATCGTCAGATGTGCTATGGGGGTGTTACAGGGGTATTGAAAATTTTGTTATTTTTTTGCTAGGACGCACCGTTTTCGAGATAATAGCACTTTTACATATATTTATGTAGTTTTTCTATAGTTCACTTTTGTATATTTCAGACGTACTATGGAACGTAGTGGACGTTCAGACTCGCGACAGAGGCGCTTGAATACGCCTTCAGAGCGTAGCAGATCTGCTATGCCACGAAAACCTGGAGTCGCATCCGGACATCGTGAAGAAAACAACACGCGTGATCGTGGCGATGCGAACCGAGTTCGTAGTAGAAGTCGAATAAGTCGGAGCCGGTCTCGTATTCGTCACACGCCTAGTCATGATCAACATGTTAGTCAAAATAGAAGCCGTCAACGCAGCACGAGCCGACATCGCGACAGGAGCGCCAGCTTGAGAGAACGAGAAGAACAATTAAGACTCGAACGAGAACGGCTGCGCTTGGCAGAAGATGACATCGAACGTGAACGCAGTCGACTAAGGGAAACGAAAGAGAGGTCGTGTCGCAGACAAGGTGAGCTTGAACGTACACACTATGACATGCAGGCTGAAAAAACAAGACGGTCACGTACTCCTGTTATGTCTGTAAAGGACGTTATGCATTTAATAAACGCGGCTAAAGCTAAAACCCAACCGTCAACGGAGCGTGACACTCATTCACATAACGTAAATCATAAAAACATTCTTCCCGATTTTGACCCCTCAAAGAAAGGCCAACGCATAGACGTGTGGCTCAAAAAAGTAAATGAGTGCGCCACCGTTTATGGATGGGGAGATCAGACTACCGTACATTTCGCATTACAAAAGCTTCAAGGACTGGCCAAAACTTGGTACGAAAGTTTAGATTCTATTTTGTTTACATGGCCTCAATGGCAACACAAATTAGCAAGTGCTTTTCCTTTCGAGCAAAATTATGGCCAGTCCTTGGAGGACATGTTGAAACGTAGGAGCAAGTTTCACGAGCCGATTGAAGTATATTATTACGAGAAACTTGCCCTATTAAACCAGTGTGAGATAAGCGGTAAGCGGGCAGTCGAATGCATAATTCATGGGTTAAGCGACAAAAATTTGAAAACGAGTGCTCTGTCACTGAGGTGTTCTGAACCTGAACAACTCTTGCAATTTCTAATGAGCAACAAGGAGAGCACTGATGCCACGGATCGTTTGGTTAGGAATAGACCGGGTATATTTAATTCTGCTACTAATCCAGGCAGTAAGACAAATAATAAATTTACCTCATTGACGAACGATAGCGCACCGTTTTGTTTTAATTGTAAGGAAAAGGGGCATCCGTACCGAAAGTGTCCGAAGCCTCTATTGAAGTGCTCGCGTTGCCACAGAGTAGGTCACAAAGAAGATAGTTGCTTCTTAAGAGTTGATCAGGGAGACAATAAAAGTATACCAAAGACTATGACTATAACGTCAACGGGGTCCAATCGTAAATATTACAAGGACGCGACTGTAGACGGGACACTTGTCAAGTCCTTGGTAGACTTTGGCAGTGAAGCTTGTCTTCTGTCACTTTCCGAAGCGAGACGTTTGGGCTTACAGTGTGACAATGAGCCCACTCCGTTGAAGGGTTTCGGAAATGCAATTGTGATGGCAAGAGGCAAGGTTACGGTTGAATTAGTACTGGATGGAGTGAGCGCGCGAGCTCCGTGCCATGTAGTAGATGATGAGTTTTTTGAGAAGGAAGTTCCATTACTAGTCGGACAACCGTACACCGAACAATCACATGTTCATATGTACAAAAATGCTGAGGCACTGCAGTTTATCGACGGGAGTAACAATATGCCTTTTTCTCGTTCGGAGATAGACAATGACGTCTCAATAAAAATTGTATCTGCGGCCGATGGGAATGTTTGGGGACCTGTTTTCATAAGAGCATACACGGAGCCTCAAGTAAACGGTCATATTTATATCGAGAACAAAGTTATAGGACAACCAACACGGCAGTACGTTGTATCTGGAGGTGTGTACGAGACGAAAAATGGTTTCATTGATCTGTGTGTTACTCCGGTATCGGGAAGTGTCCAGTTCTTTCGTGGAGTAGTTTTGAGTCGGGCTTCGAAGGTGCAGGTGGTGAATAGGCTTACTTGCACAGTGGAGGAAAACTCTACTCCAGAGCAGTGTTACCCAAATGTTAAGGAGAACGTCAATCATGTCGGAGATATAACTGAAATTGATGTTCGCATTGGAGTAACAGTAAACGAAGAACAAAAGGCCGAATTAATAAGGTTGCTTAACGAGTTCAAACATTGTTTTGCATCAAATTTAAAAGAGCTAGGATGTACTAATGCGGCGACGATGAATATAGAGTTAAATAGTGCGCGTCCAATTGTTTACAGACCGTACCGACTCTCTCATAAGGAACGAGAGCAGGTCAGAGACATGGTAAATGAGATGTTGGAGGCTGGCATAATTAAAGAATCGTCATCCGAATATGCCAGCCCAATTATCCTGGTGCGGAAAAAGAACGGTCAGATGAGGATATGCATCGACTACAGGATGCTCAATTCTGTGACCGTAAAAGAACGGTTTCCAATGCCGGTGATAGACGATGAAATTGCCAAACTTTCCGGCCAAGCATACTTTGTCACTTTGGACTTGGCATCTGGGTATTACCAGGTGCCAATGTCAGAATCTTCCAAGGCGTTGACAGCGTTTGTCACTCCGGACGGACAATACGAGTTTAACCGTATGCCGTTCGGACTGGCAAACGCTCCAGCCATTTTTCAGCGCATGATGAATAAGGTTCTCGGGTCTGCTAGATACTCAGAAGCAACCGTTTACATAGATGATGTGTTGGTGTATGGCAAAACCGTTGAAGAGTGTTTAGGCCGGTTGAGACATATCTTTCAGTTGCTTGAGAGTGCTAATTTGACGTTAAACCTCTCCAAGTGTGCATTTCTTAAGGACAGGATAGACTATTTGGGGTACGAAGTCAGTGCTTCGGGCATAAGGCCTGGAGATAAAAAGGTGCAAAGTGTCTTGGACTTCCCTCGCCCCACGAATGTTCACACGGTTCGCCAGTTTTTGGGGCTCGTAGGGTACTTTAGAAAGTTCATCATGAATTTCGCCCTCATCGCGCATCCCCTCGCCAAATTGTTAAAGAAGGACTCTGGTTGGACTTGGGGTGATGAACAGGAAAAGTCGTTCGAGGCACTGAAGTCTAAGTTGATCGACCGTCCCATTCTGACTATTTACAACCCCAATGCCGAGACGCAATTACACACAGACGCCAGCAAGCATGGTGTAGGGGGTATACTGCTCCAAAGAACCTCAGAATCTGAGACTTTTAAGCCAGTGGCATTCTATAGCCGACAAACGTCTCCCGAAGAACGCAATTTTCACGCGTATGAATTGGAGACGTTGGCTGTGGTTTGCGCACTGAAAAAGTTTAGAGTATACTTGCTGGGTCTTAAATTTAAAATTGTGACGGACTGTAGCGCGTTGCGATCAACATTCACCAAGAGGGATATTATTCCAAGGATCGCGAGGTGGTGGCTATTGGTGCAAGAGTTTTCGTGTACCATCGAGTACCGGCCGGGGCTTAAAATGGCGCACGTTGACGCTCTGTCACGTAACGCTCTAGTCGAAGCCATTAATGACCCGATTCCAACGACGGATGTGGACAATCATTACCCGACAGTCATGACAGTAACCGGTGATGATTGGCTCCACACGCTCCAATTAGGAGACAGTGAGTTATGTCGTATCAGAGACATTTTGACTTCGGATCTAGATGTTGAAGGGTTGAAACAAATTAGGGACAACTACGTCATAAAGGAAAATAAACTTTACAGGTGTCTAAATGGTGATAGATCGGATTTGAGATGGGTAGTGCCAAAGGGTGCTAGGTGGCAGCTTTTAAGAATGAACCATGATGATATAGGACACTTTGGTGTGGAGAAAACCCTGGACCGGTTGAAGAAGGCATACTGGTTCCCCAAAATGACAAGATTTGTCAAAAAGTACGTGGCGGCCTGCATAGAATGTGCGTATTCTAAGAAGACGCCGGTCCAGGAAGGTTTGTTGAATCCAATCACCAAGGTCGAGTCCCCTTTCCACACAGTTCACGTGGACCACCTAGGACCCTTTGTTCGCTCAAGAAGAGGAAATTCCTACCTCCTCGTGGTGGTAGATGCTTTCACAAAGTTTACATTTGTTCGTCCTGTACGAAATACTAAAACTATTGTGGCTCTCAGAAACTTGGAAGACATATTCTACACGTTTAGAATTCCAGACAGACTTATAAGTGACCGGGGCACATGCTTCACGTCTCACGCGTTTAGGAAATTTTGTCTAGACAAAGGGATTAAACACGTGTTGAACGCGGTAGCCAGCCCACGCTCAAATGGGCAAGTCGAGCGATACAATCGCACTATACTTGCCTCACTGACTGCCTTAAATCTAAACTGTAATGAGAAGGATTGGGACGACAAGGTTGGAAGAATTCAGTGGGGTCTCAATAATACATCCCAAAAGACAACTGGAAGATCACCTGCTGAGATTATGTTTGGGACATGTATGAACACTGAGATAGATCCAAGGATGAATGAAATTAGACAAAACACGGAAGAAGAAAATGTAGCAGATATAAGAAGGGAAGTAAAGAACAAAATCGATGAAGAGCAAGTAAAACAGAAACAGCAACACGATAAGAATAGGCGTCCATCTCGTGTTTACAATGTAGGGGAACTTGTTAAGATCAAAAATACAAGTTTCAAGAACGACGGGAAAAGCAAGAAACTGCTACCGCAGTATTCAGGTCCATATCGAGTTATTTCGGTGCTTGGAAATGATAGGTATAGAGTAGCGGCGATACCTGGCTTAAGCAGCACTAAACATAAGCGTAAAACTACCATCGCTGCTGAACGTTTATTGCCCTGGGTCCATATTGCTGCTTTAAATATTACCGAAAATGAATCAGATCGTGAAACTGGTGATGAATGTGATAATTGTGATTAGAATATTTAGTACGAAAGTGTGTATATATTTGTACATATATGTAAATAAAACAAATGAAAATAAACTATAAAATATAATGTCCATGAATTGTAATTATAAACAAATATTAAGAAATTGAATTAATTATCTATGAGAAAAGTCTTAAGCTACCGTTATTTAAGTTGAATTTGAATAGATGACTTTGTATAAAATGTGATTAGTTAAAATAATTGAAGTATGAAACCATGTGATTGGTTATGTTGCTAGTCGTAAGGTTATGAGCAACCTTCAGTGAGGTTGGATAATTCATCTGATTGGATAAATTGTACAGATAAATTAAAGAGCAACCATGTGATTGGTTGGTGAAGTCCATCTGATTGGATTCACTTGTAGTGATAAATTAAGAGCAAACCATGTGATTGGTTAGTGAAGTCCATCTGATTGGATTCACCTGTTATGATTATTTAAGAGCAACCATGTGATTGGTTGGTGAAGTCCAACTGATTGGATTTACCTGTAGTGATAAATTAAGAGCAACCATGTGATTGGTTTGTGAAGTCCATCTGATTGGATTCACCTGTAGTAATAAATTAAGAGCAACCATGTGATTGGTTAGTGAATTCCATCTGATTGGATTCAATGGCGTGAAAATTTACAGCAACCATGTGATTGGTTGAATATTTTGCGATTAAAAGAATGGTAAAGAATTTAATTTGTTAGATCTTAGTGAGGGTGTAAGATGTTAATATAATCTTTGTTTGTTATATATTTAATGCACATGGTGCAAGATAATGTTTTTGTTCAATTTTACTATATATAATTTTTCTCTCTTACCTGTATTATTGTTGTATTAATGTTACTTGTTATGTTAATTTGTCCGTCATAGAAAGAGAGCGCATCAATTGGCCAAGTGTTAGGTTCATTCCGACTTATGTGTATGAGGACATACACAGTGTCAGGATGGGCGAGTGTTAGGTTTAATAATTGTCGGGTATTTTTAACGCGATGAACATGGCAACATTGAACGATTGTTTTGTGAAACGGGTCGGCTGACTCGCTCTCTTGTCTGGTGGCAGCCGTACGGTACAGGCGTGTGCAGCTTTATTACAGATGAGTGTCTCCTTTAATTATTCTATGGAAATTTAATAAAAGAGTAAGAATCGGATTGCTGGACTTTTACTGGTTTACTACAGTCAGAAATACTGTTAAGTTTTTTTACCTGTTGGTCTGTAACTTTTGCAGTAGTTATATTACTATTTTTGTAAATTCGAGAACTGTGTGACAATATTCGCAAAGTTTGACACAAACTTACAAGTTCGAGAATTACGCGGCTGCTCTCAAACAACTAAAGTTTCAAGTCTTTGAAACAAACTGTCTTACTGAATATTTGTCTTCCAGTTCTGCGACAAAGGAAATAATTCATGGTTACCCGGCGTTACAGCAATGTATTTTGACGGAGATTTGGACTACTTGAGAATTGTTTGGTTGAATTGTAGAAGGCTCTTGAACTACTCGTAAACTAGTCCAGGTTAATTTTAGTACTTCTAACAGACTTCGAAATCCGATAGAAAGGTAAAATCACAAACCTAGAACGCTATTTCGCTTTGTTTTTGAAATCAAACGTTCTATTCAGACTTACCCTCAATACCAAAATATCATCAAGAAATCCTAGCTAGTCGTTGCGGACTGTACACGAGTACAGAAATCACACTTTCAGTAGCCCAAAGAATTCAAAGCCTCTTACCGGATATTTCAAAATGGCGTTATATCTGAGAAAAACGAGTTAATTCTGATGGCAGCAGGCGCAACTAAGTATTTTTAAAACATGTAACGCCCGTATGGACATGCCACTTGTTACATTTTCGACAAAACGCAGAAGGTAAAGAATCTGTCCATTGTAAACCACGATTTCCAAAGTAGAATCTGTCCTTTGTCCAAAGGGGAAAAAAGGAAAAGACTATTAGGTGGATCGCACACTTGACGCACGACGGAGCGCTAAAATGTCGCAGCGGTCTGTCAGATCCATACTAGAAATGAAAACCGCACTTGACGTACGACACTGTGATAGCGCTGCCACTGTGCGGTTGAGCGGTTGAGCGGTTTTAGTATGGGAATTGACATTTCTAGTATGGATCTGACAGACCGCTGCGATATTTTAGCGGTCCGTCGTGCGTCAAGTGTGCGATCCCCCTTAGTTCCAAGTTTTCCTCCTCATTGTATCATCTCATCTCATTGCACTAGTGCTGTAATAGAAGGCAACTCTTCACCTGGAAATGCTTCCGCTGTTCTCATCAAAGCTATTGCTGACCTGATTAACGATTATGCAATGACTGTTGCAGACGCTTTTGCCAGGTGAGTGAGCAGGGGTAGGCGAATCACACACCTGACGTCCGTTGGTGCAAATGAGATAGTTCTACTGCATAAATGTCGTGTGATGCCGGCTTAGAATAGCATCACTCCATTTCCACCCGTGGGTGTCGTAAGAGGCGACTGAGGGACTTGAGGGTTTCAGGTGTATCACAACTTTTAGGCGACAGGCTGACAACCTGTCACTATAGTCATACACAAATTATCTCACACAGCCCTCTATAGGTATTCGTCAGACGTGGCGATGGCGATGGCGTATTTGTACGGCCCTTAACGCTCTGCCTACCCCGTAAGGGATGAAGCCGTGATATATGTATGTATGTATGTATACTGCATAAATAAGTGTAACAGAGGCAGATAGCAAAGAAAAATTTTCGTTCAGTTAACGTCAGTTTCGTCAATTCGATATTTCATTGCAGCTGACAGGCACGTGCTAAAATGGCCAGCAATGGACGTTAGGATGTGTTTTCCGCCTTAGCACGTTGATATAAATATCTGCCTTGCTCACTCTGATTCGTCTCACTGGTTCAGCGTAAACGATGATTAGTGTAGTGTTCTGTCAACAACAGCCGTGCGAATTCCAGCTCCTAAACCTTGTTTAACCGTTTATTGTACACAATAGAACACAAAGGGCATAACATTGAGAATAATCACAACAGGTCAGCTTATTTCTAAAAATAAATCTCTTCCAGCAGACCTTGTATTCAACCTTGTATTTAGCCTGCGTCTAATGGCTGGGCACATTGCAATGTTTTACATCCAGTCTTACTTTACGAGGTCATTTATAAGCCTACTGTATAATACCAGCTTAGACAAGCATCACCCCAATGTTTTCAGTCTGCACCAGAGACAATTAAGGGATTCGAGGATAAAAAAAATTACAATAATCACTTGTAACTGTGCTGATACGAGGTTGCTCTTGTCGGAGTAATATCAAATCTGTCATTTGAGCGTTTTCCTTTTCCTCCATATACGACACTAGCGGCCGGCCCAGCGGCTGCGCCCGCTGCAACTCCTTTTCCCATGGGAATCAGATTTTTTCCCGCAAAGTATTATACTTACATAAAAATCTTCCTCTTGAATCCCTCTATCTATTAAAAAACCTGCATCAAAATCCGTTGTGTAGTTTTGAAGATTTAAGCAAACATACATACAGACAGACGCGAAAAGCGATTTTGCTTTATACTATACTATAGAGTGATAATAATGACGCCTATCTTAATCTTAATTTGGTCCATGTAAGTTCCTCTAGGTCGCCCATTTCCACGTCTTCCCACAATCTTCTCTTCAATATCACAATTACGTTGTTCTGAAAAATCCTCTAGTATCGACATACGAGATAAAAAAGCATAACCTCTCTCTCTTTTCATGTAGGACATTGATTCATAACTCTCTGTTTTTGTATGGGACGTCGATTCATCGAACGACCCAACGACCGATGAGAAGTGAAGTAGTGTACTAATGTAGCTGTTTCCGTTTGTCCACAGAGCTGTGCCACGCGGCCACCAAGATCCAGGCCTCGTTCCGGGGTCACCAGGCCCGCAAGCAGACCGAGGCCGAGAAGGAGAAAGAGAAGCAGGATGCACAGGACAAGGTGAGGCAATTCCTGTGTGTTAAGCACAAGCGCCATTTATCGATATCTTGTTTAACTAATGTTAATTTACTAATTGTTTTTAGGGCCTTGCGCTCGCGCAACGTTGAATAGTTTATGTGATTTCTTATAGATGTCGTTCTTAGCTAGTTCACAAATCAGCCGTTAGGATAACGATAGGCGGCGTTAGTGTACATTGAAAGCAGCCTTGGGCTCGCTCTGTTCGCATCCGATCAACCGACAATAAAGTCGTGTCATTTAATATAAAATATCTTCTTTTATATTAAATAAACATCTTTGGACATCCAATTTATCACTTTGCTACCGATCTGGCTGATCGCACACTTAACACACGACGGAGCGCTAAAATATCGCAGCGGTCTAGACCATAGATCTAGATCCATACTAGAAACGTCACTATCCATACTAAAACCGCACTCGACGGACGACACTGCGATAGCGCTGCGTCAAGCAGTTGAGCGGTTTTAGTATTGGGATTAACATTTCTAGTATAGATCTGACAGGCCGCTGCGATGCCATAGCGGTCCGTCGTGCGTTAAGTCTTGCGATCCGCCGTGTTTCTAGCCGAAACCAAATAAACATAGAAAAATGACAGGAATTTTCATACTTAATTATAAGATAAGATAACTTAAATAAAATATATGATATGTAAATATAGTATGTACAGACCTTATAATTTTTGCTCCTGAAATTCTTTGAAACATAAAAAGTAGCATTCCTAATTTGTAGTTGTTTTACAACGGTTTTATTTCTTGGTATGGTATAAAAGTACTTATGAGTATTAAATAAAAAAGTAAATTTTAATTTGGAAACCAACAGTTATTTAGATATTGGTACACAAATATGCATTTCAGACACCAACAATTATAGGTATCTATACATAGTATACATTTCGGTAAATTCCTTTTGGTCTTGAGTTTGGGGTTGTATTTGAATCGCCAGGCTCTTAAATTGAAAGGAAAACCTTTACCTCCAAGCGTTTTGAATAATGAACAAGGCGAGTCTGGGATTTTAAACACAATACTGGTTCGATGTTTCATTTAGAGGGTACGGCTTTATAGTCATTTGAAATATACAAGTTTCTCAAAAACATGAGATCGCACCAAGCCGTAAATCGAATCAAGCAGGGCGCATCGCACACTTAACGCATGACGTACAGCTAAAATATCGCAGCGGTCTGTCAGATCCATAATAAAACGTCACTCCCCATACTAAAACCGCCCTCGACGGACGACGATAGCGCAGCGCCGTTTAGTATGAGGCTTGACATTTCTAATATGGATCGGACAGAACGCTGCGATATTTTAGCGGTCCGTCGTGCGTTAAGTGTGCGATCCACCTAAAGTCAACACTTCTTTTATTGTACTGTTACCGTCATGCCAAATATTCTAAATTTTCTTCGGAGTAGCAGCATGACGAATAAAATTACAATAAAGTACACAAGTGTGATTTCAACAAGAACATTGCTAAAAATCTACAACTACGCTAATTCGCGTTTTTCAGGAAACAAATTTGCTTTTATCTATCTTATGGCTGGTTAGTTACTTCTCTCTCAATATCAATGTAAAAAAGGAAGAATAGTACCGATAGAATGGAAAACTATTACAGCATCGATTTGTTTCCTTTCCCTTTTTTCTGGATCTGATGGATAACGTGAGTGTGAGGAATACTTTGTAGATAGATGCGGCCTTTTTGTCATTTTCTGTTAACGGCTGTAAGGTTTTCTTAAAAATCTGATACAATATGTGTAAGGGAAGGTTTACCAAACACTTTGAAGACCATAAAACAAAACTGAACAATTTTCATTAGAAATTCATAATGACTTTGTGATATTTTTTTACACTCGAGCGTTTTTGCACTTATCCGGTCCGGCTGCCGAATGTCGGAATTAACCTTCCGTCAATATTCGAATGCCGGATAACGCTTTTCCACCTATCCGGTAAAATACGGACAGTAGAATGACGTCAGAGTAGAGTTCAAAGAGTACCTTTTATATACATACTTTTTGTACGTCTGTCACTTCGGCCGTCAGAATCCAAATTTCGTTTTGGAAGTTCCCGGATCGATAAATGCCGGATGCCGGAAGAGTGGAAAAGCATGCATAGTAGTGCACAGGTTTCTAAACCGGATCGGTAATTGACGGATCGGCAATTGACGGATGCCGGATAAGTGGAGAAAAGCCCTCACATATAATCTAAAGAAAGTTGTTCAATTCCTTGATCTTGTCTGTAACTTTTTAGTACAAAAATAATGTAAAAAGTACTCTGTAATTCACTCCGGATACCAGCATCCCTATATTGTGGTTACCAACTCTTAGGTATATTTGGCACGTATCATAAATATTTTATCGACGGAGTTTCTCTATCATTTGCAGGAAGACATAGCAAAGATCGACCTGGCCGATCCTGACCTGAACAAAGCAGCCACCAAGATCCAGGCCTCGTTCCGCGGTCACAAGGTGCGCAAAGATGGCGACGGGAACTAGGGTGTCCACACTGCCGATACAGGGAAGGACAGACTCTGACTTCGTATGATGACAGAAGTATATATGAAATTATATATAAATATATATGTAGAAAATCCAGTAGATATATACAAATTATGAGTTGTAGGTCTTTAATTTTCTAGTTAAGACATAATTTGTGTTCAATATGGAAGTGTTTCTAGTCAAAAATTAATTTAAATACCAAAGCGTGTTATAAATTTAAGTTTTAAGTAGGTACTGTAATTGAAACCTTATAGAGTTTGTGCATACCTTATATAAAACTGTTGCTTACAAAATGGAACTATTACTTAATAACTTTCCATCAGTTATCTTTCTCTTCTTTTAACTTTTATTTACTTTATAAAACATGTTAGTATGTCGAAAACACATACGAGGTCAGAAAATCTTCATTTTTGTATAGTTACGATTGCGCGTATCGTGAGTGATATGTCAATTCTCTGACAACTAATCTATAATAATGTCAATTTTAAAACTGCATGATGCTGATTGTTTCTTTAACGAAAAGCGAATTGATGAAGGTAAAAATTAATAGTACAGACTTGAGAATTTATAAAAAAAATAGGTATAAATACTTTTGTCCCAGTTTTCTATTTCAAAATTTGGTCATACTACTTCGCGTAAGAAAATAATGTTAAACGATTCTTCGCTTACTTTTATGAACATTCCAATTATCTGTTGTCATCTCAAAATGTTTGTTAAATATGCAAAATTTTATTGATTATTAAAATTTAGGGTTAAGATTAAATTATTAGATTTTAGTGGCTACCCGACCCGCTTAACCTACCTTTACACTGTTGTAAGATTTTTTGTTCAGGCTTTACCTTTTGTATTTCATTATTTGTATTTAAGAACTTATTGCATGAATGTTCTTGATTATAAATACAAATAAACATTTGTTTTAAACTGTGTATACCACCACACCCGCTGGATTTCCTGTAAATTGCTGATAAATTAAGATTTATATTATATTACAAATAAAATATTTAATATTCGCCTATATGATGTGAAGTATTATTTCATACTTGTTTCTTTAATCGAATAGCAACGTCTAAAATTTTAGAGTTAAATCGTCTTTTGAATCTTAGGTATAGGTTTGTCGTGTTCTGTTCATGTGATATATTTTTGATTAATTATATTTAACTATCCTCATTCCATACTGGAGGGGTCTTAAGATTGTAAGAAAATTGATTGCAAAATTAAATGCACAGAAGGTCGTGCTTTATTCACTTAGATTAGAGTATATTCCTTGTATACAAGAAGCTTGAGAGAAGTGTTAATAACCTGTCATTAAAGTCTGCCTTGTAAATTTAAAAACCTTGATCTGGTTAATCTATAAACTAAAACATATAAATCGCCATTTACGATTTCGATTACGATGATTTATTTAGTTAATATTCAAAAAGTTTCTAGATATGTTCATATTTCTTAAAAGATTAGCTTTAGTCTTCGGATCTTTTAAAATTACTTGTGTTCTTCTCCACGATCGCCATGTTTTGCCCAAATAATTCTGTGGCTGAATGATTTCTTGATATCTGTATTGATCAGAGGGATTATAAGTCGTGTAACCCACGGGTTTTCCTTGATAATTCCTACTCCAGGCATAGGTCGGCAATTTTCTAAGATTTAATGCAATATATTTCTTACGTTGATTCCACAAGTCTTGAAACTGGTTTTCAAATGGATATCTATATGGCGGAGGTAACCGTGAGTAATCAGGATTATTCGTTTTGAAATTCTTTCCATTATGGTATACTTTTGGATTCATATTGTTTTCTACGTTAGTTGGTTTAGAGTTTAAAGATGGTTCAGCATATTTTTCGGCAACATTAGTGTAATATCCTTGGGGATAACCTGCTTGAGGAGGAACATACCGTAAAGTTCCATTAACTTCGCTTGTATTATATGTATTGTAAGGTCTATTGTTCCACCTTCTGGTATTCTGGTAATCTTGGGTTTGGACAATTGGAGCTTGATAGACTTGTATATTTTCTGGAGTAGGGTCTACGTGTGTATACAGTCCGGTTTGGACAGCTGGAGCTTGATAGACTTGTACATTTTCTGGAGTAGGGTCTACGTGTGTATACAGTCCGGTTTGGACAGCTGGAGCTTGATAGACTTGTACATTTTCTGGAGTAGGGTCTATGTGTGTATACAATGGATAATTATTTTCATATGGACGTTCGTTTCTCTCTATCACTTCGTGAATATTATCGTTCTGGATTACAATATCACACGATTCATCTGAAATGTCAAATAATTATTTTATTTGAGATCATATTGTTTAACCGATTGATGCTTTGCCCGTCCAAATAAAATTATTTAACTTTAATTAACAAATGTTTAGGAACCATTATAAGCAAAATTCATTTAAGTCCTTACTTACCGTTTAATGCATTGTTTGGTAATTCAGTAAGCAATGGATCCTTTTTATTTTTTAGATTTGGATTTAAACCTTTGTCTGCCTGATGTTCCAAACTGGTATTGATATATTTTTTATCATCCTCATAATCTACATCCCCATTTCTAAATTCAGTTAAAGCATCGGTCGTGAATAAATGTTTAATGTAATCAATAGCATCTAATTTATTGTTAGAGGATTTTTCTATTGGTTCCTGCTTCTTATTTGCACTTGTCGTGCTATTTCCTAGCTTTTTATCATCGTCAGGGTTTCCAATATTTATAGATTTGTCTTTTTTGACATAAACGTTCAGAGTCGGTGTATTGGGTTCTGTATTATTATTTTTATGGTCCACTTCTTCAAAAAAAGAAACTGTACCTGTCCGTTTGTATCTTTGTTCTTGTTTATTCCCTAAATTTAATCTGTCTGTGTCCTTTTCTTCCTTTACTTCGCCTTTTTGGAGAGGATCATTTGTTTTGAGATCAGCTTTATGATCGAGATTGACCCCACGGTCACGAATTTTGTTAGAATTTTCACCAACTATATAAAAATCAGGTAAAGTGACCACATCATCGTTCTTGTCAGTTTCAGTTTCTACTTTTTTGATGACTTTCTTCGAGTCCAAAACTTTGAATGGTTTAACAGTAGTAACAACTTTTGAATCATTTTTGAGTTGAGTTTGCTTTAAAGGGATTTCATTTGTGGCATTTTTCACTGGCTTTGCTTTTAATTTAGTATTGCTTTCATGATGGCTATCGTAATTTTTTTGACGCTTGTATTTATTTACCTCCTCGGGGTCATCCTTTAAAAAGAAACATTTATCAATGCATTTTAACTTCAAATATAAAATTCAGATAAAAATAAACTGTACCTTTAAAGCTACATTTTCACCAGCTACAACTACAAAATAAAAGGAAAATAAAGCAAATGACAACACACTAAAATGTTTGTAATTCATTATAGTAATAAAGTTATCTAAAGATCTAACGTACGCATAGTGGGCAAACTGATGGTAAAGTATGTGCTACACACAATCTGTGTTTGAAGCTAAACTATTCCTATGTCAAATCGATTATCTATGGCATACATTTAATTATGAAAACATCAACGTAGATGAATAATTAAGGCCGACCGAATATCTTGATGTATCGTGACAGTATTATCAAAAACACCGTGATGAAACCCAAATTTAAATAAAATTTGAATTCAGATGATATAATTGAATGTGAGTTAACCTATGATTCGGGCAGAGTTAGCCTTCGGGTTGCAGAGGTCTTATAGCAGTCGTGGTGTGTGAACATTTGTTTCCATATTCTCCTAGGTTAGGTAGCTGACCCCAACAGAGAACAGGACACGGCAAGGAAAATTATGATAGGTATGACGTTCCCTGATAATAATAGATTATGAAGTCCGGAATACGGGAAAGCAAACTATGACATGGAACTATGATATGAAAATGAAGCGCTACACAGATAGCTTCTGCCACACAATATGTAGGTAGGTACGTACTTACATTGAAATGTGGGTGATCCTAGTTCTCTAGGGTGATCTCAAGTCTACTTTAAAGTAGTGACACGGGCGACTGTGGCGCACTACAAACTTAGGTGGCTCGCACACTTAACGCACGGCGGACCGCTAAAATATCGCAGCGTTCTGTCAGATCAATACTAGAAATGTCAGTCCCCATACTAAATCCGCTCAACCGCTGTCGAAGCAGCGCTATCACGCCAAGTGCGGTTTTAGTTTGGGGAGCGACGTTTCTAGTACTATGGATCTGACAGACCGCCGCGATATTTTAGCGGTCTGCACACAGGAGGACCTCTATAGTGCCAATCAAAAGGCTATCGACGTAACCACTTTCTGGGCTCAAAGACTGTAGTCTGGGGATAGTTGCCATAGACTTGAAAAGAAGGAGAAGCAGTGACAGTAACAGATAGGTAAGAATGAACTTGATCTCAAGGGAGGATAGAGCTGGAAAACTTTACGTGTCTGAAAAAAACGACGGTTTTAAAAAGTTTGTCAATTACGTATCTATTCCATAGTACAAAGACGTACCTTAACTAAAGCGCAGGAATTCCTTAAGCGGTCTTGATCAGGGCTATTACTCTAACGGAATTAATTAGTCATAAAACCAAATTAATTTAACTAAATTATTAATTACGACTTGGTGTCCCACACGAAAAGAGAGAAGACTGTATATTTTCAATTTATTGACTAAACTAGTAAACTATATAGAGGGGCCAGGTGTCTGATGAGCGAGTAGATCTCGATGGTTGCGAAGACGACGAGGACTCCGAAGGTCACGAGTCTGTTGATGCTTCTCACGAGGTCCAGCTTGTTCGGAAGCGGCCAGGACTTCCTCCCAGAGCCGTACGTCTCGTAGACCACGGTCACGTCCTTCGGAGCAGTCACCTGAAGCATCAAAATACATACATACATATATCACGCCTTTATCCCTTGCGGGGTAGGCAGAGCGTTAACGATCGCGAAATTACGGTCGTGATCGCCACGTCTGACTAATTGAGGGCTGTTTCAGATGATTCGATGATCAAGTTATATGATTGGTAATTTGACGACCGATGTGGCGCAGTGGTAGTGCGACTGCCTTTGACGCAGAAGGTCCCGGGTTCGATTCTCGGTGGGTCACTCACAAAGTTGATATTTATCTCTTTGTGAATTTGTTCCCAGTCTGGTTAGGACATTGCGGGCTGAACCACCCGATTTTCCGTAAGTAAGATGGTTCCGTGTTTCGGATGGCACGTTAAGCCGTAGGTCCCGGTTGCTGTCTATGATCACTTAGACGGCGGTCGTTACACAACCATGTCAGAAGCCTGCTACTTGTAGAAGGCGGTTGAAAAATTCTGGCACTAGGGTTCATCGGGTCGTTGGACGATTCGGTGTCCCACACGAAAAGAAAGAAAAGAAAAGATTGGTAATTTTATAGTAATAGACACTAGACGACCGATGTGGCGCAGTGGTAGTACGACTGCCTTTGACGCAGAAGGTTCCGGGTTCGATTCTCGGTCACTCATATACATACATAGGTACATGTATCACGCCTTTATCCATTGCGGGGTCGGCGGAGCGTTAACGGCCGTAAGAATACGGTCGCTATCGCCACGTCTGACATTTTTGAGGATTGTTTTCCAAGGTTGTTTCAGAAAACCGTGTGATGCCGGCTAAGAATAGCATCACCCCACATCCTTCCCGCGGGTGTCGTAAGAGGACTTAGGGACTCGAGAGTATTGGTGTATTACAATTTTTAGGTGACAGGCTGACAACCTGTCACTATAGTGATACACATGTTTTCTGAAACATCCTTGGAAAACAATTCTCAAACATGTCAGACGTGGCGATAGTGACCGTATTCTTGCGGCCATTAACGCTCTGCCTACCCTTGATATATGTATGTTTGAGTAATAGCAATGTGAGTGTAATAAAATCTTAATAGAATGCTATGAGCAATAGTTTCAGTTTTGAATTCACACTGTTACCTTATCTAACCAAAGTAATGTAACGACTTGTACTAGATGTCGATCAAAGCTTCAAAACGAACGTTAAGGCCTTTTTCACACTTAACGCACAAGGCAGCGCTAAAATAACGCGTCCGTAACACAGTGGTCTGACCCATCATCCATACTAGAAACGTCAATCCCCATCTTAAACCGTTCAACCGCTGTCGACGCTACTGCGTGATTTTGATGCATCGTGGTTTTAACGCATCTGCGTTATTTGGATGCAACTTTGGAGCGATTTTAGTATGGGGATTGACATTTCTAGTATGGATCTGACAGACCGCTGCGTTATTTTAACGCTGCGTTTTACGTTAAGTAGGCGATCCGCCTTACCATCGGAACATAGGACCCCCATACAAAATGTACCAGAATGACGAAGTCAATTTGTATGTCAGGTATATTTTTTGTCATATTGCGACCTAAGTTCCCGTCCTGAGTTTTCTGTATCGGCTCTCTGACAATAAGGTATAACGGGTCGTTGTACGACTCGGAGTCTCACACGAAAAAAAGAAGAATTACCTGTTAATAGGAAAATTTAACCCCACCATGAAAGGAATGTAAATTCTTCAATTCGCCATAGTTCGAAAAATTAATTGTAATAATAAATATAATTTATGTCATGGTTAACTTTGTTATGGCTTGCATTCCATCCGCCTCTTTTAGTAGTGGTTCAGAAAATAATTTATTATTTTCCCGCAGCAACAAAAAATTACATTATACCTAGAACGGATTTCTCATTATGGACCCGAATTATCTGAATAAACGCCTCTTTTACGCATTAAATTGGGAAATTTAAAAAAAAATTATCTACCATCGATATGGAACCATCATCTCATCAGGCCTGCTGATGCCATGAGCTGATGTCCCAAAAACACCCAAGTAAAATAAAAATACGCACCGTGTTTTGGAGGGAATGCATTAAACCGGACACATTGAGATGATGGTTAAAAATATAATTTACATAAACAAAAACAATCTTCTGCATACAATAACTTATTAACACAATTCATACTTATTTAAACTAAAGCTAAACATCTATTAACAGAAGGTTTTCTATTTCAGTATAGGTTTTGCCCTTCAACCAGTTAATAAGAGTCCTTTTACATAAATGATTATTCATCTTATATAAGTTTAGTTCGCGGTTTAACTGATTATAAAGAAAACCACCTAGAAAATAAATACCTAAATCAATTATAAAAAAGTACATACCTAACAAATACCCAACTTCTTTAAAAAACACGAACTTAGTCCCAAAAAGAAAAATGTTTACACTTAACGCACTATGGAGCGCTAAAACATCGCAGCGGTCTGTCAGATTCATGCCAGAAATGTTCAACCCCATACTAAAACCTCTCAACCGCTGTCCAAGCAGCGCTAGCGCAGTGTCGTCCGTATAGCACGGTTGTATTATGCGGAGTGACGTTTCAAGTGTTGATCTGTCAGACCGCTGCGATATTTTAGCGCTCCATCGTGCGTCAAGTGTGCAAGTGGGGAATCCACCATTCTATAATTAATTACTGACCGAAACTGTAGTCGCCCCATCGCCTGCCTCGGAGCCACCAGCAGCTGACGACAACTGCAATGATTTATCAAAAAATGTCCACTGTGAAACGGTTACCTGAAACACTGTGCCCATTTCTATTGAAGACGGCACGTACGCTTTTGGACATGGCTGCAAGTTTAAACAATACGAAGGTGTCTATTTAATAGTATCATGTCGGTTCACTGGGTCGTTGGACAACTCGGTGTCCCACACGAAAGGAGAAGAGAGAGCATCTTCACAGAATAAATACTGGCTCGCACCATATGTGGCATCTTTCGACTAAATATTGCTCTGGCTCTTTTCGGTAAATAGGTTAAGAAAAGGATAGACTAAAAATGGTGTAAACAATAAATGCAAATATGAACCATGAAACTGGACATCTTTCCCTAGGGACACAAGGTCGTAATAGGAAAAAAATTGGCTTTCCATACAAAATCTATTTGTATGAGAGACCCAATGATTGACATTGACATTTTGACTGTCCCGATGGCGTAGCGGATAGTATGCCTGCCTTCTACGCCGAGGGTCGTGGGTTCGATCCCCACCGGGCACAAAGTTAAGTCATTTTTCTAATATTTGTGTTGAGTCTGGGTGTTTTCTATGTATAATATGTATTTATTTACAAAAAAAAGTATATATGTATTAAAATCAGCTATCTAGTTCCCATAGTACAAGCTTTGCTTAGTTTGGGGCTAGATGGCGCTGTGTGAATTGTCCTGGATATTTATTTATTTATTTATTATTTCTAATGACAGACTGCTGCGATGTTTTAGTGCTCTGAATACCCTCCATTGTGGAGAGGGGGGGGCATGTCCAGCAGTGGACAGTTCTGGTTATATTACCTTATCGGTACCAGCAGTAGTGACCTCGTTGTCACCCAAGCTGTCCTGTTTGACATCCGCATGTATGGCCTGCCCGTTATTGGTCACAATGTCGAGTGCACCCACGGCATCGCGCTTGTATCGCTTTTGGAGAAACACCTGTAGAGATCAATTGATCGAAGATTTAGCAAGTTATACAGGATGTTAGAATAAGTACTAACTTCCTTTGACCAGCCCATGAAACTAAAAAAGGAACATAGGTCGTTATTAGAAAAATTTTAGACCTCACATACAACCTGATTCAATGGGCTGGTACATTTTGTGGGGAAGGTACATTTTTTTTTCATAGGTTCCTTGGGGAAAGTTGCTCAGTTTCATAGACTGGTTTATCTCTTGAAAGGAAGTTGATATTTTTTCTAACACCCTGTATACATAATCACGCCGGGCGTTCAACGCTGCGCTTGCCGAGGCGTAGTCTCCACTCGAGAACAAGCTTCCTATCGTCCATCGGTTAGGCGGATTGCACACTTGATGCACGACGGAGCGCTAAAACATCGCAGCGGTCTGTCAGATCCATACTAGATGCTGTCTATGATCACTTAGACGGCTGTCGTTACACAACCATGTCAGAAGCCTGCTACTTGTAGAAGGCGGTTGAAAAATTCTGACACTAGGGTTCATCGGGTCGTTGAACGACTTGGTATCCCACACGAAAAGAAGAAGAAGAAGAAGAAGACTAGATGTCAATCCCCATACTAAAACCGGTCAACCGCTGTTGACGCAGCGCTATCGCAGTGTCGTCCGTCGTGCGTCAAATGTGCGATCTGCCTTCTACGACAGATGTGACCGATTCACTTCACACATAATATTCAACCTAGATATACTTTTTATGACTTTCCGTGTTATCAAATGTATCAAGAAATTAAATACTTTAGGTATAGGTTTTATTAATGTTGAGAGCTTAGAAATCCATGTTGGTTTGAGATACTTACCACATACATACATACATATATCACGCCTTTATCCCTTGCGGGGTAGGCAGAGCGTTAACGGCCGCAAGAATACAGTCGCTATCGCCACGTCTGACATTTTTGAGGATTGTTTCCAAGGTTGTTTCAGAAAACATGTGTAATACTGAATGACAAGTTGTCAGATACTTACTGGACCTTCAAAATGTGCTAAAACTACACAGAAACTTGACAAGGTAATTACAATAAACGTTATCATTTTCACATCGTTCGGTCCAATAGCAAAAATTTTAAAACATCGCGTTCATAGTTCAGGTAAAACTATACCGTTATACCAATAAATATAAAACATTTTTATTGATATTATAAAATATATTGCCACTTCTTATTGAAAAATAATAAAATGCGATGCATTTTCCAGTAGATGTGTAGATATTGAGTAGTCAAGAATATAAAATGTTACAAATCTTTGTAATTTGGTTCATTGTAGCTTTATCTTCTACTTATGGACATAATGGCGGCATCAGTGGGGTAAGTATCTACTCAGTTATTCTAAAATTATTGTCTTTGCCTACCTTGCAAAGAAAATTGATCCCATTTCATATTTATCTTTGAAACATCGACTATAAAAATTGTAAAATGAAGCGCATACAATTCCTTTTTTTTTTCCTTTACGTAGCCTGTTCGATGTCCCACTGCAGGGCAAAGGCCTCCCCTCTTTCGCGCCACCCGTCTCGGTCTTGGGTGTCAATACAATTCTTAGATGTCATCAGGGCCGTCTTAGCACATTTGCCGCCTGTAGGTTATTCAAATTTTGCCGCCCTTTCAACCCATCCCATCCGGCTTCACCTCAGCCGTTTTTTTTGTCCTGGCCTAAAGGTATAGTAGGTGGTCCCACCCACACCTATGTCGCAAACAGTCTTACATCCGAACCTGTCGTCGGTTATCGTCGGATGTCGTCAATTGTATGCGGTTGTCGTCGTTTGTCGTCGAACCAATAATTTGGCGACAAGCTCGAATACATAAAAATGTCGCAGGCTGTTTTCGATTTCTTGCGCTATATCCGCTTCTATGTCGCTAGGATATGTTTGTTTGCATACGCTTAAGATTATTGCTTTATCTTCAAAATATTTGAAATTTTCTCGTTGCGATACAAAAAACTGACGCAGTGACTCATATTGATCAGCAACGGTTACCAAATCTACGGTGGAAGTCCGAATTTAAACACTTTACTACTTGATTTATTCTTTGCAAAAAATCATTCCACACCCATTACCGCCGTTTCCAGTTTTTATAAATTAGAAAGTATTCCCGCCGCTTTGTTTCGAGTTACAGGTTTTTCAGTAGAATCGTCCTTAATTGATTCCAAAGTTTCAAGAACTTTGTGCCAAGAATCTCTCAAACTTTTACACGCGTCCTCCCTAGCTGACCAACGTGTCAGATTCACTCTTTTCAGGGTATCGCCTTTCCCGATTGTACTCGTTAATTTTTGCCAGCGATGTGTCGAGCTTGCAAAAAAAACGTAAATTTCCTGTAGTAGCATGAAAAATGGACAAGCCTCTGTACATGCCGCAAAATTTAGAGGATGTGCAGAACAAGTTTTTAATCTTTGCTTGTAATCCGTTGTATACGCCAGACATGTTCGCCGCGTTATCATAGGACTGTCCACGACAGTCTTCAATATTTATTCCTAGCGTTTTGAGTTCCGTAATAACGGCAGAAAACATTTCTTCAGCCTTATGCCCGGCTGACGGCATAGATTCGAGAAATCTTTCACACAGTTCGCCCGTATTTAAAACACATCTAACGACAAGAGTAAGTTGATCCACGTGTGTTAGATCTGGTGTTGAATCAATGATCAGGGGAAAATATTAATTTAACTATCAGTATTTTATATTAACTATAAATTTATTTATTTTGCGAAATTTTGCCGCCCCCTAAAATCTGCCGCCCTAGGCTTAAGCCTACTCAGCCTAGTGGATAAGCCAGGGCTGGATGTCATAATTTTGAACAATGTGAAATTATGTGATTGAACGTAGGTTTCTTCTTTGCCTTTAACGACTCTGATTTCCCTTCAAAACGTAGAAATATTTCGACTTTTAACTATGTAACGAACACCACTTTTTTTTCCTTTCAACCCTGTGGTCCACCTGTCAGTCCACGGACCAAGGAATCCCTATATCAGTTGAGTCCGTTGCTTGCTTACTCTCTACCCCAAAAGGCGTTTTTGCGTGTGTAGCTACACGTCCAATAAATTACAGCTTTCCTGTCTTCTAGGTATAATGTACCCTACTTAATTTATCTTAAGATATGACTCGCTATACAATTTATATATATCGGATCGCACACTTAATGCACGCCGGAGTGCTAAAACATCGCAGCAGTCTGTCAGATCTATACTAGGAATCAATTCCCATACTAAAATCACTCAACTGCACTCGACGCAGCAAATGGGGATACATTTGTAGTATGGATCTGACAAACCGCTGCGATATTTTAGCGGTCCGTCGAGCGTTAAGAGTGCGATCCGCCTATAGTCGAAAATAGTTATATATTTTCAACTGATAAAGGGCATCACAATATAAAATATTATACTTGGTAGGTATCTTCATCGTAGGCGAGGCGCTTAAATTGAAAACCGTTCAAACACCTAACTCCTTTAACTCGAATTTGATCATGACCTAAGATGACAGGGTGTCCTGAGCCCTGACTTAAGAACTTAACTTTCACAAACTCATGAAATTCTCTGACATTTACATAACAAGGGGGAATCAATATTTCGAGCCGCCTTGACCCGGACGCGTAAATACAAACTGGACCACAACACGGACATCCATAATCTGTGCTGTAGTCGGGTTCGTGCGGACAGCGTTCAGGTGTACTTACAAACCGAGCTACTACACAGAGCACTCAAACCAGTCTCATGCAAAAATTACAATATTGTCATGTTGTCCCGTATCAATACGGGCACATCTCGCTCGGCTCACTCAGCTTATGTGTGTTGGACGCAGTGCAGTTCTAACTTAACCTAACCTAACCTAGCTTTTGACGCCAACGTATTACCTAACAAACCTATGCATGAGTTTCTGGGGCTTTCTTATAAATAATAACAAAAAACAACTATCATTTATCTTTATAAATATCACCATTATCATTAGCTTGATGTTGTGTGTATTGTAGTCGCAATGTTTTACGTAGAAACCCGGCTACAGCACAGACTGGAGCCTGCCTGTATGGTTTGTATTTACGCGACCCGGGTGGGCTCTTAGTTCGACCCTGCCGACGCTGTTTATAAATAAAAGGGTGGACGGAGTTAGACAAGTCCTTGAGATTGTTATCTACTTATCATTGTCACGAGGTACTTTCGCCAGCACAACCTACAAAATTAAGGGACCATTCTATGTTTGTTTTACCATAGAAATACTGAAGAAAAGCGGTATAGATAGCCTTAAATGGACAGGTACAATGTACTGTACGTTTTTTACCTAGAAGAAATTTAAGGAAAATTTTATTAATTGAAATATGGAGGACACCGCGCCTACACATCACTCTATGGAATTGGATTCAGAGTTTTTCAATTGCCTCTGGCGCTAGTCACCGATACCCCGCAAGGGATAAAGGCGGGATATAAATGTATGTATGTAACTTTGTAACAAAAAGTTAATATTTGATTGTATTTATTATCCTATCATCTAAATCTGGAGGTACACAATACCGATGGATCGGTCACTATCACAGTAATGTAATATTTTTAATTTGCGAACGCTGCCACGCACAAAAAAAGAATGAGAGCCAGTATGGCCGACCGTAGTAGGCGGATCGCACACTTGAGGCACAATGGAGCGCAAAATATCGCAGCGGTCTGTCAAATCCATACTAGAAATGTCAATCCCCATACTAAAACTGCTCAACCGCTGTCAGTAATGTCGTGTCTTATGTACTTTAAATTTAAAATTATTTTTTATTTTTGAAAGAAGAAAAAGAAAGAAAGAAAGAAAAAATGTTTATTTGTTACCAAATACAGCAGTTACCAAATATGCCAGTCATTAAAAAAAGATATAAACAAAAGGGTAACAAAAAGGTACCTGCTCAGCTAATGCTTTAAGAGTGCTTATACAGCACTCTCAAAGCGCTGGTCTTCCGCGGAACCAGATTCACAGCAAGTCAGCAACAATACCTAATTCACAATTTAAACAATTTCTTAACCTAAAAGAACACACCTCTCATAGCATTAACTAAATACATATTTATTATAAATACGTAATATTATTTATTTATATCTACATATAAAAGAATACTTATAACTGTAATATACAATATAATATGATAACAAGCGAATAGTAAAAACTATAAACTTTACTTATATTCCTAAATGAGATCAGAATGTTTTAAATCTTAAGTAAAAATATTTCTTTAATTATGTATATAATATTTTAATTTATAATGTTTATTCTAAATTTTAATTACTTAGTAAAAATATATATAATAAAGTAAACCAGGGTACAACTGCAAGTTCAGAATTGTTTTTGGTTTTCCAAAAGATATTTTTTAAGATTGTATTTAAATGAATTAATAGATTTTCTCTTAAAACCGTGCGACGTTGCTTAGTTACTTAAGGAAAGTACCTGGTAAATTAACTATATCGAGAATGAAGCGACGAAACATCTTTAGTCAATATTTAGGTACCTACTTGTTATGCAGGGCAGACGTATAGTTTACAAATATAATAGCAATATGTATGAAACGTCATCGTATCGAACGGTGACTGATACGAACTTGTATCGACCTGCGAATACCTTCACTGTTATCGAAATTGGGACATGCCAGAGGCATCCACAGGTATTTTATGACCCACATGTACTGTGGGGTGCCGACGTAGAATAGCATCACCCCAACTCTAACCATGAGCGTCATAAAAACCGAGGAATGATCATCAATGTAATGGACAGTAGTGTTCTCTGTGAATGCAACAAACGCTGCTCTCGGCAATTCGGCTGTCAAGTGCGGTGAGTATGGCAACACCCCCGAGAGGGGGTGGCCCATGTCCTTGTCCAGCAGTGGACTGTTGTGGCTGTTAAGGTACCTATGTATCTATCTTAAACGTTACATGTCGCCACGAGATGTATTATATAACTATTTATTTTATCAGATTAGGTTACTGGAACTCATCATCATCATCATCGTATATGCCTGTGACAGACGATTTAATCAGTGTCTGAGGACCCTTTATTCGTAGGTCTGAAATAAAACAGACACTGCGTTGCCTCGGGCGCAATTTTAGAAAATGCAGGACACCAACTCTATTCGAAACTGTTCAAGATTGGCCACAAGTTGAGAATTTTAGAAGCACATCAAAAGGTCGATAATGATGTCCTAGATACGCCCCTGCTTCTGGCTAAATGTATCTAGTCAAGCCGAATGTACACGATGAAATATGGCGGTAATTAGGTCGGGACTAGACCGTTGACAGCACATTGACATAATAATTTATGGCCAGGTATGAAAAGACAACGTTCGTGGCAAGATACCGCGCGCCAGTCGTTCGCATGTCATGAATGTCATGATAGTTTTGATTTATGTGGCTTCATTATTGTATCGATCTGTTGTTCCTGCTGACTTTGGCGGATCGCACTGTTGACTCCCCATACTAAAACCGCACTTGACGGACGACCCTACGATAGCGCTGCGATGACAGCGGTTAAGCGGTTTTAGTATGGGGATTGATGGATCTGACAGACCGCTGCGATATTTTTGCGCTCAGTTGTGCGTCAAGTGTGCGATCAACCTTTTATTTGTATTGAAAGACGAAAAACAGTGATGACTTTCAAAAACGATATTTTGTAAGAAAATACAGGCAAAAGATGACATATTTTTACCCAAAAATGACCTATTTGGTTCGCATTTATGTGCGCCTAAAGCGTAGTTTTTTCGTATAGAGAGTATGTAAACTTATCTTGTATTCTTTTCACTACGGCGGATCGCACACTTGACTTACAACGGAACGCTAAAATCTGACAGATCGGTTGCGATGTTTTAGCGCTCCATCGTGCGTTAAGTGTGCGATCCGCCTATATCGTTTTTGTAAAATTATTGTTAATAAAAGTTTATAAGATGTCTACTTTTGACTTTCCGACGTATAGACGTTCCAAGACAATGCCTTGCTGCAAGCAGACCTGATGCCGCAGGAGTTGAACCCAGTGTTCCAAGGTCAGGCTGATGATGCTAAGAAAAACGTAAGTTTCACCAATATGTTCTCATTTATATATACGTATATATACAGTGTAGAAAACGGGAAAATTCATATTTGAATCAAAAATAATATTGTAGGGAATACCCTGTGATGTCGTGTGATGCCGGCTTAGAATAGCATCACCCCATTTCTCCCCCGTGTGTCCGTGGTGTCGTAAAAGGCGACTAAGGGATCGAGGGTTTCATGAGTATTGCAATTTTCGGCGACAGGCTGACAACCTGTCCCTATAGTGATACACGATTTATCTGAGACGACCCTCAAATATTTGTACGTGGCGATCATAACCGTAATATTACCGTCGTCAACGCTCTGCCTACCCCGCCAGGGATAAAGGCGTGATTTGTATGTATGTATGTATGGATTACCCTAGCGATAGCGGGAGCGATAAATTGATCCAGCTAGGTTTTATTTTCCAAAAAAGAAGAAAAAGCCAACTAGGTTAACTCGATCTGTCGGTTCTTTATAGTAAAGAAATTGGATAATTTATAACATACATACATATATCACGCCTTTATCCCTTGTGGGGTAGGCATAGCGTTACTGGCCGTAAAAATACGGCCACTATCGCCACGTCTGACATTTTTGAGGATTGTTTTCCAAGGTTGTTTCAGAAAACATGTGTATCACTATAGTGGCAGGTTGTCAGCCTGTCGCCTAAAAATTGTAATACACCAATACTCTCTAGTCCCTTAGTCGCCTCTTACGACACCCACGGGAAGGATGTGGGGTGATGCTATTCTAAGCCGGCATCATACGGCATAATTTATAATAATATAAATAAGTGGCAAAGAGGGGTTCTTATACACTGGCTGAACTGGTATGGCCACGTATTTTTTGTGGCTGATTACTACTAATTTAAAGCACAGATTCTTAAGAACGTCTTAGGAAAGCTTAATTTTCTTGTAAGTGATATCGGAGTTAAGTTAACCTGCCACTGCCTGTAGTATCCTTTTCATATTTGTATTACTCTTGTTGTTGTGTGCAATAAATTGTTAAATAAATAAATATTGTGTACAAAAGTCCAAATCACTGTGAAACCCAACTTGCAAGTCTTTAATCCGCAGCCAGACCAGGTCCTGGTTCCCCAGATGCCGCGGTACCCGCTGCTGCCGCCGCAGACCAGGGTCCGGCGTGAAGTAACCCAGGAAGGCGAGGTCGCGCCACGGCCCAGCATTGCAGACCAGATCAAACAGTACAGGTGCAGCTTTACGATAAGTTTCAATGGTCCTCAGCAAATGAAGGTAGATCTGCTGCATCCAGGTCCAGCGTGAAGTAACCCAGGAATGCGAGGTCGCGCCACGGCCCAGCATTGCAGACCAGATCAAACAGTACAGGTGCAGCTTTACGATAAGTTTCAATGGTCCTCAGCAAATAAAGGTAGATCTGCTGCATCCAGGTCCAGCGTGAAGTAACCCAGGAATGCGAGGTCGCGCCACGGTCCAGCATTGCTGACCAGATCAAACAGTACAGGTGCTCCAAGCTTTACGATAAGTTTCAATCGTCCTTAGTAAATGAAGGCAGACCTGCTGCATCAAGGTCTAGTGTGAAGTAACTCAGGAGGGCGAGGTCGCACAAGGGGCCAACATTGCTGACCAGATCAAGCAGAACAGGTGCTCCAAGCTTTACGATAAGTTTCAATGGTCCTCAGTAAATGAAGGCAGGCCTGCTGCATCCAGGTCCAGTGTAAAGTACTCCACGAAGGTGAGGTCACCCATCGGGCTTCCAGCATTGCTGACCAGATCAAACAGTACAGGTGTTCCAAGCTTTATGATAACTTTCAATGATCTTCAGCAAATGAAGGCACACCTGCTGCATCAGGGTCCAGCATGAGGTAAACCAGGAGAGCGAGGTAGGGCCCCAGGCCTCCAGCATTGCCAACCTGGTCAAACAGTAAAGGTGCTCCAAGCTTTACGATAAGTATCAATGGTCCTCAGCAAGTGAACGTAGACTGTAGAAGAAAAAATATAACCGACATAGCTCTCAGGATAAGCAAGTTGAAATGGCAATGGGCAGGCCACATAGCTCGACGAACCTATAACCGATGGGGAAAAAAAGGTTCTCTTCTGGCGGCCACGGGTCGGAAGACGTAGTGTTCGACGGCCTCCCCACAATGTGGACAGATGATCTGGTGAAGATCGCTGGACGCCAGTGGATGCAAGTTGCGCAGGATCGTTCACTTTGGGAATCTGTGGGGGAGACCTATGTTCAGCAGTGGACGTCTTCCGGCTGAACTGATGATGTTAAACGCAGATCAAACGTTACAGGTACTCCTAAAGTTTTTTTTTCTAGTAATAGATCTGCTGTGTGGTCCCGCCTTAATAAAGGACTACCCTATTCCAACCCCGACAAAAAAATCGACTTCAACGGACGTAAAAATAGCGAACCTCCATTTTTTGTCGGGTGACATGCCTACAATCTTCTCATAAGTCTGACAAATACTTTTCTGAAAACCGCATCAAAATCGGTTTATTCAAACGCGAGATAATCGCGGACAAACAGACATACAAACATACAAACAGGTGAAACTGAGAACCTAATTTCAAGTCGGTTAAAAAAATAGCAAGAACTGACAACCTATAGGGTTTCAATTTTTTAATCGTAGTTTTTTTTTTTGTCCTCAGTCGCGTGACCACTGGCGTCGTGATAGTGGCCGCTATAGTTATCGAAATCGTGGTCTATATCTTCGAAGCGTACCAAGCGGGCTGAGTCTAGTGGAAAAGTACCTTTACCCCTTTATTTTTATTTAATAAATCTTAAAATTACATACTGTGTTTCTTTTGCAATACTGTGTGATGCCGGCTTAGAACAGCATCACACCAGTTCTTCTACAGAATTTTGTCAAATGCGACTATGGGACCCGAGGGTATCTATTTAACACTTCTTATCAAAAAATCGGGGACACCTCGCAAGTTAATGTTCGTACGAATCACATTATTCAATAAGCTTTTTTTATTTTGGAAAGAGTCGCTGATTTCGTGTAATAGTGAGTAAAATGAATGAAATGATTATAAATCATAATAAACATGTCACAAATTCGAAATAGTTTTTTACGTGTTTTATCAAATCACAAAAACGAAAGTGTCCCGATTTCTCTGACGACAACTATAGTTTTATCACAGCGTATTCTGAAAAGACGTGCCAATAATGGTAGTTTGTTTGCGGCCATTGCCGCTTTGGTTGCCCCGCTAGGAATAAAATCGTGATGTGTGTCAAATCGACGCACCTACGCTGTAGCTCCTCTACGGCGTAGCAGTGCTACGAGCGTAGCACATAGCCGTCCGACTTCCGCTGTATTACCGTCGACGGTAGTCGAGATGAGATTGGGACATGTCCGGTCATCCCCACTTGGAGATATGTTACACAAAACATACATACATACATAAATCACGCCTTTATCCCTTGCAGGGTAGGCAGAGCGTTAACGGTCATAAGAATACGGCCGCTATCGCCACGTCTGACATTTTTGAGGATTGTTTTCCAAGGTAGTTTCAGAAAACATGTGTATCACTGTAGTGACAGGTTGTCAGCCTGTCGCCTGAAAATTTTAATACACCAATACTCTCGAATCCCTTAGTCGCCTCTTGCGACACCCGCGGGAAGGATGTGGGGTGATGCTATTCTAAGCCGGCATCACACGGCATCATAAAACACAAACAAGACACAAAACAAGGTATCATATTTCGCCAATATAAGGTGTAAAAATATTAGCTGCAAATATTTTAAGGCGTGAATCAGCCCATGAAACTGAAAAATTTCCCCGAATTGGTCGAAATGCGATATTTTTTTGGACCTCCCATACAGATTGACTTCGTATGGGAGGTTAGTAATTTTGTATGAGAGGCCCAAACTTTTTTTTCATATTTCGACCTATGTTCCTTGGGGAAAATTGTTAGTATTTCATGGACTAGTTCACCTCTTAAAATATTTGCAGCAATTTTTTTTAACACACTGTTTACTGACTGTACCAAGTCAGATACACAAAATAAAATTTGAACTCAGATGATATATATGGATGCGACCTAACCTAGGATTTAAGCCAGGTTAACTTCTGAGTTGCAGAGGTCAGATGGCAGTTGCTCTGAGTAAAAACTTGGTTCCACTTCCACGTCAAAGCCCCTAGGTTAGGCGGATCGCACGACGCACGACGGAGCGCTTAAATATCGTAGCGGTCTGATTCATATTCAAAACGTCTTTCCCCACACAATAACCGCACTCGACGGACGACGCTGTGATAGCTCTGCGTCGACAGCGGTTGAGCGGTTTTAGAATGGAAAGTGAATAGAATAGAACAGAATAAATTTTATTTCCATAAGATTTTGGGTAAGTACATTACAGGTGTGATTACATTTTATTAGTCCCTTTCAAAATCTACCTTATAAAGGCGTGCAAACATTGACAAGTCACGACAGTTAACATTTTTCAAATAATTCATTAATCTTTTTAGGTATTGCAAAGTCAAAAAATGATAAATTACAATTTAATAAAATACAAAAAGTCAATACTATTTTAGTCCAGATAAATTAACAACACAATACAGTCACATCACATATACTATTTATCTATCACATATATCGTTTTACTTTCATGTCAGTATAGACTTTCAGCATAGATTTAACACGTGACGTTTCTAGTATGGATCCGACAGACCGCTGCTGCGATATTTTAGCCCTCCGTCGTGCGTTAAGTGTGCGATTCGCCTTAATTTTGTACGAGAAGTTCCTCTTATTTTCTAACATTGGTCCCATATTGAAAAATTGTTTGTAAATCATAATGGAAAAAAAATCGTAGTACGATGCCGTATCCAATTTAATGCATTTCCTCATTTCCTCGGTGTATATTATTAAAATTACTATGTTGTAAACAAGGAGAAACCGAACTTTTTAATAAAATACAAGAAAAAAAGAGTCATGATCTTTAATGAGAAGTAAACTTAGGAGTAAAACAAAAGATCTGAATGAACTTTTCTATTAGTTTTAAAATTCCTTAGGATGTATTTTTCTGTTCTTTTCTTTTATCCTTAATCTTTCTCTATTCTGCGATATTTCATGCAATTAGTGCATCCTACAATAAATACATACAGTATATATATAGGACACATTCAGACCTTAAAACTGAACAACTTTCTCTTAGGAACATATTGCAGGAAAAAATATTTTACGTTCCAAAGAAATGTTGATCAACTAATCAAATGTATGGGAGGTCTTTCGACCACTTTTTTGTTTTTTCCTGACATATAAGGTGTAAAAATATTAGCTGCAAATATTTTAGGGAGTGAATCAGCCCTTGAAACTGAACAACTTGTCCCAAAGAAAGGTCAAAAGATAAAACTTTAACAGGTACCAGCCGCCTAAGTCAACTGGTATGGGGGTCCAAAAGTTTTTTCATGTTTCGACCTATGTTCCTTGGGGTAGGTTGTTCAGTTTCATAGGTTGATTCACCCCTAAAATATTTGCAGTTAATATTTTTACACCCTATCCCTATGGGAAAGTTGTTCAGTTTCACGGGTGGCTTGCTCCCAAGAAATATTCAGATGGCTGTCCCTTACACCCCGTATATTATAATTCACATATTACATGACGAAAGCCAAATGTGTTTTTTTACCATAAATGAGATTTTATCAGGATTGTGCTTTACCAGCTTTTCTTTTCTTCCAGTCAAACTTATCGCCAGGATCCTCTAAACTTTCATCAGCTTGCTTCCTCAGCCGGTCCAGGGTAGCAAACAGCTTGTCAATGGTTGCCAGAAAAGCTGGTTTTCTTTCCTTTCCAGAGTCCTGTGGCTCTTTTGTTGTCATTTGCTCATTGTTCATTCCTGTATTGGACAATTTTACATTATTAGAGTGAGAGGAACAAAGTATTCTGCGTAAGATAAATTTAATGATTCAGTGTGCAAATCCGTCATGTCTGATTTCAGTGGTGACGAATACGTCTATTGTCAAAGTAGCGTAATGTCGAAATTTACTTATGTCGAACATGTGTTTTGCCTTAGTAGCGTATATCGAAGTTCAGTTTTCGGGTCGAAGGAAGACCTAGGATGAGCTTGTGATAGAACTATATTCCCTAACGAACATCGTTGTAAAAATATCTCTATCAGCAAATCCGATCAAGATTTAAACCCCTTTTTGTTACAAATTTTCATTTTACTTACCTTTACCCCCATAGCTCATCATCCTTCTATTATATCTCTGCACCATATAAGGATCATTGCTTGGTGCGAACAAATCATTTCCTGCGAGCTTATATCTGTCAAACGTTCCCAAGAAACTGTTCAGGGCTGTCATAAACGCCCTTCTGTAACTCGACACCGGTATCTGGTCTCTAAGGTTCAACACTGGCTCGAATGGCACTATCATTCCAGCTATGGATGCTATGACGGGTATCAAAGGAGCTGGGAAGAAATATGACATAAGTTCTACGACCCCGTTCACCACGCAAGTGCCCACGTTTCTCAACACGACATTGACTTTTGGGATACTAAATATGTTTCCAAGGGAGTTTTTTATCAAGATGTATATTTTTGCCACTGGCGAAAGACTGGTTTTTGCTTTATTTGCGGCTATTGAAGTATTGGTGGTGGTTTTTGTCCCTGTCACCGTGGCATCTTTCTGTACAGTAATATCTGTTGGGCTGGCTTCTGTCGTGGTCTCAATATTTGCGACTGCATCCTCACTGACGTTGACAACATTATTGTTTAGGGGTAAAACGGTTACAACAGGTTCAACGTCAAGTTCTTCCTAAAAAAAAGCATGTACTGAAATGTATTACGGCCGTAATTAAAAATAGGTTTTATTATAGTTCACCCCACATCCTTCCCGCGGGTGTCGTAAGAGGTAAGTAAGGGACTCGAGAGTATTGGTGTATTGCAATTTTTAGGCAATAGGTTGATAACCTGTCAGTATAGTGATACACATGTTTTCAGGAACAACCTTGGAAAACAATCATCAAAAATGTCAGACGTGGCGATAGCGACCGTATTCTTACGGCCGTTAACGCTCTGCCTACCCCACAAGGGATAAAGGCGTGATATATGTATGTGTGTATGTTTATTATATAGTATTGGTGTATTAAAAATCGTAGGAAGTGGGTAAGATGCTGTAATTTGACAAAGTGCACGCGTATAATGTGAATGTGTGTATGTGTGTGTGATGTATAATGCACTGGCGTTTCATCTCAGAACCATGGAACATGGTTCAAATAAACAACCTGCTTCTTTGCTATTATATACATACATACACAAGTCACGCTTTTATCTCTTGCGGGGTAAGCAGAGCGTTAACGATTGTAAAATTACGGTCGTTATCGCCACGTCAGACAACCACTGAGGGCCTCTTCAGGTAATTCGTATCACTGTAGTGACAGGTTGTCAGCCTATCGCCTAAAGTTGTAATACGTGGTAAAACACATGAAACCCTCGAGTCCCATACTTACCTCTTATAACACCCGCAGGAAGAGTTGGGGCGGTGCTATTCTATGCCGGCATCACACAGCAACTACTTCTTTGCTATTACTACCATAAAAATGTAATCACTGTGTTTTTTGAATACTTACGGCCAAGGAATCTCTCAGCAGAACGATACATAACAAAAGTGAAACCAGGAAAACATTCAAAGTTTTCATTTTAACTATGGACTTTTTCGTTTTACATTTTTATTACAAAACTTCTAGCAGGTACATTAGTAGAAACATTCACAATCCACAAAGTAGATTTTGTTTTATTTTATTGTTGTAAGTTATAATAATAAAACCACTTATTTATTGCAGTCAATTTGTATTCTTAAAAATGTTATACAAGCAATAGTAAATCTAACTGTATACAACTACTTCTTTACGCTTGGTTCTACGATACTTATAAAAGATAGGTACTCAAAGGGATTATAATAAGACTTGTGACTCATTTTCCCGGCAAGTATTTATTATACATAAAAACATTCCTCTTGAATCACTCTATCTATTAAAAAAACCTGCATCAAAATCCGCTGTGTAGTTTTAAAGATTTAAGCAAATATACATACTTTTATACTGTGTACGAGTAGTTAGTAATGTGTGGAAACTAATCGTAGTATCAACTTTTTTTATGGGGACTATGTTGGGAAACCAAAAATTTTTTTCAAGTTTCTATGCAAAGTGCTGATCGGAAATTTTGTGTGGAAGGCCGAATTTTTTTTATGTTTACCAACATAGCCCCCATAGAAAAAGTTGTTCAGTGTCATGGTCTTATCACGCCTGCAAAGTTTTCGTTACACCGTCTCTTACACCCTGTATACAAACAAGACAGTGTACCGAAAAAAATGCAAGCACGATAAAGCTAAGAAGAACAACTTCTACTAAGGAGCCTAAACTTCTAATATGAAGCCCATATGGAGCCTAGCATAGCCCCCCCAGAAAAAAGTTGTTCAGTTTCATGACGTGATCATGGCTGCAAAGTTTTCGCTACAATATCGCAGCGGTCTGTCAGATCCATACTCGAAACGTCACTCCCATACTAAAACCGCACTCGACGGACGACACTGCGGTAGCGCTGCGTCTGCAGCGGTTGAGCGGTTTTAGTATGGGGATTGACATTTCTAGTATGAATCTGACAGGCCGCTGCGATATTTTTGCTCTCCGTCGTGCGTCAAGTGTGCGATCCGCCATTTTCTCTTTGTAACATAACATAACATAACAAAATTCTTTATTGCACAAAAAAGTAACAACATGTAGAAAACACAACAGAAACAGTACAATAAGGCGGCCTTAATGCTAGGTAGCATTCTCTACCAGGCAACCTTAGGGTAAAAGGGAGAGTGCGATTATGGAAGCGGGATAGTGCAAATATTACCTAATAGTAGATACTAAATAAATAACAATATAATACATAAACAATTTTACATAGCAATACTTAAAAAACTTAATATACTAATAAATACATTAAAATAAACTAATACACATCTAAGCTATGGATGATAGGATAATATGCAATACGAAGAAAGAAACAGATATTATAGATATTACAATATAGAGAAAAAAATAACAAATAAGAGAAAATTATACAATTTCAGATAAATAATAGTTTTTAACTCTTATCTTTCTCTTATCTTTTGTATAACAATTTTACTTGCTTGGCAACATCAAAACTTTCTGATGAAAACATACTACCTTACCTACGTTTTTCCGTGAAAATGTTATTACTCCTTATCAAAGTTTCATGGAATCAACCGATTTGCTGAATGTGTTATGGAATTCTGTGAAACTTATACAAGGTGTTTCCAATTCAGATAAATACGGGGTGTAAGGGACAGCGTCCCGAATACTGAGGGTGCAAGCAGACCATGAAACTGAACAACTTTCCCCTAGGAACATATGTTAGGAAACGTCAAAAAATTCTTGGTTTCCCATTGTAAATGCAGTCAGCTGATCTCGATTTTGTATAGGAGGTCGAAATTTTTTTGTCGTTTCCTGACATATATTTCTAGGGGAAAGTTGTTCAGTTTCACGGTCTGCTTGCACGCTATCAGTATTCGGGACATGGTCCCTAACACCCTGTATATTGACTAGGTATATACCTATATATCGCGTATATCAGTTGTTAGTTAATATTGTATATTGACTAATAGAGATCAAATTGAGCATCAAAGGCAAGACTTATTTTTGCGGATTAATAAATAAATAAATAAATAATAAATATCCTGGACATTTCACACGATTTTTGACCAATTATTGATAAGAAGATTATTCTAACCAATATTTTTCATTTGTATCTTTCAGGGCCACCCTGTACACCAACTAAAACATTTTACGACGGAATTTAATTGCTTAAAGAAATTGGCAAAATTGGCTAAAATCAAACGCCAAGTTCAACGGTTAAAGTCGAAAATAAAAAACATAGAAATATGAGAGTGTTCTATTCAATTTTGGTGCTTGGAATTTTGTTCCTTACCGTATTTGGGAAGCCTCAGGTTTGTTCCGAGAAAAGTATTAAAAAAAAACTTTATTCAGTGACCTCTTAAGATACTGCTGTCACTACTGATATTTAGAAACACGATGTGATTAGCGAGAGAAGCAGACGTGATGTTAGAAAACCTAAAAACTTACTTTAAGTACTTTATTAATCTTAAGAGCTCAAAAATATAGTGGTATATAATATGTCCTTTCTCTCACTGAAGTAAATAGGAATTTTTTAATCTGTTAATTTACTTTTCTAGTAGGTGGCGCTCGTGTAAATGATGTAAAAAAAAAACTCAGCAGTGATTTGACTTAAACAGAAGAAAAGGGTTTTTTATGCCCTGACGGATAATTCCTCAATCTAAAAAAGCGCCAACAGTGTTAGTTTTGGACTAGTCTCGCTGTCATTATAAAAAATTCTCAATTGTTATTATTTTGACCCAGACATGTCCCACTGCAGAGCAAAGGCCTCCCTCTCTTTCCTCCGCTTTTCCCTATACTGGGTCGCCTCCATCCAGTCATGGCTGTAGGTATGTAGCTCGTCTTTCCACCTTTTTCCACCAAACTTCCCATAATCACAAAATTTCCTTCCAGGTGCCATACGACTACATCCCCATAGGTCGGCAGAACCTGGAAGACTCTGGATCCCGTAGGCAAGGAAACGCCCACCCTTCGGACGTCAACATGAATTACGAGAAACTGTACTCCGCCAGGCGTAAATGGAGCGACGACCCCAGACAGTGACCTTCAAGTTTCGAAGTCAATTGGGTAGATGACAGAGTAAAAAAAAGTATATCTATTTAGTCTGTAGTATTTATAAACCGCACTCAACTTTGAGATGCTGTTAGTATACTGACATTTTTGTCAAAATGGCTCTTGAGGTCGATCTGAGGTGAGTGCGATTTATAAATACGGACCAGGGAAAATATTGGACACGTATTTTTTGTTTTTAAGAACCTGTCAGTCTAAATAATGATTGAAATGAAAAAAAAAAAACATTCACGAGTGGGGGTACCTGACGTCACTGCCATGTAAAAGTCGTACATAGGCATGACGTCACGCGCGATTTCAATAATTGTTTAAGTATCTAACATTTGTTTATTGACAAAAAAAAATACGTATACAATATTTTTTATAATCTAAAAGTCGGACTAATTAGATTTTTTTAGCTGTTGGCCTAAATTAACGTTACCTGAATAATTAACTTAGTTGTTTGAAAATAAATAAACTTTAAAACAATTTGGTTTTTATTTCTTTGTACGTTTTACTTTTTACCCGACTGCCTCACTACAATATTTCTTTCCCATATTCAGTTTTTTTTCCATATTTCATAAAAAATCCTCTTGATTCACTCCATGTAAATAATCATAGAAATCGCATCTAAATCCGTTGCTTAGTTTAGAAGGGTTAGCAGTGTCCAAGAAAAACGGACAGACAGAAAATCAAATAGGAAGCTACTTTACAAAAAACTATTTTTTCTTTGTATACTTACGAGTATTTTTTTACTAAGTATATATTAATTATATCTACGGGGTGTAAGTGGCGGTGTAGCGAAAACTTTGCAGGCGTGCTCAGACCATGAAACTGAACAAATTTTTCTTTGGCGGCTATGTTGGGAACGAAAAAAAATTTCTAGTTCTCATACAAAGTCACTCGGCTGATCGGGAATTTTGTATGGAAGGTCGAAAACATTTTCACGATTACCAACATAGCCGCCATAGAAAAAGTTGTTTAGTTTCATGGTCTGATCAAGCCTGCAAAGTTTTCGTTACACCGTCTTTTACACTCAGTATATTTATACAAATCTACTGCAGAGCGGCTGGTAGCGACTGGATGGCAAAAGCGGGAGATAGTTCATTGTGGCGTACGCTGGGGGAGGCGTATGTCCAGCAGTGGACTGCTATAGGCTGATGTGATGAGATTTGACTACAGAGTAGCAGCAAATTTTACAAGCTGTGTAACATATTCAATCTTCTAAGTGTACTAGTACCTTCTTACCTACTTATCTTTTTCATTTCAAACTTCATTCACAAAGTTAATTTACCGGAAAGTTAAATGTACCTACACAGCAAGATTTTTTATTTGTACTCTACTGAGATTTACTAATTTGAAAGAATAAATATCGTAACTTATTGAACAATCTGGTTAATCAATATGATGTTTTATGGAACTTTACTATGTTTCTTCGTAAGTTTCAAGTAATATCTTTGGTGAACATTATTATTTAAGAGAGCATTGTTATTATTATTTATTATTTTTATGCCATTTTATTACATAGAGTCCGTCTCGCACTTCAATGATTTTTATGTTAATGAGTACTTATCATATTTTCTTTCAGGCTTACACAACTAAAGCCCAGTTCCCGGATCACATAGACTTAGAGAAACTAAGTGAAGTCGAGTTCCATAACGAAGTATATAAAATCCTACGACCAACCTTACACAAAGTGACAGACTACTTTAAAGATGTCATGATGAACACCAACACTCAAGCTGTAAATGAGAAAATTCTCATGGACAACAATGGATTCAGGCATCGTTGGGGCTCATTAACTGAACCAAAATCTAAGCCAAAAACAAAGAACGATATTGGAGAAAAGGCCGAAGAAGATACGGTTGAGATCATCAAAGGATTATCACATCCGAAGAAGTCTCAAGAAAAAGAACCACGGAAGATAGCTAAGGACAAAGTAATACTAGACGCAATCATGGAGCAGTGGAAGGTTGATAAAGATAAGGTGCTAAATAAAAAACCAGTGATGAAAGTCCAGGATAAAAAACTACATCCAGTTGAAACGAAAATACTTTGTCCGTACTTTGGACTCATAAAGGCCAAGCATTTTGTTGAGGATGAGGAGGAAAGCAGTATTTTGACATAAAATGTGCTAGGATAGTTTTGTCGTGTTTGTTGGCTACAAAACCTTCCTTTCGATCAATCCTAAAGCTCGTATGTCGTATGTTTAGTAGCAACTAGTTAATTGAGAAACTTCAATAAGTCTATGGATTCAAGTAAAGTTTTTATGCCGCATTTAGATACTATCTTAGCACAGAATAACCAATACCTTAGCTAGAGATGACCTATGAATAAACTCTGTTTCTTATTGAGAGAGACTCATGAATCATCTTATATAGTGGTTTGCCAATAACGGTAACTATTGTTATCAAAATGTGGATTTTTTATCATTTCGTTTAGTTCCTAGTAAATGACGCTCGTGTGAATGATAAAAGCTCAGCCGCGATTTTCTATTTTTTTTTTAAATTATGTGTATTTTTTATTATACACTGAACTTAACAACTGATTTGCACATCACTATATAACATTAGCAAAAAACTGGCAACCCAGTAACGCCAATTTAATCTCTGTCAGTAAAAAAAACTGACTATAGTAGCTCGTCTACATATATATTAATTTGTGGACTATACGCAGATAGATCAAAAATACACACAAGTGTTTATGACAACAGCACGCTTCTACACTTTATTACAAAAAGGAATACAAAATATATTACGTGGGATATCTTAAACGGAACATAGTCGAAGTACTTTTTCGAGGAGTCAAATGCAAGGGTCGTGGTGTTCTAAGAGCGTCTGCTGGCTGAGGAGAGGCTGGTGACCAGCTCATCAACGTTGACACCCTCAGGGACTGGTGATGCCAGCTCGGCATACCTGGAGGTGTAATCCACACCGGACCTGTCCGCATCACCCTGCGAAATAAAGCCAGGTTTATAGGTTAGTCACGGTATTTAAAACATCATCATTCTCGTTGCCTTATCCCGTTCTCTGTCGGGGTCGGCTACCTAACCTAGGGGATTTGACGTGCAACCAAGTTTTTACACAGAGCGACTGCCATCTGAACTCTGCAACCCGAATCCTAGGTTAACTCACATTCAAATATTATCTGAATTCTAATTTGATTTGTATGTGGGTTTCGTCACGATGTTTTTCCTTCACCGTAAGAGCAGTCAGAAATGTACGTGAGTAAAAACACATTGTTACATAGCGAGGATCGAACTCGGGTCTCACGATTGTAAGACCGGTGTCTTAACCACTTGGCCACCGACGCTCTTCCGTCACGTTATTTAAAACATGCTATGCTATGTTTGTTTATGAGAAACAATTGGAATTCCAAACAAGATTCTCGATCAGCCGACTCAGAGCTTGAAACCGTTTTAAAATATACCGGTTATAAAAGAGTTTTCTGCTAAAAATCGCTCATAGGCCAGAGATTATTTGAAGAGCGATTCAAAAACTTTAATAAACCGGTTTAAGCAGAAACTGCAAATGTGACGTCACGGGCAGCTCGGCGGACAGGTATCAAATTGTTTGTTTGTTTTATAAATGCGAATAAAACCGATAAAACCTATATACCAGTGAATTGATGCAAAACCTTTTAATTTTTCTCTATGAAGAAAACCGCTTTTGTCTCGTAGAATGAAAAAAGCGCTCTTTATGAAAGGTACTTATATGGTGATACCGGTTTGAAAACTTAACCGGTAAAAAGTCCTGAACTGACTGACTTTCTATGGGAACTCAATTTTTTTTCGTTTTCGAGCATAGGCCTCATAGTAAAAGTTCTCCAGTTTAATGGTGTGATCATTCCTGAAAATTATTCAGAACAGTACACCGTCTCTTACATCCGGTATAATATTATTAACACACTTACTATAGGGATCAAGTTTTACTGATTTTTCTTACATAACTGTATGAAAAACCTAGCTAACCTTTGAAGAAACCGAATTACTTTTCCATAGTGAAAAAAGTTGATCGCGGCCGTGACACGGCGGGGATGAACAGAATATATTGCGTTTCCTATGAAAATGACTTGGTCGGCTAAGTATGAAGAAAGAAGTTACATTCGGGAACAGTGAGGCCTTTTAAAATATTGCCGTAATATATTTTTACCCTGTGTTATACCTACAAAATACAGGATGTAACAAAATGCAAATATTTTAAGGGTTGAATCAGCCCATGAAACTGGGCAACTTTCCCCAAGGAACGTAGGTTTTGGACGTCCCATACAAAATTACCGACGAAACAAGTCAATTTGTAATACAAGTTTTGTATAGGCGGTCCAAAAAAATTCTCATATTTCGAGTTATGTTTCTTGGGGAAAGTCGTTCAGCTTCATGGACTGATGCAACCCTTAAAATATTTGCAGCTAATATTTTTACACCTTATATACAGTCAAATGGGGGAAAATGAGACTAGCGGGTAACTTGGAACATGGTTGACACCAGCATCTATGAACCAGCTATAAGTCTATAACGTTATAACTGGTTGACAAATGTAGAGCCCAAAGTTTTCAACCAGTTACAACGTTATAGCTGGTTCATAGATGCTGGTGTCGACCATGTCCCAAGTTACCCGCTAGGCTCATTTTCCGTACTTCAGTTTAAAAAAAAAGAACTCACCATAACCAAGTAAAGGACAGCGAGGGTCGCCGTGATGAGGAGCAGCCAATTCATCCTGTGGCCGGTGGACTATCACTGCTGGGCCACAAAACACTACCCACTTTTTATAGCCCATTCATTTGAAACCCATGACGGAATTAAGTGATTTTCTATAAATCATTTCCATAGATTTTTCACGGATGTTGATTAAAATTTCTGTAAGTTAGGTATGGTATATTTAGGTTAAGAGAAGTATGCTTTGATTATGCAGAACTACGTTATAACACGATAAAAAAGGATCCCAAAAGGGCAACGTTAATTTTGATAGAGAGACAAATAATAATGTTGCCAATTCGGGATCCTTTCTTTAAACATCGTGTTATACGTATTTTATTGTTAGAAATCTACCCTAAACTACTAATACATTACATTAATACATACATAATAAGTAATGTATCATACTATGGCAAGTGATGAGAAAACATGCAATGTAAAATATTTTGGTACATAATTTACACTTCTAATTTTTGTAAAAAAATGATTTGTTGAATTAAAATCTGTTCATCCACTAAAACCTGATAGTGTTATTTTTAGGGCATTAAAAGAGGAATATTCTACATCAAGAAACTATATCAAAATAGAAGTCCAAGTTACGATAAAATTGGTTTGAAAATATTTTTAATGCTCTTTTTGAGATTTTTTTTTATTAAAATATATCAAACCAATCGAGTCATACGATAGTGTTACTACTAGACAATATCTTTGAGTATGTCATATATTTTTTTGAGGTCTTATTAGCATCAATAACAGGCTTAAAAACTGAATCGAAAGTAACGCTTTTCATCGGCCTTACTTCAGCAGCGCGCCTTAACGCAGTGACATCTTGATCTTTTGTATCTCAAATGTAAAAATACTATGGCGGGTAACGGGGTGTATCCAGGTGGTGTCGAGAAAAGGTTAGCTATCCGCCTGTCCTGGTGTTATGGCCAGGGGACCAACTGGTCCACCTGGATTGGGTTGGAAGTAATTTGCGCGGTGAACACTTCGATACCGCGTTTCAAGCCCATTGTTCTGTCACGCGGCGCCATCTCTCGAATATATTGAGAACTCCTGTTGCATCTTGTTTGCTTGTGAACCACTTGAGTTAGCTTTGTGTTGTAGCCACCAGAGGTCGCTACAATACCTATTTTAGATTAAACATTTGCCAATAAATACGTAGATTTTATAGTATTTTATGTAGAAATAAAATATTCTAATGGGTAAAACTGAAAAAAACAACTTGGTTTACGGAGGGTTCATAAAGTTAAATCAGAAAAACAGATTGTTAATTTGCAAACTTATTATTTTATTGAAAACATAAACGATAGTGAAGAATTACAAACATAACATACATTGGTTTTCTTTTGTGATAAAACAAGGTCAAAGTATTCAATACAAATAAATCAAAAATAATATAATGTTATTTACTGGTTGAATTATTATTTATAATATTTATAGGGACTTAATTTAAGGCTGGTATACACTCTCATTGGGTTTTATATGGAATATTTTATTACAATTTTAAAATGATTTCTCGTTGTGTATACCCCACTAAAGTTACAAACTATTTATGGTTATAGCTTCTTGAGCAAAAAATTACGACACATATTAAATTACAGTCGTAATTTTTTTTACCAAGCCGCTTTTGACTAGGTTATCTGGTGGATACATAGAATTACTTATATACTGGCGGGAGGATATGTATTCACTCATAAAATACCTAAATGTTCGTGGGTAAAGTCTACGATGCTATTTTTTATTACAATTGTAATTTAATAATTTACAATTTAACCAATGTAATTTATTATTCAATGAGAAAAAAGATTGATTTTCGAATACTCCGTAATAGTTAGCATAACTTTATTTTTAAAGTAGTATTACTAGTCGACAAAGCCAATAAGACGAACGGAACATGATTAAAAACAGTAAGTTTTTCCAAACGGTTTTTCGGTTTCCGTTTTTTTTTCACGGCTGACGTTGATTGACTCACTCTGGAAAACATCAGTCAGGCATTATCAGGCAGGCTTTTTTAAAATGATTAAATCATAAGTTGCGCTGATAAAGTAAAGATTTCGATATCGCAACATTATGGTCTGTCAAATATATTAAATGACAATATGAGCAAGAAGTGAGCAACAATGTCGACATTTCGGGATCTTTTCTTTAACAGTGCGATGTTGTAAAAGTGGACTTTGGCACGATTGTATGAAATTTTGATTTTCGTTTTTTTTTTCCTAGTGCCGTATTTTGATTGCTTGATTGGAGTATTTTATTAGAGCCAGTGCCGGTACGTCAACGACCCCTTGATTTTTGGCTCTAGGAATAAAAAAGCAGTCAATTTTACCAAAATCTACGTTCGTCGAATTGGTTTGGACGCAGTGTAATTCTTAAAATTAGAGTGTTACGAGAATGCGACCAGTGAATCGTAAGACTAGATATAATTATAACCTAAAATTCAGTCGAGTCCTTCGCTAAAGCATATCATATAATTACAAGCTTTTGTCTTCAAATATAAGATTTATAGTCCAAGAGTCGAAAGATAGGTTTATTTCATGGATAGATACTATTCTATTCATTCTTTGACTTGAAAACCGGAGTAATTGAGTCAAATATTTGAAGGCAAACAAAAACATAAGATCTAGCACAAGGCAGAGCTTGTGAAAAGGCGAAATAGAAAAACATTGCACAAAAATTATTGTTCAGTTAGTAACAAACTTTAGAAAATACAAAGAGAGAGAGGTACGTATTCAAAAAATTTGGTGCCGAGTTAAGCTCTTTGAAGTTTTAAGTAAAGAAAATGTGTAAAAATTTATCAAACTACCTCCATTTCCTATCAATATTTAAAATGAACGATTTCATATTTACCAAAAAAATAGAAATATTAATATTTACAATAACAATTACTATAATTAATGTAGAATTATGCTAATTATAGGTATTGCAAGTGTCATAAGTTGAAGATTCAAAATTACTCTTCAATAGTTCATTTACATGTTTATGAAAAAATATATTCTATTTGAACCGCTATGTTTAAGTAACAAAGTCAGCGTTAATTTTTTATGAAAATATAAGTAATATTTAATTACAAATACAATTTATTTACAATATTTAAAGTGGGAATAATGAGTTGAGTAAATACTGCTTAGAAACTTAAACTGGAATTGATATCACTAATAATATTAAGCTTCTTGTACAACTTATTATCTTTTACACCTGCGCCTGGACTATTTTAGGAAGGTTTTATTCGTAGTTCACAAGCTAGTTTAAATTTTGTAAGTTTTTTCAAATAAATAGTCCAAAGTGTCCTAACTACTAGCTTTCTTGTAACCTATAATACTATCACAAGTTGTCTGAACTTAAAAACCGGCATCTAATATTTTCCTAATTTATATCGCAATGTAATTATTATTATTAGATAGGTATAGGTACTAAAAATATTTACAAATTTTCTAAAAAAACACACCGAGATTTTTCAGTAGTAATGCCAAAATGTTCGTCGATATTTTTATTATTATTTTAACTATAAAAACAAGGAGAATTTAACAATTTTAAACCGTATTCGATCACAGTATACAATAGTTTGAACATGACGTGCTCTTTCATTATATTAAGTTCTATAATGTAATGTAGTTTAGTGAACTACGTTTTTTTTGAACTAGACAGGCAACACATTGTCATTTAGGTTAGGTTAAGGTAAGAATTGCCGTGTGATGCCGGCTTAGAATAGCATCACCTCATTTCTTTCCGTGGGTGTTGTAAAAGGCAACTAAGGGACTCGAGGGTTTCATGTGTTTTACAATTTTAGGCAACAGGCTGACAACCTGTCACTACAGTGATACACGAATCATCGAAAAGAGCTCTCAATACTTGTCAGACGTGGCGATAACGACCGTAATTTTACGATCGTTAACGCTCTGCCTACCCCGGAAGGGATAAAGGCGTGATTTATGTGCGTGTGTCAGGAAAGAAACAACGTCGAACCAGGATGTCGCGGGGTCCATTCACAGACCGGATAAATACGCAAAATTAATAAGTAAAATTAAAAGTAAATTTTATCAAATATACTCTATAGTTTTACTGTGATAGAGGCCTTGCAGGACCAACGCATTTAAAATTTGTGTTTATTTTATTATTACCGTAAAGTAGAAGCAGTTTTGTACAAAATCTTACGATTAGGAACTGTCACTATTGCTATTATATCGTATCACGATGTTCTGTCATCATACTTTGTAATATTCGATATTTGATTATCGATTAGCCGAACTTTGCATTTTTTTGTAATATAAATGAAAGTGTAAAAAGTCGCGGACCACTAGACTTCAATATACTTGAAGATTGTTTTTCTTAAATTCGATTGAAACCTGTATAAAGCATAAATCTCTATCTGACAAATATCATCAGCACGTCTGACAAATATCGTCTGATAAAATCATGTGGAACTTGTAAGTGAGTAGTAGTGAATAAAATCATGTAAGGGCTAGCTTTCTTTGTCGAGATGTCTTCTTGTATGGCTTTGACAACTGTCAGACACGGCCTATTCGGGCGATACATTATGTAGAACAACAAGTTCGTCGAGTATTAAAAATATATGGACGACAGAAAAAACGAGACTTGGTCACAAAATTTGATAGTTTATCAGTGTCGATATAACAGAATTGATATAACCTTTATACAATACAAACTATGTATGTGGAAAAACTTCAAATCTTTGATGACATTTCGTTATTTACTTAAGTTTCGCAGAAATTTTATTTACTCACCACTTAACTACAACGATAAAATTTGACGAAAAACTTGTGATTCAATGAAAAAAGACTTACCGATGTAAAAATTGCAAAATTCCACGAGAAAAATTCAAATTCGTTATCACATTTCAAAAATCGATATTATTAGCTGTGTGTTTCTTTATAGGGCCTTACTATAAAAAAGTACCTATAAAATATAGGATGATCCCTGTGACGTTTGTGGCCTTGGAGCAAATCCTATGACATAAAGTCCATTTTCCTAGTAAACAAAGGAGGAAATGCTATGACATTCCTTTGTTTACTAGGAAATTTGTTTATTAGGAAAATGGACCTTGTCATAGCCTTTGCTCCAAGGTCACAAACGTCAAAAGGGATCATCCTATATTTTACAGACTATATGCTAGGTACCACAAGTTTTTTTTAAACACGCGTTCGACTCGCGTCTAACTTCTGTAAGGCCCATTTCTCTACATAACTTTTGTCTAATACTAACATTTGCTAGGTACCTTCGATCCGAATTCGTGCAGTATATCGCAGGCCATTTCGAGGTCGTTCCTTGTGATGCCCAATGCTCGCACGACTATGTCCTTCGGGTAACCTTCGCCCACTAAACGCGCAATGTAGTCTAAATTTATGTTTTCGTACGAGACGTTTTCGCCGTATTTCCGGCCGTGTTTGTCGTGTGTGAGCGGGTTGATCTTCTTGGCTGGAAAGAAAATTACGTCGTTGTTGAAAATAAAGTTTTTGTCCTGACAAAACCTGTTTAGTCACGAGTCGAATATTGAATCGTATATAAGGTGTATCCTATAAACAATTTCATCATCACATCACATCAGCCTTTAGCAGTCCACTGCAGGACACAGGCCTCCCCCAGTATACGCCCCAATGAGCGATGTCCTGCGCACGCCATCCAGTCGCTACCAGCCGCCCTGTTTAGGTTTTTATCCCGAAAAAATATTCCCGTGAGATGCTACGAGATTAAAACCGCGTTGTAATATGAAAAAAAACGAAGTCCCCCATTTGTATGAGAGGTCCACATTTTGTTTTTCATATTTCGATTATGTTCCTAAGGGAAAGTTGTTCAGTTACACGGGCTGATTCACCCCTTAAAATATTTGCAGCTAATATTTTTACACTTAAGAGTTTTTTTTTTTATTTAATCGTACTCTGGACCGAAATTTTCTAGGCAACCCATACGCAACATATTTATTGGCATGTTTTACTCAATAAAAAACATATTTCATTCATTAAACGGTTAGGTGAAGGTCGGCCGGATCTTAGACCATTATTTTCTAAACCAAATCACGAAATTTTTTACAAATCACATCAATTAAATACTCACGTGCAACAGCAAGCTCGTTCTTCTCGACGCAGACGTTCTCGTAGGGCGGCTCCCTAGCGTCCTCTGAAGGGAACTTGGGCATGGTGGTGGACTTGGTGGGCTGCTGGTCCACCAGCGCGCTCGTCGTCGACGGCAGCGACCTCTGCCGCGCCGGGGCACGGTTTTCAACCTAACATTTTAAGAAAACAAGCACAATTAATAAATAATAAGATGTCTCTCTTTTCGTATGGGACACCATGTTGTCCAACGACCCTTGTACCCTAGCGTCAGAATTTTTCAACCGCCTTCTACAAGAAGCAGGCTGACGTGGTTGTGTAACGATAAGTTCTAGTAATCATAGACAGCAAGACAATCTAAGTAATCATAGACAGCAACCGGGACCTATGACTTAACGTACCATCCGAAACACCGAGCCATTTTTCTAACGGACAATCGGGTGGTTCAACCCGCAATGTCCTTACCAAACTGGGAACAATTTTACAAAGTGATAAATAATATCAACTTTGTGAGTGACCCACTGAGAATCGAACCCGGAACCTTCTGCGTCAAAAGCCAGTCGCACTACCATTGCGCCACATCGGTCGTCGTCAATAATACGATATCGTCGTTGGCCAAGTCGATAGGGTCGATTGCCAAGTGGTTAGGACATCGGTCTAACAATCCTGAGACTCGAGTTCGATCCCCACATTCTGTACCAATGTGTTTTTACCCACGTACATTTACCGACTGCTCTTACGGTGAAGAACATTCAAATAAAATTTTAATTGAGATGATATTTGAATGTGACTTAACCTAGGATTCGGGCCAGGTTAGCCTTCGGGTCGCAGAGGTCAGATGACAGTCGCTCTGTGTAAAAACTAGGTCCAACGTCAAATCCCCTAGTTTAGGTAGCCGACCCCGACAGAGAACGGGATAAGGCGAGGAAAATGAAGGCAAGGTTCCAAGTTAAGACGCTAAAAATTCCGCAAAAGCGGGATTTGAATGCTGAGATACGTACCTTTTCGAAAGACCGTTCTGAGAAGTATGGCTTATCGGCCGGTCGTTCTGGCGGCGATCTGAACTCTATATGCCTTTCGTTGGGAACGTGCCTCGTTTCTGGTAACGAAACATGCCTGTTTTCAGACATATTGTGTCTGTTTTCTGATATATTGTGTCTATTTTCTAGCAAATTATGTCTGTTGTCAGAAAAATTTTGTCTATTTTCCGGTATGTTGTGTCTATTTTCTAACACGTTGTGTCTATTTTCGGGCATATGTCTTTCGGCTGGTATGGGCACAGGTCTGTTATTCTCCATAGAAATATGCCTTTCGGCGGGCAACGGTGGATTTCTTTCTAAAGGTGCACTGGGTATATGTCTATCTCTGTCGTTATGATGTCTCTCTCTTTCAGTTGGCACTGGGGGGTTGGGAAACTGTCTGTCTCTCTCTGGCAGTGGTATTCTTTCCCTACTTTCATTTGGCACTGGCACTTGCCTATGTTCGGGGACAGGCACTGTCCTACTTTCTGGCATATTTTGTCTGTCAGTTCTGTTCTCTGTGTGCCAGTCGTTGCATCTGTTTTCTGTCGCAGTGTGTCTGTCTGCGGGTTTGACTTCTGGTCTATCTGGCGGTCTGTGTTCTGTCATGGTTCGTTCAACGGGTCTATGTTCTGGTAGTGGTCTGTCCGGTCTGTCGACACGTTCGGGCGCGCTGTGTCGTTCTATGCACCTGTTGTCTGGCGCGAGTCGTTCGGTCCTAAGTTCCTGCATGCTCATGTTGCGTTCGGGCGGTCGGTCCAGTCTGTCTGTGTGTCTGTTGTCGTGGGGGGGCGCGGGGAGGGGGCGGCTGTTGGCTTGCGGGGTGCAAGCTCTACGCGGTTTCTCAAACGCCCTCGGGTCTGGGGGCACCTGGGAAATAAACGTTTCAGTGTGAGGACGAATTGTGTGAAATGCGTTAATCTAGTGTAAGCAGGAACAAAACAATCAATGTGTTTCTGTAAATAATGGAATATATCTTCTCTCTTTTCGTGTGGGACACCGAGTCGTCCAACGACCCAGTGAACCCTAGTGCCAGAATTTTTCAACCGCCTTCTACAAGGAGCAGGCATCTGACGTGGTTGTGTAAAGACCGCCGTCTAAGTTATCATAGACAGCAACCGGGACCTACGGCTTAACGTGTCATCCGAAACACTGAACCATCTTTCTTACGGACAATCGGGTGGTTCAGCCCGCAATGTCCTAACCGGACTGGAAACAAATTCACAAAGTGATAAATATCAACCCACCGAGAATCGAACCCTAAACTTACTGCGTCAAAGACAGTCGCACTACCACTGCGCTACATCGGTCGTCGTTCAATGCCATAATGTAATAGATATCTTTATAATACAGATTCTCAATAAAATCGCACTAATTACTTCATAGGTAGCATAGACTACCTATAGGCCGCCGTAAAATACCATCATCTCAATTAAGTAAAGTAAATAACGTCAAACTACTTACTTCATGTCTGGTGTCTATAATTCCAGTAATAGTTTCGGTGGACCCTGTGATGACGGAGGTGAGGCGGTGTCTGGAGTCCGGCTCCGGTTCTAGAGAAGACCGTCTTCTTGGCTCTGAAATCATGAAGTTTTTGCAATCACTACATAGTATAAAGCAAATTGCTTTTCGTGTCTGTCTGTATGTATGCTTTAAATATTGAAAAGTATACAACGGATTTTGATGCTGGTCTTTTTATTGGATGGATAGAGTGATTCAAGAGGAAGGTTTCTATGTATAATACTTCCCGGAAAAACATGTTATTCCCACGGTAAAATGAGTTACAGCGGGCGCAGCCGCTTGGCGGGCCGCCAAAAAAAATGTTGCCCGCGAAATTATGCAAATGTATCTTCATGCCCATAACGCACGAGATCTTGGGTAACGCTATAGGCAGTTTTTGGTTTATTGGAATGTTGGACTGTTGCGTTTTTCTGCGACCCAGGCCCGTATTTATAAACCACGCTCAACTCTCGAGATCGATCTCTAATGCGACTTTGAGATGCTGTTAGTATTGACCGACATTTATCAAAATCGCTCTTGAGATCGATCTCAGAGTTGAGTGCGATTTATGAATACAGACCTAAGTATTGGTTCGGGTAAGTGCGATGGACCGACGACTTATAGAGAGCGACCGGTGGCGACTAGATGGCGAAAACGGGATCGTGCCTTGTGGCATACCCTGGGGGAGGCAACAGTCCAGCAGTGGACTGCTATAGGCAGACGTGATGATTCACAATGGTGGTTTTCCTCTCTCTTTTCGTGTGGGACACCGTGCCGTCCAACGACCCAATAAACCATAAATTTATACGGGGTGTAAGGCACAGCGTCTCGAACACTGATAGGGTGCTAGCAGACCATGAAACTGAACAACTTTCCCCTAGGGACATATGTCAGGAAACGTCAAAAATTTTTTGGTTTCCCATAGTAAATGCAGTCAGCTTATAGCAATTTTGTATGCGAGGTCAAAAACTTTTTCACGTTTCCTGCCATATGTTTCTAGGGGAAAGTTATTCAGTTTCATGGTCTGCTCGCACCCTATCAGTATTTGAGACGCGGTCCCTAACACCCTGTATATAATAAACCGCAGTAGTACTTAGTTTTCCTAATAAAATAACATACCGTGTGCAGTAGCGGTGGCTATGTCTTGAACGCTGGACGCGGCCGCGATGGCCGGCTCAGCTGGCGACAGGCTCTTTCTCGGCGGCAAGGGCGGGGCTCTTAATTCCCCGTAAGCGTTTTCGCAAATCGCGGGCGCTTTCCTAGCCGCGCGAGGCGAGTGCCTCGGCGACGCGGCCGGCGAGCGCACTGACGGACGCAACGCGTCGATGGTTGACGTCGCCGCGTTGAACTCTGCCCAGTCCTGCAATTTGTAATGATTTTGTTTTAACCCTTTAATGGGCAGAGCATGTAAATTTTTTTCGTTTTGAAATCTATTGCGGGTAGGTAAAGTTCAATTTTAGGTGACAACATTCTTCCCATGGCCTTATAAAGGATTAAGATATGGAATTTGCAGAGTTTGAAATATCGCTATCGAATTTGGCATATTAATAAGTATGTTTGTAGGGTAGAACCGAACGTCTCCCTTTTATGATAACGCTAAGCTCTATAGGTCAAACTTAACAATCTTTTCCGAGGAACATGTGTGAATACAAAATAAAGTAATCTTCCATAGAAAATTACTTTAATGAAGTCTGCTCATTGTTATGGAAGGTGCAATTTTTTATTAGATAGAAAGTTATTCAGGTTGACCTGTAGAGCTCAGTGTTTTCGGAAAGTCTATCTTTTAATACCACTATTGTCCAGGGTGTTACAAAAAGGCCAATAAAGCTAAAAGAGTGTTGATGGGTCCATTGTAAAGAGTTTATTTATAAAATAATTAAAGCCGTACTGTCGTGTTTGAAAATAAATATTAATTTTAATAAATTTGGCTTGGTTTTAATACTTGCGACGCAGCCACTATTGTTACAATGACAAGTTCATTACTCTTACCAGGAGATATTTTTCGCCACTTCCTAAACCCCACCCATTCGTAAAATAAACAATGTCAAAGAAATTCATTTTTATTGTTCATTCTGTAACGCCTTGTTTAAGTACGATTGCGTGTAATGAACACTGAAGTTTCGTCCCTTGTAAAGTTTACAATGATATGTAAGTATGACTTGATGACTTACCGTAGTAGCGGCGCCCTGTTTTCATAAAACATGCGATGACGTAAACACATAAAAAATTTAAGGGAAAAACAAGGGGCTGATATTTTAACAGAAAATTTAAGGTCAGTTCTCACTGCGACAAATGAAAGCCAATTTTAAGATGCAATGTGACGCGTTCAGTCTGAACATCATAATTTATAACCGACCTTATAATGTGTGTATTACGCGCTATAGGATCGATTAATATATATAATGACGCGTGTGGGTGAGAACTAACCGTTACGTACCAGTGCAGTGATGTAGGTATGTATTGAAACGCATTACAGAAAACAACAGTTAAAAGCTGGATTTTTTACATACAAAATATTTTGACTAAATCAGCAAGAATCAAGAGTTTAATGTTTCGATCGAGATATCACCGTTAAACAATGTAGGTACCCTTGAGGGGTGTAATGTTGGTACGATCATAAAGCAAATATGCGAAACAATGACAACTAAAAAAGCGAATGACAAAGAAAACACTCAAAAGCACATGTTCACCAAGCGTATATTGTCAACATTCAAACATTAGGGTGTCTACAAACTAGCGCATTTTTTCGGATAAATACTAAGCAAAGTCAATAGAAGTCGTCATTTTCCTGCTTTCTCTTTTTTTTGCTTCGAGAGTGAAAGAGAAGTCCAATATTAACTCTACAAAAAATCACCGTTCCTTTTAAAAAGCGTTAGTGTGCAGACACAGTTACACTTAAAAATAAATAAGTAGCCAATATTCGTGTATAAAAATAATTGTCTATAGTACCTATTCTATTATTTAGCATATAAAGAGAACTAGACCAAATCTGGATGGGATAAAATTTGATTTAAACATGATGCAGAAACTCATAAGATATTGATAAACCGCTTATGAATTTCACTTACATGCTATTATTTTTAGAGAATATGATAAGTATGAACTTAGAATTAAATCTGATAAGTGCTTTAAATTTAGCATGGCAATAGCAATCGTTGACATTTAGTACCATAGTTGCTCGTACCTTAGATAGCAATATATTGTTTACTTTAGTAAATATAAACGATACTATTATCGCTGAGTACAGGGATACAAGTCAAGTTCAGATTCGTGTATCCCTATACTCAAGCGATATTCATATCGTATATCTTTACAGAGGAAAACGATATATCGCTATCTAAAATACTAGTACAGTGGTAGTGGTGTCAACGATCGCTATTGCCATGCTAACGCGAAAGCACTAGGTATAGTATTTATTTCCCATACTCACACAGAATTCTGCGTGATAGGTAAAACAACAAACATTAAAAAAAAACATTACAACAAACATGGATTGTTTTACTTCAATTCAAATGCGTTAAATCAAATTTTATCAAAGTCCAGCGATTAAAATTGTCACACAGTACGAATAAATTAAGATCATTTAAAATTATTATAATACTATTGCGTTAAACTTTTGTGGAACAAGAATAACTTGTCAAAATATAATATTTAGATTAAATGTAAGAGCTAAATTCAAAATAATTGAGATTGCAAGAAATACTTCACAGTAATCAATTTAAGTAATAAATGCCAATAAGAACGAATTCATTATTTTAGAGCCAAAATTGCGCCTTAATAAACGTAGATATATCAAAAGAATTGTATAAAGGAAATAAACATTTCTTATGTCTATTTCTTGAAAATCTGTTTCGTAGTTTTTTAGAAACGCAATTACTTCATTTAATACTATGAATTTGTCTTTCACTTATAAAACCTATAAGTACATTGTAAATTAAATATACATAGCCCGACTAGAAAAATAATTTTATCTGGGCTACAAATAACCATAATTGTTTTCTATGTATTTAGCCCAATTGGCACTGATTCGGAATGTTTTGTACGAAGACTTAACCAAGCGTTGAAATTTTGTCGTGCCGATGCCGTGTGATGCCGGCTTAGAATAGCATCACCCCTTTTCTTCCCGCGGGTGTTGTAAAAGGCAACTATGGGACTCGAGCGTTTCATGTGTGTTACAATTTTAGGCGACAGGCTGACAACCTGTCACTACAGTGATACATGAATCATCTAAAAGGGCCCTCAATACTTGCCAGACGTGGCGATGAAGACCGTAATTTTACGATCGCTAACGCTCTGCCTACCCCGTAAGGGACAAAGGCGTGATTTATGTATGTATGTATGTTGAAATTTTGTCGACATTCGTCTTTCTTTTTTCAACAATAATTTGTTGAACCCTTTGAATAAAATTCATTGCTTTTTTGCATGCTAGCATTCAACTACAACAGCAACAACAGTCCACTGCTGGACATGAGCCTCCCCCTTTTGGGGGTATTTGCCACACTCACCACGCTTTGCAGGTGGATTAGAGAGCGCAGTGCAGAAAACGCTGCATTCGTCCGTTAGTCGCCTTTTATGACACCCACGTGTAGAAACGGGGTGGGGCTATGCTAAGCAACTCGCGGCAAAACATTGTTACTTTTAAAAACGTTTTGTAAAAAATAAGGATTTACGATTTAAATAATGAGAAACGGGATAAAACAAGAAGAATGATGTGTATGAACGTTTAAAATTACTGTACCTAAGTTGTAAGAACTTATCGACCCAATTCAGGCACAAAAATACTACCAAAATAACATACGTTACATATCTACAACGAATTTGAACATTTTTATTTTATTACAATAAAGTCACGAATCACAAAAATGTTAAAAATGATATTTTTAATGATATTTTATCATGTCCGAACCTAATATTTACAATAATAAGATATTTTCTCAGAGTGACGATGGATTACCTACGTTATTTTTAAATAACACTTAATAAACAAAGAAATACATTCAAAATGTACATGCACTCTATAACATCACGTTGGTGCGAATATGATAATAGCAAAATTTTGAAAATGTTGTCACCTCTTTCTATTTCATAAGTATTTTTGGGAATTCGCTAGATGACTGGGTCATTAATAAAATACAATAAATGTGCGCTCAAAACTATTGTCCATAAATACTACATGCTGCATTTATAATTTTTCGAAATATTGAAAAATTGAATTAATAAACAAAGAAATAATATAAAAGTAAGTGTTTTGACGCCATCGAAACTAGAGAAACTTGACGTCATCTCTTCGTATTTTCATAAAAAATATCGTTTTAAAAAACAGCTCATTTGACCTACCAGTCTTCAAACTTATTACAAGTGCTTAGACCAAATTTCACTTTATACAAAATGTTTGATGTCTTTTTTTGACCCACTCCTCTGATTGAAGATTAATGGGAACTTTGTCTGTCTGTATCTGACAGATCTCGAACTAGTTTATGTTGTCACACCAGATGGCGTTACGCTAGGTTGATATTTTTACATTTCATACTCAACTAGATAAATAGATTTGCTTGGAAAGAAACTTTGTCAGTTTAGCTCAGCGCGGTCTATGTACCCTTGAAAACGGGCTAATTTCCTATTATAAGTGAAAACAGAGAAACAAAACAAGAAAGAGACAACAACAATTCAATCTGTAGAGTATGACCAACGAAAGAAGGTCCATTAAACAGTATAGCTCATACAAAATCATCGCTGTAGTGTTTCAATTCAAACGAAATGTGTTATCAACTTTATTCATGTTGCGTAAAGTTCATATTAGGAAATAGGCCAAATATGATTGATACGAGGTGTAAGGGACGGTGTATTGAAAGATTTGCAGGCATGCTCAGATAATGAAACTAATATTTTTTTTCTATGCAGGTTAAGTTGGTAAACAGATAAAAAATTAACCTTCCATAAAAAACCCAACCAGCTGACTGGCTTTTTATAGAAACTCGATTTTCTTTTTTCGTTGCTTAACTTAGGCTCCATAGCAAAAGTTGTCCAGTTTTATTGTCTGATTATGCATGTATAATAAAATAGAAAGTTGTCGTTCAGCGAAATCTTACGCGGACTTAGTCCTTTTTACACACTGTTGTACTATTTACACAGTGCCCAGAATATTACAATTCTTTAATTGTGACCAGCTTTCGTTGTACACACTCTGTAGGATAATAAAATTATAACAATAAAGGCACTCGGTGTAATGTAGTTTGTCGTGCAAACTAAGCATGCGGTGACTTTCGGTCGCGCGTCTGCAAAACAAACCAAAACAACACATATGTAACGGCCGCCCATGCAAGGTTACCGCGTTTGGAACTTATTTTAGGTTTCCGAACCCATAGGAATACTAAAAAAACTACAACGTCCCGTCCTTCCGTCTGTCACGCTGTAGAAAGTTCGATAAAAACAAACATGATCATAAAAACAAGCTGCAACTATTTTAAGGGGTAAATCGGCTCATGAAACTGAACAACTTTCCCCAAGGAACATAAGTCGAAATATGAGAAATTTTTTTGGACCTCACTTACAAATTGACTTGGTCGTGTGGTAATTTTGTATGGGAGGTCAATTTTTTTTTCTCATATTTCGACATATGTTTCTTGGGGAAAGTGTTTCAGTTTCATTGGCTGGTTCGCCGCCTGAAATATTTGCAGCAATTTTTTTTACATCCTGTTTATTAATATTAAGCCACCTAAAAATATGTACTAACTCAAATCTGTTATAATAGGTTATACTATAACTTTATATTATAACCGTGGCAGTAATTAAATCTGTAAATTAGGGTGGTTTCCTGTGTGGTTAAGGGAACATGTTTGTTTTAAATTGTTTTCCAAATTATTAATATTCGTAACGAAATTGTATGTCAAAGGTGCACACTGAGTATTTTTTGAAAGTTTAAATTTCGACGCCATCTTTTTTGGGCTTATGACGTCATTTTCCTGTATTTGAATACAAAATAACATTTCATAATGTAGTTCGTATGACTGGTAGGAATATACCGTATTCCTGTCATGTGCCGTTTCGAAATATCTTGCTATGGTTTGTTTTACAAGATGCAATAAAATAAATAAGTTCCAAAGCGTTAACCCAAAATGGAATGATAAAAAACATGGCACAAAAACAAAATTGAAAAAGCTTTTACAAATTTACCAAAACATTTGTACTTTGAGAACTGTATCTGTATCTGTCCAATCAAAAAGTAAAGTAAAATTATAGTGAAATATTTTTATTACAGTACAGATGCTTTAGTAGTTTTGTAAATAGGAAGAATATCCCAAAAACAGTCATGCCACACTGCTAGCAATATTAAATTTTCATGCCCAAAATTGTAAAAATTTGAGCTTGATGCATAAGTTTTATTGTGTAAGGGCCTTTCTCCACTAATCCGCCATCCGTCATTTTCCGATCCGATTTAGAAATCTATTACACTATTATACATGCTTTTCCACTTTTACGGCACCCGGCATTTATCGTCCGGGAATTTTCCAAACCGAAATTTGGATTCTGACTGTCCGAAGTGACAGACGTACAAAAAGTATGCATATAAAAGGTACTCTTTGAACTCTACCATGATGTCATTCTACTGTTCGTCTTTTACCGGATAGGTGGAAAAGCATTATCCGTCATTTGAATATTGTCGGAAGGCTACTTCCGACTTCCGGCAGCCGGACTGGATAAGTGGAGAAACGCTATGTTTCAATGATACAATGTAACGCAGACTGATCTATAGTGTAAGGAGTGCAAGAAAATTTGTTCTGAATTGTCTTGTTCGTAAAGAGAATCAGCCGAATTTGGCATACCTGTGACCTTGAAACAAAAAATCATGTAAGAGGATGTGAATCATATCGCAATCGATAACGCAAAAAGCTACAAATCAAAGACATCGTTGGACAAAGAGTTCTATGTCAAGTCATATAGGTAATTGCGGAGTTTCAAAAAGGACATTTTTTTACTTGTGTTGTCTTTTTTGTTTGTACTTTTCACCATTAAACATGAATGCTGGATGCAGAAGGCCTAGGGTTGATATCCTTTATATAAGTCGCTTTTAGCCAAACAAAATTTGGAAAACTCATTTCGCGCGCGCTATATCTTTGAATGAGTCTTAAAAACAGGTATTGTTTTCATGGTCACGGGTATACAAGGCTTTATAGTAAAACGTTCTTGATTATAGCGAGTGATAAGAAAGCTATGCTACCTCTGGGTGGTCGATGTCGTCGGTTTAATTAAACAGGTACTGTTTTCAAGGTCACGGGTATGCTAGGCTCCATACGTATACATACAGGGTTATTTTTTAATCAGTACGAAAACTTTGCAGGGTGTTTCAACTCATGATTCTGAACAACTTTCACTATGGGCCACCTGCGAATTTGCAAAAAAAAAAAATTGGGTGCTCCATACATTTTTGCCGAGTAGGTATGAATTTTTCTACGGAACATCCAAATTTTTTTGTCATTTCGCATGTGGCCCCATAATAAAAGTTGTTCAGAATCATCAGTAGACTCACCCTACAAAGTTTGCGTACTGACTAAAAAATAACCCTGTATCTCTCTTGATAATAGTGAGTGATAACAAAACTAGTCTACCTCTGTGTCGTCGATGTCGTCGGTGTCATTAAACAGGTATTGTTTTCAAGGTCAAATATTTTAAGGGGTGAATTAGACCATGAAACTGAACAACTTTTCCCTAGAAACAGGTCGAAATATGCAATAGAAATTTGGAAATTTGCCATACAAATTGACTTGTTCGGCAGGTACATTTTGTATGGCAAGTTATTCAGTTTTATGGGCTGATTCACCCCTTAAAATATTTGCAGCTAATATTTTTACACCTTGTATAAGGCTTCATACTGAAACGTTCTTGATAATAGTGAGTGAGAACAAAGCTAGTGTACCTCTGTGTCGTCGATGTCGTCGGTGAGGCCGTTGAAGGTGGCGTGTCGGCTCGCCCAGCCGTTCGCCGCGCCGGAGATCGTCACGTCCACGCCTGCAATATACATACATACATACATCATTATTATTATTGTTATTAGCAAGACACGTCCCACCAATCGTAGCAGGACGACGCCTCGCTGTACCGGCGATGCGCCGCTGCGTCACGATACGTCGCGCTGCGCCGCGAGGCACCTCGAGGCGCAGTGCTGCGTGGTGCAACGTAATCTGAATTCTCACAATGTAATGTGTATCTTTTCGTGTAGTGAATAAAGTATATTCTGAGTCGCTCTTTGAAAAATGTGCGCGCAGCGTCGCGTCTTGGTGTGAACTGACCCTAAAGTAGGTAATTTTTACCTTCGAGTCATTTTTACGTAATGATGAGATTTGAATTTAGAACATGAATGTTTGCACCCAATGAAACGCAATTTTACTAGGGATGCGAATCTTTTTTCTGTAATACTGCCTAGTATCTGCTATTTTATTTAGTACTTATTTAACATTCAGTCAGTAAGTCAGGTATAGCTTGGCCAGAAAGAGGTGAATAAATTACGCATTTTTCCGTAGTGAAATTGTGCGCATATGAAACAACGAAATATATCGTGGCACGCATGTTAGTCAGGCTGTTTTTTTTTAATGTGGATTAACTCACTTGAACCATTGCACCCTGACGAGCTCGACGAGCCGGAAGAATTGGAAGTGACGGGTTTTACTGCAGTCTTTGTGTTGCCGCTTCTGAAACATTTTTTAACATGTAATATATTTACATACATACACAAATCTTGCCTATATTCCTGGCGGGGTAGGCAGAGCGATAGCAACCGTAAAATTGCGGTCATTATCGCCAAGTCTGACAAATGTTTGAGTTTTATCATTATAGTGACACGTTGTCAGCCTGTCGCCTAAAATTGCAATACACATTAAACAGTCGATTCCCTCAGTCGGCTTTTACGACATCCACAGGAAAGAAATGGGGTGAAGCTATAATTTTGCAACCTGCTACTTATAATACACACACAAATCAAACCTTTATCCCTTGCGGGGTAGGCAGAGCGTTAGACAGATCGTAAAATCACGGTCGTTATCGCCACATCTGACAAGTATTGAGTACCCGTTTAGATGGTTTACCTGTAGTAGGCGGTTGCTAAATTCTGACAGCAGGGTTCATTGGGTTGTTGGACGACTCGGTGTTCTCTACACGAGGTTCGGTTCGGTTCATACCTGTCGGCGTGCGTGTTGGGCGGGCGCGGCGGCACGAACGCGTCGACCACCACCTGCTCCGTGCCCTTGATCTCCGCGCGGCAGAACGGGCAGCCCTGACCTTCTGAGTCCTGTAATATTACATGTCAAACATCAGCCAAGTTTGCCGAAAAATAATACATGTCATTACAATATCCGCCAAGTTTGCCCAAATACATATCAATCATACCATATATCACGCCTTTATCCCTTGCGGGGTAGGCAGAGCGTAAACGGCCGTAAGAATACGGTCGCTATCGCCACGTCTGACATTGTCGAGTATTGTTTTCAAAGGTTGTTTTAGAAAACATGTGTATCACAGTGACAGGTTGTCAGCCTGTCGCCTAAAAATTGTAATACACCAATACCCTCGAGTCGCCTCTTACGACACCCGCGGGAAGGATGTGGGGTGATGCTATTCTAAGCCGGCATCACACGGCACATACATATCAATCAATCAACTTTATTCATTAACAGTAATACAACTGTGTGCGAAATAGTTACTTAAGTACTTAAAATTAAAATAAATATTATAAAACATGTCGTACAATAATTAAATTAAATAGGCACAATAATTTTACATACATACATACATACATATATCACGCCTTTATCCCTTGCGGGGTAGGCAGAGCGATAACGGCCGTAAGAATACGGTCGTTATCACCACGTCTGAAAAGTATTGAAGGCCCTCTTCGATGATACATGTACTGTAGTGACAGGTTGTCAGCCTGTCGCCTAAAATTGCAATACACATGAAACCCTCGAGGCCCTTAGTCGGCTTTTTCGACACCCACGGGAAAGAAGTGGGGTGATTAAGCCGGCATCACACGACAACCGTGGGAAAGTAATAGGGTGATGCTATTCTAAGATACTTACGATTTGCCAGGCGGTGAGGCACGGCGTACACAGCAGGTGTCCGCACGGTTCTATCCTAATGTCTTTGTCATTCTCTGCACAGATCTTGCATAACTGAAACGTGCTTCCTGAAACACAGATACAATTTTCAATTTAATCGCGGTCTAGTCTGTTGATTTCCTCTTTAATTGACTAGTTACCTGAATAATGAATAAAATATAAAAGTTGTACGCTAAAAACTATTGTCCAAAAATACTACGGAATTCATTTAATTTTTTCGAAATATTCAAAATTTGAATTAATAAACACAAAAACAAAATAAAAGTAAGTGTTTTGACGCCATCCAAATATTTACGGCGTGACGTCATACTTTCCGTTTTCATGTTTTATGTCAAAAGAATAAATATTAAATAAATACTGTTACAGCCACAACAGTCCACAACTGGACATGGGCCTCCCCCAATTTGGGAGTATTGGCATACTATATAGACACTTACAGGAAACGCTGCTGCCCGTTCCCTGGATTCATCCCTTAGCCTTTTACGACCCCCACGGGCAGAAATGGGGTGATGCTATTCTAAGCCGGCACCACACGGCACCATGAATTTGACGACCGATGTGGCGCAGTGGTAGAGTGATATTTTTCACTTTGTGAATTTGTTCCCAGTCTGGTTAGGACATTGCGGGCTGAACCACCCGATTGTCCGTAAGTAAGATGGTTCCATGTTTCGGATGGCACGTTAAGCTTAGGTCCCGGTTGCTGTCTATGACCACTTAGACGGCGGTCGTTACACAACCATGTCAGAAGCCTGCTACATGTAGAAGGCGGTTGAAAAATTCTGACACTAAGGTTCATCGGGTCGTTGGATGACTCGGTGTCCCACACAGTGACCAGGAATGCTCTTAGTAGTACGTACATACATATATCACGCCTTTATCCCTTGCGGGTAGGCAGAGCGTTAACAACGGCCGTAAGAATAGGGTCGCTATCGCCACGTCTGACATTTTTATTTTATTTTTATTTATTTATTAATACATTAGCCAAAAGAACATACAAATCAATGAATATAAAACGCATCAAAAACCTGTCAAAGGTTTGTCCGTGCGTTCTGATATCGCCACTACGGCGGCGCTCGGTATCAACACAGCATAACAAAGTACATGTCATACAGTTGTTTATTAGCAAGCGTTAAGTTCGCAAGTACAACCACGAGCGGCTGTACCGTGCATACAAACCGGTTGCCGAGCGCACGCATACAGCGTGTCCCATCCACAAGACGGAAATATGTGAAACGTAAAACTGTGATAAGACATTTTTATTTATTCAGTTTATCAATGAAATAGTTTTTAAGTTTATATTTAATATTTTTTTCATTTATTTGACGTTTTATGTGAAAAGGTAACGAGTTTATCAGTTTGGGAATAAGATAAGACAGTTGATATTTTCCATACAGATTATTATAACGAGGAACTCCAAATAAAGGATTGCCAGAACTACGAGTATTCCTAGAATATTCTCTTAATTCAAGCAATGTGTCATTAAAAAATTCTTCAGTTAAGAGGGTATAATCTAATTTTTGATGGATAGGCATTAATTTGCAAAAGCTAAACAATTTATGATAATCATTTCTATATTTTTCTTTAATACGTTTTGGTACAACATGTTTGAGAATCCGCAACTGTAAATTGTAAATAAGGTCTAAATGTGTTTTGCTTGTTCTGCCATAACTAGACAGGCCATAAGACACGATAGACTCACCTAAAGTTTTATAAAGAAGTAGCCTTATATAATAGGGCACTTTATTTTTAATAATAGTCATTTTGGCTAAAATAGCCCTAAGTTTATCACTAACATGGTGTATATGATCAACCCATTTGAGTCTATCATCTATCATAAGCCCAAGATAACGATGACATCTTACTAACTCAACGGGTTCGCAACTGCAATTCAATACATCAGAGTGCAGACAAGTGTGACTATGCGCAATAAGGTTAATAGGCTGTTGTGCTCTATTTTGACTTGAGCTGATATACATTAATTTTGTTTTAGAAGCATTAACAACCAAACCAGCATCATGTGACCACTGTAAGAGTAGCGTGAAATCAGTTTGCAGTCGTTCAAGAGCACTATTTACATCCCTATCAGCTGCGAGAATGCAAGTGTCATCTGCGAACTGATATATTTCGCAGTTTTTAATCAGATTGACCGCATCATTTACATATGTGATATAGTGAAGGGGTCCTATAACAGATCCTTGAGCTGTACCATCTGTGACCTCTATAGGCATACTCAGCTCACTGTCTATCTTGACTTGGAATGACCTATTACTAAGATAATTTTCACACCAGCGCTTTAGTGGTCCCCTGATGCCACAGTCATCCAGTTTCTCAAGCAATATGTCGTGCTGTAAGGTGTCAAACGCTTTACTATAATCAATGAAAAGTACTAATACATGCTTTTTTTTATTTAAATGTCCATAAATAGAATCCGTAAAGGCAGATAAGAGCTGAATAGTATTTTTTCGGGGTTGAAAACCATACTGCGCACTACTGATAATATTATTATCGTCATAAAAGTCTGAAATTTGTCTACACACAAATTTCTCGACAATTTTATCTAATGCAGGCAAAATGGTAATCGGACGATAGTTTTCGTAGGCATTATGACTTCCACTTTTGTAAATAGGTCTCACTAAGCCACTCTTAAGCTCATCTGGGTAAATACCATTACAAATAGATGAATTTATGAGATTTGCAATTACTGGAGCAACTGATTCGCCAATATTTTTCAAATCTGATGCTCTTATACTATCCTTGCCAGGTGCTTTTTCACTATTCAATGTTTTTATAATTTTTAGTATCGAAATTGGAGTAGCTTTTTGGTATCTGATTGAGACATTTGCAGGTTTTCTGTAAATTGATGGATCAATTAATTTAATGCTACACTTTGTGAGAATATTTCTCACACTGCTCCTAAACATGAGCGCAAAATTATTACTAATGCTAGAAACTGTGGTAACATTATTTTCAAAAGCATTTAAAATTATAGTATCAACTGAATCTTTTACTCTTCCCATTATATTGTTTAATATTTGCCACAAATTGCGCGGTTGCTTTATATTTGAAATTATATCTGCTTTTGTTTTACTGTTTTTGCTCTTATATATTAATTTATTTGCATAGTTTCTCGCCTTATTGTATTCACATTTTAAAACTTTATTTGATAAGTCACTAAGCCATTGTTTATATAAATCATCCCTATGTATGCATGCTCTATTTACTTTATTATTTATCCATGTACTTTGCATACGTCGTTTATTTTTGTTAACTTTTATTTTTATTTCGGAATTTTTATAACATGTTATTATATTATTTATAAGTATAGAATATAATTTTAGAGGACATGCAAAACTTGATGACGGCAACCAGTCAATTTCATGTAACCTTTCATTTAGCTTTGCATTGTCATACGCTGTCTTGTAAATAGGAGCACTCCGTATATGAGACTGTGGCAGCGGTCCGGCAAACGCTAGGACTACGGCACAGTGATCGGCTAGTTTTGTTCCGAGCGCCGCTGCATAAACATCTTGAGTGCGGGATCGCGCATAAATGTGATCAATACATGTTTTTGTCAATTTATTATCAAGTAATTCAACTCTAGTGTATTGCGTTATCCCGCACATCAAGCCATGACTATACAGCAATGTGTTATATTTATGTATTATAGGTTTGCGGAGTTTCAAATCAACGTTGGTATCTCCAATGAGTACTAAATCACATTGATTGTTCGTTTTTTGTAACACAGTGTCTAGTTCCTCAATAAATAAGTGTTTACTAGAATCGGGAGGGCGGTAGATTGCAAGCAAAACGGCGGTGTAACGAGAGGGTGTTGTTATTGTACCACTTAAGCATTCAAAGTGTATTGTGTTAGTTTTAATCACGGTGAATTTATGTTTTTTATGCACATAAACAATAATCCCGCCACCCTTGCGATTTGACCGCAGTTTTGCATGCATGTGATACCCTTTCAAATTATACATATTAACAAGTGAGGTAGAAATGTTTGCTTCTGTTACAACTATTACGTCTATAGTTTGCTTACAAGACACGATACTTTGTTCAAGAGCAGAGAAATTTTTGATGAGAGAACGAATATTGACATGACAGCATAGTAAATTAGGATTTTTAGGTATTGAACTTAGAAAATTATGTAAGTCTGAACAGGTCGTTAATTCAGTTATATCATTAAAGTCGTAATCCATACAAAGTTTATGTTTTGTGTACTAGCGTAAAACGGGTTTTTATATGGATATGTAGGTACTAAGTTAGTTAGCCTTCAATACGTAGACATCATTAGTTGACCGTATAATCAGAGCTTTGTCTTTTTCACCTTCCTTACGCACACGTATGACTCCTTTCTTGATCCATATGAATTTGAAGATGTTTTTGAGTTCTTGTTTCGTGTACCAAAGTAGGTGTTTATTATAGGGTGTGAGAGCTTCTCGTATGACGACATTACGACCTGCAACGGTAGCTGGGGCGTCTGGGATTATGTCTGCGACCTTTATTTGTGTGTTAGTATCGAGCTGCTTAAACTGTCCCAACCATTTTTCTTGGATCGTTTCTGATGCAAGTACCACCTGGATAGGGCCCGGGTGATCTTTATTCCCTGATACACGTTTTGCCTCCAAAACATGTTCCGGCTGAACATTAAGTTTTCCTGCAATAGCTTTGACTATTTCCTTCGGTTCTTCAGTGCTAGTTACTGGCACATGAAATATCTCAATGTGTTTAGACAACTTTTTTTGTTCCATTTCGTGCAAGCGTTGTTCGAGGGCACCTACCCTCGTTTCCAAATTGTTATTGCGATTTGTTAATTCTGTATTTTTCTTTTGGAGCGTTTTAACTGTGTCTCTTAGTTGCTTGACATTCTCAATTGCTTCCTGGACCAATTCCGAGTTGGTTTCTAGAGAAATTCTCATCTGCGACATCTCTCTCTTCATTAACTTCTCAAACTCTTTCGTAACGTCCTTGAGCAATTGTTTAGCGTTGACTTGTAAGTTAGTACCGGCCAGAAAACTATGAGCCTGGCTCTCTTGAGCAACTTCTTCTTCTTCAGGGATAATTATCGAGTGTCGTTTTGGTGAAGACTCGCGACACTCATTGCATGTCCACTCCAGATTTTCGGTTGCACGTAGAGCTGACACCTGTTTATTGCTAAGCCCGGCACAAGCAGCACTTAAATGCACCACTTTATCACAGCGGCCACATACAACACCCATTTTGGTCTTCGTAATATTTTTATCACAAGTATCACACTTAGTTGGAGGCATAGTCACTGATGGGTATTTTGTAAAGATACAACAACTATAAACACGTTATCACGCACGCAAGCCGTAGCGATGAATCTAAGGATTGTTTTCCAGGGTTGTTCTAGAGAACATGTGTATCACTGTAGTGACAGGTTGTCAGCCTGTCGCCTAAAAATTGTAATACACCAATCTCGAGTCCCTAAGTCGCCTCTTACGACACCCGCGGGAAGGGTGTGGGGTGATGCTATTCTAAGCCGGCATCACGCGGCATAGTAATAGTAATAGTTTACCCATTTCGCAGTATAGCTCGTACTGTTCTTGCGTGACTGTGATGTGGTCCTCGGCGGGTGATATGATGGCGCTACTGAGGTCCGGGTTCATGTCCCGACCGTCCGGGTACAGGTAGCTGAAGATTACAAAAAAAATGTTTACTTTATGTTACAAAGTTAATACAAACGAAACAAATGAAATGAAGATTAAAAAACACGTGGAAAAAAATCACGTCACCGATGAGATTCGAACCCACCTCTTTTGACATATCGGGTCAAACATGTTAGACCGCTACACTACGGTTGGCTCTGTCCCTGAAGAAAACTATGTTTAGAGCTGGCTGGAACTGGGATATACTAACTCAGTATCATCAGGATTATTTTGTTATATTGATATCCCAACGAGAGAAAAATAATTGGACAAAGGGTCCCAAATCTCAATTAAAATAATTTAGCTACAAAGATCGTATAAGTAGGAGATTTTTGGAGTGATAATAGTTAATTCCTCTGCTTAAAAAACGTAGAATTTCACGTATTTTTGGCGACATTTATTAATTTTTATGATTTCCTCACATACATATAAACCACGCCTCTTTCCCGTTGGGGGTAGACAGAGACTATTTCCTTCCACTTGCTACGATCCTGGCATGCTTTTTTGCTTCTTCTACATTAATCAGTCTTCTCGCACGCTCGTCGGTTTAGGGTACATTTATTAATTAATTAGGTTCTTGACAGTTTACAGCGAAGTCATATCTGGATATATCTGTCTAACAAACAGATCCTAAATAAAAACACGATTTTATAACAAAGAAGAAGCATACTTACAATCCCTCTCTGTAGCCGTCCAATAAGGCCTGCACTAAGCTTTTGTTTTGTGGTATGGTTTGTAATATCTCCCCGTCTGCTGTGACGTAGCCGATCGCCCACTGGCCGAGCCTTGTACAGGATAATCTGGAAAAGAATACACGTTTAAATTAATCTTCAACATCTTAGCGTAGTGTGTTGGGTTGACGAACGACCCGATGAACCCCATTACCCGAGTGGGTATAAGTTTTTCTACTGCCTACTACTATTAAGCCTCTCATATCCTTTATAACGTCCGTGTAACGACCGTCGACTAAGTTATCTTATACCATAGAACACAACCGGGACGTACAGCTTATTGTAACCAGTATCCCATGCAATGAAACTACAGGCTAGAAGTCTACAGGTGAAATTCGATCTATATGCAATGCCGATGGGATATTATAAAACCAGAATTTTTTACCCGCTACGCAATGTACATCGAATTTCAGCTAACGACTGTAGCCTGTAGTTTCGAAAAACGGGGCACTGATTGGGTACACGGCGGTCCTTACTTAATCATGTTGGAAGCCTGCTACTTGTAGAGGCGGTTGAAAAATTCTGACACTGGGGCTCATTGGGTCGTTGGACGAATTAGTGTCGCACACGAAAAGAGAAGAATCGGAAGAACTTGCGTATAACTGCAACTTCCTGGACTTGAAGACCTCCAAAAACCTGCTATTTGCCCCAGGGCTGGAATATACTGGAAACCCTTCATAAAACCTTGCCAGAAGCTGCCGATGCGGTGTGGTGGTAGTGCGACTGCCTATGACGCAGAATGTTCCCAGTCTGGTTACTGGACATTGCGGGCTGAACCACCCGATTGTCCAGAAGAAAGATGGTTCAGTGTTTCGGATTGCTGTCTATGATAGCTTAGACGACGGTCGTTACACAACTATGTCAGAAGCCTGCCACTTGTAGAGGCGGTTGAAAAATTCTGACACTAAGGTTCATTGAGTCGTTAAACGACTTAGTGTCCCACACGAAGAGTGAGAGAGAGAGAGAGACAAAAGCTGGTGCTGGTTACCTGAACACATAGCTGCCAGCCTTGTGGATGTATGCCACGTCTGACATTTTTGAGGATTGTTTTCCAAGGTTGTTTCAGAAAACATGTGTATCGCTTGTCAGGTTGTCAGCCTGTCGCCTAAAAATTGTAATACACCAACACCCTCGAGTCCCTTAGTCGCATCTTACGGCACTCGCGGGAAGGATGTGGGGTGATGCTATTCTAAGCCGGCATCACATGCCTTTCTAAGCCGGTATCACATGCCTTTCTAAGACGGCATCACACGGCATGCTTCCACTCGGCACGACTTCCTGGACAAGAACCTTCAAAAACCTGCTATTTGCTCCACGGCTGGAACATTCTGGAAACCCTTCATAAAACCTTGCCAGAAGCTGGTGCTGGTTACCTGAACACATAGCTGCCAGCCTTGTGGATGTACTTGTGGAGACGCGCCTTCACCTCGTCGTACGTGAGGAAAGCGACGTAACCAGGGTGCGTCACCGCAAGCAGCTGCCAGTTGCGAAGCAGCGTGCTCCAAGGCTGGAATAATCTGGAAAACAAATTTTTGATTGGCTTCAGACCAAAAAACAAGTAAAATAAGCTTCATCATGATTTCAGCCGGAAGACGTCCACTGCTGAACATAAGCCTCCCCCAAAGAATTCCAAAGTGAACGATCCTGCGCACTTGCATCCACTGGCGTCCAGCGATCTTCACCAGATCATCTGTCCACCTTGTGGGAGGCCGGCCATACGTCTTCCGACCCGTGGCCGCCATTTACCGATCCTTTCTTCTTCTAGCAACTTCTGCTTTCTTCTTCTTCTTTCGGATCCTTTTCTTAAACAGTTAAATAAATAAATAAGAAGTAAACAATCAAACAGTTACCTAGTAAAAACATCGAATTCGAAATTCGATATGAAGTCATTGCATGTCAAGTCTATGGTAGTCTTCAACGCCATCGTCTCCAGCCCTGAGGATATGGGGTGCACGTTGTTCAGCTCTTCCCTGAAGATCTTCCACGGCACCAGGGTGCTGGAACAAAGTACAAACATACATATAGTCAATCACGCAATAGTAGATTTCCGGAGGAGTAGGCAGAGACTGCATCATTCCACTTGCTACGATACTGACACACCTCTTTCGCGTCCTCAATACCTATTCATCAGCTTTTTAATACATGCTCGTCGGTTTAGGGTACTCTTCCCCGATCTAATCTAGGTACGTTCGTGTAGGTCTTCCCCTTCTAACGTTTCCATTCACGCTCGCCATATATACTTGTTTAGTTAATCTTCTTTCATCCTCTCAACGTCACAACAATAACAATAACAAAAAAGTACATTCGATTATAATACTGTAATTTCATGCCATGTGATCTCGGTTTAGAAAATCTCTTCTAAAAAGAAAAAAAAATATCCAGGAAATGTGCAGAAGCGTTTCCTGTGTATAAAAAACATCTTGCTCAGCGCTCGCCAGTCCGCTAGCATGCGCGCCACGACATATTTTGTCGCTTCATATGCGCACAATGTCACTACGGAAGAATGCGTAACTTATTCGCAGTGAAGTTAGCTGCAGAAGGCAAATTGCGGTGACAAAATTTTATTGTAGCACGCATGTTAGCCATGCTGGTCGTAAACAATGTATGCTTAAACCCACATAATATGCTAATTGTCGTGAACGAGCACGTTCTCCTATTAACCAAATTAATTTTCGATATCCGCTGGGGCGGCGACAGGGCCGGACTCAGCGGAAGTTGTCGCGAATTGCGTACCGAAGTGAAATGAAATTATGAAGCCAATTTGTCAATTCCGGCTGAAAGAGCTGTTCTAGGATATTTCTTTTTCTTTAAGTTGGCTTCGGACCATAAAGAAGGTAGACGACGTAATCGTCAAAAGCTGTTAAACAACTCTTGTATCTGCTGTTGCAATTTGTAATTGGATTTTGCGTGTAATCGAAAAATGATGAGTGAAATTTGGATTACTAACTTACTGGAGAAATAAAGTTGGTACATAATGGTAGAAGCATGAGAAAAGTGATAGGGAGATAAACATTTTTTCTGAAATACATACATATATCACGCCTTTATCACTTACAGAGTAGGCAGAGCGGTATCGGCCGTAAGATTACGGTCGCTATCGCCACGTTTGACAAATATTGAGAGTCTAGTCAGTTGATTTGTGTATTATTCGTGTTTTTCTGAAATGACCCTCAAATCTTTGTCGAAGCCAAATTTTAGCGGTCACTGTCGCTCTACCTGCCTCGCTAGTTATAGAGGAGTGATATCTGTATGTGTTTAACCACAAAAATGCCTGGATCCGTCTCTGATAAGGGCTATACCGCAAAATGCGACCCGTCCATCCGTCCGCTACAACAACATATGGGTACAAAATGGATTGAATTTCAAATGTCGTTATCGACATATTTGTTTCGTAATCCCACTTAAATACGTGGTTGATCCCATTGTGAGAATTGGGATTTGTGTCCACCGCTTTATCAAATGTTTTATTACGCTGATGGTACAGTCATACACATGTTCTGTTAGACAGTTGAACGTTGAAATTACAAATGTAAGTCTTATGCACTCGGCATAAGATAGGTTTAAAGTACAAACTGTCTAACCGAGCCTAAGCTTGACTGTACATTTGATTGCGCAGCAAATTTTCAGTTTTATGGGTTGGTTTTTCTGTTCACCCTTTGGAACAAAAATCATAGAAAGTTGCATTATTCAAAGGGAAAACCAAAAATCTCATCAAGTTCAGCTTTCATACATACAAATCACGCCTTTATCCCTGACGGGGTAGGCAGAGCGTTATCGACCGTAATATTACGATCGTGATCGCCACGTCTGACAAATGTTTGAGGGTCGTTCCAGATAATTCGGAGACCTATCACTATATATATAGTGACAGGTTGTTAGCCTGTCACCTAAAATAATGTCAGCTCTCATTCAAATAAAAATTAGAACATAACAGTATTCCAGTGTTTTTTCCACTTAATACTCGTTAAGTTTCCGCAAGCAATCTTACTTCCTCCAATACGTGTGAACTACAAACTAGATTCTACTAGAAGAATGTTCTTCTCGTGACCCAGTTAAAGAAGAGCCCTCTACAGATGAGATTAACAAGCATTATTATTAAAAAACAAAATCCCGACTGCGGTAATTTGATAGATAGATAAATCGTTTATTCACTAAAACAGCAGGTACATGGCAAATATAAGTTGATACAATTCACAATTTAAGCACAAATAATAGTTAAAATATAAAAAACAGTTGTGACGTAATAATAATTTACAAGTTATATTTTGCGATTAAAATCCCCATAAAGAGATATTGAAATTTTTATAAAACCAGTGTCACTCTCGCTATTGAGATAAATCTAACGACAACTTATATGTCAACATGCGCCTAAAGTATGGCCGTTCCAATAGGCCATATTTGACAGCTGTGAAAATCATGTTAAAAGCGTTGTTAATGCTTTGACATAAGGTTGGTATACTTTTCTTTGCTGACGTGTTGTTTAGTATGGGTTTGACATCTGTCAAATATGGCCTATTCAAATGGCCATACTGTAGCCGTTTGCAGCTCGTGCAAAAGAGTTTTCCTGTCCACATATACGCTTGAAAAATATAACCTTTCCTCTGAGGCAGTCGGGTAAAAACACCGTGCCGGCCACGATCGATGGCCACAATTTAATGGAGCGGCAGAAACGGCGCTGGAGTGTAATTAAAAACTTGTACAGCCGCAGCCCGTAATTATAAGTTAACCTTAAAACACGGTCGAATTAAAAACGATGCTCAATCATACAGATTAGGCACTAAAAGATCTCAAAGTCACAGTAGTAGAGTATGTTGTCAAGTGAAATATCTAGTATGGAGTGGGTCACAGAGAGCGGTACAAGGCAAGGAGAATAATGACGTTTGGCTGCGTCTCCACTGAATTGGGGCTGCGCTAAGCTGAGCTGAGCGGGGCATAAATTGACCAATCCAGTGTCTCCAAGATTTTGAGGCTCATGATTGGTCAATTCATGCCGCGCTTAGCTTAGCGCAGCCCCGCTTCAATGGAGACGCACCCTAAAGTCCGCCCTTCGATTACTGATACGGAACATGAAGACCATTGTAACTGAACAACTTGCCCCTAGGGACATGTCAGGGAACGGTAAACAATAAATTGACTACCGAATTATTTTTCTACATTAGTAGGTCGAAAAAAGGCCACCCTAACCCAAACCAAAGAGTTTTAAGTACATCGTATAAAACTTAAATTTCTTAGCTTCGTAACACAGCCTGAGAAATGTGCATAAAACTACATTAATAAAACGCTATCAAAACTGCTATCAACTACAAAATAACCGCGCAGGACGCAAACGTCAAAACGACAGTTGATAAGCATGACAGCTGCCATATCAGCCATGTCCGCAAAGAAATTGAGAGACGTACAAGCATACCTACTAAACTGAAGTCGAGAAGTAGGTCAAACTAGTCACTGCATCGGACGTGATAGGAGAAATGGAGCAGATGGCAGTACACACAAACACCTAGGTAGGTTATCCATCCCTAGAGACCAGTGGTCTCATCTGCTGCTTAACGCGAGAATAACACACTTCCTGTGGTAAAAAGTGGCCTGTACTACAAGCATGTTGTAGCATTCTAATGAAGAAGGAAAAAAACACACTTTTCTTTATTTATAACTAGCGGCGCGCCCAGCGGCTGCGCCCGATGCAACTCATTTTCCCGTGGATGTTTTTCTGACCACTAATATACATTAAAACCGTCCTCTTGAATCACTCTATCTATTAAAAAACCTGCATCAAAATCCGTTGTGTAGTTTTGAAGATTTAAGCATACATATAGACAGACGAGAAAAAGCGACTTTGCTTTATACTATGTAGTAGTGATAAGTATGCGGAGCTCATACCACCATATTTTAACAAAAGTGTTTGGTCTCCTATACCGACAACGCACTTAACCTTACCTAAGCTTAGCTAGTGATAGGAATACCTATAGTTTATAACATATAGCTTGATACCTGTGACATTTGTGACCTTGGAACAAATGCTATGACATAAGGTCCATTTTCCTAGTAAACAAGATAAAATGGACCTTATGCCATAGCATTTGCTATGAATATACTGTCGTGTCAAAACCGAGGCCATTGGATTGGATAGCTTAGCTAACTTGCACCTTTGACACGTTCCCAGTTCCCAATATCAAACAAACTATGCGTCATAGACTTTCGAAACTATTTCGCAATCAAATAAGGAGTCCTTATCTATGTATGGACCACAGGTATGGGCTGCTGGTCTAGCAACCGAACAATGCAGAAACAGGCCATAATTGTCGTACCTTACTCACACCATATTTAAGGAAATAAATACGCTACCTGACTGACACGTCAAGTAAACTACTTTTTAAAACGTTATTTTGCACGGAAATAAAGAATTATGACGTAACAAGTCTCTATTTTGGATGGCGTCACAACAATACCTTTTATTTTAATTTTCTGTTTAAAAGTTCTAGTTGTAAAAATTTTCAAAAACCGAACCCGGAACCTTCTGCGTCACAGGCAGTCGCACTACCACTGCGCCACAGCGGTCGTTGACTGACAGCATGACTAGTCTTAACTAGATGGCGCTGATGGCGCTTTTTAGATAGAAGAATTTATATGTCAAGCATAATAAAAACACGACTGTCCCTATCTATGGGAACTCACTGCTTCTTCTTCTTATCGTGTCGATGGCAAATTTAGATTCACTGCTGAATCTACATCATTCGCGAGCGCCTCCCACCATGAACTAAACGAACATATTAAAAAAAAACCCAAATCCACAGAAATCTAGATTTTTATGAATTGATATTTTCGACTAAAAACCTGCGAGATATATAGACAGAGACAGGTAATTCACCAGCATTCATGCTGTTTCGGTGTTAAGGCGAAATCGGCTCAGAAACCGTCGCGAGAAGGTAAAATAGTGTTCGGAATTTGCTAAACCATTTCTTGAAATCTCAATAAAATGAAATGATATTAATTTTAGTAGTACTTTAAGATATTTGCTACAAAACTATGGGGCCCGAAACACGATCTAATAAAATTGCCTCGATAGAAAAAAATCGCAAAGTAGGCTCTGATTTTGCGTTTTCCGGCCACTTTTTACACTAAAAAGCTGAACGATTTGATTGTTATCCAATATTTCATAATTTATTTTGTGTCTTCTTTTTCCTTATTATATGTGTTATCAACGTATGGCGTCAATTTTCTGATTTTTTCGTTAAAATTAATTAAAAAATAACACAAACGCAATAGTGTGTTGGGTTTGCGCAAGAGCATGCCCACTTCCACCGCGCCCGCGTCCCCTCAGTCGGCCGCCGAGCCTCGTCGGAAGCAGACACGTACAACTTTTTTCTAGCAGCGTCGTGTTTACGAAACTTAGTTAGCGGGGAAGAATAATGCCTAATAAAAGAAAAAAAGGCGACGCTTTCCAAGCGTGCCTATAAAAAACAAAGGATTAGTAACTTGAAAGGGTAAGTACCTATAAAAAACATTGCTTGCGTAAAGTAGTTCTCACTAATGTTTACGTATACTAGCGATGTATTTTTTTTAAAGTAGGGTACACTGCAAGGTAGTACATTGCAAGGACTAGATTTTTTTTATGGTAAAAATACAATTATATCCATATAAATTTGCTGCAAATATTCTAAGGCATCCATGAAAATTAAAAACGTTTCCTCAGAAACACAGGACAAAATAAAAAAACAAAATAAAAAAATTGTCCTCCCTTACAAAATTTGTTGGCTGGTACGCCCGTCGCCGCCCAGTTTTTTGTATGGGAGGAAAAAAAGTTGTTGTGTTTCGACTTCTGTTTTTTTGGAAATCTTTTTTAGTTTCATGGACTGATTTACCCCTCAAAATATTTGTAGTAATTTAAATTTTTACATACTGTATTGTAGTACCCCCCAATAGGGGGCGGCCCATTACCAGCAGTAGATTGTTGTGGCTGTTATGGTATGGTATGGTATTTTGCCTTCCTGTGCCTCGCGGTTATACCTACGGGGCAACGCTATCTATCTTATTTACAAAATTAGTGTGGATGGATAAATACCGCTTTAGCGCGAATTAGATTCGTGCGAGGAGGGTTCCGTACAACCTTGTTTTGTACTTCAAAAAATAATTTCACATAAATCAATACGTCACTGGCGAGTTCCGAAAAAGCAAATGTGCATTTTTAATCATAACAAATTATTATCAGCAGGTGACCATGGATAATCGTGGGGTTTGATAGCATCCTTTATAGTTTTCGTAAATGTGGTAAGAAAAATAAGGGTAAGAATGCTTTGCATGGATAAACGCATTTTAGCTTGGCTTTGGGATCGGGATCATACCTACTCGTCGGATTACTAGACATTATCCATTATTCATCATCATCATCATTAACAGCCTATTGTAGTCCACTGCTGGACATAGGCCTCTCCTAAAGCACGCCACTGAACCCGGTCTTCGGGTTTACTTCTCCAGTCACTGCCCGCAGCTTTGCGTATGTCGTCGCTCCACCTTGCCACAGGGCGTCTTACGCTACGTTTGCCGATACGCGGTCTCCACTCAAGGACCAGCTTACCCCAGCGGTTATCGGTCCTTCGGCAGATATGACCAGCCCACTGCCACTTCAGCTTGCTAATACGTTGAGCTATGTCGGTCACTCTAGTTCTCTGTCGAATTACTTCGTTTCGGATACGATCCCTTAGAGAAACTCCGAGCATAGCTCTCTCCATAGCTCGCTGAGCGACTTTCAGTTGATGGACCAGTCGTACCGTGAGTGTCCACGTTTCGGCTCCGTATGTCATGACAGATAGGACGCACTGGTTGAAGACTTTCGTCTTAAGGCATTGCGGTATTGGCGACGAAAAGACTCGACGGAGTTTTCCGAATGCTGCCTAACCTAGCTGTATTCTTCTCTGGACTTCCTTCTCAAGGTTGTTTCTACCTAGTTGGAGCGTTTGCCCTAGGTAGACATACTGTTGAACAACTTCGAGTTGGATTCCATTTACGGCAATCGGTTCCGGATCAACGTGTTCGTTGAACATGACTTTGGTTTTATCCAAATTCATCCGGAGACCGATGCGGCGAGAAGAATCAGCTAGGTCATCTACCATTCGTTGTAGGTCTTACAGCGTTTCTGCCATAATGACGATGTCGTCTGCAAATCGTAAGTGAGAGATGTACTTGCCGTTTATATTAATACCACGACCTTTCCAGTCCAGCGTCTTAAACATATCCTCCAGAGCGTTAGTGAACAGTTTCGGGGATATGACGTCCCCCTGTCTCACTCCTCGATGGAGATGGATAGGTTTAGTCCGCTGGTCCTGTACTTGTACGGTCATTGTGGTGGCTTCATACAGACATCTCATCACTTCGATGTATCGCCAGTCGACTTGGCAACGCTGCAAAGACTCCAGAACAGACCAGGTTTCGATGGAGTCGAAAGCTTTCTCATAGTCCACAAACGCTAAGCACAGGGGCCGATTGTACTCTTGAGACTTCTGTACAATCTGCCGTACCGTGTGAATGTGGTCTATGGTGCTATAACCCCTTCGAAACCCGGCCTGCTCGGGAGGCTGAAACTTATCGAGTCTTCGCGCATGACGGTTCGTGATGACCCTGGAGAACAGTTTGTAAACATGGCTCAAAAGCGAAATGGGGCGGTAGTTCTTCAATAGGGTTTTGTCTCCTTTTTTGAAGAACAGTACCACCATGCTTCTGTGCCATGCCTGCGGAGTTCTCCTATGGAAGAGAACGGAGTTAAAGAGCTGTTGGAGCTGTTCCAATAAGGGAGTTCCTCCAGCTTTTAGGAGCTCTGTCGTGATCCCGTCCTCCCCTGGGGCTTTTCCATTTTTTAACTGTTTCAGGGCCATTTCGATCTCGTCTCGGCTGATCTCGGGCAGGTCCTCGGTGAAGTGGCGTGTGAGGGTGGCTCTGCAATCCTCAGTATCGGGTACGGGCTTTGAAGCTTGCGAGGCGTAGAGCTTGCCATAGAAGTCTTCCACTTCCGACAGAACCTCCGGCTTGGATGCGACGACTTCCCCAGATTCAGTTGTCAGCTTCGTCAGGTGGCTCCTACCCAAAGGCCGTGCGAACACCTTTGGTCCCCGATTCTGCACAATTGATTTTTCAATCAAGAGCGTGTTTGCGGATCGGAGATCACGTCGCACGAGCCTCTGGATGGTTTTGTTGCGCTCTTGACTTTTCGTCGAAGCTGACAATGGGTCTGTACGTCTCTCTTCCATTAAGCTGAGAGTTTCCGTCGAAAGTTTGGACTTTTTGCTCTTACGTCTAATCTCGCAGAACTTCGTCCCTTCATCCCTGTTCGACACACTTGATATCTCTACAACGTTGGCACAGAGAACCTTATTAACCATTAATCCGACGCCACCTTGGGAGGGCTGATCTCCTTCTCGGTAATACAGAAGATGGCCCGATCCCAGAGTTATGGTGTCCTCCCCCACTCTTCGGACTTCACATAACCCTAGAATGTGCCACCTTATGTGCTTCAGCTCCTCTTCTAATTGCGCCAGGTGTTCGTCCAGTCGTAACGTGCGTCCATTGAACGTAGCCAGGGTCAGTTTGATTCTTAGCACCCCCTGACCCGCCGTTACCATGACCGCCGCCTTGGCCAGGAATAGCGGGGCGGCCGGGGACTGGGGGCCTTGGTCCGATGGCTTGTTTCATGAGGGTTTGCCTTTAAAAGATAATCGCCCCGCCAGGCGTGCGTCTTGGCGATCGCAGGACGCAGCTCTTCGCACCGGTGATGCTGCTGCCCATCACCGGTCTGTGGCATTTAGCTACGCCATCATTTCGAAATGGTTATACCGCCATTTGTCGGTCGCCAGAGCCTCGTTCGCTGTTCGGCAGGATGCACCGCGGGCAGGTGAGGTTGGCTTGGAGCATTGAGCTGGTGTTTGTGCCCCCTTACACCCCATCCATTATTATTCTTCCTATACCCAACTAACTATGCGCGGTTTCAAAACAATAAGTAAGTCGATACATAGGTATTATCATTATGTAGAACTAAATTTTGCTGCATTAAAAAATAAAATAACGTCCTGGTACGAAACATTTATAATATTACATAAAAATTTACTACATATCGATAATACAAAATAGTTCTACTATTAGTACGTTTACCCTAAACCTCTCGCCTATACCGTCGAGTCGTGCGCGGGAGCCTGCGCTACGCTGCGCTTGCTATTTCCCCGTACCCCCGCGCCTGCTCCTCCCGCGCGCTGCTTCACCCCCTCATTAGCTCGGCTTCCTCGGACTGATTTCGCCTTAATGCAATTTGTTTGCTATTTCGCAGGTTTAGGGTGAATGAATATGTTGGTTGAATAAATTAATTTCATGGTAGCTGACTAATCTGAGGGTGGCAATGTTTATTACTTCCTAAGAATTGCTAATTTAAGATTTTTGTATTGTGAGGTCATGTATTTAATATGCACTAAATTAAATTCGAATTTGCTAGGAGCAGTACTTACTATTATTTATTCTGTGATATTAGTAAAAAAGGTCTTTATCTTTTTCACGTTTCCTGATATTATATGTTACTAAAGGAAAGTTGTTCAGTTTCATAGTCTGCATGCTAGCATTCTATCAGTATTCGGAGGGCTGTCTCTTACACCCGGTATATTGAAAATGCCAAATAAAATGCAATGCACCTCACAATATTGTGACTTGTGACTACTTTTGACAGTCGGACAGCAGTCGTGTACGGGTAAATGGAGTTTCAACGGACGCCGTTAATCCTATATCGTTCATTCACCGCTGCCACGTCATTCATTCACTCACTCACTTGAGTGGGATATGCTGACCTTTATTCGATTGGGATGTTATTTTGCATTTATGGTTAAACTTTACTCAAGCTATCAGTACCCCCTACTACGAAACTACAGGCTACAAATCTACAGGTGAAATTCGATATACATTGCGTAGCCCGTGGGATATTATTAAACCAGGATTTTTGAGCCGCTAGCTAATGTACATCGAATATCACCTGTAGACTAGTAGCCTGTACTTTCGAAAAACGGTGCACTGGTATTGCTCTTTAAGAATGAATTTGTAGTATAATGTGTTTTATTAGTATTGTTGCTCAATACGTTCTTATTAATTTAGCTAGCCCTACCATGACGACCGATGTGGCGCAGTGGTAGTGCGACTGCCTTTGACGCAGAAGGTTCCGGGTTCGATTCTCGGTGGGTCACTCACAAAGTTGATATTTGTCTCTTTGTGAATTTGTTCCCAGTCTGGTTAGGACATTGCGGGCTGAACCACCCGATTGTCCGTAAGTAAGATGGTTCCGTGTTTCGGATGGCACGTTAAGCCGTAGGTCCCGGTTGCTGTCTATGATCACTTAGATGGCAGTCGTTATACAACCATGTCAGAAGCCTGCTACTTGTAGAAGGCGGTTGAAAAATTCTGACACTAGGGTTCATCGGGTCGTTGGACGACTCGGTGTCCCACACGAAAAGAAGAAGAAGAAGAAGACCATGATATTTGTATGGCAGTTCCAAAAAATATTCTCATATTTCAACACTTAAATATTAGTATTTACGGGATTATCACCACGACGGGAGTCTCATATTTCAGTTTCATAGTCTCATTTACCCCTTAAAATATTTACAGCTAGTATTTTTATACCTTATATACCTATTTCAAGTAGGTAGGTACCTATAGGAAGAATCGACGTGGTTGATAAATGGAGCAGATCGGTCAGTTGTCAAGTGAACCCAGTTAAGTATCACCTGTCTTGCAGGCAATGTAAATTAATAGCCGTGTTAGGTCGTTGAAAACTCAAGATGGTACGTACATACATATATCACGCCTTTAGCCCTTGCGGGGTAGGCAGATCGTTAACGGCCGTAAGAATTCGGTCGCTATCGCCACGTCTGACATTTTTGAGGATTGTATTCCAAGGTTGTTTCAGAAAACATGTGTATCACTATAATGACAGGTTGTCAGCCTGTCGCCTAAAATTGTAATACACCAATACTCTTGAAGGATGTGGGGTGATGCTATTCTAAGCCGGCATCACACGGCTAGTAGATACCTATAGGAAGAATCGACGTGTTTGATAAATGGAGCAGATCGGTCAGTCGTCAAGTGAACTCAGTATCACCTGTCGTACCGGCCATGTAAATTAATAGCCGTGTTAGGTCGCTCCACTCACTTAATTGAAAACTCAAGATAGTATACACGAACTCAATATCTTATTTACTTCAATGTATGCCGTGTGATGCCGGCTTAGAATAGCATCAACCTACTCCCTTCCCGTGGGTGTCGTAAGAGGCGAATAAGGGACTCGAAAGAATTAGTGTATTACAATTTTTAGGCGACAGGCTGACAACTTGTACTAGATTTTATAACTTGGAGCCAAGTCATACTTCGTATTTATTATGAGAAGTAATAATATATACTTGAGTCATAATAATTCCTTGTATATATGTCGCAGCGATTTAGTCAAAGAAGTTATATCATAACTTCACTAGTGAAATTTTAATTACACAGATTACTGTCAATAACCACAGATTTGTATTATTTCACGGGCTTATTTCTGTGATATTGTAATTTCACTGGACCGCAAAAGTCGTATTATAATAAATTTAGGTTTATTATATGTTATATTTGTGGAGGGAGAACATCGTGATCTAATTGGTCAATAGAGTTAATCAGTCGCCATTTGCTCAGTTTGTAATTAAAGCGGACCAATCAGCGATCGGTCTAATAATCTAACGGCTTTCTCAAACCAGTGCTATTGTCAATATGTCACTGCCTTACAATTTCACTGTATCGGTCGAGTGAAATTATAATATCACTGAAACTAGCCCGTTAAACTGTAAGTAATGAAAACTATTTACTATAAATCAGTGCAATTATAATGGCACTAGTGAAATTTCAATATCACGGCTTTTGTAATAACCCTGCAACATATACGTAATTAAGTCAAGTGCTGTAAAGATGTGCTGTGTGATGTGGTCTGCTGGAAGAGATTTCTTTTTAGAAATAAGCTGACCTGTTGTGTATTGTTCTTAATGTTATGTCCTTTGTGTTATATTGTGTACAATAAATGGTTTAATAATAATAATAATGATGTGCTCAAATGTGCTTTCAATATAAAAAATGACAGCCTACATGATCTCTCTTTAGTACTGAAATGCGTCATAGATAGGTACTTCTTCTTCTTTTCGTGTGAGACACGAAGTCATCCAATGACCCGATGAACCCTAGTGTCAGAATTTTTCAACCGCCTTCTACAAGTAGCAGGCTTCTGACATGGTTGTGTAACGACCGCCGTCTAAGTGATCATAGACAACAACCAGGACCTACGGCTTAACGTGCCATCCGAAACACGGAACCATCTTCCTTACGGACAATCGGGTGGTTCAGCCCGCAATGTCCTAACCAGACTGGGAACAAATTCACAAAGTGATAAATACCAACTGTGTGAGTGACCCATCGAGAATCGAACCCGGGACCTTCTGCGTCAAAGGCAGTCGCACTACCACTGCGCCACATCGGTCGTCAATATAAATAGGTACTAGTATCATGTTATATTCTGGCACCCTTACCCTTCAGAATAGAAAATGATTTTACGAACCCGGCTTATATTACTACCCTTAGAAATGAGCATTGGTACTTACATTCTCTTTGATAAATTATTACAGGGGTATCTAGATTTATGTTTCGCATTGTTCTGATATATAGGAGTTAGGTTCGGGATCGCATTTTTTGTACGGACGCCGATAATTGGAGAACATTATAGGAGAAACGATGGCCAGGGGATTACTTGCTAAGTGTTACTTTTCTTATTTTACTATTTCCTTATCGATAATTATTAATAAGTTTAAAGAATTATTTCTGTACTGATGTAAAATTGTATATGTATCATATTATTATTTATGTAGTATGGACTAGTAGGTAATATTTGCACTATCCCGTATCATAATCGCACTCTCTCTTTCACCCTAACGTTGCCTGGTAGAGAATGCCATCTAGCATTAAGGCCGCCTTGTTGTAGGTACTGTTTCCTTTGTTTGTAGTATTAAGATGATACCGAATTCAAGATAAATAAAGTTTCATAATCACGGATGAACCTCTGCCTATTATAACCGCTTATCGAGAGCATCTTTTCATTGAAAAAATAACCAATTTCAATACGAACGTTTATCCATAACATCCTAAAGTTTATGGATGACAGCCTTTTCTATTTGACAGGCACAATGTTTCAACTGCAAAATATTTCCAAAACCAACATCGTATTTTTCAAAGTACGACCTATCTATCACTGGATTGGATTGGAAATCGACAGAACGGAATGGAAATTCCCAGACCGAGTAGGACAGGAAATAGAAATAGCAAGTCAATTTCTATTTAGTCATATTACGGTAGTGAGCAAGGCGAAATTGAACTATCAGGAGTTCAGCGACGTTACCGATTTAATGGGTCAACACAAACTGATTTTCCGTTAAATTAATAAAAATAGATAAACAGTAGGTCTAACTTTAGGACATTGCAGGTTGAACCGACAAAAAAGATGGTAGAGTGCTTCGGAAGGCACGTTAAGCCGTTGGTCCTGATGCTCTTTATGATATTTTAGAACAACGACGACGATCGAAACACAACCACCGGCGTCATTTGTAGTAGTCGGTTAAAAAAACTATGGAAAAAAGAAGTTATTCCCTTCATGATTGAACCCTTCCAAGGATGGTTCCGTGCTTCAGAGAGCACATTAATATGACTTTGAATCGGCCAACGAGCTAGTATAACCAGAGTTTTGGCATTGCCACACGAATACGTCACCAGTTACAAGCGAATTCAAAACTTTTGATCCCAACATTTTATATTTCCCGAAGGAAATCATGGAACCACTTCAGGTAAATATTGAGAAGAGATTGGATCGACAAATGGCTCCATCAATACAACAATTCCACAGCTTTATAGTTATTTAATCGCGTTACAATCCGGATTTCCCCGCGGGCTACAACCAGCCATTTTATGTTTTTCTTTTTTGTTTTATGCAAAGGGTTGGTGTTGGTAAGTCCAGGCCCCAGAGTGTAATAGAAGCAAGTGTAACATTGGACGCTCTCCGGGCAATGAGGTAGGAAAAGAAACTAATGGTGCCTCCCACGATTGTGTTCTGTGATTGGTCAGAACGTGTCACTTCAGTTACTTCTCATTGATGCGTATGGCGGGTGATAGGATGAATTCAGGTGGTGTCGGGAAAAGGGTAGCTACCCGCCTGGCCGGGTGTTGTGGCCAGTCAGTTTGTGGTCGGTCCAACCGGACATGTTTGGAGGTTGTATATATAGCGATTGGCGAAAACACTTTGATACCGCGTTTCAGGACTTGTATGTGGAGCGTATGCGCGCCGCCACAGTCGCGCCTGTTGCCATCTGCAATAAGCTTTGAGTTTTCCTCCACATTCATTGACGGATGACTTAGAGGTTGGCTGGTAGCGACTGGATAGCGAAAACGGAAGATTGTGCTTATGATGTACCCTCGTGAAGGCATAAGCCCAGCAGTGGAATGCAATAGCGTAATGGGACGAGAATGTGCCTTTTTGATCAGGTCATACATTTTTTGCCATGTGATGCCGGCTTAGAACAACATCACCCCTTGTCTTTCTCGTTTTTCGTGCTCTGTCGTTCGACTAAGGGACTCGAGGGTTCCATGTGTATTTAAATTTTAGGCGACAGGCTGGAAACCTATGACTAATAGTGGTACAAAATTTTTGTCAATCAGCCCAGAGATTTGTAAGACGCGGCGATAGCGACCGTATTTTACGGTCGTGAACTCTCTTTTTAACCCGCAATGGATCAACGCGTGATATATAATGTATGTATATAATTTAAATTCCGAAACTGAAAAATAAATTAAATTGTCGCGGCGTAGTGAAAAGGTGTTTCCTAGCTAAAAGAAGCACATTGATCGACAAAGTGCTGGCAACACTCCAGCATCCGCTTTTTAAAAACAGCGCCAAATACATACTAACACCGTCTAACCACATCGCTGGAATCACACGTACAGGGTTGTCAACAATGAGCACTTACATACAATAGGTACTTAAAGGTACCTACGTAATTTCCTATTGTGTTGAACTACTACACTACACAAACACAAATCAAGACCAATAGGAAGTCATCTAAGTAGGTATATTCTTGAAAACTTTTTTTACACCGTTTGTGTTATGAAAATTGGTACATAATCTGCTTCCTGGTGCAACCTTTGTTTAGGAGAAGAATTAATATTGCTCTTTTTTGGAAAACTTGAGAAACTTTGGATATCCCTTGATTCCAAATAAAAAAAAAATTACATACTTTGTTCTATACATAATATGAAACAAGCTTGCACAGCATTGCGGCTGCAACATAAATAAATAATAGGGATCCTTGGCATGCCGTGTGATGCCGGCTTAAAATAGCATCACCTCATTTCTTTGCCGTGGGTGTCGCGAGAGGAGACCAAGACACTTGAGGGTTTCATATGTATTACCATTTTTAGGCAACAGGCTGAAAACCTAAAGTGATACACAAATCATCTTAAACGGCTTTCAATATTGGCGTGGCGATAGCGACCGTATTTTAACGGCTGTTAACGGTCTGCCTACCCCGCAAGGGATAAAGGCGTAATATATATATGTATGTATGTATGTATGTATCCTTGGTAAAAGCGGCACGAGGCATTTCTTCTTGCCGTTCTTTTAAGTTGACAGCCCTCTCTGTGGTCGCAACACTTCAATGAAAACTCCGAACATGTTTTGGACAGGATCCAAAATTGGCGAACGCATTCGAGCAAACAGTTCATTCATATATCATTCATTCAGAAGAACGCTCCACTTCAAAGTTTCTAACCTTTGAGCGGGCTCTGTCCGTGAAGCTGGGTGGGGAAACTTTGACATCGTGAGTTTAGCTACACGTACAGTCTAGTGCACAGAAAGTTCGGTACAGTCTTCTTAGGACCAACCCCTGCTCTATCAAATAATTCATAATAATAGGTACTTTCAGTCTCTGAACGTAAACAGCCAAATATAAGATGTAAAAATATAAGCTGCAAATATTTTACACCCTGTATTTAAGGTATGATTACAAAAAAAAAATTGACTCGCGTTAAGACAGTGCTTACATACCTAATTCTTCGATTTGGCTTTGTCAAACAGCTTAAAACAAGTCTCTCTTTTTTGTAATAACACGTTTAAGAGCTATCCCTAGTGTAGAGTTTCATACAAACGTATTCCCCTGTTTTCTTCCCTAGTAATGCCTCTAGAATTAAAACTATGAATTCAACTCATAAGCATAAGTCCGCTATGATCAGACAGGTGTTTCACGAACCCGTTTGCGAATTATGACTCCATACAAAAGAAGGATCTATGTCTAAATATAGATCAAGCAGTCACTGCCCTGTCATACTGGTTACAAAATGAGACGAATAAGTATAGATGGAGGCTTCTTTTTCAGACTTTTAAGTCAGACCCTTGTCGGAGGAATTTCCATCTTTTCTTCCTCTCGGTCAGTGATTTGACTTTTTTATATAAGTAACATGACATTGACTAGATAGAGGCTACCTAATCAAGCATTAAAAAGTTATCTTTTGTGTTGAAAATCTGTGATTTATTAAATTTTAATGCGCCCCTCGCGATGCTGAGACAAATCTAACTATTTCTTACAAGTCAGTGTTTGTGCTGTAACCCGTGAGAAATTATTTAGTTGATACATGCAGAATAATACTAATAAATAGTTGGTACCGTGTGATGCCGGCTTAGGTACCGTGTGATGCCGGCTTAGAGTAGCATCACCCCATATCCTTCCCGCGGGTGTCGTAAGAGGCGACTAAGGGACTCGAGAGTATTGGTGTATTACAATTTTTAGACGACAGGCTGACAACCTGTCACTATAGTGATACACATGTTTTCTGAAACAACCTTGGAAAACAATCCTCGAAAATGTCAGATGTGGCGATAGCGACCGTATTCTTACCGCCGTTAACGCTCTGCCTACCCCGCAAGGGATAAAGGCGTGATATATGTATGTATGTATGTATGCAGAAATACGCTCTAATACATAACCCTCCATCTAAAGAAGTCAGGTTTAATAGACATCCCGATATTTCTCAAAATAAAGAAGATAAGTTAAAGATGTTTTCGTTGTAAAACAGGATTCAGGCATTACCCGATCTCTTCTCGAGGGTTTTATAAATGTCGCAAATCAGGAGATGGACCGACAACCTGTCACTTTACGTGTAATTATTCTGAAACAACGGTGCAAAGTCATGATATCATATAAAAAGTAAAATAAATTCGACCTTCCATACAAATTGATAACGCCTGGCTATTTTATATGACACCTGTCCAATTCTTTTCGTATTTCTACCTACGTTTCTACGGGAAAGTTGTTCATTTTTATGGACTAGTTCACCCCTTAAGATGTTAGCACATTTTATTATTAGTCTGGTAGGAATTTTATCCACTAAGCCGAAGTAAAGGAATTGCCATAATTCTGATACCTGTTTGTGAGTATTTATTGACTTGTGAGTGTTCACTTGTGAGTATTCACTGAGCTGGCTAGTTTATTATGACGTGCAGATATATCATCATCTAAGTGATGGGACCTGCATAAGATAGCAATACTGTTTTATTCTTGTTAAAAAGCCGTATGTTGCCGGCTTCGAATAGCATCGCCCCATTTCTTGTGGTGTCGTAAAAGGCGACTAAGGGACTCGAGGGTTTCATATGTATTACAAATTTTAGACGACAGGCTGACAACTTGTCACTATAGTGCTACACAAATTATCTCAACCGGCCCTCAATATTTGTCAGACGCGGCGATAGCGACCGTATTTTTGCGGTCGTTGACGCTCTGCCTACCCCGCAAGGAAAAAAGGCGTGATATATGTATTTATGTATGTAAAAACTTTTCTGAAAATTGTATTGTGATTGGTTGAAGACCAACCAGACCAAAACCATTTTGTAATGTTGTTATGTAGGTAATCAAATTTCACATAACACACGAGTCACCCAGTTCGCAACTGGGGTGTAACTAAGTTATTAGCAAAATAACAAAACTTTATGGCAAAACACAAAATTCAATCTACATGGTGTAAGAAACTGTATACTACGTAGACATGATCCGATCATGAAACTAAATAACTTTTACATACATACATACATACATACATATATCACGCCTTTATCCCTTGCGGGGTAGGCAGAGCGTTAATAGCCGTAAGAATACGGTCACTATCGCCACGTCTGACATTTTTGAGTATTGTTTTCCAAGGTTGTTTCAGAAAACATATTGTGTATCACTATAGTGACAGGTTGTCAGCCTGTACCCTAAAAATTGTAATACACCAATACTCTTGAGTCCCGTAGTCGCCTCTTACGACACCCGTGGGAAGGATGTGGGGTGATGCTATTCTAAGCCGGCATCACACGGCACAAATAACTTTTAAACAGTGTTTTTTTTTAAGAGATAGTAAATAGACACCTTGGGTTGCCATTGGTTTTACAAATCCTAAATTGTGATGTCAATCATTTGTTAAGTTCAGTGCATAATAAAAAATAACGATTACGCCGATCTATGGAAAATCATTGCTGAGCTTTTACATCATTCATACGAGCGTCATCAACTCGGAACTAAAAGAAACTGATTAAAAAAATCTCAAAAATGGCAACCCTAGATGTTAATTTACTATCTCTTAAAAAAACAGAATTTAGTAAGGAGTTTCTGTTGGGAAACAAAAACATTCAGTCAGCTGATCGGGAATTTTCTGCGAGAGGTTACGTTTTTTTCTCGTTTACCAACAATGCTCCATACAAAAAGTTGTTAAGTTTCATTGTCTGACTGATCGTACTTGCAAAGTTTTGAGTACACCGTCCCTAACACCCAGTATGTAGGTAGGTTTGATGATTTGTTTCGAACGATAACTTAGATTGAATCGAATAGATATTTATATCATCACATCAGCCTAGAGAAGTCCACTGCTGGACACAGATCTCCCCCAGTACGCTAAAAGGAACGAAACGCCATAAGGTACGACACAATAATTATATTACATTATTATTTATATACCTACTATCTAAGTAAGTATGTACGAATAGATTAGTAGAGACGAGAATGTTTTCTAATATAAAATGTGACTTAATATAAAACTGATTCCCTATACATCAAAACATGTCATTCCTCGTCACCTAGTCACCTACGTATAAAATGGTACAAATTCCAGTAGCGTTCCGTATTACGCAACTTGTGATTATGTGTTGTGTCGGAAACGGTTCATTGAGCCAGAAACTCGTAATATTTCATTCAAACTACGGCTTCTGTACGAACAGAAAGTCGAGCGCCAGCGAGACCTTCAATAATCTATGAGAAACTCAATTTCTGAAACTTCGTAATTCGATTCCGCGCACGGAAGTCCGCAACGACTAGTCTATAGTCTTAAGTTTAGGTACTTATCTTTTTTTAAACAAATTTTGTATTAAACTGCCAGTTCTGAAGTGTCACTTTCATACAAAGTTTGTTTAAAAAAAGATAAGTACCTAAACTTACAGACTATAATATAACCACGCGTATTTAAATGCCTACCTGCCAGTCAATGTTTTTATAGTCAACAGTGTGTGTGAATCGATAGGTAAAACGTGTAATACAAGCCCAACGCACGGAAGTAATCTAATCACGACGTTTTATGCGAAAATCTGCTACTTATTATGCCTGTACTGTATCACACGTTCTTTACTTATCAATTTCCACATACCCTCAAAAATTCACACATATTTTTGACTATAAAAACATCAAGTAAAATAAATTTTAAAACGTGTGGTTAGACCATTCATTTTGGACTTTCGTGCACGGAACCGAAAACGAACGTTTCAGAAATAGAGCTCGAGGATTCGGTGTCGTCACGTCGAGCGAACCGGAGCGTTATTTGCAGGTGACTTGGTAAAGATCTTCAACCGTGCTTATTGAACCTAAGTAAAGAAGTTTTTATTAATCACAAGTTAACTGAAATTGTATCGTATTATATAGACGTAGGATATTAATTTACTTTTTTCCATACATGATCTACGGCGCCGAATGTGTCTACACTCAGCGGGAAACCATGTCTGAGAGACTTATGAGTGATGCAGTGAATTAGATCTGAATATGTTCTACTGAAATATGGTGAAAACGGAATTTGTTCCGTTAAAAAAACAGAAATATAAAGTTTTCCAACCCTCCCTCTGAAACACTATCTGATATCTCTATAACGTTTAAAATGTATCAAATCATATTAAATTAAAGGGGTGTTTAGTTTAGCTCCTATCCTTTTCTAAGTCTATTAATCGGAAGCTGACAGTGCTATTCTCGATTCCAGATCACTGTCCCATATTTCTAACTTACCATATTTAGCTAGAAATATTAGACAGTAATCTGGAATCGAGACGTGTATGATAGAACTTTTATAATCTGTTCCTTATCCTCCATGGCAACCTACACAACGTTGCGTCTGTCATCATATGTTACAAAACAGTAGCGTCGTATCGTAACTAACACAACTAACTGCATCGGCTGATAAATCCTCTCTAGAAAGCGCGGCTTAACTGTACTGGTAGGGTTGCCGTTTCCAGCTCAGTACGACATACATAAATACATATATCACGCCTTTATCCCTTGCGGGGTAGCAGAGCTTAACGGCCGCAAGAATACGGTCGCTATCGCCACGTCTGACATTTATGAGGATTGTTTTTCAAGGTTGCTCCAGAAAACATGTGTATCACTATAGTGACAGGTTGTCAGCCTGTCAACCAAAAATTGTAATACACCAATATTCTCAAATCCCTTAGTCGCCTCTTACGACACCCGCGGGAGGATGTGGGGATCACTTATATTATTTAGCCTACAACATGCCACTGCTGGGCAAAGGCCTCCCTCTTCTCTTTCTATCTAGTTCTGTCCTGGGCTTCCGCATGCAAGTCTTTTGAAAACTTGCCCAACACGTCGCGCCACCTACGACGGGGTCTTTTCCGCGGAGTATGTTCTATGATAATAAAATTAATACACCAGTGGAATAGCATAGATGAATATATATTTTTTTAAATTCGGTTTCAGAACAAAATTTTACCTAAAACTGACTGTACGGAGACGATAAGAGGGTTAAATTTTCCCGTCCAGCAACCCTGACAGAGCGCGAATTGAATAGGGTTATATTTAGGTCGTGAGATTTCCTATTCGAACAGCAACGAATTTTCGAGCAAGAGAAGATGTTTCTTTGGTTATAATATTATTATTCGATCTACTATAGCATAGTATGATTATACAGGGTGTAAGGGACGGTGTAACGAAAACTTGGGAGGCGTGATCAGACCACGACACTGAACATCTTTTTCTATGGGGGCTATGTTGGGAAACGAATTTTTTTTTTTCGAGCTTTCATACAAAGTCAGTCAGCTGATCGGGAATTTTGTATAGAAGGTTTCCCTGCATAGCCCCCATATAAAAAAATGTTCAGTTTCATGGTCTGAGCACGCCTGTAAAGTTTTCGTTACACCGTCTCTTACACCCTATATAAACAAACACCGTAAATTTTGAAGCCAAAGAACTTACATAATTACATCACATTTTAAAGCAATTTTTCCTCTTCAAAGAAAGTCTCAAAACTCGTCTTTCTTGAAGGACGAGGAACTTTTAAGCAAGGCCCTCAGGCTGCACAAGATTAATTTGCTTGTGACAGACAAGCGTAAAGGATTATAACTTTGTCGGGAAAACATTGATGCTAAAATTTTGCCCGGGATTATCGTTTTTCGTTAAATATTACAAAGCTTATATTACGATCATCGGTATTTCGATCGTTTTGGTAAGTTTACGAACATTAAAGCTGTGCCTACCTCGCAAGGGATAAAGGCGTGATTTGTGTGTGTGGGTGTGTATTACAAAGGTGGTGCAATGAATCAACGCGCTCAATGATATTAGGTTTAAAATTCTTGACACACACGAAACATACGAGTGGGTGGTCACAAAACTATCACTCTTTCACCTATCACATTTACTTTGTGTTAATATGTCATACTTACCATTTTAATGTTTACATATATACATACATACACAAATCACGCATTTATCCCTTGTGGGGTAGGCAGAGCGTTAACGATCGTAAAATTACGGTCATCATCGCCACGTCTGACAAGTATTCAGGGCCTTTTCCAGATGCTTCGTGTATCACTGAAGTTACAGGTTGTCAGGCTGTCGCCTAAAATTGTAATATACATGAAACCCTCTAGTCCCTTAGTCGGCTTTTACGACACCCATGGGAAAGAAATGGGGTGATGCTATGATAAGCCGGCATCTCGCTGCATTGTTTACAATGTTCGTATTAATAAGAGCGGGTTCTCCCGACACAGGTGTCTTTAGATACTTACTGGGATTGAACTCAGCCTCCATGTAATATCGACATGTATGCTTGCCAAATAAAGATTTTTTCAATTTTCAATATTCGATGTCTTGTAAGCGAATAAAGCACTCTTCATACAGTTTATCGTTAGAATAAGAAAGTAGGACACTAACTATGGCTCTTCACTGAACCTAGTTCAACGAAGTCTCTACCACCACAACTGACTTGGTGATATCTATCTCGGATTGATGCAACTCTAAGACCACTACTGATATACAACGACTAGCTAGATTGTGAATCTAAATAAAATCTTGACTATAATCACAGAGCAAAAATGCGATTCGAGGCGACTGCAGGATGTCTTCTTTGGTCTGTGACTCATAGAAAGACGTCCGAATATAGTACCTAGGTACATCATGTACGTATTTTAACGAATTTAGACAAGTTAGAAAAAAAGTTTTGCACAATGCACAAGATAGGACAGAAAATAATCGCCATTGTAATATTTAGTATTTATTTTTTTATATCTACTTCTCCTACGAGTATAGTACGCATCGTGGCCTCAAAATACTTATAGGAAAGGAAATGCAAAATGCGATGAAAGCTGGCTCAGAGCATCGTAAAATATTTTATATGTGTGGCCTCAATGCGCCCAATGTAACGGCGAAATGCATCTACATAAAGGTTTATCGTAGCTTTCGGTAATATAAAATAAACAGTCGTAAAACACATTTATGTGCCGTCTAACGTAGTAACATGGCATTTATTCAAATTGGCTATAAGAATATCGCAGTAAAATGATGGATGGCGCTATTACGAAAGTTTCATAATATTTGCCAATTCAACAAAAAATATAAAAGGAGGTTTGTTTGTTTCTTCTCTGTTTCTTATCGAGCGAGTTTACGAAGGACCTGATGATACTTCCAAGATAAAACATATTACCTATACTATCACTTACATTACCTAAACTGTTACTTGTTGACACTAAGCACACCAAAGCCTGATTTGGTTGCAACTTGCCATTTGGAAGAGTGCCAGATGTTTAGTCGATTTTCATTTTTATTGCAACGCAAAACAGCCTACTGGTTTGGGTATACGCATCAACAAGCAAGTAACGTACGCAAGAATTAGAGACTCGAGTTTGAGCAACTTAAATAATATTTTATTGACAAAAGGAGCACTGATTGACATGACTTAGGTATTATATTGGGAAATGTAACCTAACCGCTAAAACCAAAGTGAACCAGTCCGCGCAAAACGCAAGACGCAGCGTTCGCCCTTAGAATGAGTTGCTAAGCAGAAGTGGTATTAACCACCACATCGTCCACGTATCTTCGTGTCTTGTGTACCTCTTGGCAGATAGTTGTATGGACAATGTCAGACCGCGTGAGGTGGTTTAATGTCCCAGGGAGACCCAGAAGAGTTGTACAAACGTCATGGTATGGATCTACTTGTTGATACTAAGCACACAACAGCTTTACTTGGCTGCAAGCTGGAGCCACGCCAGCTGCAGTCATTTACATATTTATTGATGTCGACGACGCATGACAACGTTCAATGTTTTTTAAATTACTTTTTGAGTTTACCGCTTGGGATATTACGGTGACTTTAATGTAGTTGTGGTTATTAGATTGTTTACATTGTTTAGGTGTACTGTTGGCAATAGCAGAGTAGAGGGGAACAGGGGAAGTTACTCCACCGACAAGAGTTAGGCAAGGAGAAGGTATACTATCTTTACACTGAAGTCTTCTAGCAAAGAGTGAGACTAGTATCTCTTCCAGTTAAAAGATAGTTGTGAGAACGGATTTTTCTTCTTTGCGCGTAGGACACCAAGTCGTCCAACGGTCCGATATAAGGGATAAGGCGATCACCCTATAAATAACGAAACCGACGAGAATTTATAGCTGATATTTTACAGTTACGGATAAAACAAACTTAAAACCTTAAACGTAGCTACAAAATTTCTACAAATTATTTTCGTATTTTGAAGAATGGAGATAAAAGATCGTCACAATAGAGACGATACAATGTGGTTTCATTTTCTTTACTTTGTTTATTTTATATACCCAGTTACCCGTTTTTATGGTCTTTCTACGCCGACAGAGTGTATAACAGTATAACAATGTTGCAATTGATGCTAGCTTGGCGATTGGCGAAACCACTTAGCTTGATGGTTAATAGAGCACGAATAAGTTATATAGCTTTTACTTAGATTGGTTCTACATTCACAATAGAATATAGGTATATAGTAAGTCTTTAGCTTGACTGCATCTTAATTCTAGTACTTCACTCATCATCATCACCATCATTCTCCTTGCCTTATCCCGTTTGTCTGTCGGGGTCAACTACATAACCTATGGGATTTGACATGGAACCAAGTTTTAAATAGAAGTAAGTCAAGTTTTACTTAGACGGCGATCATTACACAACCATGTCAGAAGCCTACTCGTAGAAGACGGTTGAAAAATTCTGACACTAGGGCTCATTGGGCCGTAGGATAACTCGGTGTCCCACACAAAAAGAGACAGAGACCAAAACATAAAAAATAATAATTGTGCAAATCCCATACAAATTGTACCAGTTGACCCAGTCACTTTGTATCCATTTTTTTTACTGATGCCAGGGTTCATCGGGTCAATCATCGATTCTCAACTCCACTGGCACGTAATCGTAACAGCCAGTTATTCCACACGTTACGTTTGCACACGTCACGTCAGGCACGCGATGCATAATTCCTCTCGGTTCACTTACCCCAGTCGTTTTCATCGTTCATTCGTTATTTGTTTCAATTATCATTTATTTAACTGTTTATTGCACACAAGGTAAAACACAAGACAATCACATTTAGATAAAAAACACAACAGGTACTACTTATTTCTAAAAAGAAATCTCTTCCAGCAGTCCTACGGTAGAGAGATAGCATAAGATGAGGCTGATGATCGTGCACAATATTACATTTTAAATCCAATATTTAAAAATAATACATTATACATACACTAAAATATTAAATTTACATAATTATACTCATAAACTACATATAATACAACTATACATATTACAGTATACAAACATAAATGTGACAGATACGAACTATTTTGATAGTAAAAGATAGTGCTCTTTTACTCTTTTCTTGAACACTGAGAGGGAAGGGCTGTCACCACGTATTAGCTTTAATAAAATATGGGATTGTTTATGCGATTGACGCTCGACTATACAGGATGTTATGAAAAGTAATAATTTCCTTTCAAAGGATAAACCAGCCCATTAAATGGTACAACTTTCCCCAAAAAACAGGTCGAAGTATGAGAACATACCTATTTTTGACCTCCCGTACAAAATGAACCAACCGACCGAGTCAGTTTCTGTGTGAAGTCCAATAATTTTGTTTTTATATTTCGACCCGTTTCTTGGGGAAAGTTGTTCAATTTAATTAGCTGGTTCATTCACTTGAAAGGAAGTGAGTACTTTTCCTAACGCCCTGTATAAAATGTAAACAAATCATCTGAAAATATTTAAAGGGGTTTAGGCTGCCGCCCCGCTGTCCGCAAAACTCGAGACCGGAGCCTAAGACCTAACATTTCGGCGGTTCGTGTATCTAACTGTGGCCTGTACAACGAAACTACAGGCTACAATTTTACAGGTGTACATTGCGTAGCCGGTGGGACATTATAAAACCAGGATTTATGACCCGCTACGCAATGTACATCGAATTTCACCTGTAGAATTGTAGCCTGTAGTTCCGAATAACGAGGCACTGGACGTGACTTTGACTGTACGTACAGGGCTTCTCAAAATCAACCTACGGCTCTCGTTCCACAATGACAGATCCTCCTATGAGTAACACGCTACGTCACCTACCTACGCCAATCCTACGCCATACGCCTATACGAATTTGTCACATGCGGCCATTACGCTAAATACCGACATGTGATATCGTACTAATTATAAATTTACATACATATATATATCACGCCTTTATCCCTTATGGGGTAGGCAAAGCGTTAAAGACCGTAAAAATACGATCGCTATCGCCACGTCTGACATTTTGAGGATTGTTCTCCAAGGTTGTTTCAAAAAACATGTGTATCACTATAGTGACAGGTTATCAGCCTGTCGCCTAAAAATTGTAATACACCTATACTCTTAAGTCCCTTAGTCGCCTCCTACAACACCCACGGGAAGAATGTGAGGTGATGCTATTCTAAGCCGGCATCACACGGGCCTTATTATAAATGCGAAAGTTTATAATGTTTGATGGTTTGTCTTACTACACGCTAATTCTGCTAAATCATTTTCACGAAATTTGGGACACACTGTTGGTAACGTGGATTAACCCGAAAAAAATATCCTGTGGGTTGCAATGGGATTAAAACCGTTTTCGACGCGGGCGGAGCCGCGGGCATCAGCTGATGTAATTAATCTATTTCTGAAAGTTTTGTGACAAAGAGTAAAAATATTTTAGAACTATTTTTAAGCTATTGTGACATTTGTGTAGGTAGGTAGATATTTGTTGTTGATTGATAGGTCGGTTCCAATATTTAAAAAAAACACTGATGTGTAATTTATATTTATACATTTTTTTGTCTCTTTCTGACAATTATTGACACGAAACTGGGTAGAACTTAATGATTAAGACGACATCAGCAATGGACGAAACTTCAAGAATACTTCCCAAACTAAGATCAAGGGGCCTTATTAAAATTAAGTTAGACCCTGACCCAATCAAACTTCCGCAAGTGAACAACCAAGTGCCTGAAGGACTACTAATTGAGCTCTACGTACTAACTAAACTGACTAGAAAAAGATATATTATGTTATTCATCTACTAGGTGTAAAAAATTGCCGCAAATATTTCAAGGGGTCAACCAGCCCATGAAACTGAACAACTTTCCCCAAGAAACATAGGTCGAAAGATGAAAAAAGGATTTGGACCTCCCATACAAAATTACCGACCTACCAAGTCAATTCGTATGTGAAGTCCAAAAATTTTCTCATATTTCGACTTAAGTTTCTTGAGGAAAGTTGTTCAGTTTCATGGCCTGGTTCACCCCTAAAAATATTTGCAGCATTTTTTTTTACTTCATGTATAAGTAAAGAAATATATTTACTGAGAAGGTAGGAGAATTTTATTAAGGAGAAATTTAGGTGACGCTTTTGACCCGAGTTTTTGTAAATTAAATTATCCTAACAGAACCAGACACAATGCCTTGAAATTGCGAATATTTGGTTTCAGTCGCATTAAATAAAGCTTTTAAAAGCTTACGATAATTGGCTCCAAAATAAAAAGCACTTAAGAACACATGAAATAATTTAAATTAATATTTACACTGAAGTGAAAATTAAGTATTTTCAACCAATTATTTTGCGTTAAAATCTCCTGTTCCTACGTTTGAAATTAACTAAAAAAAGTTTACGTTGAATTTATCATAATTCTGTAAGTGGAGAATCTACATACGTTAAACTAATAATAGGTTCAAAACTCTGACACAAGGGCTTATTGCGTCGCTCATCGGTGTCAGATACTCTGTTTTGGCCAATTTTCGCTTCAATTATCTAGGTAAGTATTACAAAAGACGAAACAGACGAGATGGTAAGACGGAATACTAAAAAGCTACTAAGTATTTTAGGTTGAAATAAGGTTAAATGGGACTGCTATGCTACCTATTAGGCACAGAATTCTGAATTCTAGGATATAGGAGTATCTAATTACGGCTGACTGACAAAATGATACGTCGTACTTAAAGGCGTTACGTTGTAGTTCGTCAGATACATACATACACATATTACGCTTGTATCCCGAAGGGGGAGGCAGAGACTACATCCTTCCACTTGCTGCGATCCTGACACACCTCTTTCGCTTTCTCAACATTCATCAGCCTTTTCATACATGCTCGTCGGTTTTGGGTACTTTTGACCTGAACTTTCTTTAGAACGCCCCCGATTTGATCTAGGTACGTTCGTCTAGGTCTTCCCCGTCCAACGTTTCCATTCACACTCGCCATATATACTTGTTAAGTTAATCTTCTTTCAGCCATCCTATCAACGTGACCAAACCATCTTAACATTCCTTTTTCTATACCAGTCACAACATCTTTACATCCACTAGTTAGTACTTCAAATACGATAAATATCGCTTACAGAATTACGGAGAACCGGAATTTGACTGATCATTACCTGAAACAAACAAGGAATAATAAGAGTTTATTACATATGGTTTTAGGAAAAATATTATCTTCCTTTCAAGGGATGAACCAAGCCGTGAAACTGAACAACTTTCGGCAAGAAACTAGGTCGAAATATGAAAAAAACTTTTGGGCCTCACATACAACTTACACATTTCGTATAGGATGCCCAAATTTTTCATCTCATATTTCCACCTATGTTCCATGAAGAAAGTTATACAGTATCATCATTTAAAAGCATTAAGTTGTAATCGCAGAGCTCGCGACAGTTCAGTTACAGAGTAAGCAATACACTCTCTATAAAACCGGTCTGTAACTGAATTAGAACTTGAGACGACAGGCTGACAACCGGTCACTGCAGTGATACGCGAATCATCTTATAGGATTTTCAATATTTTATTTGTTTAATATAGGTAAGGTACATATTTGTCAGACGTGGCGATAACGACCCTATCTTTCCGGCCGTTAACGCTCTGCCTACACCGCAAGGTATAAAGGCGTGATTGAATATAGATTATTTGTGACTATAGAACCAAACCAGTGAGTGTGCCACAGTTCCATCGTGGTCCTTTCATCCCTATGCAAAAGGGGCCTGTTTAACAATGCTAATTTCATTCCTAACGTTACGAGCCGGCTAAAAGCGGCCATTTTCAAATTATACAGTCGTCTGTTTATAGACTTGGTTATAATTATAGCGATGGTGTCGAGGAATGAAGGTAGCCCAGGGCCTGGGCCCCAAGTCTGCTAGTTTTTTGTCATTGTAAAGCCATCGAAACTCAACTGTCATTCAATTGCGATTTTAATTTTCTATACTTCAAACTGTAAGCAGACTACGAAATTACCAAAATCATCCAACTGAGATCCAATCGACATCCAACTGAAACGATTTTAATTTAACAGACTTAGGCTGGTTTCAGAGCGACGCGTCTCGGCAGCGCTGCCCAGCCGCGCGCGCCTCGCATTACACTAGATTGTATGTAGCGTTTCATAGTGACGCGTCTTGGGCCGCGTCTGGGCCGCGTCTCGGCCGCGCCGCGGTCGGATCTCCTTCGAATGCCAGTTGCGTCGACTTGCAATCTTTTAAGACGTCGTTGTTGCACTCTTTTCCATATAACGTATATAGCTAATATAGTGATTACGTTTGCTGGCATAATGATTCTCTGCACTCGACCGTACACCACAACGAAGCGCGCGCGTCTGAATGTCGTTTCACAGCGAACGCGCTGCCCAGGCGCGCGCCCGAGCCGCGCGCGCCTGGGCAGCGCTGCTGAGACGCGCCGCTCTGAAACCAGCCTTAGGGCCCTGTCCGCACAGATTTTTGATTGCTTTTCTACATACATACATATATTACGCCTTTAGGCCTTGCGGGGTAGGCAGAGCGTTAACGGCCGTAAGAATACGGTCACTATCGCCACGTCTGACATTTTTGGGGATGGTTTTCCAAGTTTGTTTCAGAAAACATATGTATCACTATACTGATAGGTTGTCAGCCTGTCGCCTAAAAATTGTAATACACCCATACTCTCGAGTCCTTTAGTCGCCTCTTACGACACCCGCGGGAAGGATGTGGGGTGATGCTATTCTAAGCCGGCATCACACGGCTTAGATATTGTATGGACTACCCCTAAAATAAAAGTAAAATACTATTTTTTACAGGATTCGAACCTGCGAGTATTGCAATCAGTACTAGCGAGACGCCTCTACCATCTCAGCTTCCGCGGCTCAAATTGTTGCCTGCGAAGTCATGCAAGTGTGTAGAAAAACACATTTATGGATAAAACTTGCAAGTGATTACGTTATTTCATATTATATGCAAGTTCCTATTACGAGGAACAATTGAACCGCAAGTTCGCATTGACAAAGAAAAAGATACAAAGGTATTGTTTACTAAAAAGTACACAAAGCAGACAAAGAGCGCGTCGCGCAATAGAGCTGCGCTATATTATGCCGTCTGTATTTATCGATTACAAAGCAATACTTCATTTAAATCTATAAGGTGTAAAAATATTAACTGCAAATATTTCAAAGGGTGAATCAGCCCATGAAACTGAACAGCTTTCCCCAAGAAACATAGGTCGAAATAAAAGAAACATTCAAGTCAATAAAACACTTTTGTACACTAGTTCCACTATTTAAATAATTTAATTGCTATTAAAGCAACCGGTTTCGTAATTTCATCGTCAGGCAACCCTCATCCTCAGGCAGCCATACCTTCATGGTTGCCTAACGATTTTTTTTCTTCGAAAGTATACAATACTAGCGGCTCTCCCAGCAGTTGCACCCAAAGCTAATCGTTTTGTGGTAGGAATGAGACATATTCCCGGCATGTATTGTGGAAAAAATGACCTATAGTCTGTAAAATATAGTATGCTCCCTGTGACGTTAAGTTTGTGACCTTGTAGAAAATGCTACATAAGGTCCATTTATTTAACCGTTTACTTGTACACAGTAAAAGACAGAGGACACAATATAAAAACAATACACAACAGGTCAACGTATAAAAACCTAACCTTGTTTGCTAAGAAACAAGGAAAATGGACTTGTCATAGCATTTGCTCCAAGGTCACAAACGTCACAGGGTTCATCCAATATTTTACAGACTATAGGTATGATGCTCTCTCTCTCTCTCTTCGTGTGGGACACCAAGTCATCCAATGACCTAATGAGCCCTAGTGGTATGGTACTGAACAATTTTCATATCGATATCGATAAAACTAACAGCGTAGCCCTAGTGTTAAGGTACCGTTACACCCGCTACGGTTTACCCGGATCAATTAAAGGCGGTTACCGTTAAAGCACATCTTGTCATCTCAATAGAATGATTCAAGTTGAATAGCATTTCTGAATAAGCTTGAGAGTTTAATTGACTGTTGAAATGGCTGTCATTGTAGACATCTAGACGATTGATGAGAACTAAATGTGGACTACGCTTTATACTTGCACGATTCATACAATGTGTACGATAAAGTACCAAATAAATGTAAGTAAAAAACTATTTTATAAAATTAAAACATGAATTGAGAACCTGTATTTAAATAAACTGTTTAAAAATTATATATTTTTTGCATTTAGAGGGTAATAAGAAAAGTTAGGGGAAGGACGCGAAGAACCTACCTGGACCAAATCGGGGACGTTTTAAAGAAAGGTCAGGTCAGAAGTACCCTAAACCGACGAACGTGCATGAAAAGATTGATGAATGTAGAAGAAGCGAAAGAAATATTTCAGGGTCGTAGCAAGTGGAAGGAAATAGTCTCTGGCTACCCCAACGGGAAAGAGGCGTGATTTATGATGTATGTATAAGGAAAGTTCTCCGTTTTATGAGTAGAACAAACCTTGAAAATATTTGCAATGAATTTTAAATAACACTATTACACTTGGTAATCCAACTGTTTATATGTCGTCAATGGGAAATTTTCTAGTCCGTTTTCAAGTGCACATAGGATGGCGCTCAGCTAAACTAAAAAAGTTTCTTTATAAGGACATGTATTTTGTCTATAGTCTGTAAGTTTAGGTACTTATCTTTTTGTAAACAAACAGACAGTTCTGAAGTGGCACTTTCATACAAAGTTTGTTTACAAAAAAATAAGTACCTAAACTTACAGACTATAGTTGAGTATCAAAACATCTAATGTCAAAATTTCAACCTAACGCAACGCCATCTAGTATGACATAAACTAGCTCGATATCTGTCAGATACAGACAGAAAACTTCACATTTAGCAAGGCATACAAATAGGGTTGCCAACCGTACGAGGTTCTTCGTACAAATACAATATTGTCTTACGTAATTTTGCATGCAAATACTTATTATTACAAACGGATTCTTTAAGTCGAAGATGTAGAATTCCAAAAGGCCTTTCAAATAAAAGAATCTGCGTTAATTTAACGCATAAAAAGAGATAGCATACGTATGACAAAGAATAAATTACAAGCCACTAAAAAACTATGGTTTTACGCGGTCTTACCACAAGTACGAAGTTTGGAGTCTAAAATACGCGATTATTAAGTGATTCTACGTACATACATACACACATGTCACGCCTATATCCCTGGCGTGGCAAGTAGAGCGTCGACAACCGTAAAATACCAGCGTTATCGCCACGTCTGACGAATTGAGGGCTCTTTCAGACGATTCGTGTGTTACTATAGTAACAGGTTGTCAGCCTGTCGCCTAAAATTGCAATACCAATCAAACCCTTGGGTCCCACCCACGGGAAAGAAATGGGGTGATGCTATTCTAAGCCGGCATCACACGGCACCTACGAGGTCCTTCTGCGAGGCCCAAAAAAAAAATTGGTTGGCAACCCTACATTCGAATCAGTCGGATCAATCACTTGTTCGATTTACCATTCAGTTCGCGATTCGAAAGCTTTAATGGTATGTACAGTTACTCCTACTTAGACATAATCGTCCCTCAGTCGAGTTCCACAAAAGCAGTTCCAAGTTAGAGGACCAAATTACACTAGTTTATCTTAGTAACTGTATGAAAAACCAGTTCACGTTGAACCATTACATCTACAACGCGAAGTTGCTAATATGTAAGGCGTAAAAATATCAGCTGAAAATATTTTATGGGGTGAATCAGCCCATGAAACTGAACAACTTTCCCATAGATCGAAATATGAGGAAATTTTTTCGACCTCCCATACAAATTGACTTGTTGGTTGGTAATTTTCTATGGGAGGTCCAAAATCTTTTTTCATATTTCGACCTATGTTTCTTGAAGAAAAGTTGTTCAGTTTCATAGGCTGATTCACTTCTTAAAATATTTGCAGTTAATTTTGCTACACCCTGTATAGTTACATTACATACATCACGCCTTTATCCATTACGGGGCAGACGCAGCTACAACGGCTTTGTCGCCAAGTCTTGAAAATATTTTGCGGTGATAAAGGCAGGTTGTCGCCTAAACAAAATTGTAATACCTACACACGAAACTCTAGTTACTCCCTTAGTCGCCTCTTACATAATTCGATGAAGAAAAAGATAATAATTCGAAGCCGTCATCACAAGGAATTATAACCACATTGAAGTTATGAAAATTTTGATAGAGATACTACTCTAAAAGCAAGCAGAAGAGGGCGATAAATATAGATTGATAGACGTCACAATTTCAGCTGAAAATACCACATTGAATGACAAGGGTGAAGAAACCAGAAGGAATAAATTTCAAGCAATTTCGATCATTATTTCACAATCAATCATTGTCAGAGAAACGAAACCCAACCAAGCAAAGTTTGGTCTTACCGCAAAACCAAATAACAAACCCACGACGCTACGATCTTGGGATGCGAAAATTATAGACGATTTTTTAAATAATCGATTTATAAGGAAAATCAATTAAAATACACAGCAACTTATTTTAGGTCTTATATGTCCGACTTATCTGAAGTCACGGACAGTACCGTAGCCGTGACAATCTTTTGGTCAAAGTATATTTGAGTCATCGATACGAAAGAAGAAGAAGTAATAATAAAGTGGATAGGTAATTTTACCTCTGTCGATTATTGTGTGATAATTCTTTTCTCAATATTACTCCGTAATTAAAACATATGAAAAATAATATTTTTCATTTTCATAATAGTTACAATTTTGACGGGTTCTTCTCTTTGGGTCGCTGAGTCAGCGGAGTTAGTTCTCACCTACTAATTTATTTTGTTTTATAGACCCCGTTAAAATTATAACTATAAATAGTGTAAACAACCGCTTTAAAAATTTGTGTTATTTATTTTAAACCTTTTTTTTTAACTAATATTGATCGATTATTCAATAAACGATTTTTTTGGTTCAGTAACCATCCCTGCTCCACGCGCGGGCAATGACCAAGTTGGCAACATCGTGCCGTCTCTTACGACAACTGTGAGTGGGAAAGAGACAACTAGATTACAACTTTTACTCTACGCATTGACCGACAAGATGCGTTTGTAGGCCGTTGCACTTAAAGGTCAATGGACAAATTAGGTTGGCACATCTCGTTTCATATAAGGTGTAAAAATATGAGCTGCAAATATTTTAAAGGGTGAATCAGACTATAAAACTGAACAACTTTCTCCAAGGAAAATAGGTCGTTTGATTTCCCGTACAAATTTACTTAGTCGGTCGGTAGTTTTGTATGGGAGATACAATTTTTTTTCATATTTCGAACTATGTTCCTTGGGGAAAGTTGTTCAGTTTTATGAAGCTGATTCACCCCTTAAAATATTTGCAGCTAATATTTTTACACCTTATAAATGTGCAACGCTTGATAAACAAAGAAAGAGTTATGTATGAGAAAATATTTTGTCTATTTGCTATATATGTTTTTTCGTCTTTTTATGCTTGTCTTTAATTTTAAGAATTTATTTTTATAGAGACAACAGAAATAAGGCATTGTGAAAATTTCTATCTTACGGCCTTGTGTCAAACAGCAAAGTTTCAGTAATAGGCTCTTAATTGTTTCGACTCTTTTGGATACGAAAAAAAAAACCTCGTAAATTTTGCGAATGGGAACTACTAAATCGGGCTTTATTACCGCAACTGTAATTAAATAGTTTAGCTCACTATCTCTGGTTACAGGACAAGCATTATTTCAATTAGGGTTGCCAAGTCCTCTTACCTGAAGGCCGGACAGACCTGCGAGTTTGGACGAACATTCTGGTAAAAAAGCCGGACATCTTACATTTTTTACGAATTTCAGTTTTCATATAAAAAAAAACTGTAAGGCTAAGCTTTGTTTGGCCGGACATTTGGATAGAAAAGCCGGACCTTACATTTTTGATGATTTTCGGGGTTAATGTTAAAAAGTGAAAAAGACCAACCCCGGCGACGAGTTTTGGGGGCGACAGCGACGACTTCGGCCTAGATCCGCGCGAATTTCGAAATATAAAAAGCCTAACAAAAGCCGGGCAGGCCGGACAGGCAACCAAACCTAATCAAGTCCTGCTAAATTTGGACGCCTGGCAGCCCTAATTTCAATAGATAAGATAGGCGAACGAGACGGAACAGGTCTGACATTTCTTTGATAATCATCCTCCCCTAGAGAAAGATAAGAGAACGCTGCAATTGATCAAAAAGAAGTATCAATTTGAATTCTATTTCCTCACAATGAATAGTAAGTTCACTGTAAAATTCATTAGTAAGTAGATTTTCTTGTATTTGTAAATAGGTGTATGCATTATTTTGAAGTAGATCGGTATAATGAGTAAATTTTTGCAATAAATACAGGCTGTAAAAAAAAGGAACATAGATCGAAAAATGAAAAAAAAAAAAGGGACTTCCAATACAAAATTACCGACCAACCAAGTCAATGTATGGCAGGTACCTACAAAAAAATTGTCATATTTTCTTGGGAAAAGTTGTTCAGCTTCATGGGCTGATTCACCCCTTAAAATATTTTTATACGGCAGCTAATAGTTATATATACGGGGTGTAAGTGACAGCTTCCCGAATACTGACCATAAAACTGAACAACTTTGCCCTAGGAACATATGGCAGGAAACATCATAAATTTTTTGCAGCTGACCGCGATTTTGTGTGGGAGTTCGAAATTTTTTTGTCGCGTCCTGACACATGTTCCTAGGGGAAACTTGTTCAGTTTTATGGTCTGGTTGCACCCTATCAGTATTCCTGACGCTGTCCCTAACACTTCATAAACTTCGTATTTTAATAGGTTTACCAGTTCATAAAACTGACAACTTTCCTCAAGGAACATGTTTAAAATATGCCATCGTAAAAAACATGAATGAACTGCTCAATGCACTGAAAACTAGGGCTACACGTGTAGGTGATTTAAATTCAATTACTTAAAAGCCTGCTTCAGCGTGAAAGGCTGTTATAAAGAATTCCATTAGCGAGATGGATCGCTGACGCCTATGTAGGTAAGGCAATTCAAGTGATTTTTTCCAAGGGAGAAAATAGCAACTGAACCACCTACAATCCAGACATCACGCCGTTATCCCTTGCGTGGTAGGCAGAGCTTAAGATATATTTCTTGTGTCTGGTTTTCATAAAAATGTATTCCTTTGTTTTTTTTTTTCGAGTAATGCCTCTAGAGTAATAATTCTTTTGTTACTACATTAAGGCATACTAAGTCCATAATGTAAAAATGTAAAAAATTCAACTGCAATTATTGTAAGGGTTGGACTAGTCTGTAAAACTGAACAACGAGAATCATAGATCGAAATAAGACATAAACCTCCAATACTAAATTTAGCAGCTAACCATCCATCAATTTGCATGAGAGATCCAAATTCTCATTAATGAAAATAAGAAATTGAAAAATTTACAAGCGTCGACCGGGAATCGAACCCGGGCCGATACTGAAGTACTACTACTAAATGTCGCTAAGATCGTCGCTTCGAGACGAGCATCAAGAGAATGATAAATTGACTAGGTCGACCGGTGCGTCGATAGCTCAGTGGCAGAACAGTGGGCCCCATTTTTGATTCCCGGTCGACGCTTGTAAATTTTTCAATTTCTTATTCTCATTTATGAGAATAACATAGCACTTTGAGGGTATTAAATCCTAATGGGTCCAAATTCTTTTCATATATGTAAAGAGAGTGACTACTCTCTTTGGTTGTAGCTGGCCGATGTCTGCGCTATGGCAATGTCTGTCCAAAGAAACGTCATTCACAAACTATCAAGATACATATTATAAAATTGAAATAATTTTACGAAGATAATGAGAAAATATATAATATAGATTTAGTGGAATGAATAAACATTAAATGTTGTTTCTTTGGTTTTCATGCAAGTATATGAATATGTAAGAATAGATAAATATAAGTAATGTTTGTTTGAACTGTAAATAATAAAGTTTCTTTGGTTTTCAGAGCAACACATTTGGTTTATTTATTTCGAATAAAATAAACTTATAAAACGTCTTTTGTTTATAATCTACTAAGAAAAACATGGATAAACTCCGTTTCGAATTTACCTTACATCCCTTGAATCTTGTACCTTCTACTAACTGTGCCAGGCCAGTATAGTGCAGTGCAGAACAAGCTTAAAACGGTTCTTTTACAGCTTGTTTCAACACGATAATCACACTACAGCACTAATAAAACCGAGCATATATCACACCACGCAGCGTTAATAAGCGTATTTACAACCGGAACCCACGTAACGTACTTAAATGCGCTGATAATAACAGCGTGAGATATAATTAATAAAATAATAATTTATTGCTTTTAGTCCAGATTATCTCGTATATTTTTCTAATCTTATTCAGTTATTTTTGCTGAATGAATCATGTAAACCTATTAACCTTTTCCACGTGAGACGGTGTGTTATAAAAAGTATCGCAGGTACCGTTCTTCCTCTTTTTGAGTGGGATACCGCATCGTTCAAAACAATCCTAACTACCCTAGTCTTCATCACAGCCATTTGACAACCGATGTAGCGTAGTGGTAGTGCGACTGCCTGCCACACAAAATGTTCCGGGTTCGATTCTCGATGTGAGACAATCACAAAGTTGGTACTTATCTCTTTGTGAATTAGTGTCTGGTCTGGTGGGGACGTTGCAGGCTGAACGACCATTGGAACATTGCTACTAATAGTAGGCGGTTTAAAAACTCTGACACCAGGGTTCATCAGGTCGTTGAACGAATCGGTGTCCTACCCGAAAAAAAAAAACAACATTACTGTCGTTTGAAGGATCGACACCACCACCTGTCATCAGTACATCATAAAAGCTGACCGCAACAAACGCCGAAACCGCTTGTCACATCCAAAGCCATATCACGGCTGGCTGGAGCGTTGTCAAACGATGCGGTTGTAGACTGAAGATACCATCTCGATATGTGATACTGATGGGTAACCGCAGACCAGTATTTCGGTTGTGGGTTAGGAAATGAAACTACATTAGGGTCGTGTAAATGGTCGTATAAAAGCGGTCAAGAAAGTAGCCGCATAGAGGAGACAATTGATTGTAAAGCGTATTTTATTTTACAGGATATATTTAAGACTTGCATTTTACCCATACAAAATGCGCTAGCCTGGCGCGTCGTTTAACTTAATTCTTCCCCAGGAACATGGTAAAGAAAAATTATAGTAGTTGCCATTCAAAATATATCGAAAAATTGGACTTCCTTAATTATATAACACGCGCTTGCCTGCTGATACATTTAAATGATCCAGCCTATGAAACAAAATGGCTACCCAGCCGATTTATTTATATAGGAGGTAAATAATTTATTCTTTGCGCAAAATGTTTGAGTTCAATTAGACGGGAGACCTCTTGAAATTTTCTCAGTTAAGTAGTTAATTGTTCCAGGAATATCTTATGAATTCAACTGTATACATGTTGAAAATCTCAGCAACAGCCTCTTCAAAGCAATAGCTTGTAATAAATGCTCGTAGCGGGTTTTTGATTTCGCCGTATAATCAAGATTGATGTGCTTAATTCAAGTTCTTCAGGACAAATAGGCGTAATTACACCACCAGCGATCGGTGCTCGATTTTATCGAACTACAGGCTACAAGTTTACAGGCAAAATTTTATATACATTGCGTAGCCGGTTAGCCGGAACGGGGTCTCCGTCAGGCGCGTGTGATTGAGGTCTCTCGTGCGGTAGACTCCTGCAGCCGACCTGGCTCCGCACTTATTCACTCGTCGTTCCTGTGGAGTCAGCCAGGGAGGCCGAGGGGGTGGCCGCAAATTCTGAGCAACCCTTCGTTTTCCATGATTGCGTCCCTGGATACGCAGTGTCTGTGCTCTTGCCTCAGACACTGATTGAAAAATCTGTCACGGACGTATAAGGCCAGTGATGATGATTCAACCAGCTACGCAATGCAGTAAGAATTTTACCTGTAGACTTGTAGTATGTTGTGATAAAATAGGGCACTAGTAGTTCTCTTAACAGTAAATTGCTTCAGAGGGCTACAGCACTTTGGTATAAGATAATGATTTACGATTAATGTAAAGGTTCTAGTAACATCGCTTTAGAGCTATGTACGGTTCATAGTGTCGTTGGACGATCGGTGTACCCACGAAAAAAAGGAGAGCTAGGTAGGAGAAAATACAAGGTGTTATAAAATTTTACAAGGGGCAGATACATTTCTGCTTTTGAAATAACAAAACTGTTACTGGATTTTGTGCTAACGAAGGCTGATGTTACGTCCATGCTGAATTCCCTGAAGCCATTAAGGAAGTACGTTCTAGGTTGGAACATTGTGGTTCAATTAAGGGGGATTTTTTTGGTATGATATTTGGAAAATGCGTGATGTAAGAATAATTCAGGAACCCCACCCACCATTCTTGAAACCTATACAGTAGAGTAAGTATTATAGCAGTTCGTAATGAAACGCGTAATAGTAGATTACGTACTGAGGTATGTAAGCTATCAATAACAACCGAGGTTTTTTAACGCCCGAGCGGAGCGAGGGCGGTACCTTTCCGAGGTTGTTATTGATGTTACATCCGTGGTACGTATACTGCTTTACATATCGAATGAAAAAAGAGTAAAATAAAGCGATAAATACAAGAAAACGATCCATAAATGACGATTGTATCGTCTGCTATTCAAATTACACCACTAAACTTTTTTTTCTATGATTGAAAAATATTGAATTAATATGAAAGAAAAGTATCCTAACATAAAGTAGACATTTTTCTGATCGTAGGGATATTAGTAATTTTTACTTTTGTCATTGTAACATTGAGTAATAATTCGACAAACTCATTTATTGAGGTTATAAAAATACAGATTAAAAATATAATTCCTGCGTTCAAGCAACACAATTCGTAGCGGCCAGTTCGAAATTTAAAATCGTATACAACTAATTGGATGCAACTCCTTTAAAAATAAGAAGAAATTGATTTTTACTTTTTAATTGCCGCGATTCTATTGGTTCTTTTTCTAGTTCCATATTTAAAATTACTTACAGGCTTAGTTTTAAAACCTCGCCTGTAAGTTGAACTTACAGGTCGTGTTTTTTGTCAGTAATGACCTACTTTCAGAGCATGAGATATGTAAAATATTTTTAATGGCTTTTATTGAGAACACTCACCTCACTTACCTCGAGAAAGGTACCTACTCAAATAGGTAAACATAAACATAATTACTTATAGGTAAATTAATAAATTATTAGCCTTATGTTTCCCACTGCTGGGCAAAGGCCACCCCCTCTTTTTTCCACTTGTCTCTATCTTTATGAACTAAGATCATCGCTCTATCATCTACGGGATCTACCTCTATGTAAATTCAAGTTTCTCTATAAACTATATAAAATGGTTGAGAGGGTAAAACTATTTCCAAAACTACGAATAGTTATTCCTGTGTCTCTAGGTTCACTTTCAACCCACATAATTATTCTAAATAATAAAATATTAGAACAATAACATATAATTAAGTATTAGGTAGAATAAGGAGGCTTTAGATTACCTATATTTGCACATATCAACAGTCGGGATCGTTTCCCTTACATACATAACGACATAACGAACACTAGGGATCGGTTAGAGGTGCTAATTAAAAAAGATAAAGAACTGTTTTTGTAAAATGTATGATTTGCAAATTTTATTACATTTTTGTAGCGTATTTTTGTTTTGTTCCATCAAGTCACAAAACACTTGATGTATTTTTCCTTGTGGCAGAGATATTCGAAATAAAAAAAATGCATTCAAAAAATGCGTGAAGTGCCTAGGTACTAAAGAAAAAACATAAACTCATCCCCTCTTTCTAAGCTGACTGGCCTTTCACGAATTTACAACATTGTGGGAACACGATGCTCAGTAATGATGTCTGTTTCGGAGTCTTGGCTCTAAAATCCTGAAACCATTGCGGCGCGTTTAAACGTCCATTGCTGTCATTGTTTAATATACCTGTTACAGTTTTGAATATAGAACAGCAGTGTACGAAACCGGCCAGTGAAAATAGGACCCTCGTAGCCACGAGCTCAGGCTATAATTATTTACTGACAACTTTTTTTAATCAAAGAGAAAATTTTCGCAAAGAAAACAAAATGGCCAACATCAATCGAAGTCCGCGACCGACAGTTTGTAATTTACTAAAAAAGTTCCTGTTTTAAAATTTTCCTAAACTTCTTGATCTAGTTTATTTTTAAAAATGTTACGTTTACCTAACAAATCCCACTTTGATAGTATAGTCTCAACAAGCTTCCGTTGGACGCCCTCCGGCCAGATGGACCGATGACTTAAAGATAGCGGATGGTACGAGTAGCGACTGGATGGCGAAAGCGGGAGATCGTTCATTGTGCCGTAACCTTGGGCAGGCCCATGTCCAGCAGTGGACTGCTACAGGCTGATATGATGTGATGTAGTATGGTCATCATCATTCTTGTCGTAGGTAGCATTATTTACTATGTCCAAATGGTAATTTTTAATTCTCTTTGAAAATAAGTTATATCGGAGGTAAATTTTGTGGCGTCTGTTCTTTTACTTACTTTTGCTTTTTTATGATAAAAAAGTAATCAATATTTTTAAATTTACTTGGCGTACTTAGAACGAGGGAATCATATAACCATGTGGTAATGAAAAATGTGCTTTCCGAAGAAATAAATAATACTGCAGCTTTAATTTAAAATGGACGGTTCGCTTACAAAGATTAAGTTTCACAAACGGAATTAATGAAAAAAGTTTTAAACATTGCAAAGCAGATTTTATTCACAACAGGTACTGTTGTTAGAACTCAGCTACTATTTATCATTAAAACAAAACCTACGATAAAATTTTAGGTAGGGATTCGTCGCGAAATGTCATAAGTATTTTAAGTTTCGTGTCACTTTTCGTAAGGCTATTCTGTCACATTCCGTAATTTTACGATCGTTTTTCTCTGCCTACCCCGCAAGGGATAAAGACGTGATTTGTGCATGTGCATTCTGTAACAAAATTCTTACGATATTGAAGCTATCTTCTACTAATAATGGATACACTTTAGGTATGGCCAGCCAATACGAATTCGCTCTGAATTTTATTCCTTCGATCTATTGCGAGAAAATACATACATACATATTAACGGCCGCAAGAATACGGTCGCTATCGCCACGTCTGACATTTTTGAGGATTGTTTTCCAACGTTGTTTCAGAAAACATATGCATCACTATAGTGACAGGTTGTCAGCCTGTCGCCTAAAAATTGTAATACACCAAAACTCTCGAGTCCCTTAGTCGCCTCATACGACACCCGCGGGAATGATGTGGGGTGATGCCATTCTAAGCCGGCATCACACGGCAAAATAGTAATTTAATATTGCTGGCTTGAATATAAGACAGAAGTCCAAACTCTAGGTTTGTAATTTTTTACTATGGGGCCACCTGCGAAATCACATTTGAAATAATGATGATCTCTCCGACCGATTTCGGCCATGGCGACCACTTCGACTCCTAATCAGATCGGCGCTGATGCGCCCGGAGATGGCTATTGTAGCCAATTTTGAAATACACATATTGAAAGAGAATAGGATCAAAAAACGTTACCTTACTTGATAAAATTAATGTATTCGCAAGGTATCTGTAAGCGATCTCGCCACTATTCGCCAGACGTTTCATGGTTGCATCAGTAAAACAATGCAGTTGTGCAACAGTATACAAATCCACGATGTAGGTAGGTACAATCAGACACAAGTTACATGTGCCACTGACAAGGTACAGTCTGTGCAGAAAAAAGGAGTAACAAACAAACAAACACACAAACTTTCGCATTTATAATATTATAGTAGGTTACTAGTGGCAACTCATTTTCCCGTGGGAATAAGATGTTTTCCTGGCAATTATTATACATAAAAACCTTCCTCATGAATCACTTTATGTATTAAATACATACATGCATACAGACGCGAAAAACAACTTTGCTTTATACTATGTAGTGATTTTGGTTCCATATGAAGGGGTAAAAAGGGGACCGTATTACTGAGACTTCGCGGCTTGTTTGTCTGTCCGTCTGTCACATGTTGTTACTGAAGTTGAAATATTCAATTACCGTATTTCTGACTTGAAAAGCTATACAGTACAAACTAGAAGGAAACTGTAAGACATTAGCCATACAGATTTGCACTTTCGCAATCAGAATTTATGATCAGTCTTGTAACTTATGTTCAGTTCAGATTATTCTCGCAGACATGTGAGTCATTTGAGTTGCTCAATGGGTTAAGGGGTCAGATCAAACAATTTAAGGTTATGTCTGAATTGTCTAGGATATGTATTATTATTATCTAATTAATATTATTGTGTCTTTTAGGATCGGTTAAACACGCTATTAAGGGGCTGAGTTGACATAAAAGTGATTTTTTAAGGGATTTCTACACTAGATAAAACTCGAAAAAATGGGTAGCAAAATTCAGGATATTTGCTATCTTATTGTTTCCAAGGCATGATAAAAATAATTTGGCTCGATAGGAAAACATCGTAAAGTTACCTCTAAAAAAACATTAGGTATATCGCATACTGACAGTATGAACAATATCCATACAATAATTAAGTGTTTACTATCAAAATGAGCGCCTTACAATACTCTATCGGCATATTGTTTTCGATTTTCAAATAACTTATTTCTATTCGAGTTACCATCAAATATACGAAAAAATCTTTCGAATCTGCGAGATTCCGTCCTGTTCGCACCCACGCCTTTTGACGTTTGTGAGAAAGGGACCGGTTTTTAGCTCGTGCCAGCCTCTTAACAACCACGTCACAGGCCAGCTATCAGTAATAGGCGGTTTAAACACTCTTACTGGGGTGCTTCAGGTCGTTGGATGACTCGGTGTCCCACACGAAAAGAAGACTACTATTAAGCAAGCAAGAAAAATGTATACAACTCACGTAGAAAGTTTTGGTCATATTTATGATGCCAGCTAGACTGCAAACTTACCTGAAACACAAAAAAAAAGGGAATTGTTATCACTCATTTTATTTTTAGTTAAAAAAGAAACAATTGGATCTCGGAAATGGCTCCAACGATTTTCACGAAATTTCGTATGTAGGTTAGGAGTACTTAGGAGGCGATAAATTGATCAGCATACATAAACAAACATAAATCACGCCTCTTTCCCGTTGGGGTAGACAAAGACTATTTCCTTCCACTTGCTACGATCCTGGCATACTTCTGGGGCTTCTCAGTCTTTTCATGCACGTTCGTCGATCACGATCGGTTTAATTTAGCAAAAATTTGTTAAAACATCAAAAAAGCCGCACAAAGGTTTTGGCCGACACGCTATTGAAGCAATCCCAAGAAAGAGCATGCAACACAGTGTCGGCATATTTATAATTAGAACTCCGATCATTTTAATGGGAGGAGAGTATAACAAAGGTGCTCAGAGCCAGTCAGCAAGCAAGCCAGTTCCCATAGTTAACAAATACAGCTTCACAATGTGGTGTTGCTTGAGTTATGTGCTTGTTTTTGTTTAAAAAAGCATTAAAACAATGTGTTTCAAGCCAGTACCATTTAATATTATCTCAGTCGAAACCTAAGTGTCGAAACTGTGAATTACCTCAAGGGATTTCTATTCCTGGTTTCTGTTCGATTCTTTTCTTCTTACCAAAAAAAAATGGGTTGCCAATTTTATCACAAATCTTATACATGAGCCAATCATCTGTCAAGTTCAATGCATAATTAAAAAAACTATTACCCCGATCTAAGGAAATTCACTGCTGAACTTTTACTACTGCTACTAGGAACTAAGACTAAGTACGCAGATTTGAAAATTTCCATTTCAGTAACAACAGTTACCAGTACTGGCACATCACTATTAAACATTTGCAAAAAAATGGCAACCCAAAATGTCAATTTACATTCTCTCAATAAAAAACAGAGTTTTTGCGTTTCTTATTCTGTATATCATCTTAGATGTTACCGGGTTTTTTATATCGAATATACGGATACATATTTGTAGGTATGTGTAAGATTTAATGTACTACAATTGAATTGGAAATTTGAGTAGCTGCGGGCAGGGTATAAGCACCAGTGACTTTCGGTAAAAAAAAACAATCTGTCAGTGACCATTCGACATGATTAACTAGGTATAACTAGATCTTAAATCCAATGGCAATGTAATTAACGCATATCATCGAGCCTAAATTGACAGGAGGTAATCAAGTATGTCGGTAATTTCAATCAACAGGCAAACCCGCACGTAATGATCATTCTTGTACAGTTTAATTACATCAAGGTCTGTTGTGTGAACATATGTATTAAAAAAAAAATGCAACAATTACATGGTAGTGTTTTAAAATTAGTATTATTTATGAAGAGGATGATATTCGAATGTGACTTATAGTCTGTAAAATATGGGATGATCCCTGTAACGTTTGTGACCTTGGAGCAAACGTCACAGGGATCACTATATTTTACAGACTATAACCTAGGATTCGGGCCAGGTCTTCGGAGGTCAGATGGCAGTCGCTCTGTGTTAAAACTTGGTTCCACGTCAAATCCCCTTGGTTAGGTAGCCGACCCCGACAGAGAACAGGATAAGGTAAGGAGAATGATGAGTAATAAATAGGATGGTTCTTTTTGCATATAAGTACGTGTTTAGTAGAACTTGCAAAATTTTCTACCGCAGACAGAATTGCATCTGCGACTTTCGCCATTAAGGCTAATCTACTGGGGCTACCGCGGCTCAATCGATGCCTACGAAATAATGAAAGTTTATTTTCACTGTTACCTAGCAGTCAGTCAATAGATGAGACCGAGACGTAGTAAAACAAATTAACCAAACAGAAAGCAACTGCAACGAAACACTAATTCCTGCCAAGAAACTCAGTCAACCAAGACTTTATCTCTACAGGGTGTAAAAAAAATTGCTGCAAATATTTTAAGGGTTGAATCAGCCCATAAAACTGAACAACTTTCCCCAAGAAACATAGGTCGAAATATGCAAAAATATTTTGGGCCCCCAAACTGACTTGGTCGGCGGGTACATTTTGTATGGGAGGTCCAATTTTTTTTAAAATATTTCGACTTATGTTCCTCGAGGAAAGTTGTTTAGTTTCATGGGCTGATTCATCCCTTAAAATATTTGCAGCTAATATTTTTACACCCTATATAGAGTAGACAGAAACTGATGAGAAACGGTAGCCGTAATATTGGCTAACGTTACTTACTGCTATTCGAAATAACGGGACATGACAAAGAGAACAAAACAAATTACTACGCGTAAACGTTGAACCATAGGACACGGTAGATAAATAAATACACAGTTAGGACATTGCAGGCTAAACCACCTTGGTCCGTCCGTAAGAAAGATGGTTCCGTTTTTCGGACGGCACGTTAAGCCGTAGGTCCCGGTCGTTGTCTATGAGAACTTAGACGGCAGTCATTACTCAACCATGTCAGAGGCTTGCTATAAGTAGTAGGCGGTTGAAAAAACTTTGACATCAGGGTACATCGGGTCGTGGACTACTTGGACGACTCAGTGTCCCACACGAAAAGAAAGAAAGAATATACAGTATTACGTGTTTATGAAAACAAGATAGAACAAACAGATCGCCAAGCATTTGATCTTAGGAATGATGCAGCCTCTTGTGAGTTCACTAGTCCAGAAAAATAAAGCACTTACGTTTTGCGAAAGGAGTACAGGCGACATTGCTATTGCTATATACTCTGCCCAAAGAGGAAGTTAAAAGAATGTACAAACAGACTATGTAGATGTAGAGGGCCCTGCCAAAGAGTAGGAGCAAAAATAATAACTACGTCACTCAGTCATAGTAATACTAGTAAGTATTACATAAATAGGTACTTACTTGGATAAAATATAGACGGCGGCGGATCGACAATACATAAATATTACATCTACTACATTGCTAGCTAGGGATTGTGTCAGTCACAAAGGAAATAAGAAACTTGGGAAATATTGGTAGTTTCGTGAGAGAAATAAAGAAAACATCGAACGTCAATTTAGGTACAAACGTAGTTATGTGCTAGGGGGAAATAAATAATGCAAAAGATGGAATTAGTAAGTACTAAGTTTTGATAGCGAAAGTCGCACATTCGAATCCAGCCGGCATCATATAAATTGTGCACAAAATCCTAATTTTCTTAAAATTATACTGGGTGTTAGGGATAGCGTCCCGAATTCTGATAGGTTGCAAGCAGACTATGAAACTGGACGACTTCCTTTTTTCTCTCAGAAAATGACAAACTTTTTGAGCCTCCTATACAAAATTGCGATCAGCTGCCTGCATTTACTATGGGAAACCAAAATTTTTTGACATTTCCTGACATAATATGTTCCTAGGGGAAAGTTGTTCAGTTTCATGGTCTGCTTGCTTTATCAGTATTCGGGACGATGCGCTGTCCCTTACACCCCGTATTATCTATAAAATGAAAAATTATATGGCATGAACAGACGCCGCGAAGTAGTTTCTGATTGAAACTCTCATACCGCAATTTATTTATTTACGTTGGCAGCACTGCGCCGGAAGCCGCGGCCAACAGATGACGAGATTGCGATCATTACCGGCCGCCATGCTTTTTGCTCTTTTGGCGGGAAACCGGACCACCTGCAAGATGTTCCGCGGTATATTTTGAGCGGTAGAGCTGGGCCCTAAGTCTGCTAAATGAAAATCTTTTCAGTTGGATGTCGATTGGATCTCAGTTGGATGATTTCGGTCATTTCGTAGTCAGCTAACAGTTTGAAGTATAGAAAAATCACAATGGCAATTAAATGACAGTTGAGTTTCGATGGCGTTACAATGACAAAAAATAGCAGACTTGGGGCCCTGGTAAGCTGATTTTATGAATTACATGAAGCACGTTCTTCATGTAATGGTTGGTTGGTTTCGCAGTAGATATACAGGGTGTAAGGGACGGACCTCCAAGAATACTGATAGGGTGCATACAAACTGAAGAACTCAGATCGATCTGAAGAGCTAACAAATGTAATTCAGTAATAACGACACGTCAAAATCGCACTCAAGATCGACTCAGAGTTGAGTGCGGTCTATTAATACGTGCCTAAGCGATTTTAGACGGTAACACGGGAGACTAATGCCAGACTTGCAGACATCCTATGCGATGAGTCATGCGGATGCAAGCATCCTCGCGGGAGATGAGGGGTCATGTTTTGTTATTAAAAGTTTATTTGTACGTCAGTTCTGTTGATAGCGCATTCAAGTAATGACAGGAACAGGATATTGTTGTTGTGTGAACTGTGTGGTTATTATTTTCGTTCATGAGAAAAACTAGCGACCCGCCCAGCGGTGCACCGGTCGTTTTCCCATGGCAATATGACGGTTTCCAGGCATGTTAATACAATGCAGTAGTCTCGTAGTAACATCTCCGAATGTCTCGCTTTTTCAGTTTTCATTATTTTGTGGCATATCCTTACATCAACTAAGAAATTTTATTACCGTCATTTAAGGAGCATTAAATTGTCTACTTAACGCAATTATTCTCTTTTTTAATTAAGATAGCTTTCTTAGTTTCCGAGATATTTGCTATTTTTCACACGACCCTGATTCATCGCTCTCCAGTGTAGTTAGTTGTTAGTTTGCCGGTTGGTTAGAATAGCATCGCCCCATTTCCGCCCGCGGGTGTCGTAAAAGGAGACAAACGGATGAATCCAGGGAACGGACAGTAGCATTCCCGGTGAATATGTACAGTATGCACTGTTCTTATACAGTAGAAATAGTGGCGGCGGGAAGCGGTTTTTAATTTCACTGCTCGCCGCGTGTATATTTTAGAAACTTACATTTGGCCAAGACAAGCGATGGATAGAGAAAATGGCAGTCGCCACCACACATTGTGGTCGTGTCGTTTTGAGGTGATTGATGAATTGTTTATTTATGCCTATTCCAGTATCAATCATCACCTAAATCTGTCTCTCTCTCTATGTACATATCGTTCTGAACATTAATGTATCATTCAGGATGAGATATGACCGAAATTGTCTTGTTCTGGTTCAATGAGCTATATGAGTGACTGAGTTAAATGAGTGATATATATCCTGAGATACAAAAGATATGTATCTATCTTTTCTTTTTAGTGACACACCTTTTAAAGGTGCGCAAATCATCTTTAAAAGGCATTCGATACAAAATACCTATCCCGTGAACCGTTTAGACCTTTTCCAATTTAACGGGAAAATAAATCGAATAATCACGGTCCGATGGTCGCATGAGGATGCTCGGTCATCGAAAACGGGTAACCAATTGAGAATGGTAAAGAGTTAAATAGCAGAAGAATAAGACCGGCGAGGAATAAGAATAATGTTCAGCTTTTATTATCGTGTAGGAAATTGAGTCGTCCAACGACCACATTTTATCAACCGCCTACTAATGAAAACGTTCAAAGTTTTGAAAAAGAAACATGACGCTTTTCTAATCAACCATGACAGAGGCCTGCAACTAGTGGTGATTGAAAAATTTCTAAAAGCAGGGCACAAAATATTGATGATAGCAACAGGATTCATTGGATCGTTCGACGACTTGATATCTCACACAAAAAGAATCTAATCTTTTCTATTTACTTGTTGATTTAATTCTTTTGATGAGTAACTGATTTCATTCTTTTAAAATTTGCTACTGTGTTTATGGTGCCTTAGGGCCGAAATTGTAATACACATGAAGCCCTCGCGTCTTTTTTGGTCGGCTTTTACGACACCCGCGGGATTGAAATAGGCTGATGCTATTCTACTTCTAAACCAGCATCACACGCCAACTGTATCTTAGTTGTAGGTATGTATGAAAATGGAACACCCACTCTCACGTCTCTATTGTGTTGACCTTACCCTACCATCTTCGTGATTTCCTTGGAATAAGGATTTTAAATCGAATAAAACTTTATGATGGGATTAGTTTTATGTATTTTCAGGCGTAAGTAAAGAAAGATATACAATATTCAATTTGCTAGAAAGTCTTATTTATTTATCTATACTCTATCCAAGTAGTTTAAAAGAATGTAAACGAAGTAGACAAAGAAGACAGGAAAGGACAGAAAATAATGCAGTTTTACACTGAACTAGTAAAACCGCGTTTATACTAGAAACACAAAAGTGTTATATTAAGGAGATAATTGTGTCTCAAAATTTCCTTTTTTATCAATTTATTCATTGAAAATATTGCACTTGATATTTTATCTTGTACCGAAATTGAACAGGTCGTTAGAAGCGATAATCTTAAATGGTCATAATCTTGACCGCAGCAGATTTACCAGACAGGGCATGGTCCATCGTAACACGTTCGTATAATGACCTACTAACCAAACAGCCACATCCGATCGAGCAAGGTTACGTGCGGGAAATGAAACGAATACGCTTCATTCATGGTTTGACGACCGATGTGGCGCAGTGGTAGTGCAACAGCCTCTGACGCAGAAGGTTCCGGGTTCGATTCTCGGTGGGTCACTCACAAAGTTGATATTTATCACTTTGTGAATTTGTTCCCAGTCTGGTTAGGACATTGCGGGCTGAACCACCCGATTGTCCGTAAGTAAGATGGTTCCGTGTTTCGGATGACACGTTAAGCCGTAGGTCTCGGTTGCTGTCTATGATCACTTAGACGGCGGTCGTTACACAACCATGTCAGAAGCCTGCTACTTGTAGTAGGCGGTTGAAAAATTCTGACACTAGGGTTCATCGGGTCGTTGGACTACTCGGTGTCCCACACGAAAAGAAAGAAAAGACGCGTTGGCTGAGCAAACTGTTGAATTCTATATTTGAATTTCGCGCCTTGTCACTCGCGCCATATTCTGTGGCACCATCTTTCGTGTATGTTGTTCTGATAAATTAAAGATTTTTTATTGAAATTCGCTTTGATTTCTCAGTTTTCTATTACGAACGAGTACATTTTTTACCTAAATTCAAACTATCACATTTGTAAATATGATTTGTTCGTTGACCGACATAAGTTACTATCCGAAATAGCCACATCCGATCGAGCAAGGTTACGCGCGGAAACAAAACGAATTTGCTTCATTCATGCGTTTGACTGAGAGAGAATTGCAACTTTTTCTATTTCTTTCTACATTTAAACTGTTACCAGAACTATTAGGCACATCTCTAAGGTGGGTCTGTTCGTTTAATGACCTAGTTACTATCCGAAATAGCCACATCCGATCGAGCAAGGTTACGCGCGGAAATAATACGAATGTGCCCCATTCATGCGTTTGACTGAGCGTGAATTGCATTTTTTTCTATTTCTTTCTACATTTAAACTGTTACCAGAACAGAACTATTAAGCACATCTCTAAGGTGGGTCTGTTCGTTTAATGACCTAGTTACTGTCCGAAATAGCCACATCCGATGGACAAGGTTACGCGCGGAAATAATACGAACGTGCCCCATTCATGCGTTTGGCTGTTCTATTTTGTTCCAGAAATTGAAACTGAAACGGGACTATATCTTTGGTTCACTATGACTTGTTTATTTTTACAAACTTTTTACATACATATTTATACACAAATCACGCCTTCATCCCTTGCAGGGTAAGCAGAGCGACAGCGGCCGAAAAAATACAGCCACTATCGCCACTTTTGACAAATGTTGAGGCCTCTTTTAGATAATTCGTGTATCACTATAGTGACAGATTGTCAGCCTGTCGCCTAAAGTTGTAATTTTCATGAAACCCTCGAGTCCCTTAGTCGGTTTCTACGACACCCACGGGAAAGAAATGGCGTGATGCTATTCTAAGCCGGCACCGCACGGCACACTTTTTACTAACCAAAAATTAACACAATAATCGAATATCATTACCGTGGCTGCGGTTACGGGTAGATATTTTTTTCTACAATCAAATTGAAGCGTAAGCAATAATTTTGGTCTCAGCTCAGCTAAGTAAACGGTCGTTTTATCGACCTCAAACCCCAGACTGGAGCAGGCAAGGTTGCGCATGGAGCGCGCAAAACCGCCAATGTGTTTTCATTCATGAAAATAGTACGTATATAGTGCGATAAATAACAAAAAACTCCTCTTAAAGCACGCGTGACGATCTCTCGCTCTTTTCGTCTGGAACACTGCGTTGTCCAGCGACCCGATGAACGAAGGTGGCAGAGTTTTTCATACTCCTACTATTAGCAGGATGTCTGATTGATTGAGTAACGACCGCTATCTAAGTTATCATAGACAGCAACCGGAACCTATGGAATTGTTGTGTATGTTCCTTCTCGGGAAAACATCTTATTCCCACGGGAAAACGATTTGCAACGATTGTAACCGCTGGGCGAGCCGCTAGTTTCAATCCCAATCTTAATAAAGGCGTAGTTCGGCAGTCTGATAAAGTTTTCATCTACCCACGCTGTACGACTTACTCAGCCATTTCCGGGGCCAAACAAATATTGTAGGTACCTACAGACGGGACAAACATTGAACCGAGTACTATTGGAAGCTACAAACAAGTATTGGGTAAAGCGTGGGATGTATCGTCGACGATTTTGAATGAAATGTGTAAACATGAAGATGACAGCCATAACTGTTTGCCACTGGACTTTGGCTTTTCCCTATAGGGGTATTGCCCACTGACTTAAAATTAGCAGTGGACTGGTTGTTGCTACAACGTTCAATAATAATCCATACTTTAAAAAATATGCCGTTCACATTCAGCAGAAAAAACATCGACCTATCTTTTCAGGGATAAACACAAACTTAGATTTCATGCAGCTTTCCAATTTCTGTAACACAAATGATTTGACCACTCGTTGCAGGCTATTGATACAAAATGAAATCCAATTCCTATACTTAATACTTGCAAGGTGTTAAAAAATTAGCTGCAAACACTTTAAGGGGTGAACCAGCCCAAGAGACTGAACAACGTTTCCCCAAGGAACATACGTCGAAATATAAAAAAAAAATTTGGACAATACAAAATTACCGACCGACCAAAAGTCAATCTGTACGGGAGGTCCAAAAAAAATTTCTCATACTACGACCTATGTTTCTTGGAGAAGATTGTTCAGTTTCATTGGCTGATTCATCCTGTAAAATAATTGTATACCTTTAATATTTGACAAACAAGAGCATTAATAATACCCATCTATATCACCCATCCCACATAGGCTCGGTAAATGAATGAATCGGAAACTTGTTTACCCAAAGTTGTTTACTTTTCGAAGTTCTCAAAACAATTCACTAACAGAGATTGACGGTTTTGAAAGATAGAAGTTTTCGTGGCACATCAGTCAAGCGGTTGTCTATGTTTCGGTGTAGTTTGAGCTTCGGTGGCCAAGTGGTTAGGACACCGCTCTTACGATCTTGAGACGAAACATATTGTAAAGATATGTAGTTGGAACGCCCTAATGAAGATTTCACCCCAGACTAGTAAAATTAATTCATTTAAAAAATATTTAAAAATGATTGCAAGTCATTGGCCCTTAGTAACAATCCAACCAAATACAAAAAAGGAAAAAGTAGCTAAAGCAGAGCTAGTATTAAAAAAAAATGCATCAAAATCCGTTGCGTAGTTTAAAAGTTACTACACGACTGATTTAATTGCCATTTGTTTCGCATTTGTTTTTGACAGACGCGTGATGCGACTTTGTTTTATACTACGAAGTGATTTTAGTAGCGTTCGCAGACATGTGCGTAGCGCTAACACGCAGTTCGATTTTTAAATGATTCTGAACGGGGTGATGCTATCTTAAAACGGCATCTTCAATACTATCCTTTTTCAAAATGGCACCATCTGCAAATCAAGGGCAGAAAACATCGTAAATGTATACTTAAAACTTCCTCATACAATAAATTTCATGGTCGCTCGTGACGAAAGAAACATTGACATTTGTTTAGAATAAATTTATGAATGAAGCAGGGTTTTCTTTACATAAGCAACGTTATTCGATTCTGTATAAGCAGTTAGGACACCGGTCTTACAATCGTGCGGCCCGAGTTCGATCCTCGCCATGTACCAATGTGTTTTTACTCACGTAAATTTACCGACTGCTCTTACGGTGCGAAGGAAAAACATAGTGAAACGCATATTTGAATTAAGATGATATTTGAATGTGACTTAACCTAGGATTCGGGTCAGGTCAGGTTAGCCTATTTGGGTAAAAAAGGCACGGTCGAGAGTGGCGCCATTAGTTCTTTAGTTTCCTACCTCATTGGATGTTTTCAGCTATCAAAACTGTCTTTTTATATTGCGCTTATCTTTTAGTAGCAGGTTTTTTTTTGTTTAATAGCAATATAATTCAGCCATTAGCATAGGTAATAAACATTCTGATATCATCAATGAAAGTGCTGCCGCATACTCCATTGATAAAGTGTGCGCGCGCCAAAAGGTCACAAGCGCAAAAGGTCGTAACTGCCCAAGGGCAGCGGTTTCCTGTACGGCTATTTATACTATGTGGCAATGAAACTCTCTTCTCATTGACGACTCGGGAGATATTGGCCTTGAAAAGATAGTTTTAGCGTCTAAACTGAATTGTGCCACTTTATACTTCATGGATTTCTGTGACGGTCACATTTATATTTCCAAGCATGCATTATATATGAATTTTCCTCTTGAATCACTCTGTCTACGAAAAATATCGCATTAAAATTCGTTTTGTGATTTCGGAGGAATAAGCGCTAGTTAGTTATCCATGACAGACAGACAGAAACGCAAAAAGCTACTTCATTATATATTGATACCATCATATATTGATCACACTTATGTTCAGCAGTGAACGTCTTCGGGCTGAAATGATGATGATGATTATGATGATTGATCACATGCAACGCCGCTCTATCCATTTATTTATTACTATTTTTCCATACATAAGTACTAGTGATGTAAAAATATTAAATTTTAAGCATTCGCGAATGTTTAGTTTTTTAAATTTAGCGCCGTATATCTGTTGCTAAAATGCGGTCGCTGATTGGCCGCGCGAGCCACACGTGGTTGTTTGTTACTATGCAATCGCATACCAACAAACCATTTACGAACCTGCGCCATCGAAACTCAACTGTCATTCCATTGCCATTCTATTCGCAAGAATTTTGCGTCAACGAATGCGAGCGTTTAAAAACATGCGAATATACGTTACATCTCTAGTAGGTACTTGATGACTATATAAAATAGATAATGCATATATATTTACTTTCACCCGCCACAAGGGTTTACCTAGCAGCACAAAGATACTCTCCTCTTTTACAGAGCATGAATAGTAAGTGCCACTACTTCATACCAATGGAAGTAGAGCAGAGCGCGGGCCGAAAGGACGTAAGTGCCTTTAACATCACTAGTAATCACTACATAGTCTTAACCTAAGTCGCTTTTCGCGTCCGTATGTATGTTTGCTTAAATCTTTAATACTACACAGCGGATTTTGATGCAAGTTTTTTTAATAGATAGAGTGATTGAAGAGAATCATTTTTATGTATAATACTTGCCGGGCAAACATCTGATTTCCACGGGAAAACGAGTTGCAGCGGGCCGCTAGTTCACTATAAAGGCAAAAGGACTTAAGTGCCTCTAGCATTCACTAGGGACGCAAAAGCGAGTATGTGATTCAAGGGCTATAACAGACGTGTCACTTCTGCTAATATAAATAGCGGAGAAGGCACATTAGCTCTCTTTTGATAGAATAATCGCACTTGGCAAACGATTAGGCAGGGTACATTTGTTTATTTTTCTGTGAATAGGTTGACCTAATAAAAAAAATACAGACAGTAAATTATGAGTAAGTGATAGTTTTATTAACAATACAATAATGAATTGAAAGCAAGACAGTTCACTTTCTCAACCAAACAAATAATTTATGGAAAATAAATGTTTTGAATTGAACATAATAGAGGATTGTTTGCGCTGTGAGAAGATATAATTTTAAATACCTCATAAAAGTTTGGTAACTTAATACCGTACTAAAACCGTAATAAAATATGGCGTTTATAGCTCAAGCTATACTAATAAAGGGTACAGTAATATTTGAACGATTTGCAGGATTATATTTTAATTTTCGTTCACACAAACGAAGTAAATGAAAAGAATTCGCTCCACCGATGGGATTCGAACCCAAGTCTTTTGGCCGTGGCGTGGCGGTTAACATGTTATCTAGTGTTTGATTGAAACACTAAGTACTTCATATTACTATCTTGTGGACATACAAAAGCTACAAAATAGTAAACAAGAACAATATAGCATTAAAATATTAATAAATACATATTTTTTCGCTCAATATCACCCAAAAATTTAATTTTGATAACTTATCCTTTAGGATTGAGGAAGGCCTTCTGTTTCTGATCGAAAATTAGCGCCCAAATTACAAAGCCATTTCGTGAAAAAAAACGGCAATATAGACTACAAGATCGTTTTGAAAATCAAGCAGAAAGATTCAAAAACGCTAACGCAATCTTGAATATGGAAGTGTCGCAAATACCTACACTAATACCAGCATCAATAGGCACATTCGCAGCAGAACAAAAATGGCGAACACACGAAAATAGTCGCTTGCGAACCGCTCGATAAACCAAATCCCCTGGCACGGCTCCAGCGAGCGTGAGAGAATACCACAATGGGAACAGAAATAAATCCATTCAAGAAAACTGAGGAAAGGAATAAGAAACAATCGGCAACACGCTGCCGTGCTAATATCAACCTTAACTCATTACCATCTGAGCTCTTTTCAACTTTTCCAACTGAGATTTTAACGTCGTCACTGGATCACTTTTGACTCTATTGCTCTTGTTTTAAAGATTTAAATCGTACGTTTTACAACCAACAGCTATCAGCTATCAGTTGTACATATTCAAACCCTATTATTTCGAACTTAAGGTAACAAGTCGCTTGTAAGGATAGCGTTGGAGTAATAGATTTGCAAGTTTTACCTTTAATGCTGATGGTATAAAGTTCAGTTTGTTATAGATTAGTAAGTGCAAATGTATCCTGCTTTTACAGGCGAGTTTGCACATAGTTCAATTGATTAATCAGTTCGGTCTTTTTATCAATTTGCGAGAACGTATGAATGAGCGGCTTATGCCCTTATGTTTTACCCTTGGTAAGTTAAAGGTCGTATAAGGTGTAAAAATATTAGCTGCAGGTATTTTAAGGAGTGAATCTCCTTGAAACTTTCCCCAAGAACATAGTTAGAAATATGAAAAAAAAAATTGCAGGTCAATTTGCATGGGAGGTCCTAAATGTTTTTTTCATATTTCGACCTGTACCGTGGGGAAAGTTGTTCAAATTCACGAGCTGATTCGCCCTTAAAATATTTGCAGCTAATATTTTTACACCATACTTAACTAATATTTCAATTGATCCAATAACATTTCTCATAATTGATATTCAATTTCAAAATGACATACATCGACAAAAAAAAACATCACTTTTACTCCACATAAGTAAGAGAAGAAGGGTTTATTCCTTTATGTGCCTCCAGAATTAATTTCAATATAAATAGTAAATGAATTACATATCTATTGGAAATGTCGTAAATTTTACTTGGTGGCAGTAAAAAAGTACGGGTTTAGCGAGGCCAATATACTTTGTGACGTAAACAAATCGTATATCCATGAAATATTATATGGTTGTTCATGATTAAGTTAGGGGCGTAAATTTAGATCAAGGCCGTTCTTTAATTAGTTTAAACAGGGTGTAAAAAATTAGCTGCATGCAAATAATTTTAACAACTTTCCCCAAAACACATAGGTCGAAATATTTTAAATGATTTTGGACCTCCCATACAAAATTACTGAACGACCGAGTCAATTTGTATAGATGGTCCATAGAAAATTCAAATAGCTGAAATTTTAAGCAAAGTTTCATAGGAATCTTTTTTTTTGAGTGGGACAACGAGTGGTCCGAGGACCCGATGAACTCTGGTGTCAGAGTTCTTCAACCGCCTACTACTAGTAGCAGGTAACGATTGCCGTCTAAGTTATCATAGACAGCAACCGGGAGCTACGGCTTAACGTACCCTATGAAAAACAGAACCATCTTTCTCACGGACAATAAGGTGGTTAAGCCGGCAATGTCCTAACCAGACTAGAATCAAAGTCACAAAGTACTAAAAATCAACTTTGTGAGTGCCTACCGGAAGTCGAATTCGGAACTTTTTACGTCGCAGGCAGTCGAACTACCTGGAAAGGACTAAATAAGTCCCTTTTGAAGAAATTATATTTATCGCTTGAGAACGTTCCTAAAACCGATGTCAAAGAATCACAAGGCTGTTGAATTATTCACAAATATAATAGTTTCCTTTATATTTTCATATGATTATCTGGGATTCAGACGGTCGCTACACTTATCCTGGCGAACATTTTTGTCAGAAGGACCGCCTTTGTGATTTAATTCAAGGTACGACGGAAGGGTAAGGATCTTACTGTGTGTGTATAAAGAAAAATGAATATTTTTCGTATTTCTTGTACTATTATACAATAAATACAATGCTATGCTTTATGTGATATCATTCGATTCGAGTCAGACGTGGCGATAGCGACCGTATTCTTACGGCCGTTGACGCCCTGCCTACTCTGCAAGGGATAAAGGCGTGACATAAGTATGTATGTATGTATGTAATGTTTTGCTTTATTTGTACAAAACACAGAAAATTTCAATACAATATAGGCATCCTTATGGATTTGATTACTTAAGAGTTAGACGGCGGTCATTACACAACTATATCAAAGGCCTGTTATTAGTTTGTAAGAGGTTGAAAACGACACCAGGGTTCGTCTGGTCGTTGGACGACTCTGTTGGACTCACGAAAAGGAGACCTACACTGATTCGGTTACAAAACCTAACCTACAACAATAGTGTAACAAAAAGCCTTGTTGAAATTATATCCTGTTGAGTATAACCTTTGTGATAATGTGTATTCAATTTCGCTGGACCGTCTCAAATGTCATGGCATTTCGCGATCACGATCCTAAAGTGCTCTGCGTTACTAACTGGTTTAATGCAATAGAACAGACACTGGTTACTGAGTTAGGCAACCTATCTACAGAGTGTAAAAATAGTAGCTGCAAATATTTTAAGGGGTGCAGGCTGACAACCTGTCACTAATAGTATGTATGTAGTATGTAATAACTTTATTGTACCAAACAAGAAATAGTTACAAAAAACACTTAAATAAACTAATAGAATGTGTAGGCACAAAGGCGGACTGATCCCATTAAGGGATCTCTACCAGTCAACCTTTGAGAAATCCAGAGGACATGGTGTGCGCAGGTGAACTATGGTACAAATCGAAGACGCGGTAAGATTACTAATAGTGATACACAAATTATCTCAAGCGGCCCTCTATATTTGTCAGACGTGCCGATAGCGACCGTATTATTGCGGCCGTTGACGCTCTGCCTACCCCGTGAGTGATAAAGGCGTGATATTATGTATGTATGTATATTTATATATTACGGAAAATCTTTGCACGTACATACACATACGTGTGGGACCCAAGCAGTGTCAAACTATTTGAAATATTCAAGTGAGAAATGTTTAAAGTGGCACGAAACTTGGTATCTTGTTACACCAAGTATTGGAAACCTCAGCGGCTCAAAGTTCAGGGGCCAAAAGGCATATTTCATACATACATATACATGGGTCAAAGTTTCCTAGACCACTAAGCCGAGTTGAGGTTGACCGTAAGTTATTCTACGTCGATATAATAAGGTGTAATAATATTAGCTGCAAATATGTTAACAGGTGAATCAAACCATGAGACTGAACAACTTTCCCCAAGGAACATAGGTCGAAATGTGAAAATAATTAAATAAATTTTGGACCTCCAATACAAAATTAGCACCCGATCAAAGCAATTTGTATGGGAGGTCAAAACCAAAATAATATTTTTTTGGGACTGGAAAATTAAAGTAAGGTATACACACAAATCACGCCTATATCCCTGGGGCGGTAGGCAGAGCTTTAACGACGCCAAAACTATGGTCGTTACGTCGGCACGTCTGACAAAAGTCTGAGGGTCTCGTTTCAGATGAGTCGTGTGTCACTATAGTGACAGACAGGTTGTCAGCCTGTCGCCCCAAATTGCAATACACATGAAATCCTCTAGTCCCTTAGTCGGCTTCTACGACACCCACGAGAAAAAGATGAGGTGATGCTATTCTAAACCGGCATCACACGGCTAAAAGCTAAAGTAAGGTAATGATAGATTTGTATGTTACGGAACCGAAGGAGACCAACTTGTACTTGTATTGTTATTCCTATGCCTTTGCATGTACTTTTATTAATTTCTACAGTTTATACATTTGTATATATTTTTGTGCCGTGTGATGCCGGCTTAGAATAGTATCACGCCGTATCCTTCCCGCGGGTGTCGTAAGAGGCGACTAAGGGACTCGAGGGTATTGGTGTATTACAATTTTTAGGCGACAGGCTGACAACCTGTCACTATAGTGATACACATGTTTTCTGAAACAACCTTGGAAAACGATCCTCAAATAATGTCAGACGCGGCGATAGCGACCGTATTCTTACGGCCGTTGGCGCTCTGCCTACCCCGCAAGGGATAAAGGCGTGATATATGTATGTGTATGTATGTATATATTTTTGTTAAACATTTATTGTTAATTGATTTGTTTCAGCAGTTGAAGTCGAAAATACATCAAATTGGCAGAAAGGAATTCGCCGCTTCATTAATTCTTCCGAAATTTATTCGATTGGAAGGTTCCAAAAAGGAATTACGTATCCATTTATCTAGTTATATAAGCAGCAGCTCAAGTTATCGTAAGAGGCGACTAAGGGACTCGAGGGTTTCATGTGTTCTACCACTTTTAGGCGACAGGTTGACAACCTGTCACTCTAGTTATTCACAAATTATCTCAACCAGCTCTCAATATTAATTGTCAGAAGTGGCGATAGCGTCCGTATTTTTGCGGTCGTTAACACTCTGCCTACCCCACAAGGGATAATATATATATTATATATATATATATATATATATATATATATATATACAGTGTAAACTCCATGTAACGTCACTCGATTTAACGACAAACTCTCTAAAGCGTCGAAATTAATTGTATTTGGTTGGTTTAGCTAGTCTTCCATACAATGGTACACTCTACATAGCGTTACACCCACTCTCAATAACGGCAAAAATTGAGTAATAAAAAGTACCTTTTCAGTTAAAATTAGTAAAAAAAGCGCAGATGTGTAAGTTCTTTTGTCGCTTTATTATCCTAGCCTGCAATAAACTCGACTGTCGGCATCACGCATACCGAACTTTCAAAGAAATGTGTTCTTTTGTTTACAAATTGGGCTTGCACGTGTAGACTTCTTCTGGACCAGGACTAATACAAAAGTAGGAGTCATAGATTGTCTATACGTTATCATATTATTAGTTGTTTAAACTGTAGTATACTTTAAGTCTGAAATTTTATCAGATTCTTCTTCTCTCTATTTCACGCCAACTCTCAATAACACTATAAAATGTACAGTCCCTTCAGTGTCGTTATATGGAGTTTACACTGTATATATATGTAAGAGTCTTCTGGTACCCCATAGGTAATATCTTCATTTATTGACTTCAGGAGTGTGTAGACCGATGGTGAGATAATAAAGAGACGTTGATTCGCTGATCACACTTTATTTTTATAAACAACTGTACTTGGTGGGTGTTTTACATTATCTTTTGTTCTAGTAAGTAACAGGGCTTCGCCTTATAATAACTTACACTGCCTGTCTATACAGACTAGCAGAGCAACGTTCCGTTTGACGTATGATCCGAGGAGTACAAACTAGAGTAGTCATCTCCTCGACGTCTGCGGATCGAATGATGCTCGGGCCACGCGCTCGGCCTTTTTATAGAACGATCAAAACAACCCCGCCAGTCCCCACTGCCGGGCCGGGCGGCGGCAGGTAGGATACGTCATGCCACCTGCACGTGGTTTCGTTTACATACTCTTTGTTCTTATTTCTAATTGAATTCGGTACAATTGTGATTAAATAATTAAGTTAGAATTATTTAGATTAATTAACAATAATAAATTACAAGAAGGAAATTATCAATTGAACATTAAAGCAAGAAATGAGAATAAAACGTTTAAAAATTGTTGACATCCTCGCTGCGCTATCACGACCATCCTGACGAGCAGCTCGTGCTCGAGCTAGCGAACTCCAAAATCTAAAAAAGAAACAAAAATTGATCAAGCAATTTGAATAACGACACTGAATCAGTAGCCGCCTCATTTTTATTTTCATGGCTATCACGGTCTATTTTTGTATGACTCAAAACTTTTTAGTAGATATAAATGGGATCTTAATTTTTTTTTTTTTTTTTTTTTTTTTTAGTTCCTAGCAGATGGCGCTTGGAGTGAATTATACGGTGAAATTTTTCATAGATAGGGGTAATCATTTTTATTGGGCACTGAACTGAACTTGACAATAATCCTCAATTTGAAATAGCGCCATCTGGTTCAGACAAGCGTTGCTATTAGCCCAAAAATGAAGTAAATTAAGTTAAATAATTCTGCGTCTTTCTAATGTGGTCATTAACATTTCGTTCGGTCATTCTGAAAATAATAAATGCTCATGTGATACCTAATATGAAAAAAAAATACGTTCATATCAAATCTTTTAAATATTTACCGTAAATAAAGATTTGTAAACGGTTATGTAAACGGTAAACAAGTAGTAAAGAATAAATAAACTTTGTACATGGTACAGGTACTCTTATGTGAATTAATCAAAGTATTTAATTTCAAAGTGTTTCATTGTACTAATAAAAATATTCAGTCATATCATAAGTAAGATCTTCATCAATGCTTAGGTAAAATATACAGTTCTTTTTTTTTTTGCTTTTTAATTTCGTATGACGTTTCAGCTCTTTTAGCTACTTTAGTGGCTATTACTGCTCTTTTGGAAGCTATTTCTGTTCTCTTGGCGGCTATTACTACTCTTTTGGTGGCTATTACTGCTCTTTTGATGGATACAACTGCGCTGTTACTGCTCTTTTGGTGGCTACTACTGCTCTTTTGGAGGCTATTATTGCTCTCTTGGTGGCTATTACTGCTCTTTTGGTGGCTATTACTGCTCTTTTGGTGGCTATTAATTATTGCTTTTTTTGGTGGCTACTACGGCTCTTATGGTGGCTATTACTGCTCTTTTTGGTGGCTATTACTGCTCTTTTTGGTGGCTATTACTGCCCAATTCTGTCATATGACACCATACACAGAATTTTGTTCATTTCATTTCTTCTAGCTGGCAAGTTATTCCACAATAAGCTTTTCTCTTCTTTCTTTATTTGAATGTAAGGCACTGTCCCATTACTAAATATTCTGTATTTATTAATATTTTTGGTACTTATGTGCATTGCTTGTTTCATGCGTTCTAAAATCCTTATTTTAACTTTTGCTTTTTATATCTTACTATTTTATATCATAATTGAATATAATAAACACTGAAATTGTAAATGCGTAAGGGATAATTGTCCCTTATAATGTCTTTCATACTTGGAAAAATATTTTCCCAGGAAATCGTAAGACAACAAACATTGCTTTATCATTTTATTTTTCTTGCATTAATAGCATAATATAGCCCAGAAACCAAGTGTTTTATGATGGCACAGTTACTAAAATACTTAGTTTGAGAGACTAACGCCATAATGTCATAACGTTACTACACAGTGTTAAGGATTGCATTTTCTAATTCTTAGTAGCTTGTTCTTTTATATTACCTGATGGTATACTATTATTATTATTTTTATATTATCTGATTGCGAGAAAAAAAAAAATTGTTTCAAAATTTGCATCTGAGATCTACCCAAATAAGGATATCTGTAACTAGACAATTTAATTGTGCAATGTGCATTGTTCAATAGACAATTCAATAATCTTAATTAAAAATATTGTGAAATGAAGTAATGAAGCTCCAGTAAAATAATAAATAATCTGTAATCTTCGTAGTAAGATGGTTCATGGAGTTCATCGAAGGTGTTCCATGCGAGAGAAGTAGAAGATTGTCTACGTGTAGTGTAGCACATGAAATGTTTAATACTATTTAATAAAGTAGTGAGTGTGATTCATGAAGTTAATTTCAACATAAGTAACTTGAAGTGGCGTAGGTTATAGAACTGAAACTGTTATTGATTTATTTTCCTTTTAATTTATTCAACAAGGAGAATTGTTTCCGGTAGTAGTTTAGTGCAAAAATAGAATGAAGATAATTTGTGGATTGTATCAAGAGGACGCCATCGGTTCCTGTAGATGGCACTATTACACTACTGGAGCCACGACAGGAGCACTGGAATCTGTATTTACTGACACTGACAGAATTACCCCAAATGGGTAGAACTCAAATAATGCATGAAATTAATTGGCATTTGCGAAAGAATATTACAGAATATTTTCTTTTTGCATATAAAAAGTAGTGGTAAAGTAGAAGAAAAAAATCTAATATTTGAGAGTATTTCGATACAAAAGTATTTTAAGGTAAATAAATGATTCGGGGTTTCACATGGGTTTTTTCTTAACTACCGCTACCAATAATAGTGACGCTGTAACTTTTTAGACGCAAGGTTTCACGAAAGTACGCAGGCGTTTTTGTTTTTATCTTAAACAGTGGTCAAACCATTTATCATAAAGGTCATTTAATTTAGTAGGACAAAAGTATTCATTGATAAATTATTTAATTTCTAATTGGACACTAATTTATCAATAGTAATGTTATTTTATGTAGAAAAGCGCAAATTGTTCCTTTACTGTCTAATTTTTTTCGATTTTCAATTAAGTTTTTTAGGGGTTGAAACCTGAAGAAACATGCCTAGTATAATGGAACAAACTCACAGAATTTTCAGCGGTATCCTCATTTCTTATTTTTTTAGTTATTTTGCATGGTCTGATGTCTGCACCACAGGGGTAAAAAGTCCACGTTGAAATGCTTTGCCATGTTGCTACTGTACCACAAGCGTAGGACAGAAGTTCATCTGAAATTAATATTAAAACTGGTGAACACGCTAACCTGATGCAATTCATCACAATAAGTTGCCACTAACATGGAACAAACTCACCGGCTTAGTTTTCATCCGTCATAATTGAGAATTCAAGCTCAATCTCGTGCCGTTCCTTTTTCCTGTAGGTGCTGGTCCAACAATTATATTGTCAAGGATATTGGCCAGAGATCATGGCGTTTAGATCTTCGTTTCTGCACTTCTGATGTAAGAGTCTTCTGGTACCCCATAGGTAATATCTTCATTTATTGACTTCAGGAGTGTGTAGACCGATGGTGAGATAATAAAGAGACGTTGATTCGCTGATCACACTTTATTTTTATAAACAACTGTACTTGGTGGGTGTTTTACATTATCTTTTGTTCTAGTAAGTAACAGGGCTTCGCCTTATAATAACTTACACTGCCTGTCTATACAGACTAGCAGAGCAACGTTCCGTTTGACGTATGATCCGAGGAGTACAAACTAGAGTAGTCATCTCCTCGACGTCTGCGGATCGAATGATGCTCGGGCCACGCGCTCGGCCTTTTTATAGAACGATCAAAACAACCCCGCCAGTCCCCACTGCCGGGCCGGGCGGCGGCAGGTAGGATACGTCATGCCACCTGCACGTGGTTTCGTTTACATACTCTTTGTTCTTATTTCTAATTGAATTCGGTACAATTGTGATTAAATAATTAAGTTAGAATTATTTAGATTAATTAACAATAATAAATTACAAGAAGGAAATTATCAATTGAACATTAAAGCAAGAAATGAGAATAAAACGTTTAAAAATTGTTGACATCCTCGCTGCGCTATCATATATATATATATAAAGATGTATTAAATAAAAGAGGAGGTTCTCTGTTTGACCTGTTGTATGTATGCGTGTCCGCGATTATCTCCGTTTGGCTGATATATATACACATATATATATATACATATACTATATATATATACACATATATATATATAGTATGTATATATATATATATATATATACATACTATATATATATATGTGTATATATATATATAGTATGTATGTATGTATTAAATAAAAGAGGAGGTTCTCTGTTTGACCTGTTGTATGTATGCGTGTCCGCGATTATCTCCGTTTGGCTGAACCGATTTTATTCGTCGTCGTCGTTCAGCAGCAGCAAGCTTAGGCCCGTATTTATAAACAGCACTCAACTCTGAGACCAATCTTGAGTGCGACTTTGAGTTGCTGTTAGTATTGACTGACATTAGTTAAAATCGCTCTTAAGATCAATACCAGAGTTGAGGTCGATACCGATTTATAAATATGGACTTTAAAATGTCATGAATTGTAAATGAAAAATATAAGTTTGAAATTTCTTCTGCCTTCTTTTCGTGTGGGACACCGAGTCGTCCAACGACCCAATGACCCTAGTGTCAACATTTTTCAACCACCTACAATTAGCAGGCTTTTGACATGGTTGTGTAACGACCTGAGCAGCGTTTTTGGGTGGTTTTCCTGTTCAGGGGGTCCGGCTGATTAGCATGTAACATGCTTTTTTTTTTTAAATATTGCTTTTAATTTGATTGATTAAATTGATGGTGGTGACGTAAGTTACATGCTGTGTGGTCAGCCTGACCAGCCCCGAGGCAGTGCCATTTTTTTTTTTTTTTTTATCCCACTCGTGCCGCGATTCTATTAGGAACATAAAATTGTTATTGTTACTATGACTAATTCACTTATTCAGTGACCGTATTGTAATTTAACTCTATGACATTCTAAAAGCATTCATTGTGAATCTACTTGGAAATAAACGATTGAATCTTGAATCTTGAATCTTGACCGTCGTCGTCTACGTAATCATAGACAGCAACCAGGTCCTACGTCTTAACGTGCCATCCGAATCACTGAACCATCTTCTTACAGACAATCGAAATTACTGCAGCCGGGTATTAAATTTGAAATAGGTAGGTACCTAGTCCATTAAGGAAAACAGTAAATGTTTTTAGTAGTTTTTAGTGCCTATATGAAAATTATACAGGGTGAAAAATATTATCTCCAAATACTTGAGGGGGTGAATCATCCTATAAAAATGAACAACTTTCCCTAAGAAACATAGGTCGAAATATGAAAAAAATTTGAATACCAAGAAAACTACCAACCGACCAATTGAATTTGTATGGGAGGTCCAAAAATTGACTTATATTTCAACCTATGTTCCTTGGGGAAAGTTGTTCAGTTTCATGGACTGGTTCATCCCTTATTTTGACACCTTATATTTTGGTCGCTTGAATGGGTCTTTAGCTAATATTTTGGATGAATTGAACCTGCTGCCTTAAGTACCCGGTGAGCTTTCTTGGCGTAATGAAGTTTATTAGGGGCGCCCACGCGATCAAGGTATCTACTCATTTGAAAATCCAAGCTTAAGAAGCTTCAATGTGCATAATAGGATGGCCTGCTTATATAAGGAAGGTGTAAAAATATTAGCTGCAAATATTTTAAGGGGTGAATCAGCCCATGAAACTGAACAACTTTCCACAAGAAACATAGGTCGAAATATGAAAGAAATTTTCGGACTTCCCATACAAAATGCAGCAGCCGAGCGAACCAAAATGTATCTAGGAGGTTCAGTTTTTTTTTTTCATATTTCGACCTATGTTCCTTGGGGAAAGTGGTTCAGTTTGATGGGCTGATGCACCCCTTAAAATATTCGCAGATAATATTTTTACAGCCTGTATTTATAATACTAGCGGCGCGCCCAGTGACTTATTTTTCCGTGGAAATTAGTAGGTTTTTCGGTACTGATACTAATATCGAATACAGGGTGTCCCGTTTTAAGTGGTTTAAGGCAAAAAATCTCAAGAAGTGAGCATCACTAGCTAGCGATCTGTGGTATTAGTGAGGGGAAATACCATTCCCACGGAAAATATTGTCGATATTCCATTTTTGTGGAAACTTTGGGCCACGAACGCCTTTTTTTAACCGATTTAAAAAAAACTTTATGAGTTTGACCAGTATGTTTGTATGTATGTTTGTCACATTATAATAAATAATAATATAAATACTGAAACTGAAAACTGCTACAATGTTTCTGACACAAGATATTAAAAACCTGCTGCGATAATTCGGCCGAGCCCTATAAAAACCCGACAGTACAAACAAAAATATCGAACTCATAGAATACGGGCCTTAGACTGCACTAGAGGAGCCTGTACTGGTATAATATGGATGGGTTTTCTGAGATTTCTGAGATAACACAATTACGTACTGAGTCGTATACGCGCAATTTCCTGCTAAATTTAAAAGGCTGAGAGGCTAATGAAGAATATAATTTGTAAAACGGTCTGAAAAACCGAGTTTATAAGAAATTTAAATGGGATTTTAAAATCTCTAAGCATTTCAGTTTAATATTTAGGAATGAAATAAAAAAGAAAATCATGCAGTCTTAACATTATACGTAGACAGATCAGAGTAGACATATAAAAATTCAGAAAGTTGAGAGGAAAAGTTAGCTCCACCATAGATGACTGCTAACAAACACACTGCTATAAAACATACTGCCATGTAACAAAATAATTAATTTCCAAAATCCCCACTAGATATGTTAAGCTAATCTGAACGTATAGACAGAAACCATGACCTACTTCAATCGTCCGGATAACCTCAACGACATCCAATCATATCATTCATCTAAAAATACCTTCTCGAGATGGATAACATCGTCGCAAGGTACGAGTGGCGTACAGCTAAAAATATAGTTACCCACTTTCAGGATGACTATACAGGGTCTGAAGTCTGGTATAAGAAAGTCGTTTCAGTTCGATCGCGTTACAATGACAAAAAATAGCAGACTTGGGTGGGGCCCAGGTTATTAGAAAAGTACTTAGTTCCTAATGATGAACCAGTCCATGAAAGAGACAACTTTCCTAATAAAGGAACATAGGTCGAAAATATGAAAAAAAAATTGGTCCTCGCATACAAATACAACCCGACTCGGTCGACTGGTACGCTTTGTATGGGAGGTTCATAAAATCTTTCATATTTCGACCTATGCTCCTTGGGGAAAGCTGTTTAGTTTAAAGGGTTGGTTTACCGCTTAAAAGAAACTCAGCTATCCTAACACTCTGTATAGGAAACTAAGTTGTAACTTTAGAAAAACCGCTCCTGGATGTAATAATACAATATAGACCCGAGAATTCATGCCTATCCTGAAATATGCTTTTCCTTGTCGCACACCCGACTACTACGGCGTGTATGACAAGGACGTGCAAATTTTAGAATGGTCATAAAATCGCGTGAGAACTGCAATCGTCTATTCTATCTACTGGTACCAAGCAAACTGGGCCAATTCTGTGTTTAGTCACAACTGAACACAATGTAAACAGAGTAAATTTTCTGAAGTTTGGGTGGAACGGATATGAGGAATAAGTTGGGCAATTTGTATCAGACATTCAAGTCCAAATTACTTTTTCATGTGCTGATCCATGCTCGGTTGGCAAAGCAAAATTATGATGACATAAGAGTGGTTTAAGAACTTTGCCTCTACTCGTATATCTGAGGCCGAATCTCTCTCTGCTTCGTAAAACTCGTTTCATTTGAGTGTCTCTCTCTCTCTTTTCGTGTGAGACACCGAGTCTTCTAACGACCCGATGAACCCTAGTGTCAGAATTTTTCAACCGCCTCCTACAAGTAGCAGGCCTCTGACATGGTTGTGTAACGACCCCCGTCTAAGTGATCATAGACAGCAACCGGGACCTACGGCTTAACATGCCATCTAAAACACGGAACTAACTTACTTACGGAATCGGGTGGTTCAACCCGCATTGTCCTAACCAGACAGGGAACAAATTCACAAAGTGATAAATATCAATTTTGTGAGTGACCCACCGAGAATCGAACCCGGGACCTTCTGCGTCAAAGGCAGTCGTACTATCATTGCGCCACATCGGTCGTCATTTTGTGAGTGTGTGTATCGATAGAGTGTCAATTGGATGGTTTTAGTAGTTTCGTAGTTTTCTCACAGTTCGAAACATAGAAAATCACAGTAGTAATAGTAGTGTGGCATTACAATGACTAAAAGTCAATCTGAGCCCCGTATTTTCACAAAAATCACAAAAGTTTCGTATAAAGGCCTGACGCTGGCATTGTAAGATACTTTTGTGGCGTATACTATCTAAGCATTGTGTGCCAAAGGACAATGAGGTCGGTCCTAAATTACACCGTCCGGGAGTTGACACCAGCGGTGACGTAGGTACTTATGCTTTGTCATGTGGAAATGCTTAGGTGTGTTCTGTCACATTTCCACATATCACATATACGTAAATGAGTGGATGTTTTAGGAAAGGGTTATGCGGGATTTCCAGTGCCCAATGTTATCAAACGTCAGACGTGGCGATAGCGACCGTATTCTTACGGCCGTTAACGCTCTGCCTCTGTAAGTATGTAGGCTTTAATTTTTTAAATAATTGTGCGTATTCCACAAAGCGGTGTGAAGGTTCTATAATGAATTGTTCCCATTAACCACTAAATAAACCCGTTTTCGTCGGAAAGGACAGATGTTAGCACACCTTGAGAAATAAGGGTGTGTCTGTATGTTTAGTAATTAAAGGAACTGCCGTTAAAAGGGCAATGCGATTTTTACAGCTCTTTGTTATGCGCCGTAAAAAGGCTGTCGTTATGATGTTTTTGTTTTAGAAAACCGAGTGCAAAATGCCAATGGCGGGGTCAGAGGTCGTTGCTTTGTACGTCCGACGAAAATAATTAAAAAAAAAAGTGAAGCAATGACAATTCTCGTTTTGTTATCCTGCTACTAGGTTGAGTTATAATTGGGTCAATCAACTATTTCTTGTAAAATCTGATTACAAAAGCAAAAAAAAATTTTTTACGAATTATTCTTACATTTATAATTAGCATAGTAGCAATTTTAATCTAGTTCACAAATACAAGCCGTGCCGCGACCAACAACGTACAAATTATGTCATTTTCATCAGAAATATCAGGTGACACTCATCTTTCGTCACTTGAGTAACCGATGTTTAGGTGATAACTTTGTGAATGAAAATGCATGTTTTGACACTTATTTTTTAATGAAATCGAAATAACGTAGTAGTAGGAACTAGTTACAAACGTAAATTCTGATATAACTTGTATAGTCTTTACAAAAAAAAACACAAACAAGGTCTCTTGGGTAACCGATACAAAAAAAGGAACTTTATCTTTTGAGTATTTTGTACTCAGCGGTTCTTTTATAGTATATTTTATAATACGCAATATACTATATACGTAATTTAATCAATATTATTTAGCCAACAGTAACAAAACTATCTTATCTAGCTTACTAAAGAGGTCAAAAATAGAAAAAACCATTCAAAAAATTGGGGACCCAAGAGACAAATTTGGTGACTCAAGAGACCCTATCACTATAGCCTAAGGCTCCGCACCTCCAGAAGAGGACTTTTTAACCAGACTTATCTTTTAATACTAAAAAAATTGTACTCATTATATTTGTCTGGATCTTGTTTCAATTTCTCTTTATAAAGTTTTTGCTTTTCTGCATTTGTAAGAGGCATTTTTTATACCTACAACAAAATAAGCTACGTAAGCACAGCAGCCCATTACAGAACGCTGCAAACACAAACACTCATTCCCCTTATATGCAACAAACAAAATGATAAATTTCAAACGTTAAATCTACATGCAAAACCAGTATGTCTCTTGGGTAACCAAAAATGTCTCTGGGGTAACCACAAAAGTGACCCAGGGGACCGGTTATCCAGGGGACATTTTACACTTAAAACTGATTTTAAGATCAAATTAAAGGTGCAATAATAAAAATTCAGTCCCTAATGACTTATTAGATCATAATGCAATATAAATAGACAACATAATCCATAGAAAAGTAAAAACTTACGAGTTTTGGTGTGGTTTGCAAGCGGACTAACAATAAAGCCACGCATTCGGTTCGACTTTGATACGAGGGGAGGTCAAAAAGTTCGCGGAATGGAGGGGTTGGCGGGGGTAGGGATGCTTGTCCAGGTACTCGCTAATTGAGTAACTCATTATTACTATAAATACCAAGTTTTAGCCTAATTGGGTCACTAGTCTTTGAGTTATCAACGATTAAACAAGTGAATCGGGAAGAAAGTTGGCAGTATGGAAAAAATTGAACATCGCGCCGTCATAAAGTTCCTCACCAAACAGGGAAAAACGCCGCAAACTGTTTTTCAAGATATGTTATCTGTTTACGGGGACTCTGCTCCTGGAAAAACTATGATTTACAAGTGGCATAATCTTTTCAAGCAAGGAAGGGAGTCAATTGAAGACGATCCCCGTTCTGGGCGGCCGATCGAGGCCACCACGCCGGAAATCATCGATAAAGTTGAGAAACTTGTATTGGAGGATGGCCGTTTGAAGAAGAAACAGCTTGCAGCATTAGTTGGTGTATCAGAAACTACCATTTTGAATATCCTTCATCAACATCTTGGTATGAGTAAAGTCTGCGCAAGATGGGTCCCGAGAATGCTCACGCCGTTTCAAAAGCGAGAGCGCATCGACTGTTGCCGCGAGTTTTTGGACCGCTGTGGAGATCAAAAGGAAGAAATTATGTCCCGTATTGTGACTGGGGATGAAACTTGGGTTCATCATTATGAACCTGAGTCAAAGCAAGAGTCAATGCAATGGCAGAAAAAGGGCACTCCCCCTCCTAAGAAGTTTAAGGTGTCTCAATCGGCCGGAAAGATCATGGCGACAATATTTTGGGATTCTGAAGGCATTCTTCTGGTGGATTATAAAGATCGTGGCCTTTCCATAACGGGAGAGTACTACGCTTCCTTGTTAGATCGATTGAAGGAAGCGATTAAAGAAAAAAGGAGAGGAAAACTGACCAAAGGAGTGCTGCTTTTGCATGACAACGCGCCCGTGCACACCAGTCGTGTTGCGACCGCTGCCATTCACCGATGTGGTTTTGAACTACTGCGCCATCCACCCTACAGTCCAGACCTGGCCCCCAGCGACTATTATTTATTTCCAAAGATGAAAAAAGAGCTGCGTGGAAGAAAATTTAACGACGATGATGAGGTTAAGTCAGCGATTTCGGCTTATTTTGACGCACAAGATAAACAATTTTTTTTAGACGGTATTAATAAGTTATTTGATAGATCCCATAAATCTATTCGAGTTAAGGGAGAATATATTGAAAAGGAAAAATAATTTCATGTTTAATTTCACCCTTCTTCCTTGTCATTCCGCGAACTTTTTGACCTCCCCTCGTATTATGATTCCCAGAGTTAATTCCTAGAGTCTAACGCACTAATAGCGCTATATCGCTAGCTCTCACGTTCAACAGATGTGGTTACTCAGTGGACGGAGGATGTTCTTAATTAGGCGGGACACATTCGCGCGCAAATTTATTTTCAAATTATGGAAAATATAACACGACAATAGCTTTGTAAATTCCTACGCCTGTGCGCATTTATATTTAAGTTCTAAACATGTACAAAATGAAATTACTTCAGTTAGATTTTTTTAAACCAGAGCAATTTATTTCTGAAGCTAGGGGTAAGGGGACACCTATCTTTTGTATGAGAACGTGTGTTAACTTCCCCTGGGTAACCAATATTTTTTGTTTAAATTCATGAAAATTTTACTCAGGAAGTATTTAAATTTTGTGGATTAATCCTGTAATTATCAATATTAATGCAAATTTATCGTTTTTTTGTAAAGTTTTGAAATAATTATAGTAAGTTCACTCGGGACAGGTGTTGAACAAAAAAAAGTTGATTGACCCAATTACAACTTTCATTAAAGCACATCTCATTAGAGAAATCGAGACACTCGTTTTTAAAACTTGATGAAACACAAAACCTTAAAAACTATTTCGTATTTGGGACATTGTTTACCTTATACAGTGTATAAAAAAACTTGCTGCAAATATTTTAAGGGGTGAACCAGCCCATGAAACTGAACAACTTTACCTGAAGAAATTTTTTGGACCTCCCATACAAAATCACTTGGTCGGTTGGTAATTTGGTATGGGAAGTCCAATTTATATTTTCATATTTCGACCTGTTTCTTGGTTAAAGTTGTTCAATTTCATGGGCAGATTCATCCCTCAAAATATTTGCAGCTAATATTTTTACACCCTAATTTAAAAAACCGCGCGAATTCGGTTTAGGTTTATTGAACTGTTCTTCTAATAGAATTCCTGTTTTTTATTCATGTAGTATAAAAGGCAACGCTTGCCTCAGACACTGATTGTATCGTCTCTATCACCCGGAAGAAAGTCCGATTGCAAACTCGTGTGTGTATTGATCTCAAACTACACCCTACCCTCCCTCGGTAACAATCGGCTCCTTTCTCACCACGTGATCAATGTACGATTGTTACATTCACCGATTTTTGCCTGATCGTATTCTATCCATTTGATATAATAAACCCAATGAACGGTCCGGTAGCGCGTTGATATCAACTACAATAAGGTTGAGAGGATATTACACATGCTCCAAATCGCAATTTTACCGGGTCACCGCGGCTGCCTCACAATGAATGAGTTGGGACCTTGCGATGGACGTATTTTATTTTTCCTGTGTGTAAGAGAGAGACGGCGTGAGTTTATCGCTTACTGCGTTTTACAAATAATCCTGAACTCTATATTAAGGACATAATATTCGCTTAAATACTTATACCTATCAGCTATTTTGTATCTAGAGGACCCCAAACATAGCATGTACTTACAACGGGAATGATTTTTATTTCTTTCATTTATTCCGTTGTCCCTGGTTGTTGGGGACACAAGGAACACACCATTTAAAAAAAAATCAAGATAGCTTAACGATTTATGCAACGAATTTTCAGTGACAGTTTCCAAACGGAAATTGATTATAAACGTTGTTGACGCAATATCCTTCATTGTTTTGAACTCAAACATCTCAGGACTGTCATGGCGACAGATATCTGCAGGGAAATTGATACCGTATTGAATAACAAAGGCCAAAATTACATCTTGACGTCTTGTGAAGAAAATAAGCTCATCATAATCACGATTATTAGACTATGGACTTTCATACAACTAGACCATCTGCGACGAATGTGATGAAACTCCAGGTTACAAGTCTACAGGAAAAATTCCTTATGCAAGTACGTTGCTTAGCGGGTTAAAGTCCCGGTCTCACAGTGACCCACCGGCTACGCAATGTACATCGAAAATCACCTGTAAGCTGTCATAACATTGAGCACAGCATGCACTACTGCAATCAGCTTGAAATACTTCTGGATTCATAAATGGTTATGATCTTATAATATAAATAAAATAAAATCATAAATAAAATCTTCGTTTTGAGATGCAGAGCTGACTAACGACTCAGTAAAACCTACAGACAAGTTCAAATGAATCACACAATTGAAAAACCCCAGAGTTATTTTTTTAAATTCAAAAATACATTCTTGTACACAGGGAAACACAGACAACGCACACTTTTTGAATGAAACAGCGCTAATAAACTATATACCTATCCAATAAACGAGACAATACTTGTTAGTCTTGTCACCAAAAACAATAATGGCAGTAGACTCCTGTAATACAATTTACCGGCGTAATAAGCCGACATTGCGTTCACAATTTGCCCCCAAATTGGTAGAATTGAAAGCAAAAGCGGACCTAACGATATTACAGAGCGGAAGCGGGTAGTCGGAGAGCTTGCTATATTACATAGAATCTAAAAATATACAGGGTGTAAGAGACGGTGTAACGAAAACTATGCAGGTGTGATCAGACAAGAAACTGAACCACATTTTCTATGGGGGCTGGAAAACAAAGAAAAAATTTCGAGTTTCCATACAAAGTCAGTAAGCTGATCGAGAATTTTGTATGGAAGGCCGAATTTTTTTCATGTTTACCAACACAGCCCCATAGAAAAAGTTGTTCAGTTTCATGGTCTGATCACGCCTGCAAAGTTTTCGTTAAACCGTCTCTTACATCCTTTATATCATTCATTCATATTGTGTGGGACAGTCGAATTTAATTGTTAGAGAATTTAAATTACTACTAGCCGACTAGTTGTCCTCTGATGTGGTTATACAACGAGCACTATGAATGTAATAGAACGACCGGGTTGATTTAACATGCCCTTTCAGACAGCAATGACTATCAGGTGGTTTACTCTGTTATGTCTAAACCAAAATGGGTACTTTTTTGAAGTGTTTCATTATAATTTGATAATATTTACTTCCCAGATGGGACCTGTACAATCAAGCTCACGTTCGATTAAACAGTAGATGCATCAATGTGTAAGTTTTAAGCGAGCGACTTAGAAATGGGCTAAAGTCCAAGCTGTTTAACAAAGTTTAGCGCTCTAACTACCCCGTAAGGGATAAAGGCGTGATGTATGTATGTTTGTTATGGAGGCAGTACGATGCTCAAGCCCCCTTTTTATACAATAGTATAAATCGAGTCATAAAGATATATCCAATGCAAATCTACACCTGTAAACTCACGCTAGTTAGGTGGCTTAAAACCCTTACATACGAGGATGTTGAAGATCTTCTTGACAGAATTTCGTGATGTAAGCAGTTACCAACACACACACACACACATACAAACACACACACACACACACACACACACACACACATACACACACACATACACTCACACACACCACACACACACAGAGAGACACACACGCACACGCACGCAAGCACACTCACTCACACTCAATCTAGCATGTTTGTCTCGGTGGTACTTATTTTACATTGTTAGCTTAAATATTATTTTATTACCTGTGTACCTACATAATTTTTAAGGTAAATATCTGTACCATGTCGGAAGAGCGAAGTATTCCCAACACAAGTATCTTTATTACTTAAAGGGAAACTTCAATGATGTTATAGACTTATAGTTTTAAGTTCCTTAAAAATAAACACATTTTTAATTAATTTTTTAATTTAATGTTTAACCAAGCACGAGCTTTGCAGGTTGACTGTGCAAGTTTCGCAGTTCGTCAAATTCTGACACTAGGGTACATCGGGTCGTAGGACGACTCGGTGTCCCACACGAAAAGAAGAAGAAGTTCGTCAAATCGTACGACCTATGAAGTAGCCAGCTCTTCAACTATGTATGGTAGGAAGGAGGAAATATTGTCATTGGGCTCATCCGACTGTGGAGCTGCATTTCCGATATAGTGACGTCATATGGTATGACAAGTGACAAAGTGGCAAGCGAAATGAGATATAAGAGAGATTATTTTTGTGTAAGCCTCTATTCAAAGTAGGTAACAGAGCTTGAAACCGGTTTAGAATATACCGGTTTAATAAGGGTTTAACCGGGTTTTCAGCTAAAAATCGCTCAAGAACATGAAGAGTAAGCGATTCAAAAACCAAATAAACCGGTTTAAGCGAAAACTGCAAATATTACGTCACAGGCAAAGTCAAAGTCAAATTATTTATCCAAAGTAGTAAATTTTACATTTAGCTTTTCGATGGTCAAGTATTAGTCATTGTAAAAAAGAGAAAAATGTAGGCATCGCGACGGACAGATTTCTATTTTTTTCTATGTTCCATTAATGCGTATAAAACCCATAAAGCCCTCTTTAAACCGGATGCGAAACCTTTTAATTTTGGTCTATGAAGAAAACCGGTTTTTCAGGTTACGGTAGAGTCAAACCATAACGAAACGCTCCTTGTGACAGACATGCCACTTGATCCGTAGATATTAGCATGATAAAGATTATCTCAGAGTACTTCTGCAATTTCCCGTACTTTAATATCACTATCCTACTAATATTAGAAATACGAAAGTTTGTATGTTTGTGTGTTTGTTACTTCTTCAAGTTAAAACTAATGAACCAAGTTTCATGAAATTTGGCACACAAATAGAGGGTAACTAGGATTAACACATAGGGTAGTTGTTATTCCGAAAAATGTTCCTGTAGGATTCTACGGTATTAAAACTGAATTCCACTCAGACGGAGCCGCGGGTACCCACTAGTAACGGTATAAAGCAAAGTCGCTTGCCGCGTCGGTCGCTACGTGTGACGGTTTTAATCCCGTAGCATCGCACAGGAACATTTTTTCAGGACAACAACTGTCTTACGTATAATTCCATGTTACCCTGTATCTGTGTGCCAAATTTCATGAAAATCGGTTCAGTAGTTTTAGCGTGAAGGAGTAACAAACAAACACACAAACCTACAAACGTTCGCATTTATAATATTAGTAGGAAGTAGGATTAGGAGGATACCTGCCGGTAAACTGCCTTATTCCTACGGAAAAATGATTAGCAACGGGTGCAACCGCAGGCCGGGCCGCTAGTAAGTAGATAAAACCTAGCGCTTTATTACTTCATCGACTCGATAAGATATTGTAAGGAAATGACGGTTTTTTAAATCGAATTATTGTTTCCTGTCAGATAAGTAATGTGTGATGGATTATATTAATAAGTTGTGTATTCGGTACAAAGTTCGATAAAATGTGCAATGTCGACATTGCGAAAAATTTGGTAATTACTGTTTATTTTTATCGAAACGTTGTTTCCTGTGAGATTAGTAAAGTAGTAAAGTAATGCATGATGGATTATGTAGGTATGTATATATGTAATCTTAGAGTTTTCCGAGTAACACCATCATCATTGGCTTTTACGCTTGTGACAGACGATTTAATCAGTGTCTGAGGCAAGATTACAGACACTGCGTTGCCTAGGACGCAATATTATGAAAAACGCGGGGTTGCCCAGGACCGGCGCCACCCTCTCGACCGCCCTGGCTGATTCCACAGAAACGACGAGTCAGGTCGGCTGCAGGAGTCTACCGCACGATAGACCTCTGTCACACTCACACCCTGACCTCTGACAGAGACCCTGTTCCGGGTTTAGTGTGGAGTTGTCCTACTCTAGGGCCGATCTTTGGTTTGAATAATCCCTCGGTCGCTTCTTACGATCCCTACGGGAAGAAAGGTGGTGGTGCTATTCTACTCCACACAACACATTTCCGTCAAGATAGCCTGCAGCTGATCGATATTTGTAACTATTATGAATGAATGGGCAGTGCCTATCTCTCGCTCATTGATAGAGTTATCTGTTAACATTATCAATACAACTTAGATAGCTGTGTATAGTCACGTATGAGTTTATGAATGGACGAAGGAATGGATGCTTTTCACGATAAACAAGGTCTTGTCACAAAAAAGATAGATGCAGGTTGAACGCGTGTATAGCGTTTTTTTTTAATACTTTTTTTAGCGTACGTGGTAAGGCCTCTACAAGATTATAGTCCTATCTTACCTTACTGTCCCTCGGCATTGGCTATTTGCTTGCAATTAAATATAAATATGAAAATACACCATAAAGGTTAGAATTTAGCCGCGCCCGTGGGTGCCTTTGTTGAGACTGGCAAACATACCAATTACATTTATTTAATATAAATTCTTTTTTGCATAAATCATCATCATCATCGTCACATCAAAATTTGTTGCGTGGTTTAGAAGGAGTTAGCAGTGTCCATGCCCGACAAACGCGATAAACTCAAAAAGCGACTTTTTTTTTTACTGTGTGATCCTCTTTCGTAGCTACCCAATCTGTCAACGCTGACCTGAACAACTACTTGTAACACAATGAGGAATAATGTAACCTGATGACGCCTATGTCTAATGTCACGCCTCCTTAATGAATGAGACATTCAACACTGATTATACGAGCAAAGTAACTAGCGGGAAACATTACCCCTCTTTCTTTACTTCATGCGGCTAAGTAGTGTATGTATAGTGTCTATGTCACCGTAATTTTACAAGCAATAATGCTAGATAGCTAAAAAGTCATAATAAACTGATGTAAGCTTTTGCGGTCACTCATAAAGAAATATGGCAGATCAAAATTGAGCTACTCTTTAAAATTTATCTAAAACAGTATGAAAATAGCAATGTATGTCAGTCAGTAATTCGTTATTTTAGATGGACGACCGATGTGGCGCAATGGTAGTGCGATTGCCTTTGACGCAGAAGGTTCCGGGTTCGATTCTCGGTGGGTCACTCACAAAAGTTGATATTTATCACTTTGTGAATTTGTTCCCAGTCTGGTTAGGACATTGCGGGCTGAACCACCCGATTGTCCGTAAGTAAGATGGTTCCGTGTTTCGGATGGCACGTTAAGCCGTAGGTCCCGGTTTGCTGTCTATGATGTCTTAGACGGCGGTCGTTACACAACCATGTCAGAAGCCTGCTACTTGTAGAAGGCGGTTGAAAAATTCTGACACTAGGGTTCATCGAGTCGTTGGACGACTCGGTGTCCCACACGAAGAGAGAGAGAGAGATGGCGTCAGAACAATTTCTTTTATGTAATTTTTCTGTTTATTAATTCAAACTTTGAATATTTTGAAATATTATGAATGAAGTTTAAAGTATTAAGTTAGTTTTAAGATTAAGTATTTTTGGACAGTAGTTTTAAGCATATTAACTTTTATATTTTATTAATGACCCAGTCCCTAACTGAATTATTTAGACAAACTGTAATGAATTTTCCTCGACAGCCTAATACTAATATATATATTCAAGTGCTGATCATTAAACATGGAACAATACAGATACAACACACAATGTTCAATTGAATGACAGGAAATAATATATACATGTTAAGATTAACACACCTTTAATAGAACACAATGGAATGTATAAGAAAAATAATTAGGTACTAGCTGGTATCCACAACTTCTTTTTGCTGACTTAATCTTGAGATGATGAAAGTACTTATATTGCATCAGCAGTATCCCAAATTGTACATTATCTGGGAGTAAGCTTATATTTCGCGTTGGGAGCTAGTTTTAAGTTTTTAGTCCACCTGTATATGTTTACACTAGGTTCATAAAATTGTTACAAGAAATAGAAAAACATGTCCTACATTTTTCTCTTTTTTTTATATGACTAATAATGACAATCAAAAGGTTAAATGTAAAATTTACAACTTTGCATAAGTGGTTTGACTTTGATCAAGTTAATTAGCTGTTGTTGCAATGACATTTCTCAAACCAAAGATTGAGCACAGGTGGTGTTCCTGGTGGTCTATATCTGGCAGTCCACACCTTCGATGTATGTTTGCCAGCAGAAGCGGCCTATCATGCAGAACAACTTTTGCTTCGGTACCATTACTATTACCATATTTGTATCTCCTATAGTTTAGCTGGGCTCTTGTTGGTGCAAAAGGTCTTTTTTCTTTGTTGACATGCCATTTAGTATGGGTTTGACAGCTGTCAAATTCGGCCTATTCAAACGTCCATACTTTAATATTGATTTCATGCCCTAAGTTTCAATGTGTATACAATAGCTCATAATTTTTGGGTAACTAGTAAGGTTCAGTTAGGGGCTAAACAGGACACTGCAAACTAGTCAGTAAAATATAGGATGATATCTGTGATGTTTGTGACCTTGGAGCAAATGCTATGACAGGTCCATTTTCCTAGATATTTTAAAAACTATAATGGGGGTCGCTCGTTGGTATTCCATCATGGCGGGTCGTGTATTGGTTATAATTTGATATTTCTTGTTCATTTGAGTGTTTGGTGAATAATTCTGATAGTGTATTAAGCAACAAACTATTCTGAAAGTGTTCATTAAATAGGAAATTGTAATTAATGCATATATTCGGCATTGTGCAATAGTGACAAGCGGTCTCCACGTGGTGCAGAAAATTTTACTATCGAGTTTTTTCTACTACATAATTTTGCGCAACACAGCCCCTAGTCGTCAGACTAGGATCACTGTGCTGTGGACTCTCCCTCGGCGTAATGCCACTTAACTTTACATCACTCTAACCTTACCGATGACCTGACTACTTTGACATTGGCAAAATACGTCTCTACCCATGAGATGTGACGCCAGAATTAAAAAAAAAAAAAAAAGACTAATGTCCGAGGGTTGAGTTCAGGACTAGAAATGGAAATCAAATTGAGTGGTTATCTAAAAATGAAGTCCATAATTAATATTTCAAAATTAAGAGAATACTACAAGTGATGACATAAGCCAAATCATTCCTATCAATGCAAGTTTGGACTCCATAGCGTTCAAGATTAGTTGGACGACTCGGTGTCCCACACAAAAATAAGAAGATACATTTGACAGCCTTTTTGGATGCTACTTTGATTATCACTATGCTCATCAAAGTGCAATTGAATGGCTGAATCAAAGTTGACTAGACCTGCATCTTACTTTAATTTTGCATATTTAGATAGTGTTGAAGCTGTTTTACTTGTAAACTTCAAGCTTGTTCAAGACGCAATAACAGTTGGCAGTAGTCTACTTAAGAAACTCACAACCGCTTGGTTCACGACGGTGTTATAGAAGTCTTGGATAAATAAAGTTTTGTGAGTTCATACCTACAGTGAAAAAGTGTGTTATTTGTAGTAGTTAGAAGTCATAAGTAACACAGTGTTCAGGTAGGGTGGACCTTAAAGCTTACAGACTAAAACCTACCTGTTACCGAAGTTAGTTCTCCAGAATTCAGCAGCATCACTCTTGGTGATGCGGAACTGGTCCCCAGCAAAGGTGCCGTTGGGAAACATGGCCTTCAGCTCACTCAGCATGTGGCTGAACACCAGACTGAGCTTCGTCAGGTTCCTCCGGTAGTGCGAATTCTCGTCAAACATCTTCTCCTTTCCTTCCTTGAACAGCTTTATGGCTTGTTTACATTTCCTTATCAAATTAATTATAAATATATTAAAATGTTCATTGTTATTTAGCGCCGACATATTGTCCTCGTATTTCGAATATATAACCCGCAACCGCTGATATGTATCGGGCAAAATATCCAAAATGAACGGAGGACTGTTTTTCAGGTTCATTTTGTGGTGCTGGCATAGCTTCACCACTTTGTCCATGAGTTTCCAGGTCTTGTCCAGGGTCCGTTTGTCGGTGGCCAGCTTTGTAGGGCAAACCGCATCCGAGAATGCGCCGTGGAGCTTCGAAAGTATCGAAGAAATGTTTTTCTGCTGCGACTTGTGACGAGCGGCGGCCATGTTGTCCAATGACATACAAATTGAAAACAATAATAGTTTGAACACACTGAACTTATAACACTATCATCACTTAAATATTAGGTTGTGAGGCGCGTGTTTTCTCATTTTCACGGAAACGCACAACATTTACGACACAATTATTTCACAGCGGCGATCACTCATTGACACATCCCCGACGCGTTTGACAATTTGACAAGCAAGCAATAGCAAGGCAGAAGAAAAAAAAAATGAGTTTTGAAGTTAGGAACTCAATGTTGCCATTTTAATATCACAATTTTGCCTGATTTTTTTTTATGTTGAAATCCCAATCCGTAGAGCACTGTTTTAGTAGAATACGAATTTCACCGACCATCGACTCGCCATTATAGAGTAGAATACCAAAAATGACAATAGCAGATGAGTTGCCGTTTAGTGACTTGCTACTGGAAGACCACTGGCTGTCAAATTTTAGCAGACTACGAAATGACCGAAATCATCCAACTATAATCCTATCAACATCCAACTGAAACCATTTTCATTTAGCAGACTTAGGGCTCTGTTGGCAATATATTTTAGGGACTTTCTAGGGCCACAGATCACTTATACATTTGTTCGGAAGTGTAGGTACGTTATACCTAACTCTTTTATCGCGACACTATAACTGCTTTTATACTATTCTACAAAAAAGTGCCATATTGGCTGACAGCGTCGTAAATGGATTACATTGGTTGTTGATATTTTTTGTTAGTCTTTACAATAAACTCAAGGTCAAGAGCACCAATGTATGCAAAAAATAAAAATAAAAACATTAGTCTGGAATAGAGATCATTTTATTCACTTGCCATCGACTTGCTTGACACTACTAATCCTTTTCTATAAATTTAGAAAAGGATTAGTAGTGTCAAGTGTTAGTAGTGTCAAGTGTTAAGTGGAAATTGGTTCCACGTCAAATCCCCTAGGTTAAGTGGCCGATCCCGAAAGAGAAACACGGAATAAGGCAAGGAAAATTATGATTATTATTTTAGTGGAAAGTAACAGTTATGACAGGAAATATATATAGTTCGGCCATTGACACGAAAAAGAAGGAGAATGCGTCGGTATAACCATAAAATTAGACTACTTTTACCCCATGTTAAAGGGTCCATACCCTTCATTGAAAAACAATGAAAAAGAAGTCAATCAATCAATCAAAATAATTTTTTCGTAACTGTAGGTAACGTATACAAAAGATCTTAAACGTCCCATAGAAAGACAGTCTCTCTCTCTCTCTCTTTTCGTGTGGGACACTAAGTCGTCTGATTTATGTGTAAAGCAATAATAAAACAATACCATAATATTCTAAACATTTATATTGTGACCATTTTCTGTATCGTTTAAAAACATAGGTAACAAATAAAAATACGGAAACAAAAATAATAACATGAATACGAGTCTACCAGTGCCTTTATTTAGACTGTCGTCTTGTCACAGCTAAATATTTCTTTTATTGATAAAAAAAATCGTGTATCAATAATATGTTGAATCCCCTCTTTTTTTTCATTATTTTCCCAGTTTGTCGGCAATTTTTATATACTGGCAACATCAATTTCTTGCGTTTCGTTTTTGTATTTGTTGTAAAAAATAAAATTGTTTTGGATTATATTGTTACCCCGTATTAAGTATTTAATTTTCTTCAGTTTCGCTTTCTTACTAACAAATTTATAAACACGCATGAAATTGTGCAATTTGAGAAAAATAAATGAGATAATGCATTGTACAATACTCATTACTTTTCAAAAATACTGCAAAAACAAAACGCATTATGAAGTACATACAGCGCCATCTTTTATTGCTGCGTACAATTAAGGCGTTGTCCCAGCTAAGTCAGTAGTTCTAAATAAAATGTCTAGATGGCAGAGTACACAAAAAAGTACGTCATAAGTTCAACAGATGGCGTAAAACACAATTAAAGATAAAGGTTTTTTCAAAAAACTTTACGTAAAAAGTTTAGTATTTCATTCTTGTTTATTCTTCTTCCTCTTCTTCTGATAGTTCACTAGATGATGTGGGCGTCGTTGTGGGTGGCGAGGTAGTGGTTGTAGTCTTGCGTTTCCGCTTCTTTCTATTGCGTTTCTTGCCTTTTTTTTCAATGGGTCTATAAAAGAAAAGCAAACATTTTTGAAGCACAAACTTGGGCGGAGAAAAGAAGCGTAGGTAGGTTGCTTCACCGACAAAAACACACACACACACTGCAACATAGCTCTTAAACGAAAATAAGAGAGGTCAGAAGAATGGATGCCGGCTTAGAATAGCATCAACCCACATTCTTCCTGCGGGTACCGTAAGAGGCGACTAAGGGACTCGAGAGTATTGGTGTATTACAATTCAGGCTGACAACCTGTCACTATAGTGAAACACATGTTTTCTGAAACAATCTTCAAAAACAATCCTCGAAAGTGTCAGACGTGGCGATAGCGACCGTATTCTTACGGCCGTTAACGCTCCGCCTACCCCGCAAGGGATAAAGGCGTTAAACATGTATGTATGTAGAAGAATGGAGTGTCAAAATAAAACCCTTACTAAACTGCTGGTTTTTGTATTTCGTTTGTACAGGACAACTTTAGTAAGAATAAGATAAAAAAATATTCAGTGACCACCTTAGATATATCACAATCACAATGTGTAGGAACAAACAGTTTGTATTGACATTTTAGTATCAAGTCTATAACAGTACAGTAGTAGGTAAATAGTACACTTAGAAGATACAGGACTTATAGGTAGTCCGTTTGTTAATGAGGACACTGAAAAGGCACTTCGTTCAGCGTATGCTACAACAGTAGTATTTACTACTGCGTAGCGCTGGTCTACCACGAAGCCTAAAAAGAGAGTAGGTACAGCATCGATTAGGTACCCTACCAAATCGTAGGTTCCTATTTTATTTACCAAAATAAGGAAGGTAATGTATCTACGAGTATGAGTAGTACAAGAATGAAACCAAATTAGTAAATTAAGAAAGGTTATTTATTAGTACACTTTGATGGTTTAGTTATTATTGCACAGAACGCTAATTCGTCACAGAATTTATAAAAAATATGCAAGTATGTTAATAGTTATATGAAGTTAAGTTAGCTTGTGCGAATAAAATATATATCGAGCCTTTTCAGGAAGAACATCGTAAGCGACAATTTAAGGAAAATTATATTCTAACGGAACTGGAAAATTAAGCAAATTTGGGTCTTATTACGCTGACCCGTATGTTCAAATTCAAATTACAACCATTTTTATTTAAGTTTGAATTTTCTATCGTAAATGACAACACTTCTGATTTTTATATCGTACCCGCCATGTTATGAATATCGTCAATGAAGTACTTGGCGCTTGCGATACAATTTTATTGTTTTAGTTTTAACTTAAATTACATACTCGTCGTTTACGATAATAATTTTTACGTCAATTGCGTTTTGATATGGTTGTTTTTTGTGCATTAGTGCGGAAGAAAAGTATTTTTGCATTTTAATAATTTATCTAGGCTTTCTAAGTAACGAATGACGATCCAGGGGTTACATATTTCCAAAAAAGCGTTTGAGGTCTGTATCAAATACTCTCGAATGTTAACAAAAAGTAGCCTTTGTCCATCTTTGGTTTACTAGTAATATCTACCAAAAGGTTTTAAGCTAATCGTTAAAGCGGTATGGTTACAAAAGAGTTACAAACAGGATAACTTTCAATTTATAATTGACTAGCTGGTACCCGCGACTTCGTTTCGCTGACTTAGTATTTTAGATGATAAAATAACCTTGTTTCCTTCACTAACGTCCTAAATTATACATGCTAATCTGGGCCCCTATTAGTGCTCATTGTGGACTACGTCAGGAACACCAAACCTTCGAAGTCTATATGCCAGCAGAAACTACCCATCAAGCAGAACAACTTTTGCTTTCGTACCATATCTTTATCTCGTATAGTTTAGGTGGGCTCCTGGTTGTGCACCTGGTGGTCTACATCAAGTACTCCAAACCTTCAAAGTCTATATGCCACCAGAAGCTACCCATCAAGTTAAACATTTTTTGCTTGGTGCCATGTCTGTATCTCCTATAGTTTAGGCGGGCTCCTGGTGGTGTACCTGGTGGTCTACTGAAGGTACTTCAGACCCTCGAGTGGTGAAAAAAAGTAGCCTATGTCCGTTCTCGGTATCTTACTAATCTCTATGTGAAGTTTTATGATGATCGGTTTAGTGGTTTGGCCTTGAAAGCGTAGCAGACAGACAGAGTTACTTTCGATGGGCTCCTGGTTGTGCACCTGGTGGTCTACATCAGGTACTCCAAACCTTCAAAGTCTATATGCCACCAGAAGCTACCCATCAAGTTAAACATTTTTTGCTTGGTGCCATGTCTGTATCTCCTATAGTTTAGGCGGGCTCCTGGTGGTGTACCTGGTGGTCTACTGAAGGTACTTCAGACCCTCGAGTGGTGAAAAAAAGTAGCCTATGTCCGTTCTCGGTATCTTACTAATCTCTGTGTGAAATTTCATGATGATCGGTTTAGTGGTTTGGCCGTGAAAGCGTAGCAGACAGACAGAGTTACTTTCGATGGGCTCCTGGTTGTGCACCTGGTGGTCTACATCAGGTACTCCAAACCTTCAAAGTCTATATGCCACCAGAAGCTACCCATCAAGTTAAACATTTTTTTGCTTGGTGCCATGTCTGTATCTCTATAGTTTAGGCGGGCTCCTGGTGGTGTACCTGGTGGTCTACTGAAGGTACTTCAGACCCTCGAGTGGTGAAAAAAAGTAGCCTATGTCTGTTCTCGGTATCTTACTAATCTCTGTGTGAAATTTCATGATAATCGGTTTAGTGGTTTGGCCGTGAAAGCGTAGCAGACAGACAGAGTTACTTTCGAATTTATAATATTAGTATGGATTTGGTATGCAAATGATAAAATTGTCCAACTGTGGACACCAATTTTTGACCACTTTTATCATTTCTCTTAACTTCGTCATCACCTTATTAGATCCAGCACAACACGGATGATGGAAAACTGCGGATCTGAGATGATGGATCTGACAACCAAAGCATATTTTTTCAAGTTGCTAGTAACTTACTAAAAATTAGGTAAAATTCCTACATAGGGTTAGTTTCAGTCAACAGTAATTTATGACAAATCAGGGTAAAAAAAATAATATAGTAACATTAACAGAAGAAAATCGCCCCTAGATATGTTAAAAGAGGAAATAAAAATACGGATCTGAAATATCAACGATAATTTTGCCTAATTCTGTAAATTTGACGCAGATGTTACCAATGGGGCTTCTTAAATACGCTTTAGGTTACGTCCTGGCGGGATAAAATCATGTCTATGTTTATGTTTGAGGAGAAATAGGCTTTTGAAGTGGTGGTTAGAGATCTGAGATAGATATTGGACGCCATTGTTGTAGTTAGCTTGTCTTTAAGTCTATGGCTCTAAAAAAATATTAGTACCATAATATGATACGTTGGTTCAGTTTTCATCTATATTTATCAAAACATGAGGCAATCTTTTACAACAATAGCCAATTCAAGGCGTTCAATGGCCAAACTAGGAATGGACACCACCCACGGAACTTAGAGAATGAAGGTTCAAAAAATATTTTTTAAATATCTACAATATTTATCATAGTTTTATGAGTTTGTCTAAACGACTAAACGTATATACTCTTCTTCTTCTTCTCCTTAGCCTTATCCCATCATCTGGGGTCGGCTCTCCTTGTCTGTCTTTTCCATTTGTTTCTGTCCTGTGCGGTTTCGGCGTCCACATTTGCCTCTTTCAGATCTTTCTCGACCGTCGTTAACCAAGTGGCGGGGGGTCTTCCGCGGCGTCGCGTCGTTGTAGGTATATTTAGGGCAGCTCGTACCATGTGGTCTTCAGGACGGCGGAGCACATGTCCATACCATCTTAAGCGTCGTTCTTTGACTTAATCTGCAATAGGGGCAATCTTGTAGCTTCTGATGTGGACATTACGGACTTTGTCCAACAGTGTGACACCCGCTGACCAGCGCAACATTCGCATTTCTGTCGTGTGCAGTTTCGACAGGTGTTGTTTAGTTGACGCCCAACATTCTGTACCATATAGCATGTACACTAAACGTATATACTATCTGGGAAAAAATTGGCATATCATTTCCATTATCTTGGCTATGTGTTTTGTTGTGCCACTCATCAGATCCATCACCGAAGAGAACTAGCCCTAAATTTACCCAATGATGGAAACGAAAGAGACAAACAAGACAAGACAAACAACAAGCCTGAAACAGATGAAGCTGATTAATTTAATGTTACTTACCCTTTTTTAATAAACAAAATTTTTCAAATAATGGTGTTGAATCATTCAAAAGGTCCAGTAATGTAATATTTATTAATAATATTGATCATTTTGACACGATATACAAAACTACAATATTACTATACATGACTGATTATTAAAATCGTAAGCGACTCACTTGTGAAATTCTACCAATAAAAATTATCGTAAGCGACAACTTTCACTGAAATACTCAAGGCTAAGTTATTTCTTCTAAATTACCTTGTCGACAATTAAAAATAGATAAATATATACAAAAATCAAGACGCTAGCTCTACTACTTTGTAACTTATTAAAAAAAAACCCTCCCCTGTAAAATATCGATTTTGTCGCTTACGATGTTCTTCCTGAAAAGGCTCGATATCATTTCATTTCATAAAATACTAAGTTAAACTATACCTAACTAATAAATTTTTTGATATTTCCCCTCTAAAAACATAGGTAAGTACACAATGTATATGTAATGTATTAGGTACGCGTAGTACCTACGTTTACACATTATTAGGTAAGTAAGTAGCTAGGTGATAGAGTAAAAAAAAAATTGAATTTGTAGAATCCGCACCACAAAAGAAGTTCGGAGCTCAATTTCCTGAATTGTTCGTTTTCGGTTCCGTGCACGAAAGTCCAAAACGACTGGTCTGACCACACGTTTTTCAAATTCCTTTATTGGATGTTTTTGTAGTCAAAAATATGTGTTGAATTTTGCATGAAACGAAAACGAATAATTGTCAGTAATTGAGTTCCTGCAGGAAGTGAATTTTTGTGCGAAGCGAAGTGTAAGAACTTTGATTCCACGTGAAATCCTCTAGGTTAGGTAGCCGACCCCGACAGAGAACGTTGTAAGGCCAGGAGAATGATGAAGTACTTGGCAGTTTACTACACATCACATTAGTACAATTACTTATTGAAGTATATAAGGTGTAAAGATATTAGTAGCAAATATTTTAAGGGGAAAATCAGCCCATGAAACTGTACAACTTTACCCGAAACAGGTCGAAATATGAAAAAAATATTTGGACCTCCCATACGAAATTACCAAAACCGGATTCACCCCTTAAAATATTTGCAGCTAATTTTTCTACACCTTATACAGGGTGTAAAAAAAATTCACCACTCAAAATATTTGCAGCTAATATTTTTACACCTTATATTATAAGTCTATGGTTAAATCTATCTGTCACACACAAGACTTACATAGTTTCATGGGATCCAGACTTGTCCACTGCATTTTGAGTTGTCTCTTGTCGTGGTGAAGCTGTGGCTATTGGATAGAATTCGGGGAACCTAGGTACATGCATGATATTCATACAAGGGTTCTTCTCCAAAGCATTGAATTTCAATATTGCGCCTTTCACACCAATAATTACATTATCCGCCGAATCTAAAGCGAAGGAATTGACGCGTGTGACATTGAAAGAACCTAAATGTTTAGCACTTGTGCTTTCGGAATCGATGAGGTATAGATTACTGTTTTCATCCATAGCGTAAACGTCGTCCGATCGACTGACGAAGACGCCAGTCATTTTATCACTTGGCAGGTGTCTGATCTTGACGGGAATAGTGGTACCACTCCTCAGGATATAGCAAGTTTGCGCTGCTATGAAGTACATGTGGTTTCTTGTATCTACGACGAGTCCATGCCCATTCGGTATTAAAGGAAACAGCTCCTGTTTTTGGCCGCCGTAGGTGACTTTGAGCACTCTATTATGAGGCCAAGTAGCAATGTACATGGTAGTACCATCGTTGGAAACAGCAATATACATGACGTCTTCACCTGAGGCAGTGAACAGCTCAAGACTACCGTCTTCTTTGTATTTGTAAACACCATTATCAGTGGCTAAGTATACGATATCGTTTAAATTGTCAACTGTCGACGACTGCCCTAAACCAGCCACTTTGATTGTCTCCAATTCGCCCCCAGGGTGCAGCACTTGCAAGTTCATTTTCATCTCCTCACTGATCAACGTGAAGTAGATGTTCCCTGACTTCCAATGGACGCTTATGTCTGCTGGTATTCCGAAGATGGTCTTCTTCTCCTCAGGCATATACCAGTAGTTATTCACCTTGTACAGAACCATTTCTTTGCAGAATTCCGTGAGACTTTGCCTCGAATTGACAGGTGTCGCTGCTGACCAAGCCAGGATTGAGAGGAAGACTGCAAGTAGTTTCAGATACATCTGGAATTGGGGAAAACAAGCTATCAATATCAATACGCAGTATAAAATGAATTCACTTATCGTAATGGACGCAACTAACTTCTCCTAAACCACGCAATGGATTTTGATGTGAATCTTTTTAAATAGAGTGATTCAAGAGGAAGACTTATATGATGTAAGTAGGTTATTTAATCCTAACTGTAATTAATCCTAATTTGTCTCCAAATAAGCAGAATAACATTCAAAAGATTTCAAATTAAAACATTTAAATCCAAATAAGGAACAATGGATTATTTAGCTAATAATCCTAGTTGGGTAAACGTCCAATGAACGTAAAACAATCACTATTAATCTTATATCTTTATTTAGCACCAAATAAGGCAATGACCTCAAAAATAGCAACATATAGGTACCTAGTACTTGGTTTTGTTCTTTTATACCACAAAAAAGGTTTGGTTTTAAGATGGTAGGGAAATAAATTAAACATAATTCATTAAATATACTAAAATGCGACAACGTTAAATAATCTTTACATTTGTAAACATATAATCTCAAAAACACTTGTGTACTTGCATTCTACTAACCCTTTGCTCCTTGCTTATAATAATTAATAATGTCCGAGATATTTTATAAATGGTTGTCAAAGTTCAAAAGTAGGTGAAAAATGAACTAACTACGAAACTTGCCGCAGAGCAATCCAATTTCCTAAAAATCCATCACGAAACAAACATTAGAAGAATACAAAATAAGCACCTTTTCGAAAAGAATCTTATACATTTATCTTTGGCACTAATTATCTCTTGAAGTAACAAGACCTATTTAGCATAGTTGCGGTCGATACACTGACCCGACTATCACGAACAATTTACTATATATACATTTTTATCAAAGTGTTTATGCATTGCTTTCTGTTGATTTCAATGTATCTATCATGTTTGTTGATTCTGTTTATAGCTAGTCAGTCATATTCAATACTGTTGATAAATGAATAAGAATATTGTATTGTAAGAATTTGATGAGTTAGATATGTTAGCGGCTGTATTTGATAAATGTTTTAGTAGGTTTGTGTTTTGATATGCCGGCCTGGAATAGCGTCACCCCATTTCTTTCCCGTGGTTGTTGTGGCTAAGGGACTCGAGGGTCACAGTCACAGACGATCATATTGATCACAATTTTAGGCGACAGGTTGAAAACCTGTCACTGTTGTGATCAATAGATAGATGGTTACATAACCTGCTCCGAATGTGCATCTACCTACTCTTACTATGAGTAGGATTTTTTTGAGAATCCATCAAAAAATGGAAACCAAGCAAATTAACTTGACACTGGCCAAATCACAACCAGCTAGGGTAAGTAACTAAACCTTCGGTATGTAGCAGTCTCACGCCCAAAGCCAACCTGACTGATGCTTGCTTATACAGGGTGTAAAAATACGAGCTGCAAATATTTCAAGGGGCGAATCAGCCCATGAGACTGAACAACTTTCCCAAGAATTATAGATCGAAGTATGAAATAATTTTTTGGCCTCCCATACAAATTGACTTGGTCGGTTGGTAATTTTAAATGGGAAGTCCAAGTTTTTTTATATGTTTCGTCCTATATTCCTTGGGGAAAGTTATTCAGTTTCATGGGCTGGTTCACCCCTTTAAATACTTGCAGCTATTTTTTTACATCCTGTATTTTTTTACATTTGTTTCCATCCAAATCCTTGAATTTTGTTCTTGAGAAAAAAACCCAATTAACTAAGGTTGAAATTGTTTAGCCCAAAAAAGATTATTTTAGTCACCAAACCACAAAGCCAATTTTACCTTTTAATATATTTTTTTCCAACGTAATCGGAGTAGGGTGGTCGTAAAAAACTTATACACCTCACACTTATATTTATATACACCCAACCCAACATGACATTTCGTATGGATCTGACAAACCGCTATAATATTTTTGCGCTCCGTCGTACGTCAAGGTGTGCGATTCGCCTAGTGGCAGCTTCCCCCCTGTTGTTCAAACTCCTGTTGACAGGTATTTTTTTAATTTATTATGTAGAAATATAATGTAATTTTTACACGGTAGTTTTACTATTCTTCCTATTTATTATTATTACTTTGACATATTAGAATGTGACTGAGTAATTTTGTAAATACTAAGAAATAAATGTAGCTATCTATGGAAAGCTAAAAAGCTATCTATATAAATGTGAAAGTTTGTATGTTTGCTTGTTACTCCTTCACGTTAAAACTACAGAACCGATTTTCATAAAATTTGCCACACAGATGGAGGGTAATTTGTATTAACATATAAGACAGTTAATATCCCGAAAATATGTTCCTGTGGGATGCTACGGGATTAAAACCGACTTTCACGTGGGCGGAGCCGCGGGCGCCTGCTAGCATTTTATAAAATACCCCCTTGGCAACCCTGAGTGGCAGCCTTGGTATGGTGTGAAGTGACCTGGAACTTCCAGGTACTCCTCAAAATAATTGCCAGACGACAAACGTGATGAACGACGGGAACTTTAATCACGGGGAAACATGGCCGCATTCAGACTCAAGATTTTCTTTAGTACTTACTCAATTTATTCCGTGTGATGCCGGTTGAGAATAGCATCACCCCAATACTATCCGTGGGTGTCGTAAAAGTCGTCAAGGGAATAGACTGGAAACTAAATATCTTGACCTGCGCTCGCCAAACCGCCTGCTAAGCGTGTTGAGTATGGCAGTACTGGGCCCTAAGTCTGCTAAATAAAAATCGTTTCAGTTGGATGTCGATTAGATCTCAATTGGATGATTTTGGTAGTCTCGTAGTCTGCTAACAGTTTGAAGTATGGAAAACCACAATGACAATTGAATGACAGTTGAGTTACAATGGCCGTTACAATGACAAAAAAATAGCAGACTTGGGGCCCTGATAGCGGGAGGCTCATGTCCAGTAGTTGACTGTTTTGGCCATTAAGATAAGATAAGATTCTCTCATACTCTGAGTAGGCGAAGCTGAGTAGGTGCATAATATTTGTTTGATTGTCATTGTGAAGTGTTTTTTGTACCCTTAAATATCGCCGTTCCATTAAGTCAATTTCGAAAGCTGTTAAACCTATAGTAGAAGACAACTATATGACAACAAAAATATACCTTATGTCAAAATTTTGACATCTGCCAAATATGGCTTATTCGAACGGTGACACTTAATTTATTAGGTTTTACCAGTTTTACCACAGACCAGAGACGTCATGGCCGCAGTCAAAATGGCGCCTCTAGTAGCGGGTGAAGAAATTGTCATTTTTTCTCTATATGTTTTACACAGACCAGGGCCCCAAGTCTGCTATCTTTGTCATTGTAACGCCATCGACACTCAACTGTCATTCCATTGCCATTATGATTTTCTATACTTCAAACTGTTAGCAGACTACGAAATGACCGAAATCATCCAACTTGAATCAAATCGACATCCAACTGAAACGATTTTCATTTAGCAGACTTAGGGCCCTGAGACGTCATGCGCACGCAGCTCCTACGGCGACGCGATTGTCATTTTTTCTCTATGAGTTTTACCTGCCTAAATCCGGTCCTGGCAGTATCGACGTCGCATTACGGGGATGACAAATGAACCGACGTCGTCGCGCCCCATAATAAGTCATCGCCAAACTTTAATCATGTATTTTGTCATTGTGAACCACGACCTTCTAGAAAGGCATAAAAAAGGCAAGGTTTGAATAGAAAAAAATACATTTTTTTCGTTTTGGACACCGAGTCGTCTAAAGACCCAATGAACCCTAGTGTCAGAATTTTTAACCGCCTTCTACAAGTGGCAGATTTTTGACTTGGTTGTGTATCGACCGCCGTGCCATCCGCTTAAAGTGCCATCCGAAACACGGAACCATCTTAAGGACAATCGAGTAGTTCAGCCCGTAATGTCCTAACCAGACTAGGAATAAATTCACAAAGTTATAAATATCAACTTTGTGAGTGACCCACCGAGAATCGAACCCGGAACCTTCTGCTTTACGAGGCAGTTGTACTACCACTGCGCACATCGGTCGTCGTAGGAAAAAGACTAATAGTTGTTGTGGATTTGGTAGGTATGTTTTGTAGTACCTTATTGCTATTTTTTTACATAAATACGGTCTGGTAGATCTATACTACCTCTAGAGATGTCCCCATACTAAAACCGCACTCGACGGACGACGCTGCAGTAGCGATGCGTCGACAGCGGTACAGCGGTTTTAGTATGGGATTGACATTTCTAATATGGATCTGACATACCGCTGCGATGTTTTAGCGCTCCGTCGTGCGTTAAGTGTGCGATCCGCCTAAAGGAAGGAAAGGAAGGTTACTTTTTAGTCTGTAAAATATAGGATGATACCTGTAACGTTTGTAATATTGAAGCAAATGCTATGACATAAGGTCCATTTTCCTAGTAAACATAGGAAAAATTAAAATGGACCTTATCTCATAGCATTTGCCGCTAGGTCAGAAACGTCACAGAGATCATCCTATGTTTTACATACTATAGGTATGATAGTGATTATCGTAATATTTTATAGAACGTTTAAAAACACTAGGCTTTTTGTTTATAAAGGTTAAATGACCAAAGTTAAAGAAATGGGCATTATTTATATTAACAGTTTGAAAAGTCAAGTTCTCTTAACATTAAAGTTTAGTGGTTAAACATTTTTTGAACAAGGCTACTTTGTAAGTTTTAAAATACTTACTAAAACACTTTAGTTATTTGAAGTAGGATTTATTTCGCAAAATGTCTGCATCTCTTGATCTTTTGGTATAAACTTGTCGTATGGTGCCAGCTTAGATGATGGGGTGATGCTATTCTAATTCGATCCCCACCGGACACAATTATATGTTAAGTAATTTTTCAAATATTTGTGCTGAGTCTGGGTGTTTACTATGTTTAATATGTATTTATTTACAAGAAGAGTATATAAGTATAAATTCAGTATTAGTATCAGCTAACTAGTTCCCATAGTACAAGCTTTGCTTAGTTTGGGGTTAGATGGCGCTGTGTGAATTGTCCATGATATTTATTAATTTATTTTTAATTTGCTGCTAAAAATCACCTATCAATTGGACCTAACTCTAAGTCTACAGGAAACGAGTGTCTAATCTTTTATTCATCGCTCGAAAGTTTTATTCGTTAGACCCTACTAGAGGATGTTTTTGTGAAAAATGATGTCATCTTCAAACCCACTCGAATGATAAAAGCGAGCGCGTTAGACTGACCACGATGGTGGGATGAAGAGACAGGGTTGCCTCGCGTCTGAAAATAAATTGACGGAACAAGTTAGTAATTTTTGTTTACATGGTAAGTAAATACTCTCACTCTCTCTTTTCGTGTGGGACACCGAGTCGTCCAACGACCCGATGAACCCTAGTGTCAGAATTTTTCAACCGCCTACTATAAGTAAATATTAGTGATACACGAATAATCTGAAAGGGCCCTCAATGTTTGTAAGACGTGGGGTCGACCGTATTTTACACAGACGTTAACGTTCTGGCCGAAAGGGATAAAGGCGTGATAAGTGTGTGTGTGTGTGTGTGTGTACTATACTGGTCTGTCATAAAAAAAACCTCCCCCCTGTGATATATCTTCATTTTAAGTAGATCTGTCCCCCCCTCTTTCGAACATCACGTGATTAATGGACGGCTCCTAAGTTTACTGATGTGGATTATCAATATGATCCTGCTGGTCACTTCTGGACATGTGCCTCCCGCTATTGGGGTATTTGCCATACTTACCACGTTGCGCATTGGACACGTGGATTGGCGTGCGCAGTGCATGGTGTTGTATTTACAGGCAACGCTGCAACCTGAATAGAATCCCTCACGGATAGAGTTAGTTCTGCTTCTGTTAGTGTAGGAAACGACCAGCGACCCCCCATGAACGAACGTGTTAAATTTTTAAATCCATCTATCTCTTTTTATAGCGGTCAAGAAAGAGAGTTCCAGGCTTTGAAGGACACGTTAAGCTGTCAGTCCTGGTTGCTGCTAAGCTGTCCTAGTTGCTGCCTATGATTACGAGGCCCAGTCGTTACACAATCATGTCAGTTCTCTCTCTTTCTCTTTTCGCTGTCAGAGTTGGGGTGATGCTATTCTAAGCCGGCATCGCAGTGTTGCCAGCCCTATCGCCAGCGGGACAGGTAATGAATAGTCTTCTTTGACGTGTAAATACAGGTGAATGGGTGAGGGATGGGTTCGAACCCGCGCCTTTCAATAGCAGGAGTGGTAGAGGAGAGGTTAAGGAAAACGGGGAAGTAAGTTCTTAAGAGGATAACAGAGCTTATGTGCTGGCGTAGGTGGTCGCACACTTGACGCACGACGGACCGCTAAAATATCGCAGCGGTCCGTTAGATCCATACTAGAAATGTCAATCCCCATACTAAAACCGCTGTTGACGCAGTGCTATCCTCTGTCGAGTGCGGTTTTAGTATGGGGATTGACGTTACTAGCATGGATCTGACAGACCGCTGCGATATTTAAGCGGTTAAGTATGTGATGCGCCTGTAAAGAAATGTCAAACTCGTCATCTTCCTACGCTTGGCTAACAATCCTTTTTCAAACTCTGATTGATAATAGAATCAAAAATTAAAAATAATGAACTTCAAAAACATGCTTTGAGAATAAAAGACATAAGTTTCCTAATTTTTGGCGCCAGGTCATACGCAACGAAAAACATTACATAAGTACTTATTCAAGTACACAAACATACAGGGTGTAAGAGACGGTGTAACGAAAACTTTGCAGGCGTGATCAGACCATGAAACTGAACAACTTTTTATATGGGGACTATGTTGGGAACCGAAAAAATTTTTTCGACCTTCCATACAACCAATCAGCAGACTGACTTTGTATCGGAACTCGAAATTTTTTTCGTTCCCCAACATAGCCCCCATAGAAAAAGTTGTTCAGTTTCATGGTCTGATCACGCCTGCAAAGTTTTCGTAACACCGTCTCTTACACCCTGTATAGGTACTTATTTAAGTACACATACATATAGCACTTATATGCTGTCATGTTTTCTTTTGCAACTAGCGTCTGTAAGGGCCCTCATAACCTCTTATTCGAATTACGGACCACAGTCAATCAACCATTCTTATCGTCAATCGACCATGTTATTTAGACCCCTCTTTATTTATTAACACTATAAAAACTTAGGTCTTTAATTACTGGATTTGCCCGAGAACCACCATTGCAGGACACCTATGTTTATAACTTGTTTATAAGTAATTTGGCGGGTCGCTTACTTGACGTCCGTTGCGTTTTTAGTGCATCCGTAACGCATGCGTCTGTAAAAAATTGCATTGGCTCTGTCTCTGTTACACTTAATGGTAGATGTAGGCCACGATTCGGGAAAACAATTATCTTGACTTAACTCAAAATAGCGCTGTCACTATCTGTCAAATAGATTTAGAAAAGGATAGGTGATGGAAATGTCTTCTTATCTTATCACCATCATTGGCCTTAGTCCGTCTTTTTCAGACGTTTCAACAATGTCGCGGCCCTCGGCTCTGCTCCGTAACCCATTACGGAGCAGAGCCTCTCCATAGACATTGTGTCGCCATCTATAAAAAAAAAACTATATCAAAATTCGTTGTGTAGTTTTAAAGATTTAAGCATACATACACACAGATAGGCGAAAAGCGACTTTGCTTTATACTATGTTGTGAAGTGTTTTGATGCCGTTCATTTATTAGCGCAATAGGACGTCATACTTTTTAATACAAAATAATTATCGTTTTAAAAAGTATCTCATTTGACCTGTCAGGCATTTAGCCAATTGTATTCCCGAATCGCGACCGTAATATTTAAGGTGTAAAAGTATTAGCTGCAAATATTTAAAGGGGTAAACCAGTCCAGGAAACTGAACAACTTTCCCCAAGGAACGTGGGTCGAAATATGAACCTAGCATAAAACCAGTTTTGCAGCAACGGACGGCAGGTGTGGGGTTCGCCGCAATGAGGTGTCATGTTGTTTGGTGATCGGCGAGGCTGGTTTTCGGCGATGTAACGGTTGTTCGCGAGATCGCCGCGGCGGCGCCAGCGCAGCGTGTCCGGAACGTTGACGTTAGTGTGGATATGATAACAAATTTTTCAAGAAATTCGACAAATATTATTATGATTCCCGCGGGTGTCGTAAGAGGCGACTAAGGGACTCGAGAGTAGGTATCAGTGTATTACAATTTTTAGGCGACAGGCTGATAACCTTTTACTATAGTGATACACATGTTTTCTGAAACAACCTACGAAAACAATCCTCGAAAGTGTCAGATGTGGCGATAGCGACCGTTAACGCTCTGCCTACCCCGCAAGGGATAAAGGCGTGATATAATGTATGTATGTATGTATTATTATGATTAACTAAACAAGTATATTTGGCTCGTGTGAATGGAAACGATGAAAGGGGAAGACCTAGACGAACGTACCTAGATCAAATCGGGGACGTTTTAAAGAAAGGTCAGGTGAAGAGTATTCTAAACCGACGAGCATGTATGAAAAGGCTGATGAATGTTGAGGAAGCGAAAGAGGTGTGTCAGGATCGTAGCAAATGGAAGAATGTAGTCTCTGCCTACCCCTCCGGGAAAGAGGCGTGATTATTTGTATGTATGTATTTTAAATGCCAAAGGTTTGTTTGTTACTCCTTTGTAGGCCGTTCTCGCACTTAACGCACAAAGCAGCGCTAAAATAACGCTGCTTACGATCCAAATTTCATAGTCATCATCATTTATTTGAGAGCATTGCCCTGTCGATGGAGTATCCGCAGGCTTTCTCTGTCCTCCGCATTCTCCTTGACTTCTCTGTACGACGTGACCATTATTTGCTCCTTTATTGGATCCAAATAACTCCTTCTTGGTCTTCCCCTTCCTTTTCTTCCTTCAATCTTGCTTTCCACGAATGTTTTAAATAACTAGTCATGCCGTATCAGGTGTCCTATCATTTTCCCCCTCCTATTCTCTGTTGTAATGAGTAGCGGTTTTTGTTCCCCTACTAGTTGGAGTACTTCCTCGTTGGTCTTCATTTCTGCCTAGCTTATCCTTTCCATTCTTCGCCAGCACCACATTTCGAAGGCTTCCAAACATTTTAGGCAGTTAATAAAATTAAATCATATCAATTAATTGACTTAACTATCATATCCACAAGAAACCAACGTCTACAAAAAACTTGTAGAATTTGTGTGGGTGTAACCAAATAAGGTCACAAAGTACCTTCCTATAGTTTTGCGTCTGTCATTTTGACTGCATGCCTTTCAAATCAAACTAGAGCCAGGTCCAAACCAGTATTTTAAGAATAAGAATAAGAAAACGTTAATTTCAGTGTAACATAAATGATACAAATAGGCATTTTGATACAGTCAGTAAATATTACACTAAAAAACCAAATTGTATGTATGTTACACATACATATTACAAAATTGCCATGTGATGCTGGTCTAGAATAGCATCACCTCAATTATTGAGTTGTCTGAATTGACCCCTTAATTTTTTTTCAGACTGTGCTTCTTCTTCTTTTCGTGTGGGATACCAAGTCGTTCAACGACCCGATGAACCCTAGTGTCAGAATTTTTCAACCGCCTTCTACAAGTAGCAGGCTTCTGACATGGTTGTGTAACGACCGCCGTCTAAGTGATCATAGACAGCAACCGGGACCTACGGCTGTGCTTACCCCCTAGCAGTGGACTGTATCTACAGTCTATACCTATCAAAAATGTTGATGCTGTTGGTCGTCTAAAAATAAGTAATTTATTTAGTGATCAGTGCGAATGAGGCGGATCGTACACTTGACGCACGACGAAGCGCTACAAAATCGCAGCGGTCTGTCAGATCCATACTAGAAATGTCAATCCCCATATTAAAGCTGCTCAACCGCTGTCGACGCAGCGCTATCGCAGCGTAGTCCGTCAAGTGCGGTTTTAGTATGGGGAGTAACGTTTCTAGTATGGATCTATCAGACCGCTGCGATATTTTTGCGCTCCGTCGTGCGTTAAGGGGATCCGCCTAATTCGTTTGTGTCTCAGAGTTGATACAGTGGTTGTTCTTAATTAAGTATACTTTTTAATTATCATATTATTCTTACCGTTAACGTTCTGTCTACCTTGCCGGTGATTATGCGTGATTTCGGTACGTTGATAATGTTTTTTATTTTTAGAATAAAAAAGACGGAAAGGTAAATAAAGCTATGTTTGAAACAGGACAATCCTTCAATATTATTAGTTCCTCTCTTTTTGTGGCGGACACCAAGTAGTCCAACGACCCGATGAACTCTAGTGTCAGAATTTTTCAACCGCCTTCTACAAGTAGCAGGCTTCTGACATGGTTGTGTAACGACCGCCGTCTAAGTGATCATAGACAGCAACCGAGACCTACGGCTTAACGTGTCATCCGAAACACGGAACCATCTTACTTACGGACAATCGGGTGGTTCAGCCGGCAATGTCCTAACCAGACTGGGAACAAATTCACAAAGTGATAATTATCAACTTTGTGAGTGACCCACCGAGAATCGCACCCGCAACCTTCTGCGTCAAAGGCAGTCGCACTACCACTGCGCCACATCGATCGGCAATAATATTAGTAAACGATATACAATTGGACAAATTAATTCTGCCCGGAATATTTTGAGCATTCCGCCATTTTGCCGCTATTCACTTGTTATTATCCCAATAATGGCTATGAAAATGTCGGCTATCCGGTTATCTCTATGCGGTTAGAATATCCTAATTGAAATTGCATGCACGCAAAAAGCGATATCGGAGGTTCTCACACATGCCACACGGTTTTGCGATAATTTACCGGTCCGGTGTTATTGACGAACGTTTTTTTGTATATGTATAACAATGCGGCTGGTACCTATTTGACAAAGTCAATATTGCACGCAACATCGACGGGCACGTGGCATGTGTGAATACAACCAACTTTTGTTACTATTTTTAATGAAGGAATTTTTAAAACGCCTGGGTTATCCGAAGAAGATGGCGCTGTAGGTGCTTTTTCAGATTGAAGATTTTTCTGTCAAGTTCAAGAGTTCAATATTTGAATACGTCTTCGGTTCCGTGTACGAAAATGCAAAACGACTGGTTTAAAAGCACGCGTTTTTTAATTTCTATTAATTGATGTTTTTATAGTCAAAAATATTACTAGGTATATGTGTGCATTTTTCAGGGTATATGGCAATCGATAAGTGGCAGATTTTCGCATGAAACAAAAACCAACGTTTCAGAAATTGACCTCCTGTTTAAAACATACAAAAAAATTACTTCCTGTCTATGGGAAATCACTGCGAAGTTTGTACATCATTCGGACGGGCGCCACCTACTAGGAACTAAACAAACAGATTAAAAACTTTTCATTCTCTGGAAAGATCAGATCCGGAGGCGTATCTTTGTATTTGTAAAATTCACATGCAGTAAGGTGCATCGCACACTTAACGCACGACGGACTGCTAAAGTATCGCAGCGTTCTGTCAGATTCATACTAGAGATGTCAATCCCCATACTAAAACCACTCAACCGCTGTCGACGCAGCGCCATCTCAACGTCGTCCGCCGAGTACGGTTTTAGTATGGGGAGTGACGTTTCTAGTATGGATCTGATAGAACCTGCGATATTTTAGCGGTCCGTCGTGCGTTAAGTGAGCGACGTGCCTTAAACGTTCTGAATCCATTCGTGTTAACGGTAAGTATATATTTTCGGCCGTTTACACTATGCCTACTTCGTAAGGGATAAAGCCGTGATATCTCGAACCACCTCGAAGTAGAACAAAGAGATTATTAAAAGGGAACGAGACCACACAGTAGAGTTTTGGAAAATAATCACACAACTATAAACAAACACAGTTGCTTCCGAGTACCAAATTATGAGCCACTATTCTCTGATTCTAGCGCATAGAGCTACGAATCCTGATAGAGAAGGTACTCCAACAGTCACTTTAGTGTGATACCTTTCTTTGAAGTTTTAGGAGCAAGTATGTACCAATCACATACATACATACACATATCACGCCTGCAGCAAGAATACGGTCGCTATCGCCACGTCTGACATTTTTGAGGATTGTTTTCCAAGGTTGTTACTGAAAACATGTGCATCACTATAGTGACAGGTTGTCAGCCTGTCGCCTAAAAATTGTAATACACTAATACTCTCCAGTCCCTTAGTCGCCTCTTACGACACCCGCGGGAAGGATGTAGGGTGATGCTATTCTAAGCTGGCATCATACGGCAAACCAATCCAAAAACGGGTTTAGCCGCAGACCTACACTTTCTTGTTTCTAGCTAAAAACCGAAAATGGAATATGAATTTATAACATTGTCATTTGGATTTGAAAACCTCATAAAACTTGGTATGAAACTGCATTTGACATTTATTTCTAAACTAGTGGGCGCCCGCGGCGCGGCTCCACTCGCACGGAAGTCGGTTTTAATCGCGTATCATCCCACAGGATCATTTTTTCGGGATAACAACTGTCCTATGTCTTAATCCAAGTTACCTTCTATCTCTGTGCCAAAAGCTAGATACCTGATGGATATTGTAGCCAATTTTGGCAGTAAACTCCCGTGCACAGTGTGGACACGTGCGTTTGCCATTACTGATATTATGTGTGTCTGACTCTACATTTTCTTACGTCTATGTTTGACACACGAATCTCCAATTTGACGGCAACGTGTAACTACTGGCGGCGAGCACGAAACCTTTCATTTAAACTTGTACAAATTGTACTGCAGACACAGTTCTTTTTTGTATTTTACTTACTTGTTATTTTCTTTGATCCGCGCCATATATCGTGCTAAGACAACAAGCGGGATATGGTTGTATGGAAAAGGATTCCGTAAGGATAATTTGGAAGAAATTTTCGGCAATATTTATTTGACAGGGAAGAACAAAAAGATATTCAGAACAGATTTAGTTAAACTGTAACAGCTGCCTACAGATCCATGGACATGATGATTGAAACGTCACGGAAATATCGGGAACAAAACAAAAAAAAAAAACCGAGCAAAAAAAACCCCGTTACTTTTTAGGTTAGAACAATTTTAAAAAAATTGGCTGGTTGGTATTGTTTTAATATTATTGACGGAGTGTTTTCGGGAATTTTGGTATAATGTTGCGTTTGTAAAAACGTAGTTCAAAACGTTGTTTATGAAAATATTGCTATCGAGTTAAATTTATCTCCTACACAAAAATAAAATAGTTGTAAACTGATTGGTTATACGTAAAGAAGTCAAGTACTGAATATCATAAAACACTTTAAACTATTCCACCAGCAATAGCGATCTTTTTCATTTAATAGTGAGAATGATCATTCATCTTGTATGGGAGGTCCAAGAAGCGTTACAAAGAGTCCGTTTCCATACTAGCGTGCACCTTCTTAGCAACTACTATACGACCTCTGTTTCGGCAACATCCGGTAATTATTTTACGCCGGATGTCAGATTTAAAATGCCTCCACGAACTTAACCTCCGTCGTTGAGATAATATCTTGAGAATTTCATAGTTCATCTTATTCTTAGCACATATGATTTTTTCATTGGCCTTTCCCACCCTTCAGCGCAAAAATAACGCTGCGGTAATGTATGCGCCGGTCAGATCCATACCGACAATAAAGACCCATCCTTTGAATGTCAGATCGATGCGTTCTTACCAAAACAACTCCTAAGCCTAATCTCACACCAAAGGCGTGATGGGGCTGGTTGTTTGAGTAACCAAAATGTATGTCTGAATATTATCCCTCGCTCCCCACGACGACGCCGTTTGGCGTAGTTTTGATGGTCCCGGGGCCAAATACCTATATTTTTTAATAGTTGAAGATAAATATTTTTTTGCTGACAGGACTTCTAAGGCCCTCCGCCTTATACCAAAATGTGCAGTCTCGCCCCAAGAAGGGCGTGATTGGGCTGGTTGTTTGAACAACCAATCAAATATTTCCGGGTGAGCACTTGCTCCCCACCAAGCCGACCACCGTAGATTTGATAGCCCCGGGGCTAAAATTAAAGAGTCCAACACAAAAAAAAAAACAACATCAAACTTTAAGGACACCATACTACTGGCCTGCGTATATTGGTTGTTGGTTAATCCATTCAAGAAAATATATCTAAATTAAAGATTTATGAATGTTCTGTGGAAGGTAGGTAGGTTTCCCCATCCCGTATTTTCAATATATTGTTGATTGAGTTGAAAGTAACAATGGCTCGAGTCGAAAGTCGGGCGGGATGCGTTCTTTCAACGCTGCGTTGTGCGTTAAGTATAAAAAAGGCCTATATTTGAAATTATAGCAGTCGGGTTTTTGTTTTAAAATTATCATTTGTAAGAACCTCATATTCTGTTAAGGCAAACCTATGTTCTCCGCATCATATTATATATACAGGGTGTAAGAGACGGTGTAACGAAAACTTTGCAGGCGTGCTCAGACCATGAAACTGTACAACTTTCTCTATGGGGGCATGTTGTTAAACGAATTTTTTTTTTTATTGTATTCATACAAAGTATGTCAGCTGATCGGGAATTTTGTATGGCAGGTCGATTTCTTTTTTATGTTTACCAACATAGCCCCCATAGAAAAAGTAGTTCAGTTTCATGGTTTTTTGTTACACCGTCCCTTACACCCTGTATAACGGGTTATGTTACATTCGTAGGGTTATAGCCATTCAACCCTCCGTACGGTTACGTTCATACGTGTAGGTACAGAGTTTATTAAATCTTTGAGTCAGTGAGTCGAGTCATATCAAGGGGAGTGACTTAGACGTGATTGAGTAACACCGGGGGAAGGGACTTAGGCGTGATCCGTTTAAGTGCCGGTGGGGTGGAAATTATGGTGTTAGGGGATTTGTGGATATTTCACTAGGTAAGTATGTATAGGTGCCTAAATATACAAAGCATTTATACCCCCTGCGTACCTACTTACTTATCATCAATACAGAGTAATAAATGTTCTTTGCGTTTCTCTGATGTGCTGTGTCATTTTCTGTTCGAGTGGGACACCAATGTCTCGTTTTTCGAAACTAAAGGCTACAATTTTTACAGGTTAAATTCGATGTACATTGCGTAGCGGGTCCAAAATCCTGGTTTTATAATGTCTCACCGGCTACGCGATGTACATCGAATTTAACCTGTAGAATTGTGCCCTGTTTTGTTGTATAGGCCACAAGTCGTCTAACGATCCGGTGAACCCTGGTGTCAGAGTTTTTCAACCGCAAAGCTCCTCCTCAATAAGCAAATCATGTTGATGCGGTTTGTAATAGATAGGGGTGATTCTAGAGAAAGGTTCATAGTTATGTATGATAGGTGCCGGGCAACGTCTAATTCCCACGAAAAACGATTAGCAGTGGGTGCAAAAGCTGGAATTTTTAATATATTGTCATCATCATCATTTCAGCAATAAGACGTTCACTACTGAACATAGGCTAACGCTACCCCCCCTAAAGGATTTGACTTGGACCCTAAGGCTGCTAAATGAAAATCGTTTCAGTTGGATGTCGATTGGATCTCAGTTGGATGATTTCGGTCAGTTCGTAGTCTGCTAACAGTTTGAAGTATAGAAAATCAGAATGACAATGGAGTGATAGTTGAGTTTCGATGGCGTTACAATGACGAAAAAATTGCAAACTTGGGGCCATCGTCTGTCCATCGCGCGGGGGCCGTCCTACGTTGCACCTAACGTGATCTCCACAAGCGAATTCTTCTGCTCCACCGGTTTTCGGTCCTTCGAGCACTAGCACCTTCGATAAAATAATGTATTTATCTTTTATTGTACAATCTCTTCAAGCGTGTACCTACTTCAAACAATTTGCTTTTTTTTTCATATAAAATATTGAATAACAGGGTCACAGCCTGTCACTACAGTGATACAATACTCGATCTATCTGAAACGGCCCTTAAATACTTTTTTATGATAACCGTATTTTTATTGCCGTCAACGCTTTGCCTACCCAGCAAGGGATACAGGCATGAAATGTGTGTATGTGAGTCAAAATATTAAAATCTCTAAATATATTTCTAATAATTACAAAACTATACGTATTGAAAGAACAGTCAGGTTCGAGGCCACATGCCTTCCGAAGCACTGCACTAAATTCAAACAAAAATGTTGCATTCAACCTGTTTCGCAAGGGAGACGACAAAAACACATGAAACGGTCGACCGCTGCTCTCAAAAACCTAATGACTGTATAAAGTATAATTTAAGGCAAAAACAACTAATTCACTACGCAACATTGACTCAACCACGAATGGTCGTGTCGACACTTGTGCGTTAATTATTGGCACTTTTTGCTTTCCTCTATCTGTTTGTATGTTTGTCATGGACACCGTTTACTCCTTCTCAATGACACAAAGGTTTGACATATAAGGTTTTTCTTTAGCTACTTAACACGCATATCAGGCGTGTTAGCGAGCACAGTGCAACTGTTGTATTTAAGATGGAATACCGCTTCTCAGGACACCCAAGGGTAGGATTGGGAGATATTATTTTAAGCCACGTCACATCAAGGTAAAGGCACTAAAATTACACCCGATAGTTCATAGGGCATAGAAAGACACCAGTGGATGCTAAAAAACATTGGAACTATTTGAAAGAGTGTGTACCTTAAAGCATAACTTTTGTAAATTTTTGTTAAGATTGCCAACTGCTCATGTGTTTTCAATGCTTTTTTATTAGTGTCAAACACCAAGACAATAAATCACTAAAATTGCAAAACCCAAAAAGAAACATCTTTCTAGTATTAAGTATTTGGAACGCACGAGTGAAGACAAAACCATTGACAATCTTTTTATTAGGAACTGTCGCTTGGAACGCAAATAACTTACTTTGGACACAAGAAAGTTGGATTAACTTATCATTACCGCGGTAAAATTATAGCCTTTTGTAGTAGTCACAATACTCATAATTTATATCATTTACACCGCACATTAATCATAATTTTCATAGTTGTGGACAGGAGCATTTTGCCTCATTTTATTGCTATTTAAAAAAACTTGCCTATGACTTTGCAGATCAATGTAGATTAATCTGGCACAGCACTTTAAAAAAGCGATTACAATTTGTACTCAGAATGGGTGGAATTCAATTTTTTTTTTTTTAGTAAGGTATTTGTTGTTAAAGCGTTGCGACAAAAGTTGTTAAAGACGAAAAAGAACACAAACCGAGCGATATCAGTCCATCAGCTGATCAGCTAAAGAAAAATACCTTACTAAAGGCCCCAAGTCTGCTAAATGAAAATCGTTGCAGTTGGATGTCGATTGGACTTCAGTTGGATGATTTTGGTAGTTGCGTAGTCTAACAGTTTGAAGTATAGAAAAATCACAATGGTAATGGAAAGACAGTTGAGTTTCGATGGCGTTACAATAACAAGAAAAAGCAGACTTGGGGCCAATACACGCTAGTATATTATACAATATTATAAGTGTATGCTACAGAATGATGAAGTGACAGTTGAAGAAAAAAATGCTGTTTTTATAGTAAAGTTAATAACTTGGGTCTAAATTAAAAAGAAAAATCCATGAGAAAAGAGCAGGAACTGTCCATAAAAACATAAAGCCGACCTTTTCACAAAAACCATTCCCTTACTTGCCATATGCCTACTATTGGCCTCATTCAACCCTACAGTTTTAGGCCACAGTCTATGTAAAGAGTAGTATGTCGAGAGTATTGGTGTTTTAAAATTTTTAGGCAACAGGCTGACATCCTGTCACTAAAGAGATACACATGTTTTCTGAAACTACCTTGAACAATCCTCAAAAGTGTCAGACTTGGCGATAGCGACCGTATTCTTATCGCCGTTAACGCTCTGTCTACCCTGCAAGGGATAAATGCGTTATATATGTATGTATGTCTATGTAAAAATTACAGTAGGTTTTCAGAAAACAGGTAGGTTAAAAACTTCCAAGAAAATCCATGGAATCATTACTTGCCGGTGGATAAGCAAAACTGCAACTGTGGCATAGCAGTATTATTAGTACATGTAAGTGCGAATGGTATAATAATCTACTTTTATTAACCTCGATGGTGTTGATTTGGTGATGGTGTCGATGAAATAGACGCATAAGGAAGGCGGGATATGAATACGCGAACATTTAAATTTAGATAATAACGTCTAAGATAAATACTTAAATAATCACGTCTTTCTCTACTCTATTGCAATAGAAAATATATCCATAGGAAATTAAGATGCAACACTTCAGATTTTATGAAGTTGTACACTATCTCATTATCATCATTTCAGTCGGAAGACGTCCACTGCTGAACAAAGGCCTCCCCCAAAGCTTTCCAAAGTGAACGATCCAGCGCAACTTGCATCCACTGGCGTCCAGCGATCTCCACCAAACCATCTGTCCGCCTTGTGGGAGGCCGTCCAACACTACGTCTTCCGACCCGTGGCCGCCAGAAAAGAACACTATCTACTGTAGTTTAAACATATACTGTGGTCCTAAGCCCTCCGCAATTCAATTTAGTGATAAGAGAGGGACTTTCCGATAAAATGGGAAGACAAACATTGGATTAGACGGCCATGTGAGATGCGGGTCGGCGATCAATAGAATTTGAAATGAATGCCAGAAAAACCCGAAAGACTTTCTCCACTTATCCGACATCCGTCATTTGCCAGTCCGTCAATTTCCGATCTGATTTAGAAATCTAATACACTACTATACATGATTTTCCACTCTTCCAGCATCCGGCATTTATCGATCGGGGAATTTTACGAACAGAAATTTGGATTCTGACGGTCCGAAGTGACAGACTATGCGTATAAAAGGAACTCTTTAAACTGTACCATGACGTCATTCTACTGTCCGTGTTTTACCGGATAGGTGGAAAATCGTTATCTGAAATTTGAAAATTGTTGGAAGGCTACTTCCGACATCCGGCAGCCGGACCGGATAAGTGGAGAAACGCTGCAAGAATTTCAAGTGGCGATCGTTTCACGAAAATCTACGATCTACCCACATGGGTTACCGGTATAATGTATATGGATTTACAATTATTATGTACACCGAAAAACCAATATTTAATTGAAAAATAAGGTAACTTTCCCAGACAACACACGCTCCATTTATAATATTGTGTTAAAGTTGACTTATCAAATGGTTGTATACTTACACAGTGTAAATTCTAAAGTTTAAAAAAAAGGTTCCTACTGCTACTGCTACAACCACAACAGTCCACTGCTGGACATGGGCTTTCCCCAATTGGACGATATTGCCATACCCACTACGCTTGGCAGACGGATTATCGAGCGCAGTGCAAGATTTTGTAGATATTCACAGGAAACCCTCCCTGGAACTCATCTCTTAGTCACCTTTTACACGGGCAGGAATGAGGTGATGCTATTCTAAGCACCACTCGGCTCCTACACGCATACCCTATTATTATAAGATATCAGGTGGAGGAAAAGTAAAACCAATATGAATATCACAAGTGTTTATTTTGCACTGACCACTTTTCACAAAAAAACTGTTATCTTTAACTATTTAACTAAATCCGAAAATACTTGTCGTCTCTTGGTGACGGTCCGATCACCACTGCTGGACCGATCAGCCGTCCGGCTGGACGTTTTGCCAGCAGTGGGAATAACGGAAACGAAGGCTACACGTAAACAACTACAACGAACACCGATTCGCAACTTTCAAAGTTTACATTTTACAGAATTAAAAATATTTAAAACTAGTAAAAATAAGTAAACTGTATAAATATTAACTTTAGCTTAAATACGCGCACACATAATTATTTCTTATATTTGTAGAAATAACGGAGATCAACGTTTAATACAAGCAATTCTTACCAACATCGTTTAGCATCTTTTATACCGGAAATCACATTTGATAATTATCATATAGTTTGTAATAGTCAAAAGATGAAGAACTATGATTTCTAACATTCGGCCTTTCCTGACAATAAGTTTGTCCTCAAACTTCAGTAGTGAGATACATAAAAAATGGCGTAAACATTTTATACAAAATCTAGGTTTCTTATCAATTTATGGCATGACAAAATTTAATTTTTATATCTTAACATTTTTGTGTCATTCTAAGCAACACTATTTTCTATAATGCATGCATAGCTAACAGATCTCTCAACACTGCTCTATTTTAAAATATTAACTCAGAATAGGTAATGGATAATTATGACAACGCTATTTTAACTTATAAATACTTATAATTCATTATAAAGTAGCTAGTGGATCTATCAACACTGTTCTACTTTACAATATAAACTCAAACTAGCCAGTGGATCTCTCAACACTGCTCTAGTTTATAAACCCCAATTCATTATAAAGTAGCTAGTGGATCTATCAATGCTGCTCTACTTCACAATATAAACTCAAACTAGCCAGTGGATCTCTCAACACTGCTTTAGTTTATAAACACCAATTCATTATAAAGTAGCCAGTGGATCTATCAACACTGCTCTACTTCACAATATAAACTCAAACTAGCCAGTGGATCTCTCAACACTGCTTTAGTTTATAAACACCAATTCATTATAAAGTAGCCAGTGGATCTATCAACACTGCTCTACTTTACAATATAAACTCAAACTAGCCAGTGGATCTCTCAACACTGCTCTAGTTTATAAACACCAATTTATTTTAAAGTAGCTAGAGGATCTATCAACACTGCTCTACTTTAACACTAACTCAAACTAATCAGTGACTCTCTCAACACCGGTATACAAAATAACGCCTCTTTCCCGGAGGGCAAGTGAAGACCACATCCTTCCATTTATGTATTCCAATACCACTTTAGAGCACAATTCAGAGCTATCAAAAATCACCAAGCAAATTGAACAGATGAAATCAGAAACTCCACTATCGGAAACTATAAGCTACCACGACATACATCAGTTCACTGCAATCTACATTCTAATAACAGGATGCATGGTAGCGTCAGCAGTTTACGTGTACCGGTGCGTGCGTCGTCGTCGTCGTCTTAGCGGAAGCGTCAACTTACAGTCGAAAGTTGAAAATCGTCCAACACACACCGATGAGATCCCAAAACCGCTAACTCAACCTAGACGCGCGCACACGACTCTGACGTTAGCGCAAGAAAACATAGAATTGAAGACGCTTTCAAACACCACCTGCGCTGCGATCAAGCAAGACAGAGCGACGTCACCAATCATCAAAAGACCGATCATTAATGAATTTTAATAAGTCTAGCATAAGAACCTGACATGTAATTTTATAAGAATAATAATAATAATAATAAATTAGTTTATTCCAGGCATAACCCATATATCAATACAATTATAAAAAACAAATAAAGCTAGATAATTAATTAATTAATTCAATTGGATACTGTGGTCATAATAAACAATAATAATTCAAACGTCAATTAACAATACAATAATACCTATACGCAATAAAATCAAAAATTAAAAATGACATGTATTTTAATAAGTTAACCTCAGTTTAAGCATAGGGTTGCTTTTAATATTCAATTGCTTTTTCACCTCATCTCATCTCATCTCACTCTCTTCTTCTCTCGCCCGGGAGCATGTACGGCCTGTACGGCGCACATCGGATTGCACTCTCAGCAATTTACTCCACATGGCGAGTATTAGGTCACTACTCGCCAGTCCGCGATAAGCACTCATTACGCGTGTACTCACTATCACCATTCTATTCTCTAAGGCTAATTATCACCAATAAAGTCATCAATTGACCTTGAGAGTTTAATTATATCAACAATATCAATGTGCGAGTAAATCAACCCGTACAGCTAGGATACCGACACGAAACACCCTTTCGCTTCTCTATCTTCTTCTGCAACATTCATCAACCTTTCCATACACGCTCGTCGGTTTAAGATTCTCGTGACCTGACATTTTTTATACGTTCGTCTAAGTCTTCCTCTTCCAGCGTTCCCATGCACGCTCTTCGTACATACTTTCATCTCATTGTTAATCTTCGTTCATTCGGCCTCCCAACACAACCTAACCACCTATGAGCTCCTTTTCTATACTAGTTACTGCGTCTTTTAATTTTTATTACAACCACGATCCCTTTTCACTCAACTTTCTCAAATCATAATTCTTACAAGATTTCAAACAACAAATTTAAACTGTACAAATGTATCCTCAAACCCTTATAGACTTACGGCATCCAACTATGGTAAAATGATGTACACTCAAATCTAGAAATACTTCAAAGATTTCATAACAAGATATTGAGACAAATAACTGGAGCTTCATAGTTTGTGACCAATAATAACATAACGGCCTAAACATGACATCCGTAAAGGGAGAAATACAGAACAAAACTCAAGTCACCATCCAAATCAACTGGTAACAAATCTGATGATCTCAACGTCAAGCACACGTAGACTAAGGCATAACAGGCCCTGTGGTCTGTCTTGTGAACATCACTGGAAGTTTGCACGATACATTCAGACTACCTGCACACAAGTTGCTAAATGTCTAAAAAGTGACAGTTGCAAGAAAATGGAGTAAAATATATAGTCCTTAACGCTCTCATTTCTAATGGATTTATTATTTTTCTTCACTACTTCACTCTCATACACAAGTGTTGATATTTGGTACTACCACTATCAATACTAGTGATTTATTAATTTATATCTTCAAAATAATACCTAATCATATATATGTATATATTCTGGGTCGCTAGATTTATCACTTTCACTTAATATTCTTAATTATTATTATTTAGAATTTATCCACGTCTGCAATCTTCCGCCTATAACTTGCAGTAATCTAATTACGCCATGTTAGTGCCCGGTAACTTAATACCTACTTATAATTTTATGAGGATTTAACTACTTTAGACGATCTATTAAATTTAGGAAGTAACTTTTTGCTTTTACCAACATTACGAATACCAGGCACTGCTTGCTTTTTTTTTTAAATATCCTAAGCACTTTGTTACAACCTTGCCCTTTGAAACACACCATTGGAATTGGACTGCATTAAATTAAAAAAAAACCAAAAGACATCTTCTAGAACTGATAACTGGTAATAGAGGCTGTGAGATATCTAGTCTTCCCTGATTGGAATTTGATGAGAACCACTAATGAAGTCAAGGCTAGTTATTTATTCCCGTTTAGTAAATCTAATCTAATTGAATAGCTACAATAAAATAGGCCATTTCTACTCAAGAGACGAAAATTTATGAATTTGAATTTGGAACGTGAATATTTGTTGTTTTTGAAACGAAAATTTTCTCTGCAATACTAGTGAGTGTGAGTATCTGCTATTAGATTCATAATATATATTATATTGTAGTACACACATAGTTAAAAGTAAAAAGATATGTGTAAGATTTTATTTTTCCTTTAGCGCCATCCATGGCAAGCAACGGCCATCGACCAATGACCAAACAGCTTCTCAATTTTATGTGATGAAATGAATGACGTTTATATATTTAAAAAAAATGTCTATAACTTTATTCCCTTGCCACAAAAGTATTTTTTTTTTTGGGTCTAACAATTTAGTGTTCAAAAGCATAAGCGATGTCCGATGGTTTTTCTAGCAGACCAAAATGATTGGGTTAGCATAGCATGAGTTCGACCCTTCTGCAATATCTTTATTAACCACATCCATGTCCATTTTGCGTACAATGTCTCGTTCTACGTTACTCACTCGTCGTTGGTCAGGGTCCATTGACAACAGAACTGTGTGCATCTTTTAATTCGATTGTCATCTCGGTAACGTCTGTACTGCCTAACACTGATAAATTTTGAGTAAAACACGCTCTGTATTAACTACTTTAACAATATTCAGCTTACGTGCCGATGTAAGATTGGGGTTAACATTTTTCTGGTATTTTGTAATAGGCAGAGATCAAATGAATATAGAATCCTATTACAAGCAGTTTCTCTCTCATCAGATTGTGACTGCTAGATCATATCATTTCTATCTTCTTTTAGATTTAAAGTTTCTTCAGTTAACTAGAATACATCTACTTTACATTCACCTTTATCCAACCCGTAAACGCCTGGTATAGACACACACTACATATATACTCATGAACTTATAAACACAAAAATAACAAATAAACATCTTAGACGCTCGTCTATTCTGCCCAACTCTAAATAGTCCACGATTGTACAAACTTATTTGATTGCTTCCTTTTTTAAACAACGTTGCTCTGAACTAAGACAGGTACAAACCTACTGTCACAAAACTAAACTTAAATTGTCAAAAACCAAAGCCTTGAACCTGCCCATGGTCACCAAATCGCCATGCAAAACATAGAACAACACTACTTCGACAAAGATAGCTGCCTTGAATACTATAGTTGAGTGTGTATAGGTATATGAATGAAAAATCTGATATAGCACGTCACATGAAAGTAACTAAATCTTCACAAGATTACAAATTAATTTAGTTCACATACCTACCTCAGAACGGTTAATTCTATCTGACTTTGACTCCACTTTACTCTTTACTCTTTTCCTCGACGCATGGGATACGAATTTACAGAACTATCAACTAAACTTGGATTCATTAGTCTAAACCACTTATTGACCAACATTACGTAAGGAACTACCGTGATTTCTATCTATCTGTCATAGACCCAATGTATCCTCCAAAACGAGAATTTACCTGTATCGATTTTTGCAGGTAAGTTAATTATACAAAATCAACTTATCTATGCAAATTCCAACAACAACAAAAAAAAAACAGTGCGAATAATGTTTACATCTTGATGACAAAGACACAAGCTCCTACTATGAACAAATTAAATTACGCTGCAGATTATCCACTCACCACAAACAAATCCTGTTTTTTGTAATATATTTGGCTGCGGCGCCCGCACGACAGGCAGGCTGTGGCGCCCAGACGACAGGCAGGCTGCGACGCCCGCACGACAGGCAGGCTGCGACGCCCGCACGACAGGCAGGCTGCGACGCCCGCACGACAGGCAGGCTGCGACGCTCGCACGGCTTTTAGCGCCGAGGCCGCCGTACTGGTATTATCTTCCAACTGGACTAAGTTCTCATTTTCTTTGCACCTGGAAAAGCCAGCGCGGAGAAGTATCAATGTCTAATAATAACAGGTTATATTTTGACAAGTGAACTGAGCACAATTTACTTTAATGCAATGCAATGCAAAAATAATATATTTTTTTGACTCCATGTTGTAAATAAAAACAGAAGTAAACCAAAAAAAAGAAACGTTTGGTTTTAAAAATATGTACCTATATATAAACTATAATAGCCCACCACTCAAACAAGTTTTGAACAACTCCGTTGTAATTTGAATTACGGTCTTAGTTTCTCTAATAAAAATTAAGTATCTTATACACACTTTCAAAACAGGGCAAAAAAGAAACACGAAGTAGGAAAAAGACAGGGAAAAAAAAATCTAATATAAAATACCACACTAAATTACTCGCCTGTTAAATCGTCTTTATTCCACCAGTTATGACTGTCTCCACCGACGACGTCTAGGTCTTACGGTGACTGTTCCCGCAGGCAGAACGTCTCTCGCGGCTCCAACATCTTGAGCGAGATTCACGCCAACGCGCGTACGATCCTTTGAGCGCGATCGCCGCGCACTCTGCCTTCTGTTTTCGCCTTGATCGGGATCGTTCATCAGGATAAGATGGGCTGTTGATACTGCGATGCCGTGTACGTGGACATAATGTACGTTCTCCTTTTTGATTCTTAGTTATGTGGGCGGTTTTCTTTGTTCCACTTCTGATATAAGATATCAGGTGGAGGAAAAGTAAAACCAATATGAATATCACAAGTGTTTATTTTGCACTGACCACTTTTCACAAAAAAACTGTTATCTTTAACTATTTAACTAAATCCGAAAATACTTGTCGTCTCTTGGTGACGGTCCGATCACCACTGCTGGACCGATCAGCCGTCCGGCTGGACGTTTTGCCAGCAGTGGGAATAACGGAAACGAAGGCTACACGTAAACAACTACAACGAACACCGATTCGCAACTTTCAAAGTTTACATTTTACAGAATTAAAAATATTTAAAACTAGTAAAAATAAGTAAACTGTATAAATATTAACTTTAGCTTAAATACGCGCACACATAATTATTTCTTATATTTGTAGAAATAACGGAGATCAACGTTTAATACAAGCAATTCTTACCAACATCGTTTAGCATCTTTTATACCGGAAATCACATTTGATAATTATCATATAGTTTGTAATAGTCAAAAGATGAAGAACTATGATTTCTAACATTATAATGACACTGTAGCAGAGTAGAACCTCTGCGTCCACATCCTCCATAAACCACCTGTCCTTTCACGAACCATTTCAAATTGGAAATTGGAATGTCGTCACACATCTTTCTGAATTTTTGACCCAGTCGCGAAAAAATCAACGAACAAGGAAGACCCAAACAAACGTATTATTATATTTGCATGTGATTTGTTATTGATCTGATATTCATTATCTGCGTGTTATTAGTGCTCCGTATGTTACAAAGTGTACATGTGAAATTACAACAATTTTCCGGATTTACCGAAGTTAGAAAGAACCCACAAGGTACACATCCATACTTAATATTATAAATTCGAAAGTAACTCTGTCTGTCTGCTACGCTTTCACGGCCAAACCACTAAACCGATTATCATGAAATTTCACACAGAGATTAGTAAGATACCTAGAACAGACATAGGCTACTTTTTTTCACCACTCGAGGGTCTGAAGTACCTTCAGTAGACCACCAGGTACACCACCAGGAGCCCGCCTAAACTATAGAGATACAGACATGGCACCAAGCAAAAAATGTTTAACTTGATGGGTAGCTTCTGGTGGCATATAGACTTTGAAGGTTTGGAGTACCTGATGTAGACCACCAGGTGCACAACCAGGAGCCCATCGAAAGTAACTCTGTCTGTCTGCTACGCTTTCACGGCCAAACCACTAAACCGATCATCATGAAATTTCACACAGAGATTAGTAAGATACCGAGAACGGACATAGGCTACTTTTTTTCACCACTCGAGGGTCTGAAGTACCTTCAGTAGACCACCAGGTACACCACCAGGAGCCCGCCTAAACTATAGAAGATACAGACATGGCACCAAGCAAAAAATGTTTAACTTGATGGGTAGCTTCTGGTGGCATATAGACTTTGAAGGTTTGGAGTACCTGATGTAGACCACCAGGTGCACAACCAGGAGCCCATCGAAAGTAACTCTGTCTGTCTGCTACGCTTTCAAGGCCAAACCACTAAACCGATCATCATAAAATTTCACATAGAGATTAGTAAGATACCGAGAACGGACATAGGCTACTTTTTTTCACCACTCGAGGGTCTGAAGTACCTTCAGTAGACCACCAGGTACACCACCAGGAGCCCGCCTAAACTATAGGAGATACAGACATAGCACCAAGCAAAAAATGTTTAACTTGATGGGTAGCTTCTGGTGGCATATAGACTTTGAAGGTTTGGAGTACTTGATGTAGACCACCAGGTGCACAACCAGGAGCCCACCTAAACTATACGAGATAAAGATATGGTACGAAAGCAAAAGTTGTTCTGCTTGATGGGTAGTTTCTGCTGGCATATAGACTTCGAAGGTTTGGTGTTCCTGACGTAGTCCACAATGAGCACTAATAGGGGCCCAGATTAGCATGTATAATTGAGGACGTTAGTGAAGGAAACAAGGTTATTTTATCATCTAAAATACTAAGTCAGCGAAACGAAGTCGCGGGCACCAGCTAGTAAGTCTATATTTTCCTTGTTATGTTTCCATAGTTCATTTACCATTCCCTAATCATGTAATAATATTGTTTTAGGGTTTCTTTTCCCGTATTAAAATATCTCAAGTTACAAGAGTCTTTGATTTATTTGTGGTGGCACGCTAGTAGTGCCACAACACAGTAGCAAGCAGCCAGCAGCATGTAATAAGAGAAAGTGACCCTTTTCGTACCCCCCAGGTCTCTCTTATGTCGTGTGATTAAATTCTCGACCGCGTCTTGCTGAAATACAGGAAAATCTTCCACTTTTCTTGCTGCACTACTTTTTATTCTTTAATGTCGGTAGCGTCAGAAAAAACGCGAAATCGTTAATATACTTACTTTATATAACTTTCTTAGTACATTTGGTTATATAGCGCATTCATACACGTCAGCCTATACATACAGGGTGTCCCAGAACTCAACGTCAGCCCTGATGCGAAGTGACAGGATTAATAGTAACCATCACAATAGTAAAATAAAAAATATGCAAAAAAAAATCCTTAAATAAAAAATCTGTCAATACTACTTAGGCTTATTTTTTTACGACCACAACTCAACGTCAAGCCCCGAATCCCGATGCGAAATGACAGGATTATTGGTAACCATCACGAGTAAAATGAAAAGAAAAAAAATCAAAAACATAACCTAAAATCTTACTATAATAACAAATCTGTCATACTACTTAGAGTAATTTTGTTACAACCACCACCTGTCCCACCTCCCAATATCCCTCGTCCTACTAACTTTTATTCGCTACTTGCTCTCGTCAAATCTTCGTCCTTTCAAATTATTAGTAATTATCATTAACATTAGGCTTTAACTTCTAACTTATTCTCGTCTTACCTTACGCACGGTGGTGATAAGGTTGGCATGGTGATGCCAACTAAACTTTCTTTTTTGTGATTTTATTACTAACATAGTTTTTAGGGATGTCATATTGTAAGTACTAAGAAATGGACCTGCAAGTTGTCTAAATAAAAAAAATATATATTTTAATAATATTATTAAACACTAGGAATGTTTTTATCCTCAAAAATAAAATAAAAAACTCTCTACTAATGTTTTATTCCCAAAAATTTAAGTAAAACGCTTTATGTTCGACATCGTCGAGTAACAACGCAGTGAACTCGACACTGGCAAAATCACTATAAGTACGTGCTAGAATACCATAAAATATAAAACCGAAGCAAAGCAAAACCAACTCGACACTGGCGAAATCACAATGAAAACGCCAACAAACAAGAAACTGAATTGAACTGTTTCATTTGTTTTGTCAATAAGTTTCTTGAAAAAAATCAAATGAAGGAAGAATGAAGAATATTAATCTGCCCACCGTACCTCTACCGTCACGAGCCAGCTCTCATAGGCCGGCACAATGCAGTCTTTCGTCCATTATGTACCGTGATTATGTACCTGCAGCCGCTGACGCACACCAAGGCCCCGGCCTCGGGTTTTGCGGGCAGCGGGGCGGCAAAATGATAGGACATTTTATATGACACGACGATTTAAAGACCATAATAGAAGGAAAAGTAGAAGGTAAAAGGGGTCGAGGTAGACCCCGATGAAACTATTTTGAACAATTAAAGGAAAAGGTCAACGTCGTGTCGTATCAAAAGGAGAAGACATTGGCGGAGAACAGAACTGAATAGCGTATGCTCCACCGACTAGAGCCAAGCTCTTAAATATAGAAGAAAAAGGGGCGGCAGCGCCGGCGGCGTGATCGTCTTTTTTCTAGTGAGTGCGCCGCTCGTTGCCCGCTCCCGCGCCGCCGCCGAGAATCGCTTGATTTAATTTATATGTGTGTAGAAGATCCTGCAGTGCCGCTGCCGCCCCGCTGCCCGCAAAACCCGGTACCGAGGCCTAAGAGTGAAAATCTCACTCATTTACCTACTCTGAGCCCGCCTATCTAGACTATATACACGCCTGTATCCCTAGCATGGCAGGCTGAACGTAAACAGCCGAGACCTTCAAATTTTATTTGAAAATGGGTTTCATCACAATGTTTTTTCTTCACCGGAGCAGTCAGTAAACGTACTTGTGTAATAAATACCTAGTTATGTAAATAATTGGATTAGTTCTCATACATAATAAGCATATCTACTCGTACTTGTCGTTTTGAAATCGCTAACAAATTCATCATTACTCGAAGTAACTAGTGATTTCGATGTGGTATTAGATCGTATTGGATCAGAAGCAGAACATGGAATCAAACCAATATAGTTACTGCTATGTAATCATAATCACTATTTATTATTACGATACGAGTGATAAACTTACGCGAGAAATATATTTTATATCGTATGGGACACCGCGTCGTTCAACGACCCGATGAACTATGGTACTTGTAGTAGGTAGTTTCTACTGCCTACTACAAGTAGCACGCCTCAAACATGGTGATAAAAATTCAAAATTGAACCAGTCAACGAAACTCGACAACTTTTCCCAGGAACAGAGACATAATATGAACAAAAATACTGGACTATCTATTCAAAATGTGTTCGGTTTGTTGACTAATTTTTAATAAGTATTTTTTAATGGTTAAACAATAAGCAGACAAAAAAAGTACATATATATGACAAGAATTAGTCTGTCTGTATGTTTCTGAATCACACCATATATTTACCGACTAGTTACAGTCTATACTTAGTAAATTGTAGTAATTTCACGATACGATATGTTATTAGGCAGTTGAGTACCTATTTCAATTGATTTTGTGGCAATTTGATTTGATCCTGCCAAAGTTTTCTTAGTGGGGTTTTGCTGATAGATGGTTCTGTGCATCAGAGGACACGTTAAGTGACATCAATAATAGCGAACCTAAACAGTGGTCGTTTTAAAATCCATGTCAGAGGCCTTTCCACAGGTAGGAATTCAGTTACCAGGTTCCATAGGGACATACAGTCTTACAGGACGGGTCATTGTTAGACCCCTTTTTGATTTTATTTGAATGTGGGTTTCATCACTAAGTTTTTCCCTTTCCTGTAAACTGTAAAAAAATCAACTGCAAATATTTGAATGGGTGAACCAGTACATGAAACTCAACAACTTTCCCCAGAGAAAATAGGTTGAAATATGATTCCATGATCCAAGTCAAATTGTAGGGTGCTCGAAATAATATTTTTCGATCAATTCCTTTGGGAAGTTTCATGGGCTGATTTACCCCATAAAATATATACAGGATATTCGTAGCCTTAGAATCCCACAAGTCCTTAAACAACCCGAATAAATAATTTAATCCCAATGTAAAGGGTTTAATATTTGGCCAAATTAAATGGCGCATAAACTTTTTGCGCGCTGGACAACTTAATTGGTGTTTGGGGGGTAATCAACCCCTTTTTAACGCTCGCTTAGGAGTTCTTTAAATAGGGGTTGGAATTGGCTGTGATGTTAGTTAACCGATTTCAATGTAACACACACACACACACAAATCACGCCTATATCCCTGACGGGGTAGGCAGAGCGTTAGCGACCGTATGACTACGGTCGGCATCGCTACGTCGTCTGAAAAATGTTTGAGGGTCGTTTCAAATAAGTCGTGTATCACTATAGTGATAGGTTGTCAGCCTATCGCCCAAAATTACAATACACATGAAACCCTCGAGTCCCTTAGTCGGCTTTTACGACACCCACGGGAAAGAAATGGGGTGATGCTATTCTAAGCCGGCACCACACGACATCAAACTTGTAACATAGTGTCAATAAATTAAAAGTTAGTTTTAATTAATTAATGCAAATAAATAAATATTTCACCTTGTTCTACTTACCGATAATATGTGATTTCTTAAACTCCTTTCGCTGTTTTGTTAAAAACCGGATGCGAAAAAACACCGGAAATGCATGCGGTGCGTGTGAGAACTGCACTGGCAGAAATCATAGGATTTCTATACCGCTCTACCAGGTGCCTTTGTTCTCACCGTCATCGAATACTGACTGACTGATACGTCATTCACTGACTGATGCGTCGAATGTCTGACTGATTAACCGATCCACTGATGCACTGACAGACATCGCATAGTCCTACCAGTGATTTGGTGAAGTAGGTATTGGCACCTACACTTGGTGGAAAAACTCAGGTTCTCTATCCATTTGCATCAAAATAATATTAGGCATGATATATACGTAGATTAGTACAATGTGCATTGAACTAATGATACTTACGCATAATAATGGTAGGCATAACACGTTGAGTATAATTTTTTAACACTATTGTAATAAAGATACTTAAGCATAAAATACATTTTTATAATTTATTTAAAGCATAATCGAAACAGGTATAAATATCTGCGTCGTCCGCGAATAGGAGGTTTTAGTATGGGGATGAAATTTCTAGTATGAATCTGACAGACCGCTGCGATGTGCTCCGTCATGTATCAAGTGTGCGATCCGCGTTACAGGCGTTTGAGGATGGTAAGTCCAGCAGTGGATGCCTAATGGTAAAGATAAGTGTATTAATAGGTGAGACAGATGATTTATGATTTTGCTCGGCAGTGTACGTGGTAGTCAATTTGCAGAGATTACCGTGGCGCTGTCAATAGCACACTACATCTCTTAGTTATGATGTGTTCCGGCTATGTTCACGGAGAACATTAATACAGATTATTGTATGATATAATATTATCCACGTCAGTGGTCTAGTGGTTGCGGAGTCCCTTGGTTCGATCCCGGGCGGGCACAAACTGAGTCAGAATTAGGTGAGTTTGTCCCGAATGTGATTAGACTTTTTTGCAGACTGAACAACTTTGACGCCAGATTTATCACGGTTAGAAGACGGACTGGTGAGTACAGTACATGCCCTTATATTAACAAGAAATGCTGCTGCCCTGATTTAACCCCTAACAAGTCATCTCTTATGTAACCTGTATATGTATCAAAGTGGGGTGATGCTGATAGTAGGTACTATAATACCTATAACAATAGACTTAGCAAACATATAAAATGCGCGAGTTTATAAATCCCTGCAAGTTTGCCGCGTGACTGCCCGACCCGGATCACTTCCACTATTGTGATAAGGGTAAAACACGGATATACAGCCTTTGCTGGATGAGAACTGACGACAGGTTGACAACCTGTCACTATAGTGATACATGACTTATCTGAAACAACCCTCAAATATTGTCAGACGTGGCGATAAAGACCGTAATTTTACGGCAGAGCGTGTCTACCCCGCCAGGGATATAGGTGTGATTTGTGTGTGTGTGTGTGTGCTGGATGAGCCAATGTAGAACACTCGAGAAACGCAATTACCCTCCACAGACCGAAAATTTAGGCCTACTGCATTCCAAAACTTCAAGATTGTTGGACTACTTGGTAAAAAGTCGTCCCATGCAGTGCATTCCGATGCACGACCGCTACTCCGGATCCTTATGATCCCATCGGATGGTTCTGCGAGCCAAGTGTTCCCAATTGTCGCTTCAGCTTACTGATCTTGAGGCAGATGAAAAATATGGAACACGGGAGTTTGTGAAAACTTGCAAGGTTCATAAAGCCAAAACGCCGCACTAACTTAAAAAAATAATCTTATCGTAAAGTGTACTTACAGTGCTTTTATTCATAGCGCCTGTGGCTCGTACTTTGCAAACATATCACACTAAGTAAGGCCCCATCCAATCTCAGCGGAATTTCGATGGGTACTTCCGTGGATAGTTATTGTTACAAGTTGGCAAACGATTGAGTTTTGTTACCCATGCACCCATCAGGAAACCGCTTAAATTTATAGGCAGCCTTTTATTCTTTACAAACTAGAACGTAATAAGATTTTAGTGAAGAAATTGCAGTGACGTTTCTAGGGCACAGTAATCTTTGACCATAGTCACAACGGTAGCACGCATTTAGAGTACTGGATAAGCTAACTGGTTAATAAAGTTTGTGAAGTGCACGTTAGTTGGACAGTTTTGTGCTTAGAATGTAGACGTAGAAGGACATGAACATTGGAGTAAATATTGTAGGTAACCAGACCCTTTTATTGCTTAAGCAAAACCTGACTAACTTTCTTTATAAACTGCTTGGTTAAATATATGTGTAAAAGTATTAGTTGCAAATATTTTAAGATGTGAACCAGCCCATGAAACTGAACAATTTTCGCCAAGAAACATAGGTCGAAATATGAGAATTTTTCTTGGTCCTCCCATACAAATTGACTTGGTCCCATACAAATTGAATGGGAGGTCCAACTTCTTTTTTCACATATCAACCTATGTTCCTTGGGGAAAGATGTTCAGTTTCACGCGCTGGTTCACCCCTTAAATATTTGCAGCTAATTGTTATTTTGTACAAAGAAATTTTTAATAAATATATACGCGGACACATCACGCCTTTCCGCTTCCGAGGTAGACAGAGGGTTGACACATAATATCCCTGTAGCCACAGCCTGTCCTTTTTTGTATTCCTTTCTTCCTTTCGTGTGGGACACCGAGTCGTCCAACGACCCAGTGAAACCAAGTGACTACCTAGTGTCAGAATTTTTCAACCGCCTTCTACAAGTAGCAGGCTTCTTGTGTGACGACCGCAGTCTATGTAATCATAGACAGCAACCGGGAACTAGAACCATCTTAATTACGGACGATCGGGTGGTTCAGCCCGCAATGCCCTAACCAGACTGGGAACAAATTCACAAAGTGATAAATTTCTTTTTTTTATTTAGCAGGCATTTCCATTAATAACTTAATCTATGCAAGGATACAAAAGTTGTTGGGAAAGCATTAAAATGTCCATTTGAGGTAAATTGCGAAGTTACGATAATCGGATCAGTTTAACTTTGTACTTGCCCGAGTTAATAGATGTAGGCGGATCGCACACTTAACGCCCAACGGAGCGTTAAAATAGCGCAGCGTTCTGTCAGATCGATACTAGAAATTTCAATCCCCATACTATATTCGTTCAATCGCAGCGCCGTCCGTCGAGTGCGGTTTTAGTGTGGGGAGTGACATTTCTAGTATGGATCTGACAGACCACTGCGATATATTAGCGCTCCGTTGTGCGTTAAGTGTGCGATCCGCCTTTGTTTGCTACGATTTGAGGTCGACTTTTAACTCTTTTCGTGTAGGTAGGACACCGAGTTGTTCAACGACCGGACCAATCCTGAAGTGAGAGTTGTTTATCTAGACAGCACTCGGTACTGGTGTTTAACGTGCTCTCTGCAACACGTTCTTTCTTTCTTATCCCGAAAAAATGTTCCTGTGGGATGCTACGGGAATAAAACCGACTTCAACGCGGGCGGAGCCGCGGGCGCCCACTAGTAATATACAGGGTGATAGGGACATCGTCCCGAATACTTATAGGGTGCAAGCAGACCATGAAACTAAACAACTTTCCTCTAGGAACATATGTCAGGAAACGACAAAAAATTTCGACCTCCCATACAAAATCGCGATCAGCTGACTGCATTTACTCTGGGACACCAAACTCATTTTTTGACGTTTTCTGACAAACGAGTATGTTCCTAGGGGAAAGTTGTAGTTTAAATAATAGATTTTAACTATGAAACACATAGATTTTATTAATCTTTAAAGTATTAGTTAATTACAAAACGTGTGCCTGACAATCTGGCAGTTCACGAAGAGCACTGGTGTATGGTCATATTCTTTATACTTTATGGCATTCCGATACTGGACAAACAGCCAGTGTCAAGTAGTTCAAATATACAAACCACCTTTACTACAAGTTGTTCAGTTTCATGGTCTGCTTGCACCCTATCAGCATTCGGGACGCTGTCCCTTGCACCCTGTATAAATTCTTTTTGCAAAAAATATGATTTTGTGTCTAGACAAATCGCCTCGCATTTAACCCCTATTAGTAACTTAACACTGGTTGTTAACGTTTTAAAAAGGGGTCTGCAGTTGATTAATAGTGATTAACTTGTAAGGCTTCGTTAGATACTCCGTTTTTTAATCTTTTATACAAACACATAACGCACGTCGCGCCTATAGTCTTTGCTGGGTAGACAGAGGGTAAACGGTCCTTGTCGTCACTTTTTTCTTACACAATTCAAGGATTTATTAAACTATGTTTTAGCAGAAAACATTGAGATTTTGGAGTTGACTTCAACTGTACATTATTTACAATAGATACCATCATCCATCAAATCCTGACCAGGTGCTTCTTCTGCCGAGTGATGCCGGCTAGAATAGCATCACCCCACATCCTTCCCGTGGGTGTCGTAAGAGGCGACTAAGGGACTCGAGAGTATTAGTGTATTATATTTTTTAGGCGACAGGCTGACAACCTGTCACTATAGTGATGCACATGTTTTCTGAAACAACCTTCGAAAACAATCGATAAAATTCGATTCGAAAAATCCTCGAAAATGTCAGATGTGGCGATAGCGACCGCAGTCTTACGGCCGTTAACGATCTGCCTACCCGCAAGAGATAAAGGCGTGATATACACATGTATGTAGGTATGTATCATCCAGTATATCCTGACCTGGTGCTTCTTTTCGTGTAGGACACCGAGTCGTGCAACGGCCCGATGAACCCTGTTGTCAGAGTTTAACAACTAGTACTATGGGACCACATATAGAGTAACGCCTTCAAAAACATTCGTCTAATCCGCCTGTCTCATTAAGTCTCGCTTTCTGTAGCTCAGCTGGAAGAAATTTCTTAGTAGAAATAAGCTGTCCTGTTGTATCGTTTTCTTTGTAAATGTGCCTCTTGTTATGTTTTTTGTGTACAATAAATGGTTAATAATAACAAGAATCATCTGAAAGAGCCCTCAATATTTGTCAGGTGTGGTGATAGCGACCGTATTTCACGGCCTTTAACGCTCTGCCGACCCCGTAAGGGGTAAAGGCGTGATATATGTATGTATGTAATAATAACAACATTTCAAAAAATTGCAAAACAATACCAAGTTGGGACTTAACACAGCCCGCTTCTCCTTTTTTCGAGTGCTATTAAAAATCCACTTCACGTACGCAAAAGACAAAGTTAACTTAAGCCGCAAAAAAAATTGGCGGATGAAGAGAAACTGGGTATCTACAGGAGTCTGGGATCCCCCGTAGCTCCATTTATTCCTTCTCAAGATTTGAATGAGGGCAAATTTGAAATTTAAATTCGAGCATTTGGCCAAATTGATGGCGGCTGAACGCGAGTGCTCTTTAGTGGGAGTAAGGATGGGATGAGTGAGCTGAGTCAGCAAATTCGAAGCGAATATACTGAGTCAATTCTTCTTCTGACTCAACTCACCTTTCCCATTAGGCGAGGAACACACTTGATGCCCGACGGAGCGCAAAAATATCGCAGCGGTCTGTCAGTTCCATACTAAAAATGTCAATCCCCTTACTAAATCGCACTCGACGGTTGACATTGTGATAGCGCTGCGTCAACAGCGGTTCAGCACTTTGCCTCGCCTTGTTGTCACGGTTGTATGCTAAGCATGTGGGATCCACTGGGCATAAACGCAAAATGTAAGCAAGTTCTACTTTGGGTCTACGCAAATTTTATGCATTTGATGAAATTGATTTAAAACCATAACAAATGAAATTATGGATGACTGAACGCAAGTGCTTTTCTGTGGGAGCATGAATGGGCCAAGTGAGCTGAGTCAGTGGTTTAAAAATAACTAACTCAGGTAAGATTGTCTGCTTGCTTAACTAACATGATTTCAATTTATTTGAAGCAAGCGAATTTCCTCAACTGATTGGCTTGTGCATATTTAGCGCATCACTGAAAAGCCCTTTAGTTCCTAGTCCCTATTAAAAAGTCCTTTAGTCCCTATTCAAAAGTCCCTTGTATAGCAGTTTTATTTTAATGAACTTTATATCATAAAGGAACCTAAAGCATACCTAGACTGGAGAATTGACTCAACTGACTCAGCTCATTCACTCATCCAGGTTCGCCGCATCGCATCACTATTGTAAAGTCTCCTTTCCACGTGATATAGATACTGCTATTAAGGCGATTGCTATTTTGGATTATACTCGTTATCTCTATTTGAATAACGCGCGCGTTTGTTTCGTCTTATCGTTTTCTAATTGGACGATCCGTTTTGGATCGTTACATTTAATTTGCGAATTGCTGATTCGATTTACGATTACAATTTTCGATATTTAATTTTGTGGTGTTTAGAATATATTATGCAAATGTTAACCACGAATTTTGGTTTCCTAATAAAATAAGGACTTTGCTTTGATAGTATTTAAATGAAATTTATCTCTTGAGGTACCTAAAACAAAGAATTTCAGTTATTATATCAAAAGATTTTATATCTTTCATATTCATTTTGCAGAAAAAATACACATACATACAAGTTTTGTCCTCATATCACTTTCGCGTTGTTATTGTAAGTTGTTTTTTAACTAACAACGCCATCTGTTAAGGCGTAAAGAAAGCAAAAAGTGAGCTCAGTCCTGCGGCTGGTACATACAAAAATGGTGTATAGTATACCCTCGTCTATCAAAGAATGTAGGTAGTAATTTTTCTCACGGAAGAATAGCCTCAACTTCGGGCAAGGCATTCCCCATAGACCAAAGCCCACCTACTTTGCAAGCGAGTTGGTGTAATTAGCATCAGCTGCTAGGCTCTACAGATTTATAGACCCTGGGGAGACCTAGGATGCCTGAGACTAGGCTGAGTGCATACTTGGAATAATAAAAACTGCAGTAGAATATCAATCTCGGGTTGTAGGACACCGAGTTGACGAATGACCCATACAGTCCCCCAAGCCTGCTATTTTTTGTCATAGTATAGTAACGGCATCGAAACTCAACCGTTATTTCATTGCCATTGTGATTTTATATACTTCAAAACTGTTAGCAGATTACGAAACGACCGAAATAATTCAACATCCAATCGACATCCAATTGAAACGATTTTCATTTAGCACACTAGGGCCCTAATCATAGGGAGCGCTTCTGTTCTGTCCATTCCTTAAACAGGCTTGAGTTTATCCGATATACATACATACTTACATATATCACGCCTTTATCCTTGGGGGGTAGGCAGAGCATTAACGACCGCAAAAATACGATCGCCATTGCCACGTCTGACAAATATTGAAGGCCGGTTGAGATAATTTGTGTATCACTATAGTGACAGGTTGTCAGCCTGTTGCCTAAAATTTGTAATACACATGAAACCCTCGAGTCCCTTAGCCGCCTCTTACGACACCCACGGGGAAGAAAAGAGGTGATGCTATTCGAAGCCGGCATCACACAGCAAGCAGAGTTTATCCGAACCGGATAAAATAGGGTGATGCCACTTTAACTCAGCACCAGGATAAAATAACTGTCCCTACTTATGGTTATTTAAGTATTAATTATAACTAACCCTATGGTTATTACGAACTAGTATTCAGATCTTCTTCTTCTTCTTCTTTTCGTGTGGGATACCAAGGCGTTCAACGACCCGATGAACCCTAGTGTCAGAATTTTTCAACCGCCTTCTACAAGTAGCAGGCTTCTGACATGGTTGACGACCGATGTGGCGCAGTGGTAGTGCGACTGCCTTTGACGCAGACGGTCCCGGGTTTGATTCTCGGTGGGTCACTCACAAAGTTGATATTTATCACTTTGTGAATTTGTTCCCAGTCTGGTTAGGACATTGCGGGCTGAACCACCCGATTGTCCGTAAGTAAGATGGTTCCGTGTTTCGGATAGCACGTTAAGCCGTAGGTCCCGGTTGCTGCCTATGATCACTTAGACGGCAGTCGTTACACAACCATGTCAGTATTCAGATTATATCGCAGCCTTAGTTTCTCAGGTACAGTCGAGTAGCACTACAGGTTCTTAGGTTCACCTGTGAAACTAATTAAACTAGTGCGACACCGGCTGCGATTCTGACAACATATTGCCGTGTGATGCCGGCTTAGAATAGCATCACCTAATTTTTCCCGGGGGTGTCGTAGAAGCCGACTACGGGATTTGAGAATTTCATGTATTGCAATTTTAGGCGACAACCTGTCACTGTAGTGATACACGACTAATCTGAAACGACCTTCAAACATTTGTCAGACGTGGCGATAACGACCGCAATTTTACTGTCGTTAACGCTCTGCCTACCCCGACAGGGATATAGGCGTGATTTGTGTTTGTGTGTGTGTGTGTGCGTGTGTGTGAGTGTGTGTGTGTGTACATGTGTGTGTAAATTATAACTAAACCTACTTCTGGTTATTAAGTATTCGGATTATATCGCAGCCTTAGTTTCTCAGGTACAGTCGAGTAGCACTACAGGTTCTTAGGTTCACCTGTGAAACTAATTAAACTAGTGCGACACCGGCTGCGATTCTGACAACACGTTGCCGTGTGATGCCGGATTAGAATAGCATCACCCCATTTCTTCTGGGGGTGTCGTAAGAGGCGACTAAGGGACTCGAAAGTGTTGGTGTATTTATTTAGGCGACAGGCTGACAAACTGTTACTATAGTACTTTGGAAAACAATCCTCAAAAAAATTACAGACGTGGCGATAACGACCGTACCTTTACGATAACGTTAACGCTCTGCCTAGCCCGCAAGAGGTTGCCTGCGAAATTAAACAATTACATTTGTGTAATTTCACAGGCAACGATTGAGCTGCGGTAGCTCAGATGGAAGACGCGTCACCAGTACTAACAGTTTAAATTCTGCCTGCCTGCTACAGTATTCTAGTAGAAAAACTGTGACACCAGGGTTCATCGGTTCGTTGGACGACTCGAAGAAGAAATATAACGCTCTGGCCAAGGGATAAAAGGTAAATGTCATTCATTGTTCAGTCATATACCCATGCAATACTGACGTTTGATTCATAACGAAGAGTCAAAATTAGAGGACTTTCTAAACAAAAAGTAGGATTAATAAAATTTTCCTTTGTTTGCACAACTTACTCATCACATCACAACAAATAGGCATGATGACTGTCCGGTCAAATGAGCTACTTTTTAAAACGATATTTTGTATGAAAATAAGAAGAGGTGACGTCATGTCTTTCTAGTTTCGATGGCGTCAAAACATTTACTTTTATATTATTTTTCTGCTTATTAATTCAATCTTACTATTTTTCGAAATATCTAGATGGAGTGTGTACTATTTTTGGACAACCGTTTTAACTTTTGTATTTTATTAATGACCCAGTCATCTACTAGCGAATAATTGCTTAGCAAAGAAAACGTCTTCTCCGAATCGACGCGGTTGCACCTTATTTACTTAACTGAACAATGTTCTTAGTGCAGGTGTCTAATTAGAATTCGACTATTCACAGTTTTTGTAACCTAGTTATACTTAGTGCACTTTTGCCAATGTTTTGCTATCTGGTGGAGCGAGATAGCTCAGTATTTTAAGGCGGATCGCACACTTGACACACGACGAAGCGCTAAAATAGCGCAGCGGTCTGTCAGATCCATATTAGAAACGTCACTCCCCATACTAAAACCGTACTCGACGGACGACACTGTGATAGTGCTGTGTCGACAGCGGTTGAGCGGTTTTAGTATGGGGATTGACATTTCTAATATGAATGTGCCAGTCCGCTACGATATTTTAGCGCTCCGTCGTGCGGCAAGTGTGCGATCCGCCTAAGTGTATTTGTGTCGTACCGCAATAATTATTTTCTAACTCAAAATAGTGCCAAAGCCAAACGCAGACCGTGGCTGTTCTCTCACAAAAGACTTTTGTTAGCAAACGAAACTAAAACTTGTGTCAAACAGAAAACGAGGTGTGGTCAAAGATTATTTTGAAATACCTGAGCTTTATTTTGCCTATACTAAAGGATTCTTCGAGAGGAAAAATAATTAAAATTAAAAATTTTCCGCTAGCCAGATAAGTACTTGGTTTACAAAGCGATTACCTGCGTCTATTTTGAGTAAAAGAAATTGCAAGGTGTAAAAATATTAGCTGCAAATATTATAAGAGGTGAATCAGTTAATGAAACTGAAAACATTCCGCAAAAAACATCGGTTGAAATATGAAAAAAAGTTGGACCTCCCATACAAATCGACTTGGTCGGTTGGTAATGTTGTATGGAGGGTTCGAATTTTTTCTTCATATTTCGACCTATGTTCCTTGAGGAAAGTTTTTCAGTTTCATGGGCTGGTTTATCCCTTAAAATGTATATCCTGTAAAAAATTTACACCCTGTATTTCATTATTAGTAACTTACCCCCTAAGTTAGAGTTTAAAGAGAATGCATATCAACGCATATTCCTGGATATGCAAAAAATACAATACTAGCATTGCATTTGTACCTATATTAATAAAAGACAGAACAGCATTCTAAAAAAATGCATATTAAAGTAGTGCTCTGGGTTTGTTTCTCGGTTGGTCACTCACAAAGTTGATATTATCACTTTGTGATTTTGTTCCCAGTCTGGTTAGGAAATTGCGGACTAAACCACCCAATTGTCCTTAAGAAAGATGGTTTTCCTTGTTTCGCATGGGACGTTTAGGTCCCGGTTGCTGACTATGATTACATAGACGGCCCTCGTAACACAACCATGTCAGAAGCCTGCTCCTTGTAGAAGGTGGTGGTGGTGGTTCATTGGGTCGTTGGACGACTCGGTTTCCCACGCTATAAGACAGGGAAAAAGTGGGGCTGTGTGAACTTTGACCGGCTCAATCAACCAAGTCAACCTACCTACTTCACTAATTCGTACCCTCTATACCTACCATAATCATTGCCACAAAAAAGTCCAAAGAAGTAGTTTTCGCGCCTCGCTCGCCGGGAAAGCTGCGGAGTTAAAAACAGACATTTTCAACTTTACCCTGAACGGCGCTTTGTCCGCAGCACAGTAGGTATTGCCAGACACGTCGTGTGTGCAGCAGCTTAGACCTGTCAATACTGTATCCTTTGGCTTGCTTTAGAGATTTAAAGGGGAAATAAATGTGGGATAGGAAATGGGAAATAATTTTTCTAGTGACACATTTTATGAGTCCTCAATTTTGCGGGTTGCAGTTTGTTAGGAAAGTTTCTAAAGAGAGTTGACTTTTATAGAATGTTAAGACTCCTGCCTGTTTTTGAAGGCACTGTATTCATCATCATCATCATTTTAGCCGGAAGACGTCCACTGCTGAACATAGGCCTCCCCCAAAGATTTCCAAAGTGAACGATCCTGCGCAACTTGCATCCACTGGCGTCCAGCGATCTTTTTGGGCACTGGCTTGAGGCCGTTATGCTTTTATTGTAGTTGATAGAATGCAGCCTGTCAGGTTTGTTCCTGTCTTCTGCATGGTTCTTTCATTGTATATAAATTATAAATATAATAATCTAACCCTGCTCAACCTTCTTTGTCGTGGACAGTCGAATCCAACTCGCCACGTCAGTTATAATTTTCCGCAGTTTTCTTTGCGAATTCACAATACATTCAAAATACAAGTACGAAAATGTCTTTAGAAAAATCATGGATATTTTCTTGAAACTAGAATGTAAAGACGAATTATTCTTATCCTTCGCGCCGGAAAGCTCGATCTTATTGAAGTAAGTCGATGGTAACGTCAGCAAGAAAAATATTCTAAATAAAAACAAAATTCGATTTGTAAGGTTTATAAACTTGTATTATATAGATATGTATAAATATGTATTGCGTATATTAAGAGTTTTTTGTAATTTAAAATAAGATATAGCTTTTCCAATAAATATGATTTTGAACTCGATCAAGTCTTGATCCGAAGTATAAAATAATCGCTTCAAATCCAAATGTAGACACAGAAATCAAAACTTTTAGGACAGCACAACTTCTTATTCAATATACCAAAAAGAGGGTCTTACGTGCACGTGGTGGTGGTAGAATAGCACCACCCCATTTCTCCTGTGGGGGTCCTAAGAAGCGACCGTGGGAGTAACCCAAGCAGACCAGGGTCCTGGAGGAGGACACTCCAAATTTAAACCCGGAACGGGGTCTCCGACAGGCGCGTGTGACAGAGGTCTATCATGCAGTAGACTCCTGCAGCCGACCTGGCTCTGCACATATCGACTCTATAGCTAAGGAGGCCGAGAGGGTGGCGCGGGTTCGCGGCAACCCTGCGTTTTCCAAAAGTACGTCCTAGGCAACGTAGTGTCTATGTAGAGGAAACTTCACCCACGCCATGCGGATAAAAGTCTTGCCTCAGACACTGATTAAATCGTCTGTCACAGACATATGAGGCCAATGGTGGTGGAAGTCGATAAACATATATTGACTACATTTTGTATTTGTTTGTACATATGGTGTGAAAATATTAGCTGCAAATATTTTAAGGGTTCAATCAGCCCAGGAAGCTGAACAAGTTTCCCCAAGAAATATAGGTTGAAATATGAGAAATTTTTTTGGATCTCCCATACAAATTGATTTGGTCGATCGGTAATTTTGTATGCGAGGTCCAAAATTTTTTTCACCCTGTATAGAATTGCTTTTTTTATTATTTTAATTGTAATTATTTAATAAATTAATAACTTATACACTTTTATATTATAATATTTTTATACATTTTGAAATAGACATGTAACAATTAAAGAATCTGTATCACGCGATTTTGCAAACCGTACACACACAGGTACGGACCGACTTAATATGCTAATGGCTGAAAATAAATTCCGTATAGGCATTTTACGGAAAATGAAGTATAAATTCGATTTTGTGCCAGCGCGGTCGGAGCATAGGAAAACTGGGAACTTCACATTTGGGGCTTGGTTAGGTATTGGAAGACATTTTGCTTCATTCTTACCATCATCATGTGGAGTTTCGAGTCGATCAATCCGATAAAGTGTCTTCAACTACTATAGCTAGTAGGCCTCTGACATGGTTGTATAATTAATAACCGGTATTTCATCTGCTGATTTCTCCTGATGAACCACGTGAGAAGCCTGCTAGCTGTAGAAGGCGGTTGAAAAATTCTGACCCTAGGGTTCATCGGGTCGTTGGACGACTTGGTGTCCCACACGAAAAGAGTGAGACCTGATGATAATGATGATGATGATTTCATCTAAACCGCTACAACAGTGTGCTTCTGAACATGGCCTACCCGATAGGGGGTTTCGGGGGGTATCTATCTTGCTCATCACGCTTGACAGGCGAATATTGGCGAGCGTAGCGCAAGATGTTGCACAGCACTAACAGGGAAGGTTGATTGCACACTTGAGGTACGACAGAGTGCTAAAATATCGCAGCGGTCTGTCAGATCCATACTAGAAACGTCACTACCTATACTAATTCTGTTTTCGCACTCGACGGCTGACACTGCGAAAGGGCTGCATCGACAGTGGTTGACCGGTTTTAGTATAGGAATTGACATTTCTAGTACCTATGGATCTGCCATACCACTACGATATTTTAGCGCTCCGTCATGCGTTAAGTGTGATCCGCCTAACATAGAACCGGCAAAGTACCTTAAATTCGTGCGGAAACCATCTCGCCTGAATCTCATGGGTACATGTTTGCCTTTTCCTACTTATTAAATTTTCCACGTCTCCACACCTGGCCAGCTCTAAGAGGGTGGACTATTCAAGATAATCTAAGTTCAGCCAGTTATCTGGGATCATATTATCAGACATTAGTGTTGATTCTGGAAGACTCATTTCCATTAGACGGATCGCACAGTTGACGCACGACGGAGCGCAAAAATATCGCAGCGGTCTGTCAGATCCATACTAGAAATGTCTATTCCCATACTAAAATGGCTCAACCGCTGTTGACGCAGCGCTATCCCAGTGCCGTTCGTCAAGTGCGGTTTTAGTATGGGGAGTGACGTTTCTCGCATAAATTTGACAGAACGCTGCGGCGTTTCGCGTCATTTCCATTAGATGTTTCTCAGAGCTGCTCGATGTTGCGAAATTCACCGGTCCCTCGCTAAGAACTGAATTAGTTGTCTGTCGCAGCCTGTCAATTGATGGCTGGTTTTCAAAATCAATAGCAAAACATCCTAGCAGTTTTTAAAACAAAATATTATTAAGGAGAATCCCACACTTGACGGTTATTATAGCATCTGTTTAGGGACAGAAACACATGCCAACGCAAGTATCTGTTGGTTTTTGTATGGGGAGTTTGAAATTTCCTTGCATCTTACAGACATATGCGTTACGGTTGTGCTTAAAATGCGCAGCGGCGTGTGGTAGATGTGGGATCCACCTAACAGCTAGTGTGAAATTGTAACACACCAATACTCTAGAGTCTCTTAGTCGCCTCTTACACCCGCGGGTAGGATGAGGGGTGATGGTATTCAAAGCCGGCATCACACGGCAATAAAATTAATATTCTGTAAATATTAGATTTTTATTATTCAGTGTGTCTTCATAAATATATTTAGGTGATAACATGTTTTTGATGAAGTGACGCACGCATATATTTATCTTAGCTTAGTTTTGGAATGCGTACGCCCGAATTGGCACTATTAGATTCTATCTCCCTTATTGAACCCTTTCGGCAGTGAGTGGGAGTGAGTAGATTGGATTTAGTTGTTATGGCGTCGATTGTTATCATGGTAAAGTAATGGTAGCCATTTTGATGGTATAAAAGGCTAGGATGTCGATTTTATTTCAATCAACCGAGCCACTGTGCATTTAATGGTGGTGTTTTTCCGAATTAATACAATTCGTGGTGTAAAAAATGGGTTTTTTGTAAGTGGCGACCCAGCTCACATGTAAAAAAACTGAACGTTTTTTGCAATCAAGCCAGAAATAACTGACGGGCTGTTGTTCAGTATTGTCCTAAACAAAATGTCCAATTTAAGGCATTTCGTCCTAAACACGGTGTATAGCGGTTTTACATAATGGCTCATCGGGTCGTCTAGCGACGCGCTGTCCCACTCGAAAACAGAGCTACGACAGATGATATTTAAATTACAATAGGCCAAGTCAAATAACGATCTAAAATGATAAGAAAATACTAGTAGTATGACGTTATTTTGCGCTATTTTAGATGGCGTCAAACTCTTACATTGTCTTATTATAAATGTTTTCTGTTTATTAATTCAAACTTTGATGTGCGTTAAGGCCACGGGTGTACATGACAGGATTGAGCTACTTTTCTACAGGATGGCGGTACCTGCAGTGTACCTTAGTGTACCTGCAATGAAATTCAGTGTACCTCTTTAAATAAAAAGTTTTTTGATAAAATATGTACACCCGCCATTCTAACGTTAGAATGGCGGGTGTACATTTTTATTTTGGTCAGTAGATACCTATTTTAGTTTTTTCTTTTTGTTATTATGCGTACCTGATGTGTACCTACCTGTACATAAAAATATAAACTAATCAAAATGTTGACAAATACGAGTATAAAACGTCAAGACTGCACCCATGTTTGTGTCTCGTTGGGATCGAACCCACGACCCTCGGTGTAGAAGGCAGGGTAATATCCGCTAAGCCATCGGGCGAGTCAATTATACAATATATTACACGATAGGTAGTTACATGTATATAGTAGGAATAAAAACGGTTCCAGAAATTATACCTAAGGTACGCCACTGTCTTGACGTTTTATACTCGTATTTATCAACATTTTGATTAGTTTATATTTTTATATACAGGTACACATTAGGTACACATAATAACAAAAAGAAAAAACTAAAATAGGTATCGACTGACCAAAATAAAAATGTACACCCGCCATTCTAACTTTAGAATGGCGGGTGTACATATTTTATCAAATAACTTTTTATTTAAAGAGGTACACTGAATTTCATTGCAGGTACACTGAGGTACACTGCAGGTACCACCATCCTGTAGAAAAGTAGCTCAATCCTATCATATACACCCGTGGTCTTAACGCACATAAACTTTGAAGCAAGAAAGAAAATCTATGACTGGAGTTTAGTATTTTTGGACAATAGTTTTAACTTTTGTATTTTATTTCCTAGTCAACTAGCGAACTAGTGCACTATTTAACAGGTTGTAAAAAAAATTAGCTGCAAATATTTTATGGGGTGAATTAGCCCTTGAAACTGAACAAATTTCCTAAAGGAACATAGGTCGAAAAATTAAAATAATTTTGGACACCCATACAAAGTTACCGACCGACCAAATTCAATTTGTATGGGAGGTCGAAACAATTTTCTCATACTTTGTTCTTGTTTGGCATGTTTCTTGGGGAAAGTTTAGTGTCATGGGCAGATTCACCCCCTCAAATATTTGCTACTTATATTTTTACATCTTATACATATAATTGTGGTTATTTGTAACAAGTCTTCCAATCCCAGGGTACAAGGCGGTGTCAAGACCACTCCTCGGTTCCCATCCCACGCTGGTAAACTCTCGTTTATCGACAGGATAATGAGCGATCAGTCTAGCCGGTAAAGTGGATGGGTGACCGTTCGATAAAAAAAAAATATGCTTATAAAAAAGGTGTCCAAAATATTACTGATAAAAGGTACACATGGCCAGGAAAATTGTTTAAATTAATGGAAAAAATTTAGAGGCCTCGTGAAAATATCTCGGTAAAAAATGTTTCGAGTCCCTCAATATATCCCAAAATATTTTCACCTGTTTAATATTTTTTTAAGTCATAGATAAAAGCATTTTACGTTTACTTAATTGAAATTTCATTAAATTTAAATAAAAAGGCAAAAAGGCGCAGCTCAGCCTGTGCTTACAAAACAAAAACTTTTCAACGTTCTCAGAAACTCTTTATCCTGAGTATTCATCTTAACTAAAGATTTAGTTCTGTAAAGGTGAAATGACGTAGCAAGCGTTAGACGCCGGTGTGGCGAGCACTTGCTGGTTCCCACGCTGCTAATCCAGGTTCCATTAATAGCTCCAGTTTGCCCGGGAAATCTAGGTACCAGCAGCAACGCCTGGATGTGGGAGTACCTAGGAAAATAGCTTAGATTTATTGCTTGTTCGATGTAGAGGGTAGAAGGGAAGGGACAGCCCTGTAGGCGCATCGCACACTTAACGTACGACGGAGCGCTAAAATATCGTAGCGGTTTGTCAGATCCATACTAGAAATGTCAATCACCATACTAAAACCACTCAACCGCAGTGCAGTCGACGCAGCGCTAGCGCAGCACCGTTTTGGGTTGGGGAGTGACATTTCTAGGTATAGATCTGACAGACCACTGCGATATTTTAGCGTTCCGGCGTGCGTTAAGTGTGTGATCCACCGTAAACCTTCTGATAGAATGCGTTCATCAGACTAAGAAATTGAATATTTTTCCTATAAGAACATTTATTTAAGAGAATCCCATAAAAAACCAGCACTGAAACTCCACAGTAAAAGCCTTACAACCTTCGTAATTTAGTACCTAAATTTTATAATCCATTATTTTTCAATTTTTCCAAGAAAATGGAGCAAATATTACTATGGTTCGATTGCTTTTGATGCCGTTAGTGGGTGCTGGACCAGTCAACGTGAAAATTAATTCCTAAATCGATTACGTCCAGTGGTTCAGTAAACTTCGTTTTATCTAGTTAAAACTTTTTTTATATTGTGTAATAAAATAGCAAATAATGCGACCTCAATCTTATTAAGGTTTCATAGTCTATTACACTGATAATTTGTAAGACGGACCGCACACTTCACGCACGACGGACCGCTTAAATATCGCAGCGGTCTTTTAGATCCATACTTGAAACGTCACTCCTCATACTAAATCTCGACTCTGGAACGAAAGAAATAGGTATAGTGCATCTATCATTATAAGTCTCGCAGAGACATGTGCTAATTTGTATTGCATGTAACTGACGCGTGCGTTACGGATGCGCATAAAATACGCAGCGTCTTGCGAAAAGATATCGAGCGCAAAAATATCGCAGTGGTCTGTCAGATCCATACTAGAAACGTCACTCCCCAGACTATCCGCTACGCTGTCGGTACAGTCGTAACTTGTAAAATCCTGTAAACCTTTGTACAAAAACTCTTCTTCTTTTTTTTCGTATGGGACACCGAGTCGTCCAACAACCCGATGAACCCCAGTGTCAGATTTTTTCAACCGCCTTCTGCAAGGAGCAGGCTTCTGACATGGTTGTGTAACGACCGCCGTCTAAGTGATCATAGTCAGCAATCGGAACCTACGGCTTAACGTGCCATCCGAAACACGGAACCATCTTTCTTACGGACAATCGGGTGGTTCAGCCCGCAATGTCCTAACCAGACTGGAAACAAATTCACAAAGAGATAAATATCAACTTTGTGAGTGACCCACCTAGAATCGAACCCGGAACCTTCTGCGTCAAAGGCAGTCGCACTACCACTGCGCCACGTTGGTCGTCGCAAAAAATGAACCCTATATCACACCTACGCTACTTACGGTACGCCGTCAAGCCAGTTCACGTTTACAGCGGGGCTAACTGCACCGTAAATCTAATTTTAGTGGTTATTTTTAACCACCGCGAGTGTGCCGCAGTTAACGGTGAAAAACTGGCCAAAGTCAGACGGAATTCTGCAAGTAAAATTTTCAGCAAATTGTTTGAGCGCCTTAAGTTTACAGCGGAAGTTAAATTTTAAGGATTCGTGAAAATAACTGCTGGATTTTTCAATGCATAATCTAAATCAGTGAGTTCTAAGAGATAAATGTTTCATACGTAATATGTTTTCCTCTTTGGCGGATCGCATACTTGACGCGCGACGGAGCGCAAAAATATCGTAGCGGTCTGTCAGATCCATAGGTACTAGAAACGTCACTCCCCATACTAAAACCGCACTCAACGGATGACACTGCAAAAGCGCTGCGTCGACAGTGGTTGAGTTGTTTGATTGACATTTCTAGTATGGATCTGACAGACCGCTGCTATGTTTTATCGCTCCGTCGTGAGTTATGTTACGGTACATATAATTCTAACTTATTTTTTGAAGATTAACTCAGCGGTTCCTCACTAGAACAGGCATACTCGACCACACTGTGAAAGTGGAAAATACACTAAAATGTAGCACTAGTGCTGTACCTGATCGATATCTTGTTAATGCGAGTAAAGGTTAGAGCGAGCGCCACTGAAACGCCCACCTTGTAAATCTTTGCTTGCAATAGAGGTGTACCATAGCTGCTATATATCGATGAATATAATTCTCACAGTTCATTTGTCAATGCGAAGTTTGACCAATGAAAACCTTTCCTTTATCTATCAAATTGTTATTTTCTGTCGACTCGTAAGTTATCAACATAAGATTACTGGCTTTTTTATATGTAAAAACTAGCGGCCTGCCCCAGCGGCTGTGCCCACTGCAACTCATTTTCCCGTGGGTATAAGGATTTTTCCCGGCAAGTATTATACATAAAAACCTTCCTCTTGAATCACTCTATCTAATAAAAAAACCTGCATCAAAATCAGTTACGCACAGACAGACGGAAAAAGCGACTTTGCTTTATATGTACTATGTAGTAGTTCATTGTACACAAGAAAATTCTCAAAAATCATCAGTTTATAAGAAGAAATGGTAAAACTGATCTTCTTTTTTTAATTTTTGGCTTTTGCAAAGAACAATTCAGCCAATGTCATGTGTCTACTTTGCTTTAGGTACTATTACTCAATGAACACTTTGTGAACTTGTTTCAAAGTCTATTGGTTAGGTAGATAGATTTTGAACTGATTGTTTTTGAATTAATTGTTTTCTTAATGAAAACTGCAATACCTATTTATTATGTCTTCTGTTTCGTTAAGAACCTAATAAATTTAAAATCTGGGAAAATAAATATTTCGCAGAAAGTAGCAAGCTAGATATTGCGACAGTCACAAAAATCCACTGCGGGACATAGACTTCTTCCCAAACTTGGTTCGTGTTATCGATACGCGGCCAGTTCATGACTATGCACAATAATTGCGTTAGTTCGCCGGTTTCAATCCGGGCACTTGCACCAGAAAGCCGACGCTAATGTACCGTGTCACCAGCCTTCCAGGCATTTTTCGGATATTCCTGATATACAAGCCACTACGGACTACTGCTGGACATGATATTTCCCTCTTGCACTTTGTGTGTGAGACGCCAACGAGCCGACGAACTCTAGTGTGAGAATTTTCCAACCGTCTTCTACAGGCAGGCTTCTGACATGGGTTTGTGAGGCTGTGACGACCGCCACCGTCTAAGTAATCATAGACAGCAACCGGGGCTTACAGTTTAACATGCCATCCGAAACACGGAAGCATCACAATGTCCTGACCAGCCTGAGAACAAATTCCCAAAGAGATAAATATCAACTTTGTAAGTGACCCACCGAGAATCGAACCCGGAACCTTCTGCGTCACAGGCAGTCGCGGTACAGTACCAATGATACTACAACATGGGTTATATAGTCCACTGCAGGACATGGTCCTTCTATGGAGGATGTTCGCCATACCCACCACGCTTGGCAGGCGGTTTGGCGCAGTCCAACATATTGTATTCTCAAGAAAAGCAGCTTTCCATTCCCTGGATTCATCCCTTAGCGCTTAGCATATACCGACATCTTCGGGAAATTGTGGTGATGCTATTTTGAGCCAGTTTCACACGGCAATTAGGTAAGGTGACTGGCAGGTCAAATGAGCTACTTTTTAAAAAAACATTGGTGGATCGCACACTTGGCGCACCACGGAGCGCTGAAACATCGCAGCGATCTGTCAGATCCATATCACTCCATACTAAAACTGCTCAATCGCTGTTGACGCAACGCTATCGCAGTGTCATCCGTCGAGTGCGGTTTTAGTATGGGGAGTGACGCTTCTAGTATGGATCTGACAGACCGCTGCGATATTTTTGCGCTCCGTCGTGCGTCAAGTGTGTGATCCGGCATTTTGCATGAAAATGCGAAGAGATGACGTCATGTCTCTTTAGTTCGGCTGGCGTCAAAACACTAACTTTTATATTATTATTCTGAATAATAAATTCAAACTATGAATATTTTGAAAAAATATAAATGTGTAGTATTTTTGAACTTATGTATTTTATTAATGACTCAGTTATCTAGCGAATTATAACTATCCTAAAATAAATGCCAAAATGTGGCCACCGTAACCTCATGGGTGATTCAGTCGTTGTCGATAGCACGCGAAGTAACAACCACATTAGACAGCTAAGCAGCATGTACACAGTGTTTCGGAGGATTTTCATAAAATAACGACACGTTGTTTAGGGCATCGTCGCTAGTTTCCTGAGTCATTAATAAAATATAAAAGTTGTACGTTTAAAACAACTATCCAAAAATACTGCGTTCTTCGTTCACAACGGACTTCATTCACAATTTTTCGAAATATTCAAAGTTTGAATTAATAAATAGAAAAATAATATAAAAGTAAGTGTTTTGACGCCATCCAAACACTTACGGCGCGGCGTCAAACTTCCAGTTTTTCATACAAAATACCGTTTAGATTGTTTTAAAAGTAGCTCTTTGACCTCTAGCCAATTTTCATTTTGTGATCAATTTTGAGAACTAGAAAAAAAACTGCTTTTGATACAGAGACCACTTTTAATTGGCGGGACACACGTGTTAGTCTGTCAGATATTAAGATTGAAATTGAAAATTGTAATTTCAAACACCCCATACTAAAACCAGACGCTTGCGCAAGAGTAACACAAAAACTTGCAGTGGTATCTGTCTCTGTTACTCTTATACATGCAAAATACCTATTTCTTTTTTGCATCAGGGTACGTCAGGTCTGAGATTGGCCTTAGGGAGGTCAGGGCCCCCAAGTCTGCTATTTTTTTGTCGTTGTAACGCCATCCAAACTTGACTGTCATTCCATTGCCATTGTAATTTATATACTTCAAACTGTTAGCAGACTACGAAATGACCGCAATCATCCAACTGAGATCCAATCGACATCCAACTGAAACGATTTTCATTTAGCACTCTTATGGCCCTGGTTTCTTCTTTTCCATCATTGGTCCTACAGGGAAAATTGTCCAGTACAATGCCATACACAATATGTCCGATTTAATACATGTACTCCGAAACACGGTGCATGTATCTACCTGCTCAACACACGCCTGTGTATTACCATTAGTAGCTGGTAATAGTACACTGAAAGGTGTAATACGTACAATAAATCTTAAGGCTGTTTTGTGTAGTTGTGTGTTTCAAGGTGGTTTGAAGAACTTGCCGTGTGATGCCGGCTTAGAATAGCATCACCCCATTTCCGCCCGTTGGTGTTGTAAAAGGCGACAAAAGGATGAATCCAGGGAATGGGCAGCGTTCCCGGTGAATATATACAATATCTTACACTGCGCTCGCCAATCCTCCTGCCAAGCGTGGTGAGTACGGCAATAACCCCCTATTGTCAGGCTCATGTCCAGCAGTGGACTGTTGTTGCTGTAGAAGTTGAAGAACTTGGCAAGTCATCTATTGTGTGGGACACCGAGTCGACGAACGACCCGATGAATGCTGATGACAGTCTTTCAACCGCCTGCTACTACTTGGCTTGTACCTAAGTATAAAACTTCTGTTAGATACTGACGTTGAGACAGGAGTAGCGGATTAATTTGTGTCGACGGATGCGCTTTGCAAATGACGCAGGTTTATGCGTTGCTCTTGCGTCAACGTGGATTTTTAGTAGGTATGTTTCGACATTTCCTTGTATCTGACAGACGCACGACGGATGCGCTAAAAATGAGCAGTGTCATGTGTGGGAACTACCTTAGCCACAGACCAGAGATGTCATGCGAGCGACGCAAATGTAATTTTTTTTATGGCCTAAGTCGGATTGCACACTTGACGCACGACAGAGCGCTAAAACATCGCAGCGGTTTGTCAGATCGTCACTCCCCATACTAAAACCGCACTCGACGGACGACAGTGCGATATCGCTGCGTCAACAGCGGTTGAGCGGTATTAGTATGGGGATTGACGTTTCTAGAATGGATCTAACAGACCGCTGCGATGTTTTAGCGCTCCGTCGTGCGTCAAGTGTGGAATCCGGCTAAGCATAAAGAAATACCTTCTCGCAAAAATATATGTGACCCAATTCCAAAATGGAACCCAATCTAAGTTGGAACTTGCAGCGGGACCCCGGTTAGTCCAGTATGGCTGACATTATTTGAAAGCGTTACTTAAAAAAAATCTAAAGTCGCTTATTTTTTGTACACTTGTGTCATGTGTCTCTGTTAAGGACGTGGACATTTTGTGTCATTGTTACGCTTGCGTAAATTTTCAATTCAATGTATGGTACTACTCTCATTTATCGAAATAGTATTAGTAAATATGCCATTACTAGCGGCCCGTCCATCAGCTGTGCCCGTTGTAACGCTTTTGCTTTCCCGGCAAGTTTTATGCATAAAGATTTTCCTTTTGAATCATTCTATCTATTAAAAAAACTGCAACAAAATCCATTGAATAGTTTTAAAGATTTAAGCAAACTTACCTCCATACATACTCACATACAGACGCGAAAAGCGACTTTGCTTTACATTAGGGCTTGCATTCGAATATTCGAATATTCGAATAATTCGAATAGTAAACCAGATCGAATATTCGAAAACAAATTGGGAAAATTCGAATATTCGACCATAATCATAAACCTGTAATTATTTACAAAACTAAGCGGCATGGTATCAACACCCTTGCCGCGCGGTAACAAAATTTTGTTGAGTTTGTGAGTGTTTCAGTGTTTTTTACGGGGTCATTTCACTATTTAGAAAATAAACGTATGCTGTACTGCTGCTGCTTTATGCTTTTAGTGTAAGTAACACAATTTTACAAACCTTAAACCATAATTTACCGACTTTTTCTTTTCATTCACGGATTCTAACCTAACCTCAAATAAAGAAACTTGTTTGTCGTCTATTTAGCTATAAATGCTATAATGTTTTAATGCTACTGTTTTTTTAATATTGCACAATGCACATACATATTTTATCAAAACTGGCGCGCGGATGAGCTCAAGTTAGGATGGTCGTCATACAAACAACATAATATTGACCAGTTAACTTGACCTCTCGTGCCAGATTTGCGCTACGCGTGATGAACATGGCAGTGAGTACTGAGTAGCTTTATCTTTTAGCTTACTATGCTTACTAGTGTGTGTGAGAGAGAATTTTTTTATAAATCACCTAATACCTATAACACATACAGGGTGGAAAAAAATAACTCTATACTTCGATGATTGTAATAGTTTATCTTAATTACTGCTGTTGCTACTGCAAAGATACAGGCATACAGACATTCTTTCGTAGTCCACACTTTTTATTAAAATTACAATATAACATTAAAATTAGCATTAAAATACTATTCAAGAATTTATTATGGATATTTTGTTTCGTTTTTAAATTTGATTTTGTTTTGCTATTACGCAAAAACAAATAAAAACATAAAATCAATAATAATTGTGACAGCAGTGAAATCAAACATCAAAAATTTGAAATAACCATCAAAGTAAAAGTAATATCAAGAAACTGATAGATAAGAGATATATATGACAATTCTGGTAACAGTGATTTGAAACCCAATCACTAAAATGGTAATTAAATGATCAAATTCTTATTAAATAAGGCGTACCTTATTGCTTTTTTTTTCATTTCATTAAAAAATTATATCTTTTACCTATCAGCCTCTTGATATTTCTTTTGGTTTGATGTTTATTTCGAATTTCCGATGTTTGATTTCACTGCTGTCATAGTTATTATTGATCTAATGTTTTATATTTGTTTTTGTGTTATTATGAAAGTTTAAGAGTTTATTTTAGATTTTAAATACTCAAAACTATAGGTGATAGTCTCCTATTCATTTTTAAGCATATTTTTCGTGAAAATAAAGCAAATTTCTATTTAAACAACAAGCTTTTTCGTCTTTTCGAAATATTCGAATATTATTCGAATAATTCGAATAATCCCGAAAAAAAAATCGAATATTCGAATAGTGAAATTTTCGAATATTTGCAAGCCCTACTTTACATAGTGATGTCTAACACAATATTACAACCCAGTTTCAATAGTTTTTCTCCATCCCAAACGAAAGCATACCTAAAATGACACAAAACTATAAATTGGGTTCAGTCAAATATTCGAGAAATAATAAGCTAATAAATGATTTAAATATTTTTGAAACATGAAAAGCTAGCCACACTGGGCTAGGTAGGCAAGTTTAATGCGCGCATACGACCCGCGCCGTTTTTTAAATTTAAATTCAAATTGGATTATATAACCCGATCGAGCGGCTCACGGCGCGAGCGATCGGCGCGACTCCTTACGGGAAAGCTACTTCTTATAGAAAACTGGATTTTCTTTCCCAAATTGAGGATATGAATATTGGCTGGATAAGGCGGATCGCACAGTTGACGCACGATAGAGCGCAAAAATATCGCACCGGTCTGTCAGATCCATACTAGAAACATCACTCCCCATACTAAAACCGTACTCTACGTACGACACTGCGATAGCGCTGCGTCGACCGCGCGCGGTTTTAGTATGGGCATTAAAATTTCTAGTATGGATCTGACAGACTGCAACGATGTATTACGACAAGTGTGCGATTCGCCTAAGCTACGGAAAAACGGGAATCTTTCAGCTTTTATTCCAACTAGTGATGATGAGACCTTTAAGAACAAATTTTATATGAAAATCACGAAGTAATTGGCGTTCTAATATAAAAACCTACTACTTAACAAAATGTATGGAACCGCTCTTTGTTCTTTCGCATTCCTTTAGTAAAACTTGTTTATACCTAAGCCTAAAATCACTAGTTTTTTTCAATAGGTTTCCAATCCAGATTTCGGAAACAGCTCCAACAATTTTCTTAATATAATTTTTTATTATAGTTTTTACGGAATCAATTTTATATAAGTTGTATAATTTAAAAAAGTTTTTCACCCGTTTATTACGAGTTGTTTTTACTAACAACGCCATCTATTGCGGAGTAAAAAAACCACTAGCTGGCTGAAATTACCTAATTATTAAAGTGGTTCGATTTGAATACAATATAGTAATTCACACATCTCAGTGTAAACTCGTTAAGCGGGATTGGCAAGCTAACAGGGGATTACTTAATGGTGCTTAGGATAATAACATTGCTTGGACTTAGTGCAGTGTCCTAAGCCAACAGTGGCAACTAATGGACAAGCCACAGAGCAATACGTAGAAGAGATGGCGTAGGCTGGCAACACCAATAGAAATTGTTTATGAGTGCAACGACTGCAATTTTTATCTTGTAATACGTGTACTTACAATAGTTTCGATTTACACGTTTTCTATAAGAAATTGGATGGACCTAGCGCGCGGGGGTGTAGGGCAGTGTTGCCAACTTAGTGGACTTAAATCTGTTAGTTGTTAGTGGATTTGTTTAGTGGAATTTATTGACACCATAGTTGTATCAATCGAAAGACTCACAAACGACTCATCTGAATATGACTTAATTTAAAAAAATAAAAAGTATTTTTACATAATGTGTAATGTTATTGTTACTTCTTCAATAAATGTATATCTTTAAAATATTGCATTTTTTCGCGATGCGATGCGACGCGAGGCAAACACAAAATGTTAAGTTAATGACTGAAATAAATTGAATTGATGAAGAAAATTTTGCTAAAATTAAATTTTAGTGGAAAAAGCGATTTTTGTTTGTAGATTTCTAGTGGTTTTAGAGGTCGTTTCTGGTGGGCAACACTGGTCCCCTACCAGTGTTGCCAATGAAGAAGCGTACCGGCATTACTGCCAACTAATTAGCGAGTAGTACTTGAACTAGAATCTGTGACGTCATGACTACATTGATTGATGGTACCTTGGCAATCAATCATGACGACGATGTGGCGCAGTGGTAGTGCGACTGCCTGTGACGCAGAAGGTTCCGAGTTCGATTCTCGGTGGGTCACTCACAAAGTTGATATTTATTACTTGTGAATTTGTTCCCAGTCTGGTTGGGACATTACGAGCTGAACCTCCCGATTGTCCTTAAGAAAGATAGTTCCGTGTTTCGGATGGCACGTTAAGCCGTAGGTCCCGGTTGTTGTCTATGATTACTTTGGCGGCCGTCGTTACACAACCATGTCAGAAGCCTGCTACTTGTAGAAGGCGGTTGAAAAATTCAGACACTAGGGTACATTGAGTCGTTGGATGTCCATGGCAATATTGCTTACGGCTAGTCTTCTATATAATAGGTTTGTGGGACAAGCCTTAGCCGGTCGATACGCAAACTGATTGTTTATGCAATTACATACGTAAATGGTTTCTCTCTCTTTAATATTAAGCTAAATTAAGTGGATCGCACACTTGACGCATGACGGACCGCTGAAATATCGCAGCGTTCTATCAGATGATAGAAATGTCAATCCTCATATTAAAACCGCTCAACCGCTGTCGTCGCAGCGCTATCCGCACCACCTGCGAGTGCCGTTACTAGTATGGATCTGACAGAACGTTACGATATTTTAGTGGTCCGTCGTGCGTTAAGTGTGCGATGCGCCTTAGAACTACAGATAGCTGACGTAACTGAGATAAATACTTAGGTATAGCTGTAAGTAGCTTGGAATTCTATGATCCAGTCTAAAGGATCGATAAAATTTGCCATTGACACTGAAGTAATTAGTGAATATCTACAGAGTAAAATATTAGATGGAAATATTATAAGGGGTAAATCAGCCCATGAGACAGAACAACTTTCCCCAAGTGTTGGGAGTTGTCCTAGAATTATGAGAATTTTTTTTGTACGTCCCATACAAATAGACTTGGTTGGTTGGTAATTTTCTATAGGAAGTCCAAAACTTTTTTTTCATATTTTGATCTATGTTCTTTGGGGAAAGTTGTTCAGTTTCATGGGCTGGTTCACTTATTTCTTCACTGTCAATGGCAAATGTTATCGATTCTTTGGACTGGATCATGGAATGTTGGATGAGCGATTTTGGTTAATGCTGGTATTTCAGGCTGGGGCTCCAAGTTACAGCGGGAGGGTTGCGCGGCAGAGCAGCGAGACATTATGCGTATGCAAAATTTTCTTTTTTTTACAATAGCTAATACATTTATTCAGTGACAGTATTGTATTACTTAGGCAGGTCGCACACTTCACGCACGACGGAGCGCTAGAAAATCGCAGCGGTCTGTCAGATCTATACTAGAAACGTCACTTCCTCGACTAAACCACCGCACCAGACGGACGACGCTGCGCTAGCGCAGTGTAGCTACCGCGGTGGAGCGGTTTTAGTATGAGGATTGACATTTCTAGTATGGACCACTTCGATATTTCAGCGCTCCGTCGTGCGTTAGGTGTGTTATTCGTCTTACTGACATTTCATAAGTATTTGTTGTGAATCTACTTGGAAATAATCTATTGAAATATGAAAATCAAAATCTTGAATGGACTGAAAGCGCAAAGCACACCGGCCTGCACAACACGCATAAACGCGTGTACTCAGCGTATACCTGTTGTACGGGATTGTAATCTCTTACCTTAATATTTTAAGGGGTGATTCAGAAATGAAACTGAACAACATTCCCTAAGAAACATAGAACGAAAATTCAGAAAACTTTTTGGTCCTCCCATACAAATTGACTTGCTCGGTTGGTATTTTTGTATGGGAGATCTAGAACTATTTTCATATTTCGACCTATGTTTCTTGGGAAAAGTTGTTCAGTTTATGGGCAGGTTCTCCCCTTAAAATACTTGCAGCTATTTTTTTACACCCTGTATAAGAATTGCTGAGGACAACGATCGCCCGCTTCTGGCCCCCGCGCGCCTGAATAGAAAGTGCCATTTTTTGAGTTCCGTCGCCGCCGCCCCGCTGTTGTTCGGAGCCCCAGCCTCACGAACAGACACGCTGACTCATCCGCTATAATATCCTGCGGGCGATGACAACATGGAAGCGATTTTTCACGGGATATTGCCTACACTACGCGGAAGCACTCATACGTGCGTAAGTATGCGACATTACGGCAAGCATGATAGTATGAGGCAGTTTTTACATACATACATACATATATCACGCCTTTATCCCTTGCGGGGTAGGCAGAGCGCCAACGGCCGTAAGAATACGGTCGCTATCGCCACGTCTGACATTTTTGAGGATTGTTTTCCAAGGTTGTTTCCGAAAACATGTGTATCACTATAGTGACAGGTTGTCAGCCTGTCGCCTAAAAATTGTAATACACCAATACTCTCAAGACCCTTAGTCGCCTCATACGACACCCGCGGGAAGGATGTGGGGTGATGCTGTTCTAAGCCGGCCTCACACGGCAGTTTTTAACACGCTTTTATTAGTTCGACCTGTATGTATGTAACTATCTAATGAATACTAAGAAAACTAATTTAACCATATTCTAAAGATTGTTTGTGATTTTTGCAATTGTATGTGATTTTGGTTACAATACAAAAATACGGTACTGTCAAGCTGATCTGATGATGGAGCCGGAGGATATGAACTGGAACTACATGATGGATGGTCGTATAATAGCTGTGTATGGACTTGTGTCAGACGTGGCAATAGCGACCGTATTCTTGCGGCCGTTAGCGCTCTGCCTACCCCGCAAGGGATAAAGGCGTGATATATGTATGTATGTATGGACTTGTTAGAAAGGTCTTGTTATGAGGCCTGTTTTTAGTGTTTATTAAGCTTATTTATTAACATTCAAAATTGCATTTAGAGGGTCACCTCAAATGATTCAAAGTATCTGCTAAACTAGCCACTTATAAAACAAAAAAACATTGATATATAAATTGGGAATAAAAATATATTTTGAACCACTACGTACACAGGCGTCTTTATTCTTCGTAGCTTAGATAAATTTTCCCACGTAAAGTTTCTATTATTAAACAGTACTGTACCGTCATTCGAAGCCTAATTAAACATGAGAGTAGCATTTCGTTTTCTGTAGTACATATTGCGTACTTCCGATCCTCCCACCTCCTTCCCCTTCCCGATCTGCAATCAACTTCACTCGAATCTGACGTCACTAGCGCCACCCCAAGGGCAGTTGAGTTCTCGGCTCAAAATATTCGTCATTGGCAGTTCGTTTTCCGCCCGAGGCGGTTGTCTAGCTACTTACGTACGCGTGGCCGTCTCGACTATACATAGTTGTGTACTTTTAAAATTTATTATAAGGATTCTATAGTGAATTTCCAATCTGGTAATTATAGTTACAGGAAAACTGTAAGTATTTATTTTTTTCTAATTTTATTTGAATATTAACGGTGTTACCGTTCGGAAAAGTTTTTTAAAAATACCCGTTATTACAACGGTACCTTTTTATAAAGTGCTTGGTTAAATTTTTGTCCTAAAATCATATTGAAATTTTTAGTGGACATGAATGAAGCGGATCCGCCCACCTCCGATCAGGAGAAACGAAATGATGAGCGCACGAAGCGTGCCGAGGGCTCTAAAACGCCCAAGGGGCCTAAGTCGACTAACGCGCACAAAAATGTTAAGTCGGCCAAACACGTGGAGGATAAAAAGAAGAAAAGAAAGCGTAAGCGATCTAGAAGCTCGTCGAGCTCTTCTAGTTCCTCTAGCTCGTCGAGCTCATCATCGAGCTCCAGCTCATCTTCCGATCATAGGCGCAAGCGGAATAAGAGGAGCAGGAAGAAGAGGAGGAAGACTGCGTCGGACCATAGCGACCGTAAGTTGAATAATTTAATTAAATCAGTGGGTGAACTTAAAAAACAGATCGATCGTCAAAAAGTGCTCGCTTTGTCCAGAGATGATGGTATTAGCATGTCAAGTAGGCGGGAATGTGATGATTGTGTTGATCTTGATGCTAGTGGTGAACTTTACGATTCTATTTCTAATAGCGAAAAAGACGAAACGCGCGACAATGACGCAGAACCGGAGTTAAGCTTGATTGTAGGGACTAAAGTTAAGGAGCCGTCTGTTCCCCGCGCTTCTAGTGAAATGCTTAAACAATTAAGTGAATTGCAACATTTTGATCAGGATGACTGGAATGACGTCCGTTATTCGGACGTCCAAAAATCTTACGTACATACGCCAGGTTTTATATCGCTCGACCCGAACGAAGAGGTTAGACGTTACGATAATTCAAAATTTGTTGGTAATATGGAAAAAGCGTTCGCGGGTATTTCATATGCTTTGCTAAAACAACGTGAAACGTTGCAAACCGATATGCGTAATTTTCTCAGTTGGGCTCAATCGACCGATAATTTAAATTATTCAGAAATTCATTCGAAAATTAACAATATTTTTACGCAAAGTGATTTTGTTAAGACGTCCAGCGACGTTATCCAATTGGTTTGTGGCCATCGAGCTGAATTAATCCAAAATCGACGTGAAGGTATTTTAGCACACGTCAAAGACCCTCATCACAAAAACACCTTGCGTAAAATTCCGCCATCTTGTACTAATCTTTTTCAAGCAGAAAAATTTAGCTCTGTCATTGACAAGGTGGGGGGTGTGAACAGAATGTTTTGGCCGCTGAACAAAGATCGCAAGCCTGCGCCACAGAGCGATCAGGCCGCTGTACAAAGCACTTTTCAAGGGCAATCAAGACAGGCTGCTTATAAAGGGCCTCCAAAACAAAATTTTCAAGGACTACAACGAAAGGCTATGTTCACAAGCAACAATCGTGGAAGAACCGGTAAGCGGCAGCCGCCTCGCCGAGGCCAAGCCACAAACAAGACACCGGGCGCACGCTCTCCCTCATCCCGCCGGGATAGGAGAGATAAGCCTATTAAAAGGAACTGACTCGCCGAGTCATCCTTTTCGTGCGGGGCAACTCCACCTTTATCGCGATCATTGGGAGTATCTTGGGGCACCGCCTCACATACTCCAGATGTTAACAGGATATCGCATACCGTTCAAACAAAAGCCCCTGATGCGCATCCCAGATTTTGCCCATCAAACGCCAATTTCACCAGAAATGACACATATCATGGAAAAAATGATATCCCAAGGCGTCCTGGAAAAAGCTCAGGTATCACCAAGCTTTACGTCCACAGTGTTTTTACGCCCGAAAAGCGACGGCACGTCACGTCCAATTTTCAACCTAAAAAATTTGAACAAGTTCGTTCATGCCGGAAAGTTCCGGCTTGTAAATGTTCACCGGCTTCCGGACTTCTTACAAGAGGGCGATTGGATGGCAAAAATAGACCTGAGTCAAGCCTATTTTCACTTGCCAGTGGCGAAATGTCACAGACGATTCCTTCGTTTGATTTATGCCAACCAACTATGGCAGATGACTTGCCTGCCCTTCGGGCTCAGTTCAGCGCCAAAGGCCTTTGCTTGCCTATCAAATTGGATTGCCCAATGCCTACGAAATCGTGGTGTGCGCATTCTAGTATACCTAGACGACTTCTGCTTGGTAAATCAAAATGCAGCCATATTACGGGAACACATTGCCATCACAGTAGACCTACTGCGATTCCTAGGCTGGGAAATAAACACAGAGAAGTCTATTCTCACACCACAAAAGACCTTGGAATTCCTTGGCTTAATTTGGGACCCATGGCAGAACCTAAAGTACCTTCCAGACCGATCAACAGAAAAAATAACTACCCACATTCAGGTGTTATTAACAAAGAAGAAAGCTACACTACTGGATTTACAAAAAATTGTTGGCATGATGAATTTTGCAAGTTTTGCGGTGAAACGGGGTCGCCTGCACTATCGCGACCTTCAGAAACAATCCAACAAAATGCTGGCTCTTCACTCCATAAAGACCTTACCTCTGCCTCCTCAAACTATTCAGGAGTTAATTTGGTGGAAGAACAATTGTCGAACCAAGTCACAATTACACCATCCTATGCCCTTTCACTACCTTACCACGGACGCGAGCGATCTTGGCTGGGGAGCTTTGTTAGACGGTCTACGTCTGCAGGGAACATGGACGAAGTCACAGAAAAAATTGCACTGCAACCACAAAGAAATGTTGGCAATCCTAAACACTCTAAAGGGTCATGCGACGCACTTGAAATCGAAAGGTTTAATAATACAGTCCGACAACAAGACGGTGATAGCGTACCTACGCAACGAGGGGGGAGTAAAATCACCAGCCCTCATGAGACTTACCAAGGAAGTGTATCAAATCTTAGACCAGCACGGTATTCAGATATCAGTGTATCATATTCCGGGGAACTTCAATTACCATGCCGATCGACTATCTCGATACAAGACACCCTCCGAATGGCATCTGCTCCAACCCATAACACAAGTTCTGTTCAAGAAATGGGGCACACCGACAGTCGACCTCTTCGCATCACGACGCGCTCACGTAGTGCCGACGTACTGCACGTTAGACCGATCAGACAGACAAGCGACATTCTACGATGCTTTGAGCATGCAATGGAACCACCAACTCGCGTGGCTGTTTCCACCCCCACACCTCATTCCACGAGTCCTTGCACATCTAAACAGAGCTCGGGGAACTTACATAATAGTAGTTCCTCGCTGGGAAAACGCCTTTTGGAGACCCGACTTGAAAAGTCGCGCGCAAGACGCTCCCTTCACAATCAGGAACCTATCCAAAGTTTTAATAGATGTGTCAACAATGCTTCCTCCAGCGAAGGTATCAGAAATGACTCTGGAAGCATGGAAATGTGGGGGTGGAATGAGGAATTAAAAGATTGGACAGACGCACAGAGGACTTTGTTATCTTCATCTTGGCGACAATCTACGCTTAAGACTTACAAACCAGCCTGGAAAAGATGGGTCACTTGGTCCAAGGATAATGATGTAAATACACTCAACCCCACTGGGTCTAATCTAGCCCGTTTTTTGGCGGACCTACATCAGAAAGACGGTCTTTCTTTAAGTACAATTCAGGTTCATAAATCAGTGGTCTCTACATTTGTCAATCCCAATGACCATATCAAATTAAGTGCACATAGTCTCGTAAAACAAGTCCTAAAGTCTATAGCTATGGCGAAACAAAAACCAGAAAAACCACCTATCTGGGATACGGATATACTAAAGAACTATCTTCAATCAAGAGACGCTGACACTACTAACTTATATGAAGTGTCAAAATATACAGCAGCTATTCTGTTACTGTGTTCAGGAAGAAGAGTGCACGATTTAACTCTGCTTAAGATTACACCACAGCACTGTACAATTGAAGAGGAGTTTATAATATTAAGACCGGCTTTTGGATCTAAAACTGATTCCTGCAGTCACCGACAATCAGCTTGGAAATTACTTACCAACCCTGAAGAAAAGCGTCTTTGCCCTGTTCATTGGGTAAAACATCTTATAAATCTATCGGAAGAAAGAAGATCGGCAGCCAAATCAGACAATCTATTCCTTGCTTTGACGGGAAACCCGCGTCCAGCCTCTCGCACTATAATAGCTGGTTGGGTAAAGAAACTTCTTCAAGAAGCTGGCATAAAAGCAACCGCGGGCAGTTTCAGATCGGCTGTAGCGTCAAAAAACTGGGTCGAAAACTTCTCACTGGATGATATTTTAGCCAGGGGTAATTGGAGATCAGCCAATACGTTCTGTAAATATTATTGCAAGAATATTTCTAACACTAATACCAATGATTCGGTTTCGATTTCGAGATATTTTGCACCTGTGAATGACTAGTAACTCAATTTATCGTTCTTATCTCACGATCAATAATCCTAATGAAACTGATTTTGTTTTGCCTATACATTATCATTTGTTAAATGTGTGCTACATGATTGTTGGTTGACTGAAGTAAACCAAAATAAAACACAATTAATCTCCTAATTGTTATATTTTTATTTCTTTCTGATCAACCTATTTAGTCATAACATAGAGCAATCATGCACCCTTTTGCATTGCTGTAACATAATATAACATAAACAACACAATTACAATCCATAATGAAGCACAGTTATAGGAAGTTACATAATAATTACATTACACACATAACTTCACTAGACGTTCATTTTCTCACTTTACACTACACAACTATTAATACATTTCAAGTCAACATAATATCACATTGGCAATTTAGCGCCACCAGGCGATAGTAAACACGTCTCTCATGTTTAATTAGGCTTCGAATGACGGTACAGTACTGTTTAATAGACACGTTTTACCTGAAATTAAAACGTTTATTAAACATACTTACCTCATTCGAAGCCTAATATTTTTAAACCTGCCTGGTAGCCATGAGACGCAATGACGAATATTTTGAGCCGAGAACTCAACTGCCCTTGGGGTGGCGCTAGTGACGTCAGATTCGAGTGAAGTTGATTGCAGATCGGGAAGGGGAAGGAGGTGGGAGGATCGGAAGTACGCAATATGTACTACAGAAAACGAAATGCTACTCTCATGTTTAATTAGGCTTCGAATGAGGTAAGTATGTTTAATAAACGTTTTAATTTCAGGTAAAACGTGTCTATTATAATTTTATTAGGAGGTCGGTTGACCGAAGAGCTTCCTCTGATGTGGGATGCGGGCAAAACCGCAAGGCAGGCATAGGTTAGTTGAAAATAGTTAAAATAAAAAGTATTGTATTGTGTGTTAGCGGCATGTAAGCTATAAGACTACAATCAATAATGCGGTTCCTTCACTTGGCGTCCGTTGCTGCGTATTTTATCGCATCCGTAAAGCATGCGTCTGCCAGACGGATGCACCGAAATTTCGAATTCTCCATACTAAAAATCGAGGCGTTGGCACTTATGATGGGACATTCAATCACATAAAATAACAAAATTCTTTTTTATTTTTCTACTTTAAAGAATATAAATAAATCAACTACAAATAGTTTAAGAACAGTTTATTTTAACTTTTTGTTAGAAAGCTAATACAAACGAAACAAGCGGAAAAAATTCAGCCGACCGTGGTGTAACGGTTAACACATCTGACCCGGCTAGTCAGAAGATGTGGGTTCGAGTCCCATCGGTGGCATGAATTTTTTCCGCTTGTTTCGTTTGTATTAGTTTTCTAACAAAAAGTTAATATCAATATCTAGTGTTTGATTAAAACACCAAGTATTCGAAATTACTATCTTGTTGATATTCCTACAAATAGTAAACATTAACAGTTTATTTATGTGAAACTTTTCCTCTTGTGTGCAAATAAAGTATTCTTATTTTATCTTATCTTATCTTGTCTTTTGAAATACTTTAAAAGTTAAAACTAGGTTATATAGTAACTAAGAAATTCTATGTTGATCGCTGCTGAATGAAAATAATACCTATAACAGCTATATTCTTTGCTACTAGCTACATATCGTTAAAATCGATGATATATTATGTTACTTTTTAATCATAAGAATCCATACTAATGCAATGAAAGACATACACAGTTTTACTTTCCCTTACTACGAAACAACTTTTTTTTTTTCAACAGCAAAAACATCTTGGTTATTTCTGCATTAAATGTTTCTCTAGCGTTTCGCATATAATAAAGTGCTAAATGTATTTTGCTTTCAGAAAATATACCGCTTGACACTTGGACTGCATTTGTATGCAGAAATATACGGGTACAAATATGTTTACACTGTTGGCCAAATAAACGACCAAGCATATAATCTGTTATCAATTTATTCGACACAATTTTTCTATATACACTTTGTATCATCTTTGTATGTGAATTTGACTATGCAATAAAGAACTTGAACTTGAACTTAAGTATAAAATTCTAAGAATAGTAATAATCGGGTCGTTGGACGACACGGTATCCCACTCGAAACGAAGGAGATAAAAGTTATAAAATTGCTACACGTGAGCGAAGGTAGAATATTGCCTTTAACGACATCAATCGGTATGAATTAGGTGATGCTATTCTAAACCGGCTCCGCAGTAATGAAATATAAACAAAGACTGAAATAGAAATCAAGAATTTTCGTACAAAAACGTGACGAAAATGGGTAAAGCAATTTCACTGAGTTAGTGCTCTCTGCAATAAAATATAAGTACCTGGTGTATAATACAGCTTATACAGGCTGTAAGGGACTGCCGTCCAAAAACTGATACGGTGCATTTAGATCAAACCATGAAACTGAACAACTTCCACCTAGAGTGTTTTTCAGGAAACGTCCCAAATGACTTCCTAAAATCTCCGTCCCAAAAAGCTAATCGTGATTTTGTATTGAATGTCAATATTTTATCGTGTTTACACATTTCAAAGTGCAGCGATTTTATTGCAGAATTTTGCTGCAAGTTTTAAGTTTTCCTCTCAATTTGGGGCATTTGATATTTTGCTTTTAACTCGTTTACGTCCTGCAGTGATATGGGTGAGATGCTTTTCTGTTTTATGTTCTACAATACTTTTAATTTTTGTCCTCATATCTAAATATTACTATTACTTTGCACGCAAGTGTACCCTAGTTGCACGACGTGTGAATCGAGCACTTGTTTCGCTCGCGGTCGACGTTTTTGCCTGATTAAATTAGTAGAATGTTGTTCAAATAGGTTGACTACAGCAACACTTTTAATCTACACAAGTGCTTTAATCTAGGTACACACTTTTAGTCATTACATGCTGAGTAGTAATTACTTACGTGGACATGAAAATGTACTTTATACTACACCTACATAGGAAATGTCCTATAGCTTTATGAAACGTAGAGAGGAACATGATTCTTTGTTCACGTTTCAAATTAGCGGGAGTCAAAAATCCACACAAATCACGTTCCTCCCTATGGGAAAAAAGATGCAACTGTCAAAAACTTACACAAAACGGAATGTAAATCTAATATTTTGCAGGTAAAATGGAAGACTTGGCTGAATAGACTGAAATGCTTTTGCTTTGTATGATATTATTTAAAAAAAAAAACGCGCAAATTTGCCTTGTATTTTTCATGTAATTTTTTAGGTAGGTTTAGGTATAGAATTGTTCTTCTATTATTAGTAGTATTCCTCTTTTTTATTTTTGCAGGTGTAGTATAAGGCACAACGTATCACTTGGAAGAAAGTCCAATTGCAAACTCCTGTGTATTGATTACAATTGAAAAAAAAAAAAATGTGTACATAAACAATGACCCACAGATCCTCTCCTAATGATAGTTTGAAGCAACATTCTAGTGCTTTTGACTTTAATTTGGCGGATCACACACTTAACGCACGACGGAGCGCTAAAATATCGCAGCGGTCTGTCAGATCCATACTAGAAACGTCACTCCTCATGCTAAAACTCGACGAAACAATACTGACGACGCTGCGATAGCGCTGCGTCGACAGCGGTTGAGCGGTTTTAGTATGGGGGTTGACATTTCTGGTTTGGATTTGACAGTAATTTGGCGGATCGCACACTTAACGCTCGACGAACCGCTAAAATATCGCAGCAGTCTGTTAGATCCATACTAGAAACGCCACTCCCCACACTAAAATCGCACTCGACGGACGACTGCGTCGACAGCGGTTGAGCGGTTTTAGTATGGGGATTGATATTTCTGGTTTGGATCTGACAGTAATTCGGTGGATTACACACGTAACGCACGATAGCGCGCTAAAATATCGCAGCTGTCTGTCATAATATCTATACTAGAAACGTCATTCCCCATACTAAAACCGCACTCGACGGACGACGCTGCGATAGCGCTGCGTCGACAGCATTGAGCGGTTTTAGTATGGGGATTGCCATTTCTAGTTTGATATGATGTTTTAGCGCGCCGTCGTGCGTTACGTGTGCGGTCCGCCTTTCAGATACAAATCCTTCTGGAAATTTCTTAGTAAAATCCAATGTTTTTCAATCCGCGCTCGATAGCAAACGATCTCAATTCAATTGCTACTACAAGATAACCGTTTATTCTAGAAATGTCTTTTCCTAATGGGGTTTCTTCATATTTATTGAAACTATTTACTGATTCATTATAATAATTATTAAAGCATCTAGATTTCCGACTTCTTGAAAAGAATCAAAATATTACGTAGAAGAAAATTTACATTTTACCTATTGATAGTATTAAATTTACAAATAATTATCAATTCACAAAAGTCATTAAGCTAGAGCAACGCTAAAATATCGTAGCAGTCTGTCAAATCCATACTAGCGCTCCGTCGTGCGTTAAGTGTGCGATCCGCCTTACGGCTATAAACTAACAGATTAAAAATTTCCCATATAACCTATAAGTACTTAAACTTACCAAAATATCGCTTGATAACTACGACAATAACGGGTTTCGTAAGTAAACTAAGTTTGTTGTAAATATACATAGTAAATATAGCTGAGCCGGCACTGGGGAGGATTATATCAAATTACTTACTACCCGCAGACACAATGGGAGGGAAAACTAACCTCCCTAGTTCCATAGATCCATGATGGAACTAATGCTACACTTTTCTCTCACATGTTCCATTCTTCTTCTTCTAATCGTGTGGATGGCAAATTTCGATTTTGTGTGTCCAAAATTCAGCCACCCGGACAGCATTTGAATGTTCCATGAATGTTTACTATTTTGAAGAAAAATCCACAAGAAAATATTTTTATACTTGGTGTTTTAATCAAACACTAGATATTGATATTAAGGACCTTTCTCCACTTATCCGGAATCCGTCATTTGCCGGTCCAATTTCCGATCCGGCTTAGAAATCTATTACACTTTCTATACATGCTTTTCCACTCTTCCGGCATCCGGCATTTATCGATCCGTGAATTATTTGAACCGAAATTTGGATTCTGACGGTCCGAAGTGACAGACGTACAAAAAGTATGCATATAAAAGCATCTAGGTACTATTTGAACTCTACCATGACGTCATTCTACTGACCGTCTTTTACCGGATAGGTGGAAAAGCGGCATCCGGCATTCGAATATTGTTGGAAGGCTACTTTCGACATCCGGCAGCCGGACCGGATAAGTGGAGAAACGCTGTAAATTTTTGTTAGATTGTGTGTTAATACAAACGAAACAAATGGAATAATTCGTGCCACCGACCCATCGGTTTAACCCCATTGGGTTAAACCTAATGATGTAACAAGTAAGAGTCAAAAGTATCATTGAATCATAACGGAACTGTTTAATGGAACTAGTGAGATTGATTCAACGCCACGTATCATAACCAATAAAAGAATCCTATTAGTGGACAATTGTATGTATAATACATACATATACATACATATCAGCTGGTAAACGGAGTTCGGTCAGTTTTAGTATCTTTACATCTCCACAGATGGCGCTGTTAGTTTGAAAAGATTGATATTCAATATTCTAAGTAAGTTTTCCTCCCGGTGTGTCCCCACCGCTCACTATTGAGCCTCGCACTAAATACGCGGCGACCGACAAATGTATGGAAATGATTCTCGGGACGCCCTCTGTCGGGATTACCCGGGATTAAGTCCCTAGGGCGCTCAGACCCGAGAATATGACCAGAAGAAGCCGGGGTGCTTGGCTTGATGCCAGCTCAGTTGCCCAGATATCAATAGCACCACCTTATTACTTCGCCGAGATGTTGCAAAAAGTGAAGGCTTGTACCTAGTGACTACAAGTATTGTAACCGTCAAAATAGTAGCACTACATCTTTCTGACTCCTATAATGTAATTTGTGAGACAATTGTCTATCTAGACTGGACCATTTTTCCCGTCCCGAAGACGAAATCTTGCCATTACCGTCTAACACTAGTCTAGCAGTGCTACCGTCTATAGACTGTCAGTTTAGGTACTTATCTTTTTGTAAACAAACTTTGTAAGAAAGTGACACTTTAGAACTGTCAGTTTAATACAAAATTTGTTTACAAAAAGATAAGTACCTAAACTTACAGACTATAGCAGTATTTTTAGAGAACTAAAAACACTGCTGTCTATTTCCGTTACACAAGTTAAAAAGGGATAGTAGATGTGATTATCATTTAAATCATGGTTTCCCTCGCAACTTTGCACATCCTCCTATTTCTAGAGTCATCTTTATAATCACTGAAAATTTGAACAGAAAATGAGTGCTTTCGAAAAAAAAAATGTTACTGTTTGCTGCAGTGCATTTAATGTGCGATTTCAAGCGAATTGAAGAGTGTGTAATAATGGTGCAATTTTTTTGGCTTCACTGTCTTTATCCCTATCCAACCTAGCCTCTTAAACGCCGTTCCAGACATGTGTGACATCCGTTCGGATGATGATGATAGAATCACCCAAGCCGCCACTGCAGCCTTTGCGTGTAGATCACACTCCTTAAGCTCCTCAATCAACTGACGTCCCTCATTGTTCCTCGTTTTGGCAATTAACGGCATCTACCAGGTAGATTCAGTCCGATTCGTTGCCCCAGAACAAGTCCTATGCCCAGTCTCGCCCTAAGGGCGTGTTTGGGCTGACTGTTTGGAGAGCCATTCAATTATGTCCGGGTAAGCACTCGCGCCGTCAGGGTTTTGATGGCTCCGGGGCCAAAAACAGATAGCCAACACAAAAAAAAACTGTCTTTATTCGTAAGGTCCTTTGCACAATTTATTAACTCTTAGGGATTAAATCTCTAGGGAACGATTCCTGTCCGGATTTGCGAGTGTATGCTTTTATATGAGAGTAACCCTTGGGTAGATGATTTTAGTGGCCAAGGCTTGTTTTAGGATCCCGTGGGTTTACTGGTTTGAAACTTTCATATTTTGATAGCTGTTAATAGTTAGTACCTAAAATAAAACGTTAAAGATAAAGAGTGTATCTGAGAACGGTATACCTACCTGTTCAACCTTTCATGATTACTTTTGTAAAGACATTCGCAAGTGGACTGGGTCATTAAAATACAAATACATCATCATCAACGTCATCATATTAGCCATTGAACGTGCACTGCCTCCTCTAAAGATTTCCACCTTGTCCGATTAGAAGCGGCTTGCATCCAGCATTTCCCCGCGGACTTGACCAGATCGTCTGTCCATCTCGCGGGGGGCAAAAGTTGTACGTTTAAAACTATTGTGCAAAAATACTACAGACAGATTTCAAGCATAGTTTTTCTGATATTCGATGTTTGAATTAATAAACAGAAAAATAATATAACAGAATGTGGTTTGACGCTGTCACTCTGTGTTTGCACTTTTGAGCAGGTTTTTGGGTGGTTTTCCTGTTCAGGGGGTCCGGCTGATTTACATGTCACATGTAAATATATTTTTTTAAATATTCACTTTAAGTGGTTGACTTCATACATTGACGGTGGTGGCGTAAGTTACATGCTGTGTGGTCAGCCTGGCCGGCCCCGAGGCAGTGCCTTTTATATCCCACTCGTGCCGCGTTTCTTCTAGGAACATAAAATTGTTATAGTATGTAAAATTGTAAATTTGAAAATAAGAAATAAACTACATACTAGATTAAAAAATAAAAAAATAGTTATAAAAAAGACAAAATTGTGTCTGACAATTTTCTCTTTTTTAAAATGACTGATTTATTTTTTGGTGACAGTATTGTATTGTAAATTCTTGACTTTCTGAAGGCGTTCGTTGTGAATCTACTTGGAAATAAACGATTGAAATTTGAAATTTGAAAAAATTTGAAGTCATAAAGTATTTACGTACGAAATTAATTATCGTTTTAAAAAGTAGCTCATTTGGCTTGTTAGTTATCTTATAATTACATATACTGGCATAATTATCATATTGAAATAGCACCCAGTTCAGAGGGTACATAAACAAAAAATAACAGTGTAGTGTTGGACACATGTTTCACGTACCCGATGGCGTAGTGGATAGTACCCCTGCCTTCTACGCCGAGGGGCGTGAGTTCGACACAAATATTTAAGGCGAAATCAGTCCGAGGAAGCCGAGCTAATGAGGGGGTGAAGCAGCGCGCGGGAGGAGCAGGCGCGGGGGTACGGGGAAATAGCAAGCGCAGCGTAGCGCAGGCTCCCGCGCACGACTCGACGGTATAGGCGAGAGGTTTAGGGTAAACGTACTAATAGTAGAACTATTTTGTATTATCGATATGTAGTAAATTTTTATGTAATATTATAAATGTTTCGTACCAGGACGTTATTTTATTTTTTAATGCAGCAAAATTTAGTTCTACATAATGATAATACCTATGTATCGACTTACTTATTGTTTTGAAACCGCGCATAGTTAGTTGGGTATAGGAAGAATAATAATGGATGGGGTGTAAGGGGGCACAAACACCAGCTCAATGCTCCAAGCCCCCAGTCCCCGGCCGCCCCGCTATTCCTGGCCAAGGCGGCGGTCATGGTAACGACGGGTCAGGGGGTGCTAAGAATCAAACTGACCCTGGCTACGTTCAATGGACGCACGTTACGACTGGACGAACACCTGGCGCAATTAGAAGAGGAGCTGAAGCACATAAGGTGGCACATTCTAGGGTTATGTGAAGTCCGAAAAGTGGGGGAGGACACCATAACTCTGGGATCGGGCCATCTTCTGTATAACCGAGAAGGAGATCAGCCCTCCCAAGGTGGCGTCGGATTTATGGTTAATAAGGTTCTCTGTGCCAACGTTGTAGAGATATCAAGTGTGTCGAACAGGGATGAAGGGACGAAGTTCTGCGAGATTAGACGTAAGAGCAATAAGTGCAAACTTTCGACGGAAACTCTCAGCTTAATGGAAGAGAGACGTACAGACCCATTGTCAGCTTCGACGAAAAGTCAAGAGCGCAACAAAACCATCCAGAGGCTCGTGCGACGTGATCTCCGATCCGCAAACACGCTCTTGATTGAAAAATCAATTGAGCAGAATCGGGGACCAAAGGTGTTCGCACGGCCTTTGGGTAGGAGCCACCTGACGAAGCTGACAACTGAATCTGGGGAAGTCGTCGCATCCAAGCCGGAGGTTCTGTCGGAAGTGGAAGACTTCTATGGCAAGCTCTACGCCTCGCAAGCTTCAAAGCCCGTACCCGATACTGAGGATTGCAGAGCCACCCTCACACGCCACTTCACCGAGGACCTGCCCGAGATCAGCCGAGACGAGATCGAAATGGCCCTGAAACAGTTAAAAAATGGAAAAGCCCCAGGGGAGGACGGGATCACGACAGAGCTCCTAAAAGCTGGAGGAACTCCCTTATTGGAACAGCTCCAACAGCTCTTTAACTCCGTTCTCTTCCATGGGAGAACTCCGCAGGCATGGCACAGAAGCATGGTGGTACTGTTCTTCAAAAAAGGAGACAAAACCCTATTGAAGAACTACTGCCCCATTTCGCTTTTGAGCCATGTTTACAAATTGTTCTCCAGGGTCATCACGAACCGTCATGCGCGAAGACTCGATAAGTTTCAGCCTCCCGAGCAGGCCGGGTTTCGAAGGGGTTATAGCACCATAGACCACATTCACACGGTACGGCAGATTGTACAGAAGTCTCAAGAGTACAATCGGCCCCTGTGCTTAGTGTTTGTGGACTATGAGAAAGCTTTCGACTCCATCGAAACCTGGTCTGTTCTGGAGTCTTTGCAGCGTTGCCAAGTCGACTGGCGATACATCGAAGTGATGAGATGTCTGTATGAAGCCACCACAATAACCGTACAAGTACAGGACCAGCAGACTAAACCTATCCATCTCCATCGAGGAGTGAGACAGGGGGACGTCATATCCCCGAAACTGTTCACTAACGCTCTGGAGGATATGTTTAAGACGCTGGACTGGAAAGGTCGTGGTATTAATATAAACGGCAAGTACATCTCTCACTTACGATTTGCAGACGACATCGTCATTATGGCAGAAACGCTGTAAGACCTACAACGAATGGTAGATGACCTAGCTGATTCTTCTCGCCGCATCGGTCTTCGGATGAATTTGGATAAAACCAAAGTCATGTTCAACGAACACGTTGATCCGGAACCGATTGCCGTAAATGGAATCCAACTCGAAGTTGTTCAACAGTATGTCTACCTAGGGCAAACGCTCCAACTAGGTAGAAACAACCTTGAGAAGGAAGTCCAGAGAAGAATACAGCTGGGTTGGGCAGCATTCGGAAAACTCCGTCGAGTCTTTTCGTCGCCAATACCGCAATGCCTTAAGACGAAAGTCTTCAACCAGTGCGTCCTACCTGTCATGACATACGGAGCCGAAACGTGGACACTCACGGTACGACTGGTCCATCAACTGAAAGTCGCTCAGCGAGCTATGGAGAGAGCTATGCTCGGGGTTTCTCTAAGGGATCGTATCCGAAACGAAGTAATTCGACAGAGAACTAGAGTGACCGACATAGCTCAACGTATTAGCAAGCTGAAGTGGCAGTGGGCTGGTCATATCTGCCGAAGGACCGATAACCGCTGGGGTAAGCTGGTCCTTGAGTGGAGACCGCTTATCGGCAAACGTAGCGTAGGACGCCCTGTGGCAAGGTGGAGCGATGACATACGCAAAGCTGCGGGCAGTGACTGGAGAAGTAAACCCGAAGACCGGGTTCAGTGGCGTGCTTTAGGAGTGGCCTATGTCCAGCAGTGGACTACAATAGGCTGTTAATGATGATGATGATAAATAATGCATAATGTCTAGTAATCCGACGAGTAGGTATGATCCCGATCCCAAAGCCAAGCTAAAATGCGTTTATCCATGCAAAGCATTCTTACCCTTATTTTTCTTACCACATTTACAAAAACTATAAAGGATGCTATCAAACCCCACGATTATCCATGGTCACCTGCTGATAATAATTTGTTATGATTAAAAATATACATTTGCTTTTTCGGAACTCGCCAGTGACGTATTGATTTATGTGAAATTATTTTTTGAAGTACAAAACAAGGTTGTACGGAACCCTCCTCGCACGAATCTAATTCGCGCTAAACCGGTATTTATCCATCCACACTAATTTTGTAAATAAGATAGATAGCGTTGCCCCGTAGGTATAACCGCGAGGCACAGGAAGGCAAAATACCATACCATACCATAACAGCCACAACAATCTACTGCTGGTAATGGGCCGCCCCCTATTGGGGGGTACTACAATACAGTATGTAAAAATTTAAATTACTACAAATATTTTGAGGGGTAAATCAGTCCATGAAACTAAAAAAGATTTCCAAAAAAACAGAAGTCGAAACACAACAACTTTTTTTCCTCCCATACAAAAAACTGGGCGGCGACAGGCGTACCAGCCAACAAATTTTGTAAGGGAGGACAATTTTTTTATTTTGTTTTTTTATTTTGTCCTGTGTTTCTGAGGAAACGTTTTTCATTTTCATGGATGCCTTAGAATATTTGCAGCAAATTTATATGGATATAATTGTATTTTTACCATAAAAAAAATCTAGTCCTTGCAATGTACTTCTACCCTACTTTCAAAAAAATACATCGCTAGAATACGTAAACATTAGTGAGAACTACTTTACGCAAGCAATGTTTTTTATAGGTACTTACCCTTTCAAGTTACTAATCCTTTGTTTTTTATAGGCACGCTTGGAAAGCGTCGCCTTTTTTTCTTTTATTAGGCATTATTCTTCCCCGCTAACTAAGTTTCGTAAACACGACGCTGCTAGAAAAAAGTTGTACGTGTCTGCTTCCGACGAGGCTCGGCGGCCGACTGAGGGGACGCGGGCGCGGTGGAAGTGGGCATGCTCTTGCGCAAACCCAACACGCTATTGCGTTTGCGTTATTTTTTAATTAATTTTAACGAAAAAATCAGAAAATTGACGCCATACGTTGATAACACATATAATAAGGAAAAAGAAGACACAAAATAAATTATGAAATATTGGATAACAATCAAATCGTTCAGCTTTTTAGTGTAAAAAGTGGCCGGAAAACGCAAAATCAGAGCCTACTTTGCGATTTTTTTCTATCGAGGCAATTTTATTAGATCGTGTTTCGGGCCCCATAGTTTTGTAGCAAATATCTTAAAGTACTACTAAAATTAATATCATTTCATTTTATTGAGATTTCAAGAAATGGTTTAGCAAATTCCGAACACTATTTTACCTTCTCGCGACGGTTTCTGAGCCGATTTCGCCGTAAATTTTCAAATATTTGTGTCGAATCTAGGTGTTTCATTCTAGGTTGTTTATATTATACATAGGAAATATATATATATATATATATATATATATATATATATTAACAAAAAATAAAGTATATAAGTATTAGTATAAGCTGTCTATTTCCCATAGTACAAGCTTTGGTTAGTTTGGGGCTAGATAGCGCGGTGCGAATTATCCAGGATATTTCTTTATTTAAACACCTGAAAATCAAACGCTTTTTTAAACCGACTCATAAAAAAAGCTGGTTTTTAGTTTGTCCCGCATGTATGTTTTAAGGTTTCGGTGTAGACTTTGACCCCCTTAGCTGTATATGTATAGATTAGTATGATTAAATTACGATGTGGTCATTTAGTACCAATTCTTTGCATGTGTAGATGGCGGATGTTTTGCTAAGTAGGCTTATTATGATGCGAATTTTTTTTTTTTTTTTTTATTCTGGCGTCACATCTCATGGGTGGAGACGTATTTTGCCAATGTCAAAGTAGTCAGGTCGTCGGTAAGGTTAGAGTGATGTAAAGTTAAGTGGCATTACGCCGAGGGAGAGTCCACAACACAGTGATCCTAGTCTGACGACTAGGGGCTGTGTTGCGCAAAATTATCTAGTACAAAAAACTCGATAGTAAAATTTTCTGCACCACGTGGAGACCGCTCGTCACTATTGCACAATGCCGAATATATGCATTAATTACAATTTCCTATTTAATGAACACTTTCAGAATAGTTTGTTGCTTAATACACTATCAGAATTATTCACCAAACACTCAAATGAACAAGAAATATCAAATTATAACCAATACACGACCCGCCATGATGAAATACCAACGAGCGACCTGATGCGACTTTAGAAGCGTCAAGTCGTAAGTTGGATAGCACACTTAACGCACGACGGACCGCTAAAACATCGCAGCGTTCTGGCAGATCCATATCGCAGCGTCGTCCGTCGAGTGCGGTTTTAGCATGGGGAGTGACGTCTCAAGTATCTAACAGACCGCTGCGATATTTTAGCGGTCCATCGTGCGTTAAGTGTGTGTTGCGCCTGTGGGTTATATCAAAGAAGTAGCAACAAGAGTTTTGCTACAAAGGAGTAGAGAAAACCTCTGTCGCGGTGCACATCATAAGCATACAGGGTTACTGGTTAATCAGTCCGGCCCTTCATAAATAAGGAAGTCCACTTACAAGAATAGTCTTGTGAGTTGAAAAAGGCCAATCAAATTATCGTCAGGCTACGAAATCTTTTTTAGGACCATTGACTTTCTGTCTACATTTAAAGGGATAGGGCGTGATTGTGTACCTGTAGGGACCATCAAAGAGCGTAACAATATCAAAACAATGCCGCTAGATCCCAGCGGCGCACCTTCAGAAGCCTTCCACGCCACCTTTCTTATTATAACTGGATTATTAAATAAAACAAGTCTTTGCTTGACGATCACAACCATCCTTCCTTTTCTCGCGCCACGCGACGACATATCCATCCCTTTCGCACCTACAGCAGAACCTATACTATCAATAGTTTCACACGGCACGCTTATCTATGCATCCCTCTCGCACTTGGGTGAACGCTCGCAACTTCCGTCCGAACAGGTCCAACTAGTGACAGGTGCAAAAACAACCCAAGGAGGCTGACCAAGAGGCTGGCTGGCTGTACATTCCATGGTCAAGTAATTTCTTTTTTTAAGAAAAAGAAAACAAATGTTTGCCGCCAGATGGTTGCAATGAAGATGCTTTGATATGAACACTGGGATCGGTTTTTATCGATGTATTTTGTGACTTCATATATTTTGCTTTGAAATTTACTTTATGGGAGGTAACTTTATTATCCTTTGATAACCTGTAGCTAATTTCCTTTTATAAAGATGTTTTAACGATCGTAAGTATTAACGAAAGGCTTTTAACAATGTTAGTTTAGCAAGTCTGTTCTAATTTAAAATACTTTAACAGCAACAACGCTTAGCAAATTTTACCGTTCTTTCGTAGAGATTACCCCAAAACCCTTAACGGTAACAAAAGTTAGGGAGGGTATGAAACTTTTTCGACTTTGCAAATTTAACTTTTGCACTGCCCCAGGGTGCTGTACTGCGTCCGACGTTCTAAAACTTTTACACAGCTGAATTGCATTTGAGGAAAAGGGCTTTATTATCCTTGTTTCGGTTACGCGCCTACAATTAACTGAATTTCGGATTAAGTCATTTGCGAAAAGAAGAACTATTATTTCCACAAAACTTTCAAACTTTCAATAATGTTTTAACGGCCGTTGACACTCAGCCTACCCGGAAGGGATAAAGATAAAGATCATTCTCCTTGCCTTATCCTGTTCTCTGTTGGTTCCTACTTAATCTAGGGAATTTGACGTGGAACCAAGTTTTTACGCAGAACGACTGCTATATGAACTCTGCAACCCGAAGGCTAACTTTAATCTTAGGTTAAGCTACATTCAAATATCATCTGAATTCAAATTTTATTTAAATGTGTATTTATCACCATGTTTTTCCTTCATCGTAAGAGACATTCGGTAAAAGTACTTGAGTAAAACACAATGGTTCATGGCGGGGATCGAACTCGGGTCTGAAGATTGTAAGACCGGTGTCCTAACCACTTGGCCACCGACGCTCCCGTGAGGTAAGTATCTTTCAAAACTACTTTACGTTTTTAATATCTCTTTTCAAACGAGTAGATACAATATTTTAATCATAAAAGCTTCCTGTATAAAGCTGGCAGTATAGAGGGCTTAGGCAGATCGCACACTTGACGCACGACGGACCGCTAAAACATCGCAGCGGTCTGTTAGATCCATACTAGAAATGTCAATCCCCAAACTAAAACCATTTATGCGCTGTCGACGCAGCACTATCGCAGTGTCGTCCGTCGAGTGCAGTTTAAGCATGGGGAGTGACGTTTCTAGTGTGGTTCTAACCGTGTGATGCCAGCCTAGAATAGCATTAACCCGTATCTTTGCCGTGGGTGTCGTAAGAGGCGACTAAGGGATTTGTGGCTTTATGTGTATTGCAATTTTAGGTGAGAGACACCTGTCACTATGGAGATACACAGTCTTCTGTTACCCTCAAACTTTTGTCAGACGTGGCGTAAATGTCCGTTATTACGGATGTTATGCTCTGCCTACCCCGCAACGGATATAGGCGTGATATACGTATCTGACAGATCGCTGCGATATTTTAGCGCTCCGTCGTGCGTCAAGTGTGCGATCCGCTTTCGTCCAAATTTAACTTGGTGTAGCCTGAGGGCACTATTTCCCCAGCAGTTGTTTCAAAAGTTTCGGCTGCCTTTGGCGGGAGGTTGATTAGATCACTTGCATTCAGGAAACAAGGGGAAAATAGAACGGGGAGATTTTTCGTTGAGTATTTATTTTAAAGGATATGTTTATCCATTTATTTTACAGTGGAAAAGCACTGAGTTCCTTTCAGAGGGTGAACTAGCCCATAAAACTGAACAACTAGTTGTTTGAAACTAGTTGTTTGTGTCTTTGGCTGGCGCTTGATTAGATCACTTGCATTCAAGAAACAAGGGGAAAATAGAACGGGAAGATTTTTCGTGGGTTTTTCGTTGAGTATTATATTGGTGTATTACAATTTATAGGCGACAGGCTGACAACCTGTCACTATAGTGATACACGTGTTTTCTGAAACAAGCTTGGAAAACAATCCTCAAAAATGACAGATGTGGCGATAGCGACCGTATTATTACGGCCGTTAGCGCTCTGCCTACCCGGCAAGGGATAAAGGCGTGATATATGTATGTATGTTTTCGTTGAGTATTTCTTTTAAAGGATATTTTTATCGATTTATTTTACAGAGAAAAAGTACTGACTTCCTTTCAGAGGGTGAACTAGCCCATAAAACTGAACAACTAGTTGTTACAAAAGTTTTGACTTTTGCGGGCGGTTGATTAGATCACTTGCATTCAGGAAACAGCGAGAAAATAGAACGGGAAGATTTTTCGTGGGTTTTTCGTTGAGTATTTCTTTTTAAAGGATATTTTTATCCTTTTATTTTACAGAGGAAAAGTACTGACTTCCTTTCAGAGGGGAACCAGCCTATAAAACTGAACAACTACTTATTTCAAAAGTTTCGTTTCGACTGTTTTTGGCGGGAGGTTGATTAGATCACTTGCATTCAGGAAACAAAGAGAAAATAGAACGGGAAGATTTTTCGTGGGTTTTTCTGAGTATTTCCTATAAAGATAGATATTTTTATCCATTTATTTTACAGGGTGTTAGGAAAAGTACTGAATTCTTTTCAAAGAGTGAACCAGCTCATGAAACTGAACAACTTTTTCCAATAAACATAGGCCAAAATAGGAAAAAAATATGTGTACCTCCCATACTAAATGTACTTAGGTACTTATGTATGTTTATTTAAATGTTGTTTAAACTGTATGTTACCACAAAAAATTTGGCGGATCACACACTAGCTAGCGCAGCGTCGACCGTCGAGTGTGGTTTTAGTATGGGGGGAGTGAAGTTTATAGTATGGAACTGACAGATCGCTGCGACATTTTAGCGGTCCGGTGAGCGATCCGCCTAAGACGCGAGTTGAATGCGTGTCTTGTGCTTTTTTTTGTATGAAGATATTTTTCACGGGCGTCTATTGGGTCGTTGAACGACTCGATGTCCTACACGAAAAGAAAGAAAGACTGGCGTCAAACTTTTTTGTAGTAAGTCCCAAGGTATTTCTATGTCCAGGCGAGGTATTTTAGTTAATCAAAGTTCAAACATGTTATTATTTTTCTTTTAATCTCAATACTGCTTCATTAATAATAATCAGAACGATAAAATCAATTTTATCTTAAGCTTAATCGATGTTTTGACTTCCGACGAGTTGATGAAAAATAATTAGCATAGCAACTGTATTAGTAGCATAGCAAGTCTATCAATTTCAATCACACGTCATTCCAATCGCAGCCAGCGCCACCTACTAAACGAACTCATTTTTTATGTTCACTGTACATCATGACAGTTAATTAAACGCGTAGGTGGCGAATCGTTTCAGTAGGCTAAACGCACGAGTAGGCACAGAGCGAGTTGGCGAATCGCGCGGGTTGGCAGAAGGCGCAAGTTGGCACACCGCGCATACTCCGATACTCTTATAATAGGCTTGTTTCCTGACAGGTCAAATGAGCTACTTTTTAAAACGATCTAAAACGGTATTTTACATGAAGAACTAGAAGTGTGACGTCACGCCGTAAGTATTTGGATGGCGTCAAAACACTTACTTTCATATTATTTTTCTGTTTATTAATTCAAACTTAAATTATTTCGAAAAATTAGGAATGAAGTCCGTAGTATTTTTGGACAATAGCTTTAAGCGTACAACTGTTATATTTTTTTAATGACCCGGTAAACTAGCGAATTATTATTTTATATATCCGATAGTTTTGAGTGTGTGTGTATGTGTGTTACCTCTTGACGTTTAAACGGCTTGACGAGTTTATAGTTGTAACATAATTATGAAAAATTTACATTTAAAACGATTATTGTTTGTCTTTATAGCTCAGTAATTAACCTTAGTTAGTATGTTGCAAATAATAATCATATTGTCGATCGATACCCTTTTATAGTACGCCTCCTAGCTCCGAGCTTCTATGGAGGTATGGTAACATCTGGCAGAAAGCATGAAACTTGGCATGCGTGTAACTTACATATGTGTGTTCCAAAAAAAAAGAAGGGAACTAAGTTCACCCCCCCCTCCCTCCCATTTTCCCTTCTTCCCCCCCTTCTAGGTCCCAAATTGCGATTTTCTGCATTTTTCTCAAAAACAATATAATTATAAAATAAAAAATACAAATACAAATAGCGGAAATCCTTAGGCTGGTTTCAGAGCGACGCGTCTCGGCAGCGCTGCCCAGCCGCGCGCGCCTCGCATTACACTAGATTGTATGTAGCGTTTCATAGTGACGCGTCTTGGGCCGCGTCTCGGCCGCGCCGCGGTCGGATCTCCTCCGATTGCCAGTAGCGTCGACTTGCAATCTTTTAAGACGTCGTTGTTGCACTCTTTTCCATATAACGTATATACCTAATATAGCGATTACGTTTGCTGGCATAATGATTCTCTGCACTCGACCGTACACCACAACGAAGCGCGCGCGTCTGAATGTCGTTTCACAGCGAACGCGCTGCCCAGGCGCGCGCCCGAGCAGCGCGCGCCTGGGCAGCGCTGCTGAGACGCGCCGCTCTGAAACCAGCCTTAGGGGAGGCCTGTATTCAGCAGTGGACGTCCTATGGCTGATATGATGATAATGACGATACACACTTAAAAGAAAAAGTTGATATTTTATGAGTTAACTCTTTTTGACCACGTTATGCATTTAGTTAAAATAATAGGTGAGAACACGTCTGTAGCAGAGTAAAAATTCTGCGACGGTATCCTTTCCAAGTCACCTCTCCTTTCTCGAATAATATCAAACTACGAAATTGGAATGTCGTCAGACGTATTTTTTTCTTTTGACTCATTATGAACTAGATCCTCGAACAGTACCTTACGATAGTTATTTTCTTTTATAAAAATATAATTTTGTGTAAAATTGCAATTAAAAATAAGTGTATAATAAAGTGAAGTGAAAATCACCGTTATCGTGAACAAGGAAACCCTCACGGAGGTACTTATTTATTTGTCCTAGCTTATTCATCTTCATTCCTTACACATCCACCATCATTGTGTTAACCTAGTTTTATTATTGTTAGGGTTTTTCCTACATCACTTAAAATAAAGTTTTAGAAGAGTCCAACCATTATTTTGTTTTTGTGGCACCTTCAGTGCCACCCGTTTTTACTTACGATTTGTTTTACTAGCTATTAAAATCCTGACACGTCAAAACATCCAATCAAAATTCAGCAGAGCAACGTGATATGGACGGGGATTAACAATTGCTGCCACACGATTGGTTAAATAAAAGTTTGTTGTAAGGCAGATCACACACTTAACGCATGACGGAGCATTAAAACATCGCAGCGGTCTGTCAGATCCATACTAGAAACATCACTCGCCATACTAAAATCGCACTCGACAGACGACAGCGGATAGACCGCTGCGCTGCGAAGTTTCAGCGCTCCATCGTGAGTTAAGTGTGCGATCCGCCTAATAATGCAACAGATCCAATAGTATAGGCGTAGTTTAAACATTGAACATGCACGTTGATGCATTTGACATGCGTCACATGTCTGGTAAAACAATGGGCTTGTATAAAAATAATATTCTCAGTGTTCCACACACTTTACGCTCAGTTGTGCGCTGTTTCAGCGCACCCGTAACGCATCCTTCTGTCAGATGCATACAGAAAACGACATCCCACAAATTTAAAATGGATAAGTAACGCTCAGCCCGATAATGCGTTGTTTGACACACGCATCCGTTACGCAAGTGTCTGCATTGGACGTTTGACTTGGTGTTAGTATGAAGAATGACGTTTCTATTATGGATCTGACAGACCGCTGCGATATTTTAGCGCTCCGTCGTGCGTTAAGTGTGCGATCCACCAGTCCACTCCTAGATATAGACCTCCCCCTATAGAGGGGTATTGCCATACTCACTACGCTTGGTAGGCGAGCTGGCGAGCGCAGTTCAAAATGTTTCTTTCAGGGAACGCTGCTGCCCATTCCCTGGATAAATTATCCCTCAGTCGCTTTTTACTACACCCACAGGCAGAATTAGGGCGATGCTATTCCAAGCCGGCATCACACGGCAACTCTATTAACTCATAAGGAAATACAGAGTAATACATACATACATATATCACGCCTTTATCACTTGTGGGGCAGGCAGAGTATTAACAGTCGTATGAATACAGCGCTATCGCCAAGTCTGACATTTTTGAGTATGTTTTCCAAGGTTGTTGCAGAAAATATGTGTTTCACTATAGTAACAGTTTGTCAGCCTGTCGCCTAAAAAAATGTTATACCTACACCAATACTCCCGAATACCTTAGTCTCCTCTTACGACACACACGGGTAGGAAATGGGGTGATGCTATTCTATAACGGCATCACACGGCAAAAGTAAATACAGAGTAATGCATGAAGTTAAAAGGTCAGAGGCCTACAAGCTCCACTTTTGCTTGGAATATTCCTTTGTTCTGCTATCAGCATAATTCCCAGCAATTACAGAGGTATGCTGCAAACATGTGTTACAAATTATAACTCTCTATAAAAACTTTGCTCTATATTTTAGTGGAAATGCATAGAATTGAAGTCTTTGCTATTACGAAACTGTGTCGATTTTATATTGTTAGGCACCAATTTAAATGGTAGTAAGTCGGACCGCACACTTGACGCACGACGGAGCTCAAAAATATCGCAGCGGTCTGTCAGATCCATACTAGGAACGTCATGTCCCACAAAAAAACGGATGACGCTGCGATAGCGCTGCGTTGACAGCTGTTGAGCAGTTTTAGTATGGCGATTGACATTTCTAGTATTGATCTGACAGGCCGCGATATTTTTGCGCTCCGTCGTGCGTCAAGTGTGCGATCCGCCTTAGGCACCAAGAAAATGGTAGTAAGGTAGTTAGATAGTAACGTATGTTTTGAAATATTTAAAAGGGCATTATTAATCGTTTCATTCGAACATACATTTGTTAACTTTTTGGGTAGCTATTATAATTGGGTATAGTGTAGTTTGGCATAATGTACCTACTTATTGCACACATACACACACATCACGTATTTTTCCCTTGCAGGGTAGCCAGAGTGTTAACGGTCGTAAAAATACGGTCTCTATCACCACGTGTGACAATATTGAGGGTTTTAGATGATTCGTGTATCACTGCAGTGACAGGTTGTCAGCCTGTCGCCAAGAGTTTTAATACACACTAGCGGCCCGCCCAGCGTTGCGCCCGCTGCAACTCAATTTCCCGTGGGAATAAGATGTTTTCCCGGCAAGCATTATACATAAAAACCTTCCTCTTGAATCACTCTATCTATTAAAAATCTGCATCAAAATCCGTTGTGTAGTTTTAAAGATATAAGCAAACATACATACAGACACACGCGAAAAGCGACCTTGCTTGGTACCTATGTAGTGATCTCTCTCTTTTCGTGTGGGACACCAAGTCGTCCAACGACCCGATGAACCCTAGTGTCAGAATTTTTCAACCTCCTTCTACAAGTAGCAGGCTTCTGAAATGGTTATGTAACGACTACCCTCTAAGTAATCATAGACAGCAACCGGGACTTACGGCTTAACGTGCCATCCGAAACACGGAACAATCTTACTTACGGACAATCGGATGATTGAGGCCGCAATGCCCTAACCAGACTGGTAACAAATTCACAAAGTGTAAATATCAACTTTGTGAGTGACCCACCGAGAATCGAACCCGGAACCTTCTGCGTCAAAGGCAGTTGCACTACCACTGCGCCACATCGGTCGTCAAACATGAAACACAAATACTTCGGCGTTATACATAGTGTACATACATACATACATAGCCGCCGTGTGATGCCGGCTTAGAATAGCATCACCCCATTTCTTTCCCGTGGGTGTCGTAGAAATCGACTAAGGGATTAGAGGGGTTCATGTGTATTGCAATTTTAGGCGACCGGCTGACAACCTGTCACTATAGTAATGCACGGCTTATCTGAAACGACCCTCAAACATTTGTCAGACGTGGCGATAACGACCGTAATTTTACGGTTGTTGACGCTCTGCCTACCCCGCCAGGGATATAGACGTGATTTGTGTGATTTGTATACATAGTTTTAATGCATATGAGTCATGTTAAGTGTTTCGTTTTAGTAGGTAATATTTTGTTCCAAGATTGCTTCTTAAGAGTGTTATTTTCATGAGATAGAAAGTTGGTACTTAATGCTAGAAATGGAATGTTAAAAATGTTAAGATGAATCATAGTTGAATTAAATAACGTAAGTTCTTTGTTCTAGCCTGGCTTCAAATATTTGTGTAAAAATCACTCTAATAAGCAAATTGACTGGCTTTTAAGTAAAAGACTATGCGAATAGGCGACTATGGGACTCGAGAGTATTTGTGTATTACATTTTTTAGGCGACAGGCTGACAACCTGTCACTATAGTAATACACATGTTTTCTGAAACAACCTTGGAAAACAATCCTCAAAAATGTTAGACGTATCGATAGTGACCGTATTCTTACGGCCTTTAACGCACTGCCTACACCGCAAGGGATAAAGGCGTGTCACAATCACAATGATAACGCCACTAAACAAAAAATGGTTCAGCAGTGGACCGTTGCAGCTGTTATTATATATTTAATATAATGTTAATAAGCATGTATGTGATGTATTTAATGTATGTAGGCCCGTGTGATGCCGGCTTAGAATAGCATCATCCCACAGCCTCCCCGCGGGTGTCGTAAGAGGCGACTAACGGACTCGAGGGTTTTATCTGTATTACAACTTAAGGCGATAGGCTGACAACCTGTCAATATATAGATACTCGGAGCATCTGAATAGGCCCTCAATATTCGTCAGACATAGCGACTGTTAACGCACTGCCTACCCCACAAGGGATAAGTGCATGTGTATGTATGTGACGGAAATTACTCCAACATATTCCTATAAGTACCTATAAACGAACAGGTAATAAATGTATATAGAAGCGGATATCCAGAACCCGTTACTCTCTTGGGAGTGCAGTGCCTTTTACTACCTACTAGAACATAGCTAGAGTACTTAAACACCTGCTTTGTATGCATTACACATTACATTACATTACAACTTTAGGCGAAAGGCTGACAACCTGTCACTACAGTGACACACGAATGAAGGGGCCCTCAGTCAGACGTAGCGATAACGACCGTAATTTTACGATCAGACGCTCTGCCTACCTCGCAAGAGATAAAGGCGTGATTTTTGTATGTTTGTATGCATTTTGTCTGTACTAGCTATACACTGTCGTAGTGCAGCTGCCAGCGAAGCAGAAGGTTCCAGGTTCGATTCTCGGAGGGTCACTCTCAGTGTAGATGTAGGTCCCGGTTGCTGTCTATGATCACTTAGACGGCGGTCGTTACACAACCATGTCAGAAGCCTGTTACTTGTAGAAGGCGGTTGAAAATTCTGGCACCAGGGTTCATCGGGTCGTTGGACGACTCGGTATCCCACATGAAAAGAGACTCACAATGTTGATATTTATCACTTTATGAATTTGTTCCCAGTCAGGTTAGGACATTGCGAGCTGAACCACCTGATTGTCCCTGAGAAAAATGGTTCCATGCTTTGGTGGGCACGTTGAGCCGTCGGTACCGGTTGCTGTCTATAATTTCTTAGACGGTGGTGGTCGATACAACTATGTCAGAGGCCTGCTACGTGTCCCACACGAAAAGAAGAGATTGTCTTATGATTTAACTTAGGTTCGTATTTATAAATCGCACTCAACTTTGAGATTGATCTCATGAGCGGTTTTGACAATGTCAGCCAATACTAACAGCATCTCAAAGCCGCACTCAAGATCGATCTCAAACTTAAGTGCGATTTATAAATACTGGCCATAGATACTTACTTACCTTTACAATTTTAAAGCCCAACTTTCTTATTTGTATGCCAGGATCGTTGCAAGTGGAAGGAAATAGTCTCTGCCTACCCCAACGGGAAAGAGGCGTGATTTTTGTATGTATGTACAATTTTAAAAATTATGTATACAGGGTGTAAAAAAAGTAGCTGCAAATATTTAAAGGGGTGAAGCAGCCCATGAAATTGAACAAGTTTCCCCAAGGAACATAAGTCGAAAGATTAAAAATATTTTTGGACCTCCCATACAAAATTACCGACTGACCAAGTCAATTTCATGGGAGGTCCGGAAAAAAAACTCATATTTCGACCAATGTTTCTTGGGGATAGTTGTTTCCCTTTGCATCCCTTAATATATTTTGCAAATATTTTTACACCTCATACAATAAATTGTGTTCTTCTTCTTTTCGTGTGGGATACCAAGTCGTTCAACGACCCGATGAACCCTAGTGTCAGAATTTTTCAACCGCCTTAAATTGTGTTGAAACTTCATTATACAAAATGAAAAATGAACATCTTCCAATTTCTAGACGCACTATGGTAACAAAGGTTGCGAAGAATAATGTATGGAAGTTTTTTCTTGAATAGAACTGTCGTGTGAACTTTCGCCACCTCGCCTTGCAAGGTCACATTGTTCAGTTCAAGCCATGGTTTTATACGTTTCGATTATAATATTATACGATACGAATACGATTTTTCTAATAAAACCGCTCAACCGCTGTCACAGCGCTATCGCGGTGTCGTCCGTAGAAAAAGTCGGTTTTAATCCCGTAGTATTCCACAGGAGCACTTTTTAGGGATAAAAACTGTCCTATGTGTTAACCTACCCCCTCTATCTGTGTGCCATAAAAATCGGTTCAGCAGTTTTAGCGTTAAGGAGTAGCAAGCAAACAAACATACAAACTTTGGCATTTATAATAAGTAGGATTTACAATCCGTTGTCTGGTTCTGGATGAGAAAAAAAAACTTAAACTGTAGGGGCTTGTGGTAAAATAGTGCTTGTTTATTTTATCGTACAGTGTAAAAACCCCACATCTGTGTACTATTTTTTTATGCTTTATGTAGTCTAGTAGTTAAATAAAGTGTGTTAATTGGATTATTAATTGTGGGACTCCGTGCAATGCCTAAACTAACTGTACTGTTTTATATTTATTTTCTTATTTTGTATAAGGTGTAAAAATATTAGCTGCAAATATTTTTAGGGGTGAACCAGCCCATGAAAATGAACAACTTTCGCTAAGGAATATAGTTCGAAATATGAAAAAAAGTTTGATCTCCCATACAAAATTACCGACCGACCAGTTGAAATTGTACGGGAGGTCCAAAAATTTTTCTCACATTTCGAACTATGGGAAACCCATTCCATGGGAAAAGTTGTTCACCCGTTAAAATATTTGCAGCTAATATTTTTACACCTCGTAAGGCGTGATATATGTATGTAAATACCGGAATGATGTAGGTACCTGGTATATAGGTACATTGAATAATGCTATACTGGGTTATTTTTTAATCATTTTTTAACATAAACTTTCTAGGGTGTTTCTACTCATGATTCTATAGTACAAGTTGTGCAAAATCATGAGTAGAAACACCCTGCAGAGTTTGTAACTAAAATAACCCAGTACTTATCCATGTTTCTTGGAAGGTAGGTAGTTCTTACGTGAATCAAACTAGTAAGCCCAATTTGGCCGGTTTAAAAACGAAAGGATAAATTATTAATTTACACTTTGTGTTGTTATTTCTTGATGGAACTCCATGTTAATTTATTAGTAAAACACTTTTTCACTAGTTCCAATTCGCTGAAATCGCTTTAAGCGACCCAACGACGCATCGCGGAGCGGCTGTCACGGGTACTCTATTGTTTGCGGTTGGTTGTCAAAACTTGTGCGGTGAGTGTGAGAAATACCTTAAAAACTTGTATAGCTAATACATCTATCTCAGTTATTAATTACAAACCTGTCCAGCTCTCTGTAACCAACAGAACCCCTTTTTCAGTCCGCTTGAAAACGGAAATTACTTATTTCAAAGACAGCTGGAGCCCGCTTAGAAGCTTAGCTTCACAAATCCAACAACAAACTTATCGCAGTCGTCACCAACTTCTCTGCATTGTTCATTGCTCTGTGCATCGTCGCAACAAGCTTCAGTCAGTGCGTTGTCCAATGCCTATCGTGGCGGTCGCGCCATTTTGATCTGTGGCGGTCGGGACGTCTCGCGAGATTTCGCGCGCATTCGAACTTCGAAGTGTAAACTTTTGGAAGAAAAAAGCGTGTTCTTTTTTTGAACGTTTATTTTTTCTTTTTATTGAGTGTCAGTGACAGTCGGTTGTTTAGTTCAAATTTGAATGGATTTTTTCAAAGTGATAGCGAACTGTGTTGAGAATTTCATTTTGTGTCAAAACTTGTGAAAGTTTTTGGATTGTTTGTTTATGAACGTGTACGGATTGTAAATCTCATTTTGGATGCGGTAAGTTTTTAATTAGTTTGTATACTTTATAAAAAATGTTTTGGAAAATAAAATATAGTGGGAAAACATGTTTTTAAGTTGTAAATACTGCAGGACATCAACAGAATGTATTATTATGATGTATTTCTTTCGTACTTCATACTAGGTAAATGCTTAGATATTCTTATTTGAAGCAACTATATCTGTAAAAAAATTAATACATCGGGATAGAAATCAGAACAAAATAGGCACGAATTATGTTTAGGTAGCGAATTCTACGAGACAACTCTCAGGGGATAAATTAATGAGTATTTGAGTGGGTAAAGTACTTACTATACTTAACACCGAATTATATCAGTATATTTATTTATTTAATTTATTATTCTGGACTCGTACAAAAAAAATGCAAATATAATTTTTTGACAAAAAGACCTGGAAATCCTTAAAAAAAGTATAGTACCTCTATTATTGAAATACCTATTCCCGTTAAAGTATTGATACTTGCGCTGTGATGCCGCCTTAGAAAAGCATCACCCCATTCATTTCCCGAGAGGCGGCTACGGGACTTGAGGGTCTGATGTGTATTAAAATTGACAACCTGTCACTATAGAGATAAAAGATAATATTGAAAAGGCTCTCAAATCTTTGCATCTTGTGCAGACAAGGCGATAGCTACCGTAATTTTGCGGTTCTTAACACCCTGCTAACACCATTTGGGATAAAGGCGTGATTATGCACGTAAAGTATCAGTGTAACCGCTCTATCAAACATCCCTTCAGAAACAAACTCCAATAAAAAAGACATTACCAAGTAGTCGGTGTCCAAAAAAAAACCTATCAAGCAAGATGCTGGAAGGTCCAGATACACACAAACTTACTTTTCCAACTGGTAAACTGTCATGTCAAACGAATATGGTCCTTAAAACGATAGCATAAAGAAAAAAACGAATTTCATCGCATCATTCACGCCCTGCATAAAATTGTCATGTATTTTTTAACCAAACTTTTTTTGCCGTCGCTCGACAGGATTTTAATCAACTATAACCTTTAATCCGTCGGCTTACGGTTGTATGAAGTTGTGAACAGCTTATATTGTAAGCTTGGTCCAGATGTAGGATATTTTTTGTGGAAACTGGTTTTTGATACTGTATTCGTTATTGTAATTAGGGCAGGTGCAGGACGGAGGTTCTTATTATAGGGATGCTGTGGCCGAGTTGCTGAGTGACTTTGGGTTACATAGGGTAGGCGTACCAGTCCTGAACCGGACTCCAGTCTCTCACCATTAACTTGTAGTACCTACCTTTTTATTACACACACACACACACAAATCACGCCTTTATCCCTTGCGTGGTAGGCAGACTTTGGGTTAAATAGGGTAGGCGTACCGGTCCTGAACCAGACTCCAGTCTCTCACCATTAACTTATAGTAACTACCTTTTTATTACACACACACACACAAATCACGCCTTTAGCGGGGTAGGCAGAGCGTTAACGATCGTAAAATTACGATCGTAATCACCACGTCTGACAAGTATTGAGGGCCCCTTCAGATGTTTCGTGTGTCACTGTAGTGACAGATTGTCAGCCTGTCGCCTAAAGTTGTAATACACATGTAACTCTCGAGTCCCTTAGTTGCCTCTTACAACACCCGCGGGAAGAATTGGGGTGATGCTATTCTATGCCGGCATCACACGGCAATTTTTGTAACAATAATTAATTATGTGTGTATGACTGTATTGGTTTTACAGTCATACACTATTCAATAACTAAACATTTATTCTATTATATTCTATTTTAACTTATGACGAACACAAACTGTCTATGATCTGATCACTTAGGTTGCGGTCATTACACAACCATGTCAGAAGCCGGCTACTTGTAGAAGGCGGTTGAAAAATTCTGACACTAGAGTTCATCGGGTCGTTGGACGACTCGGTGCCCCACACGAAAAGAGAAAGAGAGACTATGAAGGTTTTCTACCGATGTGTTAATGTTTAATTTCCTTTTTTCATTGGTTAAATTAATTACAGCTTTTGGCATTTAAAAGAGAAAAGAGTTACATTCACTGATTATAAATTCTGGTTTTGTTTTAGAACGAGCTAGGTTGTGACTGGTACGTTCACCCTAAATTATTGGCGTGTCTGACAATTACAATACGTGGTACATACATACATACATATATCACGCCTTTATCCCTTGCGGGGTAGGCAGAGCGTTAACGGCCGTAAGAATACGGTCGCTATCGCCACGTCTGACATTCGTGAGGATTGTTTTCCAAGGTTGTTTCAGAAAACATGTGTATCACTATAGTGACAGGTTGTCAGCCTGTCGCCTAAAAATTGTAATACACCAATACCCTCGAGTCCCTTAGTCGCCTCTTACGACACCCGCGGGTAGGATATGGGGTGATGCTATTCTAAGCCGGCATCACACGGCACTGCGTCATCATACGTGGTAACGTTACGAAATATGATTTATAAACGTAGACATACAATTTACACACGACCACTCATACACATACACAATCAAAGACTATGCCATCTCTCTTATCGTGTGGGACACCGAGTCGTTCAACAGCCCAATGAATCAGTAGCAGGCACGTGACATGGTTGTGAAACGAAGGCCGTCTAAGTAAACATTGATCGTAGACAGCAACCGGGACCTACGGCTTATCGTGCCATCCGAAACACGTAACCATCTTTCTTACGGACAATCGGGTGGTTTAGCCCGCAATATCCTAGCCAGACTGGGAACAAATGCGTCGTCTTTCCTTCGATACTTTCCAAATTAATACTTACTATGACGTAACGTAACTCTGTACCAACAGTGGACATTTTGTTTATTTATACGGGATATCAAATTCTGCCCAACAAACGGCCAAAAATGGCGGCAAAGTAAAAAAATAACTTTTTCAATTAAAATTCACCGTACGCCGGACAAAGTCAAAACATTCCACTATGGGCATCAGAAAAGTTTCAAAATAAAGTTTCCACCCAACACGGTATCCATTTAAATTAAAAAAGAAAAAACTGGCCAAGTGCGAGTCGGTTTCGCGCACTAAGGGTTTGTACCAATCTATACAAGGTGTAACGAAAACTTTGCTGGCGTGATCAGACCATGAAACTGACCAACTTTTTCTATGGGAGCTATGTTGGGAAACGAATAATTTTTTCGAGTTCCCTGACAAAGTCAGTCAGCTGATCGGGAATTTTGTATGGAAGGTAAAAAAAAATATCGTTTCCCAACATTGCCCCCATATAAAAAGTTGCTTAGTTTCATTGTCTGAGCACGCCTGCAAATATTTTCGATACACCGTCCCTTACACCCTGTTTTTTATATACCTATAAATTGCACAAATATTGTGTTTGTATCGGAGCGCCCTAATATTATAATTTCATTTGTTTAATTATGAGGATGAGTGCCAAATCTGTGATTTCATTTAACATTTTTACTAGGCATCATATCGGTATTATATGCCGTGTGATGCCGGCTTAGAATAGCTTCACCCCACATCCTTCTCGCGGGTATCGTAAGACGCGACTAAGGGACTCGAGAGTATTCCTGTATTACAATTTTTAGGCGCCATGCTGACAACCTATCACTAAGAAGTTAATACACATGTTTTCTGAAACTACCTTGAAAAACAATCGGTAGTTAGCGCTCTGCCTACCCCGCAAGGGATAAAGGCGTGATATATGTATGTATGTATGTATCATATCAGTGGGTACGGAACCTTAAAAATGGACTGAAGTGGATTTTTCTATTGTCTCTACTGAATCCCGCTTTTGTGCGTTACAGCTTTGTTCATAAATTAATCAAATCTGTGTGAGATTGAAATAAGACCGTTCGAATAGGCCATATTTGACAGCTGTCAAACCCTTACATGTCAACAAAGAAAAATAGACCTTATGTCATAGCATTAACGTGATTTTGACAGCTGACAAATTTGGCGTATTCAAACGGTCATACTTTAGTTATGTTATAACTATGGCCGTGTGATGCCGGCTTAGTACCTAGCATCACCCCTTTCCAACCGGTGGGTGTCGTAAAAAGCGAATAAGGGATAGATGCAAGGAATGGGCAGTAGCGCTCCCTGTCTACAACATCTTGCACTGCGCTCGCCAATCCGCCTGCTAAGCGTCGTGAGTAAAGTAACAGCTCTCAATTTTAGGCGCAAGCGATTCGATTGATAATGTGTGTAGCATCTTCCAGTCGACAGGCTGACAACGTGTCACTTACGAGATAGTCAATTTTTCTGAAAAGACTGCCATGCGGAAGCCCAGGACAGAACTGGATGGAAAGAGAAGAGGGAGGCCTTTGCCCAACAGTGGGATGATGTAGGCTAATTAAGATAAGATAAGTTCACAGTCGTTAGCGCTCTGTCTACTCCGCAAGGGATAAAGGCGTGATATGTGTGCATGCAAGCCCTTAAAGTTTGTCAGACATGGCGATTGTCACCGAATTTTTACGATCGTCAGCGCTCTGCCTACCAAGCAAGTAATAGAGGCGTGATATGAGTATATTAGGTGTAAAAATATTAGCTGCAAATATTTTAAGGGATAAACCAGTCCATCAAACTGAACAACTTTCCCCAAGAAACATAGGTCGAAATATGAAAGAAATTTTTGGCCCTCCCATAGCCGAGCGAGTTAACTGTATGGGAGGTCCAAATTTTTTTTTCATATTTCGACCTATGTTTCTTGGGGAGAGTTGTTCAGTTTCATGGGTTGATTGACCCCTTAAAATATTTGCAGCAATTTTTTTTACACCCTGTATATGGTGATGTGCTAATACAGTGCATTGAACGTCTGACATTTCTCATCAAAATTACTCCGAGTGCATCTTAAATTGTACGATTAATCTGCTTAATTCTGAATTTGTATGGGGGATCGTACACTTAACGCACGACGGAGCGCTAAAACATCGCAGCGGTATGGCAGATCCATACTAGAAATGTCAATCCCCATAAAACCGCTCAACCGCTGTCGAAGCAGCGCTATTGCCGCGTCGTCCGTCGAGTGCGGTTTTAGTATGGGTAGTGACGCTTCTGTATGGAGACAGACCGCTGCGATGTTTTAGCGCTCTGTCGTGCGTTAAGTGTGCGATCCGCCTCTGATTAATTTGGTCTGGACTGTCTGCATAATGGTTGGACCAATTTAGATTTGTTTACGCTTCACAGAATTTATCATGATTCATTTTTGTCCAAGCTGATTAAGGCAAAAGTATGCATTTTAATTTATTTGTCCGTATGTCTGTAGTTTCTTTCTTTCTTTCATTGCAATTCATCATTGACCAACGGCCGCGTGTTTCTGGTTTAAAATACATACATGCATATATATACATACATACATATATCACGCCTTTATCCCTTACGGGGTAGGCAGAGCGTTAACGGCCGTAAAAATACGGTCGCTATCGCCACGTCTGACAAAATATAGAGGGCCGTTTGAGATAATTTGTGTATCACTATAGTGACAGGTTGTCAGCCTGTCGCCTAAAAATTGTAATACACCTGAAACCCTCAAGTCCCTTAGTCGCCTCTTACGACACCCACGGGTAGGAAATGGGGTGATGCTATTCTAAGCCGGCAACATACGGCAATACATACATATGATACAAAATAAGAGGCATTTTTTTTACTGGGACATTAAAAAAAAAAGTTGTACGTTTAAAACTACTGTCCCCAGACTGCAGACTCCATTCTTAAATAAATAAACAGAAAAATAATATAAAAGTAAGTTGTTTTAGGTGCAATTCAAAATGGCGCAATGTGACGTCATACTTTCAGTATTTTCATAGAAAATATCGTTTTGGATCGTTTTAAAACGTAGCTCATTTGACCTGGAACTAACGTGAGTAACAATTTTAGGCTACAGACTGACAAGTCTTCTGACGTAGATGATTGCTTCTCACGGCCTTTTACGCTCTGCCTTTCCCGTAAGGATTATAGGCGCGAATGCGTGATAATGTAGGTATTTTCATTTTAGAATTCTGTAGGATTTGTCTGTCTCTTCTTTGCTAAAAAAGCTATGATATTATAATAAAGAATGGCCTTAAAACGTATGTTAGCATTCTATTAATCAATTATTTTCGAAAAATTACCGAAAAAAAGGTGGTTCTATAAAAATATTTCATGCCTATAATGTTGTATTTACACTCTATTTGGTCCTTATAACAATAGACACAAAAGTCATATTTGAATGCACGTATAAAAACATGTTCTAAAATATAATATTTCTGATTCAGGTGACCACAATTTTACTTTAGATACTGGATATTGGTCTTCGAAATTGTTTTTGAAGAAACCTCTTACAATAAAAAATAAATACTTTGGTAACCTTGATAAATTATCATCCGTGGCTAATATGGCCAAAATATATACTTATTTTTCTTACTTCACATTTTAGTCGACAAGAAAATTAAAGTTGAAACAAATAGCTCTGTAGATAAGTTTTTAGTTAAAGTACTTATTATGCAAAGTTTTGGTAATAGTCAAGAATTTTTCGTAGACACCATTCCTTTTTAGGGTTTCGTACTTATAAATAACAGATCAGTTCTGTTGTGTTACTAATAGCGTTCAATAAACCAGTGATAGCATGTGATGTTGTAATGATATTTACTACCTACCTACTACCATTACAGCTACAGCTACAACAGTCCAAAGCTTCCCCCCAATTGGGGGAATTGCCGTATTTACGGGCACAGTGCAAGATAATGTAGGTATCCACATGAGTTGCTTCTGCTAATTCTCTGAATCCATCCCTTAGTTGTCTTAACTATATATATCACCGGATTTAAATGGGGTGATGCTATTCTAAGCCGCCACCACACGGCCCCACCTACTTACATTTTTACCTTTATTATGGTCACCCTCGCAAACTCAGGTTCACCTACGCAAAATTTGAAACTGGCCACACGAGATTTCATAGCCATAAAATAATAGTATTATCTACGCTGCACAAAAACCAATACAACATGAGCCGCCATAACTCATACAATAATCTACATCGACAAATACGGGCATAAGTTCTTTAGTAACTGGTGTTGGTTTTGTAGAACACCAGGTTAATTTGAACTATGGAATGTATCACCGTAAAAGTAAAGGATAGGTCTTGTAAGCTGGTGATGCTTAAGTATTGTTAAGGCCAAAAGAGGCTACAGGAAATACCTTTGAATTTGGAAAATACTATTAGTAATACGATAGTTATGCTATTTTTGTGTTTAGTGTGGTTGATATTATTGAGACTTTTATACAAATTCTAGGTACTAGTTTTATCTTGTCTGTTAAAAAAGATCCTCTTCTAAATAATATAATCTTAAATTTTAACTTATCGTATAAAAAAGATTACATAAAACTTTATAAAGTTCGTTGACAAAAAAGACCACTAGCAAAATGTATGGAACACCATTTTCTTAAACTAAACCCCATAGTATAGGTTGTTCATAAAGGAATATGCCCAGAAACACCAGTTTGAACAAATATCCGCGTTCCGGTAACACACTGTATTCTTACACTTTGTAACTGAGCATAAACTTCACTTTTTCGTATTTTCTAATATGGAAAAGTTTCGTCTACTTATCACACGGGTTGAAAATAAAGTATAAAATCCAGTTTTTATATCCTTTTTCCAACTTCGGCGCTTAGAAGTTTTTAATTCGTTAAGTTGTCTTATGTAAGCGCTTTTGTTGGTCCAAAAGAGCTGTGTTTTATGAAACTTCGTCAGTATGACGATGATGACACAGCCACGAAAGTAATGAGGGATTGCTTTGGCGGATCGCACACTTGACGCACGACGGCGAGCTAAAATATCTCAGCGGTCTGTCAGATCCATACTAGAAATGTCCCTCCCTATAATAAAACCGCACTCGATGGACGACGCTGCGATAGCGCTGCGTCAACAGCGGTTGAGCGGTTTTAGTATGGGGATTGACATTTCTAGTATGGATCTGACAGACCGCTGCGATGTTTAACCGCTCCGTCGTGCGTTAAGTGTGCGATCCGCCTTTATTGTACAGTCAGCTGTAGCTGATGATAGCTGTTTAAAAGTTTATCAATCTCTACTGCAGGGCAAAAGCCTCCCTCTCTTTCCTCCACTTTGCCTTATCCTGGGCAGCCTCCATCCAGTTTTGGGCGTAAGTATGTAGCTCGCTTTGTCATATAAAGAGAAAATATTTGTTTTATGTAAACTCATAAGCTTAAAATTTAACAAAAAAAAAGTACCCGGTGACTAGAATTTGGATAGTGTCTTATCCAGGGATTTATTAATGCAAACCCCTCTGAAATGTCATAACTGTAAGAAATTGAAAAATTTGCAAGCGCTGACCGGGAAGCGAACCCGGGATGAGAATAGTATAGCACTGTAATATATTATAGAGGGTTTATAAACCCTATAATAAACTGGTCTTTGCACATTGCTGCAAAATTTGGCGATACATGTGAAGACTACTTAAATACCCAAATTATACTTATGTTTTTCCATTACTTATATATATATTGAGGTATACATAATTATATTAAAAAAAACTTAACCTAACAACTTAGATAAAAGAAATAAACTAACTTAAAAACTATAATAAAATATTTTATTCAGCGTAGTTTGAAGATTACTGCAAAATGCACTTATGATTTTACTAGCAGCATGCGTCGCATTTTAATATCTAAGTTTAGGAGTCACCTTTCCCAAAATGAAAATTCATATTTGAAACTATAATTTATCTTAAGTCTTTAAGAGGCTTATATTCCATGTGTGAAATTGAATTTAGTATTTATTGTTAGTGCCTGGAGTCATAAATTCAATTTTAGAGTACTTAGTTACTTAGGAACTTTGTCGTAACGACCTTAGTTAAATGGATCTTCTTAGTAAACATTAGTATTCATGTATGTAATGTATTATTTTAAACACTTATTTACATTATTTATATTTTTTAGTCCTATGAAATAAAAATGCGTAAATATAATAGTACCTTTCGCTTCGCGTGGCTCTTCTTGGCGGGGGCACTACCGCGCGCCCAGATAGGTAAGCAAAATAGATAATCCGGCAATCATTATCCCCTACAAAATCTGCATCGACTTTGTTCTATTTTTGTTTTTATGTTAAAAATGATGCCTTTTGAATATATATTGTCACTAAACTTAAAAAGCGTTTAAAAACTATGCTGAGATGATGATGAATGACCATGGTTCTTCCCGATGTAGTATTTACTTGTCCCTTTTGAAAAGAATAAGACTAAATATTTTCATTACACAAGGCAAACTAGCCCATCACATTAGTACTTACCTTACCAGACACATCAAAACGTGAAATTCAGAATATTAAACTAATTGAAACTATGATTTAGAAAAAGCTACAAGGAGCTCTTCAAGCACATAATGTTATGACAGTGCGCGATACAATTTTTGCTCGTAACTCGTAACCATCCGTACAACCATCCGTAAAAAAAATGCTTAAAATATATTCAGGGGTGCCCGTGAAACTGAACAATTTTCCTTAAAGGTCGAAATATGTATAAAAAAAATTACATCCCATACAAAAATACCGACCGACCAAGTCATTTTGTATGGGGGGTCCAAAAAAGTTTCTCATATTACTATACCCATGTTTCTTTGGGAAAGTCTTCTTCTTCTTTTCGTGTGGGATACCAAGTCGTTCAACAACCCGATGAACCCTAGTGTCAGAATTTTTCAACCGCCTTCTACAAGTAGCAGGCTTCTGACATGGTTGTGTAACGACCGCCGTTTGGGAAAGTTGTTTAGTTTCGTTGGCTGGTACCGTATTGAGCGTTCTGCCTACCCCGTAAGTGATAAATGCGTGATATATGTGTGCATGTATTTTTTTTACACTCTGCATTGTGATAAAGCCCAAAGCTTTGGTTCCTTTTCAGCTATTTTCAGGTCTAAGACTGAAAACTGCACGTTACTAAAACATGATTCTGTTAAATTAGTTTCTGCTGCGGCTCAGAATTTAATTAATTCACTCATTTTCACCTTTGACTTTTGAAAATCTCTTTATAGGAGTTTCTGCTGCAGGGTTGCCTCTTTTGGATCTATTTTTTTTACTGTCAGGATAAGCTTATTTAGAAACTAGGCGGTAAAATCACTGGGACTAGAACTAGACTACACATCCGTTGAATATCATCTTCATGTCAGTCATAGAACGTCCACTGCTGAACATAGACCTCTTCTGAAGATTTGAATATAATTATCTATAACCAAAACACAACGCCATACACACAACGTTTTGTTGTGTCACATATCATTTAAAAATCTGCCATGACTCAAAATTTTGAAAATGTGGTGTAATAAAAAAATATAATCGCTATATTTAAAAAGCTGTATTTAATAACGAGTAACTGTTTATTGTTAAAACAAAATTGAAATATACGAGGTGCCTTGAAACCTGCCTTGCATGGTGTTTTTGTCTTTCATTATTAGGAACTAGCGGCCTGTCCAAGCTGCTACGCCCGTGGCGACTCATTTTCCCGTGGGAAAAAGGATTTTTCCCGGCAAGCATTACAAATAAAAAACCTTCATCTTGAATCACTCTATCTTTTAAAAAAGCCTGCATCAATACCCGCTGTGTAATATTAAAGATTTAAGCAAACATACATACAGACAGACATACAGACTTTGCTTTATACTATGTAGTGATATTGAAATAAGAGACAACCCTACATTAGCTTTAACTCTAATGTCAAAACTTGGAGGTAAACGTGAAATGAGTTTTCTAAATAAAATTGTGTGGGGTGAGATTTTCACACAAAAATAGTTTGAATAATACGGTCAATTACCTTAAAGACAATAAACATTTTCATAGAATGATATGATATGACAGCAGTAAGCTCTGGCACCATTTCTCCGAAAAATTTTTGAATATTCAATGCAATAAACTGGGGTAAAAGTAATAATTCTAAACCGATAAAAATATCACTTTTTTGACATACTATGCCAAGTTGTTACAATACAAATATTTGATATTTATGTAGCTACTTAGCTAATGTAAATTGTATGGCAGATGCTAGTAAACATAAACTCTAAGGCCGTTTAGGAAATTGTGAAAATTGTCAGATTTTCCATATATTTTGGTCGAGTAGGTATTCAACTTTTAAGGTACAGCTGATATTTTTTCGCGATTTCGGCCCCGGCCTCATAGTAATAGTATTTCATAAACATGAGTAAAATCGCGATGCAAAGTTTTCGTGGTGACTAAAATATAATCTTTTCAATACAATAAATAATAGTACATAAAAAGGTTTTCAGCATACTAATGTACTGGCATAGTTGTTAGTTACCGTACTTAAAATGAGTTTTTTTTAGATACAGTAAATTGATTCGTATGTTAAATAATGATGTGGCAAACATCTGTTAAATTTAGTGAATAATAAAAAATAACTATTACGCCCATGTATGGAAAATCACTGCTTTGCTTTTTAATCATTCGCACAAGCGTCACCTACTAGGAACTAAAAGCAACAGATTAAAAGAGTTCCATTTCGATAACAATTAAGTACCGGTACCTGCAAATTGCAAAAAATGGCAACCTTGTAATTTGCTATCTCTTTTAAAAAAGAACACAGTTTAGACTAAGTACTTTTTTGACTAGGTTCGCGACTGGCACGTACACCCTACTCAAATGAGCCGCAAACAAACGAGTTGGTCCAATAAGCGTTTAAAACATTTTTGTGCGTCGACGTCCGCCGGACGCTTCAATGGAGGAACCCGTTACTTTTTAATTGCCTGTTAAAATTGTAGAGGGCGTTACTCATTATGGTAGTTACCTACTTTATGGACTTAGTTTTCTATTTTCGGGTTTTTGGGCCGGAACGATTTATTGGGGCTTTGTTGTTCCCCCGACGGTCAAGTCACGTACAGTATCGCCGCTCCAATAAGCTGTATTTGGCAGCTGTCAAAATCCTATTAATTAATTTTGTTTGCATCCCATACTATTCTTTAATAGTGTTTTTATAGAACACATGTATATCGCAGCGCTATCGTTGTGTCGTCCGTCGAGTGCAGTTTTAGTAGTGACATTTCTAGTATGGATCTGACGGACCGCCGCGGTATTTTGGCGCTCCGTCGTGCATTAAGTGTGCGATCCGCCTGAATAACGTAAAAAACAAAGTATTTTGCAAACAGACCAATTTAAGATTCCTCTCAGACTAACGCAATTGTTTGGATTTAGTCACACGTTGCGTTATAGAGCTGTGCAAATACAAAGTCAAAGGCAAAGTCAAAGTCATATTATTTATTTGCATTTAGCTTTTTGATTGTCATGTATAAGTCATATTTGTCATGTATAATCATATTCTATTTTTTGTTACAATTTTATGAACCTAACGCGGCTTTGAATAAATATATTAATTAAAATTTAACCGTAGTACCTACGTGTTATTACTTGACTGTCCCGATGCCGTAGTGAATAGTTCCCCTACCTTCTACGCCGAGAGTCGAGCGTTCGATGCTCACGGGACACAAAAATATGTTAAAATTTTGCTTATTGGCTTAGCTAGGGTATAAAGGAATGCATGTGATGTATATATTTATATGATTATATTTTTATTACAATAACGGGTTTACAATTGAGTGTAAGACCTGTCATCGGTTACCCTTCGGGTTGCAGAGGTCAGATGGCAGTCGCTCTGTATAAAAACTTGGTTCCACGTCAAATCCCCTAGGTTAGGTAGCCGACCCCAGACCGACAGAGAACGGGATAAGGCAAGGAGAATGATGACCTTGTACACTCTAAAAAAATTATGTATGGTTCGATTAAGCGCTTGTTTTCATACAAGCGCATCAAGTAGTTTGTTTGCTGCAGCTAAGTATTTTAGTAAAAAAAAACATCACTTGATAGAATCTCAGTAAAATTCTTGGTAAATACAAACAAATCACTTGATGCACTCATATTAAAACAAGGGTTTGATTGAATCATACATTCTTTTTTCTCAGTGTACCGTTCTATATTGAACTAGTGGGCCACCCAGCGGCTGACTCTGGATAACTCATTTTCCCGTGGGAATAAGATGCTTTCCCGGCCGGTATTATACATTAAAACCTTCCTCTTAAATCACTCTATCTATTGAAAAAACCTGCATCAAAATCTGTAGTGCAGTTTTAAAGATTTAAGCAAACATACATACAGGCAGACGCAAAAAGCGACTTTGCTTTATACTATGTAGTGATATACTCTTCTTGTTACACTGAGTATAACAAAGACCGACCCATCGAAACACTACTCGATTCTTTCCCACGGTTGAGTGTAATCGATTTACTTAGTCGACCAACTGTTATCTTCGATACGCTGGTGGTTGTCTATGTCTAGTGGCTTTATTCAACAAAATAAGGGATCGGTCATCAAATCGACAAAGGGTTCCGTACGATGTTCTGCAATGAACTGCTAAAAATCGATGCTGAAACTTGCAAAAATATAGGGTTATTTCTTACTTAGTACTAAGCTTAGTACTCACACTTTGTAGGATGTATCTACTCATGATTCTGAACAACTTTTATTAAGAGGCCCCCTGCAGTAGGTATAATAGCTCATTTAGTGATTTATTGATTAACAAGTTGGGTACGAGTTGAGTATACTTATTAACGGTTTATCTACCTATTTTCAAACAATCTACTACCTACCAAAAGAATGGCAGATTTTCACGCACTCGTGTTTTGAGATTTTAAGTTTTTGACGAAAAAAATTAACGAAATGCCACGCATAAAACGAATAAATGATAACATAGGTCGCCGCATTAAATTGCGGCTGTACAGAGGTTGTCACTTTTGTATGGTGGCTGTCCTATACTGTGTGGTGACTGGTGTGCTGCGCTTTTTTTTTCTTCTTTTTTCAGCATAATTGTGTTCACCGTTGAACTTCACTTTTACACACACACACACATACACACAAATCACGCCTTTATCCCTTACACCTTTACAAGGACCCAAAAATATTATCCGGGTAGAAGAAAGGCACCTTAACGTATAACAAATACTTACAATCGATATACAGATACCAAAATTGATTAATTTGTTATTAAATGTAAGCATGTGAAGATAAGAACCTCTGACAGAAACACACGACTCATTTAAAGATTATGATCTGGTAATGAAAACATTAAGGGATTATTTACTTATTTCTTTGAAAAAGTGCTGGCTTAGAACAGCATCACCTTACTTCTACCAAACAGATATGAACAGCGTTGTAAATTTATTGCACTGCGCTCGCTTATCTGCCTGCCAAGCGTGGAGAGTACGGCAAATACCATCCAAAGCGGATCGCACGCTTAACGCACGACGGAGCGCTAAAACATCGCGGTCTGTCAGATCCATACTAGAAACGTCAATCGTTCCTGACATATGTTACTAGGGGAAAGTTGTTCAGTTTCATGGTCTGCTTGCACCATATCAGTATTCGGGACGTTGTCCCTTACGCCCCGTAGAAGTGGCGTTTGTTCACGGTGTCTAGTGTAACAAAGGTCTCTCGTCACATCCGCATATTAGCCCTAAAATATTAAAACTTGACACCAAATGGCGCCTCGATTAACTAATAAATACCAAAAAAATAATATTAACGTCGTCAATGTTGTCGGTTGGAAATAAATTATCATCTTATTAGAGAGCAAAACCAGTAGTGGAGTGACTTGTTGTCAGTTGTAGCGGTATCTTGACCCCGATGTGACGTATCACTTGACTGAGCATTCTGTATCATTGCTTACTTATCTAAAAACACGCTTTTAGTTTGTAAAAGCCTGATACCTATGACGTTTGTAACCTTGGAACGAATGTTAGGACATAAGGTTTATACATACATACATATATCACGCCTTTATCCCTTGCGGGGTAGGCAGAGCGTTAACGGCCGTAAGAATACGGCCGCTATCGCCACGTCTGACATTTTTGAGATTGTTTCAGAAAACATGTTGAAGGTTGTTTCAGAAAACATGTATATCACTATAGTGACAGGTTGTCAGCCTGACGCCTAAAAATTGTAATACACCAATACTCTCGAATCCCTTAGTCGCCTATAGTTTGTGAAATTCAGCTTGATGCCTTTGACGTTTGTGGCCTTGAAACAAATGCTAGGACATAAGGTCCATTTTCATAAACAAATTCCATAGTAAACAAAGGAAAATGGACCTTATGTCATAGCATTTGCCCCAAGGTTACAAACGTCACAGGTATCAAGCAAAATTTTACAAACTATAGTATTTCGTACACTGTTGTGGGAAAACCTATCTTTAAAGGATGTTTTCTCGTGGTAAAAGCAGCTTAACGGCCTTTTTCACACTCAACATTTGACATTTTTAGTATACCGCTGCATTCGTCATCTCACATCAGCCTAAAACAGTTTACTTCTGAACGTAGGCCTCCCTCAGGGTACGCCACAATGCCCGTTTCCCGTTTTCGCCATCCAGTTTCTACCCTCCGTTTTAGAAGTCACACGGCCTTATTAGCTCAAAGCTATCAGCAACCAGTGTTTCTTAAAGACTGGCTATATACATATAAACTAGTCTAACATGTTTGTCTGTCAATCCGGTCTTGCCGCATTGTGACTTTTTATTTTTATTTTGATGGATACAGTGTCATAGCCCGAAGAGTTGATGGATTGGAAGTAATCGCTTGAGAATGAAGTTCTTGCTTTGCCGTGTGATGCCGGCTAAAAAAGCACCACTCCAATTGTAACTATAGATGCCGTAATCCATTTAAGGAATGGGCAGCAGCGATCCCTGTGAATGCAATATCTTGCACCGCGCCCGTCGATCCATACCCCTCTGATAGGGTTTGTCAAATATCCAGCGTTGGACTGTTGTGGCTGTAACTACTACTTTTACTTTTCGTGTGGGAAATCGTGTCGACGAACAACACAATAAGTGTTGTATTAATTAATGCAATACATAGAGCGTAGTTCTGACTACCCCGCAAGGCACAAACGCGTGATGCGTGGGCGTAAATATACTCCTATAGGCATTTTGTATTCAGCCCTAGCCTCAAGAAGGCAGTTGTGAGATTTCTTTGTATTTCTTCTAGACTAATAAGATTGTGTCGACACTTGCGCGGTTTCTTTGACAAGAAAACAACAAAAATATACAGGGCTATGCAGACGAGCTTCAAAATTTTGTAAATAGTTTTATAAATACCAAAAGCGAACTTTTTTTACTGTTATTTTTAAGTACCTACATTTTCCTATTATCAGGCACCAGCTGTTGCCAATACTATCTTTCTCTTTGTATCTCCCTCTGTTCTGTATCTCTCTTTTAACTCTCTCGCCATGCATGCAGGCACGCCTTATGTCGAGAAACACACTTGACGCACGACGGAGCGCAAAAGTAGTATCTATATTACAAAATTGACAGATTGTGAACATTAGAGATTTGAGGCCCGTTGGGTTTTAAATTTATAAATACAACCTAAGATTAGGTTTAATATTACGGAAGTTTCTAGCTATGGATGAGAAAAAAACGTGCTCTGGAAGGACAACACAAAATAAAATAAAAAAAGCATGACGTCTAACGGACGAGTATTAAAGATGGGGTGATCCTCAGAAACAAGCGTCATGTAGGAGCTATATTGGCAGCTTATTGCACATAATATAACATAACGTAACGTAACATAACATAACATAACATAACATAGCATAACATAACATAACTATTGCATACTATATCGCGTTGCAGTTGGCCCGTATACCCCCAAGTATCAGACATTAATATAACATAACGTAACATAACATAACACAACATAACTATTGCATACAATATCGCGTTGCAGTTGGTCCGTATACCCCCAAGTATCAGACATTAATATAACATAACGTGACATAACATAACACAACATAACTATTGCATACTATATCGCGTTGCAGTTGGTCCGTATACCCCCAAGTATCAGACACTATAACGATACCGAAGATCAAATATCTCAGTGTTCTCAGAATACCTTTAACTAGATACTATCTATCATCAAAGGTTTCTGATACTTTCGTGTTCATTGTGCTGTTTTTGTGTTATTTTATATTCCTTGATTTCTCTGTACTTAGGTAATAAATAATAAAGTGTATTTGGATAATAAAATTGTTGAAGGACAAGTAACAACACAAGCCGTTGCATGGCCTGTGTTTCTACTTGTGACGTAAAAGTCCCGAGTTCGATACCCAGGGCAGACAAATCAATTATAGGATTTATGTTTTACTTTAAATACATATGTATGTATTTAATGCATGTGCATTTAAATGCACGTGCATATATCAGGCCTTTATCTCTTGCTGGGTAGACAGAGCGTTAACGGCCATAAAACTACAGTCGCTATCACCATGTTTGACATATCTTTGAGGGCGGATTCAGAAACATTGTGTATCACTATAGTGACAGGATGTCAGCCTGTCGCCTAACACACATGACTTTCTCGAGTCCCTATGTCACCTCTATACCAGCGGGAAGGAAATGGGATGATGCTATTCTAAGCCGGCATCACACGGCTACGATGGTTTTTAAAATTTACATACATACATACATCGCGCCTTTATCCCTAGCGGGGTAGGCAAAGCGTTAACGGCCGTAAGAATACGATTGCTATCGCCACGTCTGATATTTTTGAGGATTGTTTTCCAAGGTTGTTTCAGAAAACACGTGCATCACTATAGTGACAGGTTGTCAGCCTGTCGCCTAAAAATTGTAATACACCAATACTCTCAAAGTCCCTTAGTCGCCTCTTACGACATCCGCGGGAAGGATGTGGGGTGATGCTATTCTAAGCCGGCCTCACACGGCATAAAAAACTATTTTCCTATGCTTAATTGCTCGCCTTGTAGAACCCATGTTTTATGAAAGATACAGTTTTATCTGGTCAATTTTATACCTCGGTTAGTACCTATTACCGACGAATAATTTCCCTGCTTTGATAGCTTTACAACATTATCTATACCGACAAGTAGGTAGTTACAACCTCAATAAAACTAAATTATGTAGAGTCTAAACACTAATTTCATTATTACATCATTACATGAGTTATATAAGTAACCTACGGTGATTTTGCCCTATAAAAAGTTGAGTATGGTTTTAAAAACATCCTGTGCATAATATACGGGGTGTAAGAGACGGTGTAACAAAACCTTACCAGGCGCGATCAGACCATGAAACTGAACAACGTTTTCTATGGGGGCTATGCTGGGAAATGAAAAATTTTTTTCCAGTTTCTGAGCAGACTGTTGTTGCTATTGATGTCGACGTACATTTTCATTAATTTTTCATTGAATAATTTCATAACAAGAATCAATAGGTACTTTAAGTGAACAACAAATTAAAAATTACAACTTACTTATCTAGTTGTAATCCTTCACATAATGAATTATCTTACAGAAAAAATTCAACAGCCTGTTCCCTCAAACTTGCTTTACGCCGATGATGTCGTCCTCATATCAGAGAGCAAACAGGAAGTTCAGCAAACTCTAGAACGGTGGAGAGAGGCCCTGGAAAGCAATGGCCTAAAGATCAGTAGAACAAAAACAGAATTCATGGTCTGCCACTTCGACCACACCAGCCCACCTGACACAGATGATACTCTAGAGAATGTCAGCCTTCCACAGGTCACGAAATTCAAATACCTCGGATCCATAATATCTGCAGACGGCACAATAGATGCGGACGTCACGCACAGAGTCAACGCAGGATGGAACAAATGGCGCCAACTGACTGGAGTTATGTGTGATGCTAATATGCCAGTAAGAACAAAAGGCAAAATGTATAAAACAGCTATTAGACCGGCGGTGCTGTATGGCACAGAAACATGGGCGCTAAGAACATACACACACAGAAGCTTTATACTGCGGAAATGCGAATGCTGCGGTGGTCGGGAGGAGTAACGCTGAAAGATCGCGTCCGAAATGAACGTCCGTGGAAGTATGAAAGTGGCCCCGATCGCTGATAAACTCAGAGAAACGAGGTTGAGGTGGTACGGCCATGTAATGCGGAGACCCGAAGATCATGTCGTAAAGAAGTGCCTTTCTATCGCAACAGGCAAAAGAGGAAGGGGAAGACCCTTGGCCACATGGCTAACGACTGTCCAAAAGTACATGAAAAGCATGCAGTTACAGGAAGATGACGCGCACGACCGTGTCAAATGGCGTGCCATGGTTAAGAAAGCCGACCCCGTATAACCGGGAAATGGCGAGGACAAAGAAGAAGGTGTTGCCTAAATCTTCACATAATTTTCTAGATAAGCTTATTTGTCTTTGTATGAAAAAAAAACAAACTCACAGCACCAAACAAAGCGTTTATCTGCAATTGAGTTTGCATACTCACCATACCTACACGGTTGCTTCAAGAAAAACATGACAACATTTTTATACACACGACCAGCTAGAACTACGAGCAGCTTAGACGGATCGCACTCTTGACGCACGACGGAGCGCAAAAATATCGCAGCGGTCTGTTAGATCCATACTAGAAACGTCACTCCTCATACTAAAACCGCACTCGACGGACGACACTGCGATAGCCCTGCGACGACACGACACAATACGACAATTGCATAATCTACTATCATCCGACTCCTTAGAAGGAGGCATGCATAACTACCTTTGTGGACAAGTAGCTAAATTGTTGGTAAAAAAAATAAACCTATTACAGTTAATCCATTTATAGCTTCCGAAAACCCCTAGGTACATATGAAAATTAGTGAAAATCAGAGGAGTTACTACCAATATCCCAATAATCCTAATTATGTATTTAAAATTTCTCACATGTATAAAGATATTAGACTTGTGCTTACGGCCTGTGTGTCCAATATAGGTATGAATACAAGGTGTTATCAGCGATTCGCATTCAGCGCGACGTGTAAACGTTGTCAGGAAAACTCGTCCCATACCTGTGCCCATACTGTTTATACTTATTCGCTTAGATAGTATCACGACCAGCGTAACAGTCAGTACGCCCCGGTAAGTTCTTGCACCGAGCATGGAGGTCAAGTTACGCTGGCCGCGACATTATCCAAGCGAATGCGCTATACGCGCGTATATATGCTAACTCGACCCACTGAGTAAATGTAAATAATACGCCAACAACCGAATAAGAAGCAAGTAATTTTAGTGCGCATATTGTTTAGAAATTAATGGGCAGGTGCTAACAGGGCCCCAAGTCTGATATATTTTTGTCATTGTAACACCATCGAAACTCAACTATCATTCAATTGCCATTGTGATTTTCGATACTTCAAACTGTTAGCAGACTACGAAACTACCAAAATCTTCCAACTGGGATCCAATCGACATCAAACTGAATCGATTTTCATTTAGCAGACTTAGGGCCCAGGTACAGAATTGGAGAGTTTCTGTTCACAGTTCTGAATCACATCTTAGTGTCACGTTAGAGGGCGTTGTGTTATTACCATCTGCTGTCGGATTAAAATAGCATCACCCCAGTCCTGCCAGAGGGTGTCGTAAAAACCGACTAAGGGATAGTGATCAACGGAATGTGCAGCAGTGTTCCCTGTGAATGAACATCTTTCTCTGAGCTCGCCAATCCGCCTGCCAAGCGAAGTAAGTACCTATGGCAATACCCCCCGAAACAGGGGGCCTGTCTAGAATAGGACTGTAAGGTTGTTAAAGTTACAGTGCTAGCTTACTTAAATACTAAAATTAGCTAAGAAGTAAGTAAATACCTAATTATGCAAACAAATTATTGCCATCAATCATCACTAATAGTTCAAGTCTTTAAAACGCCTAGGAAAAGAAAAACCTTCGTATTCCTTACACTAAATAAATCAAAACCCTCATAAAATACAAAACAAATTAGCTTTTTCTTTATATACCCCTTAATTTATACTTAGCCATTTAGCTTTTCCATTCCATACATTGCGGGCATAAAGACTCAGGGGTTTTTGCAACAATTCATACCTTAGAATTGCCTGCCACTTAAATAAATACCCTATTATCATAAACCCCTCGAGTGACGGAAAAAAATCGTACAACGTCGAAACCAAAATGACTGAATGAACTTGACATTACGTTGCAATGCGATGCGAATACGCAATTTTGAGCGACCAACCTTAGGCTTCATCATGACAGACAAAAAACGGATATTCAACGATGTCTCTGTGATCAATTCGTTCAAAACGGGTAGCGATCACCGAATGGTAAGAGGCACGTTGAATCTTAATGTAAAAGCCGAGAGATCACGTCTGATGAAGTCTACGCTCCGACCAGCACCTGCCCAAATCCAAAACCCTGAGAGCTTTCAGCTCCACCTGCAAAACCGCTTCGATTGCCTGGGTGAGTGTATCGACGTGGACGACTATAACGACAGGGTCGTGGAAACTGTCCTTACGGTTGGCTCTAAGTTCTTCAAACCCAATCGTACGAACAGAACCAAAAAAATCTCAGACCTTACTTCGAGGCTCATGGAGGAACGACGCGAGATGATTCTGCAGTCGTCGGAGGATACTTCCCAATATCGGCAGCTCAATAGGCAGATCTCTAAGTCTTTGACCCGCGACATACGCCAATTTAATACTGACCGTATTAAAGAGGCAATTGAGCGCAACAAAGGCTCCAAGGTGTTTGCTAGAGATCTGTCGATAGGCCAGAGCCAACTAGCGAAGCTAAAGACCGACGATGGCAGAATCGTATCGTCCAAGCCCGAGCTATTGGAAGAGGTCGAGAAGTTCTACGGACAGTTATACGCGACAACATGCACACCTGTCAATAATCGGGTCGCAGATCCAAGAGCTCGATTAACCCGGCACTACACAGAAGATATCCCGGACGTCAGCTTGTACGAGATTAGTATGGCTCTGAAACAGCTAAAAAACAGCAAGGCGCCGGGTGATGATGGAGTTACGGCAGAGCTTCTGAAAGCCGGTGGTAAACCGATACTTAAAGCACTGCAGAAATTGTTTAACTCTGTCATACTCGAGGGCAAAACGCCACAGGCGTGGCACAGAGGCGTGGTGATGCTGTTCTTCAAAAAGGGCGATAAGTCTTTGCTGAAGAACTACAGACCCATCACGCTTCTGAGCCATGTCTACAAGCTGTTCTCAAGAGTCATAACGAATCGTCTCGCACGCAGGCTCGACGACTTCCAGCCTCCCGAACAAGCCGGCTTCCGAAAAGGCTTTAGCACCGTGGATCACATTCATACGCTGAGGCAAGTTATACAGAAGACTGAAGAGTATAACCAACCACTCTGCCTCGCGTTTGTGGACTACGAAAAAGCCTTCGATTCGATCGAAACATGGGCCGTACTTCAGTCTCTTCAGCGGTGCCAAGCTGACTATCGGTATATCGAAGTGTTGAAGTCCTTGTACGAAAGCGCCACCATGTCAGTTCGACTTCAGGACCAGGACTCGAAACCTATCCAGTTGCAGCGAGGAGTGAGACAGGGAGATGTAATATCACCGAAACTGTTCACAGCAGCACTGGAAGACGTCTTCAAGCTCTTGGACTGGAGAGGACTTGGCATCAACATCAACGGCGAGTATCTGACTCACCTTCGTTTTGCCGACGATATCGTGGTCATGGCGGAAACCCTGGAGGACCTCGGTACAATGCTCGATGACCTCAATAGAGCCTCCCAACAAGTGGGTCTAAAAATGAACATGGACAAGACCAAGGTTATGTCAAACTCTCTTGTTGCACCCATTACTCTGACAGTTGGGGGCTCTACTCTGGAAGTTGTCGACGAGTATGTCTACCTGGGACAAATAGTCCAGCTGGGTAGGTCCAACTTTCAGAAAGAGGTCAATCGTCGAATCCAACTCGGCTGGGCAGCGTTCGGGAAGCTACGTAACATCTTCTCTTCTCAACAACTACCGCAGTGCCTCAAGACAAAAGTCTGGGATCAGTGCGTGTTGCCAGTGATGACTTACGGAGTTGAGACGTGGCCGCTAACAATGGGCCTCATAAGAAGGCTCAAGGTCACTCAAAGGGCAATGGAAAGGGCTATGCTCGGAGTTTCTCTCCGCGATCGAATCAGAAATGAGGAAATCCGGAGAAGAACCAAAGTCACCGACATAGCTCGAAGGATTGCGCAACTTAAGTGGCAGTGGGCGGGGCATATTGCTCGTAGGACCGATGGCCGCTGGGGCCGGAAAGTTCTCGAGTGGCGGCCACGGACCGGTAGACGCAGCGTAGGTAGGCCTCCCACAAGGTGGACCGACGATCTGGTGAAGGTCGCGGGAAGCCGCTGGATGCGGGTGGCGCTGGACCGATCATCGTGGAGATCCTTGGGGGAGGCCTATGTCCTGCAGTGGACGTCTATCGGCTGAGACGACGACGACGACGACGACGACGAACCTTAGGCTTAAATTTTTCTAGGATTTGGATTTGGATTTTTCAGTTGTCAGATACTAAAAAATGTCATATATGAATGTGGCTGCCTGCAGCTCAAACCATAGACTTATATTATACCATCTACGGCTCAAACCAAATATGTAATGTCAAATCAATAATGTATTTGTGACATGTAACTTCTTCTTCCGTGTAATAGATAAATAGCATAAAGATACATGTAATTGTTGAGTATAAAATTCCTTTCACTATTTTTTCGAGTTCACTGTTTTAGTACTCTGTCTTCTTATTATGTACTATAAGCATTGTTAAACTCCACGGCCCGAAATCTGCTAAATGAAAATCGTTTCAGTTATTATGTCGATAGCATGTCAGTTCCATGGTTTTAGTAGTTACGAATTCCGCTAATATTTTGAAGTAAAGATAACTGAAGTGGGAATAGAATGCAAGTTTTTTTAAAAGCGTAATAATTAATTTATTTATTTGACATTAACAGTTGTTGAGCGTCAGTTGAGTTACACAGTTATACAGTTGTTGAGCGTCGCTGGCATTACAATGATTATAAAATACGAAAATCAGGGCCCTGATGTTAGCTCAACGTAGTATGAACGGTTTTTTACTTTGTCTACGGTAATAGAATGTAATTTCTTCATTGACATGTTGTTGTAGTTGCAGTTATAGGTAAGGTTCTGTGAAAATTTATAAATGTCGTTCTTTTTAAATAGCTGATGAGGGTTTTATTATTTTCTTTGATAGTATTTAACTTTGGCGTTGTATGTAAAAATTACATTTATTTTATGGGTTTTAGATTTATTTCTTCCACATTTTTATTAACTTTAAAGGTGTCTATAGATGTTTGTTTTCTCTGCTTCTACTCTATTCTGTGCTTATACCAAGAAGAAACGAACTAGTCAAGTTTCATAAAATGATATAGTTGACCATTACAAATTTTGTACTTACATCCTGTTCGAGAATCGAACCCGGGACCGCTGGAACGCACAAACTACTAGGCCACGGAAGCAGATTTGAGGTCATTGATTTGTTTAATTGTAGAGTTATCTCACAGTTCATTAAACTGTTATTTATCTTGATTTGGTAGATAATGAAGAAGATTTTTTTGTTACATCAATTGAAACCAGTTTCGCATGGTAACATTCAAATTGTAAAATGTTCATGCAAATACATTTAGTCACAGTAATTATATTGGAATATTATATAATTTTGAATTTGTGATTAGGTATTATATTGTAAACATAACACGTAGAAAGCTGTCGTTAAGTAAATGTTAACCGCATATCGAGCTAATCTAAGGGATTTATCCTAGTTTTGATACCGTTCTTAGAAATATCCAGTATCAATGCAGTACCTATTTACCTAGTATTTATTTTGTACTAAATAGGAACGTAAATTAAACTAGTCTGCGAAAATTCTACGACAGCCTTACGAAGAAGGTTTGGTTTGGTAGATCTTGTGGCAAAAATTTTTTAGGTGCTATATTCACACAAGAGATTTAAGACTGAGGCGAATCGCACACTTAACGCAAGACGGAGCCTAAAATATCGCAGCGGTCTGTCAGATCAATACTAGAAACATGCCTCCCCCATACTAAAACCGCACTCGACGGACGACGCTGCGATAGCGCTCCGTCGACAACGGTTGAACGGTTTTAATATGGGGAGTGACGTTTCTTGTATGGATCAGACAGACCGCTGCGGTATTTTAGCTCTCCGTTGTGCGTTAAGTGTGCTATCCGCCTGAGACGTGGGACAGCACGACGCTCGATACCGATTCTATGTAAAATGTATGAAACAGAAGAGACGCCGTCTACACCTGTTGAGACGAGCCGTGCGTCTCATTGATTACTTTGTCTCACGTCTCATAAGATGTCATGTCGTTATATCATCCGCAGGTATTAGTGATAGTATTTTTTATCGCCATCGTCTATGCTTAATTTAAAAAAAAATGAATAAAAATTCTGTTACTTAACAGTTACTTACCTGGTTCAAGATTATAACGATAAACTAGTGATGTCAATCAACGTTGTTCGAAGCATAAAAACCGCGTTATCATTGAAATCTGAGACCCGTACAGTAATTTTAGTTGGAAAGTATCGATGGAAAGATAACACATCGACAAGTTGACAAATCATGTCGATACTTAGTCGATAGTGAGGTGGTAATCGGTTGTCAATCTTTGTGGTATCGAGTTACTGGTTTTTAAAGGTCTATAAATAGTTCAAAAGCGGTATTTATCCCTATAAACTTTAACAAATTAAGAATTGCCAGGAAATACAGGGGTACGAGTAGGTTGATAATATGCTTGCTATCGTGTGGGACAAAGAGTCGACGAACGACCCCGCAGCCAATCTTTAAGGTGTAAAAGAAACAGCTCGGAATATGAGATTTTTTTTGTCCCTCCCATACAAATTGACTAGGCCGGTCGGTAATTTTGTATGAGAGGCCCAATTTTTTTTTATATTTCGACCTATGGAGAGAGTTGTTCAGTTTCCATGCTGGTTCACGCCTTAAGATATTTGCAGCCATTTTTTTACAGCCTGTATAAGTAATACAAGACCTTTGACTAGTAGACCGCCGATCATAAACAACAGACAACAACCGGGACCTACGCCTAGCCATCTTTTTCTCGGACAATAATGTGATGTCCTAACTAGACTACAAACTTATTCACAAAGTGATATATAGGGTTACATTTTAATAAAGTACAAATATTTTAAGGGCGTATTCTAGGCATTAAACTGAACCACTTTTTTCTGAAACTTTTTACGAAATATGAAAAAAAAATTTGAGCTCCGATACTAAATGTACCACCCGACCGCATGAGTATGGAAGGTCCAATTTTTTTTTCATAGTTCGACAAAAACTTTTTGGACAAAACTTGTTCAGTTTTCTCTAGAACACACCCTAAAAACATACGCATTTAATTGAATCGATATAGCCTTATACATTAACTTTGTGCGTGCCTCACCAAGAATCAAACTCAGAACCTTTGCGCCGCGGGCAGTTGCACTACCACTCCACATCGGACTCTATTATAATTATTCTACAGTCGTTTCATTTTGCAACTCCGCATTGACAAGTCATTACTGTCATTTAGCATGGAGCGGCGCCGACCGATCAGAATGTTGTCTGACAACTGATATTTAAAGGACCATGGAAAATTTATAATTACAACGGTAGGTACCATCGAGAGCCGTCAATCAACTTACCCATGGAACTCGCACACTTGACGCACGAGGTAGCGCGAAAGTATCGCAGTGGTCTGTCAGATCCATACTATAAATGTCAATCCATCACGCACACACGCAGCGCTATCGCAGTGTCGTCCGTCGACTGCGGTTTTAGTAAGGGGAGTGACGTTTCTAGTATGGATCCAGCAGACCGCCCCGATATTTTAGCGGTCCGTCGTGCGTTAAGTGTGCGTTGCGCCTAAGTGTCCCACACGATAGTCCTCGCCACGAAAAAAGGCCCTCTTCTTCTTCTTTTCAGCGTAATTGTGTTAACTGGCGAAAGAATAAGAAGGAAATTCACTTGTCTTATATGATGAGTCATTGCTTGTAATGTTCTTCTTATTCATTTCGTCTTCTTCTTTTCGTGTGGGATACCAAGTCGTTCAACGACCCGATTAACCCTAGTGTCAGAATTTTTCAACCGCCTTCTACAAGTAGCAGGCTTCTGACATGGTTGTGTAACGACCGCCGTCTAAGTGATCATAGACAGCAACCGGGACCTACGGCTTAACGTGCTATCCGAAACACGGAACCATCTTACTTATGTGGTTCAGCCCGCAATGTCCTAACCAGACTGGGAACAAATTCACAAAGTGATAAATATCAACTTTGTGAGTGACCCACCGAGAATCGAACCCGGGACCGTCTGCGTCAAAGGCAGTCGCACTACCACAGCGCCACATCGGTCGTCAATTCGTGTGGGAGACCGAATCTCAAACACTGCAGTAGAGGTTTTAGACTAAGACTCATGTAATTAATTTGTGTTGGAAAATAAACGATAAAAAAAAAAGTTTTTAAACCGCGGTGGATTGCACACTTAACGTACGATGGACCGCTAAAATATCGCAGCGGTCTGTCAGATACATACCAGAAATGTCAATCCCGATACTAAAACCGCTCAACCGGTGTCGTCGCAGCGCTTTAGCTTCATCCTTTGAGTGCAGTTTTAGTATGGGGAGTGACGTTTCTAGTACGGATCTGACAGACCGCTGTGATATTTTAGCGGTCCGTCGTGCGTCAAGTGTGTTTCTCGCCTTACTATTAATGTGTAAAAAACTGTGTATCCACGCGATGACAGTTTATGACAGCGCAGGATACGGCGTTACCTTCTCGTGGCACGGCCTCTATTACGGCTACGGTTTACCTGTAATTTCACTTAATTTTCCAGATTTCTTATCTTTTTAGCCGTTCATGTAACAACACGCGACCGCTTAGCCTGACAACTTGATTATTACTTCAAAGTGTGCAAAAAATAATTGTTGTGATTTCATTTCGTTTCCTTTTTCAGTACTTATAGATCGTAGGTTGAAATCATGTCTGTACTAGAAGAACATTTGCAATTTTTCTCAAAATATGTTTTCAAATTTAATTAAAATAAGCTGTAAAAATATTAGCTGCAAATATTTTTAGGAGTGAACATACATACATACATATATCATGCCTTTATCCCTTGCGGGGTAGGCAGAGCTATAACGGCCGTAAGAATACGGTCGCTATTGCCACGTCCGACATTTTTGAGGATTGTTTTCCAAGGTTGTTCCAGAAAACATGTGTATTACTATAGTGACAGGTTGTCAGCCTGTCGCCTAAAAACTGTAATACGCCAATACCCTCGAGTCCCTTAGTCGCCTCTTACGACACCCGCGGGAAGGATGTGGGGTGATGCTATTCTAAGCCGGCATCACACGGCACAGGAGTGAATCAGCCCATAAAAGTAAACAACGTTCCCCAAGACACATAGGTCGAAAAATGGGATCTTTTTTGGACCTACCATACAAATTGACTTGATCGGTACAGAATTTGGATACAAAACTACTATTTCGACTTATGTTCCCTGGGGAAAGTTGTTCAGTTTCATGGGCTAGTTCAACCCTTAAAATATATGCAGCAAATTTTTTTAACACCCTGTATACTAGTAATCACTACGTTTAGCAGGTGGATTGGTGAGTGAAGTGTAACTACCTAATTATGAAGTCCAGCCAATAAATAAACAAGGATTAAAGTAGCTATAGTGACTATATCAACGACGTAGAATAGCCAACCGAATTCAAAAGGTCCCTCCCACCCAAGTTGTTGCAGTGTAGTGGAGTAGTACTCAAATCAATGTCCTAAACCTAATACTAGACCAGACTTGACCACATCGGCTTCGAACAAGCGTGTACGATACATCCTAGGTTTCGTGGTCATCGTGAACTAGGGACGTAACTTCCGTACCAAGTAATCGAAAACATTGATGAGATGAAAATTGGTTATCTACGATACCTTGATTGATGGTATACAAGGCTGTAAATATTACATACATACATACATACATATATCACGCCTTTATCCCTTGCGGGGTAGGCAGAGCGTTAACAGCCGTAAGAATACGGTCGCTATCGCCACGTCTGACAATTTTGAGTATTGTTTTCTAAGGTTGTTTCGGAAAACATGTGTATCACTATAGTGACAGGTTGTCAGCCTGTCGCCTAAAAATTGTAATACACCAATACTCTCGAGTCGAGTGTAAATATTAGGTACATATATTTGAAGGGGTGAACCAGCCCATGAATAAAACTGATCAACTTTCCCCAAGGAACATAGGTCGAAATATGAAAAAAAAATTGGGGCTACCATACAAAATTACCGACCCACCAAGTCAATTTGTAAGAGATGTCCAAAAAAAAATTTTAATATTTGGCCCTATATTCCTTGTTCAGTTTCATGGGCTCATTCACCTCTTAAAATATTAGCAGCTAATATTTTTACACCTTATGTACTATTTGACTCAAATTAGCATTAAAAGTTTCGCTAAGAGAAATTGTTGTAAGTATAATTTTGATTTAAAGAACATAAAAAGTTTTAGCAAGCTTTTGAATGTGAGGCAGTCGCTTTCAAATACGGCTCAGTAAAAACAAATCTATTTAAGTATATTAATATACTTACTAGCCCAGCGGTTACACCTATGGAACAAGACGTTTTTCTGATATGTTCAAGCCTCCTTTTTGAATCACTGTATCTATCAAAAACAGAGCATAAAAATGCGTTGTGTGGTTTAGATGAAGCTACTATTGTCTATGATAGACAGATAAACGCAGAACGGCTTGAATTTGGAATATTTGTGTCGATATTGATTTGTTTCTACTATTTGTTACATCACTACGTTACTCCTAAGGCTAGACCACACAGACGGCGTACGACGAGCGTGTACCGGGCGTGGTGTAAACGTATCCGGCTAATTGCTTGGATTTGTCTGAGGTGTTCTACAGGTGCTGCGTTTGCATTTGTTTCACTGTTCGGTTTACTGGCGCTTACATCTCATTGTCACTCTCTGGTGTTTCAATTGAACTATCTATGGTTTCACGTACAGGGTGTTAGGGACAGCGTCCCGAATACTAAAAGGGTGCAAGCAGACCATGAAACTGAAAAACTTTCCCCTTTTTTTCTTTTTTAGGAACATATGTCAGGAAACGACAAAAAAATTTCGACCTCTCATACAAAATCGCGGTCAGCTAACTGCACTTACTATGGGAAACCAAAAATTTTTTGACGTTTCCTGACATATGTTCCATGGGGAAAGTTGTTCAGTTTCATGGTCTGCTTGCACCCTATCAGTATTCGGGACGTTGTCCCTTACAACCTGTATCTTACTTTTTGAGTTTACTGGTAAAGTTGACTACAATAGCCATCTCCGGGCGCATCAGCGCCGATCTGATTAGGATTTAAAGTGGTCGCCTTAACCGAAATCGGTGAGAAAGATCATCATCATTATCACTTTTGAGTAGAAGGTTTTCTTTTTGAGGATAAAAAAAACTAGTATTAAAAAAACTCTGTAGATGACGTTGAACTGACTTTGTTACTAGACTCCAAAGCCAAAAGACTAAAAAAAAATTTACATTCTGTTCTTTCCGGTAAGGTGTGAAGCATAGTGCCGTCTATCTAGCGACTAGAAAATAAAATCCCTATTTATAGGTGACAGGGCCACCTGTCACTATACTGATACACGAACCTTCTGAAACTGCTCAATATTTGTCTGATGTGGCGTGTTTTACGGCCGATTTACGCTCAGCCTACCCGGTAGGAAATAAAGGCGTGATATGTGTATAGGTATGATCGAATACTTCTCCGTTAAAATTTACCATTATCAGTGTTCCTTTTCTCTTTTTTGAGATAGTAAACGGGCCAGTTGGATCACAGTGAACGAGGCTTCACACATAAGGCATGCAAACAAGTCACAAATTATATTTCGCAGTGCATTACTTGCGGCACAGTTTGCGAGTCGCTAACAGTTGGCAATTAGCGACATTACTTGCAAATGCTGCTCGTGCTGCTCTTAGATCCATTATGAATAGCTTACTTAGTGTAGAGCTGGTTAATTTATTGATAACGTCAGGGCAGTGGGAAACTTAGTTGTTCGCCACTGGGTCTCTAAAGGCACGGTTACATGTTATGTGATTTTAAGGGCGATCGCGTCATGCGCTATGTCCGCGCGGACGATCCTGGCGCGTGGTTCACTTTTGTTACTTCTTCTTTTCGTGTGGGACACCGAGTCGTCCAACGACCCAGTGAACCCTAGTGTCTTTTTCAACCGCAATTTACAAGTAGCAGGCTTCTGACATGGTTGTGTACCGATCGCCGCCTTTTGTTACTACAAGTGATTTATGTGAAGTGAGTTAACCACGCGATTTTCTAAGTAATTTTATGAGAACTTGAGTTAAATATCCAATACTGGAGTTAAATATACAATACCAATCTTATAAATAACTTCTATTTCTTTAGCGTTGTTCGTTGGACCTGTGTCAACAGCGGTTTTTATATGACGTTTCTAGTATGGATCTGAAAGACGGAGCGTTATTTTAGCGCTGCGTGGCCAAACGGTTTCTATTTTACACGACCATTTATACCCTGTACGGGACAAAAAACGTAGAGTGGAACGAATGCATTTTTAACATCTTCTATTTTTGTTTTAGAAAAATAAAAACAAATTCACAGTCTAGATAAAATCCTGTGCCGACAAAAAAAACTACCGCACATAACAAATAATTACACGCCGGAAGTCAACCAGTTTTGGTTCGTGGACTAGTCTTTAATCTATAGGTACCGGCAAACCAATACATTTACACTTACTTCTTTCTATACAGGGTGTGGCAAAACGAAACTGTTTAACACAATATCGAACCATTTTACAGCGAACTATACTAACACCTCTGTCGACGCAGCGCTGTCGCAGCGTCGTCCGTCGAGTGCGGTTTAGAGTGGGGAATGACGTTTCTAGTACGGATCTGACAGACCGCTGCGATATTTTCAGTGTGCGATGCGCCCGGACATGGGCCCATTGGAGAGTAGGTATTTGACATACTCAACTAGATAAAAATCATTTTCTTGAAACAAAACTTTTTTCAGTTTAGCTCAGCGCCTTTCATCTCTATTTCATGTACCTATAACTACACATTAAGTTTGTCAATAATTAATTTTAATTAGGCCGTGTGATGCCGGCTTAGAATAGCATCACCCCACATCCTTCCCGCGGGTGTCGTAAAAGGCGACTAAGGGACACGAGGGTATTGGTGTATAACATTTTTTAGGCGACAGGCTGACAACCTGTCACAATAGTGACACACATGTTTTCTGAAACACCTTGGAAAACAATCCTAAAAATGTCAGTCGTGGCGATGGCGACCGTATTATTTCGGCCGTTAACGCTCTGCCTACCCCGCAAGGGATAAAGGCGTGATATATGTATGTAAGTTTGTCAATAAAATTGTGTCCATGTGTCGTGTCGTGTCTTAAAAAAGCATCACCCCATTTGAACAACTCTGTATACTAACAACTACCATCATCCGTTGCTCACCATATAATTTTATCCAATTAATAGTTGAAACCTTCGGGTCCCAATTTATTATTTCCTTGTATAGCTTCGGTTATTTTACGACTAATCAGATTGAGTGATATTGCGTACTAGATAAATATACGGTGTGTTTAATTGCGTTTGTCGCGTGGGATATCGAGTCGTCCAACGACCCAATGTCAAAATTTTAGGCTCTCAATATTTGTTACACGTGGCGATAGTTACCGTATTTTCAAGGCCGGTGACTCTCTGCCTTCCCTGTTAGGGAATAATGTAACACGAAATTGTATTTTTTGCTTGATTTTGCATACATATATCACGCCTTTATCCCTTGCGGGGTAGGCAGAGCGTTAACAGCCGTAAGCCAGAATGAATACGCGGTCGCTATCGCCACGTCTGACATTTTTGAGTATTGTTTTCTAAGGTTGTTTCGGAAAACATGTGTATCACTATAGTGACAGGTTGTCAGCCTGTCGCCTAAAAATTGTAATACACCAATACTCTTGAGTCCCTTAGTCGCCTCTTACGACACCCACGGGAAGGATATGGGGTGATGCTATTCTAAGCCGGCATCACACGGCCAATTGATTTTGCAGCCGTCCGAAAAGTTGTAATTTTGGATAGGGTCATATCCAAAAAAAATAAAATACGTTTATTTTTAGAATAAAAACAAGTGTTAAAATAATTACCCAAAATAACAACTTTTGAATGGTTATAATTTCAAGACATTTTCCGGTTCACACTAATCCAGGATTTAGTTAATCCATCAATATTAAATACGTAATGGATTTAAGTAGGTATAGAAATAGGAAAACGCATGAAAATGTTAATGGAAAATTATGATCAATCATTTTCGTATACGTTTTAATTTAGTGTCGATTTTGACGGCGACTAATCAGAGTTTAAGGTAGCGTTTACATTATGAGCGAGAGCTTCATTGTGTTTTAACCGACTTAAAAAAAAGTAGATTCTCAGTTTGACCTATATGTATGTATGTTTGTCCGCGATTATCTCGCGTTTGGCTGAATCGATTTTGATGCGGTTTTCAGAAAAGTGTTTGTCAGACTTAGGAAAATAGGCATATAAACCGACAAATAAAGAAGGTTTGCACTTATACACGTTCTCTCAAATTGCTTGCCTTTTAAAAAACGTTATTGTTGTAAGCACTTGGCGGTCTTCTTCCTTTGTGGATGATTAATGACGTATCATGTGATTCATGATGTGAGAGTTTTCAGATAACCTACTTACAGGCATTCGCAGCAGCGTTCCCTGTGAATGCAACTTTAAGATGTTGCAAGCATTACACTTGTTAATCCACTTGCCTAAGGTAGAGAAGTAGTTACAAAAAACACTTAAATGTCCCGTGATGATAATCCCGTAAATACTAATAATTTAAGTGTTGTGAACAGCCGCGAAAATCTCAAAACTTATAATGGAATGTCGGCTTGTCTGGATGCTGCATAAACCTGTTAATATAGTCATTCGCTTAACGCTAAGCATATTACTGTGACTACACCTGAACCTCCGGGAATCGTAAAATGCTGCATATATTAATTTCAGCGTCCAATTAGTTTTAATTACTGTTTTGTTATATCGACGTCCATCTCCATTTTAAGAAAATATCAAATTTCTCTTAAGGGCAAGATCTTTGGCCCTTATGTACTAATTTATTATTATTGAAGTTTGTTTATATTAAATAAAGTATAAGATAATATTGCCTTAATACGCTGTGTATAACAACATTCCCTAACAAAACGAAGTCCTTGTCCAACAGTGGTCTATTATATGACTATTTAATTATAAGATTTTCGAAAATACTTATATTACGGATTATATACTTTAACGCACGACGGAGCGCTAAAATATTGCAGCGGTCTGTCAGATCTATACTGGAAAGGTCACTCTCCATACTAAAACCGCACTCGACGGACGACGCTGCAATAGCACTGCATCGACAGCGGTTTTAGTATGGGGATTGACATTTCGAGTATGGATCTAACAGACCGCTGCGATGTTTTAGCGCTCCATCGTGCGTTAAAAGTGCGATCCGCCAATGTCTGAAGTTTAAATCTGTGTCAATTGCGGCTACTGATGTGCCGTTCCCGGTAAGTTTCCCTAGCGTGGGAATATTCCCAGTAGCGTTCCCGGGCACATTCCCAAAAGTGGAAATATTTGGGAAAGTTGCTCAAAAATGTTGTTAAAAGAAATGATATTTTGTTAAATTTATTACTTTTGCCTTTAAAACAAGTCTACTATATAAACACAGTTAATAATTAACGCGATTTATAAATTCCCAAAGTTACTGGAAACTTACCGGGAATATTCCCATTTACTTTCCCATGAATATTACCGGTAATGTTAAAATGTTTTTTTAATTCTTTGATTTCTATATTTCTAATGGGTAACTACCTAGTATTTAATAAAAAATGAAAAGAAAAATAAAAATGAATGTAAATAGAATTATTTCAGTTTAATAATCTATGCATATAATAAAATGGGTAGTATTTAATCATATAACTTTAAATCCCTTTTTTTTTCTATCGAAAATACTGAACAGCACACTAAATTTGCACACTAATTTAATTGAAAGTGCTTAACTGTTTCATATTTTCAGCAAACTGTTTTACTGAATGATTTCCTAATAACTGAGAGCAAATCTATTAACTCTTTAAGAGCAACAAAATACTCGTATTTAACTCTATTTTATTAGAAACTATCACCATTTATACTTTTGATAGCATGAGTTATTCCAAATGAAGCACCATTATACAGTCATATTTGTCTAATTAAGTAAACAAAAAATCAACAAAATGTACTCTTATCACGCAATAACCAACGCGAAACAAAGATATGAGCAGTACTGAGTAGTCAGTACTTAACAAATTAATTTGTTTTGTAATAATAACATAAAAATAGGATTCTATTGAATGATAAGGGCAGGTCTGGCTTTCATTGGACGTCCACGTTTGCGCTTGATGCCGATAGGTAAGTTTTTCGCTTCTACAGGAGGTGTTACATATTTCAACCTGATCGCCAGTCCAATGACATGTTTACAACTGTAGTTTCTGAAAAAATGCGGACAGCTACATTCACCATTTTTCCATTGGTCTTTGTGTGTGGTCAATACAACTGTCCAATATGCAAAAGCAATCTGTTTATATTCGTCAAAACAATTCCAGTCTTGCCCAAACTGAATTGTAGATGCCCTAGAACTTGCAATCAAGTAGGTCTCCTTTGTATAATTTGCGTCCAAAATATTTTTTCAATAAAACAGATGCATAAAAATAATAAAAGTTAGGTGATAGGAGATTTAGTTACCCGAGTAGTAAATAAGTGGATGTAATTTGACAATATAAGCATGCATTATTGTTATGCAGGTTTAGATATCACTTATTAAAATTGCGTTATACGATTAGATAATTTAGTGTGCAAATCATTATTTTTGATGTACGGTGTGATTGTTTGTTTTAAAATCTAATTATCTGGGATTTAAGCCAGATTTTTGTAGTGAATAAAGTAGAAAAGGCTATCGGGTTTAGATTTAGTTAATAATTTTTATTGAAGAACGTGTTTAGGTAATTAAGTAGTTAATTTGTATTGCAGTTAATAATTTGGTATGCAGAAGGTTTATTAGTAAATAAGTTCCTTTTGCATAAATTATAATTAGAGGTGCAATTAAAAATTCCCCTAATAAAATTATAACAACCTCATGTCTGTACATTAATGATATTAAAGTAAAACTAAGATGGGGGATCGTCACACAACCAATAGTAGCCAAAAAAATAATTCAAAAAAATTTTGTCTGTCTGTTTGTTGTCCGCTTTTCACGCAAAAACTTCTGGATGGATTTTGATGAAACTTTTTTTTGTTATATAGATAGGTATTAGTCCTCGCTAACATATAGGCTATCATTTTTTTTAATTTGCTCTCTAACGGGGGGGGGGATAAGTTTGTATGAAACTCCGTCAGTTTTGAAGCTAATTCGATTAAAATTTATATTTGGCTATTTGGTTAAAAATTAAAAATTACGCAATAAGGATCTGCCTTAGAGGAGGTGAAAAAGGGGGGGTAAGTTCCTATGAAACTCCATCCGTTTTCAAGCTGAATCGATTAAAACTGAAGCTGTTTAAGTGAACTAAGCTTTTTTGCCCTTCGTTTTGTGACAGTTACCTGTTTAAAGAACCATAATAATCCTAATCCTAATAATATTAGAAAGGCGGATGTTTGTGTGTGTGTATTTGTTAGGACTTGGCGCTGAAACAGCTGAATCGATTCAAATGATACTTTGTACATACAAAGATGAGAAAATGCCCAGAATAGGACATACATAGACTACTCTTTACCGCGGTAAAAAGTCTCATTCCCACGGGAACACGCATTTTCCAATATTTTTGAAATGACGGCGCCATTGTGCCAATTCGCGCAGTGACATCTGTTGCTTGAGACATTTGACTTACTCAATTGAGTAGCTGCACCAAGACTTAAGTTTAAGTAACAATACACAATCCATATAAAATATGTTTGAACAAGATGTTGAATTAAAACCTTTTACATATAAATATGACATCCCAGTTAAAATGTTTTAACAAGATCATAAAAAAAATTTACCCGTAATATTTTGACAACCAGCGTCACAATACATACTCCATATAAATGTGTTTGAACGAAATGTTGACTTAATTCATTTTACAGAGATATTATAACATTTTGCATATAAATATGACATGCAAGTTAAGGTGTTTTAACACGATCTATCCAAAATTGAGACACGTAATTTTTTGACAACCAGCGACCCATTTCCGGTCACAAAATAAATATAAGTAAAATACTGGACGAAAATGTATTATGAACAGGAATGCGGTTAATTCTATGGTTTCTGGGCGGATTTTTCTAATGTTGTCCGCTGAAAATTTGCGTGTCCCACGTGATTAGATTTATTTAGCCGCGACCGGCGACACGGGAGTTTAAAGAAGCTTACCCAGCGTCGACATGGGGATTGAAGGGGGCTTGTCCCCCTCAGAGAAAAAGGGAAAGTAAACATTTGATTGCAAATCGAGACCAGCTGCAACCCGCGACACAGGGATTTACGGAAGCTTACTTGGTGCCGACACGGGGGTTGAGTGGGGCTTGGCCGCCTCAGAGAAAAAGTGAAACCAGCACCTAGCATCGACGGAATATAAAAATAATAGGAATCCTAGGAAAGGTCCAATAAATTTTATCTGTTGTGGAAGTTTTATAATTTTTGACCTGTTTTATTTTCCAAGCCGTCGTCAAAATCTAACAAACGCCACAATGGCAAGGATTTTTTTCGTACCGACGTCTCTATTTAAATCGTTTTATTTATTTTATTCGTTTGGCGAATCTCATTTTTTACCAATAGAGTATTACTTTATTTATTAGAAGTTTCACTAAGTCGCGGGTGAAACCGCGGGGCGGGCAGCTAGTAATATAATGAAGAGAGTGTTGAATGTGTACTTGAAGACATAGAAATGATGTCTTATTTCAAAGTTAAAACAAAGCAATCATACATACTGAATGTTCCCGCTAAGGGAATATTCCCGGGCACATTGGAAAAATACTGGGAATATTCCCGGTAGTAAAATACTGGAAATAGGAATATTCCCCACGGCACATCACTAATTGCGGCTACGGACATGTCACCGTGCGGTTACCGCGGTTAACCTATGTTTCATCCGCTATTGGCGTTCAATTATTATTGCTTTATAGGTTTATATCATATAAATGTATGAAATGTATGAAAAGCAATAAATAAATGAAATGAAAGGAAATGTGGTATGGTCAGTTGTCATATGTATTAAGATAAAAATATCAATGATAAGATAAGTTTTGTTATAAAACTGACCGAGCAATTTTCTATAGAAAGGCTCATTGATTGTGATATGCAATAAAATATATTGTTTATTTTTTTACAAAGTGGTAAATTTTACATACACCTTTTTGTAAGTCGGAATTAGTCATTGTTAAAAATAAAAAAAATTAAGACGCTTGACACATTTTTCTATTTCTTCAGTTTTATGAACCTAGTGTAAGCTAGTGTATATGACTATGGCTATTATATTTTTTTCCAATGTTTCGTCATATTTGTTTCAGTTTGTAAGCCTTTTGGGGTAAGGTCGTTCGGCACCAGTCTGTACATTCAGGATCCTTTTTGACAGAACTTGTTTTTTTCTTTTTATGTGAGACAACGAGTCGTCCAATGACCCGACGCACCCTAGTGACAGAGCTTTTCGCCCGTCTACTAAAAGTAGCAGGCCTGATATGTTTATGTAACGACTGCCATGGAAATTATCAGGACTTTTTTAGACCTCTTTGCAGTTCAAGTTTTCTCAGGAATGAGCAGAGCCTACTGTATAAATAATACTAGAAATTGAAATAATTTCCAGCGGCTTATCCACGAACTAAAACTAATAAAACTTCATTAAAACAACAAACTGGATATCAAAATACACTCGCAAAATGAACGTTTAAAAGCAAATTGCATACAAAATTCAAAATGGAAAACTATGAACACCCTTTAAGTATCATTGCGCAGAATAAATTAATCCTAAATTCTAGTTGAATAAGGATTAATTTGGCTTAAAATTTATGTAGAGAATATATAAATCCGGGCGAGTTAGGAACGTATCATGTTTGATTTAGAGGCGCTTTCGTTCGCATCGCACAGTGGTTCGGATGCCCGCTAGGGTTGCCAAAATATAATTTTCATTGAAAAATCCGGGTCACACACACAAATAACCCTGGTGGGATGGGCAGAGCGTTCACGACCGTGAAATTATCAATCTGGGACACTTTGCGCGTTTAAGTTGCATAAAAACACACAACACACACACACACACACACACATACACAAATCACGTGTCCCAATTTCTCTGACGAGATGTGTATTAAAATAATTTTATTTATGAAGCACAGGTGATATAACTATGAAGTAAAACAAATAATTATGTCTATTAGAGCTTAGACTGCAGGCAACCCTAAGCGACTAGGAATAAAACGCAGCGGACAAATTTAGCGAGAGACGTCGAAAAGCGTGCAGAAATGGGAAGAAAAAAGCAAAGTCAGCTCAGACGTTCTCACCCCTTTCCAAGGTAAATTTTGCGCATCGGAATTAAAACTCGGGAAATTTGGACGAATTTAGTGAAAGGCCAGGTTTTTCGTGTGCCTTGGGTGCATTTTTCAAATAAGTACGCTCTGGTGGGCCATGCGTAGGCAGGAAAACAGATTCTGCTGGTTTTAGCAGAAGTGGATGTGACTTTGAGCTCTAAAACAGTATTAATAGCATCGGAATTCGATATTTTGGTAGTGGCTTTTCAGTTTCGGGAAATTCAGTCTCTTGACTATTTGACTGGCTTTTACGACGGTAGACTGATTTATGTTTGACATTTTCTGAATTGCGCTGTGGATTGAATTAGTACCTGTTCACTAGTAGGCGGATCGCACAATTAACGCACGACGGAGCCGCGAAAACATCGCAGCCATCAGTCAGATCCATACTAAAATGCCTAAAATCCCCATAATTAAACCGCTCAACCGCTGTCGTCGCAGCACTATCGCAGTGTCATCCGTTGAGTGCGGTTTTAGTATGGGGAGTGACGTTTCTAGTATGGATCTGACAGACCGCTGCGATATTTTAGCGTCTGTCATGCGTCAAGTGTGCGATCCGCCGTAGGCATCTAGGTGATTATGTATTTAGCCAGTCTGGTGTTAATCTTGAAAGTAGTTGTATGAAAGAAATCGTATTGAAAAGAAAGATGTCACTCCGCCGCACTGCTGTCATTTGTCAAATTTGCCATTAAAGTAACTATCAGATACCGCAACATGCGACATGAGTTTTGACCCCTTAAAAATCACGAGAATTAATTTTGTAAATTGATTTTAAATAAAACTCCGCAGTATTTTTTCAGTAGGTACAGATTTAACTGAATCATGATAAAATAATAACTTTTTTGGTAGTCAAAAATCGTTCTCGTAGAAATATAATTAGGTGTCTACAAAATTTGGCATCTTGCCAAATTACCTCAAAATAATTAGACAAAAGAACTATTGTTGGACACGGCAGACTTATTTACCTACTTCCGAATGAGAACGACATCGTTTAAAGAGAAAGCTGAGAGTACGTATTCTTTTTGCAAATCTGTCTTTTTCTCATGTTTGTTGTATAATGTGGTTTCGTAACGATTAATTTTTTTATCACTATATAACACACAAACACACACACACGAACATTTACGCATATCACGCTTTATAGCCCTTGCGGGGAAGACAGGGCGTCAACAACCGCAAAAATACGGGCGTCATCGCCACTTCTGACAAATATGGATGATTTTTAGATGATTCGTGTATCATTGTAGTGACAGGTTCTCAGCTTTACGCGTAAGTTGTATAATACCCTCGAGTCCCTTAGTCGCCTCTTGCGACAACTGCGGGAAAGAAATGGGGTGATGCTATTCTACGCCGGCATCACACGGCTCATATATACAGCTGTGAAATACCTAGTAGTTTTCCATTCTTTCTCAGAGTTACTTCTTTATCATAAAACAAAACTTTTTTACCATGAAAATCATGAAACAAGTCCAGACATGATTCTCACTGAAAAATTTCGTAGCTGCTATCAATATCCATGACGCAACCAGCTCAGAGCAAAAAAATGTTTCAGAAAAACACTACGTACAATCAGAATGAGGCCGCAAAAAAGTCAATGTAATTAGACTTGGTGCGAACTAGAAGGCGAGGAACACACTTGCCGCACGACGAAGTGCAAAAATATCGCAGCGGTCTGGCAGATCCATACTAGAAACGTCACTCCACATACTAAAACCGCACTTGACGGATAACACTGTGATAGCGCTGCGTCAACAGCGGTTGAGCGGATTTAGTATGGGAAGTCGAACACAATTAAAATGCATAAATATGTACATAAAAAAGATATAACTTCATTGTGGATGAGGAGGGTTTCGCAAGTCCGTCTGTATGTACACATGTAACGTGTGTCTTTTGTGTTAAGCCAATCTTTTATCAAACCTAAATTCTGACTGCAAAAAAAATTTTTACAGCTTCACTAATTATTTCTAGGCCTCCCTCTGAAACACTGCTGCACTGTCGCTACCACCGAATGTTTTCATAGCATATAGCATAACCTCTGGGTGTTTTGACAAGCCCTATCCTGTCACAGGCGCATATGGCCTGAATGACTCATCTTGGGAACGTAATTGGCGATTCGCACTCTATGTGACATTTCGCACAGTGCTTTGAACTTAACTCCGGAAATCAAACACGTGGTCTAGTATATTTGATAGATTAAAATTTGGGATAGTACAGGGTTGCGCTTTTTTCAGGTTAAATGACTGATAAAGTGCAAAATTGGATTTGATTTGACCACAAATTTTGGTTGACTCGGTGTCTCATACGAAATAATAGCTTATCCAGAAAGAGTAAAAATAAAATAAAATAGAACTAAATTTTTTGTATAAAACATTGTTACCATTATGACCTCTCTCTCTCTTTTCGTGTGGAACACCGAGTCGTCCAACGATTCAATGGCATGATGGGATTGATACACACATTAACAGCCACAACAATCCACTGCGTACGTTGTGAGTTACTGCCCTACTCACCGCGCTTGGCGGGCAGATTGGCGAGTCCAATGCAAGATGTTGCTATCACAGGAACGCTGTTGCCCATTTTCTGAACAGATTTATCCCTTAGTCCCTGTTTACGACACCTACGGATAGAATTGGGGCGATGCTATTCTAGACCTCACGCGGCCACGGCAAGCATAAGATACTTTAGGTGTTCAGTACGTATTTGTAAAAATAGATACGAATATCTATGTAAATCAAAATACAGGGTGTTTGGAAGAATGATGATTTCCTTTTAAGGAATAAACCAGCTCATGAAACTGAACAACTTTCCCCATGGAACAAAGGTCGAAATATGAAAAAATGGACTTTCCCATACATACTGACTTAGTCAGTTGGTAATTTAGTATGGGTGATCCAAAATTTTTCTCATATTTCGACCTTTGTTCCATGGGGAAAGTTATTCAATTACATCGGCTGGTTAATCCCTTGAAAGGAAGTCATCACTCTTTCACACACCCTGTATAATAAACTGCGAATTTTTAAATATAAGTGCCACATTTTTTTTTAACAATGTGGTCAATCAAAACTGTGAAAACTAGGCAAGACAAAAATTGAACAAAGGGCAGACAACCCTACTCCCTAATCCCGCGTGGTCTGGCCTGCCCTGCGAACAGACAACGCACTGAAGGGGGCGTTTTCTAAAAATACATACAATACCGAATATTCTAAACGCACATCCGACGAGCGTTAGTCACGTCGCGACGCGCGCCGCGTTCGAAATTCAAAAATTCCAACTTGGAATCTTATTGTTTCGAAAATGTTCGATAGTTGATTCGTGGGAATTTTGATTCTTTGTGTGGATTTGGGAGCACTGTGCGGGTAGTTTTGTGATCAATGGATTGGTAGGTAAGTGTTAACCATTTTTGTTTCTTTTGTAATAAAGTGAAGTACCACTTAGGTAATATTTAAAATGATAATAATGGAAGTTTACAAAGGATATATGATTAAGCGTAAGATTATCATTACCTACAGATTCGATAAAATTGAGTATATGATTTGTGAAACGACCCCTATTGATATGCGGCGGTAAATAAATTTAAATAAAAATAATTTAAATTCATATTCTCTTTCTTTTCGTGTGGGACACAATTCATATTAAAAACTAATTTTATGTTAATGTAGGAATAGTGATAACAAAATAAAATAAGAGTTTTCTTCATGATGATTACAGTGCTTCAGATCAGACATTCATTGAAAAAAATAACATCAGATAATATTTAAACCTAAATATTAAGTCAGTAAGGTAGTTCCTCAACTTTGTCTGCGTTGTACGATTGTTTTGTAAAAATATCGATAATACCTATTGTACATGAAATGAAAAACATCTTCTATTTGCTCAGAGAAGTTTCTTTAGCTAAATAGTCCATTTATTTTTGTTGAAGTGCGTTTAACCTAGTTAGTATAGATAGATACTTACTCTAAAATATATAAATAATGATGCGTACGAGTACGTTGTTGGTGAAATAATGTGAAATGTGTCGCAACTGAACTGTTTTCACCCGACTGACTCAGAAGGAAGGTTGTGTTCTTTGCTTGGAGCTACTTACGGTGGTCCCACACTATAGTAACTGAGTTGGCAACTGACTGATTCAAATATTTAGTCTGGACGCACCTGTAGTAGGTATAGGTACTACCAAAGGCCTTTCCCACACTTAACGCTCAACGGAGCGCTAAAATATCGCAGCGGTCTGTCAGATCCATACCAGAAACGTCATTCCCAGTCCCCATACTAAGACCGCACTGGACGGAGACGCTGCTATAGCGCTGCGTCGACAGCGGTTGAGCAGTTTTAGTATGGGGATTAACAGTTCTAGTATGGATCTGACAGACCGCAGCGATGTTTTAGCGCTCCGTTGTGCGTCAAGTGTGCGATCCGCCGAAGAAACATGCTGACTTGTAAAATTGTTCGAACTGTTGATCGCAGCCAGATTTCAAACTTAGATCAGAACTCAGTTCAAACTTAACTCAGTTCGTAAAGAACGGGTTTGTATTTCTTTTGTAACTTTCAGCAAATTTTTGCAAAGTTATAAGGTAACTTAAACTTGAAAATGGTAAGTACCTACTTATACGTATATATTACCTATCTCCTAACATAGCAAAAGTATCATTTTCAATTATTTTAATTTATATCAAATGCTGATTGAACTGTACGTAGATAACCTACTACGCCCTACGTAGTAGGTAACTTCTTTCTTACTTTCTTGCTTAAGTAGATACTTTCATATTTAAAAAAGGAAGTAATTTTAACGAGGAACGTACAAAACCAAGTTTCACAAAAACATCTAGTTCAAGGTCACAATATTTGGCAAAATCCAATAATTACCCAAACTGTAGCATTTCGTCAAAACCGTGCTAAATTGGAACTGGGCCGAAAGTAGGTGTTCGTTGAAAATCAGGGTTATTTCCAACTCTGTCGGGTTGGAGACGGTCGTTTTCAAAACGGGGTTAGTTGGGTAAAAGAGGGAATTTGGGACAGGGCTCAGGTAGCCAGATGTGTCAGTTGAAGGGATAGTTTGACCCTCTCAGCGCATTATGTCCAATTCTCAAAATGTCCAATTCGCAATGCTATTCGCAGTTGCGTTCGGAGCAAAAAGCGTAGGCGGATCGCACACTTAACGCACGACGGAGCGTGACATCGCAGCGGTCTGTCAGATCCATACTAATCCATACATCCTTTTTTGGATCTGATTGTCAGTCGATTATTCACACGCGTAATTTAAACTGTTGTGTTGTATTCATTATTTTATCCTTGGTAAAATACTTTTACGCTTTTTTTTTATAAAACTGGTGTTTCCGAAAATTAACTTACCAATTTTATTTACATTTTCGTGATAAAATACATTCTAAGTGTAAGTACTTTCAGTATGTGTTAAGTAGTTTTTTAAACTTTGTTACAGTGCAAAATTCATATTATTTTTCCCATTTTATCATAATAAAAAAGAGCTAAATAGCTAATTTAATCATTATAATTCCCATTTCGCTGGATGCGGGTGGCGCTGGACCGATCATCGTGGAGATCCTTGGGGGAGGCCTATGTCCTGCAGTGGACGTCTATCGGCTGAGACGACGACGACGACGACGAATTCCCATTTCGTCCGCATTTAAAACATCTTCTTGCAATTTTAATGCGCAGTTTGTATGCAGAAGTTTTTACTGGAAGCCAGGGGCTTCTATTCATATGAGAGAATTGCGAATGAAAATTAGAAAACCCCATTATTATTACAAGGAACACTGTCAGAATGAGAACATTAAATAAAATAGCGAACAACGCACCGGCAGTAGTTTACTCAGACCAGGAAATAAGTAAGACGGATTGCTGTGGGTGTGTCGCAGCCGTTTGAGGCCGGCTTGGAATCGCGGTACCCCAAGTCATAGAAAGAATATATAAGATGTAAAAATATTAGCTGCAAATATTTTAAGCGGTGAATCAAACTATGAAACTGAAGAACTTTCTCCAAGGAACATAGGTCGAAATGTGAGAAAAATTTTTGGACCATACTAATTGACTTGGCCCTAAATGTTTTATTTTTCATATTTCGACCTATGTTCCTTGGAAAAAGTTGTTCAGTTTCATGGGCTAGTTCACCCCTTAAAATATTTACACCCTGTATAATAGTACTAAAGTTTTGCACAAGTTTTTGGCTACAAAATTAATGTCATAGTCGTATAGTGTACAATTTTAAAAGAAATGTCATATTAACAAATCAATTGACGACCGATGTGGCGCAATGGTAGTGCGGCTGCCTGTGACGCAGAAGTTTCCATGGTCGATTCTCGGTGGATTTTTCAAAAAGTTGATATTTATCACTTTGTGAATTTGTTCCCAGTCTGGTTAGGACATTGCGGGCTGAACCACCCGAATGTCCGTAAGAAAGATGGTTCCGTGTTTCGGATGGCATGTGAAGCTGTAGGTCCCGGTTGCTGTATATGATTACTTATATGATGGTCGTTACGCAACCATGTCAGAAGCCTGCTACTTGTAGAGGCGTATGAAAAATTCTGACACTAGGCTTCGTTGGGTTGTTGAACGACTTAGTGTCTCACACTAAGAGAGAGAGAGAACATATTCACTTGAAAAGAAAAAGGTTTTGCCAATAAATATTTTTCAATCTTCTCTAAAATTAGCAGGAGTAGGTGGCGAAAAACGACTTTAAAGAAAATTATAATTATATGATTCATGCAATAAGTATATACCTAAGTATTTATACATTATTTAACTATCTGCGCTTAGGTTGCCAGGAAGTCAACCTTTGTGTTTTTTTACAGCCGTTAAAAGAGACTCTAATCTATTTAATATACAATTTGAGTAGAGTTTTACAGCTTCACTCGTACGCCGCAACGCTCTGTGCATAAACATTTCTGTTTTTTGGCCGGCGGCTGTTAGAAACATTACGCGAAAATGTAATTGTTATGTTATCTTATGAAAAAGCCTTTTAGTTACAAAAAAGAAACAAAGAAAACTTTGTGTTTTGTTGAAATTATATTTGCATAATAGGAAAAGAGTTAAGCGGTGAATCAGCGGTTTTCGAAATGCTTGATTCTCTTTGGCTTTAAGAAGTTGGCCATAAAAGGTTTGAAAAAAGAGGTGATTTACACACATGTCACACTGGCTGTAATTATGGAGTTTGACAGACAATCATCAATTAGCTCCCTGTGACAGCCGTGCGGTGGTGCGGTGTAGTTTATACGGTTTCATACGAACACATGGGATCACACATTTCGCCACATCGGTTTGGAAAATATCGCAAAATTGTGACGTAGGTACTTGAGAGTTTTATTTTATCAGTTTGGAGACTAGAGAATTATGGTATCTATTAAACGATATTTTCTTAAAGAATTAACATGGACGACTCGGTGTCCCATACGAAAAGAAGAAGAAAAATATGGTTCCAATTAACAGCAAAAAGTAGTGAAATAGTTCGTTAGTAAACTCAAATTATTTATTCAAAGTAGTAAATTTTACATTTCGCTTTTTGATGGTCAAAAATTAACAATTTTACCAATAAAAATTTTATGAACCTAGTCGCAGAAATTGGTGAGTTGTAGGTATCTGACCAAAGGTATAACAATAAATTTTTAAAGACCGTAGGTAGGTACTCTCTCTCTCTCTCTTTTCGTGTGGGACACCAAGTCTAGTAGGTACTAAAATATTAGAAAGGGAACTTATACCAATAGTTCAAACAACAATAGATAAATTAATAGTGTAAGTAGGACACAAAAAATTACGTAGATCTGTAAGTTTTAGTTATAGTCGTGGACGCTGAAAAACCCCACCACGGTATCTTTCATTAAATGTATTTTAGAATCAGCTACATTTCAGCTCAGTGTCGACTTACTTATGACTTGATTCATCCTCGCAACCAAAACTCCATTCACCCAATTCAGATATAAAGTTATAAATATCTCAGACTTTAATATTTCCGAAATAGCAGACGAACAGTCAGGCAGCTGCACTTCAACGAAACCTGAACAGTCCATGAATTATTCCAGGCATGCCTGAACGGGCTACTAACACACTCGAAGTCCCGTGGTTATAACCACACATATAACAAACTGCGGGACTTGGAGTACTGTATCCGCGCAATACAAACGCGAAGTCCCCTATTTTGAACAGTGGAAGCATTTAAATCGCGGGACTTCGTGCAAGTTTATTTAAAGTTCAACGTTCGGTACGGATTTAGAAAGAACAACTAAACAAAAACACATTGGGTTGGGCGCTGTACGGTCCATACGTTAGATTCTAAGGGTCTATTTTCAGAGGCATTGACATTGTTTGTCGCAGGGGGAGTCTAGGACTGTCACTTTCCTTTTTGTCTTTCGACTTAAGTCTTCACATGTTTGACATATGGGCGTACTCTTCTGATTAGAAGCGTCGAAGACATGGACGCCCAATACATCTGGTATAAAATACTCTAAATGTTTTTTTTTATTTTTTTAATAATCCCCTTTATGATGCGCAGAGTATAGAGACTTATATCGCGGGCGGGAAGTGTCAAATCGTATGGATTTTAACAAAACAAATGAACAACAAGCGTGCAAGCGTAGACAAAAATCGAAGTCGCGGTTGCGTATCATAACTGGGACGGTAACATTTTATTTTGCGTTTATTTGTCTATGAAACCGCTTAAAGTTAGTACAGCCCGACTGCCCGAGTTTTTCATAGAATTTTACCACAACATCTTTTTGCTCTGAGCGTGAATGTCACACAAATAATGACAGATACAAATTTACCTAAAAGTGATAATACAAGTAAAAATAGCGTCCACACTTTTGATATAACTAAAATAAAGTAACTTATGAAACTCAAATCCATAATGTCGGTTACACTTTGCAAAAGCAGACGATATTCTGCAACTTATAATGAACGTTTTAAAATAGTTGTTAAGCCCTTTAAGAAACTTAAGAAGTGCTAAGTCTGAGTACCCTTATAGAATTTCATCCGAGCTCTTCTTACTACGCTTTTATTTAGAGAAATAACTGTTCTCACACACATATCACGCCTTTATCCCTTGCGGGGTAGGCAGAGCAATAACGGCCGTTAAAATACGGTTGCTATCGCCACGTCTGACATTTTTGAGGATTGTTTTCCAAGGTTGTTTCAGAAAACATGCGTATTACTATAGTGACAGGTTATCAGCCTGTCGCCTAAAAATTGTAATACACCAATACTCTCGAGTGCCTTAGTCGCCTCTTACGACACCCACGGGAAGGATGTGGGGTGATGCTGTTCTAAACCGGCATCACACACACGGCATCAATAACTGTTCTAACGTGAAAAAATAATCATACACTTCTTAAAAATTTTTTGTAGGTAGGGGTTTAATGTAGGTACTTCTATTTGTGTAATAATTTTATGCGACAGACTGACAAACGATGCGATTATTCAAACATATATACATAAATCACGCCTACATTCTTTGCAGGTTAGGCAGAGCGTAAACAGCCGTAAAAATGGTCGATTACGCCACGTCCGACAAAAGTTTGAGAGTCTTTCAGAAGACTGTTTATTACCATAGTGACATGTTGTCAGGCTGTCCCCTAAATTCGCAAATCACATCAAGCCTTAAACCCCTTAGTCGCCTCTTACGGGAAAGATATGGGGTGATGCTATTTTAGGCCGGCATCACACAATTATTCACTATGCACCTTATCTGAAATCGCCCTCAAAAGTTAACACATGATAACGATCGTGTTTTTTTGCGCCCGTTAGCGCTCTGGTTTCCCCGGGAGAAACTATAGGCGTGATATGTACATGGAAAGTATAAATCAAATAACAAATTTAAAAAAATGGGCTCGCACACCCAAAAAATTGTTATTAAACTGGTAGTAGAGTTGAGTTGACACTAAGTATTTCACAATATTCGTAGGTAACTGTTACGGGTCTTAGGCGAGGAACACGACGCACGACGGAGCGCAAAAATATCGCAGCGGTTTGTCAGATCATGTCAAATACTAAAACCGCTCAACCGCTGTTGACGCAGCGCTATCGCAGTGTCATCCGTCGAGTGCGGTTTTAGTATGGGGAGTGACGTTTCTAGTATGGATCTGACAGACCGCTGCGATATTGCGCTCCATCGTGCGTCAAGTGTGTTCCTCGCCTAACTCAAAAATAATTGTTAGCCTTTTACGGCCCTCCAAGGACAAGAAATGGAGTGATGCTATTATAAACAGCTATCACTCGTTAAAAAAAACAGACGGAGTAATTCAAAATCCCATTCACAGCAATAAAATTTACATGTGTCACTCACTGCGCACTTTTTGGGTCCGACCCGTCGCCTGGTGGCGCTAGTACAAACCGGACTACAGCACAGACAGGGGACTGTCTGTGCTGTAGTCGGGTTGGAACATTAAATTATGCTACAAAGGCGACTACAACACAGACATCATCGATGCCAAGTTAACGATTGTAATTATTATTAAACAATTACCTAATGATGTTTTAATGATAAATTGAAGTATAATGATATTATAATGATGAATAACCAGTCATAATGAACAGTTAATGAAATGATTAATGATAATTTTAATGATTAATGACACTTAAATGATTAACGAAATTATAATGATAAATGATGTTTTTAATGATTAATGATAATTTTAATGATAAATTCAAAAGCCACTCAAGCTCAAACATAGGTTTGTTAGGTACAACCTATCCTAACTTGGCGTCAACGCCAGGTTAGGTTAGGTTAGGTTAGAACTGCGTCCACAACGCACGAGCCGAGCGAGCGGAGCGAGCGTGCCCCGGCAGGGGCCGGCGATGTGCCAGAACCGACACAGGGCATTTCAAAACTAATGTAATTGCAAAGAGGCTGGTATGAGTGCTCTGTGTTGTAGTCGGGTTTGTACGTCCGAACTCTGTACCAACCAGACTACAACACAGAGTATGGATGTCTGTGTTGTAGTCGGGTTTGTATTTACGCCGCCTGGTGCAACATGTAACACTACACATGTCATTTGTGATAGTGAAGTGATAAGTGATATTAATGTTATGAGAGAATGATGGTTTTAGGTTTGGGTTTTCATTCACCAAGCTGACTCTTGCTGCGTGGGACACCGAGTGGACTAACGACTCGATGTGCTTTACCGCAAACTATTTATAAAAAACACACAAATCACGCCTTTATTCCTTGCGGGGTAGGCAGAGCGTTAACGATCATAAAATTACGGTCGCTATCGCCACGTCTGACAAGTATTGAGGGCACCTTCAGATGATTCGTGTATCACTGTAGTGACAGGTTGTCAGCCTGTCGCCTAGAGTTGTAATACGTACACATGAAACCCTCAAGTCCCTTAGTTGGTTCTTACAACACCCACGGGAAGAATTGGGGTGATGCTATTCTATACCGGCATCACACGGCACTATTTATTTAGGTGTTTAAAAACCATTGAACAGAAATAGCAAAGATATCGTCTAACACAAGGATAAATCGAAACGCTATTACAAAATAGGTCTCTGATATAGTTGTATAAAAAATAAGCACAACATCCAGGACTCAACAACAACTAGTATAGTAATTATTATTAAGGGTGAATTTATACTATAGAAGTAATATGTACATCAAGCAACCAGCCTGGCTAACATGCGTGCCACGATATATTTTGCCGTTTCATATGCGCACAATTTTACTACGGAATAATGCGTAACTTATTCAAAGTGAAGTTAGCCACAGAAGACATATTGCGGTGACAGAATTGTATCGTGGCACGCATGTTAGCCATGCAGGACAGGACTATCTAAAATATTATAAAAGAACTAATCTTACTACCAAAATGTTAGTAAGCCCGCATTATAAACTACACATTATCCCTCCAACCAAACAGAGGAAGCAGACTGTATACTTAACGATCTACACCACTAAATAAGTAAAAATAAACATTACACTTACACGAATCCGGGCTTCTTTTCTTTATGGGGTACGCAGGCGTTAAAGGCAACTTTAAATGGGTAAGTTAATGTTTAGCCTATATACGAATAAGAGGGTTTACATGCTACTAAAATAACTTGGAAAAGTACGTAACCTTTACAAAAGTTTTTTTTTTAGTTTGTGTACTATACTTTAGTATGTGATTCTTGAAAAAAAAGGTTGAGATACCTACGTTATGTTTAACCTAACAGGTAAGCACAGCCGTATTAAAACAATTATGTATATTTAAATTAAAATGCATTTCACATATATTTGACAGTCGTTTAAAGCGGGTAAAATGGGTCGTTTCAATAGTCTAAAGAAAACCAAGTTGCAGGATAACTTTTTTGTAAAGAGAACCGCCTTCACCGGTCGTAAAAAGCGCGAATATCCATTTTTTTAACATGCCTTAAACCTTCTACTAAGTCTGACAAATACTTTTCTGAAAACCACATCAAAATCGGTTCATCCAAACGCGAGATAACCGAGAGAACTTCCTTTTTTTGAAGTCGGTTAAAATATATTATACCGACGTGCTGACATTGGAGTGGTTTCTGTTCCACAATAAAAACAATAAAAAAATGGCCCGACTACGTAGTTCTATGGAAATCACAAATGTGCACGCACATGCTGAAAATAGTCATGCGCAGACGCAGACAAAACAAACAAACAATATTTCTCATTCTGAGTAAACTTGAATCCCACCCATGGCGGCTCTAGTACTTAAGAGGCTCCCAGGCTACATGTGGTGCCCTTATCAATTCGCTAGTTTCCTGGGTCATTAAAAAAATATAACAGTTGTACGCTTAAAACTATTGTCCAAAAATACTACGGACTTCATTCATAATTTAAAAAATATTATAAAAGTAAGTGTTTTGACGCCTTCCAAATACTTACGGCGTAACGTCATATCTCTAGTTCTTCAAACCGTTTTAGATCGTTTTAAAAAGTAGCTCATTTGACCTGACAGGAAACAAGCAAATTATAAAATAAATTTTTTGATTTAAAAATGTAATTTGTTGGATATCTGTCTGGTCGATCAATTTGAGCCAATCTCTAAAATTACGTACATAATATTAGCAAAAAAACTCAAAAAGTTGCAAATTAAGCACTTTTGCTGTTATTACTTAAAATGTACCGTTTATTAGTAATACCAAACTATAGTTAGTATTCTTAGGTAATACGTTAAAATATTCAGTAAATATCTTTTAGTACCTATCTGTATTTCAATATGATCCAGTGGATTTTCGATAGATTGCGTACCTAGTCATTAAGTTTTTTTAAGCGTTGAGGGCACCACGTTACTATGGGATCCTCTACAATTTTTTACATACATCTCCTGCGATATCTAGCCACATGGCGGCACAAAATATTGTTTGACGCCTACTTTTTGTAATTGCTTTTGAATTTTTTATTTGTTTTTTTAAATTAATTGTTTTTCATATTAACTAGTGTATATTGGTACCTAGATACCTTTATATTTGAAAAGGATTACAGTAAGTACCTACTTTTATATCAACATGATAAAAAAGTGCTTACTTAGAGTAAAATTGTATAACTCACGCACCCAATTCCTATCGAATAATAATAATTATTATTATTTATTTTGAGCCAGAAATGTCCCACTGCAGGGCAAAGGCCTCCCTCTCTTTTCCTTATCGAATAATGCATAATGCATTTAGAAATTATAAAATGTATCTTAAGTGCATGCTTAATTGCGATCTTCGGAAATTACACATTTATTACGGCCGCTGACGCACTGGTTACCTACCCTGCAAGGAATATAGGCTTGACGTGTGTATCTTTATAACCTCGTGCTAGCGCCGGTCGCCACATGCCCGCCATGTGCGACATATTAACGCGAACATTAAATAATATTGTCTGTGGTTTTCAATTCAATCGTGCGCAATAGGGTTTTTTAAATATTTAATATTAGTAATATTTGGTGTTTGTTTTTTGAAACTTGGACTCATTCGGAACGAAAAGTGCCAGTGTATGCCAGGCTGTCAGTCAGTGCTTCAATGTTTTTTTAATCTTTTGGCTTTTGAATCTACACAAAAATCAAGTAATAAAGTCGGTTCAACGCTATCTATTGAGTTCTTGGAATGAGTACTATTTTTTTTATTCTCAAAATAAAAAAAAGCCTTTTTCAATTTGACACACACACATACTTCACGCCTTTATCCCTTGCGCGGTAGGCAGAGGGCTAAAGGCCGTAAAAATACGCTCCCTATCTCCACGTCTGTTATATATTGTAGGGCCTTTCATTCAGAGAAATCTTGTATCACTGTGATGATGATGATCTTTTCGATCGATTTCGGCCATGGTGACCACTTCGACTCCTAATCAGATTGGCGCTGATGCGCCCGGAGATGGCTATTGTAGCCAATTTTGGCAGTAAACACCCGTGCACAGTGTGGACACGTGAGTTTGCCATTTACATAATTATAGTATCACTATAGTTTTAGACTGTGAAGTTGTAATACACATGAAACCCTCGAGTCTCTTAGTCGCCTCATATGATACACGCGGGTAAAAAAATGTGTTGATGCTATTCTAAGCCGGCATCATACGGCATTCAAAGTTGACATGTTCAAATTTTATCCATAACTATCGTGTGGGACACCAAATCGGCGTAAGACCCTATGACCCCTAGGTATCAAAGTTTTGCAACCAACTACTGAGTAAGCAAACTGATAGGACACAAATTCACAATCATGTCAATAGGTATTGATGCATTTTGAAAAAATAAGCATGGATTTAAAATTTAATTTGCCGTGTGATGCCGGCTTAGAATAGCATCACCCCACATCCTTCCCGCGGGTGGCGTAAGAGGCGACTAAGGGACTCGAGAGTATTGGTGTATTGCAATTTTTAGGCGACAGGCTGACAACCTGTCACTATAGTGATACACATGTTTTTTGAAACTACCTTGGAAAAAAATCCTCTAAAATGTCAGACGTGGCGATAGCGACCGTATTCTCACGGCCGTTAACGCTCTGCCTACCCCGCAAGGGATAAAGGCGTGATATATGTATGTATGATTTAAAATAACTCCCTGTATTGTTAACGATGATGAATCCCTAAAAGGGTATAATTATGACCCTATTATTCTGCAGGTCCAGTTACTACATGCTCTAGTTACAAGAGGATCCATAAATTTAATGGTTTTGGTGCAACTAGTGTGGGTATAGTCATTATTGAATTTACGATGATTAATATGTACTGTGCCTTTATCACACACACACACACACACACACTCACACACATACACACACACAGCAGAGACACAAACATAGGCAGAGCGTTAACGACCGTAAGATTACTGTTGTGATAGCCACGTCTGACAAATGTTTAAGGATCGTTTCCGATAAGTCGTGTATCACTACATCGACAGGTTGTCAGCCTGTCGCCTAAAATTACAATACACATGAAACCCTCGAGTCCCTTGGTTGGCCTGAGTATGCCTTTATCACAAAATCTGTAACTGACGCAATAAATTTCCAAATAACAGGAAAAGCATATGGTATGCATATTTTACGGTTTATTATATTAAAATAGTTTTTTTTTAATACTTGGTGTTTATAATCTAACACTAGATATTGATCTTAAACTTTTGTGACAAAGTTAATACAAACGAAACAAGAGGAAAAACTTCATGCCACTGGTGGGATTCGAGCCCACGTCTTTTGATAAGCCGGGTCAAACGTGCTACACCACAGTAGGCTCAGGCGGTGAATTTGTCAACCACCATTATTGTTCGTATGTTTTTGTAACTTGACTACTTACGAGTAGCTTTTAACGCCATCTATGACTTTGTAGTAGAACTAAGTATACAGTCACTCAACTGACAACATTACGTTTGTTAAGTTGACGACGGATGGAGGTTTTTGCTTTTTATGAGTCGGTTCCGACGATTTATTCTATAAACCTAGACTTCTAGGAAAATATAAGTTTCACATTATGCTTATAAACTAGAAAAACGGTAAAAGAAACTTGTTTTATAAATTGAAATGTATCAAAATCCAAACTACAACAGCAGGGTACCTGTCCATTTGTATTTATTTATGAATCCCGTTATTTTATACATTTCGCTAGTTTATGTGATAATTAAATTGAAATGGGCATCATTATTTAGGAAAAAGTTGGTATTTATTATGATGCCACCTACAGAGTTTGTTGATTGAATTAGTTTTTTTCTAGCTAGATACATTATAAGGCTGATCGCACATTTAACGCATGATGGAGCGCTAAAATATCGCAGCGGTCTGGCAGATCCTAACTAGAAATGAAAATCCCCATACTAAAACCGCTCAACCGCTGTCGACGTAGCGCTATTGCAGCGCCGTCCGTCGAGTGTAATTTAGTATGGGGACTGACGTTTCTAGTATGGATCTGACAGGCCGCTGCGATGTTTGAGCGCTCCGTCGTGCATTAAGTTAAGTGTGCGATCCGCCTAATAGGTGGCAGTCGTATTATTTACCTGAATCCCTTGACGAGTTTTTTTTCAGAATGTGGGTACTTATATTTTTTTCTATACTCATCAGTTTTTTTTATTGTTACAGAAAAGCAATGAAACCAGCCACTTCATGACATGAGCTACATAATACTACCTACGCAAATGAACCAAAAGAGTAACTTCCGACAACATGCGACAACAATATAAGCAATGGCGGCGAATATCAAAGAAGGATTTGAAAACGGAACGCCACTCGTAGCGGGGCGCGTGCGCAGGGATGATTCGAAATTCGAAAATAGAACACGGAGGAAACGGAAATGGCGGCCGGACGTTCGGGTTTGGTTCCTGTCGTTTACGATGCTGATGATCGGTTGTCATGGTTACCAGGAACAGAGATTCGCGATGGAGCCACAGGATCAGGTAATTATCACTCTTTCTCACGTTTTGATCTCTTAGTCAAAAAACTTTTTAAAAGTTTTAATTTAACATATCAAACCTAAAAAACCCAGTAAAATGTAGTAAGTATTCATTATCCAAATACAGACAACCTTGATTATTCAAATAACTGTCAACGTATGCGCATCCTACCGGAAAATCGACATTACATTATCAAATATATAGATAGATGGCGTCGTGATAACTTTTACGACCTTTTTAATGTTAATTAGTCTATCCTCTGATCAACCTAGAGTGCGATAACCTGTGATCTAGTTTAACTGGTTTTAGGCTAGAACATGTCAATGTTAAAAGTAGGTAATGTATATACTTTTTTTTTCTCAAAGATTATTATGGATAGTAAGTACATCCATAATCATCCAGGGAACGGCCAGCAGCGAATGCTACACATCGTACTGCGCTCGCCAATTCACAATTCATATTAGTATCCGCAGGTGATGTTCCCGTATATTATCTGGCACAGGTTCGAATCCTACTTGTGGAAATAGATTTTTGCAAATTTTACATTTAGCTTTTTGATGGCCAAGTATTAACAATTTTAACAATAACAATTTTATGAACCTAGTGTAAACGCGGCTCAGGTGGCCTAAAAACTTAAAACTAGCCCCTAAAGCAGTGCCTCGGGGCTGGCCAAGCTAACCAAACAGCATGTAACGTTGGTGGTAAATAAAATAACATCGAGTTCATGCCAAGAGAAAAAAAAATGTTGTGTAACCTAACACGATGAAGTTTAAAATCCAAGTTTCTAAGACCTCTATCACACTCCAGCGCAAAAATAATGCTGCGCTAACGTATGTACCTGTCAGATCCGTACTAAAAGCATCAACCCCCATACTAAAACTGCTCTCGACGCATGACCCAATGCTAACGCGGCGCTTGCGCAGCCTCGTGCGTTGTATCTCAGTCAAAAACGGTTTTTGTATGGGAAGTGACGTTACTAGTATGTATCTGACAGACGTAGACGCTAGCGCAGCGTAATTTTTGAGCTGAAGTGTGGGAAATGCCTCACTTGTTCTGTGTATCTACGATTAAAACTTTTGTTCTAAAAACATATCAAAACATCGTCCAAATATGTCAAGAGAATGCTATCAAAACGTTCTCTTTGACAAATAAATTACCAAAGTTAAACCTTATGTAGATCACAATCTGTATGCTAAACATTATTATATATTTATGAGTTTACGTGGTAATCTTGTCGTATTAATATGTATGAGCTATCGGAACCGTCCTGATATACTTGTTTTACTGTACAATATACCGACATAATATTTGATATGTTGAAGTCATTAATAATCTAAAATAAACTTTAGCCTAATCATTACTTAACACAATCACAGCCACAACAGTCCACTGCTGGGCGTGGGCTTTCTCCATTTGAGGGGTATACGTGTACTCACCACGCTTAGCAGGCGAATTGGCAAGCGCAGTACAAGCGGTGTTGTGATCACAGGAAAGAGTGCTGACCACATCCTGGATTCATCCCTTAGTCGACTTTTACGACACGCACGGGTAGAAATGGGGCGATGCTATTCTAAATCACACGGAAATTTATAGGACAAAGTTCTACTCTAATAATAAGATTCATATAAAACATAATTTTTCCTTCTTTGAAGAAAACTGTAGTTCAGAATACAAACGTACTCGGCAACTAACAGTCAAATAGAATGTTCAAATATTGGTCCATGGTTCAAACTATGTATAAAATTCTTTCATTTTGATTTACACTAAATCTGCCACAACATTAAATAAAAAAGCTAGAACTGAAGATCTAAAATTAAACCAAAAACGCAATATAACACGATTTTTTAAAGAAAGGATCCCGAATTGGCAACTTTTATTGTTTGTTTATCTGACATTTGAGCAGAATTTCAACAATTATGTTGCCCTTTCGGGGTCCTTTCTTTAAAAAATCGTATTATACCTAATAGTAAGTAGCCTCTTAGGAAAATACCTGCTTCAATTTAATTCAATCAGTATTTCGAGATTATGCTACTAATTAGTCGCTCTATAGGTAGTATAAAGTGTATTAAATAGGTATACGATCAACAACCACGTCAATCGTTAACAATTTTATCGTCTAAAATTCAATTCACCGTTTTATTTAATAAGTTTTGTGTGTTGATGTATTGCTGCATCATTGCTGTTGATTATGATCACAATATCATCTACCGCTAATGTCTCAGCTTTTATGGTCCTGGCGTCAAACCGGCCTCATTTGAAATTATAATTGTATACTCATTTACATAGGCATTTTGTTATACTGTTGCGCGCCATTTTGCTTTATCGTGCCTCCAACATCTGACACAAAAATTAAGCATTCCTGCAGCATTTTTAAAACGAAAGGTATTCTTTATCTTTTCTTCATCTTGTGCTTTATTTTTTAGTACCTATACCTATTAAGGTACTACGTTGGCTTGTAGGTATGTTGATGAATTAAAACGATTGGAAAATATTCTGCCTACGGTCGATCGCACACTCAACGCACGACGGACCGCTATAATATCGCAGCGTTCTGTCAGATCCAAACTAGAAATGTCAATCCCTATACTAAAACCGCGCAAACGCTGTAGCGCAACACAGAGCTATCGCAGTGTCATCCGTCGAGTGGGGAGTGACGTTTCTAGTAAGGATTTGACAGACAGCTGCGATATTTTAGCGGTCCATCGTGCGTTAAGTGTGCGATGCACCTTAACGTAAAACGTTGGCTTGTAGGTATGTTGGTTGATGAAATAAAACGATTGGAAATTACTCTGCCTACTGGTTATATTAAAATACTTTCGAGTGTTTGGAACAAGCTTTTCTACCAGATATAAAACATTTCGAAAATGTTGTCCGGATGTTCTAATTACGGTTGAGATTTGTCGGTCCCAATATTTTGGGGCATTTTGTAAATGGTTTTAGTTGGGCACTTTAATAACTTCTTAGTAAAATCGTTGTTCAAAGTCATAAATATCATGTAATCATTTCATCTCTCTAAGCTATTTTTAAGCTTTAATCAACAATATCAAAATTTGTATTTCTTTATTGAAGCTAGATCATATGAAATAATCAATTAACGTTTTCCAGTAGAAGATGCTATAATTATCTATCGTATATTTTTAAGCATAGACTGATAGAATATGCTATCTTAGCCTATTAGCCACCGAAAGAAAGTGGATCACCTTAAAAATCTGCAGAATTGCTTTATCCATTTTATCAACTATTTAATTATGTTTGTTTTATGCTCTTTGTTTTGGATATTTTTGATAGGTAAATACAGATAAATGGGATTTATTTGTTTTATAAATAGTTATAGGTACATCGTAGCATGTTGTACACGTCAACTGCCTCACTTATGCCATCTCACTACCCTAGGTCTGATGGAAGAGATTTATTTTTAGAAATAAGCTGACCTGTTGTGTATTGTTCTCAGTGTTATGTCCTTTGTGTTCTAATGTGTACAATAAACGGTTAAATAATAAATAAATAAGGATTTATTATTATTTATTATTCAAAAATGAAAACTTTGTCCATCAGAACGCAATCGTGGGTTCGCGAGTGACGCTCCCTTGCCGCGTGGAGAACCGAGTTGGTACCGTTCAGTGGACCAAAGACGACTTCGGTCTGGGCACCCATCGGAACCTGAGCGGCTACGAGCGCTACCGCATGATCGGCAGCGACGAAGAAGGTCAGTTTGACAACAAAAAGTGGACCAAAGACGACTTCGGTCTGGGCACCCACCGAAACCTCAGGGGCTACGAGCGCTACCGCATGATCGGCAGCGACGAAGAAGGTCAGTTTGACAACCTATCAGTTCAGTGGATCAAAAAAAAAAAAGTGGACCAAAGACGACTTCGGTCTGGGCACCCACCGGAACCTCAGCACCTACGAGCGGTACCGCATGATCGGCAGCGACGAAGAAGGTTAGTTTGACAACCTGTCAGTTCAGTGGACTAAAGACGACTTCGGTCTGAGCACCCACCGGAACCTCAGCGGCTACGAGCGGTACCGCATGATCGGCAGCGACAAAAAAGGTCATTTTGACAACCTGTCAGCTCAGTGGACCAAAGACGACTTCGGTCTCGGAACTCATCGTGACTCAGTGAACAAGAGGAGTTTTAGCATGTGACATGAGAAAGAAATTTCCTATGAAATAAATATGGAAATTATCTAAGAAGCCATCTAGCAAATCTGCTCCCAAAACATTCTAGATTATGTTTTTGTAATGTGACATCAACAGTTAGGTCAACATATCTAACCAAAATAAAACCATGTGATTGTAATTAAGTCTCTCAACTATTCGAAACATCATTACTTACGAATCTAGCCGGGAGCATTTCTTACGTAACTTAACTGTCATATTTTGAAATAAGAAAACTAACTACAGCTTGGTGACACATCAGATTCAAATGCAAATTCTAAAATACTTTATTACATGTGCAAAATAGTAGGTATTCTACATTCCTCGCGCGTATCATCAGATCTGTTGGTGGGCCGCGAAATATTATTAGACCTGACGTGAAAGGTCGCCGACCTGACAGTGTTTGGATTTCCGCGATTGTGACGTTGGTTGAAACACAGGGCGTTTGTTAAATTGCTTCTAAAGGGTTCTTGTGGTTGACTCTCAGCCAGAGCAAACTTTTGTCATGAAGAGTTTGATTATATTGGTGTCATTGGTTGTTTATGTGTGGTTATGTCACTAGAGCCTTGATATACGGAACTATGGTAAAAAAGCACTCCGTTTTTTCCTTCTTATTCTTTTCATTTTGAGAACCGAGTCGAGAGACGGCCCGACGAACCCTGGTGTCAAAGTTTCTTAACCATCTTCTAGATTTTTTAGCACGCAACTGAACTATCATCTTGTATTGTGACATACATATAGGTAAGATACATAGGCTTTGCATATCGTAGTCATAGGCAACACAAAATATGTCCAAGGCCGAAAACTGCCAAACAATAGTGAGAAACTTCGAAAATAACTCGGTTTTGTAGGTAACCGCAACATTTGTGATGAAAAGTAACCTGGTTAGCACAAAACAAGTTATATTTATAGGATTGCGGATTGTGTACATAGGATTAAAATCTTTTTATCGGGATGCTACATCACACCATCGGTATAAAAGCTGATACGCATGTTGAAAGTAGGTAGATCGTTTTCTAACTCGTCTTTCTACATAAGGCAGCACACTTTACCCCAATAGAATTTATGTTACAACTCACTAGCTTCAAACCCAGGGTGAAAACCTGTCAACTTCTACATTGCATGTCTGTCGGTAACTCCTTATCCGGCCAACCACTTACGTAGTTTATTATGCTCCCATGATTTCACACTTTCTTTAATAAGGTTGGGCTTTTAGAAATCTAGGATACTGGATCGATATTATGTTGTTAGCAAGTAGTTTCTTGCAAGCAAGCTGAACTGGCAGCGGGCGGGGCAAAGAGCTCGTAGTACGATCGATGTGGTGGTAAAGGTGACAGCCAAGTATTTGGAAAGAGCATCAAGGGATGACATCCTACCGGAAGGACCGTGTAAAACTTAGTAAACTGACATTCCGAAGTTAAAGTAAATTTATTTCGATGTCTGTCTGATAGAAATTGAAAAACTTGTCTTTTCTATTTTATACCACAATTTGTATCCATAAATGAAATGTTATGAATCCTAGCAAAACCTTTCAAATATATTGATTTAATTGTAATTTTTTTCAATAATTTTAACCATTGCTTTCTGTTATTCATATTTTAATTGTTTTCCATTCAAATAATGTAATATTATACAAAGAGTCCTCCTAACATCATTTCAAAAGCACTCCCTGTGTTCACTCCGCCGTATAATAATGTAATTGCGCGCACCTTGTCAAAATTACTTCACATAATTAAATTATCTTCCAAAATGAGTCTCGTAATAAGATTAAATTTCTAAAGTCGTCCATTCTGCATATTCTCTAATTAATTAAGCATTCAAAAAAAGTCGCCAAGTTCCTCAGTCTATTGGGACTTGGACACTTTTTTAAGTACTATTAACTAATTACTCGACTTGGCCCGACAAATGCTGGGTCTTTTGGCGCAGATGCGTCTTTGCAAGTGAATTTAAAAAAACAAGGGAATGCTATGACTACTGCTATGAACTATACCCACCCTTTGGGGTAACGATGTCGATTATAGTGATTGGCTAAAGGGGAAAGTGGAGAACGTTGTTCAGTTTGACCGGTTGAGCTTAAAGTTTTCAGGAAATTTGGTTGTTCAGTAACCTTCACACTGGGCTTGAAACTAGTTTAATATAAACCAGTTTCAATAGAGTTAAAAAATAGCTCAGAGCAGATTTGAAAAGTGAGCGCTTCTAAAACGTAAAAAAACCGGTTTAAGCCAAAACTGTAAGTGTGACGTCACAGGCAGCGCACCGGACAGGTTTCAAATTGTATATTTGTTCTATATATAGCGTATAAAACTGTTAAAAGTCTATCAACCGGGTAATTGATGCAAAACCTTTTAATTTTGCTCTATGAAGAAAACCGAATCTTTCAGGTTACGGTAGAGCCAAACCGGAACAAAACACTCTTTATACTGGCGGATCGCACACTTGACGCACGACGGAGCTCAAAAATATCGCAGCGGTCTGTCAGATCCATACTAGATATACCAATCCCTATACTAAAACGGTTTAACCGCTGTCATCGCAGCGCTATCGCAGTGTCGTCCGTCGAGTGCGGTTTAAGTATGGGGAGTGACGTTTCTAATATGAATCTGACAGACCACTGCGATATTTTTGCGCTCCGTCGTGCGTCAAGTGTGTGATCCACCATGATATGTAAAAGATATGGCATGAAGGTATGTAAAATTCTTCCTCTAAATATGTTTTTTTCTGTTTTAGGAGACTACTCCCTCGACATACGAGACGTAGCGTTAGAAGATGATGGCATATACCAGTGCCAAGTCAGCTCTGGCCTAAATGGTTAGTATAAAGACCATACTTTTGAAAATTCATTGTTTTTATTCTCAGTCTAGGCCTTCTTATTCTTTACGTGTGGGGTACCGAGTCGACCAACGATCCGATGCACCCTAGTGTCAGAATTTTTCAACCGCCTTCTATAAGTAGCAGGCTTCTGACATGGTTGCGTAACGACCGCCGTCTAAGTGATCATAGACAGCAACCGGGACCTACGACTTAATGCCATCCGAAACACGGAAACATCTTACTTACGGACAATCGGGTGGTTCAGCCCGCAATGACCTAGCCAGACTGGGAACCAATTCACAAAGTGATATATATCAACTTTGTGAGTGACCCACCGAGAATCGAATCCGGGACCTTCAGCGTCAAATGCAGTCGCACTCCCACTGCGTCACATCGGTCGTCAGTCTGGGCCCAATAAACCCAGACAGATTAGAATATGGTTCAAACTTACCCAGAACTTTTAACTTATGTTTTCTCTCCCTAGGCGAGCCGCCAATCCGTTCCCGTTACGCTACGCTAACAGTCCTGGTGGCACCGGAACCACCCCGTATAACAAGGGGATCCTTCCTTGACGCCACAGAGGAGCAGCCTGTAGATATAGAGTGCGTCTCTTCGGGGGGAAAGCCTGGCGCTGATGTGAGTATTAGATATTTGCATTGACGATAGATGTCGCTGAGTACATCCTAAAATGCGGTATTTACTATCATTGCGCCAAAACCCACCCTGTATAACAAGAGAATCCTACCTAGACGCCACAGAGGAGCAGCCTGTAGATATAGAGTGCGTCTCTTCGGGACTAAAGCCCGGCGCTGACATGAGTATTACTCTTTTCGTTGACGACAGATGTCGCTGAGAGTATTTTAAAACGCAACATTTTATCGGGCGCAGGTGCAGTAAGAGATAGACTCACTGTACCCAGAATACTGGGGTATAAAAATGTTAATAAATAAGTCAGCAATGAATTTGAGATAGATAACTACTAACACATCAACGAATTTTAATCAAAGAATTTTAATATTCCTGGAACCATCGACGATACGATACCCTGGAATGGGAATAGATAATTGTCATTGTTCCTGAAATTATATCCTGGAATCTGAATAACTAACTGAACTGAATGATCAGTATTTTGACACACGCAATACCAAATTGCAGCCACATCGATGCTGTGTGGTCCTTTTAATGAGCATTCAATAAAAAATAAACTTTAATGAGAGATTTTTCGGTTCATTGTCCTTTGTTTTCTCGAATCAAGTTGTGACAATGAATAAGAGTTGGCAAAGTGCGGGTCGAACTCACGCACTAAGGGTTCCGTACCATAACGTATAAAAATGACATAAATATTTCTTTGAATGGCAGCTCCTAGAAATAGTTATTTTATCCAACTTTTTATCATTTATTGTTATAGAATCAACAACACTTACTATATTTAGTGTGACAATTTTAACTCTCTAAATTATTTGTTACCGTTTATGTGATAACACTACAGCCTCCGAACTATTACAGATTAAATCGAGCAAGAATATTTATTGTACAGTTTTTACTAGGTACTAAATAATTTTTTGCGTTTTTTGATAAACAGAAATAAAAATACAGCATTTATTATAGTTTTAGCTCATAACTAAGATGCTTTATGAAATACGGCCTTGTAAGAGAACGTATGGCAAACAGACGACGAATTCTCAGTAATAGGGTCCCGTTCTGACCCTTACGGATCCCCAAAAATGCTTCTTTATTGATGAATCAATGAACGGTTATTTTGAGGAATCGCGCATTATCGATTCGCTACCGGTCTGTAATGAGGCTGGTGTGACTGCTTGAAAATGCCTTTCTTTGTTGGTACGGTTCCCATGAAATGAACAATGTAATAAGGTGACATTCCTTCTTTTAAACATTTTTTTACTTAGCGCAAGTCACAAGATGGGGAACCAATATAGTGGTGTTTACAGAAGAGTCAATAGGCTCATGGGCTGGCAGGTCAAATCAAATGAGCTACTTTTTAATACGATCTTAAAGGGTTGGTATTTTGTATGAAAGTAGGACATATAACGTCTTAAGTTGCTATTTTGGATGAGGGCGTCAAAACGCTTATTTTCATATATTTTTTTCTGTTAATTAATTTAAACATTGAATATTACGAAAATATATTATAAAGCAAGTCTGTGGTATTTTTGGACAATTGTTTTAAGCGTACAAATTTTTTATTTTACTAATGACCCAGTCTACTAGCGAATTATACTATTTTTACTAGCTACGTATGCACATTGGCTCGCAGAAACAATTAATGTTTTTCTTCTGCAGATAATATGGCTAGACGGCAACGAAGAGGTGATCAAGAAAAACGTAAAAACTAAGACAGAACCTATGCCAGATGGACACAGGACCACTACCAGGTGAGGAACTGGTTTGAACTGGTTTTACAATGTGCATGTGACTGATACCTTGTGACAAGAACGTCTATGCAAACCAAAAATAGACTTACTAGCTTTTTGCGCCATGCCTCAGGCATAGTTTGTAAAGGTTATTCTGTTGAGTTCGTCCTATGCTAGAACAAAATACTGGTAGGTAGGTTTTGTGTTTAAATATACGAATTAAGTCGGTGAATTCGTCTGTGGGAACTAGGAACAGAATTTTAGTGTGACAGACAGACCAGTTTTCCTCCTTTTTCTTCCTGTCGTGTCAATGTCAAAGGTGTATTTTTAAAAGTCAGCCTGAAATTGCCGTGTGATGCTGGCTTATAATGCCGTGTGATGCCGGCTTAGAATAGCATCACCACACATCCTTCCCGTGGATGTCGTAAGAGGCGACTAATGGACTCGAGAGTATTGGTGTATTACAATTTTTAGGCGACAGGCTGACAACCTGTCTATATAGTGATGCACATGTCTTCTGGAACAACCTTGGAAAACAATCCTCAAAAATGTCAGACGTGGCGATAGCGACCGTATTCTTACGGCCGTTAACGCTCTGGCTACCCCGCAAGGGATAAAGGCGTGATATATGTATGCATGTATTTAAATGGCTCATTGGTTGGCGCTGAATTTATAGGTCATCCAGCACTTCAATTTTATTTTCACTTAGACCTTGGTTCGAACTATTAAATACAGTTGGTAATCGTAACTCATGACAAATGAAGTTTTTTAGGTTTCGATTTTCTTGTGATTGTTACTAAAAAGCCTATAAGTATAAAAATGATGATGCACGTTCAGTAAATGTTACTGCATCTATAAAAGTTATAATTATTGTTGAAAACTCACCAATTTAAAAATATCGTAACCTTCAATTTTGGATTGTTCGTGAGTGACGCGGAGAGACTCTACAATTTAAGATAGGTACTTAGTAGATATTAGCGTGGAAAAATCACAAAATGGTTGTTTTTATATAAAAATTGATGTCACTGTTAGTTTTCTAAAACACGCTATCGGTATGTTCTTTTAAAAACTATACATGGCTACTGGACACCGGCTTTCTACAGTCTTATTATATGTATAGAAGATAGATAGATAGATTGCTGTCAGATAACGGATACTAATGCACATATAAATTTTATATAGAAATTCATTATGGAAATGTCTCTCTATCCGGGAAACGCGGGGCTTTCTACGTCGGCATCGGCCGCAGTTGCATTGCAGTAACTGTATTCCGATCCAATGAATCTGTTCGTGTTGCAAGTGTCCGCTTGTGTTTATCTAGACGACATTGTTACTGGTTGAGGGAGGCAAAGGATCGAAGGAATTGGCGTAGTAAAGAGGCCTATACTCAGCGGTGGGCAAATGTAGGCTTCTTTCTTTCATTTGGGACAACCAGTCATCCAACGACCCAAACCCTGGTTTCAGAGTTTTTCAACCTTCCTACTAATATAGCCTCTGATATAGTGTGTTACAACCGCCGTCTCAGTTATCATACATAGAGAGCAACCAGGATCGACTGTTTAGCGTGCAATCATTTGTCCTTACGGTTTACATACCTAATTAATAAAATATAACGTAGATAATTATATGTGGATTTTAGGTATGAATTAATGTTTTGTTTTCACAGGTCAGTCCTGCGGCTAACTCCTACCAAAGAGCTACATAACCAAACAATAACCTGTTCAGCTCAGAACACAGCTGACCGAGCGGCCCGGATGGCCACCATACATATCGAGGTAGGTGTTGTGAGCACCAACTAACAGCAAGATTAGCCGTAAGCAATGTTGCCAAGGTACTGTCGATGTAGTTATGGCGTCATAGATTCGCTACTGTCGATGTCGTCATGACGTCATAGATTCGGTACTGTCGATGTAGTCATGACGTCATAGACTCGGTACTGTCGATATAGTCATGACGTCATAGATTCGGTACTGTCGATTTAGTCATGACGTCATAGATTCGGTACTGTCGATGTAGTCATGACGTCATAGATTCGGTACTGTCGATGTAGTCATGACGTCATAGATTCGGTACTGTCGATGGAGTCATGACGTCATAGGTTCGGTACTGTCGATGTAGTCATGACGCCATAGATTCTGTACTGTCGATGTAGTCATGACGTCACAGATTCAAGTACTACTCGCTATTGGTTGGCGGTACTGCCCCACTCCTCTCACCTTCGCGCGCTAGCTTCACCTGATTTCTTATAGAAAACGTCATACGCTATCTCTTCTATGTATCTGCTCTGTGGTTCTGAAGTATTGTTCAAAATACCACTGACCTCAATAAACTCCTTATGGATGCCAAAATACATTTCCATAATTTCGCAGGCCATAGTCCAGATGAATGAGGCACCGTTAGTAAAAACTGGCGGACGAAGAAGAAGTTTTATCGTATTACCTACATGGTTTAACTTCAACACCTGCAACAGCCCACTGCTGGACATGGGTCTCCCCCATTTAGGGCGTTTTTACCATATTCATAGCACTTGGTAGGCAGATTGGTGAGCGCGGTGTAAGAGGTTGCATTCACAGAGAATACTGCTGCCATTCTCCGGATGAATTTATCCCTTAGTCGCACTGATAATCTTTCCGACCGATTACGGCCTTGGCGACTTCGACTCCTAATCAAATCGGCGCTGATGCGCCCGGAGATGGCTATTGTAGCCAATTTTGGCAGTAAGCTCCCGTGCACAGCGTAGGTAGATGAGTGAAGTTGCCCGTTACATAATTAGCCGCACTACGCAGCTTCTAACTACAACCTATGTTCTTCCAACTAGGTAAAATATGCTCCGAAGGTGACCGTCTCCGTTAAGGGAACCAAGAGAATACCCGAGGGGTCTGATGCCAGGATCCTATGCGAAGTGGACGCGAACCCGTCGCCGCAGATATTTCGATGGTACCTCAACAATAATCCTGTCATTGGAGACTATACGGAGGAAATGGTGAGAATTTTTTGAATGTTTTTGTTAGTATATACCTGAGTAAGTTAAGATGTCGGTTTGGCTAGTTCTCTCAAGATGGGGACACCAACCGTACGCTGCAGATATGACAATTATTGTTTTTGTTTCAACAACCAGTGGTCTCAAGTAAGTAGATCAGCTTTAAGTAGAGCAGTCTGTATCCTGCCCCCTGTCCCCCCAATTTTGAACCTATAGGTTGAGCTTGTTAAAAAATATTAATTTGATATCAGCCAGATTTTTTCAATCATCAACATAACGACGCAAGCAAGATATATTTTCCTCTGTTGCCGGCTTTGTCACTACAAGATTGTGAAAATAGCCTAACTATAGTTTGAGTATTCAGGGATTTATCAATTCATCAAACGCTGCTGCTTCTATGCATGTCGTCGTCGTCGTCGTCGTCTCAGCCGATAGACGCCCACTGCAGGACATAGGCCTCCCCCAAGGATCTCCACGATGATGAATATGCATGTATTCCGACACTATACACCTGGACTTATATTTATAAAGTTTCTATCCCTTTCGGGTTACGCTGCACTTTAACGAATAGCTGTAAAAAATAAGTCGTTACTTCTGACAAACAGAATTTGAGAGCAATTTCAGAAAGCGGTGTGCCACTATTCACAACAAAATTAAACCTAAAATTCAACCCTTAAAACCAATTGCCCATCCAGGCCGCAGAATCACCATGAAAATGCAACACGCACCATATTACCCCAATGGAACAATACTGTGTAATTCACCCAATGAACACGTCTGGCCGAGCGGGGTGCAGCCATGCATAAGCTATAAAGCGCAGTATGCTGAAAAATTCACGTTTACCTACCTGCAGTTATAACCAGAATTAAGCAGGATAATCTGCGCCATTTTTAGGGTACCGCGGCGCGGAGAACGAAGCCTTAGACGATGATACGGGATTATTTGTATAAGTGTGTCGAAAGCGGCTTTTGTCTGGTGTCTAGGAAATTGGATTTGAAATTCTGGACGGAGAATTGTGTTCTTTGCTTTTCGCACACGGGCTGTACGTAACCGGGCAACTATGCAACCAGGCATTATTAGTTCTTTTGGGACCTTAATGCCGACTATGATGGCAACAAATACTAATTATTTACGTATTATGGGCCCTGATTTAAAAATCTTTTGTCTGATCTAACTAAAAATTGCGCTGTCACTTTACGTCAAATTGGTTCAGAAAAGGAGAAGAGGTATCTAAGTCTCATTTAATTACAATTTGATGCACAGTGCGCGTTATCTGTCAAAATGAGGCGGCATCATTAAAACGATTGTGACAAAATTAACTAGAAATGGCGAAGAACCCATTGACATTTATGAAAATGTAATGACTAAAATACCATTTTCTGAACGAATTTGACGGAAAGTGACAACGCTATTTTTAGTTAGTTTAGATAATTTCTTATAAGATAGTTTTCTTAAATCGTGGCCATTTTGTAATTTGAACATAGCCAGCATCATAGGTTTGCCTTAATTTGATCAAACTAAAAAGAACCCGTATGCTACCAATCCTACTCACGCCGACCCATTTTTTTTGTAAGATTCTTTTTCAACGAGCTTAAACAAGCGCTTGGAGAAACTGTTGTTTTTATATTAAAATAATTTTTATACTAGCAGCGTAAAGCTTGCCTAAGTACCTTATTTTACTCGCTACAAAGAGACTTATACCTATGTATTCTTTATTATTATATCTCAGGTGCCGTGTGACGCCGGCTTAGAATAGCATCGCCCCATTTCTTCCCGTGGGTGTTGTAAAAGGCAACTAAAGGACTGGAGGGTTTTATGTGTATTACAATTTTAGGCGACAGGCTGACAACCTGTCTCTACAGTGATACACGATCATCTGAAAAGTCCCTTAATACTTGTCAGACGTGGCGATAACGACCTTAGCTTTACGATCGTTAACGCTTTGTCTACCCCGCAAGGGATAAAGGCGTGCTTTGTGTATGTATGTATATCGTAGGAAGATATTTGTTTTACGAATCTGAAATTTTAGTAAGTACTAAGTACCATCACGAGCTTAGTGAATTGTTTCAAATTTCTTAAGTGTAGGCATTAAACCGACACAATTCATCGTTCGAGGCTGAGTATCGTAATTTACGAGTATTCGTTGGAAATATTTTGGAAGGGTTTAATTTATAATTAAGTCTGTCGAAATTTAATTCTTAGATCTTAAGGAGATATAATTGATATTTCGACAGCTGTTAGTGTAGCTATATCATTACGGGAAACCTACAAATACATTGTTTATCTACTATATAAGGTGTAAAAATATTAGCTGCAATTATTTTAAGAAGGGTTCAGCCCATGAAACCGAACAACTTTCTCCAAGGAACATAGGTCGAAATGTGAAAAAAAATTTTGGACCTCCTCCCGTACAAGTTAGCTTGGTCGGCTCGTTCTTAATTTTCTATGGGAGGGCCAATTTTTTTTTTTATGTCACGTCCTATGTTTCTTGGGGAAAGTTGTTCAGTTTTATCAGCCGGCTGACTCCTTAAATTTTTTTACACCCTGTATTTTATTTGGAAGTGTAGTTATGTTCGTATGTTCTTCTTTGAGCATGAGTAGGACCGAAGCTAATAAGGCTTTTTTTTATGTAGCCTGTGCTGTGTCCCACTGCTGGGCAAAGGCCTCCCCTCTTTTGCGCCGCTCTCCCCGGTCTTCGGTTTCCGACTGCCAGTCATTACTAAATGCGACTAAATTGTCTCGCCATCTTCTTCGAGGCCTGCTTTATCTAAATTCTTATTGGCATTGCACTCATAGAGAAAAATGTAATACTCAGTTTATATAAGTATCTGAGTGCTGTACGCTTTTAACGTTGTCACATGATATTTTGTTTATCTGTAACTAAACATGAAAGAATAGAGATATTTGCCCGCAGTGAGAAATCGAAAATGCTCCATAAATAAAATTTAATGTTTCAAATTTTTTATGAATACTTGCACGATACAGGAACTGGTCGAAAAACACCTGTGTCATGGTTATTATTATTACAAGTTTAATTAAAAAATAGGCCGCGAAGAACCTACCTGGAATAAATCGGGGACGTTTTAAAGAAAGGTCATGTCAGAACTATCCTAAACCGACGAGCGTGCATGATAAGACTGATGAATGTAAAAGAAGTGAAAGAAGTATGCCAGGGTCGTAGCAAGTGGAAGGAAATAGTCTCTGTCTACCCCAACGAGAAAGAGGCGCAATTTATGTATGATTATTATGTATGTATTAAAAAATACATCTTTTTCCACAGATAATCTTCAACGTGTCGCGTAAATACAACAAAGCTGAAGTGCGGTGCGAAGTCAGCAACACTGTCGGGAAGAACGAGCGCTCCCTCAAACTTGAAGTCACTTGTAAGTATTCTTATTGTCAGCCCTTCCATTCCGTGCATCGGAGTGCACGTTAAGCCGTGGTGACTTCGTACCGCGGTGGTTGCGGTAACTTCGTTTTTTCTTAATTGATGTAGCAGGAAGTTGAAAAACTCTGGTTTATCTAGTCGTTCAACGACTCGATATATCCCACACATTAGAAGGAGAAGAACAAGAATAAGACGCCCACTGTTGGACATAGCTGCGTAACATACGAGATTGTTCCAGGCATTTTTATATTAGGCCGGCTGCATTCAACGACTGTTTCCAACCAACCCAAGTTTGTCAGTCCATCCGGTAAAAGACTTGATAGATAGATAAGATACACGGATAAACTCTTTATTGCTTACAATATTACAACACAAAATGACACAAAAACTATAACTAAAAGTAAGCAAAGGCGGCCTTATCGCCTGTAGCGATCTCTTCCAGGAAACCTCTACCTTTACAGAGACAGCTTAACAATTTTTCAAGTAGCTGCAGAAGCAAATAGCGTGTTAGTCTATTGTTTCGGTTTCGTTCCTTTTCCTCATTTATTCTGTTACGTACATTTTAAAAATCAAATAGAAATTGTCCTCGAATGTTATCTCATCAAATGAAACCATCGATATGCCCTCTCGTTCTCCAAGGATGCGATTTCCATGAATGAAACGCACAAAAATAAAGCTTGAAAACTCCGAAGCCGGATACCACAGTAGTCAGCAACATTAAGTACAACTCCCAGAGCCCCAGCGTCCCTTGTAAGCAGATGTTTATTTTGAAAGACTGACTCAGCACTCGCCGGCGGGAATCTGTCTGGGAATTTGAGGAAAAGGCGGCGACGAATCACATAGTAGGAGTGAGGAGCGGTATAGTAACTCGGTCGGGTTAAGAAACGATCCTGAAATGGGAAAACTATTGTTAGACAAACAATCATTTATTTCTATCAGTTATTATATCTATCAACATAATACATACATAAATATATCATGCCTTTATCCCTTGCGGGATAGGCAGAGCGTAAAAATACGGTCGCTGTCGCCACGTCTGATAGATATTAAAGGCCTTTCAGATGGTTCGTGTAATACTGTAGTGACAGGTTCTCAGCCAGTTGCCTAAAGTTGTAATACACATGAAACCCTCGAGTCCCTTAGTCGCCTTTTATGACACCCGAAGAAAAGAAATAGGTTGACGCTACTCTAAGCCGGCATCACACGGCTACAACAACAACAACATAATAATGATGATAATATAACATTGAGCGAAATGTCAACAATTGTTTTGCTATTACGAACTTTTTTCATTATCTGATTGAGTTATACCTACATTGAAATATAGGATGAATACATCATTGCATTTAAATGAAAAAAGGAGTAAACATAATATTATACCTCATGCGTTATGTGACTTTACTTGAAATATAATAGTGTTCGACGATTTTTTTTGTACGTGAGTTCATTATTATAAGTGGCACATTATACACATACATTTAGTGACATTCTTAAGTGGGTGATAAACGAATTTTGGGTTCTCTGTAAAATAGAGAATTTCTTTTGACCACCTTAAGTAAGTAATACCTACTCATTATCTTCTACTGTGGTGACACTAATGAGAGGGAAGATAAATATAATAAAATGCTGACTATGGCAACATCTTTCTGTTTTGAACTGCTCTTCCGGTGTTGAAGGTACAAAGCTTTATGATCTTGATAATCGTTTTTGCTGTAGGCAATTTTTTTCTTTTTGTTTGTTTCTAAAGATTTTAAATATTACCAAAACTTTCACATTATACTACTGTAACTATCACCAACAATCTCATACTTACCTAAATTAAGCATTTATTTTTATCGTCCAACATTTTTTTCTAGTAATGCAAAAGAAATCTTGCGACTAAATGCGAAAATTTGGAACTATTAACATTCTCGCCAAACTGCGAAAGCAGTTTGTTGGCAAGATAGCACTCTTTGCTCCCTTAACATTGCAATACCTATACACTACTATAACTAAGAAAATATCTATGCATGAAAAACTTATAAGCTATTTACTACCTACTGGCCTATGATGCGTCCCGTTGAAAGACTTATCTCGCGCGCGAGTAGTCTTCAGACGTGTCAGATCGTATACGTTTTATCAAAACAGGTGAAAAATTTAGGTTCTTGGTGTAAAGAAAATCTATGTCGCGTGGTTTTGTGCTTTGAAATTAAATGAGGAATCTAACTTGAAAATACTTTTCCTAGATCCACCAACCTTCCGAACGCGACCGAAGAACATAGAAGCGGAGGTGGGGCAGACTGTGACCCTGAGCTGTGATGTGGACGGCCAGCCCCAGCCCGAGATACGGTGGCTCTTCCACGAGCCTGGACGCATCGGGGTAAGTGACTACCATGCTCCTGTCATGATGAACTTGGAAACTCCAGAATGAATATCGAAGAACCACTAATAGTTGAGATAAGTACGAGGATGGATATGTACGGACGTGCAAGGATGGATATGTACGGTAGCATCAGCAGGGTTAGGCGGATCGCACACTCAACGCACGACGAAGCGCTAAAACATCGCAGCGGTCTCTCTGATCCATACTAGAAACGTCACTTCCAATACTAAAACCGCACTCGACGGACTACGCTGCGATAGCGCTGCGTCAACAGCAGTTGAGCGGATTTAGTATGTGGATTGACATTTCTAGCATGGATCTGACAGACCGCTGCGATGTTTTAGCACTCCGTCGTGCGTTAAGTGTGCGATCCGCCTTAGATATTCTTTGCCAGAAGATGTCACTATCCCACGTAACTGTTTGCAAAACCTGTCATACGATATTTAGAGGTATTCTGTACTAACATGTGGTTCAATACCATTTCATACTTACCGCTAATTTAGATACCTAAGGCGGACCGTACACTTGACTCATGACGGAGCGCAAAAATATCGCAGCGGTCTGTCAGATCCATACTAGAAATGTCAATCCCCATACTAAAACCGCTCAACCGCTGTCGTCGCAGCGCTATCGCAGTGTCGTCCGTCTAGTGCGGTTTTGGTATGGGGAGTGAAGTTTCTAGTATGGACCTAACCAGACCCCGGCGATATTTTTGTGCTCCGTCGTGCATCAAGTGTTCAATCCGCCTAACCAAAATATACCTTAACCACTTATGTGTATACAAAGATTAAGCTAACAAGTTTCCTCTACATTTATCAGTATATGTGAGCGTGTGATACTCTCCAGCAGGTTAAGGGGAAGACACCAAACTTGAAGGTCCACGTCAGCAACGAAACAGCTGGCCGGTACCTCTGCAAGGCCTCCGTCGACGGATACCCCGAGATCACCAGTGAGGCAACGGTCTTCATCAAAAGTAAGTTATTCAGATTTTTTCATCAGCGTCAACACTCGCTAGACATCATGGCTATAGAACTTCTCTCCAACAGCGTCCAATGTTGGAGCCGAAACTTTTACTACTTTTGGCGGTCCACCTGATAGTAGACCTTTCCATTCTGAGCTCCTCGATACGTGGCCGCCATTTCAATACCTTTCAACCCCATTCAGTCAACGGTTATACTATAAGGGCCATCTTCCACTTCCACTAACACATCATCTTTTATGCTGTGTTGATCAGATATTTTATTGTTTGTGAATTGTTAGTCTTCTTAAGACTTACACAGGTAAGTCTACGCCTAAACTACCACGCCTTCTTTAATATTTATATTATTATTAGTCTCAGCTATGAAGTGTGTGAGCTGTCTGTATCTTAAACTCTATATAAATTTTGTTCGTTTCTCTTCCTAGGTGCTCCAATAATCCTATCAAATAGGACTCAAATTGGTTCTGAGGGAGAAATTGTCAGGGTAGAATGCGCAGCGTTATCAGTTCCAAAGCCTGACGACATTCGATGGTACTTTGAGGGTCGAGAGATCAGTGTGATACAGAATCCAGTGAGTATTTTTTTATTATATTTCCTTATTCTTTCTTCTAGTAGAAGAAGAAGCCGAGTTTATTGGAAACAGCTAATATTTTACCAGTATTTAAAATCTCCTGAGACTAGTTTCTTGAAAGTCTTGGAGCGTGTACAAGTTTTGGCAATTATGCCTTTTTTGCCAATTGAACGTACTTTATAGGTATTTGCTTTTGTAGTTCCTGAATTACAACTTGTTGATCTCTCAGGAATACGCGACCCTTGAGGAGACCTTGCCAGACGGCATCGTCAAGTCCAGCCTGGTGATCAGAAACAGTCAGTCCAAGCATTACGGCGTCTACAACTGCAGCGTTACCAATGAATATGGTAATGCGAACGCTGCTATCACTTTGAAACCATTGAGTGAGTACTAAACATTTTGTAAAGTTTTCTTCTTTTTGATTCATCATTTGCTCGTTCACTGTATGTTCAACATAAGAATTTTCTTATAGCTCAAATGAACGGATTTTTTTCTAGGTCTTCTAATGTGATAAGTTTCATAAATTTTCACCAAACGTCTTGTAAACATTTCTTAACACTAGGATTCTATTATGTCTCTCGTTTGCGCGATGTTTAACATTCTTGCTTAAATCAACGGATTCTGATCTAGGTCTTCTACTTTGATCATTTTCTTAGGATCTTTCAAGTTTTAAATCTCGTATCGCTTCACAGAGACCCTTCCACTTTTCATCATCCTCATCGGAGTGACTTCTGGCATCATTCTGTTCTCCGCCTTCGTGGTGCTTGTGGTGATCTGCCACCGACGACGCCGGAACATCTCCAAGAAAGTCTGCGAGAAGCCAGACGTGACTGTCACTACTGGAGACATGTATAAAGACAGTGACAGGAGCTCCAATATAAGTGACTTGAAGCTGCAGCTGCCTCAGAGCGATGGGAGCTATGAGCTGGTGAGTTTGTATTATGTAAACACAGTCTCGGTAATGATATTGGAATACGTAAAACTGACAAAGAGAAAGCAATATGATTGAGCGATGAGTTTACCTTCAGATTTTTTGATTATTTTCAATGCTTGTCTTCTTTGTCTTGTACACGATTAATCTATTTAGTTTTTTTTTAATACAGGGTTATTATTAGATAGTACACTAACTCTGTAGAGTGTTTCTATATATCACAAAAAATTGGATGTTCTATACATTTTTGCCGAGTTGGTATGAATTTTTCTATGGAACACCCAATTTTTTTTGCGATTTCGCAGATGGATTCGTAGTAAAAGTAGTTAAGGTCATGAGTATGAACACCCTAAAAAATTTGTGTACTGACTAAAAGATAACCCTGTACTTAAACGAAAAGACAGACAGACATAGGAAACGTTATTTATTTGAAATGTAACGATGGTCTCCTTATTAAACTGGCATTTGGTTACCAGGACTACATGAGCTCAGACCGGTCAGACTCGAAGCTGGCGTCTGGTCTCCCCCTGGCCGGGCCGGTGATGCTGGCCAGCATGCGAGATGATCCTCTCATGCAGTTCAGATATAGCAACGACTACTCCGACCCCGCGTATAGCGATCCGCACTTCAAAGTAAGTACGATACACTGGGTTCATCGGGTCTTCCGTAGATTCAGTAGCCCACACAAGTATGGTTGGTGAGTTCAACGTAATGGTTTAGCACAAGTTATCAAGATTTTGTGCTATACGCTATTTTTTTAAGGTATATCATACAGAACTGCCTTATAGTCATACATTTTAACAGTGTGATTCTTACCAGAAGCTGTTAACGAAGAAATGGACAAGTTCAGGAATAGTCACACTTGACTTAAAGTTCACAACTTTGATGTTATTCATGATTTTCTTCACTTGTGTCCATTTGAAATTGTTAAGTGTAGAAGTCTATATAGGAATGTGTCTTGATGGACCTAAAGCACATTGTCCTTGGTTTCCGCTATCTTCAAGCAACAAGGACCTCCATCACGTTCCAGGCTGTGAAGCTGATAGAGCTGTTTAAGCTGGTTTCGCTGCAATACCCCTTACTTTTTATAGACTACGGAGCTGGATCTACTACAATACCCCTTACTTTTTCTAGAACTACGGATACGTGTACGACTACCCGCAAGGCTACGCGCCGCCCCCGCACCTCCGCGTGCAGTCGCCGTCGCAGCACGACGCCCATACGGGCACCAGGTGGGTTTTACTACACTATACAGTATTTATACAGGGTGTAAAAATATTAGCAGCAAATATTTTAAGGGGTGATTCAGCCCATGAAACGGAACCACCTTCCCCAAGGAACATAGGTCGAGATATGAAAAAAAATTTTAGGCCTCCTGTACAAAATTACTGACCAAGTTAACTTGTATGGGAGGTCCAAAAAATTTTCTCATATTTTTACACCTTATATAAGGAGTGGCCAAAGCTCTGTGCCAGGATTCACTGCCCATTGAAACTCACAATTGCCATATTGTATCTGGTTGTCAAGTTGTTGTAAAATGTATCGTTGTGTGCTGCACGTGTTTACCTCCCTTCCTGCAAAAAGTGGCAGAAAAATTTGGGCTGGTTGTTTGAACAATCATACAAAATACTTTCGAGTCAGTTCTCGGTTCCTATCCAGCCTTTCAGAGTATTTTTGTAGGCGCGGGGCCAAAACCGAAACCCCCACACAAAAAAGAACCATTTTTTTAAAGAAACGGTGACATGGCTCCATTAACAACCCCCTTGTTGATATCCCTGCCAGATCCCTGCAGGGTTCACTGACCCGCAGCATAGACACGACCTCGACGCTGCCGCTGTCTACCGGCAACGTGTCTCAGAGCAACTCCTTGCAACGAACGAACAAACAGGACGAAACTGACGCCATCAACAACCTGGGCCTGCCCGTTGGTGGAGACGGTAAGTTCATATTACATACATACACATAGGATACACCCAGTTGGAATAACCTGGGACCAAGCGAAGACCATGGCGCAGAACAGGGAGGAATGGAAGAAACCCTCCAGGGCCCTTTGTACCAGCGGGGTACCATAGGACTACAAAAACAACATACACATAGAGACACACCTGTATCCCTGGCACAGCCAATACGTATCTCAAAGCAACTCTTTGCAATGAACGAACAAGCCCCATGCAATGAAATTACAGCTACGCAATGTACATCGAATTTCACCTGTAGTCTTGTAGCCTGTAATTTCAAAAAAGGGGCACAGGACGAGACTGATGGTGGAGAACGTACGGCATATCTTACACATAACGCACAACGCAGCGCAAAAATAACGCTACGTAACGCATGTGTCTGGCAGATCCATTCTAGTAACGTTATTCCTGAAACTAAAACTGCTTTTGACACAGGTCCAACGCACGACGCTGCACTAGCGCTGCGTCAACAGCGGTTGCAAGTTGTTAATCTATATACATATCAATAAATTAAACAAAATTAACAATATTAATTTTTCTATCAGATCCCATATTTGATACCTTATATACGATCAATTATTTTGGTAGGATTCTTAATGCGTTTGTTGTTTTAGCCCCTCCGACCCCGGTGTACGCCCAACCGAACTCCAAGACTGGGGTCGACCTCCGCTACTCCGCAACTTACGGGAACCCATACCTCAGGAATAGTGGGCTCGGTAAGTCACTGGAATACTGATGTGGCGCAGTGGTAGTGCGACTGCCACTGACGCAGAAGGTTCCGGGTTCGATTCTCGGTGGGTCTTTTACAAAGTTGATATTTTTTACTTTGTGAATTTTTTCCCAGTCTGGTTAGGACATTTCGCGCTGAACCACCCGATTGTCCGTAAGTAAGATGGTTCCGTGATGGCACGTTAAGCCGTAGGTCCCGGTTGCTGTCTATGATCACTTAGACGGCGGTCGTTACGCAACCATGTCAGAAGCCTGCTACTTGTAGTAGGCGGTTGAAAAATTTTGACACTAGGGCTCATCACATCGGGTCGTTCGACAACTCGGTGTCCCACACGAAAAGAGAAAGAGACTGGAATACCTATTAAGGTAAACTAAATATTTTAAGGGGTTAATGAGACAATGAAACTGAACTACTTTCCCCAAGAAATATAGGTCGAAATTTGACAAATATTTTTAGACCTCCCATACAGATTGACTAGATCGGCCGGTAATTTAGTATGGGAGATCCAAAATTTTTTTCTATATTTCGACCTATGTTCCTTGGGGAAAGTTGTTCAGTTTCATGGGCTAGTTCACCCCTTAATATAATATTTGCAGCAATTTTTTTTGCACCCTGTATGTATAGCACCCCTACTGCTGTAAAATAGGGGGGACCCATGTCAAGTCCAGCAGTGAACTGTTGTTAACGAGCACTGGTTGTAATTAAAATAACACGTTTTTTGTCAAAGTATCACCGTCAGTGTCACGCTTATCGTTAATTGCCCGAGGAACCCAGAAAAAGCAATAAATATGTAAATTTTGTAATCCGCGGCCCCCAAAAAGAACTAATTAGGGGGACAGAAAGTGGATTTCTGATCTTTTATTACTTTTTAAGATTCCGCAGCCAAAATGTTTGTAGGTAATTTTTTTTTCTGCCACAAAAAAAAAATAAAATGTAGACTCAAAAAAATAACAACAAAATAATAAATTAGTTTATAATTTTTTTTAATCTGACACCATACAGTAGTTCATTGAGACGTTGAACGACTTGGTGTACCACACGCAAAGAAAGAAGATTTCTGCCCAACTCATAAAAATAAATATTGGTTTCCGTTTAATATAGAATAGCGTTTTGGCTTATAAATTTTTTGCTATAAAAGTATGTTGAATACAGGAAAAGTGTCAATAGTGAAAGTGAGCACTAAAAAGCATTTAAAAATCTCTTTCATTCGGAAACAAAACGGGTGTATGTGGGGACATATTCCTTTTAATTGTCAATTTGTCATTTTATTAGATATATGACAAATGTATGTATTGTATATTGTATATTGTTACTAGCGTCTACACGACTATGTTTTATAAACATATTTAACACTACGACTACGACTATGTAGTTATGTACAAGTAACTTAGTTATTAAATTTTGTGGATAATACACTACAAGCAATAACCTACTGCACAGACATAATAGTCAGTTCTAAATACAAATAAATATTTTTTTTAATAGCTCTGATATCTACCAAATTATTTACGGTACGGAACTCTTCTAGCACAAGTCTGACACAATTATTAACCGTTTTATAACTTTTTTATCTGCGTCGCGTTAATCCTTTGGGTTTCAACTTTTATCTAAGTTTATCTCCAATCCAAATCTGAGCAGTTAATTTTATTATCTGTAGTTAATTTTTATTGGAGGAATTTTTGGTGGTCCTGTTGCAAGTACCAATAGAAAGAGATAATCATCAATACACAGTATCTATATGTACAATTCAGTCGGATTTCACGTTTCTCTGTCTGTCTGTAACGGACAATGATTGCTTTTTCTTAAACACACAGCGTAGTAAGATGCGACTTTTCTATAAGAAAATATATATATTCTTTTTTTTATTAGACGGATATAAGGTACGGGAGGTCGTTTATTACGCCTCGAATAAAAAATAGTTACTACATTGTTTCCGGGATATATTTCCGGGTTAAGAAAAAGTTTAAATTGGCTATGTGAATGAGCAAATGGTGAAATGAGCAACTTTTTTCCATATTTTGTATGAAAATACTGAAAGTATGACGTCGTTTTGCGCTATTTGGATGACGGCGTCAAAACACTTATTTCTCTGTTTATTAATTCAAAATTTGAATATTTCGAAAAACAATTAATGGAGTCTTTAGTAGTACAATAGACAAAGTTGAAACCGTATTCTTCTTCTATATTTATGAGCTTGGCTCTTGTCGGTGGAGCATACGCCATTCAGTTCGGTTCCCCGCCAGTGTCTTCACATTTTGATACGACATAACGTTGACCTTTTCCTTTTCTTTTGTATTTTATAATAGGCCAGTCGACTAAGGAATTGAAGAAATGTAAGTGAACAGTTGTTTTGTCTGCAGGGTTGAGCAACCAGGTGCACACGGCCAAGCCAGCCGCGACTCCCGCGCCGCCCCCCTACTCCGCAGTGAGGAGTTCCGTGGTCATTCCTTCAGGTTAGCTAATAAAGCCTTACACACATACATACAAATGTATAAAGGAAATAAGTGGATCACAATTTCGTCTCCTGGGTTAGAGCCGACCGTGGTGTAACGGTTAACACATCTGACCCGTCTAGTCAGAAGATGTGGGTTCGAGTCCCATCGGTGGCGTGAATTTTTTTCGCTTGATTCGTTTGTATTAGCTTTCTAACAAAAAGTTAATATACATATGAATGTAACCGACATAGCTCTCAGGATAAGCAAATTGAAATGGCAATGGCACAGAATACTAACTAGTAACTAGCGTTACAGGATCTTTACTTCACAACGGTTTTCAAAGTAATATGTACTCAATCCGATAGACAATATGATTTAATTTAGCTCGCGTTCCAGTCGAGCACGTGGTCATTTAGATACCTTCTAAATTTTTTTGAGGAAATATGGGCCTTAATTCACTGTACTACGGTTCATAATAAGTTAGACGTGGTTATACGTATTGAAAAAGCCGCGGACTAGGGTTGGTTACTTCGAGTGCTTCGAGAAAATTTAAATAGTTTTAGGGTTTTGAAATAGTACTTTGTTCAACAAAAAAGAAAGTGTTTGTAGTTTGGATTAACTGCATTTCAAATAGGAACATAATGTAATCCAATCAAAGTAGATTTTACTTACCTGTCAGCGTCTTTCGGCAAACAAAAAAAAGTTAAATTCCGATCACGATCTGTATTTAAACAGTTAAACACTGCACAGTATTTTTTTGCTTTTCTTTGTGTGTCCATCTTGCAAAAAAATGTCGAGAAAGTTGAACGTAGTCGAACAAATAGCGCGCGCGTGTGTCGTCTCGTCTTTCGCTTGCGGCAGCCTACTAGATTGGCCCTTTCGCCGTGGCCGGCGCCTGTAGGTACGTTTTTAATACCTACACGCGGAGTGACACAGGCCTGGCAATGGGCAGGCCACATAGCTCGACGAAACCGATGGGGAAGAAAGGTTCTCTTCTGGCGGTCACGAGTCGGAAGGCGTAGTGTTGAACGGCCTCCCACAAGGTGGACAGATGATCTGGTGAAGATAACTGGACGCCAGTGGATGCAAGTTGCGCAGGATCGTTCACTTTGGAAATCTTTGGGGGAGGCCTATGTTCGGCGGTAGACGTCTTCCGGCTGAAATAATGATGCTACATACTCATAATCACGCCTCTTTCCCAAAGTCCTACATCTCTCTTCTTTTAATTTTATACTTACTCCATACATGCATAAATCACGCCGCTTTCCCGTTGGGGTAGGAAGACACTATTTTCTTCCACTTGCTACGATCCTTTCGCTTCTTCTACATTCATAAATTTTTTCGTGCACGCTCGTCGGTTTAGAGACTTGCTTTTCGAGTGACATGTTTTTTACTCAATGTTTTTATTGCAAACCTTGTTTTCATACAATGGTAAACGGCTTGTGAAGGAATCTTGGGAATTCAATAGTTTGAAGATAATTTATTAACTTCAATCTTTTATTGCATAAAGTGTGTCTTTCTCTTCTTTTTGTTTTTAATTTAAACTAAATGAACACTAATGCTGGCAAAACATTATTTATAATAACTATTATACTTTCTTTTCACTTTTCAATTTTCTTACTAAAATAATTTGCCGGTTCGAGTCAACTTGACAAGAGTTGCATTAAATTATCCTTGTACCGTAAAACAACTTGCATCCACTTCACACCGCATTGCAAGTTTCAGAGCAAAGTTACGAGTGCTCTGAACAGAGTCTAAGTTCACATAGAGACCCCAAGTTGAACATAGAGTTTCCTTTTTAGCATTACTTTATTATTTTAAGTGAGACAAGACTAACCTTTATTGCATTTAAACAATTTTTCGTCTATGCTAAGTTGATTATGATAGTTATTTTCCCAAAAAGCTACAATGTCGTCAGTTACAGTTCTTTTTTCTTTGTTTGTTAATTAATAAATACTAAGGTCCATTTTGACAAATGTCAGTCAATACTAACAGCATTTTAAAACCGCACTCAACATCGATCTCAGAGTTGAGTGCGGTTTATAAATATGGGCCTTAGTAGGAAGACGATTTGATTTTTAATACACATTTGTCAGGCGAAAGGTGATACACGATATTTTTTTCAACAACCCTTAAATATTTGTAAGACTTGAATACGTCGCTATCGGTAGCATTAGCTTACCCCGCAAGGGATAAAGGCGTGACATGAGTTGTTTTAAAAGTGAGCTCTATCTTAAACTTCCACCGACTATTACTTACATTATTATGCTAAGCCGGCGTAGTATCAAAGAATTTAAACTAATTGGTGCAATTTTTCACAGGTAATGGGAACCAGCCATCGCAGGCCACACACGTATAGCAGTTAGATAAAATTAGATTTGTCTAATTTATACAGTCTACTAATAAGAAAAGGTTTAACAAAGGTTTTGTTAAAAAAATGGCGACGATATCCTAAGGCATGTTTTGCAATACTGTAATAGCTATTATTGAGTATGAAAAATATTGCAACTTTTGACGAAGTAGTAGTACAACAAATTTAGGCCCGTAAACCGCACTCGACGAATGACACTACGATAGCGCTGCGATATCAGCGGTTGAGCGGTTTCAGTATGGGGATTGACATTTCTAGTATGGATCTGACAGACCGCTGCGATATTTTTGCGGTCCGGCGTGCGTCAAGTGTGCGATCCGCTTAAGGTTTAAGAAAGGTTTTTGTTATAAAAAAAATGGCGGCGATATCCTAAGGCATGTTTTGCAATACTGTAATAGCTATGTTGTTATTATTGAGTATGAAAAATATTGCAACTTTTGACGAAGTACTGCCTACAAGTTTAGGCCCGTATTTATAAACCGCACTCAACTCTGAGACCGATCTTGAGTGCGATATTGAAATGCGGTTAGTATTGACTGACATTTGTCAAAATAACTCTTGAGATCGATCTCAGAGTAGAGTGCGGTTTCTAAATACGGACGTAAAGTGCGGGTCTTTCCCTTCATCAGATTTGTCTGTGTAAAAATAATTTGAAATACTAAAACATTGAAGTTCTTTAAACTCAATATTATTAGAAAAACTGTACTCATATAAAGTGTATAATTTTTAGCTTTTTATTTCGGTTTCATTCTTAAGTAGTATGTAATATTTTCGTTACGATCAGTAATTTTAGCAATTGTTTCAAATGTATAAAAGGAAACAGCAATGAATTAGAGCTACGTGTAATATAAGATGTTCCTATAGATAGTAAAATATACGACTGAAAATGTAAATATTTCATAAATGTAGATTATAAATGTATATTATTGAAGTTGTCTTTACACACATACTTAGAAATTTATTTAGATCGAAACTTTTTATTACTTAGCTAAAATAAATATATAAAATATTTTTTATTAAATAAAAATAATGTGTGATGTGTAAAGGCTCATATTTTGCTTTAATATCATGTCAAAGATAAAATATTTTGCCATAAATTATGTTATTCTGTTAATCAAAGTAAAAGTGGTTGAAAACTGAGAAATAGCCCAGTGAATAATAAAATAAAAAGAATGATACTTAAATAAAAACAAAGGAAAAAAGAAGAGAAAAACAAGTGCACAGCACAATTAAATTAACTGCACCATAGTTGAACTTAATTATTGTATGTACGATGTTTTTTACGAATTGAAAGCTGTCAAATTGGGCTCATCAGATTGGTCTGAGAATAAAGTAATTATTGTTGATATTCTCAACCGTTTACTTTATTCCACTTTTTCAAGTATTAAATTAAGAATTAATTAATACTATACAGACTGAAAAAATAATTATAAATTTTATAACAATAAATTTTTGACTTTCCATTCAAAGCTCATATAGTATATAAGTATACTTTATGTATCAAGATAAATAAATATAGTAAATTAGATAAAATAATAATGTTAGAAGGAGATTCAGTAAGTTAGATAAAAGAAACATGGATTCCTGTGATATATAGAAACAATTAGAACTGCATTTTAAATTCAACTTACCTTGAAATATAAATATTTTTGAAATAGTATGTAAACTCAATTATTCAATGAGTGTCACTTTTTCCACGAATATTTTATTCAGTTTTCATAATAATTTTGTGCATGAATGAAGATTGTAACTTTTTCGTTGTACAAAAAAGAAAATCATAAAAATATATTGCATGATACAGTGTTTTTTGTTATTTGCATGCCAGTATAATTTTACAGTTCTAAATAATAAATCTTTGACTTACATAAACATACGTTTAATTTATTTCCTACCTCAGATAAGTATTACGGTATTGCCTCGCTAGGTCTTGCTACGTAGAGGTCTAGCTCTAACTATTATTAATAGAAAACTAAATTAAATATAGTTTCTACAAAATCATACCTAAATCCAAGTAATAACTTTAAAGAATTTTACTTAAATCCATTCTACTGTCGTCCATGTTCTTGCCCACAAATATTATAATCCAATTTTGTCATTCATCCATCCACATACATTTTTAAATAATGTATGTAAGAATACTTTAGAGAATACATTATTACTCCTTACCAGGAGTGGTACAAAATACATATACTTTTGCATTTAATATTGGTAAATTTAATATGACCGAGCTTCAAACTTCAACAAACTTTTCCTGTGAGACGATATAGGCGATAGAAATTCAACTCATGATTTAGAGGTACCTATTAATGACTTCCAAACAGACAAAAAACTTCTTTTAGTACGGGGCTACATGCCCAATAGCAAAAAATATTGGGTGTTCCATGGAAAAATGCATACCCACCCACAAAAAGGTATAGACCACCCACCCAATTTTTTTTGCAATTTCGCATATAGGCCCATACTAAAAGTTGTTCATAATCACGAGTAAAAACACCTTACAAAGTGTGTGTGTCTAAAAAATAACCCAGTATTTTGTTAGCTTGCATACACGATAGAATATTCGTCATACTTGTGTAGTTTCGTTAGTGAAAATACGTTTGCCTACTTTCTAAGCGTAGTAGGCTTACACAGTGAACACATACGAGCATGTGTCTATCATTAGCCGAGCAACTCATCAAAAGCTCGTTTCCAGTTTTTTGGTTCGAGCAGATGAAGACGCGATAGCTAGCAATTTAGTACATTGCGGGTAGATTATAGGAAATTGTAGATATGGGACCTAGGTTTTTTTATTGGGCACATACTTTTGTTTACTTGATAAATTGATTGTCACTTAATTTTTTATGTAAACCATCATCACAATGGCTTTCAATGGGGTATAAAAACAGAAAAAAATATTGAAGTGGTTAAGATAAAGCTTTACTTAAACTTGACCCTGGTATACACTTAGTATATAAAAGCCCTAAATAAAAATAAAAAAAAAAGTTGATCCCAATTTTATTTATTTTTATTAAGACGAAACATAATAATTTGAAATTTAAACAAGAGCCAAATTTTGATGCAGATTGTAGAACCAACAAAGTATCGTACAGCATTAAAAGCATAACAATGTCGTTATTAGAATTACGTATGTATAAATGTATCGTTATAATTTTAACAGTAAATATACATACTAGTAACCAATTTTATTACTTATACATTTCAGCTCTATAACCACTATTGGCGTTAAGTTTATTTTTTTAATCATCTACATTTACAAATACAAAAAGATAGCCATTGAATTGACAAGAACGAAAAGGGACGTGTCATATTAAACTATTACGACGTTTACTACGAAACATCTGTAAAATCACTAAGAAATAATAGCTGTTCCATGGAAAAACCATACCAACTCAAGCAAAATGTATGAAACAGCTGTTATTCTTATTTCTGATTTCGTAGATGGCCTCGTCGTAAAGAGGTTCACAAAGACGCCTAAATCACCCGTTGGAATATATGTTTACTACATACTTTAGTGTAGGTTTAGCGTTTAAGCTTTAGCTGAGGCAACTATCTAGCACGTATCTATAAGTTTCTCATGATCGTAAGCTTGGATATAGGTAATGGTCCTCTGATAGTGTCGAGAGATTTTATCGACTTTTTGTTTCGACTGTGCGTCGGTAGCTTGTTATGTTTTACTATGAACTAGGTGCCTATAGATATAATAGGTGTTATAAGGCCCCCACACTTAACACACAACGGAGCGCTGGAGTAACGTTTCAAGTATGGACCTGACAGACCGATGCTCTGCCTACCCCGCCGGATATAAAGGCGTGATTTGAGTGTGTGTGTTGGTATTAATTGATTAAACGGAGTATGCGCTGTAAGCCAACTTGCCCTTTTCGTCGACCGGCGCGATTCGCAAAACTTATTTAAAAAGTTTGCTTTTTGGTAACTGGAATTTCTTATGAATTTATCATTTAAAACCATTTACTAAAACGAAACCCATTTCCAAGTTAGTCTAGAGCTCTTCAATAAAGTGAAGAGAAGATAGGAAACTATGCCTTTTACGGTTAAGAAAGGTCCTCTCACAGACAAATTATAAATATTAATTTTAAACACTGCCACATACGACAAACCCGTTCCATCTCATATTACATGCGCAACGGCTAAATATCTCCGACCGCACAACCGCAAGATTCCTTTGCGGTCGTGCGTCTGCCACAGTCATGCTGACAGACCGGTCGCCGATGAGTAAAAACTGGCTGATCAGTCGTATTGATTAGTGTAGAATTACTTCTTATAAGTACAGAAGTACAGTCAAGGCTGGAAGGTTTCTCGAATAAATCTATACTCGAAGTGGTGGACAAGTACGTCTTTCTAGGGCAAACAGTCCAACTAGGAAGATCTAACTTTGAGAAAGAGGTCACTCGACGAATCCAACTCGGCTGGGCAGCGTTCGGAAAATTACGCAGCGTCTTCACGTCCAAAATTTCCTCAGTGTCTCAAGTGAAAGTGTTTGAACAGTGTTTGTTGCCAGTGATGACCTATGGTGCCGAGGCGTGGTCTCTACCTGGCGAACTAGCTAGCGGCTTGGAGTCAGTGAGCAATGGACAGAGCTATGCTCGACATTTCTCTACGTGATCGAATCAGAAACGAGGAGATCCGTAGACGAACCAAGGTAACCGACATAGCTAGGATAGAACTATCCTTAGTAAGGAGAAGTGACAGCGAAACCTAACTAAAAAACGATTACTTGTTAAGACAGCACACCTGTGTTTGCAGACGTCGGTACATTGTTTGCAAATATGACAGAACAACATATTAAAATGTATTTTCCTATAGTTTTAACGTTTGCCGGATCCTGTGCCGGATCCGATATCCGACCGACCGGTATATCGGATCCGACAAAGATCCGAGGATCCGCCGGACCGGATTGTAATCCTTAGCTGGGTTAGAGAGTTTGGACTTTAGACCGTTGTTGTTACGCCGCGCGCATAGGTTCGAATAACCGCACGTGAGATTGACTGTACTTGGGTGGTATTTATAATATAATGTGAAGTAAGCCGTGCGATGTCGGCTTAGAATAGCATCACCCCATATCTTACCTGTGGGTGTCGTAAGAGGCGACTAAGGGATTTGAGGGTTGATGTGTATTGCAATATTAGGCGACAGGCAGACAACCTGTCACTATGGTAGTACACAGTCTTCTGAAATTACCCTCGAACATTTGTCAGACGTGGCGTAAATGACGGTTTTCCAGCTGTTTACGCTCTGCCTACCCCTCAAGGGATATAGGCGTGATTTATGTATGTATGTGTGTGAAATAAGCACCAATACACACACATATACACACAAATCACGCCTATACCCCTGACGGGGTAGGCAGAGCATTAGCGACCGTAAAACTACGGTGGGTATCGCCACGTCTGACAAATGTTTGAGGGTCGTTTCAGATAGGTCGTGTATCACTATAGTGACAGGTTGTCAGCCTATCGCCTAAAACTGCATTACACATGAAACCCTCAAGTCCCTTAGTCGGCTTTTACCACACCCATGGGAAAGAAATGGGGTGGTGCTATTCTAACCCGGTACCACACGGCAATACACAACAGACTTTGGCGGATATCACACTTGATGCACGACGAAGCGCTAAAATATCGCACCGGTCTGTCAGATCCATACTAGAAACATCACTCCCCATACTAAAACCGCACTCGACGGACGACACTGCGATCACGCTGCGTTGACAGCGGTTGAGCGGTTATAATATGAGGATTGACATTTCTAGTATGGATCTGACAGACATTGCGATGTTTTAGCGCTCCATTGTGCGTCAAGTGTGCAATCCGTCTGACATCACGCGTTTACCTTTTGCGGGCTAGGCAAAGCCTGAATGACCGCAAAAAGTGGTCTTTATTGCGTCACGTCGGACTGATAAATTAAGTGCCATTTCAAAAAACCATTATTATATGTCATGTCATACATACACATACACAAATCGCGCCTTTATCCCTTGTGGGGTAGGCAGAGCGTTAACGATCGTAAAATTACTGTCGTTATCGCCACGTCTGACAAGTATTGTGGGCCTCTTCAGATGCTTCGTGTATCACTGTAGGGACAGGTTGTCAGCCTGTCGCCTTAAGTTGTAATATGTCAGCAGTAAGAAAACCTCTGACACCAGGGTTCATCGGGTTTGTTCAGCTTCCTTTCTAACCACGTGATCAATGTAGGTACTATTCTTCACCAATAACTCCCCCCCATTCTGTCTTACCCCCGATACAAAGGGTGCTCTCTCGCGATGATCAAGCGCCGTCCTATCGTTGGAGCACCCTGTAGGGCTCTCACAGGGCCTTTTGTTCCTCACACTTGGCTCTCGCCACCCTCACTCGATTTTTTTATTGCTTATTCTATCTGAAGTTTCGTTTGAAGTGATGGTGGAATTTATAAAGCGCCTCATTTTTACTTGGTTACTTATTTACTTTGAAAACTGTATCATCAGTTTTACACAAAAACACACAAATCTCGCCTATATCCCTGGCGGGGCAGGCAGAGCGGCAACGACCATAAAATTGCGGTCTTTATCGCCACGTCTGACAATATTTGAGGGTCGTTTCAGATAATTCATGTATCACCATAGTGACAGGTTGTCCGCCTAAAATTGCAATACACATGAAACCCCTGAGTCCCTTAGTTGGCTTCTACGACACCCACGGGAAAGAAATGGGGTGATGCTATTCTAATCCGGCATCACACGGCAAAGATTAGTTTTATATTCTAGACTATAAATGGACGGGTGCCGTGTGGTGCCGGCTTAGAATAACATCACTCCAATTCTACCCGTTGATTTTTATTTTTCAACATAGTTCCTATAGTAATAAAACGATGCATTAAGCAATGTTTCTAATTTAATAATTTCCTCCGAAACACTGTGTATAAGCTTTTCTCGGCATTTTTCACACTTCAGCGCTAAAATAACGCTGCGCTAATGTATGCGTCTGTCAGAATTATACAAATAACGTCAATCCTCATACTAAAACGGCTCTCGATGCATGTTCCAACGCAACGCTGCCACTAGCGCAATATCGTGCGTTGGACTTGTCTCAACAACGATTTTGGTATGAGGAACGACGTTTCTCGTACCGCATGTGTTACGTTAGCCAGCGTTATTTCAGTGCTGCGTTGTGCGTTAAGTGTGAGAAAGGGCTATCGGTAAGGGATTTACATGAGAGGCAGACTGGCAGTAAATAAAACAAATATAAACTTCCGCCCAGACCGGATGTCGTGGTTTTCTTTATAATTAGCTGTTTCCGGAACCGACCATGGATAATTAAATAGGGTCTTGGTTGAACCCTTTTCATACTTCATTAGCATTGTTTAAAGGTACTTAAAGTCGCCTTTTATGTGAGTAGCTATCTAAAGGTTTGTAATTGTGGTGTTCTTCTTTGTGTGAGGGATACTGATTCAACAAATGATCCGATGAACCTTGGTTTTTAGACCGCCTGAATGTTCCTAGGCGAAAGTCGTTCAGTTTCATGAGCTTATTCACCAGTTAAAATATTTGCAGCTAGCATTTTTACATCTTACTCGGATCGCATATTTTATGCACGACGGAGCGCAAAAAAATCGCAGTTGTGTCAGATCCATACTAGAAATATCAATCCCCATACTAAAACCGCTCAACCGCTGTCATCGCAGCGCTATCGCAGTTTCGTCCGTCGAGTGCGGTTTTAGTATGGGGAGTGAAGTTTCTAGTATGGATCTGACAGACTACTGCGATATTTTTGCGCTCCGTCGTGCGTCAAGTGTGCGATCCGCCCATAAAAAAGAAATTATTTCTTAATCATACTCTGGACTGAATTGTTTTAGACAAACCGTATGTAATATGTTTATTGGCATATTTTGATACAAAAAAAAATTACTTTCTTCCATTAAACAACTCGATGAAGGTCGTTGAATGTCGGGATCCCCTACCATAAGTATCATTCCAAACCATTACTGTCATTCCAAAGAATCCTTATATCAAATTAATCATTTTTCAATTCTAATTTCTTAGCTTTTTACTTCCTTGAGACGATCTTCCTCATGTTAACCAATATCATCATCGATTACAAAATTCTTACTTCAAGACGCTTCTTGAAACGGCTGCCACCAAAAGATCTGGGTGTGAGACGGCCCTGAGTCTTTTTTCTAGTCTGTGGTCGTCTTTGGCCTCTGTGGGGTCGTATTTCCTCTCCTCTCGTTGAGTGATATACCCTTTTACCGATGAATTTGTCCCGTTTCACACGCCGTGTGATGCCAGCTTAAAATAGCATCATCCCATATCCTTCCCGCAGGTGCCGTAAGAGGCGACTAAGGGACTTGAGAGTATTACAATTTTTAGGCGACAGGCTAACAACCTGTCACTATAGTGATACACCGTTTTCTGAAACATCCTTGAAAATCAATCCTCAAAAATGACAGAAGTGGCGATAGTAGCCGTATTCTTACGGCCGTTAACGCTGCCTACCCCGCAAGGGATAAAGGCGTGATATATGAATGAGGCTGCGACAATTATTCCTGCAACAATACCACTGCAGGTAATCCGAGCAGGATTCGAACCTGGCATGGCGCCAAGGCGTGCCGTCATCCACCAGAGAGATTCATAGCCACTAGCCAGCCTGTCAGAGATTAATATTAGGATATTGCATTGCAGATACGCCGTGCGATGCTAGTATAGAATAGCATCACCACATTTCTTTCCCATGGTTGATTTCGGCGAATCGCACACCTAACGCACGAAAGAGCGCTAAAGCATAGTAGTGATCTGTCAGATCCATACTAGAAATGTCAATCCCCATACTAAAACCTCTAAACCGCTGTCGCTCGCAGTGTCGTCCGTCGCATGCGGTTTTAGTATGGGGAGTGATGTTTCTAGTATGGATCTCACAGACCGCTGCGATATTTTTGCACTCCGTCGTGCGTCAAGTGTGCCATCCGCCTTAGGGTCACATCACAATAGCGGTACCATTATTTTTTAAACGACTCTCAACAGAAGTCTATCAATAATGACAGTCTTGACGGCTCTGCGTACCCCGCAAGGCATAGATGTGTGATATGTGAACAAACTGACTACGGGCGGACGATTGTCCCACTGCTGGGCAAATAGTTCCAATTGCTCTTTCCAGACAACGTCATCTCGCCACTTTTTCCCGTGAAAAAGTGTGATTAAATCTTCCGCTGTGTCTTGCCTTGTGGTGCCAACTTAGAATAGCATCACCCGAAATCTACCCGTGGGTGTCGTAAAAACCGACTTAGGGACAATCACCAAGAGGATGGGCAGCAGCGTTCCCTGCGAATGCAACATCTTACACTGCGCTCGCCAGTCCGTCTGCTAAGCGCGGTGAGTATGGCAATACCCCCCAATAGGAGGTAGCTCAAGTCTAACAGTGGACAGTTGTGGCTGTTAAGGTCTAAGGTTAAATCTTCCTTTATGAAGTCAGGATTTAATCCATCTTAAATATGTAATCTAACAGAGTGAGTAACAGAACTTTACTGCCGTGCCTGGCGGAGGGCCAGACGGGTCACAATATTACAACCACAGCAGCCATCTTACACGCCACAACAAGTTTGCGTGTGGAACGAGACAAATTCATTTAATTTAATTTAACTGTTTATTGCACACAAGATAAAACACAGGACAGTCACATTTAGATAAAAAACACAACAGGTACCACTTATTTCTAAAAAGAAATCTCTTCCAGCAGTCCTACGGTAGAGAGATAGCATAAGGTGAGGCTGATGATCGTGCACAATACAAAATTTTAAATGCGTTATTTAAAAATAATACATAATACATACACTAAAATATTAAATTTACATAATTATACTCTTATACATAATATTCATCGGTAAAAGGGTATCACTCAACGAGAGGAGAGATACGACCACACAGAGGTCTAAGACGATCAGAGACTAGAAAAAACATTTATTTTTAATCTGTGGTGAAGACTGGCGGCTTCTCGCGGGAAGCCTGGCCCAGACGTCAAAATCTTTTGATGGATCGCACACTTGACGCAGGACGGAGCGCAAAAATATCGCAGCGGTCTATCAGATTCATACTAGCAATATCAAACCCCATACTGAAATCACTCAACCGCTGTCGACGCAGCGCTATCGCAGTGTCGTCCGTCGCGTGCGGTTTTAGTATGGGAAGTGACGTTTCTAGTATGGATCTGACAGACCGCTGCGATATTTTTGCGCACCGCCGTGCGTCAAGTGTGCGATCCGCCGAAGACTGGCGGCTTCTGGCGGGAGGCCTAGCCCGGACATAGTCAAAACCTTTTTTGCCATACCACGACGCGTTGCAAGTTACCAGGATTGATATTATGACAGGATTTAGTTCATCAAATACACGCACACACAGAAATCACGCCTTTATCCCTGGCGGGGTAGGCAGAACGTTAACGACCGTAAAATTACGGTCTTTATCGCCACGTCTGACAATATTTGAGGGTAGTTTTATATGAGTAATATATTACTATAGTGACAGGTTGTCAGCCTGTCGCCTAAAATTGCAAATACACATAAAACCCTCGAGTCCCTTCATCTGCTTCTACGACACCCACGTGAAAGAAGTAGGCTGATTCCATTCGAAGGCGGCATCACACTTTCATCAAACGAAGCCCTTTTTTAGAATTATCTACAGAAAGGCGGATTTGGCTCGCCTATTATATTTTCTAATATTTGATTTGACCTTTTTCTTGCCCGGAAGCATATTCTGAAAGTGTCTGAAGCAAAAACATGAAAAAGGTCAGGTACGCCACAAAGAAATCTTTTCTGCCCAGTTCAGCCTTAGGCATTTTGTGCTTTTATTATAATGCCATGGTCGAACAACAACAACGAAACTAAAAAACAAAAAATATTAGAAAACAATATCAGATTGAATGAATATAATTTGCACTTCGTATACAGATGGTGTTAAGACCTCGTGTAATTAAAGTTGCCGTGTGATGCCGGCTCAGAATAGCATCACCCCATTTCTTTTCGCGGGTGTTGTAAAAGGTAACTAAAGGATGCGAGGGTTATATGATAAATGATAAATGATAAAATGATAAAATGATAAAAATATTTATTTTCTCCCAATCATTAACAAAATTAATATACACATTTCGTATAGTACATTTTCAGAAAATTTATGATTATTTAATTAAAAGGGAGATAGGAGTCCAAACTAGGTGTCCCTGTGCTATGGATCTCCTAGCTCCACCATTTTGACATCAGCAGACAATTATTAAAATGTCTAGTATAAATATTTCAGTACCGAAATGAAAATTACCTTACAACTAACCAACAACAATTTGTTTAGGAAAAAATCAATACAAAATAAAATAAAAGTGGGCAGTTATAATAAAAATTGAGTTAGTAAATAAACTTAAAATATTAAAATATAGTTAAGTACATAATAGAAAACTAAGTATTAAACACAATTTGTTGCATATCATTCCTAAGTAATTACCTCGAGCAAACTTTCGATATTCTCATAATTAATTTTCATCAGCCACTCAGTGACCAATTGCTTACATTCAAATTTAACTTTACTGTAAATATCTAGTTCTTTATTTGCAACATTGTAAAGTTTACTACTTAGAAAAATATAGAAATGTTGTGCAAACGAGGTATTTACAGGAGGGACTCTGCATACCTGGTGAAAACGTCTTTTACTCGAGTTAGCGTGATTTGACTGAAAAATATCACTGTGCTTTTGTAAAATAGTAGCTAGTATAAAAAGCTGTCTGACAGTTAGAACTTCAGTTTCTTTATAAAGTTGACTTGTGGGATATAGACGAGGTTTAAAATGAGCTATTTTAAGAATCAAACGCTGTGCCCTTTCGATTTCTAAAAAGTTTGTCTTTGGTGTACCTCCCCAAACAGTGATACAGTACGCAATCACAGACTGACAAAGTGCAATGTACACCGATCTCATGAGTTTCGCATCCGCTACGTGTCTAAGTGATTTGAACACGTAACACAGTTTTCTAATTTTGTTAGATGTATTATGAATGTGTTCTGTAAAAGAGAGCCGACTGTCGATACAAACACCTAGATATCTGATCGAGTTTGTTTTTTCAATGTGAGGACATTTACATTGATTTCTGTTTGTAGGAGCACAGGAATGTGCTATAATTGTGTTTCCATCAGTAAATGATGCTTTATTATGGCGTATACTATAAGTAATATATTTCGTTTTACTGGCATTCAAAGTTAATGAGTTTTCTGCTAGCCATTCACACACTACATCGAATCCCTGTTGAGCATTTTTAAAACAAGACGTCCATGTATCCCCGTAAAAAGTTAGTGCCGTATCGTCGGCATATGAATTAATGAGACAGTTTTGTAATTTTAAATTGCATAAATCGTTAATATAACAAAGAAATAGAGTCGGGCCAAGAATACTACCCTGTGGAACTCCATACGTTATTGGATGACTGGAGCTAGTGATGTCACCAATCTTCACACATTGAGACCTGTCCGAGATGTAGTTCTTGAGGAGAAGAAGTTGCTGTCCCCTAATACCTAGTTTATCTAATTTAGCCAAAAGAATGGCAAAAGATACAGTGTCAAACGCTTTTGCTAAATCTAGAAATATTGTCAGGCACTTAGACCTATTATCTAGTTTATTTACCACAAAATCGACTAAGTTATGAACAGCATTACTGGTCGATTTACCTTTCCTAAAGCCAAATTGAGATGGAGAGAGTTTATTTTTACATTCAAGGTAATTCGTTAGCCTGGCATTGATTATTTTCTCAAATATTTTAGCCATGTTTGGTAGAATAGATATGGGACGATAGTTATTGATCAAGTCTCTTTTTCCACTCTTATAGACAGGGGTGACAATGGATTTTTTAAATGCCTTTGGAAAAATTCCCATTTCAATACATCGGTTGAAAATGTGCGCAAGGGGAGTTTTTATGAATTCATTTATAGTTTTTAACACTTTAGTGGGAATCCGATCCCATCCAATGCTAGTGTTATTCTTCAGATGTTTAATTATGTTAGCTATCTCATCTTCATCTGTATTTAGTAAAACAAGTGACTCAGGGGACGATGGCGAGTCTCGATTTAAATTTAAAGAAAGCGTGTAAAATTTAGTGATTTGACCAGCCAACTCAGCGCCTATATTAGATAAAAAACGGTTAGCTTTATCAACAGATTCCTCAGGAGTGTTGTCAATAGTAAGCAAATCAAAAGGAGGTGATTTGGAAGGATTCAAGTTTGTAATTTCTTTTATATTCTTTTATATCAGACCATTTTGTTATTATTTTTAGAATCAAAGAGCTGCTGTTTCTCATATTGTCTTTTGACTTTTTTTAGTATATTATTACAGAAGTTTCTGTAGCGTTTATATGTTATTAGCAAGATACCGTTGTTCTTTTGTGTTTTTAATTTAGCATGCATTTTATCTCTATTTCTTATACATCTCAATAACCCTGGTGTAATCCATGGTTTTTTAGTTACTTTACTTCTGGGTGTTTTATTTACAATCGAATTATTTTGCATCAGCAACTGTATTGTTTCAATAAGGCTGTCCGTAGCCTCATTAACATCATCCATCGTAAATAAGTACTGAAAATTAATTTGTGAGCAATTCTCGTATAGCTTAGTGTAGTCTATCTTACATGTGGAATAATTTTTCTTGTATTTAGTATTTCTTGGTTTAAAACAAAGCAGCAAAGCATCGTGATCTGTTATTGAAGAGTGAATAAGAAATGTGGTCGTAAGAAGTTTCGACTTTACAATTATATGGTCTAAGCAGCTGTCGGCTCTAGTTGGTGTGAAATATGCTGGGGCGAAACCACAAAACGTAAGCAAATCCAAGTAGTCAGTGGAATCTGCGTGCGAGCTGGCAATGTTAATATTTATGTCACCAATGATATAAATGTGCTTATATGATTTAAGGTTCGATAGCAGATTGTTTAGGGACAAGAGGAAGTTTTCGATTTTTGTAAAGCAAGGTGGTCGGTATATTGCAATTATGATAATATCTTTGTTTATTATTATAAGAAAACAGTTAGCATCGTCTAGTGCAGGTTCTTCTATTTTGTAGGACTTAAGTTTATTGTTTATCATGAGTACGATGCCATCATTTTGATTATATGTCGCCTTGGATGAAAAATTCGTGTATCCTGCGAGGGTAGGGAGATTATTTACGCATGACAACCAACATTCTGTTAGCACTATAATGTCGCAGCAGAAGTTCAGCCGGGCCAATAGACTACAAATGTTATCGAAATTTTTATTTATGCTGCGAATATTTTGATGTAATATTTTAAACTGCGATGAAATATCTTGCAAAATATCCTGACATTCCTCTGCTAAGCAACTGTGATGCTCTGTGATGTTGTAAGAGTCCAGTAAATTATTTACATCATCGAATGATAATGGTAATGTGACGTATCATGGGTTGAGTAACAGTATGCCAAGTTGAAGTAAAGGGAGTAACTGTTACGGTAATTTTGTTTACACGGTAAGCTAATTAGCAGAATTATTTTAAATATCTGCAAATAGAAATAGAAAATGCGTTCTAAGACAGCTGATCGGACACGAATTGTATAAAGTGCAACCAATGCAACAAAGTCAGGTGCGGCTACGTAAAACTCGGTCAAACGTGCACAGCGCTCAATTGTCGATTCGGCTGATTTTACTATCAATTTGTAAGTACATGTTAAATGTAAATCAGATATTTTTATACTTATTCTATAAATACAAAATGTAGTATTGTAACTAAGGGCATAATAAGAGATTATTAGTGATCTAGAAAACAAACTTTTCGATGAACCAAAAATTAAGACTATTGTAACATGTAAGAAAGTTTTTAGAGGCAAAAAGAAAATTAGAGTAATTAAAAACATTTTGACAAAAAAATGGGCTAATAACTATGCAATTATAATGTTCAAACTACAATATACCTGTAATTTTAAGACTGTGAAGTCTCCTTATTCATTTTTAACAGCTCCAAATCTTTTGTACTCGAGATTCTCACTGCCTTTTCATTGTCGGCTTTGCGAAGATATATTTGACCATTCTTCACCCAGACGTATTTGAAGTCCATTTCCACTTTGAACCTCCTAGCTGCTGCATGCAGTTGCTTGCACTCCGGAGAAAGATGCTCACAAATGTAGATCTTGGAAGGGTTTCCCTGCATTCCAATGTCGCACGTAGTAATTTTAGTTCGCTTTTCTTTTGTGTAGGTAGATACAGCCGAGAGAACTCCATCGCGCACCCTTGGAGTAGAAAAGGTGACGAGAACGTTCCTCGGTCGCGTGTTGTTTTTATCCATCCTGGCTACACGGCGGCAAGATTGCACGTCCGCATCTTTCAGGGGAAAGTTAACTTTCGAGCAAACTGATGAAATCACGTTGACTAAATTCTCTTCTTTCGTCTCCGGGAGAGCTTGCAGTTCAAGGTTACGGTCGCGAGAAAGTTTGTCCATTGTTGCCATACGCTTACTCATCAGAAACAGATCTTTCTTCATCATTTCTTGATCATTTACCAAGTTCTTTATCAGATCATCTTTTTCTTGTATTTTTTTCTGTAGGTCTTTTACTTCATTCATGATAAAATCTGTTGTCTTCGTGAAATCTTGTTTTAGTTCCTGGATCTTCGAGTCAATATGCTGGATGAGGCTGTTTCTGATCTCAGCAGAATAATTCGCCAATTTCGTGTCCAAGATGCTTTCATCAAAGGTCAACTCTCTCGTAGAATTCAATGGAAGATTTAAATTCGGCCCTTGCTTCGCGGAGGTAGGAGTGTCCTCATTTCGGCCCGATCGACGTCCACTGTTCACATTAATACAATGCGGGCATGCTAGTTTCTGAAGTAGTTCCTTGGCAATTTCGTGCTTTTTCTTGTAGCAGGTAGGGACGTTTAAACAGGGAAAACAAAATCGGAACTTACAGTTTTCACATGCGATGCTCGATTCGTCCTTGATTCCTGACGCACATCCACCACACTTCATTTTTATTAAATTTTAAATTCTTTTTCTTCGTTAATATTATGTACTATGTAAGCACGATAAAAAGTGTGTCACACAAGCTACGTAATGTAAGTGTTAGTAGGTAATTATTCACACACGTGTGTGCTGCTGAGTGTCTAAATGGTGAGTGAATATGTACCTGTTACTACAGTGATATACACAAATCTTCTGAAAGGGCCCTGAATACTTGTCAGACGTGGCGATAACGACCGTAATTACTGTCGTTAAAGCTCTGCCTACCCCGCGAGAGAAAAAGACGTGATTTGTGTGTGTGTGTGTGTGTCTCTGTGTGTGTGTGCGTGTGACTAATTAAAGAGCAATTTACTCACTCACGAACAGCTACAAAGTGCAGTGAGCTAGCTGCCTTATGGGCTACACTACATTCTCAAACTTTCCTCTACTCACTGCGCCATGCCCTGTGATCCTGCTTAGAATAGCATCACCACATTCAGCGGTCGTCATAAGAGGCGGGACTCTATATTTCGATAAAATATGTATTAATTTAGGCGGAAGACTTCAGTCTCACATTTTGAAACGGTCATCAAATATTTGTTAGACTTGGCAAGAACTACCATATATTACAGCTGTTGAGGCTCTGCCTATCCCTTGAGGGACGAATGCGTGATTTGTATTTGTATTTTAAAAATTGCCACCTTGTAGGCAAACTGAAAACAAAACAATATCGCAAAACAATTAATTCAATGACAAAACCGAACATGCCTTCCGGCGAAACAAAAAAGTTTATCCCAAATATTTGGAAATAATTGTTGTGTGTTAAAATGAAACGCGTATTGCTGTGGACATCTCGAAAATAGAATTCGTGTTTAGAATATCGCGAGGGGTCGTCCGTGCAGAAACGAAACAACCAAATGGACAATGTTTCATACTGACCCAACGGCGGATCGCACATTCGCGCAATAATATCGCAGTCTGTCAGATCGTCATTCCCCATACTACACAAACCGCACCCGACGGACGACACTGCGATAGCGCTGCGTCGACAGTTTAGTTTGACTTGCAGAGTTTCGCATTTTCGAGTAAATTCTAGTATCACCCTGTATGTGACTTAGGGAAGGCATTAGAAGTTATACAGTAGTGGCAGTAGGTACCGGCTTTATCACTGGGAAGGACATTTCAGGGACGCAAACTATCTTAGGCACATCCTTGGTCCTCATATAAATTAAATTACTTTCTAGGATAGTTGCCCTCGATTCTCGTGAATGTGTTTCCGAGAAAGTTAATTCTTACATACATTCATGCATACATACATACCCGGAGGGGTAGGCAGGGACTACATCCTTCTAACTTGCTACGACCCTGACACACCTATTTCGCTTCTTCAACATTCATCAGCCTTTTTCATACATGCTCCTCGGTTTAGGATACTCTTCACCTGACCTTTCTTTAGAACGTCCCTGATTCTTGCATTCATTCTTAAACTTATTACGTCTGTTTCTTTGCGAGGTAGGAAGAGCGTCAACGGGTATAAAAATACGGCCGACGAATATTACGAAGACAGTTTCAGAGATAGCCTTTCGCTTAAAATTCTATTGCACATGCTAAATGGACTGATACTGCATCACTCTGTGTTTGCAACGCTCGTCACAGTGCATGTATCTTACGCATTTTTAGTAGTTTAACAGTTTATTAAATTGTTTATACTTAGGTAAGTGAGTCATGACTGTACATAACGAATGTTCCAGATCAATCACTACTGTCATGTTGCTGTGTTTTTGTCAGTCGAAAGTGTGGTGTGGACGTCAAATATTTTGGGCCTAGTTTTTAGCACATATTTTATCAGAAGTACCTACTAAAACTAATTTCGTTTTCTTTTTTGCAGATTTCGAGAAATGGCTTAGAAAATTCCGGACACGACTTCACTTTTTCGGGGAGGTTTCTAAACTGATTTGGCCTTAAATCCTTTGACAGAGACGGTCGTTGTAATATTGACACAGGGCACAAAGTCTATTTATTCACGTTAAGTAAAAACAAAACAACGAGACAAGCCTAGACAAACATGTTCAGACAACTGTGACAGAAATGCCTGAGGGAATATATTTCTAAGAAAAAAAAAAATATATTCTTTAGTAAAAACAATAGTATAAATTTGGGAATTTGTCTTAGTTAAAATAGCGTGGTCACTATCCCTCAACCAACAGGTTCAAAAATTAAAGGTGAGATAACCGCGACTAGAAATTGAAATTAAGTAAGGGACTCGAGGGTTTCATGTGATTACAATTTTAGGCGACAGGCTGACAACCTGTCACTACAGTGATACATGTATCATCGGAAATGGCCCTCAATACTTGTCAGACGTGGCGATAAGGACCGTAATTTTACGATCGTTAACGCTCTGCCTACCCCGCAAGGGATAAAGGCGTGATTTGTGTATGTATGTATCAATTTGTGAATTTATCTTACTTAAAATTTCGTGGTCACTATCCCTCCACCAACAGGTTTATAAAAGGTGAGATAATCAATCGCGATTAGAAATTGTCATATTTACTATTTCCACCATCCAGTCGCAAGCACGCATGCTAACACGGTCATCACAAAGCAAAAATGTCATTAGTGTCGCCGTAGGGGTGCGCGCGCGCGTGAATCTCAGTAGCTCTATTTCTGAAAAGTTCGTTTTCGGTTCCGTGTACGAAAATCCAAAACTAATGTTCTAACCTCACGTTGATTTAATTTTTTTAAAGTAAAAATATTTTTGAACTTTTAAGGGTAAGTGGGTATGGATAAGTAAAGTAGAACGTGAGATACAAGCATAATATGTTATGTAGCAAATTTTCAAAAAATAAATAAAAAAACACGAAATTTAGCTCCTGATCTGTGACGACCATACAACTTAATTTGATACTTGTGACGTCTGTCAGTTTCGAGTAAATGCTAGGGCACAAGGTCTATCTTCCTTTGTTTACTGCTCTTTTAGTATGGAACTGTCAAACGCCACAGGTATCAAGCTATATTTTATAAACTATGAAACGACATTAGTTTATTTTTATTGACCCCACCAATTTTCCCGTTTGGTCACACAAAGCGTGGTCAAATGGTGACGTCATGCCGACGTGTTTCCGGTTTCCTGTCACACCATTGGATTCGATTCTGAGTGCCATTTTTTACGCACAATGTAAAAGAGTTCATTAAATATAAAATTTATTGTAACAAAAATATTTTAAATAATTAATTTGAAATGAAACGTTAATCGTTTTTACTAACGGTGCGGTATGCTAGGTTTCTTTTTAGCATTAAAAAAATATATTTCATTATCAACGCCATTTGGCAAATACGTCTATGACAGACGATTTAATCAGTGTCTGAGGCAAGACTATCCGCAAACGCTTCCTCTCCATAGACACTGAAATCACTTAGGACACAATTATGGAAAACGCAGATTTGACAAGGACCTGCCCTCAAGGGTGGCCCTCTATGTATTGCAAACAATATTTCATACATTTCCTAAATGGCGTCCGAATTGTATAGATTTCACTAGGAATGGTACACAATTACTGGATTTCACACAATTCCACACATAAAATATTTATTAATCTTAATACGTATATATTAATATTAATATAAACATTTTATTCAGTTGCAAAAACAATATTATTCTTTAGCTATAGTAAGAATTATTCAGAATCGGGTCTTCCGGGGTGAAGTTGTCATGTCATGTCAATAGTGCGAATTTGGAACTTTTGCTAGCACGAGTATTTAAACTGGTGTTTGTGTTTAAAACTCGTGATTTATTACGATTTTCTTTTTATTGAACGCGTTTGTGATGTGACGTACCCTGGGGGAGGCCTTTGCCCAGCAGTGGACTGGTATAGGCTGATGTGATGACGTGTAATGATGATAAACATTAAAAGATACGATCCAAAACCAACAATGCAGAGCGAAAACCAAAAACTGAAAAGAAAACCTTGATAAACGTTAAAACACCGAAAAAGGTACGTTTGAACATGGAACTGCTTCTCATTCCAAATTCAAAACGCGCGCGCTAACTTTGGTCCGGACAAAACGTCCCGCGAGTCGCGACGTTATAGTTGCCTCGGGGATTGCCCTACGTGACCTAGTTTACGATATTTACTATGGTAATACTGTTTTTTTTATTTGTATCGGGTATCTTTTGACTTAGGTCTTGGCAAAGGCCTTTTTCACACTTTCACTTTTTTTAAAGAAGAAGAAGAAACGCTAATACAGGGTGTAAAAAAATTGCTGCAAATATTTTAAGAACCAGCCCATGAAACTGAACAACTTTCCCCAAGGGACCTCCCATACAAATTGAGTTGACTTGCTCGGCTGCTACATTTTGTATGGGAGGTCAAAATGTTTTTTTTCATATTTCGAGCTATGTTTCTTGGGGACAGTTGTTCAGTTTAACGAGCTGGTTCACCCCTAAAAATGTTTGCTGCTAATATTTTTACACTATATATAACGCAGCGGTATGTCAGGTCTTAGACTTAGACGAATCTGCGTTATTTTGACGCAGCTGCGTCGACAGTGGTTGATCGGTTTTAGTATAGGAATTAACACTAGTTTAGTATGGGCGCTAGTCTTCTTCATATTTTAGATTATTGTATAAAGTAATTAGTTAAGTCTAATTAGTTTTATCTCCGAGTTTGTGACTGTCAAAATTTTACCCCGAATTTGGAATAATTTGTTAACCTATTCAGAGCACGTTGAGTTAAAAAATGTCTGACATTACGCTTTACATTTCCATGTTAATATGACAGGTGCCAGTCTGTTCTGTTATTAATGCCACTTTATATATTTCGTTTGAAGCAGGAATTTTGAAATTATAAGTTTTTTTTTTGTGTATTGAAAAAAAATACAGGGTGTAAAAAAAATTGATGCAAATATTTTAAGGGGCGAACCAGCCCATGATCTGAACAACTTTCCCCAAGGAGCATAGGTCTAAATACGAAAAAATATTTGGACCGCCAATACAAAATTACCAACCGAACAAGTCAAATTGTATGGGAGGTCCAAAAAAATTTTTCTCATATTTCGACCTGTGTTTCTTAGGGAAAGTTGTTCAGTTCCTTGGGCTGATTCCCCCCTTAAAATATTTGCATCTAACCTTATTATACGGTACAAATCTTGCTACGGGATAACCGTAGACTACGGCTACATACGCTACGGACGAGCTACGGCGTAGCAATCTAAATGAGGTAGTTGCTCTTTTTTTGTTTTGGTGGTCTTAGAGCATTCACCCTATGGAGTTGATCAGCAGTCAATGACCGAACGTATTTTTGTGCCACTTTTGGCGGGAGGGAATGTAAACACGTACACTTTTTTACATGGACTATATGTTTCCTTTTGTTCAAGGTACCTACTCTTATTTGAATATGAAATACACAAAGCAGAAGGTACCTAAGTAAACAATATAAGGTTTCCAAACCTTATCAATTTCCGATTGTGTAAATTTGGCTGTTAACACATTTTGTCATGGGACCGATGTTGCGTTTCACATTTTTATGTTGCCGTAACAACCAATAAAGTTCTAGATAACCAGAATAATAAGGTTTTTTTTGTGATAAATATGGCTTTTGTACCTTTTTATTTTTCTTTGTCTTGGACCAAAGCAATCTCCAGTAAAGATTTGAAATATTTCCGGCATCGCAATCAACACAGATCATAGACGTCATGTAGTAAGCGATGCAAATGTAGTTTTTTCACAGTGATAAGATAATAAACGAACGCGGCCTCTGACGCAGAAGGTTCCGGTTTCGATTCTTGTTGGGTCACTCACAGCCATAAAGTTGATATTAATCACTATGGGAATTTTTCCAGAAAAATCATTAAGTAACAAAAATCTTTCAACAAATATATTTTGTAATAGCCCCGGAAGAATATCGAAAAATACCAAAGGGTAACTTTTTCTAAAACATTACCCTTTGGTGCTAAAATAAAAGGGTCATCGATTTAAGTGCCTTGGAAACATTGAACCCTCAGGTGGATCGCACACTTAACGCACGACGGACCGCTAAAATATCTATGACATTTATACTATGGATCCGCTATCGCAGCGGCCTATCAGATCCATAGTATAAATGTCAATCTCCATACTAAAACCGCTCGCCCGCTGTCGACGCAGCGCTATCGCATCGTCGTCCCTCGAATGCGGTTTTTGTATGGGGTCACTCCCCCGTGTCGTTTTGAAGCGTATATCTCGTAATGGTTACACTTGACAGCTGAGCTGTCATACAAAATATTATTCGTATGGAAGTACTCTACACATCTAACAGGGTAGCGTTCGTTGACAGTTACCAGAAAAAAAGTTTTCCATATAAAACAGTCGTGTCGTTTTGAAGCGTATATCTCGTAATGGTTACACTTGACAGCTGAGCTGTCATACAAAATATTGTTTGTATGGAAGTACTCTACACGTCTAATGGGTTGGCGTTAGTTGACAGTTATAATAAAAAAGGCACCTATGCTCCATATATTTCCCGCAAAGCCCAAATGTTATCATATTTTGACCAATGTATGTATGAAAAGTTGTCAGTTTCCTGGCCTAGTTCACAACTTAAAATATATGACTTTGTTTTTTCTCACCTTTATGCATGAACGTATAGCTTTACCATAAAGAGTAGATAAAAAATGAGGGCGCCACTTTAGTTCGCGATCTGCCAAATCTGACAGATAACGCTTAAATATCGCAACAATTATTCATACAAAATTTTTAGTTCCATTTTATTTAATTTCTATTCTTCCTAGCCAAGCTATAAGCCCTTAGAAGTTGTACTATAATGCAAAAGTTTATCCACCCCTTTGTCACAGATTACATACACAAAATGAACCCGCTCGGAGGCATTAGGCGACATAAATTCTGTGCCTGGGTTCGTCTGTGAAGTTAGAAAAGCCGCTAATTCAACTGAAGTAGTTCCCCGGGTCGAGTGCTATGTCAAAAAGTTCGCTATAGTGTTGCCGTGTTTAGCTAGACGGCGTTGTATGGTGACAGATAAACTATCCATACTTGGCCAACACTGTGTTGTAATGTTGACATAGAATAGTAGTGCCAAATTACTCCACTTCTTTCCCGTGGGTGTCATAAAAAAAGACTGACTAAGACATTTCTAAAGACTAGGCTGTATGGTCTTAAGACCTTTGCCTGTCCAATTAACAAAAAAAAACTTTATTTCTTTCTCGCGGGTGTTTAAAAGAAGACAGTGATTATGGAGCTTTCTTCATGCATACTATGTTTTTAGGCGATAAGCTGTCAGACTCTTTTTTCGAGTGCAAAGTCGTGCTATGACCCAATGAACCCTAGTGTCAGAATTTTTCAACCGCTATTCAGTGTGACACGATTTTCCGGAAACGGGCCTCAAATAGTTGTTAAACGTCTCGATATCAACCCTTTTTACGGCCGTTAACGCTCTGCCAACCCCGCAAGAATCTGCTACACGGCTACTCCAAAAAATAGTGATGTGGGTATGCCTCTTGATAGCATGTCAGTTGGATAGTTTTGTAGTCTGCTAACAGATTGAACTATAAAAAATCAGAGTGGCAATTGAATGATAGTTGAGTGTCTCTGAAAAATCTTTTTTGTGCTACGCTGCTGATATTACGACACAAGAAATCTTGAAAAGATACAATCAACACTATGTTGTTCAGTTTCTACCCCATGTTGAATCGCGTTCCGTGTATTGTCACAACACTAAGATGCTTCTCACATCTGACGTCCGTTGGTGCAAAAGAGATAAGTATATTGCATGCTCCATAAAAAGTGTAGTGCAGAGACAGATGCCAATGCTAATAGCGAATTTTAGATAGATGGCGCTGTGCTTGGTATGTTCCCGCAAAGAATTGAACGTAATATTTAGATTTTTTTTTAACTTGGACTTGGACTCATTGGGAACGAAAGTGTCAGTATAGACTGTCATTCAGTGTTGCAATGTTTTTTTAGTCTTTTGGTTTTAGAATCTACACAAAAATCTTGTAACATAGTCGGTTCAACGGTATCTATGGAGTTTTTGGAATACTAGTTTTTTTTTAATTCTCAAAAAGCAATCATCTTATTGCGTTGTTCCTGCGTCAAAATTAGTTTTTAATATGAAAATTCGAAATATCCTTGCATCTAGTGCATCTAGCCATATCTAGCAGACACAAGCGTTACGGATGCGCAGCAACGGACGGCAAGTGAGGTAACCACCTAAAAGTTGTACTGGGATATCCGGCGGGTTGTGTAAATTTCTACGCTCGTTGGTTCTAAAGCTGGAATGCAAGTTTTTTAGTCCGTGGCAAAATTTTTAGTAAGCAGATTATACTTTGCCATCTCTTTAGTAGAAATACGGTCGCTCAAAGTCAAGTTGGAGTTGTTATGTTTCGTTTGTGGTATGAAGTTTGCGGAGAGAGTGTTCAGAAGTTTTTTGTAGGTGGGTCAATCAACCATTTCTTGTAAAATCTGATTTCAAAAGTTAAAAAAACTTTTTTTCGAATTTTTCTTACATTTATAATTAGCATAGTAGCAATTTTAATCTAGTTCACAAATACAAGCCGTGCCGCGACCAACAATGTACAAATTATGTCATTTTCATCAGAAATATCAGGTGACACTCATCTTTCGTCCCTTGAGTAACCGATGTTTAGGTGATAACTTTGTGAATGAAAATGCATGTTTTTACATTTATTTTTTAATGAAATCGAAAGAACGTAGTAGTAGGAACTAGTTACAAACGTAAATTCTGATATAACTTGGATAGTCTTTACAAAAAAAACACAAACAAGGTCTCTTGGGTAACCGATGCAAAAAAAGGAACTTTATCTTTTGAGTATTTTGTACTCAGCGGTTCTTTTATGGAATATTTTATAGTATACGTAATTTAATCAATATTATTTAGCGAACAGTAACAAAACTATCTTATCTAGCTTACTAAAGAGGTCAAAAAATAGAAAAAACCATTCAAATAATTGGGGACACATGGTGACCCAAGAGACAAATTTGGTGACTCAAGAGACTCTATTACTATAGCCTAAGGTTCCGCAACTCCAGAAGAGGACTTTTTATCCAGACTTTTCTTTTAATACTAAAAAAATTGTACTAATTATATTTGTCTAGATCTTGTTTCAACTTCTCTTTATAAAGTTTTTGCTTTTCTGCGTTTGTAAGAGGCATTTTTTATACCTAAAACAAAATAAGCTACGTAAGCACAGCAACCCATTATAGAACGCTGCAAACACAAACACTCATTCCCCTTATTACTCCTTAGAAAAGTTGTGGATATGCAGCAAACAAAATGATTTCAAACGTTAAATCTACATGCAAAACCAATATGTCTCTTGGGTAACCAAAAATGTCTCTGGGGTAATCACAAAAGTGACCCAGGGGACTGGTTATCCAGGGGACATTTTACACTTAAAACTGATTTTAAGATCAAATTAAAGGTGCAATAATAAAAATTTATTCCCTGATGACTTATCAGACCATAATGCAATATAAATAGACAACATAATCCATAGAAAAGTAAAAACTTACGAGTTTTAGTGTGGTTTGCCAGCGGACTAACAATAAAGCCACGCATTCAGTTCGCTGGCCGCAGTCAAAATGGCCAAGCGAATCAAAATTTCCCACGACCGCAACTTTGATATTATGATTCCCAGAGTTAATTCCTAGAGTCTAACGCACTAATAGCGCTATATCGCTCGCACTCACGTTCAACAGACGCGGTTACTCAGTGGACGGAGGATGTACTTAATTAGGCGGGACACATTCGCGCGCAAATATATTTTCAAATTATGGAAAATATAACACGACAATAGCTTTGTAAATTCCTACGCCTGTGCGCATTTATATTTAAGTTCTAAAAATGTACAAAATGAAATTACTTCAGTGAGATTTTTTTAAACCAGAGCAATTTATTTCTGAAGCTAGGGGTAAGGGGACACCTATCTTTTGTATGGGAACGTGTGTTAACTTCCCCTGGGTAACCAATATTTTTTGTTTAAATTCATGAAAATTTTATTCAGGAAGTATTTAAATTTTGTGGATTAATCCTGTAATTATCAATATTAATGCAAAATTATCGTTTTTCTGTAAAGTTTTGAAATAATTATAGTAAGTTCACTCGGGACAGGTGTTGAACAAAAAAAAGTTGATTGACCCAGGTACATGTTGCTTTTTATATGGTAAGTACTAGTGCTCGCGAAGCGGTTGCACTCACTGCTAATTTAGTATTTTTTAGTATTTAGTATTTATTTAAGAACATTTATACAACCAACCTAATCGTTTTCCCGTGGGAATGTGTAAAATAAACTTGATATTTCACAAATTTGGAGTATTCTGTACACTTTATATCCAGCATCACAGACGAAAAATTATTTTCATAAAATTGTTTTTTTATTAATTTTCGAATAAAAATAATGCATTCTGTGTATATATGTGAACCTCTACGTATTCGCCGTTGTAATATATTTTTTTTGCCAACCATTAATTTGTAATATCCGCCTATATCCCATCAAACCGGACGTAGACTCATTAATCGGAACTAAAGCCAAGAATAATAAAAGATTTTATCATCAACACAATATTTCAACTTTCCTATCCAAAAACCGTAACAATAGTTTATTTATCAACGGGTTTGATTAAAAATTTCCCCAACGTTAAATCAAGTCCATTCAATGCAATCTCGTTAAAAAATCCCAAACAAAAATATATGGACGAAATCAAATTTTATTTTTTTAACCATAAAACCGGTGGAAAATATGCAAAATCTGGATTGGACGTAATTTATATGGAAAATCGGTGAGATACGGTTTTTTTGTGATACACGTAAAACGTGTTTTCTTATTTTCGGAAAATAGAGCAAACTTTTTGATTTCGTGAATTCGGATTATGTAATAAAATAAAATAAGGTACCTGCATTAGCCTAGATCCCTGTTTAAGCTAACCTAGTCTAATGTTTACTATTTTGTAAAAATGTCCACAAGATAGTAATTTCGAATACTTTGTAATTTAATCAAATACTAGATATTAATATAACTTTTTGTTAGAAGATGTGGGTTCGAGTCCCATCGGTGGCGTGAATTATTTCCGCTTGTTTCGTTTATATTAGTTTTCTAACAAAAAGTTATAATAACCTAGCCTAGGTCAACACTGATAGAAAATCCGTAGTAGGTACATAAAACGCAATTTTAAACATAGGTAATAATAGCTATAGTTAGTAAGTATTCTTTGGTGTTTATGACTTTTAAATTTTCAACAATTTTCCAAATAAATATTCCGGACAATTTCTAATTTGAAAATCTAACGCTAACGACAGCTTAACATCAACTTCAGTTCAAAACTGCTCATTCATGTGTACTATTAAGATCCTGATTAAACTTAGGGTCTAACGGTCAAGTGTCTAAAGCAATGTCTAAAGTGTCTAAACCCAAATTTGACTTGACCAATAACTTGGCAAGTCATTAGAGTCACACAGAAGCTATGTCATTAGGCCAAATAGAGAAATTCTGGCTGTAACCAAAGCGAGGATTTAGAGAAAAGATTTTTACCACGTCCTCATGTTATTACGATACATTGACAAAAAAGAAACCGCACCAAAAATATTATTGTTTTTAATTGAGAGGTCAAAGGCCAAAAAGCTACCTAGCGGTTAAGTATAAGAACAAAACAATAAATAGTCCTTATAGCCAGCCAGCAACCAAGGACCTAAAATAACGCTTAAAATAACGCATGCGCTAATGCAGCGTCGTGCGTTGGACCTGCATTATAGTATGGCGAATGACGTTCGGATCTGATAAACGCATGCGTTTAAATCTCACTTAACACCAGCGCTAAAATAACACTCTTTTTATTTTATCACTGCGTTGTGTGTTAAGTGTGAGTGATGCACGTTAAAAATCTCTTATATCTTAGCCCACTGAGGTACACCGAACGTGACCGCCACTAAACAAAAATTCCCAGTTCACGATGCGCTATTTCGCTTTGTATTCAGCGCAGTTGCCGAAGAGATCAGTAACTCCTACAAGCATCTTTTACCCAGTTTACTAGTGCTCTATGATTCACGTAGTTTTAGTCTGCTTAGAAACTTGGTAATGCGTCTTTTAAAAACATATTTACGGATATTGTTATACTTATAATCATTGTATATTAAGGACTTTGTCCATAGGTTGGGACAGCGCCTGAGAAACCAGGGTTCAGATTCCCGTGCCGAGTGGTATCTGGTGCAGCGCATATCACTGGCAATACAGCGCGGAAACGCAGCCAGCGTTATGGGCACATTAGCTCCAGGTACCATTCGGGGCGGCCTGTTTGACTGAGGCTAAATTTAGCCATCTTGTTTGTTTTGTTTATTTTGACTTTTGTATTGTATTTTGACATGTTTTATTTATGAAATAAATTCTTATCTTTGTATAATAATGCTAGTATCTTCTTCGCTTTTTGTCAAGCCCTTAGAGTAAATGCCTCGGGAATGTACCTAGATATAAACTTTATCACCTCCTTGTCCTTCGCGATGCTGGCTTAGAATAGCATCACCCCATTTCCTACACGTGGGTGTCGTAAAGGCAACTGAGGGACCTGAGGGTTTCAGGTGTATAACAACTATTAGGCGACAGGCTGACAACCGGTCACTATCGTGATACACAAAATTATCTCGAACGGCCCTCTATATTTGTCAGACGTGGCGACATCGATCGTATTTTTACGGCCGTTAGCGCTCTGCCTACCCCGTAAGGGATAAAGGCGTGTTATATGTATGTATGTTATCCTTTGCAGGGTAGGCGAGCGTAAAGGACCGTAAATGACAGTCGTCAGTTTAATGTGTCAAATATTTGAGGAACATTTCAGAAAAGAAGTGTCAAGTTGTCAAAATACAAAATCTTCGAACCTTCGAATCTTAGTAGACGAGAAGAGATCGAAATGGGGTGATGCTATTCTAAGTAAACCGGTACCTCGGTTCGCTCCTACAAAGCGATGGCGAAATTGACCGGACCATCAAGCACAGAATAAATGCGGGATGGATGAAATGGCGACAGGTCACAGGCACAGTGTGTGACCCCCGAATGCCCCTCAAATTGAAGGGCAAGATTTACAAGACAGTGGTGAGACCTGTCGTCATGTATGGATCTGAGTGTTGGCCCACTAAGGTGACGGATGAAAAACGATTGCATGTAGCTGAGATGAGAATGTTGAGATGGATGTGTGGTGTGACCAGGATGGATAAGATAAGGAATGAGTATATAAGAGGAAGTTTGAAAGTTGCTCCAGTGACAGATAAGATGAGAGGGAACCGTCTTTCTTGGTATGGGCATGTTATGAGGAGGGATGAGGAGCATTTGCTAAAGAAAGTAATGGACATGAATGTGGATGGATGCAGGAGGAGAGGACGGCCCAAAAAGGTTTGGATGGATTGTGTAAAAGACGACATGAACAAAAAGGGCATAAATGAGGATTTGACTGCTGATAGAGATGAATGGAAGAAGAAAACATGTTGCGCCGACCCCAAATGAATTGGGATAAGGGCAGGCAGATGATGATGATGCTATTCTAAGTAAACCGGCACACACAAGTTAAATTAATTTAGTCTTTTCGAGTGTGACACAAAGGCGTCCAACGACCCGATGAATCATGGTGTCAAAGTTTTTCAACCGCCTGCTAGTAGCGGCCTCTGACATGGTTGAGTAACGATAGCCATCTGAGTTATCATAGCCATATAGTATTTATGCCGTGTGGTGCTAGGTTAGAATAGCATCACCCCATTTCCGCCCGTGGGTGTCGTAAAAGACGACTAAGGGATGGATCCGGACACCGGGCAGCAGTGTTCCCTGTGAATATCTACAATATCTTGCACTGCGCTCGCCAAACCGCTTGCCAAGCGTGGTGAGTTTGGCAATACCCCCCAATTGAGGCCTTTGTCCAGCGGTGGACTGTTGTGGCTGTAGAAGTGGTAAGTAGTAGATAGTATTTAGTCGTAGTGATGACCGATGTGGCGCAGTGGTAGTGCGGTTGCCTTTGACGCAGAATGTTCCGAGTTCGATTCTCGGTAGGTCACTCACAAAGTTGGCATTTATCACTTTATGAATTAGTTCCCAGTCTGGTTAGGACATTGCGGGCTGAACCACTCGATTGTCCGTAAGTAAGATGGTTCCGTGTTTCCGATGGCACGTTAAGCCGTAGGTCCCGGTTGCTGTCTATGATCACTTAGTCGGCGGTCGTTACACAACTACGTCAGAAGCCTGCTAATCGTAGAAGGCGGTTGAAAAATTCTGACACTAGAATTCATCGGTTGGACGACTCGGTGTCCCACACGAAAAGAGAAGAGTCGTAGTACAAAATCTCTGATAGCACTGGATAGTCTCACCACAGGGGTCGCTAGTGAGACATAGTACCCAACTTTTGGACCAGTAACTTAATACGTGTGGTAGCTGGCGTACAGCCAGATTTGAACTAAAAAGCCTGGGCTATAGATTTTAGTTAGTTTATGGCTGCGCGGAATTTAGAAACTTTTTTTATTTGTGAGAGTCCGAGTACCTATCTTGTAATATGGAATTTTCTTTTATTTATTTTTTATTATTATTCTAGTCGCTGGATAGATGGCGCTGTGCTTGGTATGTTACCGCAGAAGACGGAACGTAATATTTATTTTTTGTTTTTGAAACTTTGACTCGGACATGACTCGGACTCATTTGGAACGAAATGCGAGAAAGTGTCAGTGCATGCCAGACTGTCAGTCAGTGTTGCATTTTTTTTTTACCTATTGGCTTTGTAATCTAGTAACATAGTCAGTTCAACGCCATCTATCGAGTTCTTGGAATAATTTTTTTTTTTTATTCTCAAAAACCAAACCTACTATAGGATTATTTTGCGTCTGACAGACATGACGACAACGTCCGTTTTCGCTCTGTGCACCCCGTAAAGTACACAGACGAGCTTTTAGTGACTGATAATAAATACTCATAGCCTCTGCGATAGATATGAAACGTAAAAAGCAAAGTACGAGTACTACGTAACCTTCTAAACTAGTCCCTATAATAAACAAAGGTTCGAGTCACTTAGTATGGGTGGTCCAAAGTTGTTTTTCATATTTCGACAAAAAGCTACATACAGAAGTTGTTCAGTTTTATGTCTAGAACACACCCTTCAAATATTTGTACTTAATTAAATTTAACCTTATATAACTGAAACTTGGCAAAACCAACTCGACACTGGCGAAACCACAATGAAAACGTCAATATACAAGAAATGTACGATATCGACAAGACATATCGACAAAATGATTTTTCACACGGCGGCTGAATGACGTGTGTCAAGCGCCGTGACTCTCGCTTGACCGATTGTGACGTCATTCATATGGCCATAGTGGGCGAACTATAAGGAGGTCGCTCCACAATTGTACACATTTTAGAGCCGGTTTATAAATAAATCTAAAAACTGTCCTTATTCTGTGGTTGATAACGAAACATCATAAAGAATCCGAAGCAACTAAGAGACGATACAAGTGCAAGGCTTTGGCACGCTGTGGGAGGCTGCAAGAGACTTCAATAACTTTCAGTGTGGCGAGAAAGCGCCACTTGAAGACAAACTTGTGTGTTCTTAAGGCCTCGGTCTCGGATTTTGCGGGCAGCGGGGCGACAGCGACAGCAGCGCGGCAGTATCTTTTGCCTACATTTAAATGTACAGGTTCTCGGTGCGCGAGCGGGCAACGAGCGGCGCACTCCGTAGGATAAACGCGGCGAGCACGCCGCCGCCGCTGCCGCCCCGCTCCCGCAAAGTCCGAGACCGGGGCCTCACACTTATCAGTTTCTCGTTGTATGGTTGGAGGGTTCAGACTTGGGATGGGCAGGTAACTAAGTAATAACACTTCACCCCATTTCTTTGCCGTAGGTGTCGTAGAAGGCGTAAATAGCAACCAATTACGTTATCCCTTCCTATTTTCGTACCAAATACCATTTTAAAAAGTAGCTCAGTTGATCTGCCAGTCCACTATAGCCTATTAATGAGGATTTCATTTATATTATGGAAATAAACCTGCCAGTATAAGCCGACCTCGCTTAGTTTTTGTATTTCACAATAGATGACTCAATTTTTTACTTATTTCCTTGCATCTATATTTATCGCTCCCAAAAACGCCTGCGATTGAAGTTACAATCTTTTATTCTGTGATTTTTTTCTCTCTAAAATTACCCTCATTGTTGTTATTGTGTACGGTATGAAATTCTAAAATAGCTCCAAATTAAGCTCAGTTTTCTTAAAAATAGGGGCTTCCACATCATAAGTGTCTCATTTGTCAAGCCTGGTCTCATGCTTAGACAAGGAGTAATTAAACTTTAGGAGAGTCAACATTCATACTAATATTATGAATGCGAAAGTAACTCTGTCTGTCTGTCGGTCTGTCTGTCTGCTACGCTTTCACGGTCAAACCACTGAACCGATCATCGTGAAATTTGGCACAGAGATCAGTAAGATACCGAAAACGGACATAAGCTACTATTTGTCACCACTAGAGGGTCTGGAGTACCTCTAGTAGACCACCAGGAGCTCACCTAAACCATTGGAGATACAGAAATAGCACCAAAACAAAAGTGGTTCAGTTTGATGAGCCGCTTATGTTGGCAATGGCAAGTAGACATCGAAGGTTTGGAGTACCTTATGCATACCACCAGGTGCACCACCAGGAGCCCAGCTAAACTATATGAGATACAGATAAGACATCAAAGCAAAAGTTGTGCAGCTGGATGGGCTGCTTCTGTTGGTAAGTAGACATTGACTGTCAGATGTATAAGTGTTTATAAGTGTTTATCATTTTTGTACATATTATTTTGTAGGGTAGTTGGACGACTCGGTGTCCCGCAAGAAAAGGGAGAGCAGGATTTACTATTCTCCAGTATATTTTCTCCGTGGTTTATTTCCAGTCCTGTGGTTGAATCTGAAACACCAACAAAGTTTACCTTGCCTTCTCTGCTGTGGTTGCTGACAATGTAGTATTTTATTAGCGAAATCAAAACGCAACAGTGTCCCGTTTACGTTTATTGTCTGTGTAACAATTAATGTTACAATTAAAGTTGTAACAATCATGTAACAATGTTTGTAACTGTTCTCTTGTTAGCTTCATTGTAACAGTGTAGTTGATAATGGGAGGGTTTCAGTTGTGATTGTTACTGAGTGTTTGAACTTTCGCATATCGCTTTTTAAATTTTATTCGTGTTGCTAATCATAAGCATAAACATAAATTATAAATCCCCCCTGTCCCGAAGCGGTACGCAGATACTACGACCTTTCTTCGTTTTCTCTACATTCATTGCTCAATCTTTTCATGCATAAGTTAGTCACCAAAACTCCTTTCATTCAATTAGATCAATCTGACCTATCATCGGCCGTGTGATGCCGGCTTAGAATAGCATCACCCCACATCCTTCCCGTGGGTGTCGTTAGAAGCGACTAAGAGACTTGAGAGTATTGGTGTATTACAATTTTTAGGCGACAGGCTGACAAACTGTCACTTTAGTGGTACACATGTTTTTTGAAACAATACCCTGGAAAACAATCCTCAAAAATGACAGACGCGGCGATAGCGACTGTATTCTTATGGTTGTTAACGCTCTGCCAACCCCGCAAGGTATAAAGGCGCAATATATGTATGTATGACCTATCAAATATATTTTTTCAGTAAAGGTACGTGAAAACAATCATGTATCATGAATAGTAAAAACACAGTATTGATGCAAAAAAAAGCTTAGTAAAACTTGAATTTTCCCATGAAAACAAGGTGTTAGCGGTTATTTTTGCGGGTATTTTCCTGTAGCATGCATATTAGCTACAGCCCACGATAGGCCTCGCACGACGCCGTAACAAATGTATGCGCATATATTATTGTGTGTGCAGATAGGCTTTAGGGCCGCTAAAATGCTGCTGCAAGAGATAGTTTTTTTTAAGACGAGTGATGCTAACTTTAGGAGACAGGCTGACAACCTACAGTAATACGCGAATCATCTGAAGGGCAATACTTTTGGCAATACTTGTCAGACGTGGCGATAACGACCGTAATTTTACTATCGTTAACGCTGTGCCTACCCCGCAAGGGATAAAGGCGTGATTTGTGTGTGTGTGTGTGTGTGTGTGTTTGGTGTGCGAGTGAGTGATGCCGCAAAACTAGCATAAGTTGCAGCCGCGTGTGTTCCCGTTGTCCCCGGTCACCGTGACCCCGTGGAGTGGGGCAAGGTTCTACAGGGTGGGGCAAGGTTGGACGCCATCTATAAGGCGGTATCTTCTTTTATCGAGTGGCACAACCTTAAATTTAAATATTATTTATCAGCCCAGTATTCAGCATGATACAAGTACTGTAAAAAATACGTATGAATGGCAAAATAAGGCGAACTGCTCTGCTCACATACCGAATACAACCACTGACAGTCGAAGTTTGCGGTATCGTGCGCCAAGGAATCTGCTCTTTGTGTGTGTTTTTGATGGGATTTCAATATTCCTTTTCTCTGGTATACGCACACGGAACACCTTTTGGCAAATATGAGATTTGCTTAGAGAAAAAACAGCCGTATAACTTTAAATTAGGGAGATTTTGTGACTTGTGTCCATGCTTGTGACAAGCAGCAACTTGTCACCTAGCAGTAAGCAAGTACGGCAACGTGTCTGTAACGTGGACATACATTATTAATAATTAATTATGCCGTGTGATGCCGGCTTATAATAGCATCACCCCATTTCCTACCCGTAGGTTTCGTAAGAGGCGACTGAGGGACTTGAGGGTTTCAGGTGTATTACAAAATTTAGGCAACAGGCTGACAACCTGTCACTATAGTGATACACGAATCATCTGAAGGGGCCCACACAAATTATCTCAAACAGCCCTATATATTGGTCAGACGTGGCGATAGCGACCGCATTTTTACGGCCGTTAACGCTCTGCCTACCCCGCAAGGGATAAAGGCGTAATATACGTATATATTTGTATGAGATTCGCTTGGAGAAAACATAGTTGTATAACTTAATAAAAATTAGGGAGATTTTTTGACCTCTCACCATGCTTGTGACAAGGAGCAACTTGTGACTTAGCAGTACAGCAACGTGTGAGCAACATGGACAGACTTTATTTTAAAAAATCTAGCCAAGCGTCATCTTAGTCCACCTGCCTGTTTGTGTCGATAGACTGTGGGGCCGATCATGAATATGTCGCTACGAGAAGCGGTTTTTGCTCGCTCGCCTCGCTCGCCCCAAAACTGGACACCCCTTTGTCTCGTTCATACGATGGCCGAAAAAACACCCCGGTCAAAGTTGAATGGTTTTTTGACGTCGGAAAACATAGACTGACTATGTGTTGTTGGAGTATAAATTAGTTGAGAACTACGTATATGTTCTAACAAAGCTTCCTGTCTTTGTTTGTTTACCATGTTTTCTTTTGGGATGATGATGATCTCTCCGACCGATTTCGGCCATGGCGACCACTTCGACTCCTGATCAGATCGGCCCCGCAGATAGCTATTGTAGCCAATTTTGGCAGTAAACTCCCGTGCACAGTGTAGACACGTGAGTCCTAATACAGTTTCCCAAGGAGTCCGCATCCGTTTCCATACAGATGGCAGTTTTTTTTAAACTTTTGGGATATCTCATCGACAAACGACCGAGTGAATCCAAAACGTGGGGCACTCCTTTGTCTCGTTCAATAGACATCCAAACATATCTTCGGATGGCATAATCTTTTCGTAAACTACGAGCAAAAGTTGGAGTTAACAAAGTATTATCCTACTAATGCTGGTCCTATACACACACTAGACAAGGTGTTTACTGCGAGCGTTATAAAGTTCACTAATGTCTTTATGCTCAAACAAACGTAAATTTTCTTAGCAAAAGTTTAACTTTAAATTTTAATAATTGTTCCAACTTCAATATTAATTTCAATTAATAAAATTTTAACATTACGTTTCTTTTTTTATTATTGTCATAGGTGTAGTATAAAGCACTATGCATCATTTGGAAGAAAGTCCGGCTGCGCTTCGGGCCTCAAACTACTCCCTCGTTGCAATCGGTTCCTTTTTAACGCGTGAGATATTTACTATTATATCAGTGTACCTATATGTGATTAAGTTTATTAAACAAAGAATTAACTTATGTTATTGGAGTCATCGCTTAGCCGCTTTTTACGACAGCCATGGTTAGAGATGGAGTGATGCTATTAAGCCACACGACACGGCTATATAATAATTTTAAAATGATTTGAAATAAAAAGATTATTTTTTTTAAACTGTCTTTTGTTTTGTGTGCCAGCTAGAACAGATATGCCTCAGAGTTTGTCAATCACTCCAACTCTGGAAACTTGTATCTCTGTGCCTACACCGCACACGGTCGCCCGCAAAATCACATTATACCTCGCTGCGACACTGCGATGAGTAATGTTGACGTTTGCGCCACTCTCCGTACACTGCTGTTGACGAGGATTAAGGAAATTTGCTCCTTTTCATGAGGCCATTTGTCTTACCAATACAAATGGAGGTTAGCATGAACGCTGATGAGGATTTCACTTCCGCATATGTATGATTTGGTACTTGACATGATTATTTAAAATACGCCAGTTATGTTGGAAAAACTATAGTCCAAAAATATTACTAACCTATCTAAAAACCTATTCATCGTTTATAAAATTTTGAAAATTACAATTTTTATTTTGACGCCACCCAAAATAAATCTGTAACGTGACGCCATAATACAATACGAAGTTGTTCTTTTGACCTGTCATTCCAGTGGCCAATTCTTTTGCAATAGGAGGTTTTAATTTTGAGAATTCAAAAAAAAAACACCTAGTATTCCAAGAACTCGATAGATGGCGTTGAACCGACTATTTTACTTGATTTTTGTGTAGATTGCAAAGCCAAAAGACATTTGACAGTGACACTTCCTGTTTTCCGTAAAACTGTTTCCTCTCTCATCATTTCTACTACTATTATACCTATTTGTAAACATGTATAAAGATTAGTCAACCAGCCCCAGAATTTCTACAGGCGAATTCCACACCTGACGCCCGTTTGTACAAGCGCATGTTTTTCGTTGCTCCTGCATACACTTCGGTTTTCATTAAGGGCATTTCAAAATGCCGAAAGTATTTCAAATATGTATTATCAAAGGAAAGTGAAGGAATAACATCGAATAGCATCACTCCATTTCTTCCCAGTGGGTGTCGCAAGAGGCCACTAAGGGACTCGAGGGTTTCACGTGTTTTACAACTTTTAGGCAACAGGCAACCTGTCATTATAGTGATACAGAAATTATCTTAACCGGCCTTCAATATTTGTCAGACGTGGCGATAGTCACCGTATTTTTGCGGTGATTAACGCTCTGCCTACCCCGCAAAGGATAGAGGCGTGATAAATGTATGTATGTCTGTAGTTCACCTCAAAATATGTTTAGCGATTTTATACATCCTGCTTTAATAATGAAACGCTATGTCCTACTTTGTTGACATAACCTAGCTCCCCTAATTTATTTGAGTAAACAAATTATTGTACGAAATACGAATTGCGTACGACATTGCGCGTATGTCCTGGGGCTCAATTTCTGAATTGTTCGTTTCCAGTTCCGTGCACGAAAGTCTAAAATGACTGGTCGAACCACACGTTTATAATTTTTTTTTGAGTACCTGATGGTTTTATAGTCAAAAATATGTGTGAATTTTTAAGGATATGTGAAAATCGCATTCAAAGTAGCAGATTTCCGCATGAAACGAAAACGACCGTTTCAGAAATAGAGCTCCAGGAGCTCAATATCTGAACGTGTCATTTGGAAATCGTGGAAGAAAATTTGCAACCACAGCAGTAATTCTCTTTTAAATACTCTAAACACGTATTTGTAAATGGTTTTGTGAAGTTAAATGCAGGATTTAAAGAACGTAAGGATGTAGTGGGATTGTCGGTTGAAAGCTCTACTGAATTATCTTGTGTTGAGCTGGAAAGTCATGTTATAGTATGCGTATACAGACCACCTATAGCTAAAAATTTTACCACACTACTAGAAGTACTAGAAGATGTACTAAAATTAGTCACAAAAACAAATAAACATGTTATTGTTTCTGGGGACTTTAATGTAGACATTCTAGAAAAAAATGCACTCAGTGATAAATTTTTAGGACTTTTCAAATCATTCAATTTGTCTAATGTATTTTTTGAACCTACTCGTGTGACGCCTACTTCTGCCAAATGTATTGATAATGTATTCAGTGATTGTAAGCCTGTAGAGAAATGTATTATAAACTCTCTTCAATCAGACCACAGAGGTCAATGCGTAATATTCCCGTTCAAAGATCATATTAAAACAATTAAGATAGAAACTAGGCGCATCACTGGTAGTAGGTTGGAAAAATACCGAAACGTTTTAATGGGAAAACTGGCAGTCAATAATTATAACTTTGAAAGTCCAAATTGTGTATACCAAGACTTCTTTAATTTAGTGAGCGAAGAATTTGAATTAATTTTTAAAATAGATACAAAAGAAATTAGTACGAAATTTAAGTTTAGTGATTGGGCTACCAAGGGTCTTAGGATTAGCAGAGATAAGCTTTTTGAACTTTATGAGCTTAGAAACATGACAACTGATGAAAGTTTTAATGAGCTGGTAAAAAAATATTCTAAAATCTTTAAAACAGCTTGTCTAATTGCTAAAGCCAATTTTATTACAAATAAGATAAAGTCTTCAGACAATAAAATAAAAGCTGTCTGGAAAGTGATTAATAGCGAAACAGGTAAAACTAAGCCACGCGAAAATAACTTTTCACTTAATACCGACCATGGAATGATTAGCGCAAATTCCGATGTAGCACAGGAATTCGAAACATTCTTTACAAATATACCTCTTAAAACAACTGAGTCATTAAACTCTTCACCTTCAATCTCATCTTCTTTTCTTAAACAAAATGTAGATGCTTGCAATTCAGAATTTAAATTTAGTCCTGTGACTCCCCAGTATATTTTAAAAGCTTTTAACGAGATTAAAGTTAAGAGCACCGAAGACTTATGGGGAATGTCAGTTAAAGTCTGTAAATCAATTATCGATATATTAGCACCATACTTGTCAGATATCTTCAATGAATGTATTGATCATGGCATCTTTCCTGATTTAATGAAAGATAGCAAGGTAGTTCCGCTGTTTAAAGCTGGCGACAAACAAGATCCCAGTAACTATAGGCCTGTATCTATTCTGCCCGTACTCAGCAAAGTCTTTGAAAAGATCATACTCAATCAAATGCTGTCCCATTTTAATAGCAACAACTTGTTACACAACCAGCAATTCGGTTTTACAAAGGGACGTAGTACCACAGATGCTGGTGTTGCTCTTGTCAAACATGTATTTAATGCTTGGGAAGAATCAAAGGACGCCATTGGTGTTTTTTGTGATCTTTCTAAGGCATTTGATTGCGTAGATCATGAAACTTTATTGGTAAAATTAGAACATTACGGTATTCGAAACGTAGCTCTGAAATTTCTGAATTCGTATTTAGATAATAGAACGCAAAAGGTCCAAGTAAACGGCACCAAATCACAGGGATCTCGTGTTAAAATTGGTGTGCCGCAAGGCTCTATATTAGGACCATTTTTATTTTTAATTTACATTAACGATTTGCCTTACATGGTAGAGAATTTGTCCAAAATTGTATTATTTGCTGATGATACATCCCTTATATTTAAGGTTGATAGACGAGCGCATAATTATGACGAAGTAAATCACACTCTTGGACAAATTCATAGTTGGTTTACTGCAAATAACTTAGTTCTAAATGCGAAAAAAACTAAATGTGTATTATTCACTTTGCCAAATGTAGTACATTCTTTGAATAATTATGTCACGCTTAGTAATGAAAAATTAGAATTTACTGCCAGCACAGTTTTCTTAGGGATTACGCTTGATTCAAAGCTTCAATGGGGCCCTCATATTACATCTTTGTCGGGAAGATTAAGCTCAGCTGCCTATGCAGTACGTAAAATTAGAGAAATTACAGATATTGCAACTGCACGACTTGTTTACTTCAGTTATTTTCACAGCATTATGTCCTATGGAATTTTGCTGTGGGGTCGCGCAGCTGATATTGAAACAATATTTATTCTTCAGAAAAGGGCCATTAGAGCTATTTATAAACTAGGCAGTCGTGATTCTCTAAAAGAACTGTTTAAGGAAATTAATATTATGACTGTGCCATGTCAATATATTTATGAAAATATCATGTATGTAAGAAAGAATATTCATACTTTCACAAGAAATCATGAAAGACATAATCGTAATATAAGGAGTAAAAATAAATTAGATCAACCTAAGCATAGACTAGCTAAAGTTAGGACTTCATTTGAAGGTTTAAGTATACGATACTATAACAAAATACCGGAAGATATATTAAGTTTGTCTGAGAGTAAATTTAAATCTATTATTAAGAAAACATTATGTTATAAAGCCTATTATAAGTTAGATGATTACGTTAATGACAAAGAGGCATGGTCCTCTGATTTTCCAGCGCAGCACAAGAAACATGCAGTCATTTTTAATAGCAAATCGGGACGTGCATGGAACTTAAAATTGACATAAATAGAAAGGAAGACTTAATTAAGACGAAACAGATAGAATTATCTACTGTAGTACTTTTATTTTATTTTAGCGTAGCCGTCTTTTGGGCTATTAATATATTTTAAATCTTAGCTAGGGTAGCTTAGGTCCTCTGGTACAAATTGTTAATTGAGAATAGGAGCACTTTTGAGCAGGTTTTTGGGTGGTTTTCCTGTTCAGGGGGTCCGGCTGATTTACATGACACATGTAAATATATTTTTTGAAATATTTACTTTAATAGCTAAATGCTAGTAAGTTACATGCTGTGTGGTCAGCCTGGCCGGCCCCGAGGCAGTGCCTTTTTTATCCCACTCGTGCCGCGTTTCTACTAGGAACATAAAATTGTTATAAAAAAGAGAAAATTGTGTCTGACAATTTTCTCTTTTTTACAATGACTAATTTATTTTTAGCGACAGTATTGTATTGTAAATTTTTGACTTTCTGAAAGAATTCGTTGTGAATCTACTTGGAAATAAACGATTGAAATTTGAATTTGAATTTGAATTTGGATAAAAGCACAATTAAATATGAGATTTTCGTATGTTCAAGTAAAATTTTGCTAAGCTCGTTTCTCATTCTACTCTATTATCCATTCTCATAAACCAAACTCAACTAATAGAAAGCGTGAGGACTGCTTTTGTTTCATCCATAATTGATAGACGTCTCTCCAAAATGATTTTTTTATTTTATATTTATTTCAACACTCAGTTATTATTTTGGATAGTATTTTAATCAGTGAAGTGCACTTATTGCAAATATTAAAATCAAGAATTGAAGTTGGAGAGTTTGCTCCACATTTCCGGATGGCATCTAGAGGAGGCCCTCGGATTCCTGTAGATGACACTATCATCCTCTGCAGGAACCACCACCCGGCGCAGCTGCGCTGGAATCCCTAACAACTGAAACTGGCAGAATTACCCTTAATGGCTAGAAGTCCATATTATTAAATAAATAAAAAATAGAAAGCGTGACGTATCGTAAGTGGTTAGAGCAGTCATTGCGGTTTTCCGTGTACGATTTCAGTAATCACCGTTTCAAAAATTGAGTTCCTTACATTATGCGTACAGTGTTGCCGTGGAGGAAATTAAAGCAGTGTCGCGTTGTTTACTTTTATTACTCAGCGGAATTGCAAGTGGGGCCGTGTAGAGCGATAACACTGATGATATTTTGTGGATGTAACATATGTATATACATACCTATATATCACGCGTTTATCTCTTGCGGGGTAGACATGATACGGTGGTTACAACAAAGCTGACAAATATTTCAGAAAAAATATTTTTCATTGTAGTGACAGGTTAACCTTCTAGCCTGAAACCTTACACTCTCTTAGTCGCCTCTTATGACATACATACATATATCACGCCTTTATCCCTTGCGGGTTAGGCAGAGCGTTAACGGCCGTAAGAATACGGACGCTATAGCCACGTCTGACACTGTTGAGGATTGTTTTCCAAGGTAGTTTCAGAAAACATGTATATCACTATAGTGACACACATGGTTTCCCTTCAAAACGTATAAATCTTTCGCCTCTTATGACTCCCGCAGGAAAAGAAATTGGGGTGATGCTATTCTATTCTAAGCAGGCATTACACAGCAAGTTGTGTACGTGTTGAGTAGATATTATTCTTCCTTAGAAGAAGAAACATAGGTGGACAAATTGATATTGTTTGTAGAGGATAAAAATGAACAATGTTTTTTATCATCATTGTCATTGGCCTCAAACGTCTTTGACAGACGCTTGAATCAGTGTCTGAAGCAAGACCTATCCGCGTGACGTGGAGGTGAAGTTTCCTTACTACAGACACTGTGTTGCCTGGGACGCAATTATGGAAAACGAATAGTTTTAACTCAAACCCTCTAAGGTTTGGACTTGGGATCGCTCTTATGCCGGGCCCATAAAACTATTAGCTTTTCGAGGGTCCAACCGGATCTGAGCTTGACAGTACCTACTTGCATATGAGTGCCAGTGTCACTAATGTTTTTTTTTACTAAAACAGTAAACAATGCTTCAACTTTCAATTAAAGAAGAGAAACCAACTAAATGTGAAAGCCTCGCTACTTGTCACGCGTGAGTCCTTTAGTAATGCTTCACAGGGAGACGTGCGGACGTACTCAGGTTTTAGTTACAACTCGGACGCCCCCAAAATAACTTATTATCCGAATGCAAAAAACGAGGTTTTCAGTTTAACCTGTATGTATGTTAGATTGAAGCGATTTTAATACGGTTTTCAGAAAAGTATTATTTAGTATTAGAAGATCGTTTTAGGCGTATTAACAGACGAAAATTGAGGGTAGATTTCAATTCCTAAAAAAAGTTATTTTTCTTTAGTTTCTGTATGATGGATGACTAAAGCTGTTGAACTAAAGGTAAGGAAAGCTGTTGGAGGTGACTGGAAGAATTGTTTTAAAAAATTGTCAACATTTTGACTATTGCAAACCCGAACCTTAATCTCAGAAAATGTGAAATTTTGACGGTAACATGATTGACATTTGTGTGTAAAAGAAGTGAGAATAGGTAAAATTCGCAAATATAGGTAGTATAGCTTTTTTAAATGGACATATGCTTAGAAAGTGCCATATAACTATTGGGGTGGTACTATTTGAAATCGACGTCACACCATAGGTTTACATAACGTCAAAATGTAAATTTTAAGAAAGTCTCAATACGTCCCTGCTCGCAGTTCTGTACTTGAAAATTCCATTTCCCGTCTTGGTCCGTCCAGGCGCGTCTGAATCGCAATATGATGACTGATTGTAGGAATGTATGTTTTGTAGATGTTCTCGTAGGTACCTATACGGATTGATGTTCTCTTACTAAGTTATATTATTCATATTCATATTCTTTATTGCGAATCATATGGTACATAAGTTGATGGAGGTACATATTTTCCAGCATATGAAACTCTTTATACAGTTGGGCTGTAGGGTATAGTAAAGAGGTGAGAGGGCTTATATAAAATTATCAACTTAGTAATAATTAAAAGTTAAAAACTAGTATTTATATAAAGGTGTGCTTAATCTACTTAAAGGGTATTTTTTATGGAGCGATACGCCAGTATAGGTGCGAATAATAATATGCCCTTACCTAATGATATTATATTATTGTTACTGCCCTTACGTAAGTATAAATACTATCAAGATTTCAAGATTTCAATCGTTTATTTCCAAGTTAATATGTCAGTAAGCCACCAATGCTAAACAAATGCGGCGATGTTAGAATAACATAAATACATACATATATCACGCCTTTATCCCTTGCGGGGTAGGCAGAGCGTTAACGGCCGTAAGAATACGGTCGCTATCGCCACGTCTGTCATTTTTGAGGATTGTTTTCCAAGGTTGTTTCAGAAACCATGTATATTACTACGAGTATAGTGACAGATTGTGTGCCTGTCGCCTAAAAATTGTAATACACCAATACTCTCGAGTCCTCTTACGACACCCGCGGGAAGGGTGTGGGGTGATGTTAGAATAAGAATAAGAATTTTTCTATTCAGTGACCACTCAATGGTTAGATACAACAGGGTCTAACACTTTGTATTGACATTATAGTAACAAGTCTATAGCATTGCAGTAGTAGGTAAACAGTACACCTAAAAAATAGCAAGACTTAACTGCTTAGTTTGTACTACATCTGGTTAAAAAGGACACTGAAAAGGCATTTTGATCAGCATATGCTACGGCAGTAGAATTTACCTACTGCGGTGGTCTATGTTATTTTAAGTTCGCATCAAACGGCACCTTTTTTCCTTCCTATTTAATTATTGACAAACAAAATATTGACAGGTTGTCTAAGCCGAGCGCTGCCGAGCCAGGCCGAGTGGCGCCGAGCTTCATAAGACTCAATCCTGAGACACCGTTTGTACAGCAAATATGCAGTGCACCGGGTACACTTAGCTAGACAAGTTACATTTGTAAATCAAAAGCAAAACATTCGTGTTTTTTTAATTGTTCACATACATGCATACATACGTATATCACGCCTTTATCCCTTGCGGGGTAGGCAGAGCGTTAACAGCCATAAGAATACGATCGCTATCGCTACGTCTGACATTTTTAAGGATTGTTTTCCAAGGTTGTTTGAGAAAACATTGTATCACTATAGTGATGGGTTGCAAGCCTGTCGCCTAAAAATTGTAATACAACAATTCTCTCGAGTCCCTTAGTCGACTCATACGACACCCGCGGGAAGGATGAGGGTTGATGCTATTCTAAGCCGGCATCACACGGCAATTGTTCACTTAGCATAGAATTTTACCATGCCACGCCGAGTCCCTTGACAGAGAGTAACGCTTTTATTTTTTAACGTCGATTATCTAACAATCTTATTTCTATAAAAGTACGGTCAGCACATGAAAAAAAGTATGAATATTTGCAGCTAAAATTTTTACGCCTTATATAGCGGTCGGCAGAAACACTTCGATACCGCGTTTCAGGATTTGTATGTAGTGCGCATGCGCGCTGCCACATTCTAAACCGGCAAACTTTGAACAACACAGTTGTGGCACTTGGGGGTGCCACGAAACAACAAAAAGACTCTTGACTCTTCAAAAGTTTATTAAGATAAAATAAAAAAAACCCTAAAACAATAAAACTGGGTTAGCACTGATGATGAATGAGTAAGGGATGAAGATGAATGAGCTAGGACAGTTAAATAAGTAGGTACCGTGCGGGTTTCCTAGATATTTTTATGACCAAAAACTGTGATGATTTTCACTACACTATTTATTCCACAATATTATTTACAATAGAACTATATAACGTTGTTTATTGTACTATAATTCCTGTTGGAGGATTTAGTATAGACTGAGACAAAAGTCAGAAAATACGTCTGACGACATTCCAATTTCGTAGTTTGAAATGATTCGTTAAAGGACAGGTGATTTGAAAAGGATGCCGACGCACAGTTTTCACTCTGCTACACGGTCTCCCATCTCGCTTCAAACCATGACACATTCACTGGCTTGCCCTCTGTTACCGGTCACATGTAGTAAAGAAGAGCTGAACTTGGCGTCTGATAATGCCATAGCCGTCGCCAAGTACTGGCAGGATAAGATTTAGTTCGGCCGTTGATACGAAGAAGAAGCAGTGCCTGTTGTGTCCATTTTATTTATGTTTTTTTTCCTGTAAAATTTCTTGTGTACAATAAATGGTAAAATAAAATAAATAAATAAAATAAGAAGAAGAAGACCGGCCGGCAAGACACTTTTGTACTCGCCAGTAGTGCAGCACATTCTAGTCGCTGCACGCTGCGTACACAGATTGTTTCAGTGCGCTGCGTCGGAACGACTGAGCACAGTTTTCGTGTGTACACAACTGTACATACAAAATTTCATGTCTACCACTTAGCTTTACAATTTTTATGTATTTATTTAACAGTTTATTGTACACAAAGGACATAACATTGAGAACAATACACAACAGGTCAGTTTATTTCTAAAAAGAAATCTCTTCCAGCAGACCTAGGGTAGTGAGATGGCATAAAGTGAGGCAGTTGGCGTGTACAACACACTAATATACCTATAATAACTTATAAAACAAATATACCTACTTATATAAATAATATACCTACACTACATTATTATTACAAACAAATACCTATATTTATATATATAAATACCACTATGTATAGTTGTTTCATAATAATGTTCGGATCACCAATTTTCGCTAGTTTCCTGGGTCATTAATAAAATATTAAAGTTGTTGTTGTTTAAAACTACTATCCAAAAATACTACGGATTTCATTCATAATTTTTCGAAAGTAAATTAAATTCAAAGTTTGAATTAATAAACAGATAAATATAATATAAAATTAAGTGTTTTGACGCCATCCAAATACTTACTTGACGTCATATTTCCACTTTAAATATCGTTTTAAAAAGTAGCTCATTAAAATTTGATCTGTCAGGAATCTAGCCTATATACATATATAGCCTAAATAACTCTCTTTGAATTTAATTTCTGATTTTAATTTAAATTAGCATTGCTAATTTAGTACCTATTTATTTTATGTGCTAATTGATAGTTGGCCTAACAAAAAGTGTCACCATCATGTGAGCTTAAAACGTTATACGGGTATTTAGTAACATTTTGTACGACCTCAATATAAAAGTGCACTCAGTATACTTTTTAAAAATTCAGATTGAGCTTTTGCTACACATCAGTAAAAAAAGGCGGTGTTTTTCAAAACAGAGTGATGCTACTCAAGTCCGGCACCTACGGACTATATTAAAAAAAAATCCTTTCATATACCTGTGCCGTAGCGTAGATTTTCTTTACGACACACCGTATTCTTCTAACAAGAAAATTTTATTGCAAAAGATTCTTTCTTATTACATAGCGCTACGTGCTACATATACGCTACTACGGAATGCTACGCGCGTAGCACTAGCGCGCCAAAGAATAGAAATATTACCTGGAGATACAGAAGTAACACTCCAATTTGGTGCTCTGCAATCAGGTGCTCTTCTTTTTTTTTACCCGAAAACGCTGGTGCTATTTTTTTTTTCAAAAATTTGGAAACGTGTACAGACTGGCAATTTTTTTTAGCAACATTGGCAGCTATGAAAAGTGGCCAGACAAAATATTTTGGCTTGCCATTGTGTAGTAATAAATAGTACTATCAGGTGCACCTCAAGCTATCCATATAAAAGATCAAGATAATTACGCTGTTTCTGCGTACAGTTACCAACAAAATATCAATAATAATCAGGGGTATATATCGATTGCTGATAACTTACCTAACTTTAACAGTCGCTACAGTCATGGACATGGCCCTTCCCTGTAAGATAAGGGGGTATTTGCCATACTTACCACGCTTGGCAGGCGGATTGGCGAGCGTAGTGCTGCTGCTGCTGCCCATTCCCTGGATATGATTTTAGTGATATGTATTCAGTTGCTTTTAACGACATCCATTGGTAGAATTAGAGTGAAGCTAAGCCGGCATCACATGATGTTAACTAAAGTAACGATTTACAGCAAAGTGTCAAAGTGTAGGCGCATTATTTTATTAGTATCCTCTGTGGAAATATTTTTGTTCTATGATAGAAGCAAGCTGGAACTAGCTACGCCAACAGATTTTGCAATTTTTATTCTACATCTTCACAAATGGAGTTGTCTTTGACAAACAGAAGATAAACTCACGGTAAACTTTATTAAACAAAACATCTAAATAATAAATATCGGTTCAACGTTTCAAATTTAGGTTAGGTAGCAGACCCCGACAGAGAACGGGATAAGGCAAGGAGAATAAGGATGATGCTGAATTTATACCGGTATGATACCATGTGTGAAAACAAGTAAAAATATACTTACTTGTATAAGTACCTACTCTCTCTCTCTCTCTTTTCGAGTGGGACACCAAGTCGTCCAACGTACCTACAATAACCTGCAAGTTATTCTTCCAAATCAGCCCTCAGAGATTGGTCCACAGTGTTTTTTTCGTCCCAAAAAAGTGACATCCGCCTTTTATTGAATATATCTACTAAAAACATAATTCCAAATGCAAGAGTAGAACTCCCATGTGTCAATTTTCAATAGCTGATTTTTAAAAAAATATCTAAGTTTTCGTGACCTTTACACTAAAAATATTGAAAACATATCATAAAAACTGAAATAATAAATAAATAAATAAATTTGTATTGCAGTTTTATGAAGCCTTTCTCGATGCATATTGTGCAGTATTTTAAAATTAAAAAAGTAGAAAAACGCCATGAACAAAAAATGTTTTATCGAAATCAGTATTTATTTTTTTATAATTTTTCTAACACGAAGTAGAACCTCTGTCTAACACAAAAAGATTCCTCACACTAAGGTTTATCACCCACAAAAATATCACATTCAACTTGGGCCTAGGTTTTGAGAAAATGATTTTTACGTACTGAGGTCAAATTTCCAAATTTAGGGCTACCACACAAAAGGTCAAAATTTTCTTTTTCTTCTGGTACATCATAGGTAGGTAAGTTATTGTGTCAATATAATATAACCTATATTTTGTATTAATAATTATTCTTCAATTAGATTTTCTTCGTAACTTAAAGTTATAGAATTCATCGGGAATAAATAGATATCCAAACTATTTGCTTACGAAAATAAGATAAATTAATTTACATATATACATACATACATTCTCTAAAGAACATTTTCGTGAAAAAGCTCCTAATAATAGGTAAAAAAAAAAATACATGAATGGTCATATTAGTGGCATCCCTGATATAAATATTTAGAACACAACCCTCCTTCGTTAGTAAAGATAAAAAGCTGCCAATATAAAGTACAAAAAAAAATTAACGCGAAAGGTCATATTAGTGGCAACCCTGATCCAAATGTTTAAAAATCATTTTCTCAAAACCTAGGCCCAAGTTGAATGTGATATTTTTGTGGGTGATAAACCTCAGTATGAGGAACCTTTTTGTGCTAGACAGAGGTTCTACTTCGTGCTAGAAAAAATATAAAAAAATAAATACTGATTTCGATAAAACATTTTTTTTTCATGGCGTTTTTCTACGTTTTTAATTTTAAAATACTGCATAATATGCATCGAGAAAGGCTTTATAAGACTGCAATACAAATTTATTTATTTATTTATTATTTCAGTTTTTATGATATTTTTTCAGTATTTTTAGTGTAAAGGTCACGAAAACTTAGATATTTTTTTAAAAATCAGCTATTGAAAATTGACACATGGGAGTTCTACTCTTGCATTTGGAATTATGTTTTTAGTAGATATATTCAATAAAAGGCGGATGTCACTTTTTTGGGGTGGAAAAAACACTGTTCAGTCGTCACGTGCCCTGACCCAAAAGGGGTAAAGGCGTGATCTAATGTATGTATACATGTATTTCTAGCAAAAATATCTATAGGCTAAAATTAGGGTAGGTTGGAATAATGCTGTGAATAAAATAAAATACAGAAAATGATAAGTAGTCTGAATTTTCTGGTCAGTAAGTAAATATTTTGGTACATACAAACACCTAATGTATTACAATAGTTGTATTGCAAAAAACGGAAAAAATATCACAAAAAGGAATAAACTGAAATAGTAAAATATTGACGGCCTGACAGTTTTCTAAGAAATTGTTAAAAATAAATTCCTAAAAGCTTTCATACTTCCCGTATATGAGCATTCTTCTAACTACTATCATATTCTTCAATGCACACATTATTATAGAATCTTCGCTTATTGTTCACTCGTATACAGGGTTTTCAGGAAATAATGGATAACCCTTTAACCGTTTTTGTCCGATACCTTGAGAACCGTGACACTTTTACTAAGGTCATATTTTTTTACCCGTAGGGCATTGATCAAGCTATCCGCAGGTAAAGGGTTATCCATTAAATCCTGGAGACCCTGTACGGTATTTCAACCTCAAACGTATACCCCAAATTATAAAATATACCTTCGAATTATTCATCGTCCAAAGAGGGCACTCTCTCTTTCTCTTTTCGTGTGGAACACCAAGTCGTTCAACGACCCGAGGGGGCACTTAAGGACTCACTTCATCCTGACGTAATCGGTCATCATCGTCGTCACCGTAATCTGATGATTCCGAAATAGGCGACAGACAAACACTAGGAATCCGCGTGATTCGTCCAATTTCAGCCTTGAGATTAAATGTTGGTTCCGTGTCACTATCTGTGTCCAGATTCCACCACGTGCACTTTGAATCAGGAGATTTATCTGGATGACCATAATCTGTACCATGATGATTGCCATCTGAAACGAACTGTATTCGTCAAAACTGTTTTCTAAAAACAAACTGTACGTCAGAACTGTTTTATAGAAGAAACCATACAGTCAAAACTGTTTTCTAAAACAAACTATACGTGAAACCTGTTTTCTATAACAAAGTATACGTCAAAACTGTTTTCTAAAACAAACTGTACGTCAAAACTATTTTATAAAAGAAACTATAAGTCAAAACTGTTTTCTCTGAAACAAAATATATATTAAAACAGCTGTTTCTGAACATAACATAATATATATTTTAATGAAAGACTGGTATAGGTACGTTTTTTGTTTCAAAAACATGGAGCAGATGCTAAAAATTATACAGGTACTGAAGGCAGCGCAGGGCAAGATTGAGTCTTTCAGTATCAAAATACATTCTCGGTTGCTTCCTTTCATTGTAATGTCTTTAAAGTCGACGAACGTCCCTGTGTAGCTGAAAAAAAAACGTTTGAATCAAAATCAACCGGGTTACTTTGCTTTGCCATGTGGTGCCGGTTTTGCATCACCCCATTTGGGTATAAATGGGCAACAGTGATAAATCCAGGCAACAGGCACCTTTAGTTTTCTGTGAATATGTACAACGTGTTGCACTGCGCTCAGTCCGATCAGTTCTTCCCAGAACAACTCCTAAGCCCAGTCTCGCCCTAAGGGCGTGATTGGGCTGGTTGTTTGAACAACCAATCAAATATTTCCGGGTGAGCACGTGCTGCCCACCAAGCCGACCGGCGTAGATTTGATAGCCCCGGGGCTAAAATTAAAGTGTCCAAAAAAAAAAACTGCGCTCGCCCATCCGGCTAGGCGGCATAGGGAAGCTACCCTCAAACCCCCCGTTTAGGGGAGGCCTGTCCATCAGAGCACTGTTATGTCTATTTTAGTATTAGAACAAGGCTCAAAATTGTTTCTTTTTATTATTAATGCATTTCACGTATTATCTGCATCAATTAACTTCATCGATAGTAATCGAATTCGTGATTGGATTTCAATTATTCCATTTAGACAATAGCATCGTAAATTTCTATGTTTGAAAGTTTATGCTCTGTACACACGGACTGCATTTTAAATACAAAATGAGAACAGTTGAGTTGTTGATTTAAATTGAAGTTAAGTTGTTCGAACGTACTTCAATTTAACCACGTCATAAAAAATAACCTATGAAAAACAAATTACATGTAAATTTATCTTATCACATCGAAAGTTGAACCACTAGATTGATGGTAGTGAGTTTTAGTAAGTACGTCAATAACGTCATATTATGACAAAAACGTTATTGCTACACCAACGCCAAATCTACCAGACTGTGATTTTTCACCATGTACTTAAACTATTATTTTTTCATTTGCGTCACCGGGATAAGAACCAACTTCCACGCGGGTGGAGCCGCGGACAACCACTGGTACATACTTTATATTTCTAGTAACAGCTGTTTTGTGGTTCAAACGCAGTCCGTCTGTAATAACTTTTTAAATTAAATCCTAGTGCGTGGTTTGCCGAGTGATTTGATTAAACCAATACTGAAGTGGGATTTGAAATCAATCCATTACAAAAAAAGTTTTGTTTCCTTAATGGAAACAAAACTAATTCTGTCAAGTTGAAATCACAACGTTCGGGTATAAAATGTTTCTAGTGTTACTTTGCTTAAGAATAGCATCACCCCAAATTATCTTTCCGCAAGTATCGTAAACTATGCTAAATATTAATAATCCACCTTCGTATGTTTCTTTCCACGTTCTTTTACGCACACAAAACGGCATTGTAAGGAAGCTATCATAGCCAACGCGGTTCCCACATTTGACGTCCGTTGATGCAGATGTTAGCGTATCCATAAGGCATACGTTTGTAGATGCAAGAAAATTTACTCTTTTAATTTTCGTAGGTACTAAAAACCGACGTTTAGACAGAAATTGGCATCAGTTCTCTCTCTCTTTTCGTGTTGTGGGACACTGAGTCGTTCAACGACCCAATGAATCAGTAATGGTAGATAGATGCGTTATTCAATAAACTTATTACTAATTTATAAACTTAATTATATGAAAGCCGCCATGACGGAACTACATATAGTAAGAAATTCCACTATATGAGTAGTTTAAACAACTAACATAACTATTTTAAATGAAAAAACAAAAAAATATTCTCATCTCTTTGTGCCAGCTGAGTAGAATAGCACCACCCTCTCTCTTCCCGTGAGGGTTGTAAAAAGCGACCGAGGGAGTAACCCGACCCGAGCAGACCAAGGTCCTGGAGAAGGACAACTCCTCACTTAAACCTGGGACGAGGTTTCCGTCAGGCGCGTGCGACAGAGGTATATCGTGCGGCAGACTCCTGCAGCCGACCTTGCTCCGCAAGTATCGACTCGTCGTTCCTGTGAAATCAGCCAGGGAAGCCGAGAGGGTGGCGCTGGTTCTGGGCAGCCCTGCATTTTCCATAATTGCGTCCCAGGCAACGCAGTGTCTGTGTAGAAGAAACATCACCCGCGTCATGCATATACATTCTTGCCTCAGACACTGATTAAACCGTCTGTCAAAGACGTATGAGGCTAGTGATGATCTATTGCACCAACAAACGTCAGGTGTGTGATCCGCCTAAGGAATATGTCTTTTCTTATCGCCTTTATACGAAACAAATTGATTTCCTTACCGCACGAGTAGATAATAAAGTAAACATAATCATTGGAGGTTGAGGAAAGATTGAATTTCTGATGTATGGGTATGAGGTTCCGATAGGATTGTGTAGGTTTTATGACGTAAAAGATAAAAAACATACAGTAAGACATGTAAATTATTGTATGTTCTTTACATAATATTTACCCTCCTTTTATTTATTTTGAGTTTTATTATTATTATCATTATTTTGATTCTGTTCGCAAAACACCTCGATTTGCTAGATATATTTATTTCCAGGACTTTTCTATCTGTCTGTATTTGACAGATCTCGACTTAGTTTATGATGTCATTCTAGATGGCGTTGCGTTAGGTTGAAATTGTAACATTTGAGTTATACAGGGTGTAAGAGACGGTGTTACAAAATTTTTGCAGGCGTGATCAGACCATGAAACTGAACAACTTTTTTTATGGGGGCTATGCATTTTATGCTCACGAGCATAAACATTTTGAACCTTCCATACAAAATTCCTGATCAGCTGACTCATTTTGTATGGAAACTAAAAAAAAATTTTTCGTTTCCCAACATAGCCCCCATCGAAAAATTTGTTCAGTTTCAGGTCTGATCACGCCTGCAAAGTATTCGTATCACCGTCTCTTACAGCCTGTATAACTCAAATGTCAAAATTTCGTATAGTTGTAAGTACGTCTGTACTGTATATTTCGGTACGGTAGTCCGCCTGTCACCTACAGGTGGAATTACGATGAAACCCTCGAGTTGTTTAGTCGCCTCTTGTGACACCCACGGGAAATAAATTGGGTGATGCTATTCTAAGCCGGCATGACAATATCTATGAATATCCCAAACAAAATGTCTGAGATGTTCAAATGTACAAACAATGTACAAATTAATTAATACTATTTGTAGTTATTGGTAATTGTAGATAAAATTAATATTAGCTTAGTAACTACACGCCGTAAATCAAAAGCTTATTTAGTTGCCATGTTTGGGATTTGAGGTGAAAGCTAGGCGGTTTCTACACACACCGCGTGGTTTTACGGTTTTTTGGTGAGTCCGGTTTTTTGACAATAGAAATCCCATACAAAACTGGATTTCATGACTCAAATTGCCGCTTTAAAATGCGTCTGTTCTGTCACATACATTTATGAGTTGGGGTGCGCAAAAATATGCGACAGATGAAACAAATATGTTCAACACAAAATGCGCAGTAAACATTTGACGTTGACCAGGGACTGTCCCGGGTCACGCCAGGAAAATATAGATGGCGAACTTTGGATTTTGGCCCATACTGATAACAAAAAACGGTCCTAAAGAAGAAGTATAATTATAGTTATATCCATCATCCGAAGCGCGCCATCTTTAATTTCCTTTCAATCCGGTGGTCCTGTATAGTTTATAATTGACGTGCGGAGCTCTATAACGTCATTGCAGAGCAGATACAAATTATGGAATTCATTGAAATGTGACAAGAATAGATTGTCACGCGCTGTCCATGTCATTGCTGACATTTTGTGCTGAAATTTATTTGTACGTATATTGTGGGGTGGCGGTCAGAAAACGCAATACGGTGAGGTGCGCGTGCGACTCATCTAAGTTGTTGAAGATCCTTAAGGGCTCTCATGGGTCGGTGGCTTAGTGGCCTTTATAAGGTGACAGGGTATTAAATGCTGCGAATTGGTTAATTTATTGAACCCTTTCATAGTAAATTTTCAAAGTTCGAGTGGACACAGAATAGAATAGAATTTAGAATTTTATTAGTGTAAAACAGACAAGTTATAAAATTTGCGGTTGAAATGGCACATAAATATAAAGACACATTGAATGTTGCCATTTCTGGCATTTACACTATTTCAAACATAACAAATTGTAGTTAAATTTTATATATCGATTAATAAATATTTCAAAATAATGTCATTATCAAAAACAAAAAATAATGTCATTAACAAAAAATACAAATTCATAATAAATATTAATTTCCTATCAATATAATTAATTATCAATATCGCAGAGCAATCACTTGCAGTTAAAATACTCTCTTATATTATAAAAACATTTAGCCACTAGCAACTCCAACACAGAAAGTAAGACCCGCCTAAAAGGTGTAGTATACACGGTGCTACTTCTAAAGCCTCAACAGTCTACTTCTGGACATGGGCCTCCCCCGATTTGGGGGGTATTGCCATTGGCGAGCACAGTGCAAGATATTGTAGATATTCACTGGAAACGCTGATGCCCGTTCCATGGATTCATCACTTAGTCACCTTTTATGACACCCACGTGTATTAATAGGGTGATGCTATTCTAAGCTGGCGCCACACGGCTACAAGGTTACTTTATACCTACTCTTTTTTTCATTGTTCACGAGGTAGTGACAGCCAGCTACGCAAAGGTTCCGGGTTCATTTCTTTGTAGGGAAATAAGAAAGTTATAATTTGTCACATTGTGACTTTGTTCCTAGTCAGGTTACATACATAATTTTTGCATCATCTTTCCTAAAAATGTCATGAATTTACTTAGGCCCGTATTTATAAACCGTACTCAACTCTGAGATCGATCTTGAGTACGACTTTGAGTTGCTGTTAGTATTGACTGACAGTTGTCAAAACCGCTCTTGAGAACGATCTCAGACTTGAGTTCGATTTATAAATACGGACCTTAGTTTCTTTACGCCGTTTCGTTGTGCACTGATTCAACAAAAAAACACGCGTTAAAATGTTCTGAGCAATAAATACAGGGGGAATTATTTGGTGCTTATTTCTATGCAAATTTTTTTTTATCGGCGCGACGCGGCGTGCCAGCGCGCTGTGTGAGATATTGTATGTGTGGAAATCCGTACTTTTTTGTAGTAATGTTTTTAAATCTATGTTATCGCATACCATGTGATTTAGAATAGCATCACTTTATTTTGCGGATTCAGTTTCTTTCTATAGAAAGTGATTATAATCTACCTAAACATTTTAGCTTAATTATTCTGTAACTTTTATATTTGCATGCCAGGTTCTGGCGCTGCACGCTTGTACTCTCTATTTAATTCTTATTACAATTTTTATACCGTGTTAGCTTGTGAATAAAATATATTTAGTTTCATTTCATTTCAAAATTCGAGGCATTCTGAAAATTTACAATAAGTTCGAAAATCACCTGCACCACTTCATTTTCCTTGTTATCGATAGAGGAGTAAAAAATATGGTGCTAGCAATATTTGATCTTAATTAGAGTTTTCAGGACGCAACCTGACGTAGGCAAGAAGGATTTCTTAGACTGATACTAATAATGACAACACTTGTCTGCACTAGGTGGCGCTGTCGATGAGGGATTTTCTGTCAAGTTCAGTGACGCTCATCTCATCTATGAGAAATTGCTGAAGACCTTTTAAAAAGTTTTCAGTCGCAGCCAGCGCCACCTATTAGAAACTAAACGAACAGATTTTTATGTTCACTGTACATCCTGACAATTTGCCAACCGCGCGAGTGGCGAATCGCTGAAATAGGCTAAACACGCGAGTAGGCACAGAGCGGGTTGGCGAATCGCGCCGGTCGGCGAAAGAAGCAAGTTGGCTTACCGCGCATCTCCGTATCATGCATATGTTGATAATGACTATGTCGTTACATGGTCTGCCTACTCGGGCATTACATCGGGAATTTTGTATAGAAGGTCGAAAAAAATTTTCGTTTTCCAATATAGCCCCCATAGAAAAAGTTGTTCAGTTTCATGGTCTGATCACGCCTGCAAATTTTTTGTTACACCGTCTTTTACAACCTGTATAATTCTTAATCTTTAATCACTCTATTTAAAACAAAGTGTATCAAAATCCGCTGTGTAGTTTTTAAAATTTAAGCAAACATACCTACATACCTACAGACGAAAAAAAGAAAATTAGTTGAAAATGTCGCGAGACCTTCTAATACGATATGGATATTTTTAATGTTGGAAGGAAAATAAACATTATGAACCTTCCTAAATTGTTTAGTACAGAAAAAAATCCCAAGAATGTAGTATATTAAATTTTCTTAGAAAAAATTCATATTTCGACGAAGTAACTGTAATATATACATAGTTACTTTATTATTAGTATACCTACCATCTAATGTTTAATTATTTTTTATTGCACAGATATTCCTCGTATATACTTAAAATTGGGTGCATTATAATACTATTCAAAAGAATTTCCAAAGTAAGTTAATATAACTGCTAAAAAACGGAAAAGAAATCTACATCCTAAACAAAGTCAATCAACACATCGTTTCCATATGTAACTAGTACCTACTTGTTTTTTTTTTTAATTTTTAGCATTGGTTCCATGATAAAAATTGTTTATTATGATGTCCTAAGCAACGTGCCTAATCACGTATCTTCGGAAACAAAAAAAAAAAAACAAAAAACACGAAACCATCTTTTTTACGGACAATCGAATGGTTCAGCCCGCTATGTCCTAACCAGACTGAAAACAAATTCACATCGTGTTAAATATCAACTTTGTGAGTGACCCACCGAGAATCGAACCCGGAACCTTTTGCATCAAAGGCAGTAGCACTACCACATCGGTCGTCGCGGTGTATACTAACATATACGGTAACCTGGAATAAAGAAACAACCTCACCCAGCACCCGTTTATCTGATTACGTACAGACAAACTTCCGAAATAAAGGTTAATTAGAACGTGAAACCCCCGTGCTGTCGACCATTAAAAACGGGCAGAACCGGGGAACAAACAAGTCTCATATATTTCAAACTTGTCCCGACTTGCCCCGACTCACTTTACAGTCCTATGTAGGTACTTTGAATTTGTGATTGTTATACAGGGTGTTAAAAGTTGCGTGCTAAAAGGGACTAGCACGGCATTTTTCCCAATATGGGTTAAAATATAAAAATTTGAACATACTCTTTATTGCATAAATAGTACAGAAAATTCATACATTAAAATTTGTCGCAAAGGCGAGCTTATCTCTTAATGAGAGATCTCTTCCAGCCAACCCATGTGTTGTGAGAGAATCCAAAATTTAAAAAAGAAAAAAAAAAATTAAAAAATCGTAAAATCGTAAAAAATATATTAGATAACTGATACGGTAGGTGAATAAATTCTCATGCACCGCCATAATACTGAAATACTTTCCGAAGGAAAAAATGACCTACCCTTAGCGTCACAGCGGTCTGTCGGATCCATACTGGTAATGTCAATCCTCATGCTAAAACCGCTCAATCGCTGTCAACGCAGCGCTATCGCAGTGTAGTCCGTCGAGTACGGTTTTAGTATGGCGAGTGATGTTTCTAGTATGGATCTGACAGACCACTGCGATATTTTAGCATTCCGTCGTGCGTCAAGTGTGCGATCCGCTGTAAATTGTTAATAGGTTTCGCTACGCTCGCGCTAGCATAAGAAAATCACGATCAGCTGTACGACTATACTTCTGAATGTCAGAAATATGACATTTCCCAAAAAATATTCAAAGGGTAAAGTTGTTTAGTTTCATGTTCTTAATTTATGCACCCTATTATAAATATAAAATACCCTGTTTAAAATATCACCCCTGGAAGCGAAAATCAGAATTAACCTTTCAAGTAAGAAAACGGTAGAAAATCTCGGCAGAATTCAACAATTTTTAATCCCAGACTTGCTTGTGTAGATGATTCAAACAAATGTTGAGAAGTTCTCAAGCTCAGTAATATTAACACACGTAGTTTAATAACTGTAATGAGACTAGACACAGTACTAGAAAAGTAGAAATTCCTTCTGCAGTAAAATAACTTTTTACACATTTTATACTAAACCTTAAAGGTGTGATTTCTTACATAAAAGTGAAACGCGCGTTGAGACAGTCATTTCTTACGATTTAACTTGTCTTACTTCACTTTTTTGTAATATAACATCCTGTTTTTTCCGATGTTGACGCATGAGTTTGCGTTATTCGATGCGTCTGTCAAACAGCGCAAGCATAAGCATTTATTTATAGTACGGGAAATCCAAAATTCTTATCTGATAAACGCATTCATTCTTTACGAATGCCATAAAAATGCGCAGCAAAAGACGTCAAATCTGGAAACCGCCCTTTCCGACATCACACTGCATCTACACACTATCGTTAATAATTAATAGGAGTTTTTATCTACTCTATAGTGATACACAAATTATCTCAAACGGTCCTCAATGTTAGTCAGACATGGCGATAGCGGCCGTTTTTAACGACCGACGTGGCGCAGTGGTAGTGCGACTGCCTTTGACGCAGAAGGTTCCGGGTTCGATTCTCGGTGGGGTCACTCACAAGGTTGATATTTGTCACTTTGTGAATTTGTTCCCGGTTGCTGTCTATGAGCACTTAGACGGCGGTCGTTACACAACCATGTCAGAAGCCTGCTACTTGTAGAAGGCGGTTGAAAAATTCTGACACCAGGGTTCATCGGGTCGTTGGATGACTCGGTGACCCACAAGAAAAGAGAACGGGCGTTAACGCTCTGCCTACCCCGCAAGGGATAAAGGCGTGATATATGTATGTAGGTATGTTTTATCTACAGCTGTCAAGTGAAATGTGGTCACTGCTGTGTTGAAGAATTGGCCGTGTCTGGGAAGAAGCTTCACGGTTTGCTTGATTTGTAATTGCATATTTAATTCTTTCTCTTTGCTTGTTGGTGGAAAAGATTCTTTGTTTTAAAATATTATGATGAAAAACAAAGATAACTCAAAGTTGTTTCCAGTTCATTAAGATATTCACGCTGAGAGCTTAAACGAAGTTTTAAAAAAAATAGATAATTTTTATTTTATTACATACATACATATATCACGCCTTTATCCCTTGCGGGGTAGGCAGAGCATTAACAGCTGTAAGAATACGGTTTCTATCGCCACGTCTGACATGTTTTGAGAATTGTTTTCCAAGGATGTTTCAGAAAACATGTGTATCACTATAGTGACAAGTTGTCAGCCTGTCGCCTAAAATTTGTAATACACTAATACTCTCGAGTCCCTTAGTCGCCTCTTACGACACCCGCGAGAAGGATGTGGGGTGATGCTATTCTAAGCCGGCATCACACGGCATCATCGCACATCATTATTTTATTAAATCTACTATAAAGTTTGTTACGTACACCTATATCATGGATAGGCGTGATATATAGATCCCTTCCGTGATACACATTAAACTCACGAGAAAGAAGCAGGGTAATGCTATTATTAGATACAAATATTGTCCATGAATTTCATTTCTTAAAAAGAAAATTTTATACATCGAAATCACCTACTACCTTTTTTAATCTGAGGGAACCAGAAAAAAAACGGTTTTTTTCTGCACAAGCTGAGTTGCCTCCTTTTGCTTTTTTGCGTTTTTTTTATATTGTTCTAATTGTTCAATGTGAAGTTGTAAAAGGCAATAAATTATATTTTAATTTAATTTCTGAACTCTAAAAAGATAAAAGTTACATTATTCAGTGCTAAACACGTGGGTACATAGAATCGTACGAGGTGCGAGGCAGCGAATGCCGTGTCATCGTTTGCTCAAAACTTTGCACTCGCTCCGCTCGCTTCACTCGCTCTAATGTCTACACTTCACCTGTTCGCTATTCTGAGGAACTATAAAGTATACTAGATAACAATACAATAGACCGACATTTCTACCTTCTTTTCAATGAAGTTAATAGTAAAAAATTCAATAGTTTTAGAACAATACGTGATGCCTCTTCTTACAAGTGTTGGGAGATTGGGGCAGTATAGTAAGTGTCCTATCGTTTGGACATCACCACAACACAATCACAGCTATCAGCGATACGGTGAGGGTGGCTGAATAATGGTCTTAAAAGACACTTGGGTACGGACCATAGATGAAGAACTCCATAGGCGTACACGAAGATTGGAGAAGAGTAGAGACTTTCTACACCATTCTTTCGTGTACGCCTCGGCAAGAACAGCGTGTGTCGTTCTGCGACCAAATCGACCGATGATTTAAAGAGAGGGTGCTGGTCTCTTTTAAAAAACAAAAAAAGCAAATCAATGTCATTTTATGAAGGATATCGATAAGTACTACCAAATAACACTAACTATAGCTACCCTTAGCTCCCTAAGCTATAGCTCCTTCATCCAAAGGTATATCTGGTATCTGGTAGAGATTGCTTTCAGCGATAAGGCCGTCTTTGCGCATTTTTAGTTTAATATTTCCTGTTTTGTGTTTGTGTTCTGAATGTGTAATAAAGTATTTTTACTTACTCTTAAGTTTAGCACTATCGTTCCTCTGAATAAGAGCTTGAACAAGTGATTTTGCGCTTTTGTCTCCAAATCTACTTTGTTTAGTTTCCTTTGTGCCATCGCGCGTCTTTGTAAATAGGCAAAGCGCGCAGTGCCTTCCGATCAACGGAGCTTTGCTTTTCCACGTGCAACTAGGTTGTTTGTGTAACCTTCTTGTTGTGTGGGACATTGAGTTATCGAAAGACTCTCATCGGAACTTCAACCCTTGTTTTTACTAGATCTTCTTTATAAATTGTAGCATTGATTTGAAGTAGGAAAAGTACTGGGCTTACAAAATACGCTTTCCAAGCTAACTACGTACAAACTTTTTGTTAGACGTGGCGATATCGACCATACATTTAAGGTCTTTAACGCTTTGCCTACCCCGCCATAATAAGCGTCATTTGTGTATGTTTGTATGTATGTAACTACTTATAGTCAGTGATCGTAAGTTATGGTAAATTCAGTTTTAAAGATTTCGATCTTCCTTCCTTCTCCAGAGAATAAGGATTACGAAGCGCGTTTCGTTTTTTTAATTTCAGTTTGTAAGATTTAGATTTTCTTGTGATTGTTACTAACAATCCAGACAAAAATAATGATGCACGTTTAGTAAATGTTGCACCTAGAAATGTAATAATTATTTCTGAAAAACACCACAGTGTCAAAAAATCGTAATCTTTTCGGATTTTTCTTGATGCGGAGAGACTGTATAGATAAAACTGTGTCCACGCATGGCCTGGACCACTTGGCTTTTCTGACAACTTACGCACGACACAGCGCTAAAATAATGTTGTCTGTCACATTCATACTAGAAACGTCCCCATAATAAAACCACTCTTGACGCAGCTCCAACGCACAAAGCTGCGTTAGGTTGATCGCACGACGGAGCTAGCACTGCGTCGACAGCGGATTGAGTTTGGTTTTTTTCCGGGTCCAGTATTTTTTATCAAATGCGATACAAACACATGATAACGTCGCACATTCTGGCAATGCTATAATTCTTTGTTTGTAAAGCTTTGGTTGTAGAAGGCGGTTAAAAAATTCTGACGCTAGGGTTCACTGGTGCCCCACACGAAAAGAGAAGAGAGATCAATTTATATAAGTAAAAAAAACGAATTTTGTCTCCTTCTCCAGAGAATAAGGATCACAAAACACGTTTCCTTTTTTTAATGGCCAATGTTGCCTTCCTCAAAATTTGAGGATACAGGAAACTTACTAAAAGCTGGCGTCTGAAAACAAAGCACTCGTTTCAAACAAAATACGCTTTCCAAGATTACCTTTTCCGTTTACTATAATTCTTTATTCCGTTTCTTCCTGAATGCGCCCCTGGCTGGGATGCGACATGAATTATTTAGTTCGGGCCTGTTTTATTGCAGATGTATTACCATAGCATTGTTTTTTCGTTTTTTCCGTTCCCCCTCACAATTGTTTTTTCGACTTTAATGGCGGAAAGGTTTCGTAAGAAATTATTCATTGCCATTTGTATGTGTTTAATATTGTACGCTGTATTGTGTATATTTGCGATTATCCCATCGTTTTTTGAGTCAATCGTGATATTCTCATGTAAAAATGTTTTAGGGTTCTGTACCTAAGGGGTCAGAACAGTACCTTGACGGCTTTTATCCGTGTGTCAACAATTCTTTCATAGACTGTGATTTTTAGAGGATTGAAATGTTCAAAGTTAACATATTTCTGTTGCCAGTATTAAACAAAACGGATAGGTTAAAAAAAAGGGGCTTACATACACAAAAGAAGATATTTTACTTATTTTATCTTTAATCGTTCGGAGGCAGAGGCTGGTATCTCATAAACGGCAATAGTTGTAATTAACACAGTTGTGTTATACATTTTTTTCATTTTTTAATATTTTTTTGTATTTTTTATTGTTTTATTATAGTACTTGCATCTTATAATAAAACACATTGAATACCGGAATTTTGCGGTCGTTGACGCTCTAGCAATATATAGGCGTCATATATATGTGTGTGTGTGTGTGTGTGTGTGTGTGTGTGATGCCATTTTACCCACAAAATTTTGAATACATTAATTGCACCTGCCTTGTCTTTTCCACAGGTCCTAAGGTAATGTACGGATGTGCATAAAGTTTAATAAATAATTAAAATGGTTAGACAGTTGAGATTTTCACAAAATATGTATTAATTAATGATGCTTCTATACAACAAAATACTTAATCAAAATGGTAATTTTTTTTTAAAGGAAGACCTATAAAATAAAAGAGATTTTATGCTATGTTTTTACAAAATTGTACGGTACCCTAAGTCCGTAGGTCTAACTCGCACTTGCTGAATTTTAGCTATTTTTACCTTGAATAGCAGGAACCCATTTGTCCCGTGGGTGTCGTAAGCGTCGACTAAAGGACTCGAGGGTTTCATGTGTAGATAATAAAATATAGCAAATTTGAAGTGACAGACTGACAACCTAACAATTTAGTGATACACGATTTATCTGAAATGACCCTCAAACATTTGTCAGATGTGGTTTAACAACCGTAATTTTTCCCAGGGATATAAAGGCGTGATATGTGTATGTATATATCTTGAGGGTAGCAAATATGAGGCAAGGCTATTTTCATATTTCAAAATCACGTTACTGAAGCTAGGCATACATTTATCACCTGGAAATATAGAACGAGCTAAAAGCCTTCTTGACCTGAGCATCAGGCAGCCAAGTTGAAAAAATACTTGGACTCTTGGAATTAATTGGATCAAAATTAGGTAAATTAACATGATTTATCTCAAACCATGTACCTACATACATGGTCTAGTACGGAGTTCCTACTCTAAAAATATTTGCTCTGAATTTAATATGACATGCCTCTTATAACAAACTGGTTTGGTACGAATTTAGTCTATCTTCAAACAAAACGGCTGGTGTATTTAGTAATGAATAAAAGAGTAAAAATGATTTACGTACAGATGCTTTACCCGCTTATTAACAACACTTTTTATTAAGCCAAGCTTAGTAGGCCAAAGGTCAAACGCATTTTTATTAAGACAAATAACTTTAGAGAAAATGCTACTTTTGCCTTAAAGTTTTTTTAGGTGTACCTATCAAATGCTTTCCGGAGAATATAGCGGTTCGTTTCATGTTAATTCAATTTCTTGTTTTATGGCGTTTTTATGTTAGCCCCGATCAACTACTTCAAAAGTGACAGCCGCAGTTTCTCTGCGGGGATGAGAGCCATCCATGGTATCCGGATTACTTGATTTCCTTGCTTTTCCTGGCAACTGGTCCGCGCACATAATATAACCATGCACTCTTTAACATAACAAAAGAAACTGGTCTTTAAAATTTATTTTTCCGGTTTTAATAAAAAAATACATACATATATACACATTTCACACTTTTCTACCTAGCGCGTCTTAAAAATTGTTTAAAGGTCAGATAAGTCGTGTATCACTATGGTGACAGGTTGTCTGCTTGTCGCCTAAAATTGGAATACACATGAAACCCTCGAGTCCCAAGAAAAGGGGTAATGCTATTCTAAGTCAGCATCACACCGCGTATATACACACATAAACATATCACGCCTTTATCCCTAGCGGGGAAAACAGAGCGTTAACGGCCGTAAAAATACATTCTCTATCGCCACGTCTAACAAATATTGGGGGCTGTTTCTGATGATTCGTGTATCACTATATACGTAGTGACAGGTTGTAAGCATGCCGCCTAACATTTTAATTCTCATTAAACCCTCGAGTCCCTTAGTGTGAAACCCACGGGAAAGGAGTGGGTGTGCTATTCTAAGCAGGCATCTTACGGCACTGAAGGTTTAAGGTTAAAAAAACTGTTGATTCATTAACCAGTAAATATCACGCGCAAAGCTAAATGACAAATTAATTCTAAATTAACGCTTTCACGTTGTAGGTAAGCCTGGTTTCGTTAATTTGTCCGTCATTTTTGTACATTGGTTCCTGGCCTATGATGGTCTAAGAGTAAATGACCTACAATAACAGTGCGTTATAATATTAATTAGGTTACATAATGGGTATTAGTCTATTGTAAAGGTCGGCCGTTTAGATAATGGACTTCGTTTATTATCTTAACATAAGATGGGTGTTAGACAATATGTTATTGTTGGTTGGATTAGGTGTTTTTAATTATAACTTTGAAGAGTTATGGCTTGTATTTAGAAGTTTTATTAAATGAAATTCGTTTGACTTTTGTGCAACTTTTTAGTTTAAGTAGCCCTTTGGGGTGTAAGGGGGCCCAAATTACATCTCTCGGGCCCCAAGCCAACCTCTCCTGCTCGCGGTGCACCCTGCTGGACTACTAACGAGGCTCTGGCAACCAAATCCCCACCAACCCGCACTGGGCCAGCGTGGTGGGTGACGGCCCGTACCCCCTTATGGATTCTACAAACAGAAATCGGCCCCAAGTGCCCGGCGGCCCCGGTGGCCGGGCAGATTCAGGCGAAAATCGACCCGGCTCCGAGACCAGGGGTGCTAAGAATCCCCGGGCGGCGTGGATCCCTCGCCGAACGACCTTGGCCCTGGCAACATATAACGCGTGCACACTGCGGACGGAAGAGAAGTTAGTGGAACTCGAGGAAGAACTGAGCAGGTTACGGTGGGACATAGTGGGACTGTCCGAAGTCCGAAGAGAGGGGGAGGACACGATAGCCCTGAAGTCAGGTAACCTGCTCTACTTCCGGGAGGGCGACCATCTGTCCCAAGGTGGTGTCGGGTTCATCGTCCACAAGTCCCTCGTGAACAACGTAGTACAGGTCGGGAGTATTTCAAATAGGGTGGCATTCCTTATACTCAGAATAACTAAACGTTATTCGCTGAAGGTCATACAGGCATACGCCCCAACTTCGAAGTACCCCGACGAGGACGTGGAGGCAATGTATGAGGACATATCCAAAGCCATACATACCTCCAGGACTCATTACACGGTGGTCATGGGGGATTTCAACGCTAAGCTGGGCAATCGTTGCGGTGACGAACTGAGAGTTGGGCCATTTGGTATTGGGGTGAGGAACAGCCGAGGTCAAATGCTGGTCGACTTCATGGAGAAGGAGGGACTCTTTATGATGAACTCGTTCTTCAGGAAACGGCCGCATCGAAAATGGACCTGGAAGAGCCCCGACGGTGTTACCAAAAATGAGATAGACTTCATCATGACAGACAAAAAACGGATATTCAACGATGTCTCTGTGATCAATTCGTTCAAAACGGGTAGCGATCACCGAATGGTAAGAGGCACGTTGAATCTTAATGTAAAAGCCGAGAGATCACGTCTGATGAAGTCTACGCTCCGACCAGCACCTGCCCAAATCCAAAACCCTGAGAGCTTTCAGCTCCACCTGCAAAACCGCTTCGATTGCCTGGGTGAGTGTATCGACGTGGACGACTATAACGACAGGGTCGTGGAAACTGTCCTTACGGTTGGCTCTAAGTTCTTCAAACCCAATCGTACGAACAGAACCAAAAAAATCTCAGACCTTACTTCGAGGCTCATGGAGGAACGACGCGAGATGATTCTGCAGTCGTCGGAGGATACTTCCCAATATCGGCAGCTCAATAGGCAGATCTCTAAGTCTTTGACCCGCGACATACGCCAATTTAATACTGACCGTATTAAAGAGGCAATTGAGCGCAACAAAGGCTCCAAGGTGTTTGCTAGAGATCTGTCGATAGGCCAGAGCCAACTAGCGAAGCTAAAGACCGACGATGGCAGAATCGTATCGTCCAAGCCCGAGCTATTGGAAGAGGTCGAGAAGTTCTACGGACAGTTATACGCGACAACATGCACACCTGTCAATAATCGGGTCGCAGATCCAAGAGCTCGATTAACCCGGCACTACACAGAAGATATCCCGGACGTCAGCTTGTACGAGATTAGTATGGCTCTGAAACAGCTAAAAAACAGCAAGGCGCCGGGTGATGATGGAGTTACGGCAGAGCTTCTGAAAGCCGGTGGTAAACCGATACTTAAAGCACTGCAGAAATTGTTTAACTCTGTCATACTCGAGGGCAAAACACCACAGGCGTGGCACAGAGGCGTGGTGATGCTGTTCTTCAAAAAGGGCGATAAGTCTTTGCTGAAGAACTACAGACCCATCACGCTTCTGAGCCATGTCTACAAGCTGTTCTCAAGAGTCATAACGAATCGTCTCGCACGCAGGCTCGACGACTTCCAGCCTCCCGAACAAGCCGGCTTCCGAAAAGGCTTTAGCACCGTGGATCACATTCATACGCTGAGGCAAGTTATACAGAAGACTGAAGAGTATAACCAACCACTCTGCCTCGCGTTTGTGGACTACGAAAAAGCCTTCGATTCGATCGAAACATGGGCCGTACTTCAGTCTCTTCAGCGGTGCCAAGCTGACTATCGGTATATCGAAGTGTTGAAGTCCTTGTACGAAAGCGCCACCATGTCAGTTCGACTTCAGGACCAGGACTCGAAACCTATCCAGTTGCAGCGAGGAGTGAGACAGGGAGATGTAATATCACCGAAACTGTTCACAGCAGCACTGGAAGACGTCTTCAAGCTCTTGGACTGGAGAGGACTTGGCATCAACATCAACGGCGAGTATCTGACTCACCTTCGTTTTGCCGACGATATCGTGGTCATGGCGGAAACCCTGGAGGACCTCGGTACAATGCTCGATGACCTCAATAGAGCCTCCCAACAAGTGGGTCTAAAAATGAACATGGACAAGACCAAGGTTATGTCAAACTCTCTTGTTGCACCCATTACTCTGACAGTTGGGGGCTCTACTCTGGAAGTTGTCGACGAGTATGTCTACCTGGGACAAATAGTCCAGCTGGGTAGGTCCAACTTTCAGAAAGAGGTCAATCGTCGAATCCAACTCGGCTGGGCAGCGTTCGGGAAGCTACGTAACATCTTCTCTTCTCAACAACTACCGCAGTGCCTCAAGACAAAAGTCTGGGATCAGTGCGTGTTGCCAGTGATGACTTACGGAGTTGAGACGTGGCCGCTAACAATGGGCCTCATAAGAAGGCTCAAGGTCACTCAAAGGGCAATGGAAAGGGCTATGCTCGGAGTTTCTCTCCGCGATCGAATCAGAAATGAGGAAATCCGGAGAAGAACCAAAGTCACCGACATAGCTCGAAGGATTGCGCAACTTAAGTGGCAGTGGGCGGGGCATATTGCTCGTAGGACCGATGGCCGCTGGGGCCGGAAAGTTCTCGAGTGGCGGCCACGGACCGGTAGACGCAGCGTAGGTAGGCCTCCCACAAGGTGGACCGACGATCTGGTGAAGGTCGCGGGAAGCCGCTGGATGCGGGTGGCGCTGGACCGATCATCGTGGAGATCCTTGGGGGAGGCCTATGTCCTGCAGTGGACGTCTATCGGCTGAGACGACGACGACGACGACGAGCCCTTTGTACTATCGCCAAATCATTTTATATTAGTTGCCTTAGTATTTGTATAAAAAACAAGTATAAGATGATCCCCTAAATGGAAAGGTTGATCTTTTGTTTTGTGTGGGACATCGAGTCAATATAGACCATATTCCTGACAGGTAAAATGAGCTACTATTTAAAACGATCTATAATAATAATATTTTTATTTACCAAAGATTTTGTACAGTTCACAAAAATATACGGATTCGAAGAATAAGATTGCAAAAGTATTAAATTTTAACATTATTTATCTTGAAACAGACATAAATTGAGGCAGTTTCCAATGAGGGCTCAGTGCTAGGCTTAGTTGAGCTCCAGGGCACCTGGCCCGCTTATCGTGACATCAACCCTTCTCAACAACTGTGATTAATACCTCAAGAGGTTCTCACACACACCGCAAGTCTCTACGATCTTCGATAGATCCAGAATTTCGGCGGCAAATCACAAACAAAGTCGGATATTATGGCGCACGTGGCCGCAGCAAATATACAGAGTGTTACAAAAAGAGATCAATAAAGCTGAAAGAGTGTTGACGGGTCCATTGTAAAGAGTCTATTTATGAAATAATTAAAGCCGTAATGTCGTGTTTCATAAAGAATGTTAATATTAATAAATTTGGCTTGATTTTATTACTTACGTCGCAGCCACTATTGTTACAATGTTATATTCATTACTCTTACCAGGATATATTTTTCGCCACTTCCTACCCCACCCATTCGTAAAATAAACAATGTCAAAAGAAATTCATTTTTATTGTTCACTAGCTGGTACCCGCGACTTCGTTTCGCTGACTTAGTATTTTAGATGATAAAATAACCTTGTTTCCTTCACTAACGTCCTAAATTATACATGCTAATCTGGGCTCCTATTAGTGCTCCTTGTGGACTACGTCAGGAACACCAAACCTTATAAGTCTATATGCCAGCAGAAACTACCCATCAAGCAGAACAACTTTTGCTTTCGTGCCATATCTTTATCTCGTATAGTTTAGGTGGGCTCCTGGTTGTGCACCTGGTGGTCTACATCAGGTACTCCAAACCTTCAAAGTCTATATGCCACCAGAAGCTACCCATCAAGTTAAACATTTTTTGCTTGGTGCCATGTCTGTATCTCCTATAGTTTAGGCGGGCTCCTGGTGGTGTACCTGGTGGTCTACTGAAGGTACTTTAGACCCTCGAGTGGTGAAAAAAAGTAGCCTATGTCCGTTCTCGGTATCTTACTAATCTCTGTATGAAATTTCATGATGATCGGTTCAGTGGTTTGGCCGTGAAAGCGTAGCAGACAGACAGAGTTACTTTCGAATTTATAATATTAGTATGGATTCTGTAACACCTTGTATAAGTTTTTTTGGAGATAGTTGGCGCTAGTTGGCTTTGTACGCGCCGAAATAGGGCGGATTGCACACTTGACGCACGACGGAGCGCCAAAATACCGCAGCGGTCTGTCAGATCCATACTAGAAACGTCACTCTCCATACTAAAACTGCACTCGACGGATGACACTGCGATAGCGCTGCGTCAACAGTTGCGATAGTGAGCGGTTTTAGTATGGGGAATGGATTGACATTTCTAGTATGGATCTGACAGACCGCTGCGATATTTTTGCGCTCTGTCGTGCGTCAAGTGTGCGATCCACCTATGGCGCACGTCAACCCAGCAAATACAAGTTTTTTTGGATTATCTAAAGCTTAATATGACTTTGGACGCGCCGAAATAGACTCTGCAGGACATAGAAATAGACTGACGAAATAGACTGTCAAATTTTGACATTTACCTACTTCAACTAGTCTATAGCGTCTACAGCGCTTATAATATTATATACGGTCCGGACATGATGCTGCTACAACATACAGGGTTATTTTTTAGTCAGTAGGGTGTTTCTACTCATAATTCTGAACAACTTTTACTATTGGGCCACCGGCGAAAGTGCAAAAAAAATGCATGTTCCATAGAAAAATTTGTACCTACATACATACATACATATATCACGCCTTTATCCCTTGTGGGGTAGGCAGAGCGATAGTGGCCGTAAGAATACAGCCACTATCGCCACGTCTGACATTTTGAGGATTGTTTTCCAAGGTTGTTTCAGGAAACATGTGTATTACTATAGTGACAGGTTGTCAGCCTGTCGCCTAAAAATTGTAATACACCAATACTCTTGAGTCCCTTAGTCGCCTCTTACGACACCCACGGGAAGGATGCGGGGTGATGCTATTCTAAGCCGGCATCACACGGCAAAATTTGTACCTACTCGGCAAAAATGTAGAGAATACCCTATTTTTTTTGCGATTTCGCAGGTGACCCCATAGAAAAAGTTGTTCAGAATTATGAGTAGAATTAGCCTACAAAGTTTATGTACTGACTTAAAAATGATCCTGTATTAGTGAATCATTGAAAATTGCCATTTTGGCGCTGGTGGGCACGGTAAGCAAATACGAAAGTACATGGAACTGACGTAGATGGCGCTTCAAATTTACACACAAAATTAGCTGTCATTTGTATGGGACAGCATATCCTATGCGTAGATATAGATCAGCGGTATATTGTGGCGTACAACGCCATCTTGCGATTTAGTGTTGCCAAAAAATGCCCATTGCGGCTGTCAAATGTTCTCATTTGTGTGGTTGCTGTCACATACATACATACACATACACAAATCGCGCCTGCATCCCTGGCGGGGTAGGCAGAGCATCAAAGACCGTAAAATTACGGCCGTTATTGCAACGTCTGACAAATTTTTGAGGGTCGTTTTAGATAAGTCGTGTATCACTATCGTGACAGGTTGTCAGCCTGCCGCCTAAAATTGCAATACACATGAAACTCTCAAGTGCCTCAGTCGGCTCCTACGACACTGGCGGGAAAGAAATGGGGTGATGCTATTCTAAGCCGGCATCATACGGCATGCGGTTTAGTTTCTCCAAAAAAATGCCCATTGCAGCTGTCAAATGTTCGTGTGGCTGCTGTCACGAGCCGCAATATTTTCCGGCGCGTGTAGGACGCACCTCAACTGTCACAAACTTGGGTCAAGCAAGTCAGTGCCAACCAAGCCATGACTGTGACGTCTGTGACGGCCGGTGTGACCCTTTGACATGATTTCGGGTTTCGAAAGGCACGGCACCAATTCTCTTGTTTTATTCCTATCCTAATATAAAAAAAAATATAGCCAATCTTTACTTGAGTGCACATCAGGTAAAATAAAATAAATGTCTTGGACAATTCACACAGCGCCATCTATCCCCAAACTAAGCATAGCTTTGTCTATGGGAACTAAATAGCTGATATTAATACATACATACACAAATCTCGCTTTTATCCCTTCCGGCAGAGCGTTAACAATCGTAAAATACGGTCGTTATCGCCACGTCTGACAAGTATTGAGGGCCCTTTTTGATGATACACATATTACTGTTGTGACAGTTTGTCAGCCTGTCGCCTAAAATTGTATTGCAATTGTACTATATTAACCGTTTTTCTACGGATATCTACCAATACGCGTAACTTCCGCTTTTCACAACGCCACTTGGTATGAAATAAACTGACTCGATATGATACGATTTTAACTAGATTTTTCTTGTCTGATCGTCTAGTTCCTAGTAGGTCGTTACACATTCATGTCAAAAGCCTGCTACTTGTAGAAAGCGTTTGAAAAATTCTGACACTAGGGTTCATCGGGTCGTTGGACGACTCGGTGTCCCCACAAAAAGAGAGAGAAGGCACTGGTTGCGAATGAATTTTTTTTAACTCAGCAGTGATTTTCCATAGATCGGCGTAATAGTTAGTTTTTTATTAAGCACTAAACTTGACAGATCATTGGCACATCACTATTTAAGATGCGCAAAAAATGGCAACCCAAAATGTCAATTTGCTATCTCTCAATAAAAAACAGGGTTGAAGCTACTAAGTAAGAGACTACTGTGATTGTTTGATAAAATAACCATCATTTAAGGTCCGTGTTTATAAATCAAAATCAACTCTGAGATCGATCTCAAGAGCGGTTTTGACAAATATCAGGTAATACTAGTAGCATCTCAAAGTCGCACTCAAGATCGATCTCAGAATTGAGTATGGTTTATAAATACGGGCCTTAGTAATAATAGCCAACAACCAAGACCGACAGATCAGCATTTTATCCGAAGCACCACACGAGAATCGAACCTTGTACTTCCACATCCTGAGACCCACACTCAGCCTACTACACTTCGCAGGCAGTTGACATACCCATAATATGCTTAAAAGTAATGAACACATTTTGGCAAAAAAAATACTCATACGAATTAAAGAATTAAAAAGGGTCGTTTGTATAGGATTGGATTAATTTCCGTTTATTTAATTTGGCTGAACCCGCTATATGTTTGATTTAATTAACGAATTAAAACGGCGTTTCAAATTATGACTATCGCTTCGCTACGGGCAATGTTTTCATGGAATAAACAGACGAATAAAAAATATATAAGGTGTATAAATATTAGCTGTGATTATTTTAAGAGGTAAACCATCCCATGAAACTGAACAACTTTCCCCAAGAAACATAGGTCGAAATGTGAGAAAATCTTCTGGACCTCCCATACAAATTGACTTAGTCGGTTGGTAATTTTATATGGGAGGCCCAAAATTCATATCCTTTCATATTTCGACTTATGTTCCTTGGGAAAAGTTGTTCAGTTTCAGGATCTGATTTACCCCTTAAAATACTTGCAGCAAATTGTTTTACACCCCGTATATTGTGGTAATATTATCGGTAGATACAGTCAAAATAAAAACTCCAATGACGTAGAAATATAAATAGGAAATTTTTAATTTGTTCGTTGAGTTCCTAGTAGGTAGCGTTTGAGCGAATGATGTAAAACTCACCAGTGATTTCCCATGTAAAAGATATTTTAAATGTGAACTGAACTTGACAGATGACTTTTCAATTTGACAAAGCGCCAACAGCGCCGCCTAGCGCCGTGTAGCTATAAGTTAAAAAAATCAGGCCTAAAAACTAGTTTAAAATCTTGACTGTCCCGATGGCGTATCGGATAGTACTCCTGTCTTCTACGCCGAGGGCCGTGGGTTCGATCCCCACCGGACACAAATATTTCTAAAGTCAATTTTCGAATATTTGTGTCGAATCTGGGTGTTGTCTATGTTCAATATCATCTAGGCAAGCATGTTCCATCTTCGTCTGCATCTCCACTTACCACCAGGTGAGATGGCAGACAAATGCGGGCCTATTACATATATAAAAAAAAATATATACAAAAAATATATATTAGTATCAGTATTAGCTATCTAGTTCCCATAGTACAAGCTTTGCTTACTTTGGGCCTAGGTGGCGGTGTGTGAATCATCCAGGATATTTATTTATTTTTTTCAATTTTAAAAGGGTTTAACGGAGTTTTCTGCTAAAAATCGCTCACAGCATTTTGAAGAGTGAGCGATTCAAAAACCTAAATAAACCGGTTTAAGCCAAAACTGCAAATTTTACGTTACGGTCAGCTCGGCGGACAGGTTTCAAATTGTTTATATATTCCTTAAATGCGTATAAAACCGATAAAGTCTTCTATAATCTGGTTAATTGATGCGAAACCTATAAATTTTGCTCTACGAAGAAATTCGGTTTTTTCAGGTTGCGGTAGAGCCAAACCGTAACGAAGCGCTCTTTATGTACTTATGGTGATACCGGTTTGAAAACATAACCTATAAACAAGCCCTGCAAAAAAATCTTATTGAGACTACAATAGGTTATGAATAGGTACCTACGCATTTTTTCCCTGTGGGTGTCGTAAGAGAAAATTACCTATTAAGACTGGAGAGTTTATTGTGTATTCCTGTTGTGTGCAAAAAATCTCTCATTATTTTAATTTAATAGAATGGGGTACTTATGTAATTTTCTGACCCAACTGTCGAATATTCAGACATGATGTCAGACAACAATCTTTTATGCTCTTTTATGTTGTGTGATATAATTGTGTGAATTTAACCTGTCGATGTCGTAAAAAGATACTGAGGGGCACATTTCATTTATTTAGGGAGTGAGCACACAGCACGATCATTCTCTGTGTAAACAGCATCTTATACTGCACTCATCAAGCCGTATACAAGGCGTGGTGAGTAGCTTGTGAACGTAATAGCTGTTAATGGTCATGCTTTAATTTATATGTTTGAAGAATACAATTTATATGTTCGAATCATCATATTATCTACTAGTTTCCATAGAGTTTGTTTTAAATTGTCGCAAAAACATTTAATAATAATTAATTTCTCACAACAAATATACAAAAAACGGAAAATTAATTATTAGTTACGTACGTTCCAAAGTATTTAATGGCAAATTCGTAAAGTTACTGGTTTTTGAAAATGATACTTTCACGTTTTGCCCAATATTTCTGCATTATTTAACAAAAAGTTTGTATGAAATAGTTGCTTTGCTATGTTAAAGTTGTATTTGTATTCGATATACAATATACGAAATTTAAAAACAGCCTTTCGAATACTGAATTAAACAGAAACTTAACCTCTAAAAAGTCGTAATCGCTTCCACAAGCAACCGACCCAGAAATCCCCCGGTAAGAATAAATTAATTTCAACTTCACGTTATTTGAAGAGGTACAGGTATGCTGTGATCCTAAGGGCAGCTCATTATATATTCTATGCCTCTGTCGCCCAGCGACTGAAGGGTTAATTTGAGAAAGGTCCAAAAATCCGTGCGCAGAAAAGATAATATTGTCACACTTTTTAGCTCTGTGAGTTTTTCATAATTAGGTTATCCTTGGAGCTCTGGTGAGTTAAAAAGTGAGACAGAAAAGTTACGGTCGATTTCCAGTGAGAAAATTGAAATTGTAAATTAAGTATTATTTAGTTTTTTTTTGTGTGGGACACCAAGTCGTCCAACGACCCCATGAACCCTAGTGCCAGAATTTTTCAACCGCCTTCTACAAGTAGCAGGCTGCTGACATGGTTGTGTAACGACAGCCATCTAAGTGATCATAGACAGCAAGCGGGACCACTTACGGACAATCGGGTGGTTCAGCCCGCAATGTCCTAGCCAGACTGGGAACAAATTCACAAAGTGATAAATATCAACTTTTGTGAGTGACCCACCGAGCATCGAACCCGGAACCTTCTGCGTCAAAGGCAGTCGTACTTCCACTGCGCCACATCGGTCGTCAAATTTTGTATTGTCGCAGTAGAAAGCTCTACTGAGTCATCTAACGACCCAATGAACCCTAGTGTCAGAACTTTACAACTGCCTCAGGAGTTGTTCTGAGAAGAACGAATCGGACTGAATCTACGTGGTAATTGCCAAAATGAGGCGCAAATGAGGGGAAAATGGTACAGTTCAGTTTCCTTGAGCTCCTTTAAAAATATTTGCATCTAATACCTTTAAACGAGCAAGAATTGTATATAAATATATACCTATACGTATATATAATCGGGATCTCGGAAACGGCTCCAACGATTTTCTTGCAAACTCGTATTTAGGGGGATTCGGGGGAGAGAAATCGATCTAGCAGAAATCACTCTGAACGGCAAAAAAAGCTGAATTTTGTGAACGTTGCATTTGTGTGGAGATAGTACCGCTATTTCGTCGGATGACTATCAACAGATTTAGCTCAGTTGGTTAAGCCGCTTACCTACAAATTACAATGGGTTCGAGTTTGAGTCCAAACCTTAGTTTCCCTTTTGATACTTATTTGCTCTTTTATTTTTACAAATATAAATATTAAGAATAGAATAGCATCACCCCATATCCTCCCCGCGGGTGTCGTAAGAGACGACTAAGGGACTCGAGAGTATTGGTGTATTACAATTTTTAGGCGACAGGCTGACAACCTGTCACTATAGTGATATACATGTTTTCTGAAACAAACCTGGAAAACAATCCTCAAAAATGTCAGACGTGGCGATAGTGGCCGTATTTTTACGGCCGTTAACGCTCTGCCTACCCCGCAAGGGATAAAGGCGTGACATATGTATGTATGTATGTACTTTTTATTTTTTGTATCCTACACAAAGCTCACACTTCATTATTGTAGTTCCTACGCGCGGTTCCGCGTGCTAGCGTGCACTATGCCGTTCATCAACGACTAAACGATTTTTTATCGTTATAAAACAATGTTTAAAAAAATCTATTAACGCCTCCAAAACTTATTTTGTTTCTTACCTGTGCTTACACAATAATACCCGTAAGTCGCGTAAACCCGATAAAGCCATAATTATGCCATCTGTCGGAAAACGAGAACACTAAACTACATACGGAGCGCGTTCGATATATTGACCTCCCATACGCTGTGATGACTCGGAATCGACTGGTACATTTTATATGGGAGGTCCAAATTTTTTTTGTCATATTTCGGTAAAATGTTTCAAATGAAAGTTGTTTAGTTTGACATGCATACCAGAAGGCATAGCCGAGACAGCTCACACCTCATTATTATAAAACATGACATGGTAGTTCCTACGCCGTCTGTTGATGTTGCGCGGTTCCGTGTGCCACCGTGCACTATGCCGTTCATCAATGACGAAACGATTTTTATCGAAATAAAACAACGTTTAAAAAACCTAATAACGTATTTAGGGGGTACCAAAACGTATTTTGTTTCTTACCTGTGCTTACACTATAATCCGTAAGTCGCGATAATTATGCCATCTATCGGAGAAAGAGAAGACTAATACTACATACGGACTGCGTTGGATATATTGACCTCCCATACGATGTAAAGACGCGGAATCGACTGGTACATTTTGTATGGGAAGTCCAAAACTTTTTTTAAAGTTAAAGTAGTAAAAAGAGTTCCGAACCTCAAAGGATTTGAAAAATAAAAGAGAAATAATGATAAAGAGTTCTTAATCTAAATAAATTTGACCTCGCGTTTCAACGTTACCAAGGCTGGCCGCTTTACCTACACGCCAAGTTGACTGATGAAAGACGTAGTTGGCTGACGAAATAGGAGTTCTCTCCACACCATAATGCATGTGTTTTTATTCGTCTTTTTGTGCCGCTCAGAGTGATTTTATGAAAATAAAATAGCTAGATCGATTTATCACCCTCAATTCCCTCCCTACCCTACGAATTTAAAAAAAAATTAGCGTATTTATGGCCGTTTACGCTCTGCTTGCCCCGCAAGGGATACGGGTTAGTGATATTTATACATACAAAAAGTACCATTCGACCGAGTCACTTCGTATGGGAGGTCCATTTATCCAAATGAACACGGTCCGTGTGTAGTTTTCTCATTTGCCGACAGATGGCGTGACTTTATCGGGTTAACGGGACATTGAGGACCCTTTTGAGATGATTCGTGTATCACTGTAGTGACAGGTTGTCAGCCTGTCGGTGTAAGTTGTAATACAATTCACATTAAACCCTCGAGTCCCTTAGTCGTCTCTTACGGGACTCGCAGAAAAAAAGCAATGATGCTATTAGAAGCCGGCAAAATAGGGCATTATGTGCATATCTTAAAAAAGTACGTTTTGGGAGCGATAAATCCGAGCTAGGCTCGGTCAACCAGGTACTTGCTTCTTATACGATTATGATTCTTATACAGGGTGTAAAAAAATTAGCTGCAAATACTTTGAGGGGTGAACCAGGCCATGAAACTGAACAACTTTTCCCAAGGAACATAGGTCGAAATATGAAAAAAAAATTTTGGCCTGCCTATACAAAACTACTGACCAACCAAGTCAATTTGTATGGGAGTTCCAATTTTATTTTCATACTTCGACATATGTTTCTTGAGGAAAGTTGTTCAGTTTCAAGGACTAGTTCTTCAAATATTTGCAGCTTATATTTAGTGATGTCCAGCGGTGATGACCAGCGGTGGACGTCGCATCGCTGTTGATGATGATGATGATTGGAACAATGTCCCAGAGGTTTGAGATTGTATACCAACACTTTGAAATAAACTCCCACTTACCAGATCGGTTCTATTATACTCCGGACATGAATAGCCAGTGTTCAGCGATAACTAGGGATGTGAATTTAAAAAATCGATTTTATAATAATCGATTATTTTAGTCAAGCGAAGAATAAATATAACTAAAATAAATAGATTTTGTCGAAAAAAGGATAATTTAATGAAATAATCGTTTTTTGTTTTATAACTAAGTACATACATATCTTACGCAATAATATTTTTTATCATATAATTTTCGACATACGGACAAACATCACACTGCTGAAACAAAGTTAATAGCGACCATAAATAACCTGTAGTGTACTTTAACACAAGACTATAATAAATAGATTTTTTGTACACGAAATTAAAAAAAAAAACTCTTTTTCATTAGGTATGGTTTAAAAATCAGTTCTTTTTAATATCGATTTTTTAAATAATCGATTATTTTTTACATACCTAACGTGTTGTACAGCTAAACATCCCTTACAAAGCAGGTCGCAGATCCAATATTGGGTAACAAAGCTGGACGGCACCTATTGAGTGCGAAAGTTGGACCATATCGCAGACAAACTACTTTTACACAGAAAACAAGATTAATTCTTAGAGAGATCACTTTGGACGAAGAAGATGAAGCTGTAAAAAACTCAACGCAGCTAGAAGTTTTCAATCTACGTGTGTATTGTATAGCTGCAAAAGTCCACTGTGAGTCCACAAGTGCGAGTGATTAGTAAAATGTATGAATAGCTCGAAATTCACTCGCAAAAAAAATGAACTACCTAGCTTCTTTAAGGTGTAAAAATATTAGCTGGAAATATTTTAAGCGGTAAATCAGCCAATGAAACCGAACAATTTTCCCCAAGAAACATAGGTCGAAATATGAGAAAGTTTTTTTGACCTCCCATACAAACTGACTTGGTCGGTCGGTAATTTTGTACGGGAGGTCCAATTTTTTTTTCATGTTTTGACCTATGTTCCTTGGGGAAAGTTGTTCGGTTTCATGGGCTGGTTCACCTCTTAAAATATTTTTTTTTACACTCTGTATTCTTCTCACTTCGCAGCCTACTAAACGCTTGCAATAATCACATGCACTCGCACTAATGAAAGTGAATATAGATCTTCTTTTAACAGATAATTGTTATTTCATTAGAAAATTATGTTCGTGTGTAACTTTTCCGGTGGTGACAGAATATCAGTGTCACAGGTAACTAATTCTAGGGACTTGTGATAGTATGCTGAGTCAACACCTTTTCGTGGCATTATATCTTGGACATTATGTTTATAATATAAATAATTGTTAACCTATTGTAACCTTGTGTACATGTCAGCGAATAAACAAGTTTTCTTTCTTTCTTTCTTTCTTTCTTTCTTTCTTTCTTTCTTTCTTTCTTTCTTTCTTTCTTTCTTTCTTTCTTTCTTTCTAGCTTTAGGCAAGGTTCCGTCTTGTTTTTTTTTTGCTTTAGGTAAGCCTCTAAAACAATCTGGAATTTTAGAACATGCTATACGAGCAGTGTGAGAACTCCAGGTTTTAATCTAGATTTGCTCTGGTTTCGCTTGCTCGGTGCCTGGTAAGTATTTCATTGAACTGCATTCCATGTTGTTGAAAATACAGGGTGTAAGAGACGGTGTAACGAAAACTTTGCAAGCGTGATCAGACCATGAAACTGAACAACTTTTTCTAGGGGAGCTATGTTTGAAACGAAAAAAATTTTCATTCAAAGATCAGTCAGTTGATCGGGAATTTTAAATGGAAGGTCGAAATTTTTTTTATGTTTACCAACATAGACCCCATAGATAAAGTTGTTCAGTTTCATGGCCTGATCACGCCTGCAAAGTTTTCATTACACCGTCTCTTACACCCTGTATAGGTACCGAGGTAAATCATATTTTGAATGTTTATGTGAAACTGCTATCTACCATTTGTATAGATAGTAGAAATTTATTACTTTGTGATTTGTTCCTAGTCTGTTTCAAAGGGCAAGTTAAGCCGCAGGTCCCGGGCCCCAAGTCTGCTATTTTTTGTCATTGTAACGCCATCGAAACTCTCACTCCATAGCCATTGTGATTTTTTATACTTCTAATTGGTAGCAGACTACGAAATGACCGAATCCAACCGAGATCCAATCGACATCCAACTGAAACGATTTTCATGTAAAAGACTTAGGGCCCTGGTTGCTGTCTATGATTATCGATTACTTAGACGGCGGTCATTACACATCCATGTCAGAAATCTGCCACTTATAGTAAGTGGTTTAAAAATTCTGACACTAGGGTTTCATTGGGTCGTTGGACGACTTGAACTCAATATTCCACACGAAAAAGAAATAATGTGTGATTCCGGCTGAGAATAGTATGAAAAGCCGTTGCTGCCGAAAGAAACTATTATAAGAGACACTACAACAGTCCACTAGCGGACAGGAGTCTCCACCAATTCGGGGGTATAAGCCATCACGCTTGGCTGACGGATTGGTAAGCGCAGTGTACAGGCGTCGATTTACAGGGAAAGCTGCTGTTCCCTGAAATTCCCTGGATAAATTTATTTACGCCGTGTGATGCCGGCTTAGAATAGCATAACCCCATTTCTTTCCCGCGGGGTGTCGTAAGAGGCGACTAAGGGACAGGAGGGTTTCATATGTGATGCATTTTTTAGGCGACAGGCTGACAACCTGTCACTGAAACAGCTTTCAATTTGCCAGACGTGGTGTTGGCGACCGTTTTTTACGGCCGTTAGCGCTCTGCCTACCACGCAAGGGATAAAGGCGTGATAATTATATGCATGTATGTAAATTTATTTACGTATAGTATAGGGTGATGCTATACAAAGACCGCATTACACTTTACATGCGTAAGTAAGTAATGAAATTCAATCACTAAGCAATAAACACGTCGCCTAGCCACCGATTAACTTAACACCATAAAATATGCTTTTCCCCCCAATCTTATCAGGGAGAAATGTGTTGTTCATACAAAATTGACGTCAAACACGCGATTCAACGACGGAACCACAGAGTATTTATGGTGGATCGCACACTAAACGCACGACGGAGCGCTAAAACACAGCGGTCTCTCAGATGCACACTAGAAACGTCACTCCCCATACTAAAACCGCTCAAACGCTGTCGAAGCAGCGATATCGTCCGCCGAGTACGGTTTTAGTATGGGGTGTGACGTTATTTGTATGGATCTGACAAACCGCTGTGATATTTTAGCGCTTCGTCGAGAGTCAAGTGTGCGATCCGCCAGTCGGAATGACCAAGTAGACGCTTTCTTTCATACAGGGAGGAGGTAATCTCATAAAGGAGGTTATGTCACTAAAAGTGAAGTAATGAAAACGAAAGAGTCGATCGAGAAATTTATTTTCTTTGGGAGGTATTTTCTCATATGGTGAAAAGTGGTTCAGTTTGACCTACTGAGCTGAACAGTTTTGGAAAAGTCCTTACGTTGTGCGAAATATTTTAAAGGCTGTTTCTTAACAATCGTGTATCATTATTTAATGACAGGTATAAAGGTTACATTAAAAAAGTACCTAATGCCCGAACTAGCTAGCGTTGCTTTCATTTTTTCGGATTGAGGGATCATCTGTCAAGTTCAGTGTACAATAATAAAAACATTTTCCCTGTCTAAGGAAAATCGCTGCAAAGCTTTTTAAACCTTTACAACATCTACTAAAAAATAAATGAAATGTAAAAAAAACCATTATCATTTTTATGGCCGATCGTTTATAATAGGCTGTCCCTGTTTAAGTGTTCCAAAGAAAAAATATAGATTCTGGACACCCTTAGTTACCAATTTGGAATATTGTTTTTTTAATATTCAAAGTAAAAAAATTGGACCCCCCATTCTAACAATGCTGACTGACGACAGAACATTTTGTATGGAGCGTCCAAATTTGTATTTCGAATATAAAAAAAAACCAATCTTTCTGATTGGTGACTGGGGTGTCCAGAAACTATTTTTTTTTTCTTTAGACCTCTTAAAGAGGGACATCCTATATTCATGCAAAATGACAGAAATGTAAGCAATAATGCATGATTTGTCATACATTGCTGAGTTACATGCCAGCTGGTTATTGCAGTTCCAAACAGTGCGAATATTGCAAGACATATTACCGCAATCAAAATGCTTACGCTTCACCGGGGCAGATCGCACACTTAACGCACGATGGAACGCTAAAATATCGCAGCGGTCTGTCAGATCCATACTAGAAACGTCACCATACTAAAACCGCTCTCGACGGACGACACTGCGATAGCGCTGCGGTTGAGCGGCTTTAGTTCGGGGATTGACATTTCTAGGATAGATCTGACAGACCGCTGCGATGTTTTAGCGCTCCGTCGTGCGTCAAGTGTGCGATCCGCCTTTGATTTAGGAAACTGTAACACAGCACAAGAGGAATCCCTCTTAGCATGAAACATAGACTTGGTTAATGAAAGATGAGTGAAATATATAGGGTGTTAGGGCAAATACTGTATTCTTAAAACACACAATATGGATTGATGCTTAATATCGTCGTCGTCGTCGTCGTCTCAGCCGATAGACGTCCACTGCAGGACATAGGCCTCCCCCAAGGATCTCCACGATGATCGGTCCAGCGCCACCCGCATCCAGCGGCTTCCCGCGACCTTCACCAGATCGTCGGTCCACCTTGTGGGAGGCCTACCTACGCTGCGTCTACCGGTCCGTGGCCGCCACTCGAGAACTTTCCGGCCCCAGCGGCCATCGGTCCTACGAGCAATATGCCCCGCCCACTGCCACTTAAGTTGCGCAATCCTTCGAGCTATGTCGGTGGCTTTGGTTCTTCTCCGGATTTCCTCATTTCTGATTCGATCGCGGAGAGAAACTCCGAGCATAGCCCTTTCCATTGCCCTTTGAGTGACCTTGAGCCTTCTTATGAGGCCCATTGTTAGCGGCCACGTCTCAACTCCGTAAGTCATCACTGGCAACACACACTGATCCCAGACTTTTGTCTTGAGGCACTGCGGTAGTTGTTGAGAAGAGAAGATGTTACGTAGCTTCCCGAACGCTGCCCAGCCGAGTTGGATTCGACGATTGACCTCTTTCTGAAAGTTGGACCTACCCAGCTGGACTATTTGTCCCAGGTAGACATACTCGTCGACAACTTCCAGAGTAGAGCCCCCAACTGTCAGAGTAATGGGTGCAACAAGAGAGTTTGACATAACCTTGGTCTTGTCCATGTTCATTTTTAGACCCACTTGTTGGGAGGCTCTATTGAGGTCATCGAGCATTGTACCGAGGTCCTCCAGGGTTTCCGCCATGACCACGATATCGTCGGCAAAACGAAGGTGAGTCAGATACTCGCCGTTGATGTTGATGCCAAGTCCTCTCCAGTCCAAAAGCTTGAAGACGTCTTCCAGTGCTGCTGTGAACAGTTTCGGTGATATTACATCTCCCTGTCTCACTCCTCGCTGCAACTGGATAGGTTTCGAGTCCTGGTCCTGAAGTCGAACTGACATGGTGGCGCTTTCGTACAAGGACTTCAACACTTCGATATACCGATAGTCAGCTTGGCACCGCTGAAGAGACTGAAGTACGGCCCATGTTTCGATCGAATCGAAGGCTTTTTCGTAGTCCACAAACGCGAGGCAGAGTGGTTGGTTATACTCTTCAGTCTTCTGTATAACTTGCCTCAGCGTATGAATGTGATCCACGGTGCTAAAGCCTTTTCGGAAGCCGGCTTGTTCGGGAGGCTGGAAGTCGTCGAGCCTGCGTGCGAGACGATTCGTTATGACGCTTGAGAACAGCTTGTAGATATGGCTCAGAAGCGTGATGGGTCTGTAGTTCTTCAGCAAAGACTTATCGCCCTTTTTGAAGAACAGCATCACCACGCCTCTGTGCCATGCCTGTGGCGTTTTGCCCTCGAGTATGACAGAGTTAAACAATTTCTGCAGTGCTTTAAGTATCGGTTTACCACCGGCTTTCAGAAGCTCTGCCGTAACTCCATCATCACCCGGCGCCTTGCTGTTTTTTAGCTGTTTCAGAGCCATACTAATCTCGTACAAGCTGACGTCCGGGATGTCTTCTGTGTAGTGCCGGGTTAATCGAGCTCTTGGATCTGCGACCCGATTATTGACAGGTGTGCATGTTGTCGCGTATAACTGTCCGTAGAACTTCTCGACCTCTTCCAATAGCTCGGGCTTGGACGATACGATTCTGCCATCGTCGGTCTTTAGCTTCGCTAGTTGGCTCTGGCCTATCGACAGATCTCTAGCAAACACCTTGGAGCCTTTGTTGCGCTCAATTGCCTCTTTAATACGATCAGTATTAAATTGGCGTATGTCGCGGGTCAAAGACTTAGAGATCTGCCTATTGAGCTGCCGATATTGGGAAGTATCCTCCGACGACTGCAGAATCATCTCGCGTCGTTCCTCCATGAGCCTCGAAGTATGGTCTGAGATTTTTTTGGTTCTGTTCGTACGATTGGGTTTGAAGAACTTAGAGCCAACCGTAAGGACAGTTTCCACGACCCTGTCGTTATAGTCGTCCACGTCGATACACTCACCCAGGCAATCGAAGCGGTTTTGCAGGTGGAGCTGAAAGCTCTCAGGGTTTTGGATTTGGGCAGGTGCTGGTAGGAGCGTAGACTTCATCAGACGTGATCTCTCGGCTTTTACATTAAGATTCAACGTGCCTCTTACCATTCGGTGATCGCTACCCGTTTTGAACGAATTGATCACAGAGACATCGTTGAATATCCGTTTTTTGTCTGTCATGATGAAGTCTATCTCATTTTTGGTAACACCGTCGGGGCTCTTCCAGGTCCATTTTCGATGCGGCCGTTTCCTGAAGAACGAGTTCATCATAAAGAGTCCCTCCTTCTCCATGAAGTCGACCAGCATTTGACCTCGGCTGTTCCTCACCCCAATACCAAATGGCCCAACTCTCAGTTCGTCACCGCAACGATTGCCCAGCTTAGCGTTGAAATCCCCCATGACCACCGTGTAATGAGTCCTGGAGGTATGTATGGCTTTGGATATGTCCTCATACATTGCCTCCACGTCCTCGTCGGGGTACTTCGAAGTTGGGGTGTATGCCTGTATGACCTTCAGCGAATAACGTTTAGTTATTCTGAGTATAAGGAATGCCACCCTATTTGAAATACTCCCGACCTGTACTACGTTGTTCACGAGGGACTTGTGGACGATGAACCCGACACCACCTTGGGACAGATGGTCGCCCTCCCGGAAGTAGAGCAGGTTATCTGACTTCAGGGCTATCGTGTCCTCCCCCTCTCTTCGGACTTCGGACAGTCCCACTATGTCCCACCGTAACCTGCTCAGTTCTTCCTCGAGTTCCACTAACTTCTCTTCCGTCCGCAGTGTGCACGCGTTATATGTTGCCAGGGCCAAGGTCGTTCGGCGAGGGATCCACGCCGCCCGGGGATTCCTAGCACCCCTGGTCTCGGAGCCGGGTCGATTTTCGCCTGAATCTGCCCGGCCACCGGGGCCGCCGGGCACTTGGGGCCGATTTCTATTTGTAGAATCCATAAGGGCTTAATATCGGCAAAACAAAATTTATTACATTCTCCCATAATATATCTAACCAACCCCCTGACAACACATGTACAATTATAGCGCACCGTTGCTCTAACCCAGTGAGTGACGCATGTAACTGTCCCAAGCTTGAAAAAACGGATAATATAAAATATCTAGGTGTCATAATTGATAAACATCTAAACTTCCAAGCTCATGTGGACTCTGTCTCAGCCCGAGTCCGTAAATTAGTCTATGTTTTCAAGAACCTTAGACATGCTGCAGGTAGAAACATTATAAAAGAAGTCTACTTTGCTCTTTGTGAGTCTCTTTTAACTTATTGCATCACTGCTTGGGGTGGAACTCATAAGAAAACCATTCTTGGTCTAGAAAGAGCACAGAGGGCCATTTTAAAAGTCAGCACTTTTCGTCCATTTTATTATCCAACAGCTCAACTACTTATGGAATGTAATGTTTTATCTGTTCGCCAATTATTTATTTTACTAACAGTTACCAAGCAACATACACTAACCAAGTATGATCCTGGACTCCAATCCAATAAAAGAAGATGCGATATTGTCTGCCCTTCCACAAAACTTCATCGAGCACATTCTCGCCATTTCTTTTGTTTCCTAGGTGGTTTTCTTTATAATCAGTTAAACCGCAAACTAAACTTATATAAGATGAATAAACAATTGTGTAAAAGGACTCTTATTAACTGGTTGAAGGGCAAAACCTATGCTGAAATAGAAAACCTTCTGTTAATAGATGTTTAGTTTTAGTTTAAATAAGTATAGATTGTATTAATAAGTTATTGTATGCAGAAGATTGTTATTGTTTAAGTAAATTATAATTTTAACTTGCACAGAACATATTTTTTAGACATTATCTGATATACAAGTAAATATTTTTATATATTTACTTAGTTTAGGTATAATTGATAAATTTATGCACTACTTTATTTTAATATCTGTAAATTTACTATTTGTAAGCACTATTTTATTTTGAAATAAATTATCTTTATCTTTATCTTTTTATCTTATATGTTTTACTAATATTATGAATGTGAAAGTTTGTATGTTTGTTTATTGGCTTGTTTGTTATCCTTCACGTAAAAAACTACAAAACCGATTTTGCACACAGATAGAGGGTAACTTGTATAAACATATAGGATAGTTGTTATCCCGAAAAAGAAATTCCGTGGTTTAGGTACAGGATTAAAACCGACTAGTTTAGTATTAAAACGAAGTCTCCTTATTCGGTTCTATGTCTGTTTGTCACAGACTCTGCTAACTCCTACACCACGCAACGAATTTTGATGGATTTAAAAAAAATATATACATAATGAAATGATTCAAAAGGAAGATGAACTGTATATAGATACAGGCCATATTATCGTCATAATATTAGGAGTGTATAAGAAAAAATATAAAATCAAAATTAACTAAAAAAACACCTTATACTTACTGCGAGTCATTGAAGTTATTGATGTTTTAACAATTTCATTTAACCAATTTTTCATTTATGTTTGTTCTACTCTATATTTCATTTATCACTCCTTTTTTCCATAAAATTGCTTTATTTACATACATACATACATATATCCCGCCTTTATCCCTTGCAGAGCGTTAACGGCCGTAAGAATACGGCCACTATCGCCACGTCTGACATTTTTGAGGATTGTTTTCCAAGGTTGTTTCAGAAAACATGCGTATCACTATAGTGAGAGGTTGTCAGCCTGTCGCCTAAAAATTGTACTACACCAAAACTCAAGAGTCCCTAAGTCGCCTCTTACGACACCCACGGGAAAGAAATGGGGTGATGCTATTCTAAGCCGTCATCACACGGTGCTATATTTGATACAAGCATATTATTCCTACAGATGACTTTCCGGCTTCTAACAAGACCGCCTTTTTTGTTATTTATACTCAACATAAGTTGGGTTGTTCCTGTTATTGGCCCAATAACAGTTTGTTACAGGGTGATTGGCGAAGTTCGTCTGTCCGGGGGTAAAGTATCTAATTACTCCCGGGTTTTTATTGCCACACTAATGGGGATATATTACCGGTTTTTTTAACAGCCTCTGGAGTCTAGCTGGCTGGTTACAGTGGCTGAGGGTCTTCGGTTTGATTTTGACAATATGTGGATATGTTCTACTTCTTTTTTAATGAGACACTCCCGATGAACCTTGGGAACAATAATAATCTGTGACAGATGATAGAAAATATTATCGGCCATACAGCAATACCAACATTTCCGACAAAAATATAGAGTTGACAAAAATATACTTTTTTTTTACTTCTATCACAGTTGTAAATTCACATTGTTAATTTTATTGGTTGCAATTATGATCAAGTGGTTAAAGTGGCATTTGAATAAAAAAGATACTTCATTGTTACTACCTCTATCAGAATCAGGCGTTCGTACTGACCTCTATAATCTCTATGACACGGCGTCCGTTAGATACTCTATGCCTTCTGCCAACCCAACTGTCATCCCAAACCATTTAATTGCACATTTACTGGCTTGCCATCTGTTTCCAGTGACTAGTAGTAAAGAAGAGCTGAACTTGGCGACTGACAATGCCATTGCTGTAGCCAAGTACTGGCAGGAAAAGATATAGTTAGCCATTGACACGAAGAAGAACACTATTAAACTATCGCGGTTGTTTACACTTCATAGTTATGATTCTTCAATCAGAACCCGTTAAAACTAAAACTATGAATGGAAGAATGCCGTGTGATACCGGCTTAGGTTTCAGCATCATCCCACTTCTTTCCCGTGGGCGTCGTAGAAGCCGACTAAGGGACTCAAGTGTTTCATGTGTATTGTATTAGGTGACAGGCTGACAACCAGTCACTATAGTGATATATTACTTATCTAAAACGACCCTCATTTATTGTCAGACGTGGCGATAAAGACTGTAATTTATGGTCGTTAACGCTCTGCCTACCCCACCAGGGATATAAGCGTGATTTGTGTGTGTATGAATAGAAAAAGAACAACTTCACATAAGTAGGCCTTTTCAAGCAGTTCCTGACTTCTAGCACGCACCCATCGAAAGATACCTATTCGACTTTTTTTACTTAAAAAAGTCAGAGCTCATCAAGATAGCAAAACAATACAAAATGGCTGCCATCTCATTTTCCCGCCAGCAGTAACATGTGCCATTAATTCTCCGAAACATTAACCAGGACTAATTCCATTCCACATAAAACTACACGTTTATTGTTATTTCTTGTTAATTCGTGTGGTTTACGTGGGTGATTGCCATTAAATCTCTCCAAGTGACCATCGTGGTATCATGTTTTTTTTTTTAAACTGGAGCGGCTGCGGGTGACGGCTAAGGGCAAACATATCTGTCTACCCTCATTCTTCTGCGTTTTTTCGGAACACTTTGGTCACTATCGGTACTCACTCGAAAGTCATCTCGACAACACACACTAACGGTATCGCATGATTTTATTGCAGGTTTAGACACAAACTTATTTTTACACAAATTTACCACTGGATTCCATGTACTTGACAATTATAATGTCTTATAGTTTTAGTGATAATAACCACGGAACCTTAAAATCAAGAGGCTAGTTGTCACTAACTAATTCTGCAACCATAACCACTGCTAGATATGGGCGTCTCCTAGATTGGGAGTATTGCCAAACTCACCACTATTTATACATTATTGATATATCTACATGCAACCTCTTGAAAATCATGACATTCATTCTGAGGCAGTCAGTAGGATAGAACACCCAGACATCCAAAATCATCACTTCAAATATCTAAATCTTGCCCGGAATCGTAAAACCAGAACTTTTATGAACTGAAACTTTTATGTAATATATACCTGTAGCTACTCACCTAAACATAATGCCCAATCTACCTTCATTGTGTAACACAAAATTACCATTTAAGATATTATCGTTGCTCAACCTGGTTCTGAAATTCCTACTTCAAAGAGTATCGTGGTATGACATTACAATATGCAGCAATTTTCACTTCAAAGGCGAACAGGTTGTGCGAAGGAAGTAGGGGGTAAAATTATATGCTGTATAGCTAGGGATGCGGGTAGGTAACAAAAATTGATTTTTTTTCGTAATCAATAAATATAATGGAATTAGTAAGTATGTAACAATATTTGTTAATAATTAGATTTTGATTCGAATAAAGGAAAATGCCCATATACCTAGGGTAAGATGGATCGCACACTTAACGTACGAAGGACCGCCAAAATTTCGCAGCGTTCTGTCAAATACATACTAGAAATGTCAATGCCCATACCACTGGACCGCTGCCGAGGCAGTGCAATCGCAGCGTCGTCCATCGAGTGCGGTTTTAATATGGGGAGCGACGTTCCTAGTATGGATCTGACAGACTGCTGCGATATTTTAGCGGTCCGTCGTGCTCGTGCGTTAAGTGTGCAATGCGTCTAACGATGTGTGTTGCGTCATAAAGTAAATGAATGCGATATATGTTATAATTAATTTAAATGAAGAATAACGTTAGGTGTTGTTCAAAACAGAGAAACTATTATAAAAAAATAAAATTTAAAAATCTACAGATATCTATTTTGACCAACGATTTTCCTAAGGTGTGAACCTTTTTGACGCTACATACCGATGATAATGAAATGAATTTACAAGGAAATACAATAAAGAAAGCTAAATATCAGCACTTTTGGCTCTTTCGATGCCTAGCTTAAACATTCAATAACTCCAGAACGTATATCCAGATTGAATATTTTTTTTTTCAAAAATTTAAAACAATTATCAAACTCTATAATTATATAACTTTGGAATTAATGCGAGAACTACGAGTGGTGGCGCAAGACTGATGAAAACAGGTCAAGCTTCCTAATAAAAATTGACGTGACCTTTTATACAAAAATGCACTAGCAAAGCAACATACACTTACGTCAAGGTTTATTAAAATCTCTTTGATGTCATAATTTCCTTTCTATCCTAAACTGCTTATGAATTTATATCACGAGCATTATGATGCAAAGTTACACAATTTTACGAGAATACAAAGCAAGCAAGTTTGCTGTGTGATGCCGGCTTAGAATAGCATCACCCCATTTCTTTCCCGTGGGTATCGTGGCGTCAGGCTGACAACCTGTCACTATAGTAATGCACGGCTTATCTGAAACGACCCTCAAACATTTGTCAGACGTGGCGATAGTGGCCGTTTTCTTACGGCCGTGAACGCTCTGCCTACCCCGCAAGGGATAAAGGCGTGATATATGTATGTGTGTACAAAGCAAGTTGTGAAAACACGTTTTTGCACATGACCCCTTTACTTAAAAAAAAGTTCAACATCATCACACAACATCGCATCAGCCTATAGCAGTCCACTAGTGGACACAGGCTTCCCCCGGGATACCCCCATTCAGTTGCTACTAACCGCTCTGTTGAAGTCATCGGTCCATCTGGCCGGGGGCGTCCAACGGTACGCTTGCCGAGGCGCGGTCTCAGCTCGAGAACCCGCTTACTCCACCGGCCATCGGTTCTACGACAGATGTGACCAGCCCATTGCGACTACAGTTTTCTACACTTTTGTACTACAGAGTGTAAAGATATTAGCTGCAAATACTTTGAGGGGTGAACCAAACCATGAAACATGAAACCTAACAACTTTCCCTAAGGAACATAGGAAAAAAAAATATTTTGCCCGCCCATACAAAATGTACCGACCGACTAAGTCAATTTGTATGGGTGACCAAATTTTTTTTCATATTTCGACCTATGTTCCATGGGGAAAGTTGTTCGGTTTCATAGACTGGTGCACCCCTTTAAATATTTGAAGCTAATATTTTTACACCTTATGTATCTGTTACTTTTGTCTTTTTGCGGATAATCTCATTATCAAGCTTTTATCGTTTGACCTACGTAAAATATTAAGAACTCAATCGCTTAAAATTTTTCACCAATCAATACATGTGCCGCGCGGTACCTAGTGAATAGAGTCTTATTTCCAATATTCCAGAGCTCAATCCACCCTCAAAAGTATTTTCTAAAAAAAACCTTCTCAAAACATTTCTTTCATACATTTTTCGGGCCACCATTTCGCACCTTCGACAACGCGCGCCATCATGGATGTCCCTGTATTCATAAAGCGGCGGGCGCACTACAATGCTCCCCATTATGGACCTTTTTCCGATTGACTAGTTTTTTAAGCGGTGTCTACACGGCACATTGCGCCCACTGGTACAAGCCGGGGGAGTTTATGTAACATTTTTCGACGCTTTCAGCGTGTTTTTGTGAATGGCTTTGGGTGTGAACGAATTTACGACAGGTTCTTATTTTGTCGTCTTTAACTTGGAATTAAGGTTGTGCTTGTACCTGGTTCATAAAATTGATCAAGTAGATAATAATACCTATTTTAACACTGGGATGTGATGCCGGCTTAGAATAGCATCACCCTATTTCATCCCGTGGGTATTGTAAAAGGCAACGAAGGGACTCGAGGGTTTCATGTGTATTGCAATTTTAGGCGACAGGCTGACAACTATAGTGATACACAACTTATCTGCAACGACCCTCAAATATTGTCAGACGTGGCGATAACGACTGTAATTTTGCGATCCTTATCGCCCTGCCTACCCCGCAATGTATAAAGGTGTGACATGTGTATGTATGTATGTGTATGTGTATGTTAGTTCAATTGTTAATACAAATAATAATAGCAATTGTGTTTCCTTTTTTCTACTTTTATGGTATCTTCTGTTTTAAAAAAAACGTAGGTATTACGTATAACGTCTTGTCCTGTGGGATAGAGGTACCAAAATCGACAAACAACTCAATGAACCTAGAAAATCAGTAAAAGTAGAATCATATTCAGCGTATGTTGCAAACTACGAAAACTAGATATTGCCATAACCGTCGTTCTCAATAGCCGAGCAGCATCCACCAGCTCTTCAGGCCAAGAGGTGTACGAGCTCAAATTTACATCGATGTCCCATCAAAATTCAGGCTATGTACCGTTTCAGTGTTCCGAAATACAGCCAGTAACTTCACAACAGGTCAGTGAGCAGCACAGATAACTGATAGAACAATAGGTAGACAAGGCATAGTCAATTCAATTTGATTCAATATGGCACTTTATATGTAGGAGTAGTATAAAAATTAAAATAGATGACGCGGGTTAGGAGCTTCGTATAAACATATTTGTTCATACTGACGCTCTGATCAAAGAGAAAATGTCATAGTTATACCACAGAGAAAAACTAATATACTAACGTACATACCCAGTATCCCGTTGCGCGCCATATATATTTTCTTAAAATAACGTAGCACTAGACATAATATTTATCAGATCAAATATACGGGTTGTAAGGGACAACGTCCCGAATACCGATAGGGTGCAAGCAGACCATGAAACTGAACAACTTTCCCCTAGAAACATATGTCAACAAAAATGTATATGTGATCTGTGGCTCTAGAAATTCCCTAATTTTCACCCTAATTTCTTGTTTAGTGGCGTTTTCATTGTGATTTCACCAGTAGTGTCGAGTTGGTTTTGCTAAGTTTCAGTTACATATTTTATGGCGTTTCATCATGTTGTTGATTTCGCCAGTGTCGGTTTTCTTGGTTACTTTGACTCGGGGAAACAAAGCCGCAGTTTAATTTTTATTACTTTTATTACATGTGGCGGTCATGTGCATATTGTATTTTGGTTTTAGATCGTAATGCTGTAGATACAATGGTAGATAAAGAAAGAGCCTGCAAAAGTAAAGACCAGTAAAAAGCAAACAACACGCCATGTTGCAAAGCAGGTAAAGGACGAAAGTTACTCAGGTTTGTATGGATTTCTTTGAAATACAATAAGCAACCCACCAGCAGATATCACTTAAAAACGTTTTAGACAATATTTTTGTATGCTAGAGCGCCATGTGATCCTAAAGAGGTATATCGTAATCATTGCTACTTTATGCTCTAACTTTGTAAAAATTTAAAATGTATTTTCTACCTAGTACCTACTAGTTTTGTTTACTTACATGTACAGTGTAAAAAATCTGCATATAATAGGGTTAACCTGCAGTTAACCAACCCATGAAGAAATTTGCCCAAGGAACATAGATCGAAATATAAAAAAAAAATTGGTACCTCCCAGCTGAATTGCTCCAACTCTTTTTTTATATTTTGACCTATGTTTATTGGAAAAGGTTGTTCAGCTTCATGGGCTAATTCACCCCTTAAAATACTTGCAGCTAACTTTATACACCCTGTACTTTCTTGGTCTATATAATTGTAACTATACTAATCACATATTCATTTATTAATTTAAAAGGACGTTTTCACGCATGAATTTTTTTGGTTTCAAATTATGCTTTAATATTCAAATAATAACGTTATTTTTAATCAAATACAAAAACAATTCCGCTTCTAACGAGTTCATACTTTTTGATGTCTATGGCGATCACAGAGAGTGAGTTAACTTAAATGAAAACGTTAAAATTATACTCAGGTAATGGAATATGCATGACCACCCGCACTATAAAGTGGACGAATGTTTTAATAAATGACTGTTTCAGAGTTTCACTGATTTTCATTTTGTAGTACCACTTTATGCCGTGTGATGCCGGCTTAGAATAGCATCACCCCATTTCTTTCCGCGGGTGTTGTAAAAGGCAACTAAGGGACTCACGGGTTTTATGTGAATTACAATTTTAGGCGACAGGTTGACAACCTGTCACTACAGTGATATACGAATCATCTGAACGGGCCCTCAATACTTCTCAGACGTGGCGAGAACGATCGTAATTTTACGATCGTTAACGCTCTGACTACCCCACAAGGGATAAAGGCGTGATTTGTGTATGTATGTAGTACCATTTTGATGGGTTTGCGAAATTGCTGAATTTGTTTGTATGCATGTTATCAATAGCTATACAAACTTTCAAGAATACTATCCACCAACAAGAATAATTATTATATCATAAAATCAATTTTCTCTGACGAGACCGGCTGGTCCAACCGGACATAATTGTATTTAGAGTATGTAGATGTATCTTTCTGCCTGTGATGCCGGCTTAGAATAGCATCACCCCATATCCTTCTCGCGGGTGTTGCAAGAGGCGACTAAGGGACTCGAGAGTATTGGTGTATTACAATTTTAAGGCGACAGGCTGACAACCTGTCACTATAGTGATACACATGTTTTCTGGAACAACCTTGGAAAACAATGCTCAACAATGTCAGACGTGGCAATGGCGACCGTTACGTTATGTTATTCTTACGGCCGTTAACGCTCTGCCTACCCCGCATGGGATAAAGGCGTGATATATGTATGTATACAAACAATGTTCTAAGATTTTTTGTTCTTATAATGTGGTGTCTGTCACAGATGTGCGTAATCGATACAAATTAACATTTAAAACGGGCGCAAACGATTTTTCGAACCAAAAGTAATTTGCGCGTTGGTTTCAGAAACAGATTGCTATTTTATTTATCCGAGCGGTTCTTTTATAAGTAACAGTTTTAATAGCCGTGAATTTGAATGGAAATAAATTACATGCTGCTTGTGGGCTGAATTCCGAAAAAAAAAAATACAACTTACAGCCGAATATATACGAATCTTAATGGCAATGAGTACTTGCCAGCACATACATCAGTATGCTATATGATGCCGGCTTAGAATAGCATCACTCCATTTTTTTCTATGGGTGTCGTAAAAGCGGACTAAGAGACTCGAGGGTTTTATGTGAATTACAATTTTAGGCGACAGGCTGACAACCTGTCACTATAGTGATGCACGACTTATCTGAAATCACCCTCATACATTTTGTCAGACGTGGCGATTAAGACCGTAATATTACGGGGATTAACGCTCTGCCTACCCCGCAAGGGAGAAAGGCGTTATTCGTGTGAATGAGTACTTGGGAATGACAGCAAGACAAGTCCAAACTAGATAACTCGGTCGGCGTATTTTCGAATTGAAAAAAAAATCTCAATTATTATCTATATTTGTTTTTTTTTTATCTGTGAAGTTCAATGCATAGTAAAAAAAAAATATTAGTTATGTCTATGGAAAATTACTGCTGTTCTGAGTATTTATATCATTGCCACGAGTGCCACCTGCTACCTCCAGAAAAGGAACAAATTAAAAATTTCCCATATGAACGTAATTAAGAAAATTAAATAGAGTAGATACATTAATATAGTGACAATCATACCTAGTCGATAATTAGTCATGAAACTCGTGTTATGAGGCGGATCGCACACTTGACGTACGACAGAGCGCAAAAATATCGCAGCGGCCTGTCAGATCCATACAAGAAACGTCACTATCCATAAACCGCTCAACCGCTGCCGACGCAGCGCTATCGAAATGTCATCCATCGAGTGCGGTTTTAGTATGGGGAGTGACTTTTCTAGTATGGATCTGACAGACCGCTGCGATATTTTTGCGCTCTGTGCGATCCGCCAGTCTCAACCACGATCATTGCGATAATGAAATAGGGTGATGCTATTCTAAAGCAGTAGCCAATGGTTTCATCGGGTCGTTGGACGACTTGGTGTCCCACACGAAAAGAAGAAGCCAATGATTATACCGCAGCTACAACCTCAATTCCGAATATTATTTTGTTACTTTTTTTACACCGTCACCATCATTAATGGACGCCATTTTTGTGGCTTACTCCCATTTTTCGCCGTCACTTGTTTGTTACAGTGTTTCTCCACTTATCCGGTCCGGCTACCGAATGTCGGAAGTAGCCTTCGGACAATATTCGAATGCTGGGTGACGCTTTTCCAACTATTCGGTTAAAGACGGCCAGTAGAGTTTCGTCATGGTAGGATTTAAAAAGTACTTTAATATGCATACTTTTTGTATGTCTGTCACTTCGGACCGTTAGAAACCAAATTTCGGTTTGGAGATTTCCCGGATCGATAAATGCCGGATGCCGGAAAAGTGGAAAAGCATGCAGATATAATAGTGTAATAGACTTCTAAATCGGATCAGAAATTGACGGATCACCAAATGACGGATGCCGGAAAATTGGAAAAGCATGTAGATATAATAGTGTAATAGACTTCTAAATCGGATCAGAAATTGACGGATCGGCAAATGACGGATGCCGGAGAAGTGGAGAAAGGTCCTTACTCCCATTTTTGGCTGTCACTTGATTGTTAGAGTCATTTTTCATAATTGTAGGTTAATGATAGTCATTCTTGTGTCTTTGTTTGCAGTGAATACTGTGATTAAAATACTGTCCGGACGGTGAGATTGATTTCATGTGAAAAATTCGGTCTTTTTTAAATAACGCTAAGCAAATTAACAGTGATTCGTAGATTGTTTTGCAGATGAGATGAATGCAACGTTTATTATTCTATTATTCTGTGCATTTTTTTTCTTCGATTGGGTAGGTTATATAAGGTGACAATATTAGCTGCAAATATTTTAAGGAATGAGTCAGCCCATGAAACTGAACCACTTTCCCCAAAAACATTATTTCGAAATATGAAAAAGAAATTGGACCTCCGATACAAATTGACTTGGTCTGTCTTTAATTTTGTATGGGAGGCCCAAAATTGTTTTTCAAATTTCGATCTATTTATGTTTCTGGTTCACCCCTTATAATATTTGCAGCAATTTTTTTCGCCCCTTTTTATTTATTTTAATAACGTGAATAATATTTAGTTCGACTGTTTTATAAGAACATGAAAATTAGGAATTAAGTTTCGCCCATAAATTCCTGTTTTAAACTACCTACAATTTTAAGGGTGATTGACTCACAATTATCGGTTTTTTTCCAGTTTGAAGCATTATTTAATTACTTAGCACCCTAAAACCAATAATTTATCCCAAAATCATTTAATCGCTTGTACCTACAGGAAAAGGTAGTGTAATAATTTGTGAAATATTAAGAGAGCGCCGAGATGGCAGTTCCCTCACTTAACGTCCGTTGCTGCTTGCTGCGCATCCGTAACGCATGCGTCTGTCAGATGCAGCTAAATTTCCAATTTCCCATACTAAAAACAGACTTTCCCACAGGAACTACGCAAAAAATTGCGTTGACTTCTGTCTTTGCTATACTTGTTATGATAGATGCAACATAAGTAAGTATCTACTAAGGTATATCTCTTTTGCACCAAATGACGTCAGGTGTGGGGTTCGCCTAAAAATCAAATTATTCAATTTCTTCCCCCATCTACAATCTCCGCCCAAGTGCTGATTCCTGATTGAATCAGCCTATTAGTATTTTTCTCCCTCTTTCGTATGGGTCACCGAGTCGTCGAATAAACCGATGAACCCTGGTGATATAGTTTTTCAACCGCTTACTACTACTAATTGGGTTCTGACATGGCTGTGTAATGACTATAGCTTTGATTAATGATAGTAGCTTGGACTGACGATTGAACGTGCCCTCCGTAGCACGAAACCATGATACTTTTCGGTATGTAAGCCTAAAACTTCATCACAATTAAACCTTTGCCACTCCATTTGATGTTTCCGCGTTTTCCACTCATTTCCAAGTGGGCGTTCACCTTTATTGCCCATCATGATCACGCTACGTCAGGTTGGATGGCGTTGCGCAGTGGGCGGTGAGCCGAACACACTAATGTGGTTAAGAACACCGGGTAGTAAGGTGAGAAAACGCAGACGGAAAAGTCATCATCATAAATTTTTTAATCATTAACAATACAATCATTGTGTTCGAATATTACATGTCACTTAACATAAAATAGGCAAAAATAAAAACATAAAAAGGATTCAACAAAATGTTTTACAATAAAAAGATAAAAATATCAATCTAATATGCCGTCTGATGCTGGCTTAGAATAGCATCACCACACATCCTTCCCGCGGGTGTCGTAAGAGGCGACTAAGGGACTCGAGAATATTGGTGTATTTCAATTTTTAGGCGATAGGCTGACAACCTGTCACTATAGTGATATACATGTTTTCTGAAACAACCCTGGAAAACAATCCTCAAAAATGTCAAACGTGGCGATAGCGACCGTATCCTTACGGCTGTTAACGCTCTGCCTACCCCGCAAGGGATAAAGGCGTGATATATGTATGTACGTACGTATGTAAATTGCGAATCAAAATGTCATCTCATCCTAAATTATATTTAAAATTCATTTAATGAGTAGCAGTACTCTCAAAAAGGTAGTCCAATAATTTGAAAAATACTCCGAAAAATATTTAAAGATTTATTTGGTTTTAGTTCTAATCTAAAGGTAGCCTGTTAACCTGAGCCTTAAGACTAGTAAGGCAAGTTAATAATGAAAATCATTTCAGTTGTGTAGCAGTTGTACGGTTGAAAAAGAGACGAGTGGCGTGAAAGAGGGGAGGCCTTTGCCCTGCAGTGGGACACAGGCTACATAAAAAAACATTAATCTCGTGTTAATATTTAACTTGACTTCTCCTTGACTTTCTAAAAGTATTCATAGTGAATCTACTTGGAAATAAAACTTTTTGAATATGTGTTTGAAGTGACATAGTGTTTAAACGCCGCAATATCCGTTGCCCTGAACCAGCAAGCTGTTTTCGCGGAATTCTCGCGCGAATAGCAACACCGTAACTGATAATTATATTCGGCAACTAACCACAACATGCGCCATCAAACAACGAATAGAATTGTTGCTTGCAAGTAGGGGAACGCTGAGAAAGCATTTTAGTACAAATACCTGCGGTCTTCGAGAAACATGAAAGAGATGGAAGACCTATTGCTCTAAGATTGTGTGCCATAAGCGTTCTATCACACACATAATTTAGATCAATAAATCTATTTTCTCGGCTTTACACTTACCTACCTTAGGCGGATCGCACTTTTAACGCTTTTCGAAGCGCTAAAATATCGCAGCGGTCTGTCAGATCCATACTAGTAACGTGACCATATACCCATACTAAAACTGACGGACTACGCCTGGGGATTTGTGTGGGGATTGACATTTCTAGATTTTCTAGTATGGATCTGACAGACGCTGCGATGTTTTAGCGCTCCTCCGTGCGTTAAGTGTGCGATGCGCCTACTGCACCCTGTTTTACCATCGCTCCTCCCGGCATTATTAACAGACCGATAAACTACAGTACCATAACACATGTGTATTGTGTACGGTTACAGTGAATAAACTAACGGTAAAAAAAATAACGGTCGTTTGGTGCTGGCAGAGTAGAATAGCACCACCACCTCTTCTCCCGTGGGGGTCGTAAAAAACAACCGAGGAAGTAACCCGACTCAAGCAGACCCAGGGCCTTGGAGAAGAACCACTCCACATTTAAACCCGGAACGAGGTCTTCGTCAGGCTCGTGCGACAGAGGTCTATCGTGCGGCAGACTCCTGCAGCCGACCTGGCTCCGCTCGTATGGACTCGTCGTTCCTGTGGAGTCAGCCAGGGAGGCCGAGAGGGTGGCGCAGGTCCTGGGCAACCCCATGTTTTCCAAAATTGCGTCCCAGGCAACGCAGTGTCTGTAGAGAAGTCTTGCCTTATAATTAAAGCGTCTGTCACGGACCGGACGTCAATGAAGATGACTGTGAATAAACACATACATACATACATATATCACGCCTTTATCCCTTGCGGGGTAAGCAGAGCGTTAACAGCCGTAAGAATACGGTCGCTATCGCCACGTCTGACATTTTTGAGTATTGTTTTCTAAGGTTGTTTCGGAAAACATGTGTATCACTATAGTGACAGGTTGTCAGCCTGTCGCCTAAAAATTGTAATACATCAATACTCTCGAGTCCCTTAGTCGCCTCTTACGACACCCACGGGAAGGATGTGGGGTGATGCTATTCTATGCCGGCATCACACGGCAATAAATATATTTTACTGTGAATAAATATATTTTCTATTCTTTTATATGTGAAGACTTTCACGTGTCTACACTGTGCACGGGAGTTTACTGCCAAAATTGGCTACAATAGCCATCTCCGGGCGCATCAGCGCCGATTTGATTAGGAGTCAAAGTGGTCGCCATGGCCGAAATCGTTCGGAGAGATCACCATCATCATCATCATCATCATCATCATGTGGAGACAATACACCTAAAAATATATTTTTATCCTATACGAATTTAACTGAAAGGAATACAATAATGTAATATTCGAACCTTTGTTCCAAATCAAATATAGATTCCATTAACACGCTTTAGAACAAATACGTGACAAAACATTGTTTTGTTAATTGTCGTATTTTTGTGTACAAATGGACACACAGCCATCTCGTTTTTAGGGGCCAGTTATATTAAAAAAAAAACATAAATTTTTGGGTGTTGCATAGAAAAAATCATACCTACTCGGTAAAAATTTATTAAAACACTTAATTATTTTTTTGCAATTTCGCAGGTAGTCCCGTAATAGTAAAAGTTGTTCAGAATAATGAGTAGAAACACTCTACACTGTAGTATGCAACTCAACTTGCATCTAGGTCAATCATGACTTAGCTGAAAGGTGGGTGCATCGACACCAAATGTGATGAAATATAATACAATAATTGAAGTGTTTAGTTAGCATTTAAGGTTTCTTTATTAATTATTAAGACCAATAAAACATTCTTACTTTACCTCTCAACAAAGACAGTTGTCTTATTTATCTCAACCCTGCAGCCCTCGCCCTCACTATACTTTATGGCGACCTGCAACAACGAACCTCTACGTGGGAGATTGAAGATTGGGAAGAAACAAAAAATGAAAAATTAGAAGATTCATCCAGTTCCAGCTAACCAATTTCGTCGTTGACTCAAAATTGAAGATTCGTCCGGTTCCTGTACACTATTTTCGTTGGAAACAATTTGGAAGATTCGCCCGGTTCCAGTAATCCAAATTCGTCGTTCCGTTGCACTATCAGAAGTTACCAATTTCGACATGGGAAAAAATATTTCAAAAGAAGAAACTATCATCGCCCAAACTGCCAGCGGAGATGCCCAAGCCACTCAGAAAAATGCAACAGGCGTAACTACAACAGACATCTTACTCATCGTCATCATCGTGATATTAATCGTCGCAATATCTCACTACATCTACAAGAAGTGTCGTAGCAACACTGTGCAAGCTCTACGACGAGAATTAAACTCAGCACTTCTCGTCAAGTCTACGGCTAACACTTTCGCCGTTTAGACGCACAATCATCATCGTCGTCAACATTGTCGCAGAGAAGGAGCGGTGTCCAGGGTAAATCCCGGCCCACGGAGTCCAGGGTATAGCCCGGCCCATCACAGAACGAGCGGTGTCCAGGGTTTTCCCGGCCCACGGTGTCCAGGGTATAGCCCGGCCCACAACGTACCACGGCGCGCAGAAAAGTCAAGATTTCATCCCTACGCAGCGTCGAGGACATCGCAGCGTCCGAATCAAGCTTTTCCGTCTTCAGAAGAAAGGCCACCCTGTGACGACAACAATGTACAATACTGCCTAAGTACAAAAACCAGTAAGTGCGTTTTACATAATAACTTAGGGATCAGCTGACTTCAATAATGTTTACCGCGACGGGTCGATAATCTGCTGACGCCGAGAGAATTTATTGTTCCATTTATTTATACTAATTATGATTTAATTGTTTTATATAGGGTGTTAATTTCTTAATTTAGGTATGTCATGTGTGTTAGTTGAGCTTCAATCGTTAAAAGATAAAATATTTTATTTAAAAGAATATTTGCGTAAGTTAGGAAGTAGGAGAGATACAGATTTAGCACAGTCTAAATTTCGGGAAGCGGAATCCCTTTACTCTCAATTAGGAAATATTTTGTCTCGTGTAAAATCCTTGATAGAAAAATCTGAGATAGCCCCTAGAGATATAGATTCGATTAATGAAGTAGTTAAAGAAATCAAGGTAATTTACAGTGTGTTACTTTCTTACAAGCCAAAAGAAAACGAATCCGAAATGGCAACTAAACCTGATTTTGATTTAAAAACCGCTATCACGGTACTACCTCCGATGACAGGTCAGGAAGGTACAGCAAAGGCTCTTATAGATTCGATTGATCTATATAAAACCATGATATCCGAAACGACCCATACACAACTGATCGATTTTGTTTTGAAAATGAGGTTATCTGCAAGTGCGAAACTTCGTTTAAAGACCACTTATACCACAGTAGATTTGCTTTTAGCTGACATGAAGAAACACCTGATTCAAAAGAAATCAGCTGTCTCGATTCAATCGAAACTGCAAACTGCCAGACAAGGTCACAGATCGGTAGAGTCATTCGGTCGGTGCAGAGTTAGAAGAATTGTTTGTGAATCTCACTATATCTCAGTCGGACGGGGATGACACTAAGTATGCAATTCTGCGTCCCTTAAATGAAAAAGTTGCAATTAAACGCTTTGCAGACGGTTTATCTAACACGCGTTTAAGTACGATTATAGCTTCACGACAGTTTGAATCTTTACCAGAGGCTATTAGAGCTGCCATAGACGAGCAGACTCTAAGTGTCAATAATGATCAGGTCATGCGGGTAAGGCACTATAATACCCCGGCGCGCAATGTATTTCGAGGAAACGCCCGAGGTAATTATAACAATAATTATAACCGCCATTCACATTTCTCGAGCGCAAAGTTCAATGCGCCAAACAACATGACCCAGTGTCGTTTTTCTGGCCCTTCGGTCAGCGGACATCGCGGATCGCGCGGACGTAGCAATCGTGGAGGCCGACCGTCGACCTCACGCCGTACCGCCGCCGAACGTCCCGTACGTTTTCCGCGAATTCACCACGTCTTGCAAGATCAAGACAATAGTGACAATAATGAGTCACAAGCAGGTGAAATGAGTAACAAGAACGTTTTTTTTCGTTCCCTTTGAGAATTATGTTTATAGTTTTAACAATACGAGTACGGTTAGGTTTAATATCAGTAATTCGGTTATTGATGTACTAGCAGATAGTGGTGCAAGCATATGCATCTTAAAGTATGATTGGGTTAGTAGAAATAATTTATTAGGACAGTTGCGCAACGATAAGATAATTATAAGAGGTATAAGCGGTAGGTTAGAATCAGTAGGTTATTTATATTTAGATTTAGAGATTAATGGCTTATACTTTAGACAAAAGTTTTACGTGTTTAAGGAATTAATGTGCGAAGTAGATGGAATAATAGGAGAAAATTTCTTTATTCGGTTCGGAGCAATAATTGATTACAAAGATGATGTTCTACGGTTAACGTCAAATGATAAAACCGTAAATGTTCCGATAAAAAGTAAAGTCAGTTACAGTCACTTTATATCTCCACGCTGTGAGACAATTAAGCACATTCCGACTAAGTTGGACAGTGATTGTGTTGTTCTGTCAAGGGAAATAGCAGAGGGAGTTTTTGTAGCAGGGTTGATAACAAAACCAAAGAATGGTTCAGTCCCGATAAGGATACTTAATACGACAGACAAAGAAGTATCCATAGATTTTGCTGACTTTGAAATTCATAAATTAGACGAATATGAAGTCTGTAATTTTCATGAAGAAGGCATTTCGGTAGATCGCGTTAAAAAATTGTTTGAGTTGTTAAATTTATCAGAATTGAATAGCGAACAAAAACTTAGTATCGAGTCCATCTGTGCCAAATATGCAGATGTTTTTCATCTGCCCGGCGACAAGCTAAGTACGACTAATTTAATGTCACATAAAATAACTATAAAAGACAACGTCACTCCTGTATATACCAAGCCTTATAGAATACCGTTTTCTCAGAGACAGGAAGTTCAGAGACAGATTGACGAAATGTTAAAAAATGATATCATTGAAGAGGCCACATCCGAGTGGTCCAGTCCAGTTTTATTAGTACCCAAAAAAGTCGATAGGTCGAATGAGAAAAAGTGGCGATTAGTGATAGATTATCGAAATTTGAATAATTGTATAAAAGATGACAAGTTTCCGTTACCTAACATAACAGATATACTAGATTCACTTTCAGGAAGTATATACTTTTCCAAATTAGACCTTTCACAGAGCTATTACCAGTTGTCGCTTGACGAACAGTCGCGAAAATATACAGCTTTCAGCGTAGACAAAATGTATCAGATTTCCTTAGATGAAAGTTCACGAAAACCCACGGCTTTTACAGCAAATAATAAGATGTATCAGATGAAACGATGCCCTATGGGTCTGAAGACGTCTCCTAGTGTTTTTTCACGTTTAATGACCATTGCTATGTCAGGTATTAATTACAAGCAGGCATTTGTTTATCTAGACGATTGTATTGTTATTGGGAAAAACATAGAAAATCATAACAAAAACTTAATTAATGTTCTAGAAAGGTTTCGAAAGATCAATTTAAAATTAAATCCATTGAAGTGTGATTTCTTGCGAACAGAAATTATATATTTAGGTCACAGAATCACATTGCAAGGTATTTTGCCTGACAATGATAAAATACAAGCAGTGCAAAATTATCCTATACCAACGAACAATGACGAAGTCAAACGTTTCGTTGCGTTTGCAAATTATTACAGACGATTTGTTCCAAATTTTGCCAGTATTGTTTATCCATTACATAAGTTATGCAAAAAGGATGCCAAGTTTCAGTGGACATCCGAATGCCAGATAGCTTTTGAGACCTTGAGATATGCTTTAGTACATTCACCTGTATTGGTTTATCCTGAATTTTCAGATCAAAATATTTTTCGCCTTCAGACAGATGCTTCGAAAACTGGGATAGGTTCCGTTTTGTCTAATGGAAATGGTCAAGTTGTAGCATACGCTAGTCGTAATTTAAAGCCAGCCGAAACGCGGTATCCCATTATTGAATTAGAACTGTTAGCCATTGTTTGGAGTGTGAGACATTTTCGACCGTATTTATATGGGAGAAAGTTCAAAATCATAACTGACCATAAACCTTTAATTTATTTGTTTAGCCTCAAAGATCCATCAAGTAGGTTAACTAAGTTTAGACTTTACCTAGAAGAATACGATTTTGAGATAGAATATGTAGCGGGGCGAGACAATGTAGCTGCAGATGCATTAAGTCGCATTCCCATTACAAGTGACACCTTGAAAGAAATGCAAACCCAAGTAGTTTCCGTTCTGACCCGGTCACAAAGGAAAAAACTAGAAACTGACCAGCGTCAAACGTCAGAGAATAGTACGGCACACGGGTCTGATCAACCTGTAGCTGTTGAAGTTCTTAAAGTTCCTAAGGATATAACAGAGCTCATTTTTGTGGATAATATTGATAGTTACACATGTGAAAGAAGTAATATAATATCCAATGCGGGTTGTTGTGTATATGTGACGTCACAAGCTTCGATTTATCTGAGTACCCGATCGTTATCGACCCCAGAGGTGTTAGCGAGGGACCTGGAAGCCTTATGCAAAAGACTTAATATCGAAGAAATATTAATAGTAAAAAATAAAGAGATAGATTCATGCATGAAAATATTAATAAGAGAAGCAAAGAGACTTAATATTTTGTTCCCGCGATTTTTAATTACGAAGACTATTCAAAGAGTTGTGAATAGCGATGATAAAACGTTGATATTAAACGATTTTCATATTCTGCCAACGAGTGGACACGCAGGCATCAATAGGATGTTAAATAATATCAAAAAGTATTATTATTGGCCAGGCATGAATAAAGACGTAGCGAAGTACGTTAATCGGTGTAAACAATGTCAATTCGAGAAACACTCGAATAAGCACGTTAAGGAACCATTGTCCTTGACATGCACAGCGAATTCGTCTTTTCAGAGAATAAGTTTAGATATAATGGGCCCCCTAGAAGTAGATGAATTAGGTAATAAGTATATTTTAACGCTACAATGCGATTTAAGTAAATTCGTAGAAGCCTATCCTCTACAGAGAAAGGATACGGTAACTGTAGCACAGAGTTTCGTTAACAACTTCGTCCTTCGATACGGTAGCCCTCAGGAAATTCTTACTGATCAGGGAACAGAGTTCATGTCATCAGTCATGTCTGAAATTTGCTCTTTACTTAACATTAAAAAACTAAACTCAACTGCTTATCATCATCAGACGCTAGGTGCTTTAGAAAACACGCACAAATCGTTAGGTGCTTATCTCAGAATTCAGTGTCGTAATAACTCAACAAATTGGAGTACATGGTTACCTTATTGGTGTTTTTCATTTAATACAAGTGTACATACCGAGACAAAGTATACTCCTTTTGAATTAGTTTTTGGGAAAATTTGTAATCTACCTAGAAATTTAATAGGTGAAATAGATCCATTATACAACTACGATAGTTATCCTAAAGAGTTGAAATACAGATTACAGAGAGCACAAGCAGATGCTAGACAGAATTTAATTGTAAGCAAAGAGCATAGACGAGAAATTTGTAATAAAAATTGTAACTCTATTATTTACAGGGAAAATGACCTTGTATTATTACGTAATCAAACTGGAGATAAATTGGACAGCATATATACTGGTCCTTATAAAGTTATTTCTGACATGTCTCCGAATGTCAAAATTTTGAAAAATGGGAAGGAATATATAACCCATAAAAATAATACAAAGCCATTTACCCAATAGTGTTGTAAGGCAATAATATGTTCTGTTTTGTACTACATTTTGATTTTGTGTTTATTTATTGGTATATACATAAAAATATTTTATTTAGTTTAATTTAAAAATATTTTTATTTTCTGTAAGAGGGGTGGTGTAGTATGCAACTCAACTTGCATCTAGGTCAATCATGACTTAGCTGAAAGGTGGGTGCATCGACACCAAATGTGATGAAATATAATACAATAATTGAAGTGTTTAGTTAGCATTTAAGGTTTCTTTATTAATTATTAAGACCAATAAAACATTCTTACTTTACCTCTCAACAAAGACAGTTGTCTTATTTATCTCAACCCTGCAGCCCTCGCCCTCACTATACTTTAACACAGTTTGTGTACCGACTAAAAAATAACCTTGTATAGAAGAGATTAGAATTTTAGTTTTCCTATACATAAACACACAAATCACGTGTTAATAATGATAATAATACATATATCCCGCCTTTATTCCTTACGAGGTAGACAGAGCGTTAACGGTAGCAAGAATACGGTCGCTATCGCCACGTCTGACATTTTTAGGATTGTTTTCCAAGGTTGTTTCAGAAAACATGTGTATCACTATAGTAACAGGTTGTTAGCCTGTCGCCTAAAAATTGTAATACACCAATACCCTCGAGTCCCTTAGTCGTTTCTTACGATACCCGCGGGAAGGATGTGGGGTGATACTATTCTAAGCCGGCATCACTCGGCACGGCAATGATAAAAATGAGTTGCATAAAACCGGGAATAAAGGCATAGGTATACGACGCCGCAGTGCTGCGATACCGTCAAGATCAAGTAGCCTTTGCTTATCTTTGTGAGGGTAAGGCGGATCGCACACTTGACGCACGGCGGAGCGCTAAAATATCGCAGCGGTCTGTCAGATTCATACTAGAAACATTACTCCCTATATTAAAACCGCACTCGACGGACGACACTGCGATAGCGCTGCGTCATCAGCGGTCGAGCGGTTTTAGGATGGGTTTCGAAATTTCTAGTATAGATCTGACAGACCGCTGCGATGTTTTAGCGCTCCGTAGTGCATCAAGTGTACGATCCGCCATAGCCGTCGAATTTTGGCTACAAACTGATAGAAATCCAACAACGGCAATAAAAAAAAAACCAGAACTTTAGATTATCATTCATACGGAACCCCAGACAGACTAGACGCAATTCACTTTTCCGCCTTTTTCCTGTCTAAACCAGTCGTAACCGCTCAAAATGGCGCCATATTGAAATAATGGCAAGCTATAACGTGATATGACATCGCGCTTAAAGGCTCAGGCCTTATTAAGCCCTTTGACATTCATTTTTTATCCCTTTAACCCTTTGGGCGGGTTTTTACAAGTGACATCTGAAATATTAGATTTCATTTATCGCGTGTTTTTCCCATTGCCCCCGTTTTTGCACTTACAATGTTTTGAATTTAAAAGATGGTTAATAAAAGCACCGTGTTATGCTGTTTTAGAACAGCATCACCTCAAATCTCAATTACGGGTCGTAAATGTCGTAAAAAAACGCGGCATTTTCGGCAGCCTTTCCTGTGAATGCACATAGAATCCGCCTGCCAAGAATGATAATCTCTTTTCATGTAGGACACCGAGTCGTCCAACGACCCGATGAACCCTAGTGTCAGAATTTTTCAACCACCTACAAGCAGCAGGCTTCTGACATGGTTGTGTAACGACCGCCACCTAAGTGATCATAGACAGCAACCGGGACCTGCGGCTTAACGTGTCATGCGAAACACTGAACCATCTTACTTACGGACAATCGGGTGGTTCACAGCCCACAATGTTTTATCCAGACTGGGAACAAATTCAGTGATAAATATTAACTTTGTGAGTGACCCACCGAGAATCGAACCCGGAACCTTCTGCGTCAAAGGCAGTCGCACTACCACTGCGCCACATCGGTCGTCAAAGAGAGAGAGAGTTTGATGATGAGTATGACAAATAGCCCTTCATCGGGGGAAGCCCATATTATTCTAGCTGTAGACTATTGTGGCTGATATAGTAGGTACCTAACTTATCACTTATCTATCAACACCAAAGGCCAAGATTACAGCTCAGATCCAAACTAATTCTGAACTTCGGTAGCTTTGAGTGAATGACTTGCAGGCGTTCCATTCAATCATTCACTCAATCACTCTCTCAGTAATAACTTTGCCGCATAAATAAGAGGTGGGAATTGTAATTTCTATCAAAGATACTTATTTATGATAGAAACTTCTCTATTTGGGTACACAATGCGAAATAATCAAGTCGAATAAAATATGTACAGAAGTCCTAACTTGTCATTATTATTGAATAATCAAGATCGGCTCAAATCCGAATTATACTCCAAAAATTTAGCTTGATATCTCTGACGTTTGACAAATCCATAGTAAAAGAGAAGGAAAACTTATGTCATAGCATTTTCCCGAAGCTGACAAGTAAAAGTAAACGTCACAGTCACAGGTATCAGGCTATGGGCATTTTTTTATATGAAAGTTCAAGTCCTTTCTTTGTAGGTTGTCAAGTTGAAATTTTGATATTGTACGCAGTTGTATAATTATACAAGGTGTAATTTTAAATGCACAAAACCTGAAATCAGTTTGTTCATTCGATTGTACTACTTTAATGGATTAAAAAAATATATAAACCTTGCCATGTCTTTTTATGAATAAATCCTACCAATACACTGCACACGCAAAACCGCCAGACGGCGGCGGTGCGCGGATAACCCTACCTACCAAGTACTACCGACTCCTTGTCAGAGCGAAACTGCCGGAACTGCCAGAAAAACTAAATCAGCACAAACAATATGTAAAGCATACTATTATTTTATTATTATTATTATCAGCCAGACACGCTCCACTGCAGGGCAAAGGCCTCCCTCTCCTTCTTACACTTTTCCCTATCTTGAGCCATCTCCATGTAGCATAGTAAAGCAAAATTATTATTTTTTATTTTTTCTTGATAATCAGTTGGTGTCAAGATTTTTCGCATTTATAGTTACACCTTGCATAGTTGAAATACATTTTATTGTTTTTTTTTTTTTAGTGTAGCTCAGAGCCATCAATGTGCGCTTCTCGATCGCAGCGAGACCAATTTGTAATCTAATGCGCACTTAAAAATTAGCTACAAAATTTCCCATTCCAAACTTCGCGAGTGAATGACTTGCAGGCGCCCTCTAACTACTCCATTCAGTCATTCACTCGGTCCCTCATTCACTCACTAAGCAATAAGTTTGCCGCGTAAATAAGAGGTATTGCTAAAGGTGAAATAAATCAATGGACGAGTGGTGAGTGACTCGTCAAACCGTAATTGAAACGTTGGGTTCGAGGTTTCATAAATCATTGACTTGTGTACAGATGTCGGTCTAATGGAACGGGCAGAGTGCCTTTGAAGAAGGAGAAACTCTAAAATGAATCAAAAATTACAAAATATAGAATTATAGTTGACCGAAACTAGCAATAAACGAAGGAACCCCTAGAAATAAAAGAGATTATATTGAACTTTCATCAAGGGACGTCATTGTAGACGAATATATTTAAAAAATACGACCCATACAAAATTTATCAGTCAACTGATGAGTATGACAGGTAATTTATATAAATATTTAGACATTCAGTTTGTTGGGGAAAGTTGTTCAGTTTACCATATAGAGCCTAGCGTTTTCTAGAAAGTCTATCGTTCAATACCGCCCTGTATAAAATGAAAAATAAAAAACAAAACTGTCGGGTATTGAAGATCTTAGTATTTTTACAAGGAAACACTTCCAAGCCGTGTGCCGTTTGCCGTGTGATGCTTAGAATAGCATCACCCCAATTCTTCCCGCGGGTATTATAAAAGGCAACCAACTTGAGGGTTTCATGTGTATTACAATTTTAGGCGACAGGCTGACAACGTGTCGCTATAATGATAACCGAATCATCTGAAAGGATCCTCAATACTTGTCAATCGTGGCGATAACGACCGGAATTTCACGATCGTTAACGTTCTGCCTACCCCGCAAGGGACAAAAGCGTGATTTGTGTATGTGTGTATGTGTATGTATGAAACACTTCCATGTAGTCAACATCTGTGTTACTTAAGCTACCAACTTCCCTAATATCAAAAGGTGAAAAATGCTAGAAGTCGTCGGTAATTTCTCACGACGTAGCCTGGTGCCCCCAATATTGAAACTTTCTCGTATCGAGGAGTTACAACGAGTAAGATGAGCCAAGTGGTTAGGACGCCGGTCTAATCTTGAGATCCGAGTTCGATCTCCGCCATGTACCAATGTGTTTTTACTCACGTCCATTTACTGACATTACGGTGGTGGAAGGGGGCCCAAATTACATCTCTCGGGCCCCAAGCCAACCTCTCCTGCTCGCGGTGCACCCTGCTGGACTACTAACGAGGCTCTGGCAACCAAATCCCCACCAACCCGCACTGGGCCAGCGTGGTGGGTGACGGCCCGTACCCCCTTATGGATTGTACAAACAGAAATCGGCCCCAAGTGCCCGGCGGCCCCGGTGGCCGGGCAGATCCAGGCGAAAATCGACCCGGCTCCGAGACCAGGGGTGCTAAGAATCCCCGGGCGGCGTGGATCCCTCGCCGAACGACCTTGGCCCTGGCAACATATAACGCGTGCACACTGCGGACGGAAGAGAAGTTAGTGGAACTCGAGGAAGAACTGAGCAGGTTACGGTGGGACATAGTGGGACTGTCCGAAGTCCGAAGAGAGGGGGAGGACACGATAGCCCTGAAGTCAGGTAACCTGCTCTACTTCCGGGAGGGCGACCATCTGTCCCAAGGTGGTGTCGGGTTCATCGTCCACAAGTCCCTCGTGAACAACGTAGTACAGGTCGGGAGTATTTCAAATAGGGTGGCATTCCTTATACTCAGAATAACTAAACGTTATTCGCTGAAGGTCATACAGGCATACGCCCCAACTTCGAAGTACCCCGACGAGGACGTGGAGGCAATGTATGAGGACATATCCAAAGCCATACATACCTCCAGGACTCATTACACGGTGGTCATGGGGGATTTCAACGCTAAGCTGGGCAATCGTTGCGGTGACGAACTGAGAGTTGAGCCATTTGGTATTGGGGTGAGGAACAGCCGAGGTCAAATGCTGGTCGACTTCATGGAGAAGGAGGGACTCTTTATGATGAACTCGTTCTTCAGGAAACGGCCGCATCGAAAATGGACCTGGAAGAGCCCCGACGGTGTTACCAAAAATGAGATAGACTTCATCATGACAGACAAAAACCGGATATTCAACGATGTCTCTGTGATCAATTCGTTCAAAACGGGTAGCGATCACCGAATGGTAAGAGGCACGTTGAATCTTAATGTAAAAGCCGAGAGATCACGTCTGATGAAGTCTACGCTCCGACCAGCACCTGCCCAAATCCAAAACCCTGAGAGCTTTCAGCTCCACCTGCAAAACCGCTTCGATTGCCTGGGTGAGTGTATCGACGTGGACGACTATAACGACAGGGTCGTGGAAACTGTCCTTACGGTTGGCTCTAAGTTCTTCAAACCCAATCGTACGAACAGAACCAAAAAAATCTCAGACCATACTTCGAGGCTCATGGAGGAACGACGCGAGATGATTCTGCAGTCGTCGGAGGATACTTCCCAATATCGGCAGCTCAATAGGCAGATCTCTAAGTCTTTGACCCGCGACATACGCCAATTTAATACTGACCGTATTAAAGAGGCAATTGAGCGCAACAAAGACTCCAAGGTGTTTGCTAGAGATCTGTCGATAGGCCAGAGCCAACTAGCGAAGCTAAAGACCGACGATGGCAGAATCGTATCGTCCAAGCCCGAGCTATTGGAAGAGGTTGAGAAGTTCTACGGACAGTTATACGCGACAACATGCACACCTGTCAATAATCGGGTCGCAGATCCAAGAGCTCGATTAACCCGGCACTACACAGAAGACATCCCGGACGTCAGCTTGTACGAGATTAGTATGGCTCTGAAACAGCTAAAAAACAGCAAGGCGCCGGGTGATGATGGAGTTACGGCAAAGCTTCTGAAAGCCGGTGGTAAACCGATACTTAAAGCACTGCAGAAATTGTTTAACTCTGTCATACTCGAGGGCAAAACGCCACAGGCATGGCACAGAGGCGTGGTGATGCTGTTCTTCAAAAAGGGCGATAAGTCTTTGCTGAAGAACTACAGACCCATCACGCTTCTGAGCCATGTCTACAAGCTGTTCTCAAGAGTCATAACGAATCGTCTCGCACGCAGGCTCGACGACTTCCAGCCTCCCGAACAAACCGGCTTCCGAAAAGGCTTTAGCACCGTGGATCACATTCATACGCTGAGGCAAGTTATACAGAAGACTGAAGAGTATAACCAACCACTCTGCCTCGCGTTTGTGGACTAGGAAAAAGCCTTCGATTCGATCGAAACATGGGCCGTACTTCAGTCTCTTCAGCGGTGCCAAGCTGACTATCGGTATATCGAAGTGTTGAAGTCCTTGTACGAAAGCGCCACCATGTCAGTTCGACTTCAGGACCAGGACTCGAAACCTATCCAGTTGCAGCGAGGAGTGAGACAGGGAGATGTAATATCACCGAAACTGTTCACAGCAGCACTGGAAGACGTCTTCAAGCTTTTGGACTGGAGAGGACTCGGCATCAACATCAACGGCGAGTACCTGACTCACCTTCGTTTTGCCGACGATATCGTGGTCATGGCGGAAACCCTGGAGGACCTCGGTACAATGCTCGATGACCTCAATAGAGCCTCCCAACAAGTGGGTCTAAAAATGAACATGGACAAGACCAAGGTTATGTCAAACTCTCTTGTTGCACCCATTACTCTGACAGGTGGGGGCTCTACTCTGGAAGTTGTCGACGAGTATGTCTACCTGGGACAAATAGTCCAGCTAGGTAGGTCCAACTTTCAGAAAGAGGCCAATCGTCGAATCCAACTCGGCTGGGCAGCGTTCGGGAAGCTACGTAACATCTTCTCTTCTCAACAACTACCGCAGTGCCTCAAGACAAAAGTCTGGGATCAGTGCGTGTTGCCAGTGATGACTTACGGAGTTGAGACGTGGCCGCTAACAGCGGGCCTCATAAGAAGGCTCAAGGTCACTCAAAGGGCAATGGAAAGGGCTATGCTCGGAGTTTCTCTCCGCGATCGAATCAGAAATGAGGAAATCCGGAGAAGAACCAAAGTCACCGACGTAGCTCGAAGGATTGCGCAACTTAAGTGGCAGTGGGCGGGGCATATTGCTCGTAGGACCGATGGCCGCTGGGGCCGGAAAGTTCTCGAGTGGCGGCCACGGACCGGTAGACGCAGCGTAGGTAGGCCTCCCACAAGGTGGACCGACGATCTGGTGAAGGTCGCGGGAAGCCGCTGGATGCGGGTGGCGCTGGACCGATCATCGTGGAGATCCTTGGGGGAGGCCTATGTCCTGCAGTGGACGTCTATCGGCTGAGACGACGACGACGACGGTGGTGGAAAAACATCGTGATGAAACCCACATTCAAATGAAATTTGAATTTAGATGATATTTGATTGTGACTTAACCTAGGATTCGGGTTGCAGAGGTCAGATGGCAGTCGCTCTGTGAAAAAACTTCCACATCAAATCCTGTAGGTTAAGTAGCCAACCCATACAGACAACGGGATAAGGCAAGGAGAATCATTACAACGTGAGTGAGATGTGGGCAAAGGTATCGTTTTATTAAGAAAGCTAGTCAAAGCAAAGAAAAACAATTTTTCATTGAAGAAACCGGTTTTTCAACAAGAAATACTCGTATTTATAGTATCTAGATGTATCTCTTATACCACACAATTAAAAAGTAGGTAGTTTACAGTTTTATTCATCAAAAGTAAAAAATTGGGTAAGAGCAAAATATATTCAGCTCCCACTCAATTCAGCATAAAAAACCAAACCAAACCCCACAAGACCCAGATGAAGTGAACAAAATTATACAATTCGCTTTCACCACAACGCCACAGGATTTGTTCCATCGCTTAAGGAGCAACATCAGCGACACTAGCGCCGGTAAGTAAAAAAAAAATCTGACTGAATACGTAATATTTTTGGTAAAAGAATCAATAACAATCTCTCTCACAAAGATTATTTTTGAATCATTTAAGGCCGTGATTTGGGAAATCAATTTTCTTACTTAATATAGCACTGCCATTTTCCTTCAAATGTGTTTTGAAAAAGATCGGAGGTATCATTTTCTTTCAATGGGTTTTTTTCAATTGTCAATGAAGGACTTTTAAAGGCCACAGATCGCTTAAATATTTGTTCCGAAGTATTATACTTCGTGACGTATAATACGTCAAGGGACACGTTATTTAAAAAAAATATAGATGGCACGTCACGTATAACTGGGTATTAATTACTACAGCCTTTTTCTCTTTGATCGGACCGTCAGTGTGCACTAAAAAGTTTATAACTAGCTCCTGAACCGCGCCCTCTATATTCTCTTTTATACTATATAGAAAGTGATATAATTAGTCCCCATAATATATGTCGCCTCATTTAGACAGACAGCGCGCATTTTGCGTAAAATTATAAGACATGACTAACATATCTCCAATCTTGGTTAATTGATATCTTGTTGCCATTTAACAGTATCTTTTTTCAACCAGGATTTTTTTTTCTATTTGGAAGCGCCACTAGTCTAACATTTTACATTTAATACTTAATTATTTACCCTTCGTACGGGGAGGCTCATTTCCTATGCTGCTCAATAAATGGTTTCAGGCGCGGGCCTTGTTAATGGGGATTTAACTGGGTTTATAAAACACTCGGTTTATGCTGAAAGCCCTTGTTCCGTCCATTGCTCGGTGATTTTGTCTGCTTTCATTTTATTCCGATTACGATACAACGCTGTATGTATTACAGTACAGCGTAGTGCGTAGGTATTAAAACTTGTACCTATATAATTTATCAGTAAACAGGGTTGTGCCAAATGACCGATTTTCTTCTAAATACCAAGATCAAGACGTCAAACTAAATAACTATTTCAGAATACAAAAAAGTATCACCACATACATACATACATAATAATCACGTCTCTTTCCCGAAGGGGTAGGCAGAAACTACATCCTTCCAATTGCTGCGATCCTGACATACCTCTTTCGCTTCCTCAACATTCATCAGTCTTTTCATACATGCTCGTAAGTTTGGGGTACTCTTCACTTGACCTTTCTTTCGAACGTCCCCGATTACAACAAACCACCACAAATAGACTTAACATACATACATACACATATCACGCCTTTATCCCTTACGGGGTAGGCAGAGCGCTAACGGTCGCAAAAATACGGTCGATGTCGCCACGTCTGACAAATTTAGAGGGCCATTTGTGATAATTTTGTGTATCACTATAGTGACAGGTTGTCAGCCTGTTGCCTAAAAGTTGTAATACACCTGAAACCCTCAAGTCCCTCAGTCGCCTCTTACGACACCCACGGGTAGGAAATGGGGTGATGATATTCTAAGCCTGCATCACACGGCATTGACTTAAACGTTGATTTAGACCATGTCTAACTTTTTTGTAATACCACGGTTTCCACCCGTTTTTATGTTTCATTGAGGGCATTTTTAGCTTCATAGAATTTTATGTTTTCTCTTTTATTATCCAAAGATGGCCAAAGGTGCGGTCCACAAATATTCCAGACGTATAGTACTTTTATTGACCGTATTATTAGTACCGTACTTTTAGTAACTTTTAGTAACCGTAGAACGTGTGATACAAGCATTCAAAGTAGCAGATTTTCGCATGAAACGAAAACGAACGTTTCAGAAATAGAGCTCCAGGGACCAACTTCGGCGAATCCCACACTTGACGAACGCTGGTGCAAAAGAGTGTAAGAGGTTACCTACTATGGGAAATATGAAATTTCCTTGCATCTTAGGTGGATCGCACACTTGAAGCAAGACGGAGCGCAACAATATCGCAGCGATCTGACAGACGTCATTTCCCATACTAAAACCGCATTCGACCACGACGAAGACAAGAAGAAAACTGGGATAGCGCTGCGTTGACAGCGGTTGAGCGGTTTTAGTACGGGGATTGACATTTCTAGTAAGAATCTGACAGACAGCTGCGATATTTTAGCGCTCCGTCGTGCGTTAAGTGTGCGGTCCACCTTACAGATGCATGCGTTGGATGTATTATAAATGAGCAGCGTCATGCGTTAGAAGTGGCAACCATCTTCTTTCCGTACGGGACATCAAACAGGTTATATTGCAGTATCAAAAATATTATTTTTCATATGTTACAGGGTTATGATGTGATATTTCTGAACGTAAAAGGTATCAACATTAGTCGATTAATTTTATAGTCACCGTAATTGGTTGCAATAATATGAGATATTGACTATTATTGAAATGTTGCCGATGTTAAAGTTATTGCTGTCGTAAAATAAGATGTAAGAACGATATTAAATATGTGTTTTCGTCATCTTTCAAAGTACCTAAAACATGTTACGCCGAAAACACATACAACTACCTTTTAGTATCATATTACTTCAATCAGTTATTTTTATTTATTTTATTTGGTAATAAAAATAAAAAACTAAAATAGTACATATGTTTACGGCTTCAAGACAGTTGGGTAACTGTCAATAGTTTTAATTTATCGAAAGGCAAGTATTAGTGAAAATGTTGGAAGGACAAGGCCGCGAAGAACCTACCTGGACCCAATCGGGGACATTTTAAAGAAAGTTCAGGTCAATAGTATCCTAAACCGCCGAGCGTGCATGAAAAGACTGATGAATGTAGAAGAAGCGAAAGAAGTATGCCAGGATCGTAGCAACTGGAAGGAAATAGTCTCTGCCTACACCAACGGGAAAGAGGCGTGATTTATGTACACGGGGTGTAAGGTACAGCGTCCCGCATACTGATAGGGTGCAAGCAGACCATGAAACTGAACAACTTGCCCTAAGAAACATAGGTCAAAATATGAAAAAAAATTTGGACCTCCGATTATTACCAACCGATTTAGACAATTTGTATGGGACGTCCAAATAATTTTCTTATATTTCGACCTATGTTTCTTGGAGAAAGTTGCTCAGTTTCACGGGCTGATTCACCCTTCGAAATATTTGCAGAAAATTTTTTTTACACCCTGTATGTATCGAAAAGGTTTAGTTTAGTCCAATCGGAGCTCTTCGACCTATTATTTTCTACCCGGGCCTCGGCCTTAAGGCCAATGTTCAGATTCACATAAATTATTCAAACGGATTGGTTAAGCTACAAGCCCTGCATTTTTAGTGGGTCGAATTGCTGTCATTCATCTTAAAGGGTCAGTTGAGGGACTCTGCAGCGATATATCTGAATGGGATAAGGCGGATCGCGCACTTAACGCACGATAGAGCGCTAAAATACCGCAGCTGTCTGTCAGATCCTTACTAGAAACGTCACTCCCCATACTAAAACCGCACTTGACAGACGACGCTGCGTTAGCGCTGCGTCGACAGCGGTTGAGCGTATTTGGGATTGACATTTTCTAGTATAGATCTGACAAACCGCTGCGATATTTTAGCGCTCCGTCGTGCGTTAAGTGTGCGACTCGCCGTAGGTAGATATTTCTAGTGGGCCACTTTAGGCCGTTATCGCACGCACTGCATGGTTTCCATTTAGTCCCAAAAATTGTACCAAGTGAACTTGGTAACTGTAAGAATACCCCCACTCGAGTTATATGCTATCTTTAGCATAACTGTTGCCCCTGGCACCAAATATGACATTTATAAGATACAGCCTGGTTGGTGACAAACGGACAGACATGGTAATTTCAGTAATAGAGTACCATTTTGACCCTAAATTATCTACAGGGTTAGCTGCAAATACTTTATGGGGTGAACCAGCCCATGAATCTGAACAACTTGTCCCAAGGTCGCAATATGAAAAAAAAAAATTCCCCCCCCCCCATACAAAATTACTGACGGACCAAGTAAATTTTTATGGGAGGCCCAAATTTTTTTTTCATAAGTTGTTCCGTTTCATGGGCTGATTCTCCCCTTAAAATATTTGCAGCTATTTTTTTTACACCTTATCTAGACTTAACATGAAATCGATCGACTTTTCACTAGTACTGTCATTTATGCTCGCGTGCGTTAGGGCGCTCAAGGTGAAAAATTTTGGTCTAAAAATTTTGGAAATACTAAGTTTTTTTTTAGTTATGATTGAAGAACAAGTAATTACAAAAATAAAGCTGAACCCTGTACGTTTCATTTATTGCAATTTATTTATTTATTTAACTCTATGGACAACTATACACTGGCGGACTTAACGCCAAAGGCGTTATCTCCCAGTCTACATACATATATATATCACGGCTTTATCCATTGCGGGGTAGGCAGAGCGTTAACAGCCGTAAGAATACGGCCACTATGGCCACGTCTGACATTTCCGAGGATTGTTTTCCAAAGTTGTTTGAGAAAACATGTGTATCACTATAGTGACAGGTTGTCAGCCTGTCGCCTAAAAATTGTAATACACTAATACTCTCGAGTCCCTTAGTCGCCTCTTACAACACCCACGGGAAGGATGTGGGGTGATGCTATTCTAAGCCGGCATCACACGGCATACAGAGTCTACCTTAGGGCATGTTGAAAGAACAGGGCAAGTGCATTAAGAGTATTGTATTGTCATTTGTTATGAGTGTTCATGATCTTCTTAAAACTTTCATACTATCTCTTATTATAATTACCTCTGATTTTCCAGCACCTTATGTCAGCTATATAAGGTTTAAAAATATTTGCTGCAAATATTTTAAAGGATAAATCAGTCCATGAAACTGAACAACTTTCTCAAAGGAACATAAAAAATATGTCGAAATATGAAAAAAAAATTTGGACCCCGCATACAAATGACTTGGTTGGCTGGTACCTTTTGGTATCCGAGGCCCAAATTTTTTTTTCATGTTTCAACTTATGTTCCTTGGTAAAAGTTGTTCAGTTTCATTGGCTGGTTCTCCCCTTAAAATATTTGCAGCATTTTTTTTACACTTTGTATTTTTTCACGAACCCTACCTGAAAAATATTAGATATTTTTTAAACACTTTTGTTCCGAGCGATGGACACTCAGTGGGTCCGCGAAGTGCCACTTTGTTCTTCAACGCTGGCTTTGTAAGGCCCTATTGTCTATGGCCTCCTTTGCCGTGACAAAGACAATTTTTTTATTTTTAAAAACGCCTTTCTGCCTACATCAAAAGATTATCTGGCATTGGATAATACTGTGATTTTAGGGATCAAAGATTTTTTTGAGTTTATTGAGTCATGTCTAGACTGTGATTGTATTTGGTTTTATGTGTGGTAAAGGTTAATCCGTTTTCTTTATTTCTGAAATACATTCTTTATAACTTGAAAGAAAAGTAAGACAGATATTATAGAATCGATAGAAATATTAGAAGAAACTCAGTAATGAGTACTTAGTTATCATGAGAGACGGTGTAGGTACGAGTAGTAAACAAATAGCAGAGAATTTAAGATGGCGTTTTTAGTTAAAAACAACTCACGAAAATTATTTCATTGGATAGATTTTTTATATCAATACAATCTTTCGTAGTACCACTATCGATCAATCGGCATTCGTGAAAAAGTGGGTACATTGTAATAACGAAAAACCCCATCTGGTTGGCAAAAAGTTTGAATGAAAATCCAATGACGAATGCAGCACCATCAAGAAGTTCTCTCTACTCCAATTGCTAACATTTATTTTATCCAAGAGCCGATCCCGCTATACCACAATCACTGTTCGCCATAGAAAACAGATTGGAAGCGATTTCTCTTAGAAAGACAAAGACGTCAACTGAATAAAAAGCGTATTTTTCGTGGAACGTATCAATCGTTTTGTTGACTATTTAGTATTTAACCTTTTTTGAAGGTTTCGGCCAAACTATAATACGAAATTTAAAAGAATTGCACGCCATAGCTCAACAACAGTAAAACTTGATAATTGCAAAGTGCAATTACATTTCGTATATTACAAGATTTTTTATTGTCGTCATCGTCACTACGTTTATGGCGCGTTTTATGCTTTTTCGTGTCGTATCCCATTAAATGTTACTATGAATAAAGATCCAAAATTAATTACCGGTCATGAAAAGATGAGTAAGTGTGCCAAAAAAAATACGCAAAATAACATAAAATAACAAAAATATGCATCCCAATCTTTAATGACAAGTTGTGCCGCAACGTTCTGATCCGTAATAATTATAATAAATATAACCAATTATGTTACTATACGATGGTTCAGCAAACGACAGATATGATTTGTAGAGTTGAGTAGATATTGATCTTAAAGTATATGAACATACTCTTCTCTTTTCGTGTGAGTCACCGAGTCGTCCAACGACCCAATGAACTATTTTATGTTCTGAATTTGCGACGAATTTCCTAAACTTTTATAGAATCTCTCTTAAAGTTTTAAGTATAAAATTTTCAGTATAGTTTTGACGTTGGAATATGGATCATTTCCATAATAGCCTTTTTTATACGTTGGCCTCCTCGAAAGGCACGGTTGGCGGTCTTTTTATCGCAGCGTGATGGATCGTGAAGTCATACTTTGTTATTAGGACGTAGGTGCAAAAGTTTTGCGGATTAATTCACAAGACACTAGCGATTTCAACACTTCCGTGAATTGTGAAATTAAAGTTAGGTTTCTTTTCAGAGGAAGCCATACAGTATTGTACACGACGACCACCGTGGCGCAGTGGTAGTGCGACTGCAGAAGGTTCGGGGTTCGATTCCGGGTGGGTCACTCACAAAGTTGATATTTATCACTTTGTGAAATTGTTCCCAGTCTTTTTTCCTTTGTTCCTAGTCTAGTTAGGACATTGTGGACTGAACCACCCGATTGTCCGTAAATAAGATGGTTCAGTGTTTAAGCTGGCACGTTAAGCCGTAGGTCCCGGTGGCTGTCTATGTTCACTTAGACGGCAGTCGTTACACAACCATGTCAGAAGCCTACTACTTATAGAAGGCGGTTGAAAAATTTGATACTAGGGTTTATCGGGTCGTTTTATTCTATAATTGAAAGCAGAAAGGTGAGGTTTTTCCATGTAGAAGATATCAAGAAGAAGACTGAGACAAAGAAGACCAAGTATTGAAGAAAGTAATCATACTACGTCACGAATGTTAGGATTCAAAACAACAACGATATGTGGACGTATAATCTTCGAACACTTGCTAGGAATATTTGATATAATATGAAATAGAGAATACTGTGTATAAAGTATATGGGTTAGAATACAAAATAGAATATTGCATCGTCTAATGCTAACTGCAGTTACTAAAATCATAAACCGAAGCGAACTCACGTCAGCATCGCGTAGTCTACGTCAAGTAGTCAGCATCATGTAGTCAGTTTCTCCAAAGGTTGTTTCATCTTCCTCCACCATCGCCTGGTCACCACAGCTCCATGATATACACCAGGATCTCCGTGATTTTAAACCGAACCTTTAAATGACTAAACCAACTTTTTTTTTTCTTTTTATTTCACCGCCAATGTACAAAGTTCTAGCAAGAACGCAACTACTTGCAGCCTAAAGAAGCTAGTGTGTAAGAAAAAGAAGATGACCTATTTCACAAAGCAATGATGTCAGTCAGTCCTCTCTGGTCTGTACTGTAATGAATCCGCTCGACTCGTACCTTGAGCCACGCCTCAAAGTAACGCAGGTGGCATGTAGGTGGGACATCAGCATCAATCATACTCATAGGTGACGTTCCAGGAATCAATAGCAGACGAGTAATTGTCAATCGAGCTGAATTTGCGACAGTTTTTCTTAGCACGCTATTTTAAGACAAGCTTCTTGAGCTTTTTTTTATTCAGCGATGTTTTTAAAGACGCAATAGGTTTGATAACAAAATAAGGCTACACAGGCTTAGAGCTGATTGATAACGTTTGAAAATAAAGACAAAAGACTAGTTTACTAGGTCAAATGAACAACTTTTTAAAACGATTAAAACGATATTTTGTATGAAAATATGAATTTATGACGTTAAACGTTTTTCAAACGTTTGTCAAACGTCAAACGATTTGGGATGGCAAAGAAGAACAGAACATTTATTTTATATCAATTTTCTGTTTATTAATTCAAACTTCAAACAGTTTGAAAAATTATGAATGATATCCGTAGAATTACTGGATAATAATTTTAAGTGTACCTACAAATTTTATATTTTATTTATGACTCAAGAAACGCACTGCACGGCAATAAATAATAAATATTTACCTTCAAGGAGAGAAAAAAAAACAAACATAAAAAAACACCGATAAGTTTTATAGAAGACTGTATATAATAGATTTTTCACAGGAGGTGATCTTCATAACTCACAAACGACCTATGAAATGGATTGGAAAATTGAAGGAAGGTCCCAAATCAACTCGTAAATATTTTATTAAGCCCAACCTGTGTGAAGGTTTTACAAATCTCTTGCTGTATATGATGGAAACGTGAATATAAGAATATTATATGATTTGGTACATTATATGATTATAATAAGTAATAATGTGCTCTTTGGATAACCTAAGAAAAAGGAGATTCCTAGTTGACATTTATGGAGAAAGGTAAGGTTGTAATTGTTTTATTTTTGTAGTGTGTATTGTTAATATTTTCATAATATAAGTAACCTGTTGATCAGCTGGCAAAAACAACTAAGACCCATCGTACATTTTACAAAAGGTCCAAGTGTGAATACCTCGGTAAGCATGTCAACGTAAAAATTCAAAGAATGATAGCTCCAGCGGTTTTCATAACGTTTAAGTGGCATGAAATCCTTCAAAACCAGTCTTACGGCTGATGTAACTTAACCAAGCCTTAATTAGAACTATAGTAACTTTTATTCTTATATATATAATTACTCTTAATAATTATTTTTATTCCAAAACCAGTCCACCGTCAACTCCTTTGTAGACCAAGTTCCATCAGGCTTAGAAAGGTTAATCTGGCTTCATATAAGTCTGCAGACCAATAACCGTCACAAAAGGGCCCCGTACAATGCCCAGCCTTACAATGGGGCCTACAACAACAAAACAAATTCAGTCTTCATTGTAAGAGACAAGGTTTTAGGTTATTATCTGTTGGGGACCTACCACCTCAGGGTTTTGTTGTTGCTAAGTGACATTTGATACGACTCCAATAAAAAAATCGGCTAAGTACGAATTGGACTCGCGCACGCAGGATTCTGTACCATCATGGAAAAATATTTAGGTGCCGTGTGATGCCGGCTTAGAATAGCATTACCGCACATCCTTCCCGCGGGTGTCACAAGAGGCGACTAAGAGACTCGAGGGTGGTGTATTACAATTTATAGGTGACAGGCTGACAACCTGTCACTATATTGATACACATGTTTTCTGAAGCAACCTTGGAAAACAACCCTCAAAAATGTCAGACGTGGCGATAGCGACCGTATTCTTACGGCCGTTGACGCTCTGCCTACCCCGCAAGGCATAAAGGCGTGACATATGAATGTATCTATGCATGGACTTTTTAAAAAGGTGCTTTCTTTTTAAATTTTGCTTCTTCTTTTTGAGTCAATGGCAACTTTCCTAACAGACTACAGTCTTTATTAGATTGGCAATTTAGAGGTCCACCTGTATGCAAGATGCAGGATAGATAAGGCAATGACATTTTTAAAGTAAAACATTCAGAAATCAGAAAGTTTATTTCTTATGTATTATAAAAACTCTCACATCATTAACGGAATTTCCCCATAGCATTATCGCACATAGCAAATGGTTGTCAAGAATATGATGCCTAAAAAAATTATGGACTCAACGTTATCTACTTTTTGACCCCTAAAATTAACATTCACTTGCAATGGGTTAGCATTGTAAGACATAAACTGCATTTATTTAGTTGGTATTTGAATGGTAAACACTTGTACTGTTTCACAATAACAATTTATTCATTTACCCGACTGGTTTCGCGTTACAGCATCATCATGGGTACCTTTTGGGCGGATCGTATACTTACGCACGACGGAGCGCTAAACATCGCAGCGGTCTGTCAGATCCATACTAGAAATGTCAATCTCCATAGGTACAAAAACCGCTCATCCGTTGCGTGCGGTTTCAGTATGGGGAGTGACGTTTCTAGTATGGATCTGACATACCCCTGCGATATTTTTGAGCTCCGTCGTGCGTCAAGTATGCGATCCGCCTTTACACATTATTATACACATCGAAAAATTATAAAAAGTGCAGTAACATTCCGCAAAATATAAGCAATCTTGCTGCAAAAATGCAAATACACATTTCACAAATTCACGTTGCTCAAATATTCATACAGATAAATCACATTGATAACCTTCTTTCCTAAATCAGTAAGAAAAGCAACTAAAACCGTTACAACCATCTATTTGTTTATATTTAACTTATGTTAACCAATCAAAGTTCCCTTCAGAGGATACTTTGGTAGATTGAAAGCAAATACCTCGGATTCCTGAGACCTAATGAACAACTTTTAATTACTTTTTGACAAAGAAACGTATTTGGATTCCCCAAATTAAACGCGATTCAGTTAGTTTTGCAAGCTCCAAAAACATTATCAGAGTTAATTCTGTTGACTTGCTGATCACCATTATAATTTAACTTCGTATTTACTTTTATAACTTACTAGCTGGTACCCGCGACTTCGTTTCGCTGACTTAGTATTTTAGATGATAAAATAACCTTGTTTCCTTCACTAACGTCCTAAATTATACATGCTAATCTGGGCTCCTATTAGTGCTCCTTGTGGACTACGTCAGGAACACCAAACCTTATAAGTCTATATGACAGCAGAAACTACCCATCAAGCAGAACAACTTTTGCTTTCGGGCCATATCTTTATCTCGTATAGTTTAGGTGGGCTCCTGGTTGTGCACCTGGTGGTCTACATCAGGTATTCCAAACCTTCAAAGTCTATATGCCACCAGAAGCTACCCATCAAGTTAAACATTTTTTGCTTGGTGCCATGTCTGTATCTCCTATAGTTTAGGCGGGCTCCTGGTGGTGTACCTGGTGGTCTACTGAAGGTACTTCAGACCCTCGAGTGGTGAAAAAAAGTAGCCTATGTCCGTTCTCGGTATCTTACTAATCTCTGTGTGAAATTTCATGATGATCGGTTCAGTGGTTTGGCCGTGAAAGCGTAGCAGACAGACAGAGTTACTTTCGAATTTATAATATTAGTATGGATTTTTAAAGTCGGTTTGAAGAACAACAGTAAACATAATTCTTTCTCAAGCTTTACTTTTGTTTGAAATTATGATTTATCTGACCTCCCATACAAAATTACCAACCGACCAAGTCAATTTGTATGGGAGGTACAAAATTTTTCTCATATTTCGACCTATTTTTCTTGAGGAAAGCGGTTCAGTTTCATACAAAATTCAAAAAAATTCAAAATATATTTATTTGCGGCAAACATGGTAGTCAGGTTGGTACAGTAATTAAGCAAGAGGTACATCATGTTTCGCCAAGTCAAGGCATGCAAATATTTAAACAGTGTCATCGGTCAAATATTCAATATTCGTGCATTTTAAAATTATAACTATTATTAACATGTCAAATATATTATATTACAATTTATTATTATTTATTACATTACAATTAATTTTATAAAATACATTACTTTTTAGCCATTTTAGCAATTTTGTCTTAAATAATGAAATGGGCAGATTCCTAATGTCTGCAGGAAGTTTGTTGTATAGTCGTATACACATACACAAGCAACTTTTATTATATTTTTCAATTCGTGGTATTTCACCAAAAACAATTCTATTAGGATTTCTACGATTTCTAGGGTTAACAACTGAGGCTTTTGTAAAAAGTTGTGGGTTTTGCTTGACGAAAACACAGGCTTCAAACACATAAAGGGACGGTAGCGTCAACAGACCAAGATCTTTAAATATGGGCCTACAAGAGTCCAATGGTGATTTACCAGTCATGGCTCGAATGCATTTCTTTTGGGCTAAGAAAACCCTTTGCGAATCTGTTCCATTACCCCAAATAACGAGACCATAACGCAGAACAGAACCCACATATGCGTGGTAAGCAGACAAGGCTGTTTTTAAATTGGTAATATTTTTAGTTGTTTAAGTGCGTATGCAAATTTATTAATCCTATCACTGACCTTTTCAATTTGGACAGTCCAATTTAATTCTCTATTTATATGAATGCCCAAAAAATTGGTTTTTGTTACTTGATCAATAGTAATGTCATTATATTTAATATTCAATGTCCTTATTAGTTGGTGATTTAAATTCATGTAATTCGTTTTCGTCAGACTTATTTGCAAATTATTAAATTTAAGCCATTGGATTACGGAATTTATTGTATTATTGAGTTCAATTTCATGATCTTTAATTGTATTAATACTAATTTTGCCTTTAGTTGTGACTACTATGGATATATCGTCTGCGAACATTACGGTTTTATGTTTAATAGCATTAGGCATGTCATTCACATAAACAAGAAAAAGAAATGGCCCTAGAACACTCCCCTGTGGTACTCCACTGAAGTTTAATTGATATTCGGAGTCAATTGGTATCATTTCCTTTTTAGAGTTGAGCTGCGATATTTGTACTCATGGGCTGGTTCACCCCTTCAAATATTTGCAGATAATATCATTATACCTCATATAAAAGAAATTGTTTCGTGTATAATACTACTTTCCGGTACTACTTTCAGTGCAAACACGAGTACAAAAAGGTATGACTATTGCTACATCTTAAAAAGTATAAGTGGGACTGTAGCGATAGTCATCGGAATTCCAAAAAAACTTTTGTTCAACAACTATCATCAACAAAGATGAAAAATAACCCGTTCATCATACAAACCTTCGTCTGCACAAAAATGGTGTAACATCGATACCTAAGAAAATTACAAGTCCAGGATTGCCGAGGGGGCTCTCGGAGATATAAATCATTTTCTATTAGATTCTCTATCGGGTAGCGGTGTGTGACGACATAGGATTAACGATGGCCGTTATAGGAGCGAGGGTCTTTTTCTTGTAGTAAAGGACTCCGATGATGGTGTCTTAAAAAACTACTATTCATTAACATGGGAGCTAGCAGGGTAGAGCTTTATTAAAATTCAAAAAATATTTTTGAGGAAGGGAGGCGTAAGTTGAATTGATATTGTGATACCAGGAAGCTCAATCGCCTTTTTCGCATCGTGTTAGCATAGTGTATTAAGTGACAATATCGATACATATAGGTGACGCTTTTTCATACAACAGGACCAAATAGGTGTAAACTGGAGTGCAAACATTTCTTCAAACCACTGTCTGTGGTTTCAAGTATAAGTACAGAAAAGAAATTTAGATAAAATTGTCGTAATGCAAAATATGCCTTTGAATAACTTTCTTGTTGGTTCACGATCAGTAGTAGCTTTATTTTTTTACTTACTCATAATGATATTTGTTTAATGCTGGTTCAGCCCCTAGCAATCAGTTGCAAAAGATGTCTAATGAGAAGCTTTTCTTTAGTTGACGATCCAGGGGTGGCTTTATTTCTCTTGGCCATATTTTTCTGACGCTGGTCGAGCTCTAACCATGAAAGAGAAGCAAAATTTGTCTTTACATCTCAAAGCTCACTCGCATCAAGGAGCGTTTCTTTGGTATACGATCAGTGGTGTCAGAACCCTTGTCACAATCTGCGGACGCCACGGCAACATATTGCGGAGTTTTATCTTTTTGTCCAAGATTATATGGGCAAATTGCTGTGCCGACGGACTGAGCTGGTATTAAAGTTTACTGTTGCATAGTTGGCGATAATGTGGTTCATTTCAGGACAAGAGCGTAAAAACATTAAGAAGGAAAGGAGGAGAAGACTATTGCGGTTTTATCACACAACTTAAAATTGTAACTTATACTTTACTAGTAAGTAAGATGGTTCCGTGTTTTCGATGGCACGTTAAGCCTTAGGTCCCGGTTGCTGTATATGATCACTTAGACGGCGGTCGTTACACAACCATGTCAGACGCCTGCTACTTGTAGAAGGCGGTTGAAAAATTCTGACACTAGGGTTCATCGGGTCGTTGGACGACTCGGTGTCCCACACGAAAGGAAGAAAAAGAAAAAGAGTGGGCGCCCGCAGCTCCGCCCGCGTGGGAGTCGGTTTTAATCCCGTAGCATCCCACAGGATCATTTTTATGATAACAACTGCTACGTGTTAATTCAAGTTACTCACTACCTGTATGCCAAATTTCTTGAATATCGGTTCTGTAGTTTAAGCGTGAAGGATTAACAAACAAGCATACAAACTTACACATTTATAATAGGATGAACCCCACAAGTTCCTCAGTTGCCTCTTACACCCTCGCAGAGTTGGACAGATGATTTACATCAGATATTTACAATAGGCATAATCGAAACTCAAATGTGGTTAAAAAAGTAAATAAACGTACATACACTTTTAAAAGTATCAAAGTAATTGATCAACAAAATTAAATATTGCTTTTCTTTCTGATTAAAATAGCCCATTGCGTCGTTGCGCTCGTAAATACACTACCCACAATAATAATAATAAATTTCATGCAGAATAAGTCGAATTACTACGTTGAATGTCGTTTAGCTAAGTAGAAATCCGTATTATTGGTCCCTAGAGACCAATAGGCTAGTTTTATTAACGAGCTGTTTTCATGCAAACTAAAAATAAAATCATTTTAATACACACTAAGTATTCTATTTTAATTCAAAATGAAAAATATGCTCAGTTGCTCCTTGTTGCTCGAAACATAAAATCCTAGATGCAGAATTATAAAAGGAGAAGATACATTATTGATATTTAGACATTTGTAAAAACAAAAAAATAACAACTTACCACTATGCTACAATGAAACATTCCAGTGAATGTAGTACAAAAATGACGTATTATGCCGGTTTCGAATAGCATCACACCATTTCTTCCCCGTGGGTGTCGTAAGAGGCGACTAATGGACCCGAGGATTTCACGGTTATTACAACTTTTAGGCGACATGCTGTCAATAGTGATACACAAGTTATCTTAACCGGCCCTCAATATTTGTCAGACGTGGCTATAGCGACCGTATTTTTGCGGTCGTTAACGCTCTGCCTATCCCGCAAGGGGTAAAGGCGTGATATATGTATGTTGTACAAAAATATCTACGTCAAACACATAAACACGCGGCTTAACCAACAAACTCGGAGTAACAAATAAGCATTTATCAACGGCCAACACTCACGAATAAACTGAAAAGCTCAAATTTACGGCTTGTAATGCTATTCATGCAATAAAGTGGGGCATTACCGATAGCATGGTTAAGCAAGATATAAATTGTGTAGAAGCCAGACTGTTGACAGCAACGAGCTTATGCTCCTGTCAGGATCTTAGGATATAAAGGAGCTAGTGTCTGGGAAGGAAAATGGGCTTAAAAGTGATCTTAAACGTTTTACAATTTAGTAGAGTTGGCTTGAGCACAGATAATAAAATACTACTAGAGTAGTACAGATACCTAATGTCATAGAGGAAATTCGATTGTCCTAAGATGGCTATTGGCAGGCTTTTTGATATGTCTACTCAGCGCGTGCGTTGCTAGAGACATCTAGGTTATTTATTGGATACTTCGTATTGACGTCATTTGTATTGAAGAAAATTGCGAAAATGTGAATAATTTCGCGTGATTTTCGACTCAAAATATCTTAAATAATGTATTTATAATTTTCTAATACTTTGTTTCTGTAAATTTGCCTTTATTTTAGAGCCTTAAGTATCGTCATCTATTGTTTTCTTTTTTACTAATTTCGTCTAGTAAGGATTGAGACCCCATGGCTTGAGTTACTTGTGAGACAAGACAATTTTTTGTCACTTTGTAGCGACCTCTGGTGGCTACAACATGAAGCTCACTCAAGTGGTTCACAAGCATACAAGACGCAACAGGAGTTCTCAACATATCGGAGAGATGGCGCCACGTGACAGAACAATGGGCCTGAAACGCGGTATCGAAGTGTTCACCGCGCAACGCATATATACAACTTCCAATCCAATCCAGGTGGACCCGTCGGTACCCTGGCCACAACAACCGGCCAGGTGGGTAGCTACCCTTTTTCCGACACCACCTGGATTCCTCCTGTCACCCGCCATAACTTCATTGTTTCGCGGTCAATGATTTTATACTGTAAACACTTCCGATGGGGAAGAAATGTTCTCAAATGGCGGCCACGGGCCGTAAGATGTAGTGTTGAACGGCCTCCCACGAGGTGGACAGATGGTCTGGTGAAGATTGCTGTACGCCAGTGCATGCAAGTTGCGCAGGATCGTTCACTTTGGAAATCTTTTGGAGAGGCCTTTGTTCTGCAGTGGACGACTTTTGGCTGAAGTGATGATGATGATGATGCTCAAATACTTCCCGCTTTACTGATAAAGTTCCTCGCACAGAAGGAAACTACTTATTCTCTATTTTTCAGAGACGAAAATAAATTTCTATTCGTGACCAAGGTACAAGCAAAAGCCTTTTTCAAACTCAACGTCCAACGCAGCACAAAAGTGACGCTGCGCTGACGGAACTCTGCACTCGTGTCGTGTCGTGACGGATGTCCGTGAGAGCGGTTTTTGTATGGGGAGTGGCGTCCCAATTGGGACATCCCAACGCACAACCGCTGCGTTGCTTGACGACGCATCCCTTAGCGCTGCGGCGTGCGAAACGACGTCATTTTGCCTGACATTTTGATCGTGCGATAGTTTAGCGTTGTTTAAGCGTCCTTTTGACTGACGTCAGAAATGCGCTGCGTTGAACGTTGAGTGTGAAAGAGGCCAAAGATGCACCACGCCGTGACCTTGGCCGCGTCACTCTAAATATCAAGAGTTTTCACTGTCGTATAATATAAAAAACTATACTGTATTATCTGAATAAAAGAAAATCGAGAAGGTTAATGTTAATGTTCCGTGTGATGCCAGCATCATCCCATTTCTGTCCCGTGGGTGTCGTAGAAGCTGACTCACTCAAGCGGACTTGAGGGTTTCATTTGTATTGCAGTTTGCTATAGTGATACATTACTTATCTAAAACGACCGTCAAATATTGTCAGACGTGGCGATAAAGACCGTAATTTTACGGTCGTTAACGCTCTGCCGAACCCGCCAGAGATATGGGCGTGATTTGTGTGGGTGTGTGTGTGAAGGATAATACTTGCATATCACAAAGTCTATGCAAGTATTATCCTTAATGTGAGACAATGCAATAGTCTTACTGACTTAGTAAATGATCAAATTGAAAAGTCGCGATTCTCAGCAAAATAAATTGTATAGTTTTTAAAGTTTAGTATAACGATAGTGTCTGTTCACTGATTTCAAAATATTTTCACGATCTATCAAGGCAATGTTATGGAAGTCAAAATCTTATAAGTAGTAGGAAGTAAAAGCAGTATCTTAGGATCGCTGAGTCAACGGAGTTAGTTAGTGTTCTATCAAACAACTTTCTCAACACAAGAAACACGAGGTAAAAAAATCTTTTTCAAGGTTTTTCTTCAGGCCCCAGAAAAAAAATGTTCCGCCTTAAAACTCGCGAAAAAATGGAGACTGAACTTCTTAACACTTTTGCTCGTAATTATTTCCTTGGGCTGTAATTAAAAAGAAAAAAACCTTGCAGAAACAAAGTTTCGCCGGGTTATTTCACTTTGATCTAAAATATTGCCTCATTCTGTTTAAGTATATCAATAACAATAACTGAAGCTAAAGCTGGGGCTTAAGTCTGCTAAATGAAAATCGTTTCAGTTGGATGTCGATTGGACCTCAGTTGGATGATTTCGCTCATTTCGTAGTCTGCTAACAGTTTGAAGTATAGAAAACCACAATGGCAATATAATGACAGTTGAGTTTTGATGGCGTTCAATGACAAAATGCAGACTTGGGGCTCAGTTATCTTGTTGTATGTAGAAAATATTTATTTAACACGCACGCACCAATTTCGCCTTTACATGATTTTGACTTTTCACTGCCCGATGGCGTAGCGAATAGTATGCCTGCCTTCTACGCGGAGGGTCGTGGGTTCGATCCCCACCGGACACAAATATTTGTTAAGTCAATTTTTAAATATTTGTGTTGAGTCTGGTTGTTTTCTATTTATAATATGTTTATTTACAAAAAAAAAGTACATATATGTGTATTAGTATCAGCTATCTAGTTCCCATAGTACAAGCTTTGCTTAGTTTGGGGCTAGATGGCGCTGCGTGAATTGTCCAGGATATTTATTTATTTATTATATTTATTTACATCTCACGAGCGTTAACGAAAATAAATTACGGTCGTTTTTGCCACGTCAGACTAATATTTGAGGGTCGCTTCAGTTAAGTAGTGGTGACCAGATTATTAGTATCGTTATAAAGATCCGTACATTTTTCATTATAATAGTACATTTTTCTTTATAAATAGTTTTATGTTGTGTTTAAGACATAAAACATACTAGATATTAGACATGGGGCGGGTATCCGGCATGGATCCGGTATCAAGCGGATCCGGCCGGATACCGAGTAATGGGGCTAGGTACCCGGCACTGCCGGGTAATTTCACAAGCCTAGAAAAAATAAAGTTAGTACTTTAATAGTTTATTGGAACACAAATAGTAATCTAATTAATAAGTAATATTTAACACTGTAATCGACATTTATTAACGAAAAAATGATATTTTAGTACTGATAGTTTAATATTGGTAAATTATGATGCAAAAACGCCAACTTTTACCCGACAAAAACTGTGCAGGTTACCCGTCTGATGGGTATTGGGCAAAACCACTAGCTAGAGCACTGTAGAACGAATCAGAAAAATATTCGCAAGAAAAAAGTTGAACTTGCACTAGAGTTGGGGAAAGTTCAGTAAGAGATTTTTTTTATACATTTCAAGTAAGTAATTACTTCTTTATAACGAGAGTTGTTTCGCATTTCATTGCCAAGATATAAGAAACTGCTGGACTGATCTTGATGAAGTTTTTAGCGAAAAATAAAATTATGACACTTCTCTCTCTTTTCTTGTGGGACACCGAGTCGTCCAACGACCCGATACTGGGTGTCAAGGGAAGCACTGAATTTCTTGGGAAGAAGTTCACGCATTGATTCGGTCGGTTAATACATTTTGCATAGAATGCTAATGGGCATGGGTCTTTTACTAGTACTTCTTCTTCTTTATCTACAGCTACAAAAGTCCACTGCTGGACATGAGCCTCCCCTGGTTGGGGGAATATTGCCATACTCACCACGCTTGGCACGCAACTTTGCCCAGTTAAATATTTGCCCCTTTTGAGAACCTTTTGGCACCACAAATAAATCAAAGACGATCTTGCGACTTGATACATACATACATACATACATATATCACGCCTTTATCCCTTGCGGGGTAGGCAGAGCGTTAACGGCCGTAAGAATGCGACTTGATACTTATATTTTAATATGGGAAAAGAAACCCTAAAACAATATTATTACATTATTAGGGAAAGGTAAATGAACTATGGAAACATAACAAGGAAAATATAGACTTATGTGTACCTTGTGGGTTGTTTCTAACTTCCGTAAATCCGCTGCAATTTCACATGTACACCCTGTTACAAATGGAGCACTAATTACGAACAAAAAATCAATATAAATAAATAAATAAATAAAAAATAAAAATACTATTTATTGTCTTTTAAGCTTATACTAAGTATACATATTTTTTATTGTCTAAGAAGGAACTTATATAAAAGACAAAAGGAAATGGCTCAGCTTGTGCTGGTGAGACCATTGTCTCCTCAGCGCTGGTTTTCAGCCATTCCCTCCTCCCTGAGATCGATTGCGGGGTAAGAGGTATGAGAGGGCTTAACTTAACAATATTTAAAATTAAAACAAAACTTAAACATCATTTGGGTAATTTAAAACAAAAAACACTTATTGTATGCATAAAGAAGAAGAAGACAAAAAAAAAAACAAAATCTATTTACGCCAGTTTCAATAATTGGGCGTTATAAAATCTATCATAAAATAAACGCAATTACAAGTACCCTTCCAATGCATGCTTGTGTGTATGTATTTGTCTGTGTGTTTGTGTGTGTGTGTTTGTGAGTGTGTGTATGTGTGTGTTTTTGTGTGAGTAATATACTTTTATAATGCAAAATAATCTTTTAGGGGTAATAGTGTCCAGAAAGCATGCTTCAAGTTTTCTGCTGCAATTTGCCGTTTTAATAAAGCTCTTTTATATTTGTTTTTGAAACTCGTTACAGACATTTTTTTCCTCATTGGAGGTGGGAGATCATTCCAAATTTTTGCAGCATTAAACCTGAAGCATCCTGTGTAGCGCGTGGTTTTGTGTTTAGGGATTTGCAGAAGATTCTGTGCTGTAGTTCGTAAACATCTTACTTTAATATCGTCTACCCAAGTTAGCTTCTGAAAAAGATAGTCCGGTTTTTTATTCCAGATCACCCTGTGAATAGTACATGCATATAAAATTTCCCTCTTAGCTTTCATATTCAGTATGCCTTTTTTATTTAAGTACGGTGTTATGTACTCTCTCCTAGGGACGTTAAAACAAAAACGAACACAAGCATTTTGTACTCTTTGTATTGCTCTCTCTGTGCTAGAAGTAATGCAGGGGCCATATACCGAACTACAGTAATTGAATTGGGAGAGTACCAACGAGTCTGTTAGTAGAACCCGAAGTTCTTCCTTTATATAAGGTCTTATCTGGTAAAGAGTCTTTAATTTAAAGAAAGCAGACCTTATTTTGCCCTTGATATGCTCTACAAACTTCTGTTCCCCGTCCAATATCAGACCTAAATTACGTGCACTTGCAACTTGTTCAAGTTCAACACCATTAATTTTTATTTTTTCCGAGCAGTCTTTGACAGTATTTATTTCAAATTTAGTACCTAATATTATAAGCTGTGATTTCACCGGATTAAGGAAGAGAGAGTTTTTTTTAGACCATACGTAGATATTATTTAAGTCATTGTTTACTTTTGAAATAGCTGTTTTAACGTCACTGCCTTTGAATGAGTAATACAATTGAGTGTCATCTGCATAAAGATGATATTTGCAGGATTCAATGTGTTTAGGCAGGTCTGCTGTAAAAATAGAGAAAAGGATAGGACTTAAAATAGACCCTTGTGGCACCCCTCGATTAATGGTATTATATGACGATAACATCTTTTCTCCGTTTATATCGGTGACCTCCACAGCCTGTTCCCGGTTAAATAGGAAAGATTTAAACCACTGGCACGTATCGGATGAGAACCCGTAATATTCTAGCTTCGCCAGTAGTAACTCGGGATGCAGACAGTCAAAGGCGCGAGAGTAATCCAGTAAAATCATGATGCTACTTAGTCCTTTGATCAATATCAGATCAATAACTAATCACATGCAGAAACAATAATAATACGTTTGTTTTGGTCTTCCTTGTTCGTTGATTTTATCGCGACTGGGTCAAAAAGTCAGAAAAATGTGTGACGACATTCCAATTTCCAATTTGAAATGGTTCGTGAAAGGACATGTGGTTTATGAAGGATGTGGACGCAGAGGTTCTACTCTGCTACAACCTCACACTGTTTCAGTATGGATATAGTCGATAAAAAGGTTTTGTTCCATCAAGACACATTCCCAACGGGACACATTTCTAAATGGACAGCACAGTCACACAGTCCTTCTCCTTGCCTTATCCCATTTCTCTGTCGGGGTCGGCTACCTAACCTAGGGGATTTTACGTGGAACCAAGTTTTTAAACAGAGCGACTGTCATCTGACCTCTGCAACCCGAAGGCTAACCTAACCGAATCCTAGGTTAAGTGACATTCAAATATCATCTAAATTCAAATTTTATTTGAATGTTGGTTTAATCACGAGTTTTGCCTTCACGGTAAGAGCAGTTGGTAAATGTAAGTGAGTTAAAACACATTTGTACATGGCGGGGATCGAACTTTGGTCGGGTCTCAAGATTGTAAGACCGGTGTGCTAAACACTAGGACACAATATGCAGTCAACAATAAATCTTAGATTCCAACATGAATTTTTTGCTTTCCACATAAAATCAGCTCAATATGAAAACAGTAAAAGAATCACAAATCTAATAAAGGTTTTAATAAATCTTTTTCCTATTTTTTACTTACAGAACACTTTATAAAAACCGTATCTTTTTGCATGAGAACATCTGTCGAAAAAGTCTTACTACGACAATCTTTAGGGATCCGCAAGGAAAATAAAATATTCTGATGCATTGAAAAAGAGCGATGAGCAGTCCAGCCGGTAAAAATTGGTCACCATTTTTACTTTAACTAGGCATTCCTACTAATTTAGTAAAAAAATAATAATGTTGACCTTCAATACAATTTATTTTTAGCCCAGAATGTCTTCCACTACTGAACAATTTGACATGTTTTTAACTATTTCATTTCACTGATTGCGTTTGGTTGTAATTTTTAGTAATTGAGTTGACTGAATAAATAAATTGAATTTAATTTGTTAATCTTATTTGAAATATTAAAAATACCCTGTGTTTCGGAGGAAATGCATTAAATTGGAAACGTTATTTAGGGCATTGTATTGAACAAATTTCCTTATGGGACCAGTGCTGAAAAATGAAAAAAAAAAACTCTTTTTTCCGTTTTTCACCACTGGTCCCATAGGGAAAGTTGTTCAGTGAAGTTATTCCTAAACATCGCGTGTTTATTGGACCTTTCATTCAAAGACATTATGCCATACATAAAAATATGGATAAATAAAACTTAGGGAACCCATAAAACGTATATTTAGTTCTGATTCGACAAGTTTTTTTTGCTCTTCTCATACCATTTGATGTTGGACGCGATCATACACCGATTTGTCAAGATGGACAGTAGGATACGAGAGGAAAATGGGAAAATTTTCCCGTAAAAAATATTCGCTTTTGTCGTAGAAAGGTTTTTGTGTCTAGCAAGTGTCGATGGTGATTAAGAAGACATTTTGTAAGTCTTCAGGTTGGGTTTAGAAGCTACTTTCAAGTTGTAGTTTATGTTGAAAAAGTAATAAGTCTAAATAGAGAAAAGAGATTTCCGCACAAAGCTCTGCTAATTATGTTGGACTAGAAAAAACTAAGTACTTTTGTGATCTTTGAGTATTTTGGTCTTATTCAAAGCGGTAACTGTGCGGTACGTGGGTAGGTATATCTTAGAAAATGTAATTTGAGCTGATTCGCCTTGACTTTTCAAGTCGAATCGGCTCAGATTATTTTTCCTAATCTATACGCAATATCTAGATGAATCCCTACAGATTGGTAAGCGATCAAGTACCGCGTACCTAAGTACCTTGAGGAGCTTGTGGAGTGTGACGTACTCGCAATGGCTGCAGTGACGGCTTGGGTGATGCTATATCATTATCATCAGAAAGGACGTGTCTGGGACGGCGTTTGAGACGCGAGGTTGGATATGGGGATAAGTGGGTGGACACTAGTCGCGCTAGGCACATTTTGTATGGTTTGTTTATGTATCCAAATTTTCTATATGTTGATTTATATAAGGTAATTTGTTTTTTTTTTTTTTTACTTTCACGTGTAACTTCACCCCGTAAAATATTTGCCGCAGTTGTGGGCAAAACATTGTAAATCATACCTGAATTTCAACACAACTAATGCCTAGTACCCGATAGAGTGATTAACGAACAGTGAACTGACCTTAGTAGGTGACGGATCGATGTATGTCGTGACGGTGAAGGGGTTGGCAGGGACACACGGGACCATGTTTGAAATAAATCTGCTGCGTTTTTCAAACTGCTGATTGAAAGGAAGGTTCTGGAAGGTCATGCAGGGGAAAGAAGCTTGGGAAAATTCCTTCTGAATAGTAAACGTTGCGCGTATCTATTGAGGCTTTTGGGGGAGGCCTACGTCCAGTAATGAAAGTTTCACGGCTATTGATTGTTATGATGATAAAAAACTGACGTTTTCGTAATTTTTTTTGTATTTTACTTAAACATGTAATAGAATCAGATTTATGACATAATCTATCACCAGAGTTACGATAGAGACCACAAAATAATTTATGAATTTATCCGAATATTTAGTAGGTATTTCTTTTCATATATTTTCAATGTTTTTCGGACAGGTTTTAGTTACTATACTTCTCAAGAGACTAATAATTTGTTGCTTCCTTTTTGTTCGTTTTAAATCTAGAACTTAAACTCGAAACATAAAACTGATTTAATTTGAAAATTGAAATAGAATAAGGCGTCCCTCGCGCCATCTCTCTTATTTGTAGTAGAACAAATTGCCGCAGCTTTTGAGGCCGTATGTTTTCATCTCTTGTAAATTAGGGCCGAATCTGAACTTGTAATACTGAATAATTGTTTCCTTAGGACGTGTCGCCGTCTTTCTGTGCCAAGGTTTAATTAATATTAATTGACTTAGAAAATTACACTTCCGCTTCCTGGTGAGGGTATTTTGTAATTTTATTAAGATGGACCGGACTGTTTGTTTATTTCATGCGTGTATTCCCAAAATTAATGGTTAACTAATAACTATGAAAATTTTAATTATTTGGTTCTATGAATTATTTGGTTCTAGATTTTCAGGTTTTTTTCAGGTTTCAGGTTTCAGGATGGGATAAAAGTGTGATATGTCTGTGTGTATAGCACCTTAACTTTATGCGAGTTTTTATTTCAGATATCAATATTTGCAAAACTTTTGTATATAAGACAAATAAGACTATTATACAATCATAGAAAGTTTTGTATTTTTTCATTGTTTATTATAAACTAGTGGCTGCGCCCGCTGCAACTCATTTTGCGATGTGAATAGGTTTTCCCGGCAAGTATTATAAATAAAAACCTTCCTCTTGAATTACTCTACCTATTAAAAAAAACTGCATCAAAATCTGTTGTGTAGTTTCAAAGATTTAAGCAAACACATACAGACAGACGCGAAAAGCGACTTTGCTTTATACTATGTAGTGATGTCATGATGATTGCAAGAAATTAACCACATCAGAAACTGACTTCGCTCATAACTTGGCAAAAACTATCCCCTGAAATAATGCTCGCATCGAATTCCCACTTACTACTCCCGACCCCAATGTAAGTAACACAAGTAGGGTCTGGGTTCCCTTGGGCACTCTATCAATATCGACAACACCGTGGGTGTAGGAAAGTGACATCTGTTATCCATCTCAGGAACCAAGTAAGACTGGTTTTCCCGTCTAACCCTTTTCCCGAGGGAATGAGATATACAAGGCGTAAAAAAAATTGCTGCAATTATTTTAAGGGGTGAACCAGCAAATGAAACTGAACAACTTGCCCCAAGGAACACAGGTCGAAATATGAAAAAAAATTTTGGACCTCCCATACAAAGTTACCGACCGACCAAGTCAATTTGTATGGGAGGTCCAAAATTTTTTATAATATTTAGACCTATGTCTTGGAGAAAGTTTTTCAGTTTCATGAGCTGATTCACCCCTTAAAATATTTGCTGCTAATATTTTTACAACTTATACAGAGTGTAAAAAAATCTGCAAATATTTTAAGGGGTCAACCAGCCCATGAAACTGAACAACTTTCCCCAAGGAACACAAGTCGAACACGACAAAAATTTTTGGACCTCGATACGCAATTTCGGATTGAATCGACATCAGCGGCTAAAATAAATACATAAAAATAATAAAATAAAATAAACATCCATTTTAGAATAGAATAGTATAGAATAGAAATCTTTATTTCAAAGTAACTTATGCTTCCTGCTTCGAAACACAATCATAGACAGTAACTGGGAACGACGGTTTAACGTGCTCTCCGAAGCCAGAAATCATCTTACACTCGTCGATTACCAGTACATGTTGATCTCTCCAACGCTAACTCAAGGTGCTGCTGATAGTACAATCGTATACGAAGGCGACGACATTGACAAATGCCAATACATTGCGCCGTCATACGTCAATAAGTTACGTCGAGTCCTTCGTGTGCTCTCGTTAATGTATGTCTCATTCGATACTGATTAATAAAAATAAAAATAAATCCAAAAAAAACCAATAATCGACTCGAATACCTTTCTCCTGTAGACGTTGCCTTGACGTTGCAAACGACTTCAGATGTGCACGTCTAGCGTTATGTTAACAGTTATATAAAATACTAAGCTAAACTATACCTATAATAGATAACTATAATACACTTTATCTTAGCAGCTCATTTCTGTTCGTACCTAGTCCAAAAGTACCCGTTACACTGGCTGCATTGCCCCGCTGGATAGTAAGGGAAATCTGTTGGACCAGGTACGAGCCGCACGAGAGTCACAGCCGCAGTCTCTCAGGCGCTGACCTATCTCCCTAACGAAAGCTCCACAAAATTATTTCTAAAAATAGGTAGTTAGAAACATAATAAAAGATAAAACACTTTTCAACTGCTCACAACCTGTCACTACAATGATACACAAATCATCTAAAAAGGCCCTTAATACTTGTCAGACGTGGCGATAACGACCGTAATTTTGCAACCGTTAACGCTCTGCCTACCCCGCAAGGGATAAAGGCGTGATTTGTGTATGTATGTATGTAAACACTTTTCAGGCAATATGGAAGTATCAAATGTAGCAACATTAACGGATCCAACGCCAGCTTTAACCCCCGGGGTGCCTTCAATATTATCATTGTTCCAACGCCCCGAGCCCATCCGGCATATCCCAACTATTTCGTATTTTCATAAGAGATGCAAAGATTACTAATTTTGCCGAATTCCGAATATTCGGCATTGTGGCATCATCTGATTATTACGCGGCCGAATAACCGCTGCATACACCGTGTTTTGGAGGAAAGTCATTTAGACATTGTAGGTACTTATTCTTTTTGTGTAGGACATCAAGTTGTCCAACGACTATATGAACCCTAGCATTGTACTAATTAATTTCTCAGTATGGGTCCAAATTTTGTCAAAATTATTCGAAAAAAAAAATGTTTTATAACGTTGATCCTATTCTACGATTGTTCAGTTTTAAAAAGGTTCTAAATTTCATGCGACTAAAACGCTCGGTGTACGCCACAGACAATTATTATATATTATATAGAAAGAATTCGGATAGGAAGTACGAGTAAGCAAAATATTGTTTGCACACATTTTTCATCCTCATCATATTCTGTTAGTAGGTACATCACTACATAGTATAAAGCAAAGTCGCTTTTCGCGTCTGTCTCTATGTATGTTTGCTCAAATCTTTAAAAATACAAAATGGATTTTGATGCCGGTTTTTTAATGGATAGAGTGATTCAAGAGGAAGGTTTTTATATAATAATACTTACCGGGAAAATGAGTTGCAGCGGGCGCAGCCGCCGAGAAAGGCCACTAGTTACAAAATAAAAATAACATTATTGATAATCGGCTTCCGGCTCGATCATGTCAACTAATCTGTTGAATACCGAATATCATAAAAACGGCCGAACAAGCCGAAAACTAAATTGTTACCGAATATTAGTTACATCTCTAGTTTTGATAACATCCCTGGGAATCGCGGGAAAGGATTACGTATTATACGAGTAATCATATGGGAGGTTTTGGCAATCAGGTTATTTTGCTCGCATCCAGAAGGTTAAGCTTTAGGAGAAAGGTTAAATGGTTTTCGGTAGCTATATTTTAATCATGTTGTAACAGTTAGGTATTTACTTATTCTCATATTAGAGAGAAATGAAACAAAACTTATGATGTCTAGTGTTCTATGCTCTGTTGTAGGCATTCATATTAATTACATTCTTTAGGGTTAAAAAATGCTCTGAAAATAGGTCAATACTGACAAGGGGGTTTCTAAACTAAGCATAAAAGTAATTTTAAATATAGAACAAAGAAAAATTAAAAAAAAGACAAGAGACAATTAAAAAGTTACAATCGATTTCGTTTTAGTTTTAATCGGAGTTGCATCCATATAAATGTACGATTTCAAATTTCAGACTGGCCAGTACGAATTGTGTCGCTTTGAGTAAGCGCACTGGATGAAAAAAAAAAACATGAGGCCGTATTTATATTTTCAAATCTGTATATTTTTATAACCTCAATAAATAAATTTGTCGAATTATTACTTAATGTTACAACTAGATAAGTGGTAGCTAAGAATATGTCTACGACTACAAAAATATCTCTTTGATATTGGGATAGTTTTACTTTATATTTTTTAGCATTTTCCCGTGGGAATTTGTTCTTTTCCCGGCATGTATCATTCTATTTATCAGATATAATATCAGATAAGAAATCATGCATGAAAATCTGTTGCGTAGATTTGAAGATATAAGCATACATACAGACGCGAAAAACGACACAATACCTTCACGAGACGGTACTGAACCGCGCCATTCATAATATTCTCTTTTATACTACTACAATATAGAAAGTGCCATATTGCGAGCATTAGTTTAGAACCTTTCGACACTGCGATTAATCAACTTAAGAGCAGTCTTCAATTAGCGAGGAAATTGGGACTTTGAGTTAAGTCGCGATCGGATTGTGAGTTTTAGTTGCCTTGAGCTGCCGGCTCAAGATAGCATCACCCCATCTCTTTTTCTGCCGTCATGGAAACGGCAGCTGACGGGTTAAAGGCTCATGTAGTGTAGGTAATGTTGAAGGTGATGGTCTGACAACGTGTTATTAATACTAGATTCCGTTAAAATTTGAAATTATCTGTTGGTCATAGTTAGCGATATCTATACATTTTACCTACTGACGACCGATGTGGCTGTCGCCTTTGTCGGATAAGGTTCCGGGTTCGATTCTCGATGGGTCACTCAATAAGTTATTATTTATTACTTTGTGAATTTGTTCCCAGTGCGGTTAGGACATTGCAGGCTGAACCATCCGATTGTCCGTAAGAAAGATGGTTCCGTGTTTCGGGTGGCACGTTAAGCCGTAGTAGCTCCCGGTTGCTGTCTATGATTACTTAGACAGCGGTCGCTACACAACCATGTCAGAAGCCTGCTACTTGTAGAAGGCGGTTGAAAAATTCTGACATTAGGGTTCACTGGGTGGTGTTCTACATGAAAAACCTACTAACTGCTTACCGTAATAAGTAATAGGTAATTATACAGGGTGTGAAAAGTTAGCTGCAAATATTTTAAAGAGTGAATCAGCCGATGAAACTGAACAACTTTCCCTGAGAAACATAGGATGAAATATGAAAAATAATTTGGAACTCCCATATCAATTCTTGGTTTACCCATTGGTAATTTTGTATGGGAGGTCCAATTTTTTTTCATATTTTGGACATATGTCTCTTAGGGAAAGTTGTTCAGTTTCACACACACACACACAAATCACGCCTATATCCCTGACGGGGCAGGCAGTGCGTTAGCGACCGTAAAATTACGGTCGGTATCGCCACGTCTGACAAATGTTTGAGGGTCGTTTCAGATAGGTCGTGTATCACTATAGTGACAGGTTGTCAGCCTGTCGCCTAAAATTGCAATACACATGAAACCCTCGAGTCCCGTAGTCGGCTTTTACGACACCCACGGGAAAGAAATGGGGTGATGCTATTCTAAGCCGGCACCACACGGTTATTCAGTTTCATGGGTCATTTACCACATAAAATATTTGCAGCTATTTTTTTGACACTATGTAGGTATATAAAAGACCTTCGAAAAGAACTCATTTAACAAAAAAAAAAATACAAACAAGAAGATTTAAGACAAAACTTCTTAAACAGAATAAAGTACTTTGCCCATACTTTATTAATACCAAATTACCCAGAATGCATTTGAAACGAAAACGGCGAAAAAACCGCCAACTTTTCACCAACTTTTATATATCGGGGGAGGCGGGGCAAAGGGAATACATTTTCATTTGAAAAGATAAAAGGGGAAAAGTTTGTAAGTAACCGAAACTTTGTTAACAGGCCAATCTTAGCAAGAACAAATGGATCCTAGCAAATAATACCGGCTTTTATACAGAAATGTATTGTTTTAGTACAAAGACGGGATTCTGAATGGATTTATTTCCTCGTCTCGTTGAAAAAGGATTAATTTCTTAGATTAACACTTTTAGCAAGCCACTTTGATTCGAAGGAAAGGGGATGAAGAATTGAGATGTCTAATGCTTAAGATAAAGTTAATGAAGCGCTTAATTAATTTGTTTTATTCTTTTTGTAGCGGTAATTAAATATTTTCTGGATCCAAAATTAATAATACGAGCTCCTTAGGCGGATCGCACACTTGATGCACGACGGAGCGCAAAAATATTGCAGGCGTCTGTCAGATCCATACCTACTAGAAATGTCAATCCTCATACTAACACCGCTCAACCGCTGTCTTCGCAGCGCTTTTGCAGTGTTGTCCGTCGAGTGCGGTTTTATTAAAGGGATTGACGTTTCTAGTATGGATCTGACAGACCGCTCCGATATTTTTGCGCTCCGTCATGCGTCTAGCTGGCGCTCGACGACCACCCTCAAAAAGAAGGCGTCTTTTTATGATTTTTCTTTGTAAATCTATAAGTGTGTTATACAAAAACTAATTCATTTGTTCAGTGACAGTGTTGTACTATCTGACATTCTAAAAGCGTTCATTGTGAATCTACTTGGAAACAAACGATTGAATCTTGAATCTACTCACAACGACGGTAAGCGCAAAAGTGGAATTAGAAAATTAAATTGAAAAAGAGTGGAATTCCCTGCCGGCGGATCTTTTTCCGGAAAAATATAACTTGGGCCTTTTTAAGGCAAGAGTGAATAGGCATTATCTAGGCAAGCATGTACCATCTTCGTCTGCATCTCCACTTACCACCAGGTGAGATGGCAGACAAATGCGGGCCTATTACTTATATAAAAAAAAAAAGTTAAATAAACAAAAAAATATGTTTTTTTTTCCTCTAGGCACTGTTTTATAATACTTAATTATTAACCTGTCACATTCATACTTTATTTCGTTCGAAAGATTTACCTGTTCACGCAGCTGGTCCGATTTCAATTGAACATTTTGCTATAAATTCTTCCCTTGGGGGTTAATATTCACATCCATTCGAATAAAAGGGTTTCTACGATTTTATTACTAAAATGGCTTTATTATGTGGCAATACACCGTGTGATGCCGGCTTAGAATGGCATCACCCCATTTCTTCCCGTGGGTATTATAAAAGGCAACTAAGGGACTCCAGGTTTTCATGTGTAGGTATTACAACTTTAGGCGACAGGCTGACAACCTTTCACTATAGTGATACACGAATCATCTGATAGGGACGTCAATACTTGTCAGACGTGGCGACAACGACTGTAACTTTACGATCGTTTACGCTCTGCCTACCCCGCGAGTGATTTGTGTATGTATGTATGTTTATAACGTAGCAATATTACTGCATAACCTTTGTTATGTGTGTTCATTCACTTATATATAGCGTCACGACCAGCGTAACTGTCAGTACGCGTCCGTGCGTGTGTGTATCGAGCGTTGAGGTCAAGTTACGCTGGTCGCGACACTATCTATACTTCATTCGCTTACATGGGGTCATGACCAGCGTAACTGTCAGTACGCGTCCGTACGTGTGTGTATCGAGTGAAACTGAAACCCGTTACCGCTTTTTGGCCCTTTGCCTCTAAAATTTAGTCTTTTGTGGGTCTGAAGGCTGGCTGAAATATCCTCAACGGTACCCTCGAGTTCCATTCCCCGGCCCGAAGGGCTAAATCTACGCTTAAACCTTTTCAGCCAACTTGACCTAGTTGGTATGGTGTAAGTGAGAGGATAATAGCGACTCTACTGCTCGCTATAACAGAATTCAATCAGATGGTGAAGTTGGTTTTGTTTTTCTTACTTCTCAATAGATGGCGTTGTAATTTTGAAAACAACTAACAAAAAACAGGTGAACGTTTTCTTGAAAATTCAAATTATACCAAGTGTGTTTATTGACCGTATTCTTACGGCCGTTAACGCTCTGCCTACCCCGCAAGGGATAAAGGCGTGATATATGTATGTATGTGTTTATAGAGGCGAGAGAGTAATTTGACAGTGGATGGTTATCATTATCAGCTTCACACTGTGAAGATTGCAATCGATAACAAAATTTACTAAAATTTATATTATTACAACTTTCAGCAAGAAAAGGAACCGCCTTTCAAGAATCTGTAAAAGAACCTCTATTTATTGTCGGTTAATATGCCTAAAGTCTTCTCCTAAGTCTGACAAATACTTTGATGAAAACCGCATCAAAATATAACCATATTGAATTATATCCATACAGAAATATAGATTTTTTCGAAGTGGTAAAGAAACCATCAAGATATTCTAAAACATTCTTCAACTAAACATACATACATATATCACGCCTTTATCCCTTGCGGGGTAGGCAGAGCGATAGTTGCCGTAAGAATACAGCCACTATCGCCACGTCTGATATTTTTGAGGATTGTTTTCCAAGGTTGTTTCAGAAAACATGTGTATTACTATAGTGACAGGTTGTCAGCCTGTCGCCTAAAAATTGTAATACACCAATTCTCTCGAGTCCCTTAGTCGCCTCTTACGACACCCGCGGGAAGTGGGATGGAACGGATGTGGGGTGATGCTATTATAAGCCGGCATCACACGGCAACTTCAACTAAACAAAATGAAATAAACGTAATCATTGCAGACAGAAAGACAGAAAAACGTAGGTAATGCAATGTCGTTTTTAATCAAAAGGGCAAATTTTAGAAATATCTTTGAAATGTCTTTTCTTAGGCGGATTGCACACTTAACGCAAAACGGAGCAGCGTTAAAATATCGCAGCGGTTTGTGGATCCATACTAGGAACGTGACTCCCATAGTCAACCATACTCAACAGCGGTTGAGCGGTTTTAGTATGGGGATTGACATTTTTAGTATGGATCTGACAGAACGCTGCGATATTTTAGCGGTCCGTCCTGTGTCAAGTGTGCGATCCGCAGCACTAGCTAGTATCCTTTTAAGTAACTTACTCTTAAGTGCCAAGCAACCCTTACAAGTTCCAAGAAAATGCATTTTTTTCCTTTTTCCATCGCAAAATAGCGTTATTTATAACCCGTCGTCCGCAAAGTCAAAAACTATTAGGATTGTCCTAACTTTGAGAAAGTTCTAGAAGTTTATCGCTTGGTCCCGGTATGGTTGTTCTTATACGGGATTGAGGGAACCGCCGCGGTAGAAAAGTCAAGTGAAAAATAGCCTTTGGTCTTATTTTTGGCGTCTGAGAACATACATACATAAATCACGCCTTTATCCCTCGCGGGGTTGGCAGAGCGGTAACGATCGTATAATTGCGGTCGTTATCGCCACGTCTGACAATATTTGTGGGTTGTTACAGATATGTCGTGTATCACTTTAGAGACAGGTTGTCAGCCTGTCGCCTAAATTGCAATACACTTCAAACCCTCGAGTCCCTCAGTTGCCTCTTACGACACCCATGGAAAAGAAATGGGGTGATACTATTCTAAGCCGGCATCACACGGCATACTGATTCGAAAATTACTTGGTGAATTCAGAGTTTATGGACATGGTTTTGTTACGACCATAATCGAAAAATCATAGAGGGCTTTGGCCGGAGAGCATTTGCATAGTTATTTAGTACTTATTAATCAAGTACTTCAGCCTGCAATGTTCTTTAAGATATTTTCGAAGTGATTAATAAAGAAATAACTAGGTATCAACTTTGTGTTCCGACGCCTAGAAACAAACAAAAATCTCTGGATCAGACCACGATCATTTGAAATGTTCAGAATTAGGCAACTTAGAATGGACTATAGATCCTCAAACCGCAGCGGTAGTTTCGCTCCGTGTAAAAGCCAGCTAAAGTGCGCACTGCCAAAGTTACACAGTTGATGGTAACTTTGCTTTTAGTATCGATTTATTGTAGCTCATTTATTTTGTTGCCTGGCTATTTATTGTCGAATAATAAGGTTATGACTTAGAAACGTAACAGGAATGTCATTATGTTGCTTAAGTTCAAGTTGGAGATGACTTTGGCGGATTGCACACTTGACGCACGACGGACCGCTAAAATATCGCAGCGGTCTGTCAGATCCATACTAGAAATGCCAATCCCATACAAAAACCGCACTCGACGTATGACGCTGCGATAGCGCTGCATTGAGTGCGGTAAGTGCGGTTAAGTGGTTTTCGTATGGGGATTGACATTTCTAGTATAGATCTGACAGACCGCTGCGATATTTTGCGGTCCGTCGTTCATTAAATGTGCGATGCGATCCGCCTTTTTAAATGTAAAATCTTTATGGAATAATGTTTTCTTATATTTGCACGACTTTTTATCACGATACCCAAAATCAAACTTTCTATATATTTAATTAATAAGTAGGTAAACTTAGTTTTTTAATATTCGTCTTAATTTCAGATCGTAATCTGTAATCAAATACAGCCCTGTCTTATAACGAAATATTGACATTTGAATCGATTTGTAATCCTATCTATTTTACATCAAAATGAATAGCCCCAATTAATCCATCGACAACATGAATTATGGTTGGAACTGTTTAAATTTACGATTATTTAAAGTAACTGATACAAAATACTTATGGAGTGTTAATTTGTTAAGGTGTTTAGATGTTTGAGATTATATTATGATGATAAATCAATTTGTAAAATAGTGAGTAAAAAACTTTGTCTGATTTTGTCTTATCGACATTACATCAATTATTCGTTTTTGACTGTCCCGATGGCGTAGCGGATAGTATCCCTGCATTCTACGTCGAACCCACGACGGGTTCGATCCCCACCGGACACAAATATTAGTTAAGTCAATTTTCAAATATTTGTATCGAGTCTGGGTGTTTTCTATGTATAATATGTATTTATTAACAAAAAAAAAGTATTTAACTATTAGTATCAGCTATCTAGTTCCCATAGTACAAGCTTTGCTTAGTTTGGGGCTAGATGGCGCTGTGTGAATTGTCCAGGATATTTATTTATTTTATTTTTCCATTCAAAGGATCAGTCTTTACTGGTTATTTTAACAATTGTATGAAAAACCAAAATATACTGATCCCTTAAGTAAATAACTGGAGGCGTACCGATGATAGTAATTTGTGGATTATACTCAGTGAAAAATTATAAAGACTATAACATACACTTAAGGCGCATCGCACACTTGACGCACGACGGAGCGCTAAAACGTCGCAGCGATCTGTCAAATCCGTACTAGAAATGTCAATCCCAATACTAAAACCGCTCAACCGCTGTAGACGCAGCGCTATCACAGTATCGTCCGTCGAGTGCGGTTTTAGTATGGGGAGTGACGTATCTAATATGGATCTGACAGACCACTGCGACATTTTAGCACTCCGTTGTGCGTCAAGTGTGCGATCCGCCTTGTGGTTGATTCAAAATACTTCCATAATGTTTATTGTTGCCTAGTAATTCTTGTTCCCTCTGTGGTCCTGCGGTTACGGTTCGGGTTCGGTTTCGGGTGAGGTCAACCGATAAATCCACTCTGATCTGTTTATGGTTTAGTTGGGACTGACATTATAGAGCGATTAGGAGGATGTCAGTTGCATTAAAACTAAATTTCCGTGTGATGCCGGCTTAGAATAGCATCACCCCACATCCTTTCCGTGGGTGTAGTATGAGGCGACTAAGGGACTCGAGACTATTGGTGTATTAAAATTTTTAGGCGACAGGCTGACAGCCTGTCATTATAGTGATACACATGTTTTCTGAAACAACCTTGGAAAACAATCCTTAAAAATGTTAACGCTCCGGCCGTTAACGCTCTGCCTACCCCGCAAGGGATAAAGGCGTGATATATGTATGTATGTATGTAAAACTAAATTTTTCTTAGCGTGTCGATGGCAGACACTACACCGTCGTAGCCCAGAACTTGGCGACATTAACAGCGCTGGCAGACGCTGTCATAAGGTCGTCCTTTGTGCAGGTGTTGGGGCACGCCGGACACGATATTAGGTGGTGCATCGTTTGGACTGCACCACACAAACAGCTTACGTCGGCACCCTCCAAGAAGCCCCACTTGGCCATGATTTCCTTGCTCCGGCCAGTTTGGGTCCGAAGTCTATTCAGGGACTTCCAAACTGGCCAAGGCAATCCATGACCAGAAAACTAAATTATGACACATAAAATAAGTAAAAATCATAATATCGGCACGCTAATAAAATAATTATGATCGTTCACTGTCATAAATTGCAAGATTATTTATGTACAGAGTTATTTTTAAGTCAGTACACAAACTTTGCAAGGTGTTTCTACACATGATTTTGAACAACTTTTACAATGGGGCCACCTGCGAAATCGCAAAAAAATACTTGGATGCTCCATACATTTTTTCCCAGCAGGTATGAACTTTTGTATAGATCCATTAAACTATTAGTTTAATCACGGCTGTAAAACTTTCTTTACACCTTACCTTACACCCAGTATTAGGATCAGTCATATCTACTATATTTACACCCAGTATTAGGATCAGTCATATCTACTATATTTACACCCAGTATTAGGATCAGTCATATCTACTATATTTACACCCAGTATTAGGATCAATCATATCTACTATATTTACACCCAGTATTAGGATCAGTCATATCTACTATATGTACTCCCAGTATTAGGATCAGTCATATCTACTATATTTACACCCAGTATTAGGAGCAGTCATATCTACTATATTTACACCCAGTATTAGGATGAGTCATATCTACTATATTTAATACGCTGTGTGAACGACAGCCCTGTGAGTACTGATATCAGATTGTGAAACATATTTTCCTATGGGAAAGTTGTTCAGTTTCATAGTCTGTAGGCACCCTAGGTATTCGGAGGGCTGCAGCTGTCGCTTACACCTTGTATTTTGCTGTCGTGTGAGGTGCTATCCTGGTTAAAAAACTGAAGGAGCTCATTGGTAGCCTTAAACGAATAGCAGACTCAACGCCTGATGGACCGCTAAAATATCGCAGCGGTCTGTCAGATCCATACTAGAAACGTCACTCTCCATACTCACACCGCACTCGACGGACGACACTGCGTTGACAACGGTTGAGCGGTTTTAGTATGGGGATTGATAGTTCTAGTACGGATCGATGCGATGTTTTAGCGCTCCGTCGCGCGTCAAGTATACGATCCGCCTTAAGTTTCTGCGAAAGATTTTCTTTCTAGTCTACAAATCGCAGGAGCAGCCCATCCATTTTCATTTGTCGCTGGCTCATTGAACAAGCAATGAACTACTAAATTACGTGGACAAGGAAAACGTTATTATTTTTTTATTCCCCCAATGAAAGAATCATTTCCCGTTCCTTTCGGATTGAACTGAAAAATGAGGCGGAACGGAATAGATGTCTTTTGGAGACTTTTGGAGAGAGTTTTTGCTTTATCCCTTCAAATGCTGGTACGTTTGGCCATCTACAGTTGACCTGCATGGCTAACATGCGTGCCACGATAAAATTTTGCCACCGCAATGTGTCTTCTGCGACTAACTTCACTGCGAATAAGTTACGCATTACTCCGTAGTAACATTGTGAGCAAATGAAACGACAAATATGTCGTGGCACGCATGTTAGCCAGGCTGACCCGGTGTTGGTTGGGTGGGATACTAATTTGACAACCAACTTGGTGAAACTGAATATCAAATTTTTGAAAGACTTGTTACACACTTTCTGTGTTAGGTGTACATCTTTTAGAACATAGAGGGAGTAAAGCCACGATATAGATATACTAGCATAATGTTGCCGTATGATGCCGGCTTATAATAGCATCACCCCACATCTTACCCGCGGGTGTCGTAGGAGGCGACTAAGGGACTCGAGAGTATTAGTGTATTACTATTTTTTGGCGACAGGTTGACAACCTGTCACTATAGTGATACACATGTTTTCTGAAACAACCTTGGAAAACAATCCTCAAAAATGTCAGACGCGGCGATAGCGACCGTATTCTTACGGCTGTTCACGCTCTGCCTAACCCGCAAGGGATAGAGGAGTGATATATGTATGTATGTATGTTGCAGGGAACAGTTTAGCACCTGATAGATAAATCTGCAAAGGTCGCAGTGGCTGCTGGTCTTCTCAGGACCAACCCCTGTTCTATCAAAATATTAATACTCACAATAAGCGCCTTTGGCCTAGGTAACTAAAGGCGGAAGAAATATAAAAAGTCGCAGGTACAAATTCTTGCGGTAGAAAATTTTGCAAGTTTGCTCAAAATTGGTGAAGCCCAGATTTCCAACCAGTTCTTTTACTTAGTGTTTGTGTAACGTTCCGTCCACCTTGATCTAAACTTTCATATTCTCTAAGGAACGGACACATCTTTTTAACGGTTCCCTATTCGCATAAAAATATTAGGCATGACATAGGTTGGCACAATATACATTGAACTAATGATACTTACGCATAAAAATAGTAGGCATAACACGTTAAGCATAATTTAATAACCTAACCTAACCTAACCTCTATAAAAAAATTGTTAGACCCAAATAAACTGATAATGCCAAGATAAATATTATGCGAAAAAATGTTTATGACAAAGATATAATAGCGGAAAAAGAATTATGCGTAACATGTTATGTCAAAACATATTAGTGGAAAAAATATTATGCTAACAAAAGGGATCCCCTTTTTAACACCTCTACAATTACCCTATCATATTCCCCCGAGAATCAAACCAGTGACAGTGAGACTCAGATCGCTATACGGGGTGTAAGGCACAGCGTCCCGACTACTAATAGGTTGCAAGCAGACCATGACATTAAACAACTTTCCCCTTGAAACATATGTCAGGAAACGTCAAAAAAATTTTGTATTTTCATAGTAAATGCAGTCAGCTGATCGCGATTTTGTATGGGAGGTCGAAAATTTTTGTCGTTTCCTGACATTATGTTCCCATGGGAAAGCTGTTCAGTTTTATGGTCTGCTTGCACCCTATCAGTATTCGGAACGCTGTCCCCTGTGTATGCTACGGAAACAGTTAGTTCAAGGGTCACTGACCTGAAATTAGACGTAGACTGGTTGTTGGTAAAATATTGGTAGCAATAATTGAAAATCGGCATTTTGGTGCTGGCAGTCAAGGAAAGTAAATACGAAAGTACGCGGAACTATCGTAGGTAGCGCTTTAATTAGAGCTGCAAAACTAGCTGTCATTTGTATAGGATAACCTATCGACACAAATACACACATAAATCACGCCTGTATCCCTGTGCGGGGTAGACAGAGCGTCAACGACTGTAAAATTACGGTCATTATCGCCACGTCTGACAAATTTTTGAGGGTCGTTTTAGATAAGTCATGTATCACTATAGTGACAGGTTGTCAGCCTATCGCCTAAAATTGCAATACTTATGAAGCCCTCCAGTCCCCTAGTCGGCTTCTACGACACCCACGGAAAATAAATGGGGTGACGCTACTCTAAGCCGGCATCACACGGCAACAACAACCTATCCAGTGCGTAGATAACTTCATATCAATGTCAGGGGTGTATTTGAGGCAGCATCACCCTCTCGCGATGGCCAGTCGGTTTTTGCCCCCACCCTCCCTGGAGGACCATACATAATTGAGCTCTGCTGTACAATTGCGCAATGCAGACAGCCTCTCTTGTCTAGTGGTGAGAGCACGGTCTCTTGTTATAGATGTCCTGAGTTCAATTGGTAAGTTCAATCATAATTCACGATTTTATGCGATAATTGTTGATGTGAGCTATAATATAATGCTTATCATTTATTTAATAACTTTAAACGATATATTATAACAATATACAGGATGTTAGGAGAAGTACTGACTTCCTTTCAAATGGTGAATCAGCCAATGAAACTGAACAACTTTCCCTAAGCAACGTAGGTCGAAATATGTATGTATGTATGTATGTAATAACTTTATTGTACCAAACAGGAAATAGTTACAAAAAAACACTTAAATAGATTAATATAATGTGTAGGCACAAAGGCGGACTTATCCCATTAAGGGATCTCTACCAGTCAACCTTTGAGAAATCCAGAGGACATGGTGTGCGCAGGTGGACTATGGTACAAATTGACATACATACATACATATATCACACCTTTATCCCTTGCGGGGTAGGCAGAGCGTTAACTGAAGACGCGGTAAAATTACTAATAATATATATAACACCTATATGTAGATAAAATAACACGTATTAAATAAACAATAATAAGAGTAAATACCAATAATAAATATTTAATAATACATAAACAAATAATTAAATACGTAACATATATAACATAAATATATGTAATATACCTAAATAAATACAAGCCCCATAAATTATCATTTGCATCAAAACCCCAGAGCTATTTAATATGTCGTATTCTTCGCATAGTCTTTCCTAGACTCGACGATAGAAAAAATATAAGGATTATATTGCACAATGCAGACATTAAGACCGGATATAAAGCACATTCATCCGACTCTTACACGCACCCGACTATATTGTTGTTTGTGACAGCCAATATACAAATGACAGCCTCTGACAGCCGCTATGCGATGCGGTGATGTGTGAATACTAAATATTCAGTTTATGTTTGAGATCTCGTAAGCTTCTTTTGTCAAAAGTCTCGATCCGGAAAGTCATGCGTTGCGTGTGAAAACGTCTAAGGTGATTTTAGTATGGGTTGTGACGTTTCTAGTATGGATCTGACAGACCACTGCGATATTTTTGCGCTCCGTCGTGTGTCAAGTGTGCGATCCGGCTAATTTACACAAACATGCTGACTCTACAGCTGAATGTATGAATTTTGTACGTTGTGCTGCTATTCCACGCAGTTTATTATGATTAACGGCATCATAGAAGATTCCGGTTATATTTTGTGTTTTACAGCACGCCTCCTCACCTACGCATTTTTATTATCACGCCTTTATCCCTCGAGGTGTGGGCACAGTGTTAACGGCGGCTGCAAAAATACGGTCGATATCGCCACGTCTAATAAGTTTTTCGACACCTTAATGTCAACATCCGTTCGGCCGTTTGGGTTGAAAAAGAATTTACTTGTCCACATACATAATAATAATCGTTTAAATTATATTATTAAGCCAGGCATTATGTGTATATGTTGTGTGGTTTGGTTAGCTTGGCCAGCCCCTAAGGCAATGCCTTTACTTTTCATTTTTTATCCCACTCGTGCCACGTCTCTACTAGGAACATAAAATTATGGTTTACAATGACTAATTCATTTTTTCAGTGACAGTATTGTATTGTAACTATCTGAAATTCTAAAAGCATTTATTGTGAATCTACTTGGAAATAAACGATTGAATCTTGAATCTACCTACTTAATACCTACCTACCGTGTTCTTAATAATAATCTGGGTAAACTTAATAAATAGGTACCCTGGACAGTTCCTAAAATCGCATCAATTCCGGAATCAAACAAAGTCAAATTTACACGGTTTAATCGCCCGCCCACTTCAATGCTTGGATTTTCATCCCTCCCTTGGGTTGCGCCACAGAGGTCTACAAATAGGGTCTAGAGTTACTTTTTTTCGGTTCCGTGCGCGAAAGTTTAAATGTACTGGTATAAACCAAGCGTTTTTAAATTTCTTTTACTTCAAGATTTTATATTTAAAAATGTATAGTGATTTATTTTATTTTATTTTGACTTATTTTTAATTTGACATGTTTTTTATTTGATTATTTTATTTTAAATAACTATTTTACATTTAATAAATTCAAAATGTGTTAATTTTTGAGGGTGTGTAAGAATTGGTAAGTAAAGTAGAATGTGTGATACAAGCATAATAACTAGCATATTTTTGCATGATACGGAAACGAACGTTTTTTTTTAGAAATGGAGCACCTGGTGTCAGATTTTTTTTTTTTTTTTTTTTTTTATATGTAATAGGCCCGCATTTGTCTGCCATCTCACCTGGTGGTAAGTGGAGATGCAGACGAAGATGGTACATGCTTGCCTAGATAACGCCTATTCACTCTTGCCTTAAAAAGGCCCAAGTTATATTGTTCCGGAAAAAGATCCGCCGGCAGGGAATTCCACTCTTTAGCCGTACGCATGATAAAAGTTGAAGCGAAACGCTTAGTGCGGATCAGAGGTATATCTACAACAATTTTATATCTACTACATGTAGCAGGCTACTGAAATTGTTGTATAACGACCGCCGCCGTCATCAAAGACAGCAACCGACACCTACGGTTTAACGTGCCCTCCAAAATACGGAACCATGTTTCTTACGAAAAATCGGGTGGTTCAGCCTGCAACCTAACTATATTATTGGGAACAAATTTGCAGTGATGAATATCAACTTTGTAAGGACTCAACGAGAATCGAACCCGAAACCTTTTACAAGCAGTGGCACTACCACTGCGCCACATCTGTCGTCTACATCTACCTACAGCTACAATCCATTGAAAAATTATAGCAAAAAAATTATACCAGCCACTATTTTCAAGATGGCCGACTTTGTTTTTTTGTATGGCACTAAAGACACATTTTTCTGGGAACCATCATGTGAAGTATGAAACAAATATCATCTTGAATCCAGGGCCCTATGTGTGCTAAATGAAAATCGTTTCAGTTGGATGTCCATTGGATCTCAGTTCGATGATTTTGGTAGTTTTAAGTATAGAAAATCACAATGGCAATTGAATGACGGTTGAGTTTCCATGGCGCTGCAATGACAAAAAAATAGCAGACTTGGGGCCCAGGTCCTAAAATAATCTGCGCAAAAATACAGCATTATCGTCAGTTCATTACCTAATTGTAGAGCGAACAATTTAAGAAAAACCTAAAATACCAATAACACTCTATTGGGTACTAAGATGAAATGAATTGGAGCGCTGTAGATCCCGTCAGTTGTGCTTCAACCCCGATCGTTTGGAATTCGATTCCGCGCGATCACCACTTTCAAAAAGTAAATGAACTATAAATCAAGTATATTGCCAGCATTTCTACAGAAATACGCGTTAAAACTGAAGTGGTTCTAACACAAACCGCACTTTTCAGGTGTTTTCCAGTATTCTGGTGGAAGGGGTTTTATGAAAATCACATGAAACCGGATATCATTACCACAGATAATATAATACTACTAAAGTAGTACAGATACCCAACGTCATAGAGGGAGTTCGATTGCCCTAAGATGGCTATTTGGACAGGCAATTTGATGTCGACTTAGCACGTGCGTTGCTAGCGACATCTAGCTTATTTATTGGATACTTCGTATTGACGTCATTTGTATTGAAAAATATTGCATAAATGTAAATTAAGTTACATTCGCTACCTGTATCGCCATCTATTGATTTATTTTTGGACTAATTTCCTTTAGTAAGGAATGAGACCCCATGTCATTACTTACTTGCATCGTCTATGAAATTATAGCGTTCACAGATTGTCAGTATTGCTGTCACATTCTGCAATGTCGTACGATAGATCTCTCACTTGTCTTGTTTGTGTGTTTCCGCGACATTTCGAACCAATCAGTGATTTTTTGTCGGGCGGAGAGTCGTGCGTGCCTATACGTCCACGCCGCGGTCGCCGCGCTTTCGCCGGGTTCTCCGCCCGTCGAAGAACTACCGATTGGTTCACATTAGTTATTTACAGTTATGATTCGCTTTTCAACCTCTACATGAACCAGCTGATTGATGAGCTTGGCAGCACTGGTATCGGCTGTCACATAGACGGTGTCTGTGTAAATAACATCAGTTACGCGGATGATATGGTGCTGCTGAGCCCATCGATCGGTGCAATGAAGAGGCTGCTTGCTATCTGTGAGTCCTATGCAGTGGCGCAGGGGCTCAAATACAACGTCTCTAAAAGTGATTACATGATATTCAAACCTGATAAGAGATACACTACTATACCAAAGTTTAAGCTCTGTGGTGCTGAATTAAAACAGGTGAAGAGTTTCAAGTATTTGGGCCACTGGGTCACAGAGGACATGAAAGATTCTATGGATATAGAGAGGGAGCGCAGGGCGCTGTCTGTTCGCTGCAACATGTTGGCCCGCAGATTTGCACGATGTAGTAAAGCGGTTAAAATTACCCTATTTAGGGCTTTCTGCCAATCGTTCTACACGTGTAGTTTGTGGGTTGACTTTACGCAGAGAACATACAGCGACCTGCGGGTACAATATAACAACGCCTTTAGGTTGCTGATGAGGCTGCCACGCTGGTGTAGCGCTTCCACCATGTTCGCGGAGGCTCAAGTAGATGGGTTTGCTGCTATCATGCGCAAACGCTGCGCCTCGATTCTTAGCCGCGTTCGTGGCAGCTCCAACGGCATCCTGAAGGTGTTGGCGGACCGGTGGGACTCTCCGATGTTGGCCCGCTGGATACGGTTGCATGCAGTCGTGTGAGCGGCCCACCATCGGACATTTCTGATGCGGTTGTAGTTTTTACTTTTAGAAATAAGTACTTAGTTATAGGTAGTATTACTAACACACAGATATAAGTTTTTAATGTTCCTAAACTAACCCTATGGACCTTATGTTGTCTGAAATAATTCTTGTAGTTGAATCTACTTATCTCGACATTAAGAATATGTCGGTGTATGTACAAAACCAGGTACGGGCTAAGCCAAGTGACTTGGTTCTGATGCTACATCGGTTCCTGTTTGGAAGATGGTCGCATTTGTGAGGAATCGCCGAACTATAGAGCATGTGTCAAGGATGACAGATTTTTGCATGTTTACGTATGTTGATTTTGGGAGTTTTAATTCACCTATTGCCTTGTGCAGTGTTATTATTATTATGTTGGTATTCTTTTCGAATCACGGGCCCACAGGGACCCGGTCCTTTGAGGCATGTGTGGGGCCAAAGCCAACAGCACAGATGCTTTTTTATACCAAATAATCTAAGTGTGTGATGTGTACATCAAGCGCATACTCGCTCTGTCTGCACTACAGAGTACACCCAGAGCCAGCACACGCCTGATGCAAGGACTATTGCAGGTGAGGGTCGGATTACTAGGGCTATGAGGAGGAATTTGCTGGACCGGTTGCTGGGCTATTGTTGAGACAACGGGACGCCTGCCAAATCAAATGTCTCAACCTTGATAATCTCGGCAGACGGTGACTCGCCGCCCGCTAGGTGGGCCTCCACTAAAGGGCTTTTGCGCATGATGCGCGGTGCCTTGGGACGCAACACTGGTGCGGGCGACTGAGGGGTGCCGAGAGGTGTACACCGCTTTCTGCGCAGAGGTCCTGGACGAGGGCCAGAACATGCACCAACTCGCGACTTACGCATGTTTCACTTCCACCCCTCGAGTCCGAACACAGGCTCGAACTCTAGCGGCCCCACTTCGACCGGCCAACTAAGGCAAGCCAAAGGTGAGAGTCCTGGTCTTGGGGTCCACTCCGGCAAGCCGGAGACGGCCAGTCTGTACTCCCCGGGGTACTCGGGTCCGTGGGGTCGCTACTCCCCAACAGCTCGTCACAAGCTGCCCTACGGGTAGCTAAGGGTGTAGAGAGGTGTGCTGCGCTTTCAAGTTCAGGGATTTCTCCCCTCAGCATGCCTTTAACACTTCCACCCTTCGAGTTGAAAAACTCTTGCGACTCCACTCTGCCCGGCCGGTTAAGGCAAGACAAAGGCGGGCCCCATTCCGGGGAACCCAGGAGTACTTCGGGTCCGTGGTGGCGCTACTCACCAACAGCTTGCCAAAGCTGCCCTGCGGGTTTATTATTATTATTATTATATTAAGTATAAAGAATTTAATCGTACGATTCTTTTAAGTTACGATTACGAAGGTAGTTTTTGACGGCAGTTTCTTTTATCATGGAAATCGAGTGTTCCCTTCCGTCCCGCTCACCATTCACGACGCTTACATATCGTTATGCATTTGTCTGACCCGTCTAAACCCGTGTAGTGCTCAAGTGCGCACGTCAAGTCGTACAAAGATTGAGAGCTACTGACTCGGCCCACATCGGACGATAAATCGGTCCGTTTGTTTGCGGAATCGCAAAGGGAATCTATTCGCGATAAAACTGAAAGCGGTGCGGTCAACCCCTTGTGCGAATATGACCCTTACCATGATCATTCCATTGAAATAAAAGAGTTTCACATTATATTGATTGGTTTGGTGTTGCAGTTACTAAATTGCAAGAATCAAACGTTCGAAAACTGTAGACACCGTATTTAACGACAAGATCGCATAAGTTACGAAGCAAAAGAAGAAAAAATAAAGTGTTGAAATATCAGCTGCAAGTATTTTAAGGGGTGAATTAACCCATAAAATTGAACAACTTTCCCCAAGAAACATAAGTCGAAATATGAAGCTCAAGCTTTTTTGTTATTGTTTTTCTTTAAGTAGGTGCCATTTTCCTGATGATGTCTCTTAATATGACAGCCAGCTCACCCAGAAATTGCAGACGTAGTGTATCATGGGTACAAACGTTCGAGCGGAACAAATATGTCTTCCCAAAAAACGGCTTCCGCTGGCGACAATGAATTTCTATATCCCAACAAAAAACTTTTATTGTTTTAACAGAATAAATTATTTACACTTCGAGAACTCATAGTAACTCAACGGTCAGCCGAGATGACTGTCGATCGGTAACACAAACCCTTTGATGGTAATAAAAGGGGCAAGAGGGGGACACACATATATCTCTCAAAGAGCTTAGTTTGTTTAAATGGCCGAATTAGCTGGATGGATGGAGACTGAGGGAAGAATGATGCTATGGGTTGAAAAATATGGGACGAATTGGAAAAGAGGAAAAAAGTTGGCATAATTTAGTGGCAGGCACATTGCGTTTGCCTTTTCGGAGCTTATAACGTGCTATTGGGAGTTGCAAATGTGATTTAGCTTGTGCAAATTAGTTTGGATTTTGCAGCCTGCAAATATAGGGTGTGAAAAAATTAACTGCAAATATTTTAAGGGGTGAACCAGCCTATGAAACTGAACAACTTTCCCAAGGAACATAGGTCGAAATATAAGTTTTTTTTTTGAACTCTCTTACAAATTGACTTGGTCGGTCGGTAACTTTGCATGGGACTGGGAGGTCCAAAAATATTTCATATTTCGACCTATGTTCCTTAGGGAAAGCTGTTCAGTTTCATGGGCCGATTCACCACTAATAATAATATTTAATATTAAATAATACCTAGGGTAAAGGGTACCTATTGATATTTGATAGTGGCAATATTTTAATTTCTTATCACAAGTAGATATTTATTAACAACATAGTTTTATGATATATGTTTAAGTGCCTGATGATATCTCCGCAAGATCCAGTTTCGAATTGTGGATTGATAGTTACAAGAAATCGTCCAAATAGGTCAAACATTGCTAAGAAGTTATTTTTACAAGTTTTTTGTTATGAATAGGCCATAGATACTATTGGATATTTGTTGACTAAATCACCCAATTGACTGAAAGTGACATGTTTACGTGCTTTGCAGGACTCAGCTTCTAGTAAAATGCCGGGGTCCAAAGACACTGATACCATAGTTCAAAAGTTGAGTCGTGATTCGTGTTTCAAGAGTGATTCTAAGAATTCTTTTGATTATTATTTTATGATTCAACAGCGAGAAGAGTTTCTCGTTGTGTGGCTTGATGAAGAAAACTTTTTGATTAATGCTTCCATCATTTATTTTAGAAAATTATGTGCTGTTGGAGTTTTCCTTAGAAACACAAGGCATTCTTCCGTAGATAGGTACACGAGCAAGTGTGTGGTTTAAGTCTTAAGCCCAACATGCCGAAATTTAGGTACAAGGAATATTTTATTTCCTAAGACCTACGAATTTGTAAACAAAAGCTGTCAAGTTCTAAACTGATTAGCATTTATTTTAGTAATTATCAAACCCAGGTGCTCGTCAAGTAAAAGCCTAGTTTATTTTTCTATAGCAATATCCCCATAGTATTCAATTTCATGCTTTGATCATGCCAACAAAGTTTTCACTAGACCGCTTCTTACAGCCCGTAAATATAGTCTTTTGAATCTATTTTTGGATACAACAACAAAAGGGAATTGTCTTTTTTTAATTATCATTCTAGTCGCTGGATAGATGGCGCTGTGCTTGGTATGTTACCGCAAAGAACGGAACGTAATATTTAGCTTATGTTTTTTTGATTCTTGGACTCATTTGGAACGAAAATGTTAGTGTATGCCAGACTGTCCGTCAGTGTTGCAATGTGATTTTTCGTCTTTTGGCTTTGGAATCTATACGAAAATCTAGTAACATAGTCGGTTCAACTCTATATATCGAGTTCTTGGAATACTTGTCTTTTTTAAAATTTTCATAAAGATAAGCTCCTATTAGATGTCACTACACAAATTTACACATTTCAGGAACGGCCCTAAAACATTTTATCAGACGTGGCGATTACAACCGTATTTTTATGCCTATTAACGCTCTGCGTACCGCGAAGGCGTGATATGTGTATGTACCTATATATTTTTAGATTTTTCTCATGGTTTACACCACAAAAGCGTTTTCTCAAGAGAGGCTCTCGCGTTTATCATTGTCAGTGTATCTCTGTGTTATGATTTGAACAATTCCCGAATAGAGAATTATCTCGGAAATCTCTCCATGACGTCGTTTTGTTTTGTTTTGTTCAGACATTTTGTGATGTTTTTAACCGACTTCTAAAAGAAGGTTTTTCGACCCGTATGTGCGTACACCGTGTGATAAGGGTTTTGAATAGCATCATTCTATTTTTACTTATGGATGTCGTAAAAGAAGTAAGCGTTTTATATACTTTCAATCTAACTCCATATCGCATGGGTCTATCATGACACTTCCAAAACAAAGTGGATAACTAACTCTGTAAACCACCAGGAATGCTGAGTAGTCTATCCATTTCATCATCTGTTTTTTTTTGTTGTAATTTTATCTTTTGGTTGATAAGTAAGAATCTGTTATTATTATCAATATTAATTACTTACATAATGTAGAAAAGTACAGCCAAGATCATTTTACGTCCTGTTAGGCTCGCGGTGCATAAAGTCCATTTGCCGAAATGTACTCGTACGTTATAGAAACTCGGACCGGTAATAAAAGTACTAATAATACTCGCGCGGCAATAAAGCGATCCTAAGACTGTAGACCTACATACACAAATCACGCCTATATCCCTGGCGGGATAAGCAGAGCGTTAACGACTAGACGACTGTAAAATTACGATCGTTGACGCCACGTCTGACAAATATTTAAGGGTTGTCGTTTCAGATAGGGACAGGTTGTTACCCTGTCGCCTAAGATTGCAATGCACATCAGAACCCTCGACTTCTACAACACCCACGGGAAATAAATGGGGTGATGCTATTCTAAGCCGGCATCACAAGGCATAGAACATACTAGCAAGTATGGCAAGTAAGTATATCTAGCTATTACACACGAAAAAAGGAATGGTATGGAACGAGCCCACTAAGAAGACAACTGAATGCATTGCCATCCCGTCCTACCATGTTCATATCTTCCTAGTTCCATGCTACTGCATAATTCAAATTACAAATAATATCATAATAACCAATTTATATCCTATATATCCTATCCTAGCAACTTGATACCTGCATAAGTGTCGGGCCATACCTATAGAATTTATCGCCACTAATTATTCTTCTCAAAATGCCATCCGTCGTCGCAGTCGTAATGCACTTGTCTCACAGGCACAGACACACAGACTGATCTATTATTTACTTAGTAAGGTAACTATTTACGCAAACGTTAAAAAACATGTCTTGAATGCAAACTCGAAGAAACAAATCTACGGGAGCTGTGTGTCAGCTTCTAAGAGAATTATAGTATCTTTTATCACTAAATCGTAAATCTTTTTCGTTTACGTTTTTCAGATACAGCTTGGACTTTTTTACACCTTAAAATATTTTTCTTATCCTAGAGATTTGACATGATATTTAAGGTAGGTTTTCCTTTGCCGTACCATGCGTTTGAATTTCGGAAACATTACCTCACGTCAGACGTGTGCTGGATCTAAGTAATTGCGTAGCTTAATTTTTCATAAGTTCCATAAGGGACTAAAGCAGACATGTATCTGCAAGATATGTTTTTTTGTAGCGTCGTGTGGCTATATTGAGTCAGCTCTACAATTACTTACGTCTTTAAGCCGCGGAGTATACAGGGTGTAAAGGACGGTGTAACGAAAACTTTGCAGGCGTGATCAGACCATGAAACTAAACAATTTTTTTTAGGGGGGCTATGTTGGTAAACGAAAAAATTTTTTCGAGTTCCCATACAAAGTCGTCAGCTGATCGGGAATTTTTTATCGAAAGTCAAAATTTTTTTCGTTTCCCAACATATAACCTATAGAAAAAGTTGTTCAGTTTAATGGTTTGATCACACCTGCAAAGTTTTCGGTACCCCGTCTTTTACATCTGTATACTGCTAGTGTGGTTTAACACTAATAAACCATGGAATAAACCAGACAAATCACCGTCTGATATCATGCATGCATATCTGCCAATGCTGGCAACAATACGGCTAAAATGCCACGCCACGGGCTGAAAACTAATATATCTTGCGAACGGCTGGAACTACTGTGTGACTAGCTTGATGTGGGTTTTAGGGTTGCCACGCGTAAGTTATTCACTGGATATGTAGACATAGTTGGCAATCTTTGCTTACGTAATATTGCTAAAATACGCAACATTCCCACGTCAGTAGGTGAAACTGCAAATTGGTGTTTTTTTTATTATTAAACTTTTTTGTACTTTTTCTTAAAATATGCTATAAATTCTTACAGCGTGCAAGAAAAATACATTCAGAGAGTTATAAAAAAATGTATTTCGTCAGTATCTTGGATATGAAACTATGTACCGATGTACTATAGTCTGTAAGTTTAGGTACTTATCTGTTTGTAAATAAACTTTGTACGAAAGTGATACTTCTGAACTGTCAATTTCATACAAAGTTTGTTTACAAAAAGATAAGTACCTAAACTTACAGACTATAAAGACGTGTACGGGCTCCTTTTTGGCTCATTAAGTATTGGATGGTACAGGCTAATCGTACAGGGCAAAACTCATACGAGTTATAAAAAACCCATGTCATGAGACCGATGCCTCGCTGAGTTGTATACTAGCTACAAATATACAGGTTGTAAGGGACGGTGTAACAAAAACTTTGCAGACGTGATCAGACTATGAACCTGAATAACTTTTTCTATGGGGGCCAAGTTGGGGAACGAAAAATTTTTTGTCGAGTTCCCACACAAAGCCACTTAGCTGATCCGGAATTTTGTATGGAAGGTCGATAATATTTTTTTGTTTCCCAACATAGCCCCCATACAAAAAGTTGTTCAGTTTTATGGTATGAGCACGCCTGCAAAGTTTTCGTTACACCGTCCCTTACACCCCGTATTATTTGAATCTGAACCTATGTTTCAATTCTGGGCATTAGACTACAACAGTAAAGAAAATACACTTTATTACAGGGAACATTTGTGACAACCCTGACTGCTAGTCCCCGTCGGCTCGCAAGGCAACCCTTTACGTTTTGAGATACGTGTTCCCCGTGAGGGAATACTACGTAGTGGCCGACTTGGATAGTTTCTTGTTACTAGTTGACCCGCACAAAGGAAAATAAGGGTCTAGTAGGTAATAATGGACGTTTTTTTAAGAAATTAATCCGAAAGATGGCACGTCGTTATAGATTTGACTGGATGCTGTCAAAGAAGAACGTCCATACATGCGCTAAAAATGTGTCTTGCGTTACAAACGAAATTATTGTAGTATAAGGTAGGGTGTAAGGAACGCTGTATCGAAAACTTTGCAAGCGTGATCAGACCATGAAACTGAATAAGTTTTTCTATGGCGGTATGTTGGGAGACTTATATAATTTTTCGAGTTCCCATACACAGTCACTCAGCTGATCAGGACTTTGGAATGGAAGGTCCAAAAAATTTCACGTTTACCAACATAGCCCCCATAGAAAATGTTGTTCAGTTTCATGGTCTGAACACGCCTGCAAAGTTTGCATTACACCGTCCCTTACACCTGTATAATATTGTTAAAGTTTAAAGAAGAATAGCAACGTTATTGATGCACAAAAATATCACAAATTCGAAATAGTTTTCTAGATAGGTTTCGTGTTTCATCAAATCATAAAAATAAAAATGTTTATACAAGCTAGATGTTCTTCTAAGGCGGATCGCACACTTGACGCACGACGGAGCGCTAAAATATCGCAGCGGTCTGTCAGGTCCATATTAGAAATGTCAATCCCCACAGTAAAACCGCTCAACCGCTGTCGACGCAGCGCTATCTCAGTGTCATCCATCGAGTGCGGTTTTAGTATGAGCAGTGGCGTTTCTAGTATAGATCTGACAGACCGCAGCGATATTTTTGGGATCCGTCGTGCGTCAAGTGTGCGATCCGCCTTATTGTATAATTTAAAAATATATATGACTTATTAATTAAGGAAAGCAATACACGGTTCGATAAAAGCATAAAAAAATCATTCGCCATGAAATCATAACAATCTCGCCAATACGTTGCGAGCAGACGAGCTGCATCGTAACTGCAACTGCATTTTTGAGTTTGATTTTGATAATGTGTAAAAAATCGATGACCATTAAATGCAGCGTTCTTAAAAAAACCTTAACTGATTGAACCCTATCAAATTGGTCAGACGAAATATTTTTTTAAGTATATTTAGGTGAATAAAGAAACAAGCCAAGGACAAAATAAACAAATAGGGGGTGCCCAGGTGCCCACGGCTCCACCCACGTGGAAGTCGGTTCTCATTCCATCCCAGAGGAACATTTTTCGGGATAAAAACTATCTTATGTGTTAAACCCTCTATAAGTGTGCCAAATTTCATAAAAATCGGTTCAGCAGTTTTTGCGTGAAGGAGTAACAAACAAACAAATCCAGAAACGTATGCATTGCAATTCTAATAATATGAAAGCGCCCATTGTGATCGTTAATGTTTTGCATGAGCCATAGAGCAAGAAGTACAACTGTGTCGCTAGGGGATGCACGTGTATGACATCTTTCTTCTTCTTCATCGAATCGATGGGCAACAATTAAATTATATTGGACCAGTATTCGGCCACACTGATTACATTGGGGTTAGCCTCCAGCAGGTCCCGCATAGTGCAAGTACTAGGGCAGTTGGGGCAGGAGAGAAGGTGGTCCATAGTTTGTTCTACACCGCAGTCGCACAGGGCGCTGCCGGAGAAGCCCCACCTGACTCGGTTTGCATAGCACCTTCCAACACCAGCTCGGAGTCTATTTAAAGACTTCCAAACTGCCCAGGGAAGATCTGCTCCCGGTGGTAGCCGCTCCGCCAGTGGTAGGTGAGATGGATTTGGCGGGTATAACTCTCTCTACTGCTCCAGTTTTAGCCTGCGGACATCTTTTTCTTCTGGTGGAGGCTTGCTGAGGAAACTATTGTGGCTCTTTAGACGTGGCGGTGGAGGGTTTTGGCCGTACATGAGATGTCTGCTATCCTCTATCTGTTTCACTCTTTCGGTTGAGTAGGCGGCTTGCCGACGAACACTTGGTGGAGCTATACCAGATAGGGTATACAGATGGTGTAATGGCGTAGGTCTCAGTGCTCCTGTGACAATCCGACAGGACTCATTTATTTTATTATTAGGACAATATTAGGACTCATTCATGACATCTTTGGTCTGGGGCCTGAGTCAAGCATGCAAGCGATATAAAGCATAAGTAATTCTATGATTGTGACGTTGTGACAGCACACGTTCCATTTTAGGTTAAGATTGCTACTAACTTCAGGTCTTTAAAATCTAAAAATTAATAAACTATAAATAAATAAAACATAAATATTATAATAAAGTTCTAATATCTTATTAATTAACTACTAACAAATTTAAACTAAATAGATAATAGAAATTACAAAACCTAAATCTAATTTTAAATATTGCTTACGCAGTTCAACTCCATATCTGCGTAAAACGGGTTAGGTATGACGTAGGTAGTGACGCTGCGTTCCGACCAACCGTGCCGCTGCCTCGAACTCTGCTAGATTCACTTCCGCTAACGACTTTGACGAGAGGACGTGCCGCTCCGCGCGCCATTTTTTACACGTGGTCGTACTGACCTACTTTCTATTATTTTTTCCTACCAGTGGATTTACTAGATATTCACTAGTGTGCCTTCTATCTACAATCGTTATACTTCCCGCTGGGGTGAGTTTTAACTGCTATTTTGCTCTGAATTGCACAATTTACCTGCCTTTGTAAACTGTTCTTTGTTCGCAAGCTGCTGCCATAAATTCCTATCTTTTATTTGCAATCTCACTGGCCTAATCCTAACCTTCGTGACACGCTTGCGCTTTCGAACACCGGCTTACTAGATCTATGGAACATTCCAGGAACTTCCTACGAGCTAGAAACTATCTACCGGCTTAAAGTACCTACTGGCTAAGAATTACCTACCGGCTACCTACCACCTGCATTATCGCTTCGGCTTGCTACTAGTCTGCTGCCCTACCTGCTGAGCTTTGCTGCCGTGACTACGGCCTGCCTTGCAAGCTACCGAAGATTCTAGAAGCCGTGTCATCCGCGCCACTACGCGTTCGCTAAGGCCAGTGATTCCTCCTACATATGTAAGACACAATTGCAGTGCGTGTGATGAGATTTATGGACAATATACCCATCTGTAAGTTATTTCTACTCTTTCATTTTCTAACTATTAAAATTTTAAATTCATACTACATTCTACATATCTGTGGCCGTCTATTCCGATAGTTACCCACTTACACCGACTATCACCAAGGTAACGCTGGTAACAGTGGTAACGCTGTCGGGTGTGGGTCGGCGACTGATCGGAACAACACTACCTAACCCAAACGGCACATGATACTAAGGCATGGTAAATGTCATCAATCCATCAAGCCGAAGAGTATAACACACACACATAGGTATACACATATCACGCCTTTATCCCTTTTGGGGTAGACAGAGCGCTAACGACCGTGAAATAGGTCGCAATCGCCACGTATGAAAATATTACGCCTTTTCAGATGATTTGTGTATCACTGTAGTGACAGGTTGTCAGCATATAAAATTGCAATACACCAACACTCTTGAGTCCCTTATTCGCCTCTTAAGACACCCGCGGGAAGGATGTGGGGTTGCTATTCTAAGCCGACAACACACGGCAAAACCGAAACTATCTAAATTAAATAACCTTGCAGTCGTAATGCAGCTAGACTGTAAGGTCAATCTCTCAGGCACGGATGAACGTTAATTTTATTAAAACACGATATATTTTATCCATATTATTCATCTGCTTTAATTTATCACTTTCGTCCACAATAGGCTGTGGGATTGCATTTTTGGAGGGAAAATTTTCTGCCCAAGGTAATAAAATTTTATGTTGATTAAGGTTTTCGCAGAAATTTCCAATAAGTAATAACGGAAGTGTTCTTTGGGTTGTTTTAATTTGGAATAACTTGATATGAGGTCAATGCGGCGAAGTCCGGCATACTTCATTAAATGTTAGACTTCAAATAATAATATCTATTGAATTTTTCAACCTCTAGTAAACTTTATATTTCCATTAAAAAATATATTTAAATAATTACAAGTAAGTGCAAATGACATCGCTATTACATTACTTTTGGATAATAAATTTTACTCTTTTTAAAAATTCGGCATGTAGACGGACTTGCCCTAGTATTCAGGGCAAGTCCGTCTGGTGTCATTTGACGAGAGATCTAATGGTATATCTGTATAATGTGTAATGTGTGTAATATGCTAATTTTTTTCTTCCAATTTTGTGTTTTACTAGTATTTAAATAAGGTTGAAATTGGCGTGTATTATTTATTTTCTTTTTTACAGGGTAAGACCGGCATACCGTCACAATAGGGATAGTGAACATTTTTTCTCATAATATTATTAAAAAGAAACGTGAATTATAAATAAGCGTGTGGCTACAGAGGAGAGAAATCAAAATCGAGATACTTTGCAGGTTGTTATAATAAAACTCTTACATCGAAATACTTATTCTAAGCCTAACCTAAAATTAAGAATGCGTCCGATGTGAGGTACGCTGGGGCCGAAAGTGACTATCAAGGTAAACGTGCCGATGACGCACGTTGTCACCTCACGTTGTGCAGTCGCTGCATTTCCGTAGATCGATGCGATCGATGACCGGCGGTAAAGGGGGTGAAGCATGGGCAAGCAATGCTATGGTACATAATACCTCCCCCCAAAGATCAGAGACTATTTGCTGACGTCTACAGCAAATGTCGTGGCTCTTTTCTCTTAAGATAGGCATGTTCCTGTCGGGTAATTTCGGTAGTTCTGAAGTTGTAACTTGCATTTTGCTTGGCCGTCTTCCTGACGTACTTAGTAGGTAACTTTTCGTTTTTGTAATAACAACGGTGACTGTAGTTGATGCAGATGCAAAAATCTCTTATGGGTCTGGTTCAGGTCTCGCTGAGAAATGTAGCTTAGTAGTAGGCACCAGGCATCCGAGTTCCAGGCATGTCCGATTCATCCATTATGTGCAAAAGCACACCTTCGGCCATTCTGGCTCTTTGTAGACATACTCTTGGGAGTTGATTGATATCAATTGAAAGAAATAGGTTGGCAATGATGGATGTTGAGATATTATAAAGGTTACAACTGGAATAATGAGGGGAAAAAATGATGGCCACATAAGGAAAAAAAAATTAGAAAATAACCAAAAAAACAATGTAATGTAAATGTAAAAATTTAAACGGTTGAGAGTTAAGATATTTTAATAGCATACTATTTCTAATTCTTGAACCTTTTCGCTAACTGTTACGAAAAAATGTGCAAGACAAAATATAAATCTTCAACGCGTATTGCTCGTTATCAAATTTACGTCATATTAACGACAGTTGCAAGAGCTATGCCTAATCATTACATTTAGTTTTAATATATTTAATTTGTGTTTGAAGCAATTACTTTAACATCAGCTGTTTTAGTTTTACTATTAAATATTTAATTGATACTATAAGTTCGGACAAGGCCGAGTCAACTTACATTTGCCGGTGTCTAATTACGGGCTCGGTTATTCATATTTACCTACCTATTGTCACTGATGTGATATTGCACGATTGATAAAATATGCACTTGTAGAGACTATAGCGGCAATGCAAAAATATCTACATGTCTGGTTTTAACCTCTATTAATCAACTCTGTTTCCTTTGGAAGGAGAAATGTACTCGTTAGGAATGTAAAGAAAAATTACAAACTATATAGGCTAGATTATTTAAATTTTATAAGTTGGCTATATCGTCTGTTTTTGATCGATGTCGGTGGAAAATTTTTAGCAAGCGGATAATAAAGTGTGTGTTTGGTTTTGATCTAGTAATGGAAATTTATTTAATTTGAACTAAATACATGAAAATATGTGAGAATCTGTAGATAGAATTTTCAATTTAGTATAATTTTATGAGGTCATTTGTGATCGCAGTTAATTACGGAAATAGCTCAAAAGTACTTACTTATGCACAGAAAAATCTAATCTACAGTCCATACTCCTACGAATATCGGGTGTTAAAAGACTATTAAATGAAAAAGAAAAAAAAATAGAGGAATATGAAAATCAATACAATTTGAAATTTAAATAATAGGTACATACAGTATTAAATTATGGCAAAAATATGGAGGTGGGCACATTAAAAAACGTGGTCCCGGCGTAGTGCTTAAATACGGGAGGGTGGGAGGGGTAAAATTTGGGAGGGTGGGTGGTATAAAGCGGGTGGGAGGGTGGTATAAATAGGGAGGGCGGGCGGTAAATTATTTTATAATAGTAAAGTTGTTTTGTAAAAAACGGGAGGGTTAGGGTTAAAATTTTGGAGGGTGGGTGGTACAAAACTGTAAAAATTGGGAGGGTGAGTGGTACAAAACGGGAGGGTGGAAGAGTATAAATTGGGAGAGCGGGAGGGGTAAATAAAGGAGGTTAAAAGGTAAAATGGGAGCGGGAAAAGGAAATATCAATCAATAAGAGTATGTGCGTACTTACTAGTAATATCTTATCTATCTGCTTGTATCCGATCGGAGCCTTGATCTATCGATGTCTGGATAGGGTTCCTTGATGATTTCTTGTCCAAGCAGCCAACAGCTCGTAGGTTCTAGAGTTGCAGACGAATTTCGGCGATCGAAACTGACTCTACACCTCTCCAAGACTGCGCCAATTATAAATAAGCGTGTGGCTACAGAGGAGAGAAATCAAAATCGAGATACTTTGCAGGTTGTTATAATAAAACTCTTACATCGAAATACTTATTCTAAGCCTAACCTAAAATTAAGAATGCGTCCGATGTGAGGTACGCTGGGGCCGAAAGTGACTATCAAGGTAAACGTGCCGATGACGCACGTTGTCACCTCACGTTGTGCAGTCGCTGCATTTCCGTAGATCGATGCGATCGATGACCGGCGGTAAAGGGGGTGAAGCATGGGCAAGCAATGCTATGGTACATAATACGTGTAGAAATCAAAACAAATAAACATTTATTTAACAATAGCATTTGTTAGTAGTAAAATAAGATCTCAGTTTTATTTTATACTTATAATTATTATAAGAGATCAATCAATATTAGAAACAAAATTAATTCTATAGATATGCATTTCTAAATCCGTAAAAGCTCACCTCAAAACCTAAAAGTTTGAGACCTGAGACTATAAAACTAGGTCTGTAAGCTTTGATTTTTTGATATAATGTAGATATAATACAGAAAATACAAGCGTTTAAAATTTTGGTTTAAGTAAAATCTCATTGTTATCTACACTACTTTGCTTTAATTATGACTTTAATTTACTACTTTATCACATATCGTATCAATCAAAACGTACAGACCAATTTTATAGACTCAAGATTCTGTGTGCCAAAAATTTATTACAATGCGTTGGGTCGCATTTTGCATGGGGATTCTTAATTTCACACTACTTTTATAAGGTTGTCAACATCTGCTTCAGGGCAAGATCGGCATATGACGGACTTCCCTAAAGTACGATAGACGGACTTCCCAATCATGTCATTTTTAAGTTAGAAATATACAATGCCGAATTATTACAGAATCTTGGGCTTTCTTAACAATCCAATTCATGGAAAATGTACAAAAGCAATTGAACTTCTTACCTCAGTACACTTTATGTCAAAACTCCTTCAAGAACACCACTTTTTCATTTAAATTTGACGACGCTCATCACGCGGTTCTCTGTTCCAAAACGCAAAAAAAATGGCTGACAATTTTCTAGCCTCATAAGCCTACTAGCGCCATCCATAAAACTAGATTTGAACTATCACCACATAAGTGTTTTATCAACCACAAAGCAATCCGCGCCAATATTTAAATGCTGCAGTTATAGTCGTTAGACGGAGTTGCCCTGTAGACGGACTTCCCTACATTGACCTTGTAGGGTGATCTTAAACTAAAATATGGTACCAAAAAACACTTTACTCAAACGAAATGATATGCTAAAGAGGTTACACTGAACAATTTTCCCCTACAATCAAAGGTCAAAGAAAGAAAAAAAAAATCGAAGCAGAATAATCGTAATTTTACATAATTAAACCGCCGCCACAGTAATAAACTTATAAGAAAAATATTAACTTACGAATGTCACTATGACTTTTAGAGATCAATAAATCATTAGTTTGCTTGAAAACTTACGAAATAGATAATACTTAAAACCAGATCCGAAAAAACACTTCTGTGCGGACTGTGTCACTGTGCCACAGTGCCACAGTCTAGAGCGGCATATTGCGTTCACTTTAAAATTACATTTTAAGAACACATTACCCTCTTGTTTGAAGGCGGCTAATAAAGCCCCGGCAATATTGACTATAAACTGTACTCTCTGCGATTGCGGGTAGTTTATTTCATTACTGAAGCGATGGCGGAGATTAAATTACACACGTGAGAAACAACCGCGCCCCGGACAGTGTTGCCAGGTTGAGAAACAAAACTATTGATTAAATAAAAATAAATTCCGACTTCAAAAACTTCATGTTGCTTTTCAATATAAATATTTTTGCTTGAAAATAATTTTAACCATCTATTCTACAAAATGTACCAGCCGACTGAGTGACTTGGTTTGGTATGGGATGTCTAATATTTTTTTTCATATTTACAAAAAATGCCGTGTGATGCCGGCTTAGAATAGCATCACCCCACATCCTTCCCGCGGGTGTCGTAAAAGGCGACTAAGGGACTCGAGAGTATTGGTGTATTACAATTTTTAGGCGACAAGCTGACAACCTGTCACTATAGTGATACACATGTTTTCCGAAACAACCTTAGAAAACAATACTCAAAAATGTCAGACGTGGCGATAGCGACCGTATTCTTACGGCTGTTAACGTTCTGCCTACCCCGCAAGGGATAAAGGCGTGATATATGTATGTATGTATGTTTACAAAAAATGATTCAGACGAAAGTTGGTTTTATGGGTAGAACACAGTCTTAAAATAGAGGGTGTAAAAAATTAGCTGCAAACATTTTAAGGGGTAAACCAGCCTATGAAACTGAATAACTTTCCCCAGGGAACATAGGTCGAAATATGAAAAATGATATGATGATATGATATGATATGATGATATTCAGCGAATGTTTTTACATCTTATATTTGCAGCTTTCTCTGTCAGGACTTGCAGCAGTGTTGTAAACGTTGCAACCGCACTCTTAAATAGTAAAGAGACTTAAGCTTTCAGAGAACTCTTAATATGGCACATTCACACTTCAGTTAATAGTCTATTTCGAATGAACTGTGTGAGGAAAGTTTAAAAAAGTCGTCATGGTACTTATTTTTTGTATATTACGAGTATTTGCCAATCATATCGATCATCACATGGTTTAAGTTATGTAGGCATTGATATTATCACATTGTGAATTTGTTCCCAGTCTGGTTAGGTCATTGCGGGCTGAACCACTCGATTGTCCGAAAAGAAGGTTTCGTGTTTCGGATGGCATGTTTAGCCGTAGGTCCCGGTTGCTGTCTATACTTAGACGGCAGTCGTTACACAACCATGTCAGAAGCCTGCTACTTGTAGAAGGCAGTTAAAAATTCTGACACTGGGGTTCATTGGGTCGCTTGGACGACTCGGTGTCCCACACGAAAAGAAAGAGAGAGTAGTCATTGGCCAGGATATTATGCTAAGATTTTTGATGTCATGACCAACATTTTCTTCATTTTGTGACGTAAATGAAACCCTTTTAGTACGAATATTTTTTTACCTACCTAATTGATATATTCAGTTGTAGGTATTTCCAATAATACAATCAGTGCAGTATAGGTAAAGTACATAACATACTGCCAACTTTTTGAAGAACTGTACTGAATATTCCTCAAACGTAAATTATTTTGTTCACAAATTATTTTAATATTATTATCACTGCGCTGTCAGTTATCAGGCTTACTGCCAACTGAAAAAGCAATATGGCTGAGGCATTCAAACCACAGCCAATACGCTGAATAGACAATACGGTGGATTTCGTTATATCAGACGTAATAATCAAGATAGACGTAGCGCTTGTAATAGTATGCTGATGCATACCGATTACCGCTACGCACATTGGACGAACGACGGAGCACTAAAATATCGCAGCGGTCTGTCAGATCCAAGATACTAGAAACGTCACTCTCGATACAATACCGCTCAACCGCTGTGCTATATTTTAGCTCTCTGTCGTGCGTCAAGTGTGCGATCCGCCAGATTTTATCTACGCCTTTTGTGTCAAAATTCTTGTTTTGATAAAACCCTTGCAATTTGAAACGTCTGAAGTCTACTCACGCGCAAAAAAAGTCTCTCTTCAGGACATATCCTAAGCCTATTGCAACAAAATCTTGTACGCGTTATGTTTCCAAAATGCGGTTCTTTATTCATAAAATGTAGGTACCTATATTGATTTAAGTAGTAACTGTTGTACTACAAAAAAAAATCTCGTGTCGCGCGCACCCAAATAATTTAATTAGGTTCAGTAATACAGTTTCATACATATGCAATACCAATTTTGTCAATGTTTAGTCGTAAAAGTTGAATAGAATGACTATGTAAAGTTTGCTTATTGACGGTTGAATAGAATGTTGAATAGAATGACTATGCAAAGTTTGCTTATTGAAGGTAAATAAGACGGTGAATATTACACATAATATAATTTAAGATGCTTTTAATACATACTGACTGTGGGTGACTGTTACAGTAGTGTAATAGTAGTAAATGTTGAAGATCTTTAAAGAATTTCGCTGGACATAACTGCCCATCTTAGGCTTCTCCCATCCCCCGGTTTTGCCATCCAGATCTCTGGAATAACCAACACAACATTTGCCGAGGCGTATCCTTCCTCTCAAGTGCCCTCTTCCATCCCCAGTTCTACGAAATGTGCTTACCAGGGCCCTGAGTCTGCTAAATGAAAATCGTTTCAATTGGATGTCGATTGGATATCAGTTGAATCGGTCATTTCGTAGTCTGCTTTCAGTTTGAAGTATAGAAAAATCACAATGGCAATTAAATGACAGTTGACATTCGATGGCGTTACAATGACAAAAATAGCGGACTTGGAGTCCAGCTCCCTCTAAATATTCTTTAATCTCAGCTGACTAGTGCAAACTTTGCTTCAGGCGTATTCGGAGCGTGATTTCTCACAGATGAGGCTCATTAGTATTTTGCGGCTGTCAGCCTCTATTAAGAGACTATGAATTAAGCTTGACAATAAAGTTTTTAGATTCAGCTATAGTTTTCTTGTGTTGGCAGGAATGGTTGAAAAGTTTGTGTTAAAAATACTGGGAAGGCTTCGAGTGGTCACGTTTTAGGATAACGGATTTATTTGCTTTTTCTGTCTGACACCGATTCGTTATATGAAAATACCAGAATAGTCTTATCTTTGGTAAAATATACAATGATAAGACTGTCCCGATGGCGTAGCGCATAGTGCCTTCTACGCCGAGGGTCGTGGGTTCGATCCCCACCGGACATAAACTTTTTGTTAAGTCAATTTTCAAATGTTTGTGTCGAGTCTGGGTGTTTTCTAAGTATAAGTATCAGCTATCTAGTTCCCATAGTACAAGCTTTGCTTAGTTTGGGGCTAGATGGCGCTGTGTGAATGATTAAAGATATTTTTTTATTTTTTACATTAGCCACAAAGTTTAATAGCAGAGTCCCCGTGTCGCAGGTTCTTACGTTCAACCGGCGTCAACGTCGGTTTCTACGAGTAGTATAGGGAACTTACAATTTACTTGATGCGTGTATTACGGATGCTAAAATAGTTCTCCGTATTTCATCCATAAAACTCAACCATAGTTTACAAGCTCGACGCAAAAATAACGAAAAAGATCAACTTTCCACAATGCAAATTTATTCAACAATTCAATTGTGGTGCCGCGTTTATTTTTCAAATAAACAACAAGGAAAGTATCGGACACCGAACGAAGCGATTTCTAATCAATTAGGAATTTGCATGAAACACGCCTATATCAAATACGTTCTCTTTTTAATCTTTTAAACGAACAAATAATACAAGGAAAAACGATGAGGAAAGTTCTTTGTAAAAAAAATTGAAAAGGAAATGTGAAGGAATTGTTCGGAAAGTTCGAAATTTCCGAATTGAATACATTTAAAAGCGAATTGTATACATTTATGAATTGAGTGGATCGCACACTTAACGCACGACGGACCGCTAAATTCTCGCAGCGTTCTGTCATATCCATACTAGAAATGTCAATCCCCATACTAAAACCGCTCAACCGCTGTTGACGCAGCGTCTTCCGTCGATTGTGGTTTAAGTGTAAGGAGTGACGTTTCTAGTATGGATCTGACAGCCCGCTGCGATATTTTAGCGGTCCGTCGTGCGTGTGTGCGATGTGCCTTGGCATTTCAATACGATTGTTATCTTCGGTAGTACCTACTTTTTTGTTGCACATAAATGGTCGATGTGATGTGATGAGCCGATAAATGAGATAGTCTTCTATGTAATCTTGGGGAAAAAAAGTACTATGGTCTAGTCAGGTTCGAAATGTTCGAGTTCCAATCTAAGCTTAATCGACGACTACCAAAGCAATAGTTGAAAAGTACAAGTTCATTCACACTATTATCGGCAATCTCTCTTTTTGTATGGGACACCGAGTCGTCCAACGAACCCTAGTGTCAGAATTTTTCAACCGCCTTTTACAAGTAGCACACTTCTGACATGGTTGTGTAACGACCGCCGTATAAGTAATCATAGACAGCAACCGGGACCTACGGCTTAAAGTGCCATCCGAAACACGGAACCATCTTTGTTACTGATAATCGGGTGGTTCGGCCCGTAATGTCCTAACCAGACTGGGAACAAATTCACAAAATAATAAATATCAACTTTGTGAGTGACCTACCGAGAATTGAACCCGGTACCTTCTGCGTCAAAGGCAGTCCCACTACCATTGCGCCACATAGGTCGTCAATGTATACGTCAAGTAATATAGTGCCACTAAGTACTTACGTATCAAGTGCATGCCGCCCATTTGAATAGGGCCTAATAAATGTTAGATTTCATTTTAAAAAAGCCGTAACCCGTAACTGTAAATTGATAGCAAATAGTCTAAAAAGTAAAATCAATTTACTCTGCAAACTATTTTAAACGATTTACGTTTATCTCCTATAAACATCAAACCCGTTTAGTCGCCACCTGTAGAGCGCAAAACCAGATGATACTAGGTAACACCGGATGAAACCGGTTGAACCTGGATTAAGGGAGATAGCCCGGTTAAACTTACGACGACGGTGGTAGATATGGGTAAGTAAGTATACATAGGTAGATAGTGAGCTCATCGGGATCTTACACTATACAGGGTGTAAAAAAATTGCTGCAAATATTTTAAGGGCTGAATCAGCCCATGAAACTGAACAACTTTCCCCAAGAAACATAGGTCGAAATATGAAAAAATAATTTTTGGCCCTGTCAACCTGTATCCTGTGGTCCAAATTTTTTTTTCATATTTCGACCTACGTTTTTTTGGGAAAGTTGGTAAGTTTCATGGGCTGATTCACCTCTTAAAATACTTGCAGCTCATACTTTTACACCTTTTATTTTTTTAGATATCTGGTTAATATTTCTGTAGTTGAAATCTTTTCTACTAGATAAAAAAGGTCTTGCTTTGAATCTCTCTCTCTCTCTCTCTTTCTCCCTCTCCTTCTCCCTCTTTCTCTCTTTCTCCCTTTCTCTCCCTTTTCGTGTGGGATACGAAGTTATCCAACGACCCAATGAACCCTAGTGTCAGAATTTTTCCACCGCCTACTGCAAGTAGCAGGCTTTTAACATTGGTTGTGCAACGAACACCGTCTAAGTAATCATAGACAGCAACCAAGACCCACAGCTTAACGTGCCATTCGAAACACAGAACCATCGTTCTTACGGACAATTGGGTGGTTAAACCCACAATATTGGTCCTTTGAAGCTGACAGACGCACTTCATCTTGTAATTTTGCTTTTGACAATTTGGGCGTTGACGCTCTGCCTACACTACAAGAAACAAAAGCGTGATGGTTTATGAATAAAATAAGAAGTTTGTTTCGTTTCGGTAAAAGAATCCAAATCCAAATTCTTAAACAGGTCAGGAACTTAACAATAATAATGTAGCGACTTTTCATACTGAACAAAAAAAAACGATTGTCTTTATGATGCCTGCAGCACATCAATCAATGTTAGGTAAGCTATATTTATTATTTATACCTACTAGTTTTTCTTATAAACTGAGTAAAAAGCGTGTTTTTCTTGTGGGTACACCTTACACCTCTTTTAACCCCCCAAATCTATCGTCAACGCACGTTCGTATAAAATAGTATCCTGTCACCATACATCATTGTTCTGGCAACTTCGGCAAGTTAACAGAAAATGGAAGTCTTGGAAGCTCTGTTTTCGGCTTGTTTTTCCTACTTTGAAGGATCAATTATTCTTAAGGGATAGATTCGTCGTGAACTTTTTAGCAGTTTTGTCTCTGATGTAGGTAATAAATTATGTTCATCCTGAATTAAATCAAGTATGAAACAATTTGAGTTCCTCCAGTAAAAAAAGTTTTGTGGTGTTTTTCAAGATACAGCCGTTCAATTTACTTAAAATTGTCTACCTTTTACATAATTATGAAATGAAATATTACATACCTACATGGATATAAAACTATAGTAACACTATCTGTTTGGCCTTATATTATATTCTTATATCACCAGTCTATAGTCATCCTGTAAAGTTCATATAAATTCGTTATTCAAGGAAATCGTAATATCTGTCCTGTCGGCTATATGTGAGAGATGTTGTGAAAATTTGGGCAGTTAAAAATTTCGGTCACACGTAAATTTCTTCAAGTGTACAACACTTACAGATTTTAAGTATCATTAACACGAAAGAATGTTTAATTGACTATTTGGAAAGTAAAACTTCATCCACAAATTATGAAATATGTTTAACTAAAACTTAATCTGAAACCTGAAATGCACATCCTTTCTGCTCTCTACAAAATCCTAAAAGACCCCTCCTCTCCTAATTATCTCCGCTCCCGTTTCCATCTCTTACCTCCCGACACCCGGTCCAGGCGCTCATGTATCACTAAGGTACTTGAGTGCCCCAGGTCCAATACCACATTCTTTTTCAAATCCTTTACGGTTAGAGCTACTCAACTTTGGAACAAACTTCCAAAGTCAATACAAGCCTGTCCCTCCATTACGTCTTTCAAAAAAAGAGTGAAAGAGCACTTATTATCACAATTATTACAAATAGATTAATATAATTATGTATGTAGATATATATAATGTATATATATATATATATTATATATTAAATATATATATATAAGTATGTATATAGGTATGTTAGGTAGTTATTTGTGTAGTACGTATATAATATTTATTTGTGTATTCATATGTTATGGTATGTGTGTGCGGTCTTGTTCCCGTCTACATTCTTATATCTAATTCCACTGTATAGGTTGACTGGAAGAGATCTCTTTAAAGAGATAAGTTCACCTATTGTAATCTAGTTTCTAAGTTCACATTTAATTATAATTGTACACAATAAAGAAATCGGGGCCAAAACACGCGTTCTTCGCGTGTCACACTCAGCTGTTGCGAAATTCAAACACGTATAAAGTTTTATCTAGCTGGACATCATATAACTTTTCACCCATCATAATTATCCTTATATCATGTAGATTTATAGAAAATTATTAACTGGACAATATTTAGCTGCGTATACCGATAAAAATGACAGTTTGTGTTGGTCACACGTTTTTGTGTTTTCTGAATACGTGGCCTAAAACGACTGAATCGCTGAAAGTAATAGAACTATGAGCTGGGTCTTGTTTCTGCCTTCTGCCAGGATTACTTCTTCATCCCTGGAGAGGGAGCATATAGCTCCTTGGCACTTCTAGAATAAAATAGAGTCGTTAAATTTTTAGATCCTATTTTTGCACCCGCGCCAGGTCCCTTTCCTGTGCATGTTTTCCTCATGTAATAGTTATTACAGAGGATTTGTTCTGAACAAATAATGTCGCATAATAAAGCGAGATTTAAAATTCGTTTAAAAATTTTGATTACATTCAAGCGTTTACCAATAAATCACTAAAAATATAGAAAATTGTCCCTTGACTGGCTTCATTTGACTGGCATTTTTCCCAGTCAAGTGACATTTTATACCAGTCAAGTGACTAATGTTATTTTAATGATTGTTTTTGCAACTTTTTTGTGTAAAGGTGTGCCTGCAGAGTAGAATAGCACCACCCCATGTCTGCCCATGGGTACCGTAAGTTAGATTAAGGGTTTCCAGTTGGTGAACAGCATTGTTTTTTGTGCAGATAACATAGTTTAAAAATACTTTCTTTATGTCTCTAGGTGTAGCTGCGTTAGGCCTCGGGGTAGCTGCGCGATATCTCAGGCTGATTGATAGACGTCTCTTAAACTACTGCGTTGTATCTCAGGGAGGCTGCGTTAAGTCTCAGGTTAATTTCGACGTATCTTAAGCTGACTGCGGTGTATTTCAGGGTGGTTGCGTTATGTCTTAGGCTGACTGCGACGTCTCTTAAGCCGAGTTTGTTGTATCTCAGGTTGGCTGCGATATTTCTCACTCAGGCACAATGCGACGTATCTTAAGCTGACTGCATTGTATCTCGTTGTATCTCTGCGATGTACGAGTATCTAAGGGGGGCTGCGTCATGTCTCACTCAGGCTTATTGTGATGTCTCTTAAGCTGACTGCGTTGTATCTCAGGGTGGCTGCGTCATGTCACAGAATGATTGCGACGTCCCTTCAGCTTACTGCGTTGCATCTCAGGTTGGCTGCGTTTTATCTCACTCAGGGACATTAAGCGAAGTCTCTTAAGCAACTGCGTTGTATCTCAGGGTGGCTGCGCTATGTCAGGCTGATTTTGACGTCTCTTAAGTAGACTGCGTTGTATCTCAGGGCGGCTGCGTTATGTCTCACTAAGGGTGACTTCGACATCTCTAAAGTTGAGTGCGACGTCTCTTAGCCTACTGCGTTGTCTGAGGTTGATTGCGACGTCTCTGCAGCTGTCTGCATTGTATCTCAGCATGGCTGTGTTATGTCTCAGGTTGGTTGCGTCGTCTCTTAAGCTGATTGCATTGTATGTTGGAGTCTTTTTAGCTGAGTGCATCGTGTCTCAGGCTGATTGCGTCGTCTCTAAGGTGACTGCGTCGTGTCTCAGGTTAGTTACGTTATTTCTCAGTCTGATGGCAATGTCTATTAAGCTGATTGCGTCGTGTCTCATGTATACAGCGGCGTGTGTTAGGTTGCTTGCCTAGTGGTGTCTAAGGCTATCTGATTCATGCATATCTCAGGCTAATTGCATCATCTTTAAGGTTATCTTCGTCTGTTCAGTAGCAGAGTGTACAACACAGTTAATTCTCAGGTCATAATGTCTTCGGTGGTTTCTTCTTGTCTCATGCTAACTGTTTCATTATGGCCTAAGTTTAAACGACTTACGTTACTATTGTTTTGGTGGGGAATTGGGTCTACGTTTCGGCTGTTTACAAACAGCCTTCTTCCAGAGGTCGACAGATCACACACGCCCGCCTGTCAACTGTGATTGTCGAACACTGTGGCTGTTTCATTTCGTATGTCGGGCTGGATGTGTCGTGTTTTTCGTCGTTCGTCAGTCTTAACCAGACTGAGGCTTCGGGGCGTCAGTCTGGTAGGCTGCGGCAACTTTTACTTCTTTTTTAATTTTTAATTTTAATTTTATTTATTGGGAACAACTAACAGCTGTGTACAAAGGTATGTTGTTAGTATACATCTTATTACCATAAGTTAGTGCACAGCCAACGATGTTATTCACGTATTAAACATAAAAATGTAGTAGTAGTGAAAGCAAACATAAATACAAAGTCTTTTGTGAAACCAATTAATTATACAGGGAATTAAACTTCATGCTTTAACTTTTTAATAAGCAAACTCCTAAATCTAAGCTTAGATAATGCAAATGTATCGAATTCGGTAAAATGATCGTTATAAGTCGCTGTGATGCGTCTAACAGGGGAACGTACGCCTGCATTGCTTCTGCTAAACTTTATAGTGAAGAGTTTGTGGGGATTGGCTTTACGTTGCAATCGTGTTGGAACGCGATAACCAATGTATGCATTGAGACTCTGGCAGTCGATTAAATTGTTACATATCTTATAGAGGTACATCATATCTAACATCGTCTGCCTATTTTTTAGTGTCATCACTGAGTATTTTGCCTTTAAGTGTTTGCTGAAAGAAAGTTTTTTCCGAAAGCATTTGTAGTGTAATGATCTGTAATACATTTTTTGAATAATTTCAATTTTATCTATGTATTTGTTGTATATTGGGTTCCAAATCTGTGATGCATATTCCAAATTTGGACGTACCAGGGCATTGTAAAGATGCACAAAAGTGGCAGGTCTTTTGAAGTCACGACAGATCCTCATAACAAAACCAAACATTTTATAAGCATTGTTAGTGATTTTATCAATGTGATTATCAAAATGAAGCTGACTATCCAAAAGTACACCCAAGTCACGCACCATGAAAAGTGACGAGAGTTTTTGATTATTAATTTCATAAGGGTATTCAATAATATGTTTCTTTTTCGTAAATGTTATTGTATTGCATTTGGGTAAACTTAAATGTAATTTGTTACTTTGGCAGTACTCAGACAATCTGTTCAAGTCGCTTTGTAATTTCGCACAGTCTGAATAGAGCGAATGCCCAGATATACCTTTAGATCGTCAGCATAGAGAAGAAAGTTGCAGTTTTGGAAACAATCTGAAATATCATTTATAAATAAAATAAATAATAGCGGCCCAAGAATGGACCCCTGCGGGACGCCTGAGGAGACTGTGAATAGTTCGGAGTTAAAACCATTTACTACCACTCTCTGTTTTCTGTTAACTATGTATGATGCAAACCATCTCAAAAGATTCCCTTTAATGCCATTATAGGCAATTTTATTCATGAGTATTTCGTGGTCCACCTTGTCAAAAGCTTTTTTAAAATCTGTATATACTGAGTCGACTTGTATGCGATTATCCATATTATCAAAAAGGTAAGCAGTAAAGAGCGTTAAGTTGGTAAGGGTAGAACGATTTTTGACGAAACCATGCTGTTGAGGGATAATGATATTGTGCAAACAGGGATAAATTGAATTATGGACTAGTCTTTCGAAAAGTTTTGACAAGGTGGACAGGATAGAAATAGGCCTGTAGTTGTTTACTTCATGTTTTGGGCCACTTTTGTATATTGGAGTTATATTTGCTAATTTCCATACCTGTGGAAAGACTCCATCCTGTATACATTTATTATAGATTAGATAAAGAGGATCTACTATAGAAGACATGGACTGCTTTAAAAAGGATGGGGGTAAACCGTCTGGTCCGGCACCTTTAGTACAATCCAAGGATTTTAACTCCTTGGCAATATGTTCAATAGAAAAGTGTAAGTTATTTATATTTAAATCATTATTTAGGTTGTCGGATGGTGGTAACCAAGTATTTAAATCAAGTGTTGAGACTTCGTGTACCGAGTGAAAGAACTGACAGAACATATTACAGATAGTTTCCGGATCATTACTGGTCAATTCCTTTCTTTTCTATTTAGTTAAAAGCAAAAGAGGAACACCTTTTATTCATATATTTTGTTAAAATAATTACTTTGTCCCTTGACTGGCGCAAAATGTCCCGTTGACTGGCACCTCAAATTTCAACCTCGAAACCAGTGGTTCGATTTAAGTGTTTTTTCGTAAATAGCCTTTTCAATAGGCCTTCATTATTATGCAATGATAAAATAGCCATAAAACTAAAATTATTATTTTGCCAGGAAAGGGACCTGAAGAACCGTTTTCATATATCCACCCTGATAATACAATTATGGATGGATAAAACTGATTTTAAATTAGCTAAGGCGTATCGCCTACTTGACGCACGACAGGGCGCTAAAAATCGCAGCGGTCTCTCCGATCCATACCTACTATCTACATCCGGTACTACAAACGTCACCACCACCCATACTAAAACCGCACTCGACGGATAACACTACGATAGCGCTGCGTCGACAGCGGTTGAGCGGATTTAGTATGGGGATTGACATTTCTAGAATGGATCTGACAGACCGCTGCGATGTTGTAGCGCTGCGTCGTGCGTCAAGGTGTGCGATCCGCCTAAGAATCTACTTAATTTATAGTAGTTCAAACTTGGACTGTTATCAAAGAGACGGACGGAACAGAAAAAGAACAAAACGATTTTCTTCAAAGATGTGCAGTTTCATAAATTGGAGGTTATTCATTCATGCACCCACCACACTAGACTAGACTGGGGAGTGGTATTTTTGCTGACTGTACGTCTACGTGACGAGAGTTCTGAAGAGATGCATGTTCATCGTCAGGCCCCACTTGGATACTAGCGTATGGGATTTTAAATAGTAGGTAAAAATAATTTTGGCCCGAATTTTTTCTTCTCGGAATTAAATAGGTGTCTGGAAAACGGTTACTAGAATTCTTTTTACTTTTAGATGTATTGATTTACATAATTTCATGATTCCGAAACGTAACTATATTTTACAGAGAAGTATCATTTTCCAGAAATCTTTCATCTTCAAATCGTAACTTTTTCTATAGACAACTATTTTCTATTGACTCCAATTTTACAATACGCAAAATTTGAGCTCCAAAGTTTCGTTTCCCATAGTATCATCAGATAGAAGCCCGAGGAGCAGGTAACTAAAAAAAAAGACGCAAGCGAAACGAGCACTGAAAACAAATAGGCACCCTGACTTTGGATAGGTTCAGAAAGCTATGGCAAAAGAGCTAGTGAGCGGTGCGAGTAAAGGTATCCGCGCTATTCATACCAATCAAAATGACATTACCCCCGTACCTTTAAGGATTAAATACGGCTTCATACTGATAGATTCAAGTTGATAAAGAGAAGAAAAAAATACAAACGAGATAGCTCTTGTATTATGTACAGACACAAATGCAGGAAGAATAGTTTGATAACGTTTCTGTTCGCCAAATTATAGGTTGTGTGGGAGGAATGACAGCCTAGGAACTAGAGTCCGTGCCACAAAACGAATCGTGTAGAAAACTTATCCAATATAACGGCATAAGACAGGCAAAATATTTTAAGATTGACATATTTTATGGGCAACATCAGCGACAGTAGCGCGCCGCTCAGTGAAAAAAAAATACTGCCTGATTACACAAAGAAATAGGAAACCAAACAATGAATTAACGACAACCACTAGCTAGATAAAAAAGTTTCTTTTCAATCAATAAAATCTCGTCAAAACTTTGCGCTATAGCCATGTATCCTAAAAATGCTATAGTGACCTTTGGATACCAATTACTGTCTATTTTATTAAATTTGAATAATCCTTATTATTGGTTATTTTCCTTATTGGGTTCCAGCTTACCAGCGTGCTTAGCTAGGTATATTTTTTTTCTGTTTTGGGACGCCACTATTCTAACGTTTATTGAATATAATCCGATACTATGGTGTAGAAAACTAAGTACCTAAGTATTTTGTAACAAGGTAAAAAATGAAAAAAATATTAGGCAGGGACGATTTACACTAACGACACAAAGGTTCATTGAGTTTTTAGACGACTCGGAGTCCCACACAAATAACTAACTTAAATGTAATAAAAGATTAACGTAGATATTTTAATGCTGTATTTGTCAAATAACAGCGTAGAGTTTAGAAGTTCTTATTAGACTATCAGAAATACATTATCAATTTTTAAAAAACTTTTGGCCCTTTTAGCTCAGAAAAGGACTGAGAATACCTAAGTATAGATTTAATTTACTGCTTACCTGCAAAAAAAACTTGATCAAAAAATTAAGGTGCAAAAACGAACAAAATAGCAAAGTATTTTTGCCTCAAGAAAATGTGCTAATGTTTCTTCGTGGATAAAAGGGATTAACCCAAAATACAAAGCTTTTTAGAGATCAAAAACGAGATTTACATCAATTCATTTCACCTTTCAGCAGCAAATCGTTGGAGTCCATTTAACTAAGCTGCAATTCATTTTGGAAATCGTCTGAAAACGGAAAGAAGGGAATTTTGATAAGAAAAACAACAATAACCGTTTTAGCTGCTTTTTGTGGGTTGAGATAATTCGTAATGGTATGAAATAATTTTTCAGTATCTATTACGGATTAAAAATGAAAAAATAAAGTCGCTAATTTCACGACAAAAAATAGATATATAGCTATATTATAAATCTGTTTAGCGGGTTGCAGAGGACAGATGGCAGTCGCTCTGTGTAAAAACTTGGTTTCTCGTCCCCTTAGGTTAGGTAGCCGACCCCGACAGAGAAAGGGATGTAAGGAGAATAATGATGATGTATGATGTTTACAATCAATCCATTATCTTTAAATATAGCTTTTGGCTATTGAATAAGGAAAATTTTTCCTATGTCATACCAACTGCGCTTTTTCACGGCAGTATGATTCAGTGACGTCATCATCACGGGAAGTTGTCTTTTAATTTCAACTTCCATAGCGACACACATTAGTTCAATGCTTGGCATAGAAATTTTTCTACAGGGGGTATATGCCATACTAACCACGCTTGGCAAGTGGATTGGCAAGCGCAGTACAAGGTATTCCGTCTCAGGATTAGTTCCTTCGTCATTGTTTACGATACTCGCGGGTAGAAATTGGTTGGTACAAAAGCCGGATTCCACGCGAATTGGCACGGAACTTTAATGACAACTTTTGGACATAGTTTGGTAAATTATATTTCAGTTTTTTGATATGTATGCAATCAATAAGAATTTGGAATTAGCCAACATTCCACGAGGGCGGCACGTGCTCGCGAAAACAGCGAAAGCGGCGTAACTCAAAAATCAGCGAAAACGCACCACCGCCCGAATCCGTAAAACATAACCCTAAAAGGCGACATTCCCGACATTTTCTCCGTCCAGATTGACACTGTTCCAAACAATCGTGGGGCAGTATGCTTTAATCTGGGCAATAAATTTCTTTTATCTCCAAGCCTGGGGCCTCGCTTTCTTACAACGGGAGAGAATTCTTTCGGAAAACGAGGCGACTTGTCGTAACAAAGGCCCTAACTTAAACAACGGGGTTTACGTTTTGAATGATTAAAAGAGACGGAATGAATGAGTTTTAATCGTGTTTCAGGTTGCTGTGCTTGCGAGAAAATGTGTCAGGTGTTTTGAAGCTTCATTTTGATCGAATCCGCATTTTTAGAGCACATGCTGACGTGACAAACTAAGCTGGTTTTTCAAAGACTGATATGTGATGGAACAGAATCGCAATCAGTGAAAGAAGGTTAGAGGAATTGGTAGTTAAGATAGGGTTAAATGTTACAGACACTAATCAGAATATGGCGTTTGGTTAATGTATGCTTACAATCACCCCATTTATTTCCTACTCATACATTTTTCGGTCCAGCGTTCAGCGTTTTATTAGGCACATAGTTTTGGATTTCGTTCAAAAATATCACTCGCTCTGAATAATGTTTTAAATAAATGTATTGCGTGATTATACCTTCTTATTTATTTTGTAGTTTTCTAGAAAATGTGTGTTTAATAAAGTCTTACACATTATTGGCTATGCAAAGCCGGTACGGATTTCTAATTGCAATACAAACAGGGATAAACCATTTTGCTTTATCCCGCCAATGTATTGCGATTAACTTGCTCCTATGCGGCTGTCCTGGGTGGAATGAAAAAGTGTTTTGTTTTTTTTTGTTTCCGACACCTATGGTGGGGATGAAAATAAATGTCTTTTTGGGATATCATTTAATTGCTCATTGCATTCCTTTTTAACTTAAATAAGTTTTTGATACCCCCTATTCGAAGAACATTCTTTTTGGGAGCACATTTTAACACCTAAATTTATAAATAAAAATAAATATCGAGGGGTTCCGGGCTATTTGTATTAACCGCCATTTTTGAAACTTTACACCAGAGCAGTTTAAAGTTTAAAGTTTCAGAAAAAAAATCATAACTATAACAAATCGCATTATTTTATCACAACAAAGAAAATTTCTGTTCCTGTTACTCATTATCTATAATTTGATTAATATTTTTTTCTGATATTTCTCTTTTTAACGAAAATATATGGCGCTTAATACAAAGTGACCCAAAATTTTCATTTTTTTGTTCCAGGCTAAATGACTTAACCGCCTGAGATAATGGGTTTTTGTTCCAGGCTAAATGATTTTACCGCCTGAGGTTATGGTTTTTTGTTCCAGGCTAAATGACTCAACCGCCTAGATTTATTAATACATGTTCCAAGCTAGTACCTAGAATTGAAAATACTAGCTCTAAGTACTTGCTTTTACCAAAAAGTTATTCATATTTTAATCCTAAGCGAATAAATTTAAATACCACATCTTAAACTGCTAAATATGGCTAAAAATATGACTACATTTGTTTATTCGACTTATTGTATTAAGCGACATTTGACATGAATTTTACTAAGAGGCTAACTGTTTTAAGCGACATTTCTATATATTTATAAGGTCAGGCTAAATGGTTGAACGTATGCACCCTGTAAATTATTGTTCCAGGCAAAAAGGTTTAAACGACTGTGTGGTCATTTGGTAGTGAGCTTAAGTACACAAGCCTTAAATTTGTCAATATTTTGTGCCGGTTCATACATTGCACTTCGAAATAGGCCCAAAAAATACGGTTGTATTAAGCGACATTTTTTTGCTCCGATCATCACCAAACCGAGCTCAAACGACGCAGAAAAATTCGCTGATTCCAAATATGTATAAAAGTCTATATCGCAAAAATTGTCGGTTAATACAAATAGCCCGGAACCCGTCGATATGCTAAATTTTATTTTTATTCTGGCATATTTATGGCAAGTAATGGTCAGAGAGGCTTTGATCTTAATTTTCTTGCAATTATATGAAAAAAAGAAATGATGGTGTTTTTGTAAATCATTGACTTCTATAACGCAATTTATTAGGTTAAAATAAACTGTGAACAAACGAGAATGAACGGACAACAGCAAGTTATTTGTTGTTTTTCTCATAGAAGGGGATGAAAGAAAAGAAGTATGTATATAACTCGGACCTAAAGTTATTTATCTTCGGGGGACCATTGAATAAATTGAATCCCTCGCTTTAAATAAATCACTTAATTCTCTTTTCATAAAAACTACTATCAAATTAATCATTATGGAAACATTGTGGGTTTGTATAAAAATGATTTACGTGGAGATAGTTTATTACTATTATCATTTATTTTCTGAATGATTAAAGTAGTTAGGTCCCTAATTCTTTGAGTCAGAAACCTCTTCAAATAAGGAGACGAAATTATTTTTAGTGTAATATATTATACATTTTTTTTATCAAATCGTATTTCGTCCCCATAGTTTTGTAGCATATATCTTGAAGTAGTACTAAAAATTATTATTTACGTCTCATTTATGGGAGATTTCAAGAAGTGTTTTAGAAAATTTCGGACAACACTTACTTAACTTTTTCGGGGATATTTCTGTGTTAATTTGTCCTTAAGTATGTAACAGAGTAGAACCTCTGCGTCCACATCCTTCATAAACCACCTGTCCTTTCACGAACCATTTCAAATTGGAAATTGGAATGTCGTCACACATTTCTCTGACTTTTTGACCCAGTCGCGATAAAATCAGCGAACAACGAAGACCAAAAGAAACAAATTATTATATATCTATAGTGATCTGTGATTAGTTCGTAATTAATGATTTTTTGTTCGTAATTAGTGCTCCGTATGTAACAAAGTGTACATGTGAAATTACAACGGATTTACGGAAGTTAGAAAGAACCCACAAGGGTTTCTTTTCCCGTATTAAAATATAAGTATCAAGTCGCAAGATCGTCTTTGATTTATTTGTGGTGGCACGATAGTGCCACAAGTATAGTCTTCCAGCAACACGGTCTAACGGATGTTATACCTATATCTATAATGTTGCCTTAAAAAATTATAGTACAGTACACACAGACACAACCTACAAAATGGTTAATCTAATAGGTTAGTAATAATCAAAACAAACCTTGTCCCATCACACCTAATTCTATTGTGAAATCCAAACAACACATTTGCGGAAATTTTTAAACTCGACTTCCAAACATGGCCAATAAAAATGGAAATGTTTTATTTGCATAAAAATCGACAATGTCAATCTCTGCTGGCTACTCGAAATCATTTTTTTTTGCTAACAAACAAAATAATGGCACAAAACGATGATTATTCGTTTACTGTGCTAAAAAATAAAAGTAAGCGAGGGAAAATCAGGGCCTTTTGAACGGATTTTTTAAAATTATGTGTGAAATCGCTGACGCCGTGCCCGGAGTGCTAGCGCTCCGGGCTGGGCCTCTGCTTTGAAATTTGTGGGCAACGGTGCTGTAGCAGCAGTGGCGCGTTGACGACCGATGTGGCGCAATGGCAGTGCGACTGCCTTTGATGCAGAAGGTCCCGGGTTCGATTCTCGGTGGGTCGTTAGGACATTGCGGGCTGAACCACCTGATTGTCCGTCAGAAAGATGGTTCCGTGTTTCGGATGGCACGTTAAGCTGTAGGTCTCGGTTGCTGTCTATGATTACTTTGACGGCGGTCGTAACACAACCATGTCAGAAGCCTGCTACTTGTAGAAGGTGGTAGAAAGATTCAGACACTTGGGTACATTGAGTCGTTGGACGACCCGGTATTCCACACGAAAAGAAAGAGAGTGCAAGATGTTGTAATACAGAAAGCTGCTGCCTATCCTGGCAATCCCTTAGTCACTTTTATTGTTACCCACGGGTATATTTGGGGTGATGCTATTCTAATTCAGCATCAACTGCTGAGGCCATAAATTTTGTGGATCCCTTGTTTATTCCAATGTTAATTTGCTCTTTGTTATCTCACTGAACCACGCCCGTGGAATCTGCAAACGAAATGCTACCTTATGGTTTCATGAATACAGCTCAACTTGGTCTGGCAGAGCTTGCCAGTGGTCACGCAACTTTGGGCTATGTTTACTGCGTAAATCAGCAATTAGTGCAATTTTTCATAGTGTACGTGAAATGTATGGGTTTGAATTGGAGCTCACGTGTAGGGTGGATAGTAGTGTAGATAAGTGTGTAGTGTAACAAACCAATACAGCCCCATATGTGTTTGCTAGTTTTGCAGGTGTGATTAGACTATTATTTTTATTATTAGAAACATTTTTTTTTACATAATATTATTTCAATATTAAATGTACATATAGTTTTAAACTGACACAGGGTTTTATACCGTGGTAATAAAAAGTTTATCTACTTCTCATCAGTAGTACTTACTAGATATGTGTGGTATAAAGTAGGTAGGTACCTATTATACACAAATTCAAATACTACCAACAAAACTATCCAAATTTACACAACTTTTTGTTATGCAGTAGGAATGACAAATTATTAAGAACTACCTACCGTACAAAACTTACGGTCAAGTGACTTTGTCAGGGAAGTCGTTTTTTTATTGTCGTTTACTAACCACAACAATGGGGGAATGTTGTTCAGTTTCACTGGTTCACCCATTTAAGTATTTGCACCAAGTACGATAGGTAGGTAGGGGTTCCACAGCTTTACATAAATTACCGAAACAAAGGCTGATAGATATTTTTTTATTAATTTTCTTAACTTACGGCGTCATTGTCGTATTTTGCCAATGTCAAAGTAGTAAAAGTGATGTAAAGTTTGAGGCATTACGCCGAGGGAGAGTCCATAACACAGTGATCCTAGTCTGACGACTAGGGGCTGTGTTACGCAAAATTATGTAGTAACAGGAACTTGATAGTAGATTTTTTTTGTACCACGTGGTGGCTTGTCACTATTACACAATGTCGAATATATGTATTAAATACAATTTTAATTGTCTATTTAATGTACAGTTTCAGAATAGTTTGTTGCTTAAACCATTAATATTTCGCAAACAAATGTTCTACTAACCGAACAAAATTTTGTCTTTTTTTAGGCTATCTTTCCATCTATCTACTTAGTTACAAACAATTAAGCCAATTTTGTACCAATTTCGGTCGAATCAGCCTTGTATTTCGCATTTTGGTGCAAATTCGCAACGCATTCATCAGTCAGTCGAACGGTCAATCTGAACCAGTGCTGGTAAAGTGATCTCTTCATTACTCGTAGCAGTGTTGCCAGCTGCGCTACCATGAAAGTTGCAGATGGTTGATTGAATTTTAAACTTACGGGTGCCCGCGGCTCCACACTTAAAAATTATCCCGAGGCATCCTAGAATTATTTTGTTAGGATAAAATCTATCTATCCTATGTGCAAGCTTTGGAATTCATAATATTAGTGCGAAAACGAGAGAAAAAAAAAACATAAAAATGCAGTTTTTTCTCTATTTTTTATATGGGATATATGTTGGGACACAAAAAAATTGTTTTGACCTTAGATACAAAATTCCCGATCAGCTGAATAACTTTGTATGGGAATTCGAAAAAATTTTTTCGTTCCCCCCTAGAAAAAGTTGCGTTCAGTTTCACGGTCTGATCACGCCTGCAAAGTTTTCGTCACACCGTCCCTTACACCTCGTATATTGTTGTTTAATATGAGTTTATTGTCATGTTACCCTTATAACAAGCTGCAGTGTATGCCTATCAGACTCTACCTGTACACTGAACAGTTCAAATGATTCAAACCTTTGTCAAACTAAGTAAAAAAAAAAAAAATTGATTATCTGGTTAAAAGTGTGTTTAGCTAGCTGGCAACACAGCCCACAGTCCGAACAGAAATAAAATCAAACGATTGATTGAGTACAGCCTTCGTTTCGTACTAGCTTTATTACCTGCTTACAAAGGAGGATTCCTAATTGTATATTCTGTATATCTTTTATATTTATTTATATGTAGGTATACCATCAGTTAGTGTACCATATAAATGGGCCGGGATACTTCTCCATTTTCAATCCAAATTACAAAAGATAATCCGAAAAGTAGAGCACGTAGAACCGGAAGGTACTGAAAACCAGTTTTGAGTTCCAGACTGGGAAAATTACGGAATTTTGGTAAAGTACATAATATTATAAAAAACATATCAGGGCTCTTCCGTCAGCGACCCAGGAAGCCCAGGAAGTATAGAAGAAGAATGTAAAAGCATTCACTTCTTTGGAAATTTTGTTCCCAGTTTGGTTAGGACATTGCAGGCTGAACCACTTTTGAAAAACACGATAAGCAATCGGTCACAATCATATCAGGAACCTACTAGTATCCTATAGTAGGGTAGTTATGTAAAAAGCTATGACATCAGGGTTCATCGGGTCGTCCCATAGAAAAAGCTTCTTTTACCTTCAAAATAAAGCTTGCTAAGGACCCTACCGCACCGAAAGTTTAATATGCAAAGTTGAGGACTAAGCTTTTTCGCCTTAGGCAGAAACAAAAATGAAGACAGGTCTATATTGTACACATGTTTCCACAAATTAATAAATATTCTATTCTATTCTATTCTATTCTATTCTAATTGAGTCAAAATTTTTACAAGTACCTACAATATCATTCAAACTTGAATATATATTTTTTCACTCAATTAAACCTGGTGCCGTTGGGTGGGAACTTCTTAAAATACATTTAGTTTTAATGTGCTTGTTTTGCCGTGTGGTGCTGGCTAAGAATGGCATCACCCCATTTCTGACTAAAGGATCATTCAGGGAACGGGCGGGTGCGTTTCCTGTGCATAACTGCAAAATCTTGCACTGCGCTCGACAATCCGCCTGCCAAGCCAAGTTTGAACTACTTAGTAAAATAAATGTTGGTTAGGTAAGAACTTAAGTAATTAGAGACCCGCTGTTGTACAATCTTTTTACTGAATTTTTGGTCCTTAGCATTCTTTTGTGATGTTTTAATACTAACTTCGGGAATATTTGCTTTAGGTTAAATTGTCCATAATCTCATTCTACTGTATAAGCTTTCAGATCTAAATACTAAAGCATTTCTTATAAAGCGTGAAAATATAAAATTAAGCATTTTACTACAGGATACGGTCTTAATTACACAAGTCTGGCTCGTTTTTCCAATCAAAAGGATACGTCATGCTTTGTACAACATCAAAATGACAAATGGTCGTGTCAAATCCATAAAACGAGCTTATTACAGCGTTTCTCCACTTATCCGGTCCGGCTGCCGGATGTCGGAAGTAATTTTCCGACAAGATTCGAATGCCGGATGACGCTTTTCCACCTATCCGGTAAAAAACGCACGGTAAATGACATCATGGTAGAGTTCAAAGAGTTCCTTTTATATGCATACTTTTTGTACGTCTGTCACTTCGGACCCTCAGAATCCAAACTTCGGCTTGGAAAATTCCCGGATGCCAGAAGAGCGGAGAAGCATGTATAGTAGTGTAACAGATTTCTAAATCGGATCGAAAATTGACGGATCGGCAAATGATGGATTCCCGATAAGTGGAGAAAGACCCTTATGATTCTAAAATAACACATAACCTTAAAACTCCAATAACAACATATTAAATAGTCGCTCAACCCATTTCCAGTTCCATTTCTCAGTCTTCCAAGTCCTTAACCTCACTTCTAACCAATGACCATTGTTTTATTTCTCATTAAAGGAAATCTACTTAGAAGGGGGAATGGTTGCGCCAACATTTCTTTCTTAAGACGTAGAACATAAATCAGCCAGCCCGCTCATCTCATTGTGTTAAAAACCTCGTTCCGTACACCGTAATTAAGTAACAAAAGCTAAGTAATTATGCAAGGAACGAAACAATCTACTGGCGCAGACAAAGAGTTAAAATATCTGAAAAGTGTCAGGACTGTTTTCGACCGTCTTCAAAAAAGGTCGTACGATCTGTAGGTCTGAATTTCAAACACTCTCTGAATTATAAAATTGATTTTCCTGTTAACGGTCGACGCTGCGTCGGACGTTTTGAATGCGCGGATGGTGAAAATTGTACATACATAAATTGCGCCTCTTTCCCGTTGGGGTAGGCAGAGACAATTTCCTTCCACTTCCTACGATCCTGGCATACTTCTATCGCTTCTTCTACATTTATCAGTCTTTTCATGCACGCTCGTCGGTTTAGGGTACTTCTGACCTGGCCTTTCTTTAAAACGTCTCCGATTTGATCCAGATAGGTTCTTCGCAGCCTTCCCCTTCCAACATTTCCTCTAACACTCGCTTTATATATCTCTTTCGTGAAAATTGTGGACGTGCAGATCGTCCGCCCGTACAAAACGCCCCAAATTAGACTTAGTATTTTTACTGTTTAGTAACTTTATATTGTTGTTACTACATAATATAAATACCTTAAGGAAAGCCTTTGTCCACGGAGCCGGAGTAGACTGATACCTTCTGACAATTTCTTTTTATTTTATGCCTCTTTTTCTTCTTGAAGCAGATTTTCTCCAACAATCTCCAGTTATGACGGACTTTTTCAGCTCTTCCCAATGACTTAAACTATCGTCTATCTAGCTGGTTGTCACTGTCACTGTCTAGCTGGAAATCTTTCGACATCTACATCAAAAGTATGGTGATGCTATGCCTCATCCAGTTTTTAATCCTGTTTTCCCGCTATTTTGCTAGTGACATCGCTTGGCGCGGGTTAATTCCATTAAAAGATTAACAGACCGCAGGAGCGTCAGTGTATCACATACAACGCGCTCACAGCGAGGCGGGGAGCGGTTTCATAAGCTGAAGCGTTTTGAATTGACACCTCCAGGAGCAGACGCCACCACCGATGGAACTTTCTATGTCGAAGTAGTATAAAAGAGAATATAGATGGCGCGGTTCAGGAGCTAGGTATAAACTTTTAGTGCATACTGACGGTCCAATCAAAAAGATAAATTATAATAATACCCAGTAACCAGTTGCGCGCCATATATATTTTCTTATAATAAGGCGCATCGCACATTTAACGCAAGACGGACCGCTAAAATATCGCAGCGGTCTCTCAGATTCAAACGTCACTCATACTGAAACCGCACTCGACCGACGACACTGCGATAGCGTTGCGATGACAGCGATTTTAGTATGGAGAGTGACGTTTGTAGTACGGATCTGACAAACCGCTGCAATATTTTAGCACTCCGTCGTGCACCAAGTGTGCGATCCGCCCCGCAGGTGTTAAAACCGCCCAAACAAGCTTCCAGAATCGCTCCGCTTAAGAGTAAGCCCTCAGGGTAAATTAAATACGACTGCCTTGATAAGCTATTACCACAGGGCAGTGGAAGCGATTTTGTCGCCTTGTTTTCGTTGCTGGTAAATAAATAATTTGCATACATTTTATAAAAGGAAATGAAAAGATAATAGAAGAAGCCGAAAACTCGATTGACACATCACCGACAAAATGACTAAAAAGGTGTAGAAAGGGACAAAAACCTAATGACATGAAAAGCTTAAGGAATCACTAATAAATGATCCTCTATTTGTCCAATAGATCGTCTCGTCGGGATTATTGTCGTTTTGCCTACGTTTTTCAATCCAAACAAAAAAACTTAACAAAAAGACGTCAGCAACTCGCTGGTACTTCAGTCTACCCGCAACCACAGCTGATTTTACTCAGCTGAAACGTCGGGTAAAAAGTGGTTTCGTTTATATTACCATAAAAAATATCGCGAGTGATATATGCATAAATAGTGCCTGCAATCGACACGCAGAGAAGAGTTACAAGACCGATATCACTGAAACAATCTGGCAACACTGACTGTACCTCTAAAGGGAAAGTAATGGAACTGCTCTACCGCTACCCTCAACCCAGGAATTCGTCTGAACAGGCTTTTATTCGTCAAGATCTCAGCAGGGGATCAATAAGCCTATGTCATGAAACTGAACAACCGTTCCCAAAGAACATCGGCCTGCCATCAAATTGACTCAGTCCAAAGTTCGAAATTTGTTCCTAAGTAATTTATAGTAATTCAAAAACCCAACTGCGATTTCAGAGTCTATGAAATTCTATGAGTATATGAAATTCTAAATACCTAAGTAGTCAGTGTCACTCGCGCTGTTAAGGCAAATTTAACGACCATTACCGAGACAAGCTCACTGGGGACAACGGAAAGTATTTTTTGTTACATACATATATTACGCCTTTATCCCTTGCGGGGTAGGCAGAGCGTTAACGGCCGTAAGATTACGGTCGCTATCACCACATCTGACATTTTTGAGGACTGTTTTCCAAGTTTGTTTCAGAAAACATGTGTATCACGATAGTGACAGGTTGTCAGCCTAAAAATTGTAATACACCAATACTCTCGAGTCTCGTAGTCGCCTCTTACGACACCCGTGGGAAGGATGTGGGATGATGCTATTCTAAGCCGGCATGACACGGCATCATTTTTAGTTATCTTACTAAAGGATCATGACAACTTTTGTTTGGATGCCTGTCCTGTTTTTCATCAGTCTTGCGTCACACTTGCAGGAATTGCATCAAAGCCAAAGTTATGTAATAATAGAGATTAAATACTGCTTATCATTTTAGCATAGGGAATTTTTATGCAACATACTAGTTCTGGAGTTATTGAGTGTCAAAGTCGGGCATCGATAGAGACAAACAAAAGTGCTGATGTTTGGCGCTCTTTAGTGAATTTAGTTCTAAATATGTTATTTTCGGTAAGCAGTGCAGAAAAGGTTTACGCCTCTGTAATTTTTTTTGTTAAAATAGGTAAACATAGATTTTTAATTATATTTTTATTAATTTTCCGGGTTTTGTGCAACAATAAACGTTGCTATTTTTCATTGAAATTGGCGATATTATATATTGCATTCATTTGTTTTGTTACGCAAGACACATGCTTAGCCCATGTATGGGCATTCTCCTTTCTACCGGTACTGGGGACATCGGGAACACACCACCAATTCTACCCGTGGGTGTCGTTAAAACGGACTAAGAAACAATGATCAGAAAAATGGGCAGAGCAACCTGTGAATCCAAAATCTTGTACTATCTAATTTTTCTTATTCTTATTCTTATTCTTACTAGGCTTGCCAATCCACCTGCCAAGCGTGGTTAGTACGGCAGTACCCCCCGAGATGTGGAGGCCTATGTCCAGCAGTGGACATGGCTGCGAAGGTATACGTACCCATATGCTTTCGAAAACCTCCTTTTCAGGCAGTCGGGTAAAGATAAGCGATAGTCATTTGTCGTGCTAATAATACGGCGCGGACGTTGACAAATGAAGAGCCAAAATGTTGCCCCGGCCGGCAAGTCGATGGCAATTTTTTCTTTTACCCTACTTTACAGAAGGAGGTTATCATTTAGACCCGTGTATACAATCACCGTCTTATCAACCCTATCCTGGTTAATTGGTTACTCCAGAAAAACAGTGTAGATAATATTCATCATCCAATTGCCTTATCCTGTTCTCTGTCGGAGTCGGCTACCTAACCTAGGGGATTTGACGTGGAAGCAAATTTTTACACAGACTACTTACTATCTGACCTCTGCAACCCGAAGGCTAACCTGGCCCGAATCCTAGGTTAAATCGCATTCAAATTTCACCTCAAAACTCCAATTTTATTTAATTAAATAAATTTTATTTGAATTCAGATGATATTTTCATCACGAAGGAAAAATCCTTCACTGTTAGAGCAGTCGGTAAATGAACGTGAGTAAAAACTCTTTGGTACATGGCGGGGATCGAGCTTGAACTGTAGACAATAATATGTGCGTTAAAATATGAACTTTTTCTGTCAAATACTGCAACAGTACGGTAAATTTAGATCACCTCAACGTTGTGTAAATTTTGACAAGTTCAGTCTCAAAATCTTACAAACAAATGGGAAATTTTTATTCTGTTCGTTTAGTACCTACTAGATGACGCTAGTGCAAATGATGGAAAAGCTCAGCTGCGGCTACCCATAGGTAAGCGGAATTAAAGCATATCTACCTAATGAATGTAATAAAATAATGCCAGTTTGCGATTATGCCAAATGTTATGTCATGTGCAAATAGGAATAGAAATGTTATGCGTTCGCTATTAGTCCAAAAAAAACCTCCTTGTAAAAAATATTCTAATCAAATTATCGATTATTGGCAAAGCTAAGATGTCTTCGGTTCAACGTACCGTCAATAGTTTTTTATAGATAGATTTCTTGAAGATGCTTTTCATATTATTACTATGACTTCAATCTTATTTCCAGTCTAGTGGCTTCATCATATTTTTTAATCTAAAAATTTGGTACTTACTCATTCAATTCTATCCCTTAAAGAAACTCAGTGATTTTCTTGATCTGAAACTGATAAAATTTTAATTTTATACATAAATGATTTTAAAAGTGAAAATCACGATGCCATTATTTTACTTTTTATTTATTCTTTTTCTTCAAAAGTCCAGACTCAAGGTATGCCAGAGAGCAATGGAGCGCAGCATACTGGGTTTCAAGCGGATAGACCGAGTGAGAAACACCACGCTCCGTGCCAAGACTGGTATTGCTGACGTGGGCAAAACATCTGCTAAGTTGAAGTGGAACTGGGCCGGACACGTTAGTCGTATGCACCCGGAGCGATGGGCACACCTTGTCACCCAATGGGTCCCCCCTCATGGACAACGCCGACGGGGTAGACCTCGCAAAAGATGGCGAGACGATCTGGATGCTTACGACAAAAACTGGTGGGAGGTTGGTAGGGATCGAGATAAGTGGAAGAAGTGTGGGGAGGCCTTTGCCCAGCAGTGGGACAGTGTAGGCTGATAATAATAATAATAATTATTCTTTTTCTACTCTTTGGGACACAAAGTCGACGAACGACACGATTTTAGAAATTCTAAATACTGCTTAAATAAAATCAAGACTTTTTTTGGACTTGATTATCATTTGTGGTTGGAACATTTAAAAAAATGACTATTCAGGGCAGGTTCATGCTAAAATGAGAAAAAATATCAGGCTTATTGATCGTAATGTTTCTAAAATTGTCAAGTTTGCAAAAAACTCGAGTTGAAGTTGGGACTGTCTAGACATTTTCGACTCCAAAATATTTAGACAGTTCTGCCAACCGTACATAAAGTACCGTATACTTCAAAATACGGACATCTTTCTGAAATCTAACGCACGACGCTGCGCAATTTTAAATTCCCTTTACTAAAAACTGACGTTGACTCAGGAACAACGCAGAAACTTAGCATGTGTCTCTGTTTACTATGGTAGATGCAATATACCTATCTCTTTTGCACCAGCGTTCTTGAATGTGGGATTCGCCGTGCCATTCGTATACTTTCCGTGTGATGCAGGCATAGAATAGCATCACCCCAATTCTTCCCGCGGGTGTTGTAAGAGGCAACTAAGGGACTCGAGGGTTTCATGTGTATTACCAAGTATTACAACGTTAGGCGGCAGGCTGACAACTTGTCACTACAGTGATACACGAATCATCTGAAGGGGCCCTCAATACTTGTCAGACGTGGCGATAACGACCGTGATTTTACGATCGTTAATGCTCTGCCTACCCCGCAAGGGATCAAAGCGTGATTTGTGTATGTGTGTGTATACGTATACTTCAAAGTAGGGTTAGCAGAATAAGCGCTTCACAGGGAATTGCAAATTGCTAAAGTAATGAAAGGAACTTCACTCGCCTTTGTATAACAGTCTTGTAAAAAACATGGCTGCACTAAGCTTTATAAGTTAATTTAAAATTTAATAATGATATAAAAGCGCAAGTAGTTTATATACAGGGTGTAAGGGACAGCGTACTGTTATGTGGCATTTAGACCATGGAACTGAACAACCTACCATATCGTTATTATTTTCAGAAGGCGTTAATCTTTTTTTTAACACACAAAGTAAAATAAAATGCAGTTGACAGATCGGGATTTTGTATGAGAGACCGAAATTTGTTATTTTTTTTTTACTTTTTAAATATAGGAAAGTCCTAGAGGAAAGTTGTACAGTCCTACGGTTCGGAACACTGTCCCTTATATTGAAATAGAGGCTTAATAAATATTTTCCCTTCCTACTTTTCATTTCACAGTGGGAATTAGACATTTCTCGTAGTAAAAAGTCTACTTGTAATAAAAGTTACATCAAACCCAAATAATTTAGAAGCAAGTTGAAGGAATTAAAAAATATATATATCATCATCAGAGAAAACGCTGGACACTCGTTCAACGTGCGTCTCACTTTTTCAGTTTCTATGATTTAGATAATTTTTCGTCTGACAACCGTATCCAGAGAAACATGTAGTAGGTAGGTGTAAGAACCGTTCTTTCAATAATCTTATGTCCATGAATAGAACTCATCTAAACACAAACACTTGATGAGGCTCTTTTTCACAAGAATAACATTTTATTCCAGCGCAAAGTCTTTGATCAAAGCGTGGGCGGAATCCCGAAAAGCATTTCAGCTATTTTCCCAAATTTTCCTCATTTTTTAAATTTTAAATACCTATTTTTTATCTTTTCGATCATATTTTACCTACCATCCAATTAATTTAAACTGAAACAAAAGAATCACTTAACTGAAATTAACCACAAAAGGTTGGCTAACAAATTGTGGTTACCTAACCCATTACGAACGATTAATAAATTGGTAATGCTACCTCTGTAGGGAGACCCGCCCTTGGAAAATACAAAGATCTTATATTTATGGAGGGATATGGAAATGGTTGAATATAAAAATATATATATATTTCCTTCTTCTTCTTCTCGTGTGGGACACCAAGTCGTTCAACCACCTAGTGAACTCTAGTGTCAGATTTTTTCAACCGCCTTCTACAAGTAGCAGGCTTCTGACATGGTTGTGTAATCATAGACAGCAACCGGGACCTACGGCTTAACGTGCCATCCGAAACACGGAACCATCACGGACAATTGGGTGGTTCAGCCCGCAACGTCCTAACCAGACTGAGAACAACTTCAAAAAGAGATAAATATTAACATTGTTAGTGACCCACCGAGAATCGAACCTTTTCCTTGTTTTCTTGCGGGGTAGGCAGAGCATTGAGACATGGAGAATACGCTCGCTATCGCCTCACGACAAAAGAAGGCTGATTCAAGAAAATTATGTGTCAATAATTAGTGACAAGTTGCCAGCCTGTCACCAGGAATTATTTTTCGCATATACCCGAAATGGCCACAATTTATTATGTCATCTGTCCGTCGTACTGCCAAGACTACTGCGAACGGATCGCATTTATACAGATATTTTTGCTGTTTAAAATGAATTATGGGAAATAAAACCAGTTAAAAACCTATACTTAGACCGATTTATTTCCCGCGATTCCACCTATATACAAATTTTCATGAAAATCGTTGAAGCCGTTTCCGACATCCATTTCTGTATACAATTCTTGCTCGTTTATAAGTATAAGTTAGGAAGAACAAGGATCGTAAAGTTTTCAATACTTTGTCACTTCTAGTAGATAATTTTTTGATAATTTTCTTTGTTGCAAAACGTCGATCGGTTGTAAGGAATACCTTTAATTGCGGGTAGTTGCTAAAATGTGAAAATCATAATATTATTATGAACAAAAGGGAGACACCAAGGATTTGAATGCTGTTTGTACGTAAATCGTGATTTCGAAGAAATGGATTGAAAATTTCTACGATCCGAATACGAATGACAGTTTTCCATTTAGAAAAAAAATTGTCTTTTTGTCTCATATTATAGTAAAAATTATGTTATTTTTTAAAATTACCTGTACTCTTGTACACTTTGCTATGCTAAAAAACCGAATTTTAGACTCCTTTATACGAAATGCTATGAAACTTTGCACATTTACCGGATTCGGTTCGAGCAAATGCGTTTCGAGTTTTTGTTTAAGTCGTACAAAATTCCCGATCAGCTAAGTCAGTTAGCTGATCGGGAATTTTGCATGGGAGGTCGAAAAAATTTTCTCAACCCACATAGCCCCCATAGAAAGAGTTGTTCAGTTTCATAGTCTGCTCACGCCTGCAAAGTTATCGTTACACCACCGTCCCTTATACCATGTATAAACGACCACAGACAAGTGATTAGCCAGTGACGCAAAATGTCATTTTCGCTCTGTGTATAGCTATGGTGTATAGTTCATTGATCGAAGTACAAGACGACTACACTGATCGATAAAAACTACTGAGTATGTTATTCTTTATCATGTAATAAAAAGGCCAGAAAGAAGCGCTTTTAATTTTTCCCAAATATAAATAATAATTATTTATTTCAAAAACGTAGCCGTTGCAGCTAAATGAGTAAATATTTGTTATTTGAACGAAAATGTGTACACTTCCTAACAAGAGTCACTGTGAAATAATTGTCGGGACCTGGCGGCAGTAGCGGATGTAATTAGCCAACTTTTTCACGTTGCATTTAGGGGTCCGCAGGTAAGGTCGATAGTGATAGACAAAATCGACGACCGATGTGGCGCAGTGGTAGTGCGACTGCCTTTGACGCAGAAGGTTCCGGGTTCGATTCTCGGTAGGTTACTCACAAAGTTGATATTTATCACTTTGTGAATTTGATCCCAGTCTGGTTAGGACATTGCGGGCTGAACCACCCGATTGTCCGTAAGTAAGATGGTTCCGTGTTTCGGATGGCACGTTAAGCCGTAGGTCCCGGTTGCTGTCTATGATCACTTAGACGGCGGTCGCTACACAACCACGTCAGAAGCCTGCTACTTGTAGTAGGCGGTTGAACAATTCTGACACTAGGGTTCATCGGGTCATTGGACGACTCGGTGTCCTACACGAAAAGAAGATAGACAAAATTATGTTAGAATAGCATCACCCCATGTCTTTCCCCGGGTGTCGTAGGAGCCGACTAAGGGACTCGAGGGTTTGATGTGTATTATAATTTCAGGCGACAGGCTGACAACCTGTCACTATAGTGATACACGACTTATCTGAAACAACCCGCAAAAAATTGACAGACGTGACGATAACGGCCGTAGTTTTACGGTCGTTGACGCTCTGCCTACCCCGCCAGGGATACAGGCGTGATTTGTGTATGTGTGTGTGTGTGTGATTAGATAAAATTTATAAGACGTTTAATAAGGGTTATTGTTCGTCTTTTGCGGGTAGGCATAAAAAAACCTGTTGACAGTGTTGAAGCTCATATTTTAATAAATTTTAACGAATTTTAAGAACTAATAATAATGTGATATAGTGATAAAGTAGAGTTAAAATACCAGCTGCAGCTGTTAGCAGCAAGTTTTGACCTGAATCATCACATTATAACCTAGTTGTCATATCATTACTCTGCACTTTTTACCAATACTTCACTAAATGGAACAGATCAAGGTGCCCATCAAATCCTTGGCGGCTTCTGTCCATGCTAGGATGGCAGCATTTGAGGAGGAGCTGAAGAAGAATCCAAACCAGTAGAAAGACACTGTCAGCTCCCTCTCCATGGAGTTCCAGACCTCCAGAGCATTTGTTATGGCCACACTTGGGTCTTTTCAACAGCAGTTTGCGATGCTGACAAATGAGTTAGATGACTCGGGGTCCCACACAAAAAGATAGAGAGAGCTGGATAAGGTGGAAATGTACAGCCGGAGGAAGATGCTGCTTCTACAGGGGGCGCCTGAGGAGAAAGATGAAGACATCACTGTAGTAGTTGTCTCAGTGGCCATTAAACATCTGTCACTACCGGAGTTGCAGTTTGATGACATCCGACAAGCTCATCGCATGGGACGATTCTCTGCAGCGTCTACCAAGCCTCGGCCAGTGGATCAAGATTCGTGTAGTAAGGTGGGGCTGAAGGAAACTTGTGTAACCGTCTCCGAATTTTCTACTCCGAGAAGGCACAAGCTGTTCAAGGCAGCCCGCCAGAAGCTTGGCATCACAAAGTTATATTAATTTTTATTTTTAATATCGCGGTCGACCACAAAATCGATGAAGAGACGAATTAGATGTGCACGCCAAAAACTGGACGGAGAAGGCTTAAGACAGAGATAAATGGAAGAAGGGGAGGCCTTTGCCCTGCAGTAGGGTACTACAAGCTCATAATGATATATAAATACCTAAAGATAATCTATGCGGCATCCTTTTCAAATAATTTCGCTCTTGACCACTATGAACTTTTTTGAAATCGGCGGGGCCGAGCTGCTACGCCCAGAGGACTTTTAACGGGATGACTGGTGGAGGCTATGGGCACAAATTACGTAGATGCAGCGTCCTGAGTGCACGTACAGATGGCTCATTTAGTACTTAGTGGGCATTTTGCTCACGTACACATATACACTAAGTCTAGTTTGGTTTCAAAAAATTTTGTAGAGTAGACGGCAGCGACAGTCTTTAATGTCTGGGTGTAAAAAAAATAATACTTACAAATGTTTTGATTTTCCTCAAAGAAAATAGGTAGATGAAAATCATCATTCTCTTTGCTTTATCCTTTTTCTCTGTCAGGGTCGGCCACCTAACCTAGGTGGTTTGAGGTGGAACCAGGTTTAACACACAGCGATTGAGGTAGATGAAAACAATAAGAAAAAAACAATTTAGACTTCCCATAGAAAATGTGTGGGTGTGCCGGGTCAATTTTTATGAAAAGATTACTTTTTTAAATCATTCGACTTATGTTTTTCGGGGGAAATTTTTCAGTTTTATAGACTGGTTCACCCCTCAAAATCTTTGCAGTTCATTTTTCTTTTTTGCACACTTTGTGCAGTAGGTAGGTATATCATCGATAGTGAGCCTTCTGTAAGGCTCTATGTAATTGTTCTATGGGTGCTACCGGACGGTCGTTGAATGGGAAGATAAACCTATTTTGATGTACACAGTTTATAAGGCTAACGTTGACGAATTCACCGGAAAAATCTTTTGTAACAGACTGTTTGTAGCTTATTAAACCACGAATTTTAAAGATAGTGGAACTGAACTGTGTTTGTGAGGAATCTCAGCTTGTTTCTGTACATTTAATTTGTATTCGTTTTCCTGTTTCGTGCCGGCTAAGAATAGCATCACCCCAATTGTAGCCGTGGTGTCGTAAAAGGAGTCTAAGGGATAATTATCCAGAGCCCCAAGTCTGCTATTTTTTTATCATTGTAACGCCATCGAAAATTCGTAACTCAGCCGTCATTCCATTGCCTTTATGATTTGCCATACTTCAAAATATTAGCAGTTTACGAAACTACTAAAATCATCTAACTGAGATTCAATCGACATCCAACTGTAACGATTTTCATTTAGCAGACTTAGGGAAAATATCTTGAACTGCGCTCGACAGTCCACCGGTCAAGCGTGGTAAGTATGGAATAACCACCAATAGAGGAGTTATGTACCTTCTGGACATGGGTCCAGCAGTGGACATTTGTGGCTGTAGTTGAGTAGTACCTACAGCTGTTATAAATACATACCTATATTTCAGTTTTGTTTTTGAATATTATGGATTGTTCAGTTCACTGCATTGCATAAAAAAATGTAAACACACAATCTGAGATTCAAACTTCCACCATATAAAATAACTTCTAACAAGATCTACGGCAAAAGTATCTAATAATAACTTCCAAACTTTGCACTCATAAAATACGGAACCATCTAGAACATAAAAACGCGCCATTGTGTAGCAAAGTGTTGCCATAGTTCATAGTTTCGAGTTTATTAGGAGTAGGCCGTAACGAAAAAATATATACCGTTTTGGGCAGTTACTTATAATAATATATTTGTCTATACTACACCTACATAGAAAATGCTCTATACTATAGCTTTATGAAACGTAGGAAGGATCATAAGTCATTTGATTGTTCACGTTTCAAATCAGAGGGAGACAAAAATCCATACAATCACGTTCCTCCCTAGGGGAGAAAAGATGCAACGATACGTATATCCAATATTTTTGCAGGCAAAATAGAAGACTTGGCTGAATGGATTTATTGCTTTTGCTTTGACCCTACGATGTTATTAAAAAAGAGATAATTTGCTTTGGATTTCTTAAGTATTTTTATAGGTTTATTGAACTGTTTTTTTTTTAGTATTTCGCTTATTTAATTTTATTACGTGTGATGCCGGCTTAGAATAGCAGTGCCGTGTGATGCCGGCTTAGAATAGCATCACCCCACATCCTTCCCGCGGGTGTCGTAAGAGGCGACCAAGGGACTCGGGAATTGGTGTATTAGAATTTTAGGCGACAGGCTGACAACCTGTCACTATAGTAATACACATGTTCTCTGAAACAACCTTGGAAAACAATCCTCAAAAATGTCAGACGTGGCGATAGTGGCTGTATTCTTACGGCAACAATCGCTCTGCCTACCCCGCAAGGGATAAAGGCGTGATATATGTATGTATGTATGTATGTATTAGGTGCAAAATAAAGTACTAAGTATCACTTGGGGGAAAGTCCGATTGCAAAGTCGTTTGTATTGATATCTTCAACTGCGCTTCGAGCCTCAAAGTACATCCTCGTTATCAATTGTTTCCTTTCTCACCACGTGATGAATATTTTTTTCGTAAGCACCGTGTTTTTGGCCCCGTGGTCATCAAAACTAAATCGATGTTCAATTTGGTGGCATTTTATCATCGCTACTATTTCTTTAATACGTATTCAATGACCTGGGGCCCGAATCTGTTGCAGCATTTTGACATATCGTGAAAGCGATATGCCCTATAAGGCTTCGGTTACGGTTTTTACCATATTGGGAACAGTCCATTACAGTTTTTGTTACCAAAACCATACTCAATTTGCTTAGAGCCAGCAATGTAGGACCTTATCGCAAGCTATAAACCGTAAATACACGCGTTTAAAAAGTTGTCATCTAACTGCCAAAAAAAAGAATAAGTCAAAAAACGGTATGGGCCTATTCTGGCTTGATTTTGGCATAATCGGAACCAAATCGTATACACCGCCCTTTTCAGTATTTATGACACCGGTAGAAACAGAAAACATTTCCGCATATTGGTCCTAATACCGTTCACTCATAGTTCTTTCCATTCATTCAATTTCCTGGCCTAAATTTTCTTCTGTCAGTTTTAGCTTTGTTTACTTTGCAATAAATTGTATTTGAGTATGTGAAAATTCGAAATATTCATTATATTTTATAAGTAATTGTTATATAAGAAATACACATGGGTTTCACGGACAACGGATACATACATACGTATTATAATATATACGTGCGACGATGTCTGTGTCGATTGTTAAAATAGGTACAATTTTTTAAAAGTATTTTGCTTTAGTTTTTTACTTATATCCCCCTCATCCATTAACATGATGGAGTGTCATGCACAAATCGAACCCCGAAAAGTATACTCTGAGCGAAGGTAGGTACTATATTGAGCTAGAGCCTGATAAAGTGATAATGATAAGTCACCACGCTAGGATCGGTTCCGGAACAAAATATCAGTTACATTTTTTGATATAGTGGCAATTTGATGAAGTGTCTTTCTCACTCTGTGTGTATGTAATCATTGAAGCATTGCACCGATTCTTATTTTCTCTGCTTGAGAATCTTACTATGGCTTATAACCTATTATTGTCTCTACCAACTTCAGATATACCTACGCTATCAGCCTGCCTACCTTAAAAGTAAAGATAGTAAAGAGAGTAAATTTTGTAAAGGAGATAAAATTTAGTAAATAAAACTAATAAAGGTAACTTAAAACTATACGATTACAATTTCTGAGTAGGAGCACCTGGAGCTCCATTTCTGAAACGTCGTAATTCGATTCATGCTGTAATTTGTTTCCTTCTAATTATGCTTGTATCACACATTCTACTTTACATATCAATACCCACATATCCTTATAAATTCACAGAAAGGTGAGAATTAAATCTTAGAGTAATAGAAATTATAATACATTGGACCAGTCGTTGCGGACTCCCATACACGGAATCAAAATAAGTAATTTATGAAAATCTTTAAATTCTATCACAGTACCTACTGATTTTGATACACACAACAGTCTAGCTAGCATAGTACAGTTACAGATCACAGCGGCAGATAGAAAAAAGAACAAAGTAATAATATTAATTTCTGATTCCATTTTAGTTGTCATAAAGTGGCACGTGCGTTCTACCGATGAGGAAGAAGATTGTGCCGATTTAATTACCGAGTACCAGTTTAAACACAGGTGGTATGGATGGTATTCGCATTTAATCCACCACCACTGCAGCAAACGAAAAGCAGTGCTTCTCTTCAATTTAAAGGAGAAGCGGAATGCCTACTGAAAAAGATATCTCATCTAAAGCGTTTTTCGGCTGGAATTGGTACGTGAGGATGATAAAAGAAACCAGGAAGTAATAATAGATTTCGTCGCTGTTGACCAATCGTAGCATTTCCAGTAATCATCATCGTCGCAAACCTTGATTTACTTTGAAACTGTTTGTTTCCTGACGTGGTTTAATAATTCTTCACACATAATAATGTTATTTATCGTTTGATCTTGTATTTTTAATTTTTTTCTATGATTGTTGGTAACCTGATGAAAATATTTTTTCCTATTAATTTTGTTATTCTGTGTAGTCTCTTATAGTATTCCTCGTAAAGTCCAGATGCTTTTTAAAAGGTATGTCGTTCAACCTTATAGCTATAAACTTGGGCATAGTGTTTATCCTTTAATTATGTAAAATTTTAAAGTACATATCTCGTCTATAAATATTTTGTAGTTCAGACTAAGTAATTAACAAAAGGCTCTGCTGGAACTGCAAGTTTCTGGAAAAACGGTGAGCTTATAAGGTTAATTTTCCATTGTAGAATCATACCTTTTAAAAAGGCATTCGGGCCGTTATATGAAAAATTCTCACGAACTCCTGAGCCTTACGAGGTTAAAGTCCTCATATAGTAGCATCATAGATACTACAAACACTTGGGCTCCTAAAATTATGAGACTACGACAAGAACACGCATTTCGTTCTTTTCCTTTCTCTATCTATTCGTATGCTGCTGGCACAAGGACATTGTTATTTTGAAAAATAGATAACTATGAACAAATAGGCACCGAAATGAGCACTAAAAGTTTTAGAAACCCCTAAACGATATTCCTACATATTATAAAAATTCATAAAAAGCAATGAAATAACAGCATGATGTGATACATAATATGATTCAATAGATGGCGCTGTTAACATTTAAAACGCGATATCAAAATCAATCCTATTTAGAATTAAGGTTTCCTTAGCCTACTACAAAGCCTACTATGCTATATACCATACTACCTCCTTATAATTTCGCTTAATTTGTCTGCCTGTGTTCGAAAATGTCCGACTCCAATTCCTTCGTTAGTTTTACACCTATGTAGTTTCATAAGAATAGTATTGAAGTAATTTTAGAACCGTTAGCAATAACATAAACAATGTTTGTTGAATCTTCCCTCATACATACAAGTGTTCAGACGACAGGAGCTACCAGTATTGTTAGTCGATAAGTAGCCTATTTTGTCACGAAGTTTTTTGTAACTTTATCATCTCGGTGAAGGTCGTTGATGGCAGAATCCCCTACTATATAGGGAGGGCAATCAAGGCAAACGCCCTTCAACTCTCCGGTAAAATTGTTGAGTAGGAAAACAGATTTTATTTCAAACAGATTTTTTATTGGATCAATAACAGACTTTAGCCCAAATTAACTTGTACCAGCAGTTCTTAAAGTAACTTCTTTCAGAGAGCAGCAGAAGATGTTTTCTTATATAAGTTTCATATTATTTTATTTGAAGTACTTGCAATTAAAGCAATATTTTCATGTTTTGTGAACAGTGCCAGATGTTCTAAGATTCGCATTTTATATATTTTTTTTGAGGACATCGTTCTGCAATAAATAATTTATGTTTGTTAATATGTGGTCAATATTCTCACTAATAATCTACTATCCAACAATATATTCAAGCATCTAAAAACCAGTAGTGACTTGTTTATCGGGTAAACCAGCCGATTAGGTACATAGATAGATACATAGAAGACACCCAGACTGGACACAAATATTTTAGAATTAAAATAAAATAACAAATATTTATGTCACCGGTTTAGGACACCGGTCTTACAATCGTAAGAATCGAGTTCAATCGTCGCCATGAACTAATGTGTTTTTACTAACTGCTCTTTCGTTGAAGGAATAACATGGTGATCAAATCCATATTCAAATTAAATTTGAATTTAGATGATATTTGAATGTGGCCCGACCCTCGGCGTAGAAGGCAGGGGCACTTATCTCGATAGCATAGTGAACCACTTCGGTGCTACACCATCGGACAATCTTCACAGCCAGTCAGTCAGCCCTATCATTATAAAATTCAGTATTTATGGGTAGCTTAGCTAGTAGTAGTAGCTTCTTGCCATACTAAAGATAAATTTTCACAATTTAGTTATCTTTTGTGTTTATGTTTTGATTTTTTAGACATTATGCAAGACGACAGCTCAATCAAAGACATCAACGTCAATCGTCCATAGATTTCGTGACACGAAGCTACCAAAAAGTATGAGGAGGAAGCGCCTATGATTTAGCAGTCGTGTAAAAAGTTCTGTGGCCACGGTAGTGGCCCCCCCGCCAAAGCGAGAAACGTGATAGTTTCCGATATACAAAAGACTGATCAAATTCTCGGGATATATTGTCAATAGTAATTATTATTAAACAGGCAAAGTTTCAGTTTTACAGCTCTTATTTTTTTATTATTTTAACGATGTCTAAAATCCGCCAATTTCGTCATGGACACACTGATGATCATCAAATTGGGTACTTCCTGAAGTGCTAGAAAGCTGAAATTCGTTTCGATTAAACATCCCATAAACACCCCACAACCCCCCAAATTGAGGGGTTAAAGATTTTATGAAACTTTCTAGGATTTTCATGCTAGAGGTTAGATATTTGGTATACGGACATAATATAATACAGTACGCGAATCGAGTAGAAGAAAACCGCCGCAAAATCATAAAACAGAGACCAGAAAGCCACTTTGTTGTACTTTGGTAAATAAAAAGACATAGTTCCTGCTCAATGGTATTCTTGACGCACAAACAGCTTTAGAAATAAATACATTTCGGGACTGTCGACTGAAGTTTGCACCCATTTTCAAGCAACACTATTTTTAGTTAAACATTGAACTTGGCTACCAACTTCCACATTTCTGTTTATGGTGGGACTATCTTTGTTTCAAAAAAGCCTTATTAATAACAATCCTCCTTGTTCAGTCGATCTTTTTTGTAAAAAAAATTGCCCAACACTTCGCCATATCGTTTTGTACCCCATCACTAAACGATATCGTTTTTTTGACATAAAATAGCTATTGAAGTGTATCTTATTTTGACGTAAGTTTATGCCAAAAACATGTCCTTATTCGGGTAATTCATTCAAAATTGAGTGAATGATATATATTTTGTGACCTACGATTTCCAACACATACACATATGCAAAAAAATATTTGGTATACATTGACTGCTATTAGCCATATATTTTTTTTGTTTACTACAAAACTATCAATGTACTGCTAATTCAGCGCGATTTGTCGTCAATTAGCCAGAAACCACCCATATGGTTTTCCATATCGTTTTTTGACGTATCGTTTTTCACACAGATTCGACCCCCTGTATTTACAGTCTACAAGTCTACACTGTTATTGTGGCCGTGTGGTACCGGCATAGTGAATAGCACCACCCCATTTCCTCCTGTGGGGGTCGAAAGAAGCGACCGAGGGAGAAACCAGACCGCATCGTATCGTGCGATAGACTTCTGTCCTGACGCGCCTGACGGAGACCCCGTTTCTAGTTTAATTGAGGAGTTGTCTTTCTACAGGACCCTGGATTTTGGGTCTGGTTTCTCCCTCGGTCGCTTCTTTCGACCCCCACAGGAGGAAATGGGGTGGTGCTATTCACTATGCCGGCACCATACGGCCACAATAACAGTGTAGACTTGTAGATAGACTTCTGACCTGACGCGCCTGACGGAGACCCCGTTTCAAGTTTAATTGAGAAGCCAGAAGTCTATCGTGCGATAGACTTCTGTAGCCGACTTGGCTCCGGACGTATCGACTCGTCGTTCCTGTGGATTCAGCTAGATCTTGCTTGTATCATACGTTCTACTTTACTTACCTATCGATTCACACATATCCTTGACACGACTACCTATAAAAAATATTCTATACATACAGGGTGTAAGAGACGGTGTATCGAAAACTTTGCAGACCTGATCAGAGCATAAACTGAACAACTTTTACTATGGGGGCTATGGTGGGAAACTAAAAAATTTTTTCGTAGTCAGTCAGTCAAAGAGTCAAAGTCAGTCAGCTGATCGGGAATTTCGTATGGAAGGTCGAAATTTTTATTACGTTTCCCAACATAGCCCCCATAGAGAAAGTTGTTCAGTTTCATGGTCTGATCACGCCTGCAAAGTTATCGTTACACCGTCCCTTACACCCTGTATAAATACCCAGTCAGTCTGCTAGACGTAAAGCCGTGTAGGTCCCGTTTGCTGTCTATGATTACTCAGACGGTGGTCGTTACACAACCATGTCAGTAGCCTGCTTTTTGTAGAAGGCGAAAAATTCTGTCACTAGGGTTCTTTAGGTCGTGGAATGACTCGGTGTCCCACACGTAAAGAGAGAGAGAGAGAGTCGGCAGACGTTGCGGACTTCCGTGCACGGAATCGAATTACGAAGTTTCAGATATTAAGCTCCTATGTAGAGACAGAACCGGGTGAAGTCACAAAGGATTCGAACAAACGCTTCTTAGAAATTGCCTTGCTCACTCCCCGTCTGAACTGAACACTTACCACGATGTCCAAGTATTTGCATTTGGATGCGGTATTTTATAACCAAACTTCGCAGTGACATATCGCTGTGACTTATCAAATGGACGAGTAGTGTGCATGATATAAAATAAGATATTGAACCCGGAACACATGAGATACCGTACCGCTCTGTCACTGAACCACTGACGCCGCGACGCCTTGACTGACCCTTCAAATAGACCGGTAAGTGCATTAGAATCCCATACTATTAGTTCGTATAGATTTGTATTGTCGGCGAGTCGTTTAGGCTAATTTGATAGGCTTCGACGTAATTTCAGCTTTGAATATGTGTAGTTTAACTTTTACGCATATTTTTAAGATGGATAAGAATAGCATCAACACATTGTTACTTCGTACCTATGCAATAGAGGTATGGGGAGCAGCAGTTCATCAAGCGTCTTGGTCTATAAAACCCTCCCAAAGGAGAAACTCTATGTCAAGCAATGGGCTTTTGTTACTGTACCTAACTACCTAGCCAGTTATGATGCGCAACCGCGACATCGATTTTCTCTTTACTTGTAGACAAAATTATTCACTTATTATGATAAAATCCATACGATTTGACACTTATGAAGTCTTCACACCTGCGAGATAAGTCTCTATGCATCATAAAAGCGCATGACGTATGATCACCTTCATCGAGCGCATCCGTTCATTCAGACAATGGACTAAAAATGTCATATCCATAATGACTGTTACCTTCAAGGCTTGCATCTCCTCTTTGTGCATTATTGTTTCACAGGCAAATCTCCCGGTTTCTTTGCAAGGCCTTATTTAAGCCCGGCTTCCGCCGGATTTGCTCATCTTGGCTCGTTTTTGCACGACGAATATAATAATATTAGGTCTTTGCGTATGAAGTCGCCATTTTAAAAATTGTAACTTCGTGATCGTGATGTAATTTACGCCATATGTAAGCACAGCCGAAAAATTCGAAATTCAAACGAATATTTATTGCCAAGGCTTCTATTCTTAATTGGTCGTGTATCATATTACTAAATGCAGGTAAATAATTTTATAAAACTAACCCTGTTTTTATTTAAATTATTCCATAATGCCTCTAGAGACCATTATGTCACCTTCTTTGGTTTGGCAAAAACCAAATTTGATTTCAAAATTGTAGCAAAATCTATGGTTAACAATAAGCTGTCGCTTTAGCCGTACTAATAAAATAGCTATAAATATGCCGCGAAATTTGAATCATCTTTTTAGCGTCTCATATTGAACGCCTCACAGACAGGAACATTTAGATCGCGTCCAATATAAACGACGCCCCATACAGTAGAGAGGCTAAGCTGTGCTTTTTTTTCTTAAGAATTATTTTAGGTTTTAGTATGAGGATTGACGTTTCTAGTATAGATCTGACAGACCACTGCGATATTTTTGCGCTCCGTCGTGCGTCAAGTGTGCGATCCGCGTTCCTTTTATACCTAACCCACTTAAGTAAATACATATAAATGAAACTCAAAAGATTTATTATCACAGTAAGTACTTCTTTACAAAAAACAACACATTACGAAAACTAACGGTTTTAAAGCGATATATGAAGCTGATAAAAAAATTCGACATAAAAATGCTTTTCACAGACTTGTAAAGTTACTGAACGATATATTAGGTAAACTCAAAGTAGCCTTTGTACAAAAGGATAAATCTATTAACATTTTCGTGACTCCTTTGTACTGAGACTTTATATTGTAAATTCCGAATAAAAGGCATACATACATACACATATCACGCCTTTATCCCTTGCGGGGTAGGCAGACCGTTAACGATCGTAAACAAAGGTCGTTATCGCCACGTCTGACAAGTATTGAGGGCCCTTTCAGATGATTTGTGTCTCACTAGAGAGGTTGTCAGCCTATCGTCTAAAATTGAGCACATGAAACCCTCGAGTCCCTTAGTTGCCTTTTACAACAACCGCGGGAAGAAATGGGGTGATGCTATTATAAGCCGGCATCACACGGCACCTTGTGACAATAATCGCAGATTATGGCGCATCAAACTGCAACTATCACAGGTCGTCATTTATATAAATGAGGTAAGAAAGTGAGAAACTAATGGCGTCACTATCGATTGTGCCTCTTTTCTGTGATTGGTCAAAAATGTGTCAATTTCAAAGTTCAGATACTTCTTATTGGTGCGTTTAGGCACATTCGCTCCTGCTGCCATCTGCAATAGGCTTTGAGTTTTCCTCCACAATGCTCGTTTTTAGGGGAGGTGGGGCCCCATGTCCAGCAGTGAACTGTTGCGGTTCTTATAGAAGTTTGCTTCGCCCTATATAAGGCAAAATTTAATTAAGTAGAAATATTTTAAGGGTGTGTTCTAAGGGTGTGACATAAAACTGAACACCTTTTGTCTGAAACTACAAAACGAAATACAAAAAAACAATTCGACCTCCCATACAAAGTGACTCGGTCCGCTGGTACAATTTGTATAGGAGTCGAATGTTTTTTTTTCGATATAGAGTTTCAGACGAAAGTTGTTCAGTTTTATGTCTAGAATAGAATAGAAATATTTGTACTTAATTAAATTTAACTTCATATATGTATAGCAATTACGATTATTAGGTTATAGACAAATGTGGTGCCAAATGCCGAGTTGCCACGACAACTATGACTTGGATACACTTTGTATGCTAACGGTACACTGGGATCGTTGAGTTTGGTGGTTGGTGCGAATGTTAAGATTCAGCGATCTTAGATATTTTAAATAAAAAGATTATAAGTTTACAAGGTACAATTAATTAGATTATTTCTACTTCTACTTCTACAGCCATAATAGTCCGCTGCTGGACATGGGCCTTCCCCAGATTGGAGGGTATTGCCTGGTGAGTATGGCAATTCACCACAATGGATCATATACCATCTGGCAATGTATAATACCACGCTTGGCAGGCGAATAGATGTGCGCGGTGCAAGATATTATAGATAATTTTCTCAGGAAACGACGTAACGTATTATTTATTTTTGTTTTTTTTAAATTGGACTCGCACTCATTTGGAACGAAAGTGTCAGTGCATGCCAGACTGTCAGTCAGTGTTGCAATGTTTTTTTTTAATCTTTTGGCTTTGGAATCTACACTGGAATCTAGTAACATAGTCAGTTTAACGCCATCTATCGAGTTCTTGGAAAACTAGTTTTTTTTATTCTCAAAAAGAAAACCTCCTATTATAAAAGAGTGGGCAGGTCGTAACTTAACCCACCGTAGAACACTAAAACCATGCAAGTCAACGCGATAACTGCCCACACGGGCACAAATGGCAGCGACTTCAAACTGCCCAGAAGAGAACCCTCTAGAACATTCCAGAACATTCTAGAAGGTTGTAGAGCGGTTTATAGCTCCCCATTTACGAGTGATCTTATTACATCAAGCGTGTAGCGTTGCAATATTGGGTATTTATTGTAGTTGTTTTAAGAAGTTTTTTTTTCTATCTATTAGTTTATTTTAATGTAGGTAATACAAGTGTCAATATAATAATATAGTCAAAAACTTAACAAGTTGTGTTTTAGTTGTATTGAAGATAATTCGTCAAGAAGAAAGTCGATAGGTATATTTTTTAGAAACGAATCTCAAATCCCAAAAACACATTTTTCTTCATAGTAATAAAAATTGAAGAAAAATATGGTACAAATCGGTCTTCAGGACGGATAAGGGACAATAAGTTCGATTAAACAACTGAAAATACGTGTTCTTGATATTTTCTACAATTTTAATGAGGAACTGTTCAGGGTCCCATAATTTATGAAAAAATATTTATGGAGCGTTTCAAATTCAAAGGTGTCACTAAAATTTTATTTGTAACTCTTCTATCGAACTGTATTTTTAATCATTATAGACTGAAAAGTTTATGCTAAGAATCTGAAACGCGCCATCTATATAGCTAATGTTTTCCTTTTAACAATAGGGGGGGACAGACCCTCAATCAAAATTTGAAAAAATATCCATCCTTTACTTTACTTTGCGCATGCTTAATTTTGTTGCTGCAACACAATTTCTTATACACTGTCATAAAAATGCACTGATTAAAACTTTATTTTAAAAAGTGCAAGCAATTTCCCTCACCTTTGAAGGAGAGCTTATTTCAAGAATTCTGCGTTAAAATTTACATGTAAAGTGCCTCTTTCGCTGTCTAGGTTTTTCACAGAGGGCCAAGTGTCACTGTCGTAGACTGTACTAGATGGGTAGTAACCTACCTACTAGATGTTTAGGGATGTGGCAAGTGACGTATATCGATGAAAAGAAAAGGGCTCAGACTTTGTAAGGTGGATCGCACACTTGACGCACTGCATTCGATGGACGACACTGCGATAACGCTGCGTCGACAGCGGTTGAGCGGTTTTAGTATAGGGATTGACATTTCTAGTATGGATCTGACAGAACGCTGCGATATTTTTGCGCTCCGTCGTGCGACAGGTGAGCGATCCGCCTAACGCTTGTGTAAATTTATTCAAAGCAGCTAACACATGATCACTAAACAATAAAAATAAATTTCCAACAAAAAAACGAAAGAGTAATAAAACACAAAAGTTTACTTGTCACCCAACTTGCAAAAAACGAAAGAATAAGTAATTTTTGTGTTGTTGATTCAACAATTTATTAGTAAAAAAAAAAATCTCTTAAATCCTTTCCTTTTATTTTTAACCGTCCATACTGCTGGCTGGACATGTTGCTCCCTTATAATGAAATATCGATATTTTGTTCGATAAGAAAGAAAATCTTTTTACCCACACTCAAGGATAAGATTTTATCTCACAGGTGGGACGTTCTGTATAAGTAGATATATATAGAGAAAATACTATAGAAAATGGTGTTACAAAACTGTTTATGTATTACAAACTCCATAACTGTATCTTAGATAAATGTTTAATTTAATTTATGTTTCTATAGTTATAAAGTAGATAGGTAACGTAAACAGAGAGTATAGAGCTGCAATTTTTTTTTGTAGTAACTACGCCAATCCATGAAAAACATTTAAAATAAAAATAACATAATAAATATTAGAGAAAAATATGAATAGTACATATTACAATATTATGTACTAAATTCTTATTCTCTTTTAGCCAAATCTACTGAAATCTTACTCATAGGAATGCATAAATAACTGTGGCAAAAGATTACAATTCGTTTTTTGTATACCATTTATCAGAATATTTTGCACATATAAACTACAATCGAAACAGCCTGACCCAACACAAAAACCTTATATTTACATTCATACAGCATTGAACAAAAAACATATGCGTTTTTCTCTAACTAATAAAAATGCAGTAGAGAAGAGTCACAGTAGGTACATGGAAAATCCACAGTACCTACGGAAGGTTAAAAATTTTTAACAGCTGATTCCTATAAATAGTACCTGTGACTCCTGTGCTGGCTCAACGGCTACAAGTCTTTAAGGAATCTATGGTAATGTCTATGCTCGAGATCTCGCTAACGATCAGTTGTTCCTAGAAGAACTCCTAAGCCCAGTCTCGGCGTTGATTTGATGGCTCCAGGGCTGAGACCGTAGGTTCCATAAAAAAGAAAGTCCGGGATGAGATCGTCTGCCAGAAGACTTAACAGACACATCTTGCAAGTGTAAAATTGAAGTGGCATTGGGCGGATGTGATTTTTTGTAGAACTGATAGAAGGTAGAGTAAGCAGATTCTATGATGGAGGTAAAGCCTCAGCAAGCGTAGCATAGGACGTTCTCCAGCCAAATAGACCGATGTAGTGACTGACTGTATTGCAAAATCGGGAGATCGTGCTTTAAGGTGTGCCACGGAGAAGACCTTCATTTAGCAATGGACTATAATAGAAATATCTACGATAGATATATGGAAATTTAGATATCCAGATAAAACTTAACGCATACGATAAATATTGACTGTGGCCGGGGCTTAAAACTGAAAAGTGGTATTCGCTCTACCAACTGAGCTACAGCAGCGGTCCAAGGTATGAATGTAATATTGCAACTACTATCGCAGCATAGTTATTGTACTGTACAGTATCTATTGATCTTTTATTTCTACTGTGGTCGAAGCCCGGAGAACAAAAGACTGTGAAAGGCAGGGGTCGCAAACTTTTTACTGCTATTAAGAATTTAACGGCTGCGGTCAAACGGCCGGGGGTTGGCCTCCCCTGAGAAATCATGCGCGCTCAAGAATTGTAGAAAGATTTTTGTAGTTATACCTTTAAATAAATGATTGTATTGCGACAGGAGAAATTGTGGGTGTGTTACCGTGAAATAGGTGGATTTTCTCAACTAAGAATAAAACATTGGTGTGTTCTGAATGTTTGCTTTCATTCACAAATTATGGCAACACTGGATTGGCGAGCAGCAGAAAAGAGCTTGTTTTGAAAACAGAAAGAAACTGTTTATCTCTCAAACCAAACCCAAACCCAAACTGAGTAAGTAGGGACGAATTAGTTTAGGTTTCCTTGGCAACCGCCAAACAAACCATTAGGAAAAGTTCTGGGATATATATAAATCAAATTCAATAGATCCAGGATGTAAAAAAATTTGCTGCAAATATTTTAAGGAGCGAACCAGCCTATGAAACTAAACAACTTTCCCCAAGGAACATAGGTCGAAATATATGGAAAATATGGACCTTTCATACAAAACTACAGACTAAGTCAATTCGTATGGAAGGTCCAAAAATTTTTCTCATATTTTCACCTACGTTCCTTGGAGAAAGTTGTTCAGTTTTTTAGTCTGATTCACACCTTAAAATATTTGCAGCTAATATTTTTACACCTTATAGGTATAGGCACCTGGGTAGAAAGCAAAAAATTTACATGAATTCATTTCTCGATCTATTAATCAAAATTGGAGGTAATGCCGAAGGGGCCCATCTTTCAGCGCTTGTCGTCACCCACCGTTTTGATCAGTGGGTCAGAAAATATGCGAATCACACATCGAACGCACGACATTGTTCAGTTTTAGCGCCTCCGTAACGCACGCGCCTGTCAGATATATGGAAATTTCTAATTACCCGTACTAAAAACGCAGTCGTTTCTACTGTTTCTTGTATGGATCTCATAGACCGCTGCGATGTTTTACCGCTCCGTCGTGCGTTAAGTGTGCGATCCGCCTTAAATTATCTGAACCCAAGTCGTGTTTCACACTACTCACAGTTGTCTTATTCTGACGTTTTTATCTCTCGCCGCATCAGACAGACCGCAGTCATAATGACATCATCTTAATTCAATTGCGGGTACATTTTGATGTAATAACTTTGTTGGTCTGTTCTTGAGTTGGGATGGCGGATAAGTTCCTGGCTTAATATTTATAGAAAGCGCAATGCACATGTCTGATACAGTTAAGTGTTTCTAACAAGTTGAAGTATTTATAAGGTGTAAAAATATTAGCTGCAAACATTTTAAGGCACTCCTTAAAATGTTTGATTCACTTTCAACCCATGAAAATGAAAAACTTTCCCCAAGAAACAGGTCGAAATATGAGAAAATGTTATTGGCATTCCATACAAATTAAGTATAGGAAACTAATTTTTTTTTCATATTTCGACCTATGTTCCTTGGGGAAAGTTGTTCAATTTCACGGGCTGGTTGACCGCTTGAAATATTTGCAGCAATTTTTTTACACCCTATATACAAAGAACTACTTACACTAACAAAATTTTACGCGTAGGCTAAGCAGGATTCAAAACTGCGATTACAGTATTAGTAGATACTAGCGAGTCCTGGGCTATCGCGGCAACATAATGTAAGGAAGTGTATATAGGAGTATGACGCAACTGTAGTTACTGGGAATAGACAAGCCACTGTTTCTTTTATGTATTTAAAAATTAGGTGAATTATGATTTTTTTTCCACTAAATGAACATTGTAGTCAAATATAATAAATATTCCTAAATTTCCTATCGAAAAAAGAACTTATTATAATACTCATTTGTTTTCCATTATTCGAATTGGAATAAGTACCTTCCTATATATAAATAATTGAGCTAGGTATATGTTACAAAATCCTCTTTTATAGCATACGAAAGTTGAAATTGTCCATTCACAAGAAAAATCCATCAACCCATTTACGTCATTTGAAACTAGCGGCTATTCCTGCCTTTTAAAAGCCGTGTACTTTTCTACCACCCACGTCTTGTATACAGTCGTACGCCCACCACATCAAATCGGTAATAAAGACCATAATTGCCTAGTAGCGGTTCACTTTGTGTGTTTTTTGTAAACATAATACATTACTTTGTGTTGACTTCATTCGACAGTGACGATGAGTAAATTGTTTATAGGTAATGTTGAAATTGAAAATATAGCTTCAATATTATTTATTTATATTGATATTGGCAATTGGGGTATGGTTATTACTAATCTAAGCAGCATAATATCGACATACCCATTACAGGTGCATTTTTTTTTAGTCATTCCCTTACAAGAGGAGCTGTTGATAAAAATATGATACTAGTTGCATCTGTAGAAGGCGAAAAAAGCCATTTCGCTGCAAATAATGAAGATGATTTTTCTTTTTGCAGGATTAGTGTCCTTTTTTCTTCTTATTAAATCATTCTTTGTAGTCTAAGGTTCCTGCAAAAGGTAAAATGTTCATCACTGTTTGTGGCGTAATTCAGTGAACACACGCAGTAATACCTATACGTATACATCGCCTTTGCTATAAGTCATTACTAGCTTCTATATTTATGTCTATAGTGCACTATAGCATTACATAGTATACGGACTCAGTACAAGACACACGTGTTTCATTTATAAAACATTGCAACTTGAGCATCAATTCCCTGTGCTTATCTTCCGACTGTACCATCTATTATAAAAATTGTCTGCCTGTTTAGCGTTTCTGTTTCTGTCTTTTATGGGACACCGCTATCTCCTAAACTAAAGGAACGGAAAAACTTTCGAAATAAAAAAAAGAAAATTTGCTATATCCCAGGCAAAGGTGCTACTTACTCCCAAGGGAAAACGATTACCGGCTACAACTACCAGGTTATTCGTATGAGATAAACAAAACCACCAACACGTGCCGCCGCCATCAAGGAAAATCTCGGCAAAAAAGTAGGTACCTTATCTTACTCGCTACTGGGATATGTAGGTATTTTCGCCAAAAGAAATAGCGAAGGGAATATACGAAAGAAAATCTTTAATAAAGAAGAGCATGTAATAAACGAACAAAAGGCAATAGTTACACGCACCGATACCAACGGTGAATAGGCAGAAGGGGAAATATGTATGGAGAATTGCTGCGTAGTTTGTCTGGTCGTATTATACATACATAGGTACATACATATATCACGCCTTTATCCCTTGCGGGGTAGGCAGAGCGTTAACAGCCGTAAGAATACGGTCGCTATCGCCACGTCTGACATTTTTGAGTATTGTTTTCTAAGGTTGTTTCGGAAAACATGTGTATCACTATAGTGACAGGTTGTCAGCCTGTCGCCTAAAAATTGTAATACACCAATACTTTCGAGTCCCTTAGTCGCCTCTTACGACACCCACGGGAAGTCGTATTATTCAGGGAAATTATTAGGAAATTCAATAAAATGCTTATTTTCTTGTAAAATAGAAGCTTGCCTAAATAGGCAAGTATTAATATAAGTATGTAAAGTCAAGCTGAGGCTGGGTTTCGCGGTTTGGACTTTTGACAGTTGCATGACGTGCTTTTCCATCATGTCGAAACTCGAAAGGCTGGCTTTCTCTATGCATCCAACAGCAGCCCGCATTCCTTACAAAGTCATTGGTCCACCAGGTGTGCCCCCCTCAACCCCTTGGTTGATGCTGGTTTTTGTTTCTATTTTAGGGGAACAAGCCCTTCTCAACCACTCACGAATTGATATTTGGTGCTGGTTCCACTTTTATTCGCATTTTTTTATTCTAAGATTGTGGCAAGCTCCGGTCAAATACCCGAGACGTTGGTCGAGGTTGGTTTCCCTTAAAAAATTGATGTTTAGGCTTCATTTTCAGTGAGGGTAACCCCCTCAACCCCCCACGAGTTGATGTTTGGAGATGTATTATTCACATTTATGAGAGGATGACAAGCCCCCTAACTTCAGGTTTAATTTCAAAAATTGATGTTGAGGCGGTCGCAATCCGCCGGTACGATGATAGTCTGTATTAGTTTCACCACACACGACCTCCTTGCCTTATCCCGTTCTCTGTCGGAGTCGGCTACCTAACCTAGGGGATTTGACGTGGAAACAAGTTTTTACACGGAGTGACTGCTATCTCACCTCCCTCGGGCCCGAATCTTAGGTTAAGACGTCACATTCAAAAATCATCTGAATTCAAATTATATTTGAATGTCGATTTTATCGCGATTTTTTTCCTTAACCGTAAGAGGTATTAGTTTCAACAAAACAAAATAAATACACGAGCAAATCCAGCGGACCTGCAATAACTCAACGTCCCATATGTTTCGCGTACGCAGCGTACATAAGACGTGGCGTGATAAGCTGTGATGTGTTAATATCGGATACTCCAACTCGTAATACGAAGGTTTTTTCTATTATTCCACTGTTTATTTTCTAAATCATGTATTTACTGTTACGTGGATTGCATACTTGACGCACGACGGAGCGCTAAAACATCGCAGCGGTCTGTCAGATCCATACTAGAAACGTCACTCCACATACTAAAACGACGAAAGACGAGACTGCGATTGCGCTGCGTCAACAGCGGTTGAGCGGTTTTAGTATAGGGATTGACATTTACAGTAAAGATCTGACAGATTGCTGCGATATTTTAGCGCTTCTTCGTGCGACGAGTGTGCGATCCGCCTATAAAGACGCTTTCCTGGCATGTGTTAACCTTCATCTTGAATCACTCCATCCTTTAAAAAAGCTGCCCTAAAATCCCTTAAGTATTTTTAAACAACGAAGCATAATTTTTGCCTACCCGTTTACAAAAGTATAAAATAAATAAAAGCCATTTTTGTAATTAACTTACACTAAACCTCTTTCCAGGTCAGAGTAATTAAGGTGTTTCTTTTTTTGTCTCTCGCGCCAAATTTCTTAAAAAGAAAAGGCCAACTTGAACGGTCGCCAACCCTATGTTAGATTAACTGATGTTAGGTTGGCAACCCTGGCTCGTTGCCAGTTCGTTTACTGACTGATTTATTTCGTAGTCGATGTTAAGAGTTATTTCCCGGAGTTTCTGAGTTTTGGAAATTGGAGTCTGCAAATAGTACATGTATCTACCCGATCATAGATTTTTTTCTACTTTTAATCGGATTTTGGTCAATAGAAGAGCAACATACTTAACGTAGGCACTTACTATTAACATTTTTGCTAGAATTAAAAAGTTAATACAAACATAACAAGTGGAAAAAATTCACGCCACCGATGGGATTTGAACCCACGTATTCTAATTTGCCGGGTCAGACGTGTTAACCGCTACATCGCGGTTGACCCTATCCTAGGCGGCAGCGCAATATAATAATGCACTTAGGTATTTATTTTTTAAATGTTTGTACTGACTGCATCTTTTTTTTTTGGAAACAGTTAACCACTTTCACTAGCCAACTCTGCGCAATTCAGAATATTGCTTCAAATCACATACACACACATAAATCACGCCTCGTTCTCGTTGGGGTAGGCAGAGACTATTACTTTCCTCTTGCTACGATCCTGGCATAATTTCTTTCGCTTCTTCTTCATTCGTCAGCCTTGGCAAATAGTAGATCGTAATTGAGGAGAAGAATATTCCTGAAAAGTAGTCTGGTATATCTTTATACTGCAATGCAACGGGCTCCGCTCTTTCGCGTTCGTCTCAATCTTGGGCCTCACTGCCAGAATTTGTGGATAGTCTTCTACATATTTCATTTCATCAAAGCTCCTTTCACAAGATCAGCTATGACTATAGTGACCCATCTTGGAGTAGACACTTTGAGATAGGTAAATGCCGCATTTTTTATTATATTTTTTGTGCTGAAAACTACAGTTTTGGCCCCGGGGCCATCAAATCTACGCCTGTCGGCTTGATGGGGAGCACGAGCTCATCCGGAAATAATTGATTAGTTGTTCAAACAACCAGCCCAATCACGCCCTGAGGCGAGGCTGGGCTTAGGAGTTGTTCTGGGAAGAACGGATCGGACTGATTCTGGGAAGACGGATCGACATGACCTACCCAGTTGAAAATTCTGAATTGCTTTTAAATAAGATAAGGATAAATAAAAAAGGATAAAAAAGGTTAAATAGGATAAGGGACTAAAGGGCAGAGCACACTGGGCTGCGTAATGCGGTTCGTATGCAGCACGTGTACTCGGCGTACCCGGCGTGTACCGATTGTAATGTAAGGGACTGTATGGGAGACTTATACGCAACGTAAGCGGAGTGCCGTCTTCCATACAACCCCCTACATTACAACCGGTACGCGCCGGGTACGCCGTGTACACATGCTGCATAGGACCCGGTGTACTTTAATCTTTACTTCTACATTTGCAATTGAATTTCATGTATCACAGTTGTCATAAAGCTTAGTCTCAACAACAGAGCAACCAAAACACCGAATCAACAGATCGTCAACCCCACCACTAAATTAGACGTCACCTTTCGAATCCAACTATGTAAACTGCGATAACAAGCCAACTTAAAGTGGCTCACTTGGTTAACTTAGAATCACTTAGCTTCACTTAAGAGTTCCCGTCTCGTAGTTTGATAATAGGAAATGTTTGAGATATCCGATATGGAATCGATTCGGCGAGTTCTCGAGTGGTTATGAGTCGGAAAGTTTTTTGGTAAACCGTTTGGGCTTGGTCGAGTACTTGTTTGTAGTTTTAAACTAATTCAGTACAAAACGTTCAATTACTGTAAAAACATAATTATGATATGTTTACAAGTTTTTTTAGAGTACGTGGTATCCTACTAATCCTATTAATATTATAAATGCGAAAGTTTGTATGTTTATTTGTTATTTTTCACGATTAAAAGTACTGAACCAATTTTCATGAAATTAGTCACACAGATAAAGGGTAACTTAGATTAGCACATAGGACAATTGTTATCCTGAAAATATGTTCTTGTGGTGCTACGGAATCAAAACTGACTTCCACGTAGAGCCGCGGGCGTTTACTAGTCTAGTCATAATTATATATAATCATAAGTCAATAGGTAAATACCTATTTCACTTGTTGCATATGCGGAGCCCATTACAACATCAATGACTGCTGGGCCCTAAGAAACTATTGCAAAACCTGCTAGATACAGCATCTAAATGTTACGATTTTCTATTTTATAACATTTTGATAAGCCTCAAAATACCCGAAAAGAAAGTGTTTCCCTTTTTTGTCCTTCATAAACTACGAAACCTCATTCTTTTCGGCATATTTCATTCTTATCAAACATTTTATATTTATTCACAATAATCCGTAGTATCTCCAAGAAGGATCGGACCCTTTGGTCAGACTAGAGATTTTTCTTCGAGGGCCGTTAAAATGACTTCCTAAAATAAAGAGAACCATAAAAACTGCCCCTATCTGAGGACCTTTTACCTTTTACTACGGTTTTTTCCATCCGATTTCCACCCGAAACTAAGTTCATTCAAGGAGTGAGTTTGTGTAACAATTAGCCAGAAGACAATTTTGTCGGAAGTTACCCAGATCAGGGCCCTAAGTCTGCTATATTTCGAATTTTGAAACTCAGCTGTCATTCAATTTTTCTACACTTCAAACTATTAGCAGACTACAAAATTACCGAAATCATCCAACTGAGATCCAATCGACATCCAACTGAAACGATTTTCATTTAGGGCCAGAACTCCGTTCTTAACAATGTACTAATATCATAAATAATAAAGTTTGTATGTGTCATTATGTGAAGAATTACGACTTCATTGTTTCACATAAACAATGAGTCATACTTGTTCGTTTAATACTACAGTTTGTTTGTTTATTTATTAGTTACTTCTTCACGCAAAAGCTACTGAACCGATTTTCATGAAATTTGGCACAAACAGTATCTTGGATTAACTCATAGGATAGTTGATACCCCGAAAAAAAAACCTGTGGTATGCTACGGGATTTAAACCGACTTCTACGCGGGCGAAGCCGCTGGCGCCCACTACTACCTAATAATATAAGTGTTATAAGTAACTTCGACAAACTAAAAATAAACGTAATAAACAATTCCATGTCATCATGAGAATTACTACCTACATTAGGTTTAGACTAAAAGCAGTTCACTGCTGGATGCGCTTTGTTCACGGTTGGAATTAAGGCTCTATTCCCCGTTTTATTGCATTTTTTAGTCTTCTATTTACACGTCCAGGTGGCATCTAGAACCCACTTACTCTACCGTCCATCAGTTTTATGACAGATGGACCCAGGCCACTGTCACTTCAGTAGCAATGGCGACATCTATCTGCCTGTTTTTGACAGATCTTGAGCTAGTTTATGATGCTATACCAAATAGCGTTGCGCTTAGTTTATATTTCTGACATTTAAGTTCTATTGATACTCAAATAGACAAAATACATTTCCTTAGAAAAGAAACTATTTAAGTTTAGCTCAGCGCCATCTATGTCCCCTTGAAAACGGGGTAGAAAATTTTCCCATTTATAATGTTAATGACAAAGATTTAAGATTGAAGTAGTCAGTCCTTTTAGCTTTGTCAGATCTATAATATTTGATGGACTCAGATTGCCCCACTTATCTGGCAAGGTCATTGAATAAAACGGCAGAAAATTGAATTTGTTTCCTGCCCCGTCCGCCATTTCTCACTTTGTCTCAGACAAAATTAATTGTATTACACTATCAGCAGGGCCACGAGTAACCCATTTAAGAGATCAACATTTTGCTGGTTCATCATACAAATATTAAGAATCACCAGTATTGGTGGATCTGTTAAAGACAATGAATATTTTTCAAACGAAATAGGTAAGTATACGTGATTTGATTTTTGATTATTTGGTAAAGAGTTTGGCCATCTACGTTTCATGTGCTTAATGATGACTAACTTACTTACTTTTAAAAAATTGCGTTTTTGATTTAAAAAATGCGTGCGGCGTCGAAACTGACGTGGATTTGATAATAGATAAACTGAATATGATAAAGATACGACAAACTGTTCATTGTACAAACAGGTATGTTGAAGTGTGCTACTGATGGTATGTAGGTATTTAAAATATGTATTTTAAAATTATTAGGCGATCCGTAAAATACTCTTTGACAAGCTCAGACATTGACATCCAAATTTTATTGAATTTGAATTTTGAACCGGAAGGTACAGCGGGGGCCTGAAGTAGAGCCCTAAGTCACTTTCTCAGGAGGTCGACAAATCACACGCCCGCCTGTCAGCTGTGATTGCTGAACACAACATAGATATGAGTTTAATGTTATAAATCCTACATACATACATATATCACGCCTTTACCCCTTGCGGGGTAGGCAGAGCGTTAACGACCGTAAAAATACGGTCGCTATCGCCACATTTGACAAATATTGAGGGCCGTTTGAGATAATTTGTGTATCACTATAGTGACAGGTTGTCAGCCTGTCGCCTAAAAATGGTAAAACACATGAAATCCTGAAGTCCTCGCCTCTTACGACACCCACGGGAAAGAAATGGGGTGATGCAATTCTAAGCCGGCATCACACGGAATTATAAATTCTACTAATATTATAAATACGAAAGTTTCTATGTTTATTTTATTTGTTTGTAACTCCTTTACCCTAAAACTAGTAGGTTATATTTATAAGTAAGTACCTATTGTGAATTTAAGGGTTAATAATTTTAACAAACTTAAAAAATAACTTACAAGTTCAATTTTTTCTATAGCAACATTTAAATTCGGAATCAATCCTCGAAATACCCAACTACCTACGAAACCAGATAAAATAATAATGAGGGTACTGACGTACGACGACTGTGATTTAAATAACTCTTTCATTTTTGTCGGAACGAAATCAATAGGTTTGAACACCGCGATAGTATAGGATCTCGCTGTTACAATTTTATTATGTTTCATTGTCCATTATCAAATACATACATACATACACATATCACGCCTTCATCCCTGGCGGGGTAAACAGAGCGCTAGCGGCCGCTATCGCCACGTCTGACATGTTTGAGGATAGTTTTCCAAGGTTGTTTCAGAAAACATGTATATCACTATAGTGACAGGTTGTCAGCCTGTCGCCTGAAAATTATAATACACCAATACTCTCGAGTCCCTTAGTCGCCTCTTACGACACCCGCGGGCAGGATGTGGGATGATGCTATTCTAAGCCGGCACACGGCATCAAATGCATATTATCAATTGTCAAATGTCGATATTAAGCTATTCAATGCCGGCATCACACGGCATAATAATACGAATTACCTGGATCTATTTACGAATTCCAAATTATTTACAAAACTACAAATAAGATTTGTCGAAAATATATTTTTCATATAAAGCAAAAACTTCTAGTCACCTCCTGGACTAAATAAGTCAAATGATGTCTTCGTCGTGGAAGACACGAAAATGTGTGATAAATATTAATACGAGGAATAAGCCCGGATATGTGATTGACGTCACGCGTGGGGTTGGAGGAGGCGGATCGCACACTTGACGCACGACGGAGCGCTAAAACATCGCAGCGGTCTGTCAGATCCATACTAGAAATGTCAATCCCCATATTAAAATCGCTTAACCGTAGTCGACGCAGCGCTATCGTAATGTCGTCCGTCGAGTGCGGTTTTAGTATGGATCTGACAGACCGCTGCGATGTTTTCGTTTAGCGGGGTCCGGAATCGAAGTTCGAATTACACACATTCGAAAGGATTTAGTGCGAAACATTTATTTTCGATCATTGTCCAGCCGAACGTAAGTTTTATCGATTTATTTTAACTACGAAGCCGTTATGCGTCGACAGTACGTTCCTCCGAATGTGCTTTTTAGCGAACTCAAACTAGCCGAATATCCTTTTAATTGAACAAACTGTACTATGAAATGCAAGTTGAGTTATACTCGCTAAAATTAGAAAAATATCATTATTAAGTTTAAAATTCTCATGGCAGTTTTATTTTTACTAGTATTTTTCCTAATATTGTATGAAGTAAATATGTGTTTAGCAAATCTTTCAATAATAATGAAAAACATAAGCTAAAGACAAAGCAGGTATAATTTTAGAATCTTACCTTTCCGAAATGACATACATACATACATATATCACGCCTTTATCCCTTGCGAGGTAGGCAGAGCGTTAATGGCCATAAGAATAAGGTCGCTATCGCCACATCTGACATTTTTGAGGATTGTTTTCCAAGGTTGTTTCAGAAAACATGTGTATCACTATAGTGACAGGTTGTCAGCCTGTCGCCTAAAAATTGTAATACACCAATACTCTCGAGTCCCGTAGTCGCCTCTTACGACACCCGCGGGAATGATGTGGGGTGATGCTATTCTAAGCCGGCATCACACGAGAAATGACAACTTTAAAAAAACAGATTTTAACTTTAACTTTTGTTGTTTGTTAAGATCAGTTATTACGCGAAGGCCAGATATTTGACTAAAAGTGAGATTATTCTTATTTCCTTTAAAAAATAGTTTACGTTGCAATTGAAGCTCTTTTGATACGTGATAATTTATATGTGTTTATTTAATAAAATATACTTAATGAGTAATCTAAAAAGCACATCATTTATTTTTTATGATTTTCATTCAATGAATTCATTTTTATTTCAATAAAATAACTTAGCAATTTATCCATTTTTCACTACCTTATATTAGAAAAATGATTCTAAAAAGTAGAACATGAGATATATTCCGGCAGTAAAAAATGTTGTTCTTCACTTTACAACCTTCAACTCTACACATTATTTTTAATAAAATCACTCCATCGCGTGGTGAAGGAATGACAAACAAAAACACTTTACTATTTACAGTTTAGTAGGCATCTGGTCAATTTCATCGATTATAAGAACCTTCGAATATTTTCAGTTCGCAAAAAAGTAAATTCGGAGGAACGTACCGTCGATGCATAATGTTTCGCAGCAAAACAACATCGATACAACTTATAATCGCTTGAGAATTTTTCGAAATAAAACACCTTCGCAATGTAGCATTTCGAATGTTTGTAATTCGAACTTCGATTCCGGACCCGTTTTAGCGCTCCGTCTTGCGTCAAGTGTGTTATCCGCCTGACACGAATAGACACCGGTGTGGTGTAAGTACACATACACAAACACAAATCACGCCTATATCCCTGGCTGGGTAGGCAGGTCGTTATCGCCACGTCTGACAAATATTTGAGGGACATTTCAGACTATAGTGACATATCACAGTCTGTGGGAGTCGTAAAAAGGAGAATGAGCAATGTGCTTTTGAAAAGTTATTTATTAATCTATATGAGTATCTATACGGAGCCGAAACGTGGACACTCACGGTACGACTGGTCCACCAACTGAAAGTCGCTCAGCGAGCTATGGAGAGAGCTATGCTCGGGGTTTCTCTAAGGGATCGTATCCGAAACGAAGTAATTCGACAGAGAACTAGAGTGACCGACATAGCTCAACGTATTAGCAAGCTGAAGTGGCAGTGGGCTGGTCATATCTGCCGAAGGACCGATAACCGCTGGGGTAAGCTGGTCCTTGAGTGGAGACCGCGTATCGGCAAACGTAGCGCAGGACGCCCTGTGGCAAGGTGGAGCGACGACATACGCAAAGCTGCGGGCAGTAACTGGAGGAGTAAAGCCGAAGACCGGGTTCAGTGGCGTGCTTTAGGAGAGGCCTATGTCCAGCAGTGGACTACAATAGGCTGTTAATGATGATGATGATGATGATATGAGTAAAAGATAAGCATAATTTTCTCATTAATGATGAGATAAATCCAATAGAAAAGTCTCGGCACCAAAAATATCACAGTTAGGTATAAGTACTTATCACTATCAAATAAAACATTATATTTTATAAAGAAAAATTGATAAGGTAGTCTTGTCTGTAAATTGGATTTGAACGGATCTAAAAGTATCTAAATGACTTGAGAAGCAGATCTTAAGATTAACCCCAAATGCAATATGCCTAAGAAAGAAAACAATTTTCTAAATATTCGCCTGATTTGCTTGAGGGGATCAAAGGATTAGTGGATATTTTATAGTATTTCTATTAGGTATTATCTAAATATCGTGTGGTGCGAGAGGCGCAGGTCCGCATAATACATACATACATACACATATCACGCATTTATCCCTTGCGGGGCAGGCAAACCGCTAACGGCCGTAATAATACGGTCGCTATCGCCACATCTGACATTTTTGAGGATTGTTTTTCAACGTTGTTTCAGAAAACATGTGTATCACTATAGTGACAGGTTGTCAGCCTGTCGCCCAAAAATTGTAATACACCAATACTCTCGAGTCCCTAAGTCGCCTCTTACGACAGCCGCGGTAAGGATGAGGGGTGATGCTACTCTAATCCCGCATCACACGGCAATATCCCGCATCATAACAGCTGCTATTATTATGAAAAGAATAATTTCCGAAAAAAATTCTCATATTTCGACCTATATTTTTTGAGGAAAGTTGTTCAATTTCATGGAATTGGGAAAACGAATTGTAATTTTAAACTCAATTGGTTTTACTGGTGATAGGTACAAAATCAGGCTTTGTCCAAGGTTAGTAATAAAAGGCAAAAATACCTGAAGATAAGGAACAGTCGAGCTTTGGCTGGCTCAGGCTACTATCTGTTTATATATTTCACTTTCTACTACTCAAATCCAGCTTAAAAATTGGCTACAGAAATCTCAGAATTTCAAACTCACTAGCACACTTTCGAAATTGCCCCAATTTGCTAAAAATGCAGCAGACTTCTTACACAAATTAAACTCTGTCACTGGCCGGAAAAGAAGTGCGGAATAAATTTGAAAAAAAAGAAGCGCAATTTGAATTTCGAATTCTCCGTGTCAGTCGCCGCTTGGCTCTGCAATAGTTAGCACGTTTTAATGAAGTGCATTTAGCAGATGGCGCTGTAGTCGTAACGAATTTAAATTACTTTTGTCCCTCTTCTTCATTAGGAGTTTTTGTTTCTTGCTCTTTCAGGTTAAAGGGTTCTTTTGTAAAGGTCTTTTTACCTGTGAAGGTTCTAATACAGGTAAAAAAGTGGTTTTATCTTACGTACTCTATAAATGTAGGAAAGTATTCGTCTTCTTCCTCTTATAATACGCAAAATCGAAATAATGAAAAATAGTCTCCTCCTTTACATAAAATCTACTATGAACAACAAATCAAATTTTGAATGCACCGCCTATCCGCGAATCATTAGTCGACTCTAGAAAGCTTTCAGTGTTGTCCAGAATCTAGAGCAAATAATAATAATAATAAATAAAAATAATGTATATGTATGTGTACAAAACAAAACCCCCTTTCGTGTGGTGCCGTAAACAGCGACTAAAGTATGACCATTCAAATGGGCCATATTTGACAGCTGTCAATATCATGTTAATGCTATGACATAAGGTCTATTTTCCTTTGTTGACGTTGTCATTAGTATGGGTTTGACAGCTATAAAATGTGGCTTATTAGAACCGCCGTAGTTTAAGGGATAAATAATCATTATGGGTATATGTACCTACCGGTCGGAGTTCCCTATGAATACAACAACTTGCACTACGCTCGCCAATCCGCCTGCCAAGCGTGGTGAATGTGGCACATACCCCCCAAATCGGGGAGGCTTTCGTCCAGCAATGGACTGTTGTGGCTGTAATAGTAGTAGTGCAGAACCCTATGCCAAGAAATTTAAGTTATTCTTGACATTTCCTAACTTTAAGATAAAGATGTTTCATTATCTTTTGAACTCATTTTGTTTTAGTTGCTACCCTAGTACTGTTAATTAGAGGAATAAGCTTAGATGGCTTTCTTTAGAAGTCTTCATTGTAAATAGGATACCTACCTTCTTACTGTATTATCTTTATTTTAATGAAAAACATTACTCTACTTCTTTAGAATGGGTGTCAATTTTCAATCCAGCCGGATAAAACCGCGCACATTTGTCGGATTCGACCCGAATCGATCCAAACCGAATCAGTCAAATGTGTGAGGTTTCATAGGATTTCATATAATGAATTCTAAAATTCGGTTCGGTTCGTTGCGTACGGTGCGGATAAGTCGTCGCCCGCACGACGAAGGGGCGAACCTCATACAAACTGCCAAAAAATGAGTTAAGTATACAGAAATGCTCTATTTATCGAGATCTATGTCGTCACAAAAGGGCGAAGCTCTAACTTAAAAAATAACGAATTTAGACACAGGGCGTATCTCATTTACTTCCCCAGGAGGATTTCACAACGGGGCGAACATCGAGATTCGCCTTTCAGTCGAGACACGTTTGTGCAAGTCGTGCAGCCCTATTTCAATTTCGCCCTTTCGTCGTGTCCCGCAACGAAGGTTTACTTCTCGAGTTCGCCGGTGACTGCGCGCGAGTGTCTGTTGTTTTATTAGTTTTAAATCAATTCCTTGTTGAATCAGTACTAAGACGCTGTTGACTGTGCTTAAAATAATGAAAGGTAAGTGTGCAATGTATTATACCTCATTACATCTGTAAAACCATATCATATACCTCCTATTATTACATAACCTAACTTTTATAGTTTAATTGAAACTTATCTATAGTTGCCGGTAGGTAATAAATGAATTAAAGTTCAACTTAAACAAATATTGTTATTATAACCAATATTCCTCTTAAACTTGTTTGACCTTGGTAGATTTTCTGTAACACGTTAAGAAGATACTAATATTTTAAAGGTAGGTAGTAAATGTGGGTAGTAGGTACGGATATGATCACGACAAGCTTCACAACTTGTAACTCTGCTTTCTGATTTTCACGTCGTTTGCTATGCTTCAAACTTTTGAAGGTCTGAAATGGCACTGCTCTTGCACTTGACCTTGAAGTGCTTTTACAACTGTAGATATTAGCCAGAACAGACGCAAATAATACTCGCACATCGAAAGATACCTACCCAAAAATATCCTAACGTCCATCTTGCCAGATAGGTACGTTGTACAGCTCATGCCTATTAACCTTTTGACCGCCATAGGCACGATAGACAACAATGTGACTTTAATTCGTTATGTCACCACTGTTATTCAGGTAGTGCCTCCACTTCGTTTTTCTATCTTATTTAGATGATCAAGGCAGTCAAAAGGTTTAAACAGTTAAGCTACAAATATATGTATATTCAATATATTCTTTATTCAATAAACTTAATTACTAACACCTAAGTCAGTTATGACTGATTTATTGAACGACTTTATAATGATTTTTTTATCTATTAATACAGTTGTTTTTTTTTTAATTTTTTTAGCATGGACGTCATAGTAACGTGGAGGGATAATTCAAAAAATTGCGTAAATATTACTGAGTTGAAACCAGTAAAGAAAAATGAAAGAATTGACCTGGGATGCAGGGTAAAAATGCGCTACGGATCAAAGTGGTACTTTGGGATTGTTACTGCTACTGAAAATCCTCAGACCGGAGCTATACAAACCTTAGGACCGGAAAAAATACTTTCTGATGAAACTGATTCAGAATGCTTGGATGACAATATCCCCCTTTCTTCATTAGTCCAAAAAAAATCTCAAATAAAGTCAGGATCTTATGTGAACACGCAAGATGAAAATCATATTTGTGACAACATTACTCTTAACAGCCATCAATTGAAACCAAGAGACAAACGTATAACTTCTCCAATTGATAATGATAATGACCAGTTCAAGAAATCATCTGTATCAACTTACATACAGAATTCACAAGGATCAATCACTATTTCTAATAAACAAGCCATTGATATTACTGTGAAAGGAAACTTACCATGTGACATCCATGAGAAGGTTACACCTAATGAAGAAGGAGTGTCTGGATCTATTGTGAACACGCATGATAAAAATTATGATATTGGCGACTGCATCATTCCTCACAGTAATCAACTGAAATTAAGCGATATAGACATGACTTCTGCTAATAATGATGTATTTGACCAGTTCCAGAGACCGTCTGCATCAACTTTGATAGATAATTTGCAAGGATCAACTACCACTATTAGTTATGAAGAAGCTATGAATATTACAGCTGACAACTTGGAAAGTGAACTTCTGATTGGCTCAAATAATGACAGTAACATAACATACTGCTCCACTGATCATACTGAGTATTTGGAAACTGTTGTGAATGACTATGAAGACATGGATATATCCGATGATAATGATCCAGATTACCAACCAGAAGGATTTCGGTCTCCCACAATCTTACAGACATTCCAAGAAACAAACACAAATGTGAATATACCTATGTTACAATCATGTGAAGTTCCTGCCTGCCTTGAATCTATTTTTGATTCCTGCAATAGGTGTTTTAAATTTTTGTGCTTAGATCATTTCAAAGAGAAAGTATCTTGTAATGAACATGGAAAATTATCTATTCAACCACAAAAACCATCAACCATATCAAGGAGCCGACCAGTATCAAAATCACGTTCTTATAGCAACAATGACCGATACGTACCACAAACATGTGAAGTTCCAAATTGTTTTGGTGAAGTCTTTAGCGCATGCGTCACATGCTGTATTCTTTTATGCTGGGATCATTTTGACGGAGACCTAAAATTAATTTCATGTGAATTCCATAAAAATCCTACTGAAAGGTCTAAATCACAAAAAGAGAACTATCCCACCCCAAGCACTACATCACCTGTTCATATTGAAAGTCCCAACTTACTTCCAGACCGGTATCCTGAACTAGAGCAAGATAACTTTACAATTATGCCAAACACGATATTACCTGTTAATGTTGAAAGTCCCACTCTCATTGAAACGCAATATCCCGTAGAGGGCTCTAGACGCGAATTCAATTTCGCCAAAATAAAGAAGGTTGACACGCGTAAACTAGCTAAATCCTTGCGAGAGACTGGGCAGGAATACATTTCTTATAGCACTAAAAAGGTTATACCCGCAAAAACAATTGGCGCATACTGCAATGTTGTCAACTGCCAACGGAATAGCCGCGACTGTTACCGTTTCAATGATATTGATAGAAAAGTTATTTTTGCTGATTATTATAAGACAGGTGAAACTTGTCTTAAAAGAGATTACATTTTACGACACGTAACTGAACAGCAGCCAAGACAAAGAACGGTAACATCCAAAGATAAAGCTTCGAGACGCAAAAGAACGCTTAAGTATTATCTTACTTTGAATGGGAAGAAGCTTCTTGTCTGCAGGACATTTTTTTTGAACACACTGGGTCTCTCTGAGAAATTTGTCCGGACGACTTTGGCAAAAACTAGTCAGTCGGGGTTAATGTGTAAAGAAGCTCGTGGGGGTCGCGTTGAAACTCTTAAACAGAGAGATTTTCAAATCAATACGATGATCAAAGAACATATCAATCGTTTTCCTAAGGTGGAATCTCATTATTGTCGGGAAAATTCAACAAAACAATATTTACATTCTGAATTGAGCGTTAAAAAAATGCACCGAATGTTGCTTGATGACCTAAATATACCACTTAAGGATGCTCCAAGTTTGTCATGTTACAAAAAAATATTCAAATCAATGAACTTAGGCTTTAATAGACCTAAAAAAGATCAATGTTCTCTTTGTGCTGCTTACCATGAGGGATCTCCTGAAACCAAATTGACCTTAAAAGAAAAATATGTGCAACATTCTAGCGAGAAGAAATTAGTTCGTGAGTTAAAAGATAAAGATAAGACAGAAGCTTCGAGGAAAAATTCAAAATCATTATGTGCATCATTCGATTTGCAACAGGTTATGTACTTACCGACTACTAATGAAGGAGCGATATTCTATAAAAGACAGCTTTCCGTATATAATTTCACGGTCTACAATATAGTGAATCGAGATTGTTACTGTTTTACTTGGCCGGAGACCGAAAGTAGACGAGGTTCGTCTGAGATTTCTACAGCTGTCAGCATTTTCATCAATGAGCATGATGTATCAAGCTGCAACTCAATAAGCCTGTATGCTGACGGATGCGCAGGGCAAAATAAAAACTCGATCATAGCTTCAGCATTGCTACATTGCATCAATAATACAACCAACATACAAACTATCACATTGAGATACTTTGCCCCTAGTCATGGGCAGAATGAAGGAGACTCGGCACATAGTGCCATAGCTTATGCTTTTAAAAAAGCCGGAGATATATTTCTTCCATCACAGTTACATCCCATCATTCAAATGGCAAGATCTGCCCAACCTTACATTGTTCGACCTTTACAGTACACAGATTTTAGAGATTACAAAGAATTGTCCAAACAAACGAATATGCTCAAACTCCGCAAAGATAATGAAACTGGTGCTTCAATAAACTGGACAGAAGTAGCCGAGTTCAAAGTAGAAAAATCAAGTTCAAATACGTTGTATTTTAAAACAAGTCATTCTCATACCTCTTACAGGTCTATCACTGTGAAGAGAGTCCATTGCAAATTTTTTAAAGAACCTGTAAGCCCGCTGAATTCTTCTCACGTGAAGATAAGTAAAGCCAAATACGAAGATTTAATGAGTATGTGTAGGGGAGACACAGCTATTATACGGCACCAAGAGTACAAAAACTTTTACATTAATTTACCTCATGAAGAGTAGTAATTATGTTTTCTGCCATTACCATGATTAATTTATGTTTACTTAATTAGGTATGTTGATCTCTTTATAGTTGTTTAATTGCATTCCTAGTTTAAGTGAAATTTTGATCTCAATCGTTAACGTTTTGACCGCCAAAAAGTGAAGGCACTTCGTTGGCTGTCACGACTGGATGACTATTATGCCTATAGCGGTCAAACGGTTAAAGATGTCACAAACTTGATCTCGATTAGTAAAGATTAATAATAAAAGTCTTTAATAAAAACGTAAGTTTTTTTGAAATTCACCTTTTTGTAATGTTTTGTATTAAAGACGTAACTAAAAGAGAACGCTCATAAAATAAAAAAAAGATAGTAAATTTGTGGCACGACAAGAAGGCGAATAATCTTTAAACGTATTTTTATTATATTAAATCAACCCCAAAAAATATAAATTTATATCTGAATCATGTGTAATTTAATGCGCAATCAAATAGAATATTTTTTATTGTATTTGTTATATCATTTATAAATTAATGGCAATTATACTCCTGAAATCGGGGATCGCAAACGGTTTTTTGGCTCTCCTGTAAAATTTTCTAAATTCTTGTTCGCCCTTTCGTCGTGTGAGCGACGAAGTGTGCGTTCACCTTAAAACCCTAATAGCTAGACAGTCGGGATTTTATATTATTTCATACGTACATACATACATATATCACGCCTTTATCCCTTGCGGGGTAGGCAAAGCGTTAACGGCCGTAATAATACGGTCGCTATCGCCACGTCTGACATTTTTGAGTATTGTTTTCTAAGGTTGTTTCGGAAAACATGTGTATCACTATAGTGACAGGTTGTCAGCCTGTCGCCTAAGAATTGTAATACACCAATACTCTCGAGTCCCATAGTCGCCTCTTACGACACCCGCGGGAAGGATATGGGGTGATGCTATTCTAAGCCGGCATCACACGGCATTCTTTACAGCGGGTGTAAATTTTCAATCCAGCTGGATATTACTGGATTGATCTGTCTGTCTGCAACAAGTCGCATCTCTTAACATAAAACTTAAAAAAAATTATGTTTGATTCAATTAAGCGCTTGTTTCAATGTAAGGGCATCAAATACCATGTTTGCTGCAGCGAAGTATCTTAGTAAAAGAAAACAATCACTTCACGGCTCTTACGCTTAACGTTTGATAGATCTTAATAACATGATGTTGTAGTATGTCTACCTAATGCCATAAAAAGTAAAAAGTCATATTGTTTATCTTAGCAACGTTATTAGCTGATTAAAGCCAAGTTTTATCAATTGGTTATTTCTATTCTTTATAACAGATGTGCTCGTCGATGATGTGTTTGATTGAATCATACATTGTTTTTTTCTCAGTGAAAATGGGGCTGCGAGCGCACGACATCTCTGGTCTGTGCATAAAACCTTCTTCTTTTCTTCTTTTCGAGTGGGACACCGAGTCGTCCAACGACCCGATGAACCCTAGTGTCAGAATTTTTCAACCGCCTTCTACAAGTAGCAGGCTTCTGACATGGTTGTGTAACGACTGCCGTCTAAGTGATCATATACAGCAACCGGGACCTACGGCTTAACGTGCCATCCGAAACACGGAACCATCTTACTTGCGGATAAGCGGGTGGTTCAGCCCGCAATGTCCTAACCAGACTGGGAACAAATTCACAAAGTGATAAATATCAACTTTGTGAGTGACCCACCGAGAATCGAACCCGGAACTTTCTGCGTCAAAGGCAGTCGCACTACCATTGCGCCACATCGGTCGTCATAAAACCTTGATAGCTAGACAGTTGATAATTTCACAAATGATACCTATATCCGCATATAAAAAACTAAAATTGGCCCCAATTCTACAAACGTTTTGGAATTTTTATAAAACATGTTCTCCAAAACCCTTCGTGTCAGAGTTTTATTCGTAAATAAGAATAAGGCCGGTATTTTATCCAGTCTATGCAAGGGCACAGGTATATTCTTTACATTTAAAATATTTTAGTGAATTTGAATTGGATTCGTCATTCCTCCGGAAAATTAACAAAAGAGGTAGGTACCTCGTCATAAAAACAAATTTGGTCCCCTTTTCCAGCTCAGCATTTCAGAAACCCAGCGTTTTACTACTGTTTAAAAAGTCTATTTAAATTTTACGGTTTTCCCCCGTTTTTATTGATATTATCTTCGTTCATATAGTTAGAACGTTTTGCGAGTTTGGCGTTAAATGTATCTGAAGTTGGGTTTTTATTGTTTGAATTTTTGTTGGTTATTATAATAAGGGAGGAAAACGATTAGCGAGATTGTTTAACGTGCCTTCCAATACACTAATGTTCTCTCACGCAAAACACGATGTTGTTTTGCCGGGTCGGGTTTTTGAAACCAATTTTGGGAATCTTTTAGAAATACTGAACATAAAATTTTGCAAATTGCGGCATCATTGTAAGGTAGCTGCACAAAGCTGCGATGTCATACGCTGACACTAATGATATTTTTGCTATGTGGGTGCTTGCCACAAACAACATTAGTATCAAATAGTTTCGAGCTTTAACAAATTTTCAGGATAAAGGTATCAACCAAAAGTATACCCCGCAAGAATGTTTACAGAGAACCTCTTAAATTTTGCACCCCTGGGGTGTTGCGGAAAAGGGCAAGAACACTGTCTACGTGTAAATTCATGGCCCTTAAGGCAAAGGGTAGGTTTAAGGGTTGGAGGAGGCAGTAGGTACATTCTAGTTTTTTTTTTAAACATCACACATGTGACGCATACATACATACATATATCACGCCTTTATCCCTTGCGGGGTAGGCAGAGCACTAACGGCCGTAAGAAAACGGTCGCTATTGCCACGTCTGACATTTTTGAGGATTGTTTTCCAAGTTGTCTCAGAAAACATGTGTATCACTATAGTGACAGGTTGTCAGCCTGTCGCTTAAAAATCTTCTTAGCGTGTCGATGGCAGACACTACACCGTCGTAGCCCAGAACTTGGCCACATTAACAGCGCTAATAATAGCGCCACACCATGCCAATCCGATTTGGCTCAAGTAAATGCATGCAGATGATTGATTACACAGATAAATGGAAATTTAAAATCTTGTACTGGTAGAGAATGCTACCTAGCATTAAGGCCGCCTTGTTGTACTGTTTCCTTTGTTTGTGTTTTCTACATGTTGTTCATTTTTATGCAATAAAGAATTTGGTTATGTTATGTTATGTTATGTATGTTACTGCTGTCACCATACAGTCTGCAAATTATTATGAGTGACAATTCCTTTTCTCCTTTGCACCGCTAAGATAATATAAGCAGGCATTATTTATGACTTTTTGAAGGTGAAACGATGTTTCTTATTGTGTCACCATAACCACCACACTGCCTCCATATTTCAGTCGAAGCTCAAAGGCCAAACAATCTCAGCCCGCCTCAACATTATGCAAAATGCTAGGAAAGGATGGAGTGAAACTGTCAACGGCACTTTACGAAACAATGCCCAAGGACCTTTATGTAGGACTATTGTAAAGGTTGGGTAAGGGTGGATGGGCATAGTATGGGCTACGTTTGAACTGTTTGGAAATAGGGCATTAGGTCTCAAAGTTTAGGGAGCGGAATGAATACTAAGTAGGGCAGATAAAGTTGTACAGAGAGGAGACTTTTATCTGTGCCTATGACTGTAGATAACCGTTTAAGACACTTAGATAGATGAATATAAAAAGTATGGATTTTCCGACCAAAATCGAAAAAATTGACCCATCCAATCTGACTCTCAGAGGGACGTCTGCAGCAACTTTTGTTCCCTTATATTCTCTTTGATACAATCCAACATCATACATCACGTCTTCTGCCTAATAGCAGTCCACTGCCCCAGGGTGCGCCACAAGACACGGCACGATGTCCTGTTTTTGCCGTTCATTCTCTACCAACCACTCTTTTTAAGTCATCAGTCTTCGCCGTGACCGAAGGACGTCCAACACTACATTTAAGAAAATACACATGGCACACATACATTTACATTTACATTTCTACGTTCTAGATTCTCTCACAACACATGGGTTGGCTGGAAGAGATCTCTCATTTAGGGATAAGCTCGCCTTTGCGACATTTTTTTTGTATTAATTTTCCATACAATAAATATGCAATAAAGAATATATATACACCATAACATTATTCTACTCCTACCAAAGGATTATAACAAAAGGTAGGATACATTTCAACACCAAAATTGAGGTAGCAATCTTGTGCTACCTTCGCAATACGGTTCCTACATTTTCTTTATAGATTTTATGCTTCGGGAGGTCATGAAATAGTATTGAAGGTTTTAGACAAATAAAAGGGGCAAAAGTGGGGGAATTGGATTTTTAGTGGAGGTTGGATAGTATTGAAAAAAAACGCAGCATATTGCAATCATGAGGAATAATCTATAGTCTGTAAGTTTAGGTACTTATCTTTTTGTAAACAAACTTTGTATGAAAGTGACACTTCAGAACTGTCAGTTTAGTACAAAGTTTGTTTACAAAAAGATAAGTACCTAAACTTACAGACTATAGCAGGTAACACTAGCAGTATAGGTAGATAGCCTACTTTAACTATTTGAAGGTTGTTATTTGATGGTATTTGCTTTTAATAAAACCAAACGTGCAGTTTTACGAGTATTACCTACTATAATCCAAGGATAAGTTAATTAGGTAGGATAAGGTACAGTCTAGCTCAGACTGGGTTTGTCAGTTCTTACAATTTTTACTTTAGACCAGCTTTACGACGGTGTAGTGTCTGCCATCGACACGCTAAGAAGAATGACGCGCGCATAAATACTTACATTTCGCCGTTCTTGTCACCAATCCAATGTGAGTTTGACTATACAACATTTCCTAAGAAAAGTTATTTAGAAATACATAAAATGGTACAATTTAACTAGGTGATCGACATTTTAGTCTGGAAGGTTTTTTTTTTTAATTTTGGAATGAATAATAGGTCTTGCAGCGGGACAAATTTTTAATCTCTACTATGTTTTTCAAGTAAAGTTTGTCCCAGTAAAATCAGTCCTTAGTATTGTTTACTAGTAAAATTTTGCGTGTACAAAAACGCGTTCACTTTTTGACTTATTTGCTGAAGCAAAAACAAAACCCTTTTACGATCCCATCACCACTAGAAAATAATGCCCGAGACATTTCAAAAAACATTCCCTAAGCCCTTCAGGAAGGCCGTTGTCAAAAATATCACGTTCAGCCTTTATGGGGGAGAGCATTTGCACATAAAAAGAAGTTTACGGGTTAGCGACGCACAGGCAGATAAAAAAACAAATACAGCGTTTGTACGACCATGGTTTCTACTTTTCCCGCCGTCGCAATATTTTAGTGACATCATCTTGATGCAGATGTATGGGCGATATTTTTTATTCTGTTTCGTATTTGGTACTTGAGCGGTTATGAGATATGTTTGGACGTACGCAGTGGATTTTGTTTGGAGTATGTTTTCTCTATTGCGTGGGTTGTTGGTTATATTTGCAGGTAATAGACAATTTTTACTCTCAGCAATGTCTATTTAAATTTACGCTTGTTCTTACTTTTACGTAGTTTCAGAGAAAATGCATTAAGTTTAACATGTTCTATAAGGCATTTTATTGAACCATTTTCATTATAGGACCACTGCTGGACAATAAGTAAACATTTTTGATGTACGTGAGAGGTTACGATAAGTAAAAAAGTTTTTCTTGCTTTTCAGCGCGATCTCATAATGAAAATCAGGGTTCGAAGATCTATATCCATGATATATATCGCATATATGAAGTAATACATATCATGGATATGTATCGCGTGATATAATTATATTTATTTTTTGGATTTAGGTAAGAAAGTAGCACTATCTTTAGGTAAGAAATAATGAAACATTATGGTCTGAGAGTTTTAGGAGGGTAAATTAAAAATTCTTTTCAAATAGTTTATAGTTAAGGGTTTTTAAGTTAAAAGAGTTTTTAATTTAAAAACTCGTAGATAAGAAACGCCCGTATTAGTACGTGAGATACGTCTGTAGTAAAATCCTATTGGTAACAACCTCGGACGAATAGGTTATAATCAAACACAGCACCTTTATTCCTTTAGATTCCCCTCCTGTATCTGAAGTCATAAAAAGTGCGATAAAATGAAAGTCAATTTAAAGGATATAAAATTCTCAATCACTTCGGTGGCTCAATTTCCCAAAATCTAAGAAACATAAAGCAAGTATGTAGATATAAGATAGCACGATCCACTCCTCATAACCCAGCAATTAATAGTAATCAGTGGAATGGCGATCAGGGATGGATGCAATATGTCTAGGCATCTAATAATGGTAGAAAAGTGCCGATGGAGTATATGAGCCACTGAATTAAAATTTCTTGATCGAACTTGTTACTTTATAGTAAATATTCTTTGGTAAAGGGATGACGATTTTTTCGAAAATAATTTCTGGGCTCGCTTTTGAGTGCCTGTTGTAAGTACCAGTGTTTTTACTGCAATGTTTTTTAGTTTTTTTTTTTACTTTATTGTTTAATACAAAAAAAGAAAATCAGTATTAAGCAATAAGACACTTATCTAAAACCTGAATGATTCAATGAATGAGTTCGAGCTCGCTACATCATTTGTGTATTTTCTCGTATTTTTGTATTTGTGTACAATGCATATTAATATCTAAGGCCCGTATTTATAAACCGCACTCAACTCTGAGATCGATCTTGAGTGCGACTTTGAGATGCTGTTAGTATTGACTTACATTTGTCAAAATCGCTCTTGAGATCGATCTCAGAGCTAAGTACGATTTATAATTACGGACCTACTTTTCTTAGCCACCATCACACGGGACCCGCTACTCTCGTGGCCACATCCAACAGGCGATAAACATTTAGCTCGCAATTCCGCAGCGCATATGAATCACAATCACCTCATATCCAAGATGCGCGTATAAAAATTCCACGCGCGTTCACGGAATGATCCAGGTGGCCGTAGGTGGGTCGATTGGCTTTTGTTTAACGTACTGGAGCCGCCATGATGATAGATAGATTCTAGATCTAGATAAAGATGGCGGCCGTGATGTGGGAGATGTGTGGGAGTAGGTACAAAGTGTAAAAATAATACAGGGTTATTTTTTAGTCAGTACAGAAACTTTATAGGGTGTTTCTACTCATGATTCTGAACAACTTTGACTATTGGGCCACCTACAAAATCGCAAATAAAATTTTGGGTGTTCCATAGAAAAGTTCATACCTATGTGTACTAGGCAAAAATGTATTGGAGCTCCCAATGTTTTATTGCGATTTCGAAAGTGGCCCCATAGTAAAAGCCGTTCAGAATCATGAGTAGAAATACCCTACCAATTATGTGTACGCTTCGGAAAAGTACTTATGATGAATTAAAAAAAAAAACTGAAAATTTGATTTTTATCTAGGTACGGCGACAGAGAGAGCGATCCTTAAAAACTGTTAAAATGAAGTTTGTCCAAAATACTCATATTGTCCGACTTAATTTAGTAATTTGAAGTTAATTGAAGAAGTAATTAACAGCATGTACTGGTGCAGATATTAGCAATTCATTTGGTAAATACTTTCATTCTACCTTTAGCGTTAACAGTCAATCTGCTATAAATTGTACTCAATTTGATTTAGTCCCTTGTAACAATAATATAATATCCAAAATTGAAGTTACTGAAGCATATGTTGCAAAATTATTAAAATCATTGGACCCGACTAAGTCTGGCGGACCTGATCTTTTACCTCCCGTTTTTATTATTAACTGTGCAGATAGCCTCGCAGTACCTGTTACTGCGTTGTTTAGGCGGTCTTTATCTGAGGGTCATGTACCTTTAATCTGGAAATCCGCATACATCACGCCCATACATAAGAAGGGGGATAAAACCAGGGTAGAAAACTACAGGCCAATATCTAAGCTTTGCTTATTTGCCAAAGTTTTGGAACGGTTAGTCTATAATCAAGTGTATTCAGCACTAAAATGTTCTTTCATTGATGAACAACATGGGTTTCTAAAAAATCGTTCCACTACGTCCAATTTGTTATTATCTAGCGAACTAATCTCTCAAGGTATGGACAGTGGTGATCAGATTGACGTAATTTTTACAGATTACAGTAAATGTTTTGACAAGATAGATCATAACGTGCTCCTCCTCAAACTTAATAATATGGGCATCCATGGCGACTTGTTCCGCTGGTTTACGTCTTACATTAGGAATCGCAGTCAAGCTGTAGTGCTGCTGGGTTATACTTCGGATTGGTTTCAAATCCCGTCTGGTGTACCGCAAGGGTCTCTTCTAGGCCCTTTATTATTTAATATATTTATCAATGATGTCAAAAGTATCTTTATGCACTCTGAGATATTATTATATGCTGACGATATGAAAATTCTAAAGAATATTCAGAATGTCCAAGATGCTCAAGACTTACAAACTGACCTCTGTCGTTTTCAAACTTATTGTATAACTAATAAATTAGATCTGAATATTTCAAAATGCTATATTATGTCTTATTCCAGAAAAAAGAATATTATATACTTTAACTACACATTGCATGACTCTAACATTACTAGAGTATTCTCCGTAAAAGATCTGGGTGTAAGGTTTGATTCCAAACTGCTGTTTGAGAGCCATATAGATACTATAGTCAATAAAGCATCAAAAGCCTTAGGTTTCGTCATGCGAATCTCAGCAGACTTTAGCAGTTTAAAAGCTATAAAAGTTTTGTATTGTGCATTTGTGCGTAGTCACCTCGAATATGCTTCTGCAGTCTGGAACCCTCAGTACGAGATTTATAAGTCGCGTATTGAGGGCATTCAGAAAAGGTTCTTACGTTTCCTGGACTACAAAGCCCGGGTTAAAACATCTGGTTACCTTCAAAGATGCAAAAGATATCATTTTTTGCCTCTAGAAATTAGGCGTAATATTAGCGACTTGTGTTGCCTGGCAAAAATTCTAAATGGAACTATTGACAGCCCAGAATTACTATCTAAAATTTATCTTCGGACTAATCAACTTCGTTTTAGACAGCGCCCCCTATTATCAGTAACTTAAACAAACTATAGAAAAAACTCATTCCTTATCCGTACTTGCCGTATGTTTAGTGAATTACCTAAAGATATCGACATTGACATATTTTGTACCAGCGTTTCTACAATAAAGCGACTCCTGACCGAACATGCAGTCGCAAACATGTAATATATGTATTATTATTATTTTCTTCTGCTCTCTCATTCAGCATCATTTTCTCGTTTGTGTTAATTTTTTATCATCTCATGTTCAACGGTGTTATATGCTATAGGTGGAAATTTGTTATTAGTTTGACGTTATATATTAGTATATGCTAAGTAATGTATAAAACTGTTAATTTCCCGAATAAAATAAAATAAAATAAAATAAAAAATAAAATAAAATAATATGCCGTGTGATGCCGGCTTAGAATAGCATCACCCACATCCTTCCCGCGGGTGTTGTAAGAGGCGACTAAGGGACTCGAGAGTATTGGTATTACAATTTTTAGGCGACAGGCTAACAACCTGTCACTATAGTGATACACAAGTTTTCTGAAACAACCTTGGAAAATAATCCTCAAAAATGTCACACGTGACGATAGCGACCGTATTCTTACGGCCGTTAACGCTATTCCTACCCCGCAAAGGATAAGGGCGTGATATATGTATCTATGTAATTTGTATGCCGTGTGATGCCGGCTTAGAATAGCATCACCCCATTTCTTCCCGCGGGTGTTGTAAAAGGCAACTAAGGGACTCGAGGGTTTCATGTGTATCACAATTTAGGCGACAGGCTGACAACCTGTCACTACAGTAATACACGAATCATCTAAAAAGGCCCTCAATACTTGTCAGACGTGGCGATAACGACCGTAATTTTGCGATCGTTAACGCTCTGGCTACCCCGCTAGGGATAAAAGCGTGATTTGTGTATGTAATTCGGTAATTTGACGTTAAGAAACTTTTTATTCTTGATAACTTCATGCAACTTTTCCCTTTGTGTAATTTAGTGGTGTTGGGCGTAAACTAAAACCACTCATCCACATCACAATGAGAATACTAAAACTGGTGTGAAATAGAGAAAGGGCACTATAAAGTGCGTAAAGTTTCTGTCGGATTATAAAGGGTTTATGTGGGATGTTTGTATAAACTGTGGGTTATCTCAATTTATAAGTATACCACTCTAACGCACGATGCTGCGCGTTTTTCGCGCATTCGTAACGCATGCAACTGTCAGATGTAAGGACAAAAACAACCAACGTTGACGCAGGTACAACGCAGAAACTTGCATTGGCATGTACATCTCTGTTATTCGTGTTATTCATCGTCATTCTCTTCGTACGTCTGTGACAGACGACTTAATCAATGTCTGATGCAAGACTTTTCGTGGCTATACAAGCTGATGCGGGAGCTTCATGAGTTTCCACACGCACACAGGTAAAAGTGGAATTAAATACTGTCTAATTGTCATTTTTTCCTTTTTTTGGCGAGATCAGAAAACCAGGCATTATCGTGAATCTTACGCTCATCACATCATATACACGCTTTAGCCGTTCGTCCCTATCCTCAGCAAGTTTCTCCCAGCTTTGATGGCCAATGACAAACGCAACCATATCCCGCTCGGCGCAATCTTTGAAACGCAGCATGGGTCTTTCAACTCCTCTTTTGGCGTTAGCTACGGCACCAAGCAGGACACGCCGCGGTAGACGCGAAGTTTCCATGCGGTGCACATGCCTTAGCCACTGTAGAATCCCTACTTGAGCAGGGCGATAAAACTAGGCAGCTGTGTAATTTCTAGAACTCGCTTGTTTGTGACTCTGTCCTGCCAGGTTATATGCAAGATGATTCTTACGCAGCGCGTATGAAACGAATTAAGTCGCCGTTTTTGTTTTGCATACAAAGTCCGGGTCTTATTATGTTTATTATGATAAATATATTTCACTTCATTGGCCACGACATCTTCTCAGATGATTGTTGCAGCGACCATAAGTTTCAGTTATTGTTTTGTATTGATTTGTCACATCTTCGTTTGTGGCTATGGAGTCCGATAGCAGCCCGGCATTTACGACCGCATCTATCACAGACAAAACTACCTATAGATAGATATACCTACTTATCAAAGATTCATAATACCGATTCAAATTAGAAATTTACACTTGATTTTTTGATTTTCAATAATTTACAATAACTCATTTCTTCTGCACCAGCGTCCTATAAGGCAGATCGCACACTTGACGCACGACGGGTGCGCTAAATCATCGCAGCGGTCTGATGCATACTAGAAATGTCAATCCCCATATTAAGAAATCGCTCAACCGCTGTCGACGCAACGCGATCGCAGTGTTTGTCGAGTGCGGTTTTAGTATGGCGTTTCTAGTATGGACCTGACAAACCGCTGCGATATTTTAGCGCTCCGTCGTGCGTCAAGTGTGCGACCCGCCTGAGTGTGGGATTCGGCTTAGTGGTTAGGAAAGGAAAACTGCTCATTGTGAGGTCGAGGGTCGATTAAAGGCTAAAAGGGTGTTAGTAGTTTATAGTTACAGAAAATATGACTTTGCTATTATAGTAAACTAAAATTCTGTTAAATTAAGACTGAATATTTTACGCTTATCTCTTTGTGAGTGAGCCTGCTGTGGGCAAAATTGAATAAAATAAAACAATGTTTACATAGGCCAAAGTTTTATTTTTTATTTAGAAAAGGTAATTTGTACAATTTTACTAATTTACAAGTTGTAACTTCACAATGATCTATCTAAGTTTACTTCTCACTCCACAAAAACATAAATAAATTGCGTATGTTCCCGTTGTCCCTGTAGCGTGGGGCAAGGTTTGACGGGGTGGGGCAAAGTGTGTCATGATGAGAAACTGCCCCGCGTTCTGCTACAACGTGCACCACAATCCCGAGTGAGAGTGGGGCAAGATTATCCAGGGTGGGTCAGATGGGGCAAGTTGTGGCAGCGGGTAAGGCAAGGTTTTACCATGCGCCACCCATTCTTTTCCTGCCAAACTTTGCCCCACTTTCAACGGGGACACAATTACCAAGGACAATGGAAACACACCGATATTGTAGTAAATTCTCTATCACCTAAGGTCCAGTCGCAGAAAATGTGTTTAAAATCACTTTAAAAAGTAATATAATATATTTGTTTGAAAATTCTCACTAATCTATGGTTTATGCTGCCGTTAAGAAAAGTTTCAAACTAATTTTACATTAGGTTTCGCAACTGGACAAAATGTCACAAATCGAAAGCTTTCCATTTACCTACTAAATATTACATTATAACAACTTTTCACTCAATAGAATAGATATAGCGAGTATTTACAAAACACTTTTAATCTATGTATCACAGAAAAAATAATTTTATTTTCTAGTTCAGGAAGTAAAGTGTAAAATTAAAACTATTTTAGTCCTTCCATAAAAAAATCAAAGCGGCAAAATCGACGTCAAAGAAAAAGGGGTTATCTCGAAAATCTATTCAAACTGACGTCTTTGATCGTATGTGTTATTTTATAAAAGATTTTTAATGTGATTTTTTATTTTATTTTGCATAATAATATAAATTTTATTTATTTTTTTACACTCCACTTCCAGAAACAGGAAGAAAGTCCTGTCACATACGTAAGACATAACGGTAGTCTATCCCAAGTGCGCGGTTATGTAAGCAGCCTTATTTCATGATAGTTTTAGTGTTACGAGTATCTATTCAATAGGTACTAACTAGTGATAGCGATATTAGGTACCCGAACATTCACGATTTTCAGAAAACCTTTTGGGGTTTTATTTTATGTAACACACAAAGTAGTGATATAAATAATCACTGCAAAGGCTTAAATTTTACGAAGAGTTGTTATATTATTTACAAGGTCGTAAAAAGGTGATGCGTCACAAAATGTTCGAGTCCCACATTAAATATTAAAAGACGGATGATGACATGTCACATGGTAGTATAAAGCTATAATTTACTTGATGATATGAAATTTTATAGGCCATTCAATTTGAAAATATATTATCATTTTTATTCATAATTTTGATTAAGAGAAAGGAAGATAGATGGAAAATAAATAAAATAATTAAAGTAATATTTTATTGATATGAATTCATCACTGATATTGCATTGCCTGAAGTCATAAATTTACATATTCTGCAAATTTATGAACCTAATAACGTATTTTCCATCATTATGCTAGTAAATTATTTACTTTGACAAAATATAATGGTTATGATATGAATAATGATTTGCAAAAACAGTTTTGTTGAATATACTAAATTGACGTGGTTAATGTTCGTTAAAATATTTTATGTTAAAAAAGAGACAAATAGTTTAGGTTATATACTGCTCGTAAGGTTAATCTAATCAGTCTTAGATCGAATTTCAGAGTTCAGAAAAATCTAGATTACTGAGCACGGCCTGAAAATGTGAACATTCATATCATACATAGGTCCGTATTTATAAATCGCACTCATCCCTGAGATCGATCTCAAGAGCGGTTTTGACAAACGTCAGTCAATAGTAACAGCATCTCAAAGTCGCACTCAAGATCTATTACAAAGTTGAGTGCGGTTTATAAATACGGACCTTACCTACAATTAACTAAGTTTTAAAATGACATGTCACTTTTTTCGTAAATATTTTTACGTAAATAAACAAATCAAAGATATATATTTTTTACATTGCACTTTTCAATGGAAGAAACGATTTAAAATATTAAATAAGCAATTTTCCACTTATAAAGAGGAATACAAAATAATTTCTAAGGAACGACAAATAGGTCGTATGATGTTTATAAAGACTTTTTGAGATGAAAGTAAAAATGGCACATCTTCTTTTAAAAAATTAAAGCTTAAAATAAACATTGTTTTCTAATGATATTAAAAGTCGATGGGATATGATCGATTTAATAGATATTTCTTTCAGATAAGTAGTAAAATCGTTAATCCATTATTAAAATTCGATGGGATATGATCGATTTGATATTTTTTTTAGATAAGTAGTATTAAAATCGTTAATCCATCAGTCATGGTCACTGAAAAATTATTATAAATGGAAAAAATTAAGAGCTTTTACGAGTACATCGCGAGTGTATTTTTTACATCTTAAGTAATTGTTTTCAATAAAAAAAAGGTAGCTACCTAACTTCTTTAATTATGATAATTATGAGTAGGTAGTTGTGAGTAGTTAGTATTGTAATCGTTAGCATAACGATATTGTTATTGAAATTATAAAACATTTTGTTTTTATTATAATGCCCATTTAACAGTAACATTCTACGAAAACTATTGAACCAAGATAAAATATATCGCTTATCTTTAAACAATTTAAAACGATCTCGAAAAAGCCCATGACATTTCAAAAAACATTTTACATATAACCTCATAATCCTTCGTAGCACTATGATATAAAACTTTATATCTATACAAATATTTATTTATCTAATAAGACTTATAAGTAATAACACACTCTTATAAGGTAAGTACAAGTAACCATTAGTAACAAGACTTCAGTCAGGTAATTTGGAATTGACGAGAATATTCGTTGAGACAATGAATTAAATGACATCCGTTTATTTGAATTGACAGGTAATAAAAGAGGCATAATTTAAGTCACAAAAAGTGACAAATTGAATGAACTGTTTGAACAGAGAAGAGATCAATAATGCATGAACTAAGTTGATTATACTCGTACTTTAAACCGTACTATAAATTTGTAATCATTGCTAAATATTTTGTACCTAACAGAGAAAAAAAATCATGTATATGACGTAATTTTTATTTTTACTTAAAATTTTCAATTAAAAATCTATTGTCTTTTTTACAACTATGAAGTCATTAGCTGTAATTATGTTCTTTAAAAGCAATTCAAAACATTATGTTGGTAGGTCTAATTTTTCTTCTCTAATTGCCATGTTTACTATATTTAACATTACATACATTTAAAAGTTTTTTATAGAACACAGAATTCGACCTTCAATGAAAAGGTCTTTTACAGTACACACGCAATCTCACCTTCCAACCTTGGTGGGTTCTGGCAAACCATCGATCAATCACGTGGTAATCTGACATCTGTATTTTTAAGCTTACGGAGGCCTTTTCCAAGAAAAACCAAAACGAAAATGATTACTAATTTCTGTTGCAGAATATACTTTATAATGCTATTTTATATTTTTAAACGCTGTTTTAATTAACTTACAGGAAAAAAATTACAACCGAATTTATTACACCTGTTATATTTTCTTTTAAACAAAAACAAATATGTACTGTACATTGACCCAAAATTTACGGAAAAACATGATCTGAAATGAATATCCTTAGTAAAAAGATATGTAAACAAACAAAAGGATGTAATAAACTCTTAAAATACAATAACATACAATACCTACACACTAATTAAAGCAAAAAAACTTTTACGGGTAAATTTTAATTGACATAAAAATTATTATAATTTGATAGAATGTCTATGGCTATAAAATCACCGGAAATCACCTTACAAGTAAACTATTATTATAAAAGTTATCAAGGGAAAACAAATGTTTTAGATTCTTAGAAATATTTTCATAAGTTCACAACACCTTGAAGATAAATCACTAAGTCACTTGTATTGTTCACTTCAGTATCAAAATAATTGTTAAGTGTTTTCAATCTTTTTTATTTTTTAAGAGTTCTTATCATTGGTTATACATGAGTCGCTAGGGGCTGCTGAAGCCCATTACCTGTAGACAATAAGATTAGGGTTAAAATAAAATAAAAACTAAATATTATAGGTACGATAGCGAACGGAGAGCGGCTGGTAGCGACTGGATGGCTCTCTCTTTTCGTGTGGGCCTCCGAGTCGTCCAACGACCCAATGAACCCTAGTGTCAGAATTTTTCAACCGCTTTCTACAAGTAGCAGGCTTCTGACATGGTTGTGTAACGACCGCCGTCTAAATAATCATAGGAAGCAACCGGGACCTACGGCTTAACGTGCCATCCGAAACACGGAACAATCTTTCTTACAGACAATCGGGTGGTTCAGCCCGCAATGTCCTAACCAGACTGGGGACAAATTCACAAAGTGATAAATATCAACTTTGTGAGTGACCCACCGAGAATCGAACCCGGAACCTTCTGCGTCACAGGCAGGCGGACTACCACTGCGCCACATCGGTCGTCGACTGGATGGCGAAAACGGGAGATCGTTCGTTGTAGCGTACCCTGGAGAGGCCTACCTCCAGCAGTGGACTGCTATTGGCTGATGTGATGTTGATGATGATAGGTATTTAGGTACAAACATTATAGGCTGTTAATGTTTTTAGGTATCGAGATTATTGTGTATAAAATATAGTGTGCTGAGGTCTTTTAAATGATGTATATTTAAGAATAGTAACGATTTTAGAAAAGGGTGACGAAAGTGCTGTAAGTTGATGCAACAATTCATTTCATTTTTAATTCATCACCCAAATGCACATAATTTTTTACTAGAACGCGTTCCCAGGAGAACTGTTTGTTTGGGCTAATGTATGACAAAATATTGGCACTGTAGAATTAATGTCACAATGCACTTACTGATTTAAGTTCGCTCCCGAGGGTCCTATTTTTCTGTGCTTGCGTGTGATGCCTAAAACTATTATTGCTTTAAATTGTCTCATAACAAAGATTCACACCCAAACGCACTCACGTTTTTAGTGACGGTAGCGTTCCCAAGAGTCCTGTTTGTCTGTTTTACTTTGTGGTGCCAGAAATATGGTTATTTTGAACTTTGTGTTAGTGTAGGGTGCGGTGTCAAAACTGTTATTTATTGACTTTACTGGAAAATAAAGTTTATTTGTCAAATGTATTTAGTTTTTTTAGTTACAGCAGCGTTGCCTAGTTCTGTTTGACGTGTTTTACGTTGTGGTGTCAAAAATAAAAATACAAAAATGTTTATTGCCAAAAAATATTTCCTGTATTATGAGATATCAGCCTGTTGGGACCTTGGGATGTTGGTACTTAAATAAACAATACAAAAACGTAAAACTTTTAGGCAGGTAATAAAAAAATATGGTTATCTTGAACTTATCGTCGAAAAGAACATTTTAAACTAACTCTTAAATTTATTTAAATAAAGAGTAACTTTGAAATGCTCTTACCTTTTTTGGTAACGGTAGCGTTCCCAAGAGTCCTGTTCGACGGCGCCAGTATGTAGTGCGAGCTTGGCGACTGTGGCGTCGCTGACGAGGTTGCCACGCCCGTCTGAAAACACGTCACTTTAGTAATGGAGGAAAACAAAATACACTACAGGAAAATGACTTCAAATCCGAAAAGGCGTATTCAAAATTTCGTGTACGGAAAATATAATCTAGCCATGTACGTGAACATCGATTTCTAGAATATTATCGCAGCACGAAAAAAAATTTTTTTCTAATACCTACCTACAATGGAATATTTGATGAAATTAAAAATGTTTTGATTAAATTTTAAAAACAGCCGCTTTATCATTTTTGACTTTCTACAGATTTTAATAACTAAATCATCTGAGTGCTATCTAATAGTTCGTCGTACTTCCATGCCTAATGAACCGAAAATAAATCATAAAAACTTAAATTATTATTAAACTTAGGCGAATCGCACACTTAACGCACGACGGAGCGCTAAAATATCGCAGCGTTCTGTCAGATCCATACTAGAAATGTCAATCCCCATACTAAAACCTCTCAACCGCTGTTGACGCAGTGCTATCGCAGTGTAATCCCTCGAGTGCGGTTTCAGTATGGGGAGTGACGTTTCTAGTATGGATCTGACAGACCCCTGCGATATTTTAGCTGTCCGTCGTGCATTAGGTGTGTGATGCGCCTTAAATGTCGCTAGTAAGTAAGCACAGAGGAATATAAAAACCAAATTTTAAGATATTTCCCGTAATAGTTACAATTTAATATAAAAAATACCGGATTGTTTTAACGAAGGCAGGATTTGTGTTTTCGTTTATGTAGAGGTAAATGTTTTCAAATAAGTCGGTCGTTCGGTACAGTATAAAATCTTGTGTTTTATCGTTTAAAGCAGGGGTGTCATGGAGCTCCCTAACCAAAACTGAAACTATCAAAATATCGGTTATAAATGTATATCTGTTATAAATGTATATCCTTACGGACCGTAACCGAAACCGAAATAAAAGTTCCAGATAATTTCGGATAACGACATTGCCTCCCCAGTCCCTGTTATGACCAAGTAACTATTATCCGAAACATGTCGCATTATTTTTTTTGTAATGTAAAGTCATAAATCATAATGCTCAACCAATGTACACTTTCCACTACTTAACGCGATAAATTCTAAAAGTGTTATTTTAGTTAATATCTGTACCTTTTCCAAACTATTATAAATATCCGGATAATCCGAAATATTTTAATATCTGTATCCGAACCCGAAATAAAAATTTTCACTATCTGTATCCAAATCTATAACCGAAACATATCCGTAACATCCCTGGTTTAAATTATTCCAGAAAGTTGGTGTTCCACATTCACGATAGATGATGAGATAAAAAAGTCAAACTCGTGAGTATTGATTCGAACCTGTCGTTATATGGAAAACAGACTAGTCGGAGTATTGAGAACCCAGTTATCGGATATTGGCTTTATTCCCACTAGTGCGATGCAGCTTGTGCTTTCGACATAGCTTTATATCCATTTCTGCTTTTACACTTTGATTGGTGAGTCCTAACTCTTTTTGTTCTATCATCAAACTATTTTTAAGTCAGCACGGGTCGCTATATTTATTTACTTGATGTAAACTGAGAAAAATAATGTATGATTCAATCAAGAACGAGCGTATCAAAAATTTTTATGGTTACACCGGGTCATTTGCGATATTTTATTTTCAAGCATATCAAGTTGTCTTGTGGTTACTAACAATCTTTTTTCGATGTATCAATCACTTATTGAAAAAAGCATGATTTTTTTAACAAGAAGTGGGATACAAATTACTGAAAGCGCATAGGTTTTAAAACAAACGCTAGATTAAACTTATGATTGCCCCCGTCTACAACTTTTTTCTTTGTACAAGCTCTTTGGATGATTATGGTACATGATTAGAATTTCATGCAGCAATGGACATCAAATAGGTATGGAAGCACAAGTAGAATGCAGGAAATATATCCATTACTGTACATGCTTCGGAAGTGTAGAGGGAGAATTTGAGGAGAGTATCGATGTCTGTGACCACGAGACGGGTATTAATAGTGCAATAGCACATGATACAGAATGGTGGGAGAAATTAGGTTATTCGAAGGGTTTATGTTCGACTTGGAGAGACGAAAGGTCACCGACTTCGCAGGCTCGGCAGCTTAGAAAGAATGAGTGAGGATCGGACTGTCAAAAGAGCGTACAAGGGTCGGCCGACAGGCCGACGTCCTGTACCGTCAGGTACCGTTGGAAAGATATGGTGGAGGCTGACCTGGGCCATCTCCAGGTCAATAATTGGGCGGAGGTGGCACAGAACAGGGATCATTGGAGAAAGCTCGTTTCGGAGACCAAGATCTATTTCGGGTCACTGAGTCTTCTTCTTTTCGTGTGGGATACCAAGTCGTTCAACGACCCGATGAACCCTAGTGTCAGAATTTTTTAACCGCCTTCTACAAGTAGCAGGCTTCAGACATGGTTGTGTAACGACCGCCGTCTAAGTGATCATAGACAGCAACCGGGACCTACGGCTTAACGTGCTATCCGAAACACGGAACCATCTTACTTACGGACAATCGGGTGGTTCAGCCCGCAATGTCCTAACCAGACTGGGAACAAATTCACAAAGTGATAAATACCAACTTTGTGAATGACCCACCGAGAATCGAACCCGGGACCGTCTGCGTCAAAGGCAGTCGCACTACCACTGCGCCACATCGGTCGTCAGAAAAGTTAGTTAATTAGGTTATTAACTAAGCTAAATAACAAATGCAACTTTCTCGAACTTCTAAGCGAGAAAATATTTTCTGCCTGGCAAGGACAATGAACACGGATATGGAACAATAGACTACAGTTTGGCAGACAGGAGCTATATTTCCGAAATGGTAGAAATTTACTTCGATTCCGTAAACGAAGATCCGACGTCAACGACAGTAAAATGTATTCAATTATACAGGGTGTAAAAAAGTTTTCTGCAAATATTTTAAGGGATGAACCAACCCATGAAACTCAACATTCCCCAAGGAACATAGGTTGAAATATGAAAAAAAAATTGGACCTCCCATACAAAATTACCGCCCGACCAAGCCAATTTGTACGGGAGGTCCAAAAAATTATCATATTTCGACCTATGTTATTTGGTTAAAGTTGTTCAGTTTCATGGGCTGAGACACCTTATCGTCGGCGTACTGTGAAAACCTCGTAAGTACAAAAAACCCAAATATTTTTTTATCTACGTTATGGCTAGAAAACCTCGGAACGCGTCGTTTGACATTAGTCCAATTTTAAATACAACACTCCTAGCACCATCTATTGTGTTTTATGAAAACCTCGTGCGGATGACGAGACCGCCATTTTTTTGTGAGAAACTTGTATCCGCATTCGCAAGGTATTCAAATGAAAGATTTGCTTTGGAAAAGCTCGTTTATGCATATAAGCCAGGTTAAAAAGACTACATTTTGTGCGGAGTCGGATGCGGACTCCTTGGGAAACAGTATTTAGGACTTCTTTGACTACAACTGCAAAGTACAAGGCGAACAGTGGGCGCTAAAACACATCCTTGTTTCACCCCACAGGTGACGGGGAAGAAATCAGACTGTTCACCGTCTTTGAGGCGGTTCTGTAAGACTCTGGCAAATACTTTTCCAGGGACTGACAGCAATGAAATACCGCGATAAGAGTTACAGTCAGAACGGTCACCCTTGTTCTTTTACAGGGCACAAATGCGAGACACTTTGAAGTCCTCACCCTCTCCTCCTCACACATTCGAACGAAAATGAAAATTTCCATACCGATGTGTGCAACTCCGTACCACCATATTTAAGTAGTTCACCCGGTATAAGGTCAATACCAACCGCCCGGTTATTATGCTACTGTCTGATGGCAGTAACAACCTCGTCACATGACAGGGGCTCGTCCAACTCCGTGGCTAACGGGAGTTGAGGCCATAAACTGATATTATGCAGATCAGCTGATCGATCTACGTTGAACAAGTTGTGAAAATGCTCAGCCACACGTTTAAGTACATCCTCCTTGCTGGTCAGGAGGTGCATACCGTCTAAAGACCTTAAAGGTACTTTTGTACGGAAGGACGCACCAATCTGCTTACGCACTTCACTGTAAAACTCACCAAGCTGGTCTGTATCGGCGAGCCACTGCACTTGACAAGCCTTGTCCTGCCACGACTTGTCTTTTATTTGTCGAGACAGCCTGCGTAATTCTTGGTCACTCTCTTTGACCACCGCAACACTTCCACCTCTTCGATTATGCTGTCGCAGGAGCTGTCAATGTTTGTCGAATGCTGCTTTAAGAGCCTCGCTATTGTCATCAAACCAGTCTTCACTATGCCGATCTTTAGTACCCAAAGTAGCAGAAGCGGCTTCTATGAGATGACATGACAAAGCTCCCCAAGCAGCACTGACATCACCTGTTTCAGTTATTGGCGACGGCTTTTCAGTTAAGGCTTCTGCATATTTCACCTTAACCTCGCGATCTTTCAGCCTATCCACGTTTAAACACGGAGGCTTCTTCACTGTGGATCTGCGATGTCGACGGAGGCGGAGTCGTAGCTTAGTGACAATTAGTCGATGGTCAGTCCAACAGTGAGCGCCACGCATGACTTGCGTATTATTCAATAAGCAACTTTAATATTAGTAGAATTCCTGGTTATGTGTTAATGGTTAAGTAAGAAAGGCTGATTGCTTTTGGCGTAATAAGTACCTACTTCCTTAATGTTCTGTTTTGATTTTGATCGTTAGATTTTGATCCTTAAATTACGTAAGAAGTCACATTTCAGACTGATTTGTGATTCGTTTCTCAGTATTATGCTTATTAATAACGTACTCCAAAAAAATACAAGGCATTTTCTATTAACTTTATTTACATCGCCGATGACATTTACATTGTTTTTCTGTATATTGCTGACAGATCATAAAGTAAATCACAATAATTTATGTTCTGACTATAGGTTTAAGAACAATTAAAAAGGCTGATTACTTTGTAGTGAGTAAAGTTTAAATAAAAATGATAATTGTGATTAAAGGCATTGTTCTTTTATTGAAAACCTTGTAAACTTTTGCAAAAAGTACTATGTTTTTCGAGACAACCTCTCAAGTCACATTATGCACTTCTTGGACAGGAATATTTAAAAATAGTAAACACAATCAATGCTTATTGCACACATAAACATAATACAGTCAGGTGTTTAAAAAAGTTTAGTACAAAATTTTTCACCAGGAGGTTTTTTGCTTGTCCTGTAAAATTGTGCTTAAAGTACATACGTGGTTATCACAGTACGCCGACGTTATATTTGAATTAAATTATATTAAAATATCGTGTCCAGCAGTGGACTGTAGTAGTAGTGATGGTAGACTTACCGCTGTAGGTTGAGCACTGTCTGTGGACATTGTTGACGTGGTAATTGGACTAGATGCGCATTGCGGCGACGCAAGACTTGTGGGCGACGTTATCGAATGCGATGATGTACCTGGTTCAGAAATGGATGATGATCAAACCATCATTGTATGTAGCGTATCTCATACTTCTAACAGTGAAAACCTAAACTAACCTATGTACTTTTTAAAACTATCTAAAACGTTACCTAATTTAATTTGTACGAAGAACTTTAATTAATTAAAAACTTTAATTTGTACGTTATCGAATGCGATGATGTACCTGGTTCAGAAATGGGTTATGATCAAACCATCATTGTATGTAGCGTATCTCATACTTCTAACAGTGAAAACCTAAACTAACCTATGTACTTTTTAAAACTATCTAAAACGTTACCTAATTTAATTTGTACGAAGAACTTTAATTAATTAAAAACTTTAATTTGTACGTTATCGAATGCGATGATGTACCTGGTTCAGAAATGGATGATGATCAAACCATCATTGTATGTAGCGTATCTCATACTTCTAACAGTGAAAACCTAAACGAACCTAACTACTTTTTAAAACTATCTAAAACGGTGCCTAATTTAATTTGTACGAAAAACAGAAAGTTCATCATCGCCATTTGGAATGCGTTAAAACGTTTACTTTTAAATTTTCTTGTCTATTATGTGTGTGTATGTCTTAAACGGCCCTTTATTTTTTATTATGTGTGTGTGTGTGTGTGTGTGTGTGTGTATGTTTTAAGGGGCTATGATCGAAATTGGATTAAAATGAAGACAAACACGCAGCAGCGTTCTCTGTGAAGATATACAACATCTTGCACTGCGCAAACTTGTTCTACGCAGAAATATTGACACATCACTAAGAACCGGCATAAATTGCAAGGGATAAATCTAGGGACTGGGCAGCTGCGTTTCGAAATCGCTCACAAATACGCCTGTCAAGCGTGGCGAGTTTGCCAATACCCCCCAAATAGGGGAGGCCCATGTCTATCAGTGGGCTGTTGTGGCTGTAGAAGTAATAGTAGTAAGTATATAAAAATCTCACCTGAAGGCATGACAACAGAACTCCTGACCGAAGAGTAAGGCGGCGGCGCGGGAGTAGACGCCGGCTTGGCAGTATTGACAGTCGCAAACCCTAACCCAGCACCGGTCCTCAGATGTGGGTTGCCATATGTCGCAGCGTAACGCACGTCCACGCCGTGTATGATACCCCCGTTCGGTATTCTGTTCACTGTGCCAACAAAGAGATTGACATTTATAAGGAATAAGAACACAATAGGCTAGATAACTAAATACATCTAATTAGACAGAGACGTTTATTTTTATTAAATGCATAGGATAGCTGGATCGCACACTTAAACACGGCGGACCGCTTAAATATCGCAGCGGTCTGTCAGATCCATACTAGAAATGTCACTCCCCATACTAAAACCACTCAACCGCTGTCAACAGAGCGCTATCTCAGCATCGTCCGTCAAGTGCGGTTTTAGTATGGGGAGTGACGTTCTATTATGTCTGACAGAGCGCTGCGATATTTTTTTGCACCGTCGTGAGTCAAGTGTGCGATCCTTTGAGTTTGAAATATTTATGGGGTTTAAGATGCATTGTGTTTTGTGAAGATGTTTAATTTGGGCATAACTGTTTACGGAGTTAAGGAAAATGTTACGATCAACACTTTTTGGAGTCATAATTATTTTACACATTAGGACAACAATGAGTAACAGAAACATAGTACCTATTGTTTTATAGTAATAGTTGTGTAAACACTAAAAAATATTATGGCGACGATTAAGATAAGTGGTAAGACTTATCGTTCTTCAATCTTGTAATATACGGTGGATCGCACACTTGACGCACGACGGAGCGCAAAAATATCGCAGCGGTCTGTCAGATCTATACTAGAAATGTAAATCCCCATACTAAAACCGCTCAACCGCTGTTGACGCAGCGCTATCGCAGTCTCGTCCGTCGAGTGCGGTTTTAGTATGGGAACTGACGTTTCTAGTATGGATCTGACAGACCGCTGCGATATTTTTGCGCTCCGTCGTGCGTCAATAACTGTGTGCGATCCGCCTAATTAAGAGACAATAGTCCAACTTTTAGGTAGAGACCTATTCATCATCTATTTAAGGGCGTTGCCCTTTTCGGCGGAGTATTCTATTTCAGTCAGTGTCCTCTATGTTGGAGTCCTATTATGTTACTATAATTTTATGCCTTCAATTAAAATGTATAATGATAACTTGCACCTATTTTGTAAGTGTATGGTAATTCGTGTGACCTTGTTTCCAAGAAACAGTAAGTAATTTCAGTTACACCTTCACAAAAAGAGCTCTCAGTATGATTTGCAAAACCTTCTGTACCTAACATTGTAAAATGTTGTCGCTACGGCGGATCGCACATTTGACGCACGACGGAGCGCAAAAATATCGCAGCGGTCTGCCAGATCCATACCTACTAGAAATGTCAATCCCATACTAAATCCGCTCAACCACTATCAACGCAGCGGTAAGCAGTGTCGTCCGTCGAGTGCGGTTTTAGTATGAGGATTGACGTTTCTAGTATGGATCTGACAGACCGCTGCAATATTTTAGAGCAATGTGCGACCCGCCTAACATTGTAAAATGTTGTCGCTACGTCAGCAGAATTCACTTTGAATCCAGCCAGTGACAACTCCGTCTTGAAAAGCAACAAAATATAATCTGATGGAGTTTTATGAATGCTTACAAAATGCGCGCACTACATAAAACTTTTACACCTCCTTTGTGCCCAGTTGAAAGGAAGGCACTATTTCTGCACTGTGAGAAGCTTTTGATAAACTGTTTCCTGTAGCCACTGGTCTTAAATAAACTTACTTATTATATTTCATTTCATTTTCCGTCTCAATTGGGGTTGGGGTTCGGAAAATGTCCTTTCTGTAAATCCGAGTCTCGCCAAGAATACAATATTTTGCTCAAATTAGTTTGCTTCGTCTATTACGAAATACGGATTACCGAAATTCTTAACTTTTTCAGCCATCAAAAGAAGAAAAATCAAATGAAAAATCAGTAAGTACAAGTGTTATCAAAAGTTCAACCACAGATTATGATTTACGATAATAATGTAGGTTACATGATTGTTACACGATCCCGTGCATTGTGGCATACCCTAGGGAAGCCTGTCCAGCAGTGAATTTCTATAGGCTGATGTGATGATGATAATGATGATGATGTAATGACAAAATCCTTACCTTCACTAGCGGCCGGCAGCCCTAGACTGTTCAATGCATTGCTGCTGTCTCTTTTATTCGGCCTCGACAAGGAGTTGTTCTGAGACCCGTTGCCAGGGTTGAACTGCACTGTGGATGCCGTATCCACGCTTCTTGGCAGACTACCATTTACAGACCTGCACAAAAAAGGATCAAGCTAGAATCAATCTTAATAGATGTCTTGTTCACATCTGTCGTAGAATCGATTGACGGTGGAGTAAGCGGGTTCTGCTTGGCCAGAAAGATTAAAAATGGAGCAAAAAAATGTAACGATTTTTTTCCATAGTTAAGCGTTATCTGTCAGATTTGACAGATTGCAAAGAAAGTGGCGCCCTCATTGTTTATCTACTCTTTAAGGTCCAGCTTAGGTAGAGGTTCCGATGTCTTAAAAGCGGCTGATACTGGATGGAAAAAGCAGATCATGCCTTGTGGCGTACCCTGGGGGAGGCCTACGTTCAGCAATGCTGATGTGAGAATAGGCTAGATTTTTGACAGGTCAAATGAGATACTTTTTAAAACGATCTAAAACGGTATTTTTTATGAACAACTGGAAGTATCACGCACGTCATGCCGTATTTGGATGGCTTCAAAACACTTACATTTATATTATTTTTCTGTTTATTAATTCAAATTTTCAATATTTCGAAAAATTATGAATGAGGTCCGTAGTATTTTTGGATACTAGTTTTAAACGTACAACGTAATATATTTTGTTAATGACCCAGGAAAGTAGCGTATTGAACTTACCTATTGGGTGTGAGTTTGTCACTGCTTACAGGTGACTGGACTCGCAACGAGCCAGGCGTGTAGTCTTGCCCATAGTGTACGTATGTGGTGTATCCATTAGAATATCCGTTGTTTACCTAAAACAAAGTTATAAGGATTTGCATTATAGAGTTCATCTGAATTAAATTATATCCAAAATGGTTTGAGTATGGTCACTTCCCAAAACTATAAGACATTATAACGGGTTTTAACTCACGGTAGGGATATATCGAGCACCCAATATTTCGGCGATGTTGCAATCGCCATGATCACGGGTGATAATAACCACGGAACCTTAAAATCAAATGGTCACTTCCATTCGGTAAAGGAAAAACATCGTGATAAAACCCACATTCAAATATAATTTAAAGATATTTGAATGTGACTTAACCTAGGATTCGAGCCAGGTTAGCCTTCGGGTTGCAGAAGTCAGACGGCTCTGTGCAAAACTTGGTTCCACGTCCCCTAGGTTAGCTAGCCGACCCCGACAGAGAACGGGATAAGGCAAGGAGGATGAATGATATTATTCGGAAGATATATTAAACTTTGCCGTGTGATGCCGGCTTAGATTGCTGTGTGATGCCGGCTTAGAATAGTATCACCCCACATCCTTCCCGCGGGTGTCGTAAGAGGCGACTAAGGGACTTGAGGGTATTGGTGTATTACAATGTTTAGGCGACAGGCTGACAACCTGTCACTATAGTGATACACATGTTTTCTAAAACAACCTTGGAAAACAATCCTCAAAAATGTCAGACGTGGCGATAGCGACCGTATTCTTACGGCTGTTGACGCTCTGCCTACCCCGCAAGGGATAAAGGCGTGATATATGTATGTATATTAAACTTACTTTATAACAATCAGCATACGCCGGGTCCGTGTAGTCGTTGCTGTATCTATACGGCTGGTAGGCACTGCCTTGGTTAATCGAGGACAGTGGCACTGTCCCGGCTAGTGGTATGCCAGTGCCCAGTTTAGCGTTCGAGCACAGCGTACTGTCTGACCCGGTGTTGGAATAGTCCTACGAGAAATACAAGAAAACGTTCAAGACTAAAATATAATAAGTTTTATAGTGTTTGGAGATTGTGTACCAAAAACAATCATTTTCAGATCAAAAATTGGAAAATGCTCGCAAAACATTTTTGGGAAAAAGCTTTCGACTCGTCAAAAGTTTCTGCCAAACTGTTTCTTGATTTACAACGTTGGCGTGTTTTTTGAGTAATGTTGTTCAGTTTCGTGGCCAGATTATTAAACTAAAACCCCCGTTGAACAAAACTTACCACTTCACAAGATCCATTTGCCTGTCTCAATTCCAACTTCAAATCGCTAATGTTTGAGTTCCTGTCATTCTCCTTGTAAAGTTCTTCAGCAGTCACTGTAACATCTGGTTTCTCCGCCACCTGGGCCTGCTTATTCTTCCTCTGCTTTCGCTGGCAAAGGATGACCAGCATAATCAGAGCTGCCACCATTATCGTGCCCGAAGTGACTCCGAACAGGATCAGGAGAAGAGGGAAGGTTTCTAAAAATAAAATTGCTTTAGTTAGATTCGGAAGTGAGGGATACTAGTCTGTTTTGTATTCATTTTGAAGTCCATTTTTGCATGATAAATCAGTACCGTCTATGCTGTTCGCAGTTCTGCCTCAAAAAGAGGATTTTGACTCGAAGTATCTACCTACAACCTATCAATATTCTGTTTTCAATGGCATAATTTTCCTTAAGAACGTCTACAAAAGACTCTTTCCAGCTTAGAGGAGCAAATATTTTATATAACCACAATATATCTTGTGAACAACACAGTAAATATCGTTAAGGGATATCACTATATCCAGCAGACTTTGTCGAACCCCTATAACGGGCGCAACGACCACACATTATAGAAAATGTGGCGCCATTTTGAAACTACCCGCGTTTAAGTATTGCTCGTATAGACTGATGGAATGTGTCGAGAAGGAGATTTATTATTTTGAAAGTTGATTTTTGAGCACATTTGTCTTTATCGTCATTTGTTATTTAAACTTTGTGTATCAAACAACGTTAAGTTTCAATGTCAAAATTATGTCAAAACTTGAAAAAAGCTTGATCTTCATATACATAGTAAGGTAGCTAAATAGAAGTCTGTAAGTAAATGATAATAAATAACAATAATGTCAAAAAAATCATATTAAGGTAGTTTGGTACAATATATTGTTCTGTTCAATTAACCTGTTTTTACACTAATCGCCACCTATTGAGGCGTAAAAGAAAACTAAAACTCAAGCGAGCTAGTTCTTTCAAAAATAAAGTCTTTTTTAGAAAAATTTATTTTATATCCATATTATTTTTGATCTAGTGCCTGGATAGATGGCGGTGTGCTTGGTATGTTACCGCAAAGAACGGAACGTAATATTTATTTATTGTTTTTTTTTTTAACTTGGGCTCGGAGTCATTTAGAACGAAAGTGCGTGCCAGAGTAGTGCAAAACTGTCAGTCAGTGTTGCAATGTTTTTTTTTTTAGTCTTTAGAATCAAGTAACATAGTCAGTTCAACGTCATCTATAGAGTTCTTGGAATACCATTTTTTAATTCTCAAAAAGAAAACCTCCTATTGTCGCTTACTATTGGGCCTTAGAACGATCTCCATGGCGTCGCTGCCAAACTCGTTGGTGACGTTACACTTGTAGGTGCCGAAGTGCTTCGACTGGCTCTCCCTGATGATGAGGGTGGAGTTGATGATCCCTCCAAGCTGCACATCCTCGAGAAACGCATAGTCCTGTCAGGAAAACAATTACAAAATAAATATCCCGGACAATTCACACAGCGCCATCCAGCCCCAAACTAAGCAAAGCTTGTTATATTGGACCTAGATAGCTGATTATATAATTTATTTAAAAAAAATACATATTATGCATAGAAGACACCCACACTTGACACAAAGATTTCAAAATTGAGTTAACAAATATTTGTGTCCGGTGGGTATCGAACCCACAACCCTCGGCGTAGAAGGCAGGGGTACTATCCACTGCGCCATCGGGTCAGTTACATTTCAATTTAATATTTACTAGTGGCCTGGCAAGAAACTACACATATTTAAAAAAAAAGAAAATTTGCAGACATCCAAAGATGTATGTGTCTAAAAGGTTTTCCAACTTTACAAAAATGTTAATATCTCGAAACTGGAAACCTTTTGAGTCTTACCACAAGAAAGTTAGACGCTGGTTGAACGCGTGTTTCAAAACTATTGTCATACAAAAAAACAGTGCAGGATACGCGTAAAAAAACGCTAAACCACAAAAGTGGTTATGTGCAGAAGTCTACAATTACCTACTTAAAGTAGACCAAAGTAAGAAAACTTGTGAAAATCGCTTCTTAGAGAAACGAATAGGTTCGAATTTAGTAAAATCACTGGTTCAACAGCTAGTTTACACAATTTTCTCACAATATATTAACATTTCGCGTCGGTCGTCATATTATGAGATCCGATATATTTATAATACTGTTCCAAAAAAACTGCTAGACTATAAATAACGTATGTTAGAAGATAAATCTGAATGTCTAATGCAAAACGCGTGTTTACCCATGATTTAGGGACTGTGAGTGCGTTTGTCCATTGTTGCATTTTGCCAGTTTTAAATATTTGGCGAAAGAAATGACCCAAGTTTTCAACAAAGATTTGTAACCGTTACATTATAAAAATTGAACGTTATTTACGATGAAACAGTTGTTTCGGTAACATGGCTCATGTAACTGGAACGTAATATCGGACACCTCGACAATATGCGTAGGAATGGCGAGGACCATTTTAAGTAATTAATTTTAATTATTGGTAGATACTTTTTTGTATTACATTTTTTTGTCGCAAATGAAATAAAATCGAATTAATCACAAAAGAAAACAAAGAATATATACTGTTACAATAATCTTTGTTTAAATAAAACACTACCGTCTCAAAACTCAGATATTAGATATATTTGTAGAGCGTGCGGAAAGTCATGCCGCTTCCGCATTGGCTTATATAGCCACGAAAAGTCTTGCCTCAGACACTGATTAAATCGTCTGTCACAGACGTGTGAGGCCAATGATGATGAATCTGTTACCGGGAAAAAAGATAAACACGTCAGAATTTTCGCCGTGACAACGCCTTATAATTTCGATGGAGCCGTCTGCACGCACCAAATAACATGACTCATGCGGCGTTACCTCGCTCTGAGGCGTTATATTTAGGGTTTAAATTGCAAGGGCGAGTGCGAAACGAGCGACAAAGAGGCACGATCCGCTTCCACGTTCGACATAAATGCAACCATTTCATCAGAATTTCTTATTAAGTTGTCATGTTCAACTATCGTCAAACCAATTTTTTTTTTCACCTATATTCAGATTGTTTTGTATTCGATAACGGCAATCCGATATCCATGTTATGGAAACACAGGCAAACTGATTTATACGAAACCATTCGTTTGAAGGGTTAGCTTGTTTAGGCAATATGTTTGTTTACTCTTATCTAGGTTCACCGAGTTTTTTACATTTTTGTGTTTTAAAAAGTTGTATTTTTACTGATTAATTATAAGGCATTAATTGAAGAAACAAATTATACTGAAAAACATCTTTTATTTGAAGGTAATCAAAATTCTGTACGAAGAGTACGAAACAGTAGTGTTTGGTTCAGATAAGACGTATATACTGGCATTCAAAAATATAATGATCCATTGACACGACAAAGAAGAAGGACGTGAATAAAATTTTGTCAAAAATTTTCACAAGGTTTTTCACATTTGCCACCCGATGATGATTTTTGGGGTGGTAGAAATTGGCATGAAACCACTAAAAGAAAAACACACGCTACTACATCAGCGATTTTCATGCTAAAACTGAAAACATCGTACGGCACTCGGAAATAACTGCAGACATAAAAACATCGTCAAGATTTTTGACATTAATCAAAATCAGCATCAATCATTTCATCACTAAAACAGCAAATACCAGTCATTACAACAGCAAATACCAGTGCGGGGGAGCACCAATGAAATCTTGAAGGTGATTGAAAGTCGGATGGACTCAGCGGTGTTGGCACGGTTCACAGAGTTACATGCTTGCCATTGACTCTGTGTATCGTGTCACATCGCAAACTATTTTACTTATGATACTTAGGATTAAATTAGATTTATAGGATGTACTAACAATTTAGTTATTTAAGTGTGTTTACTAACAAAATGGGTTTCTTTACCTGAATAAAAGAATTTTTATTTTTATTTTATTATTATTAAGTTATCAGCTGGTCAGCTGGAAGACAACTTAATGTTCTTTTTGAGTTAAGCTCGCCTTTGTGCATGCTCTTGCTGTTTGTTTTTTTACTGTAAAATTTATGAGTGTACAATAAAGAACAATTAATTAATTAAGCGTGAATAACTCTAGCACCACGGTTTAGTTAGTCGTTGGACGATTCGGTGTCTCACTCGAAAAAGAAAGAAGATGAAGTCATATTAATAACCTGGATAAACTAATGTTCATAACCTTGAAATATTTATTCTATCTCATCTCAGTTACAACCCCGTAATTATATCGATATTAGTTGCTTTCCTACTAAGATAGTTTATCCGTAACAAAGTAGGACTTAGACAATCTGTCCCTTGAGACCAACTACCGTTAAATAAGGCTCTTACAATCAGATTAGGCAAGACTTGCCCGGACCACCTGTTAGGAAACGCCTTCAGGGGTAGTAGTACCACGATACTAGCGCCACTTTACGAAAAAAAAAAACGAGTACACACTATACTTACATACACACATTACTCACTTATGTACGATACACTTTGTATGCCACGCAAAATTGGGTCGCGTTCAAAAGCTTAAGAGGAGATGGTCAACAACTTTGGAAATATAATCTAGCCATGTACTTGAATATCGATTTCTAACATACTATGGCAGCGCAAAAAAATACTCTAATACCTTGCAATAGAATATTTGATGGAATTAAAAATGTTTTGATTTCATTAAAAAAATATCCGCTTTGTCTTTTTTGATCCTGCACAGATTTTTGTCACGAAATCATCTGAGTGCTATGTAAACGTTCGTCCCATGGACACTTCCATGCCTAATGAACCGAAAATCAATCAGGACAACTTTAATTACTTTAGTCTATAGGTAGTACTTTTTTTCAAAGAATAAATTGTCATGTAGTGTTTAATTATAATGATAATCAGCTCATACTGTTCCACTGTTGGGCAAAGGCCTCCCCATTCATTGTTAGTGTTAAAAAAAGTTTTTTTTATATGATATGGCGCTAGTTTCACATCACCACCGAGACAAAGTGAGGGAACGAGACAGATTTACCACGGAAAGATGTCGCTTCAAATGTATTTATGTACTTCGAAGTTGTCGCCCAACCCAGTAACTGCATTGGAAATATTTATTTAGGTATTGTTTGTTACTAAAGCAATTATTTTCTGGTTTAAAAAAATCTTGAAAATTATGTTATTATTAAATGTAAATAGTATGAGTTAGTCACAAATGGGTTTCGCAGATCCTTTACTTCATAACGGCTCTGAACGAGCTTTAGCAAAAAAAAAAACATTAAACTAACTATGTGCTACGAGTGCCTACGAGTATGCTACGACTCCGCTACGCCGTAGCTGTAATCGAATCGACTCGTTGTTCGAATAAGTCGTATTTGACAACTGTCAAAAACATGTTAATGTTATGACGTAAGGTCTGTTATTCTTTATTGACATGTCCTTTTGTATGGGTTTGACAGCTGTCAAATATAGCCTATTAGTTGTAGTCAACATTGTATAAACTAACTAACTTAGCTGACTCAGCGACCCAAAGAGGAACTTGGCCTCCGATTGCATAAACTACTTATATATTTAATTAAATACGAAAAAGAAATGTGATTTATCGTTTTCAGAGGATTTTGTCTGGTCAACCGACTTTACTTTATTAGAATGACCATAAAAAAACCAACAAGTGCCTCGTTTTTCGAAACTACAATTCTACAGGTTAAATTCGATGTACATTGCGTAGCAGGTCAAAAGTCTGGTTATATAAAGTCCCACCGGCTACGCAATGTACTTAGAATTTCACCTGTAGAATTGTAGCCTGAAGTTTCGTTGCATAGGCCACTGTTCTCACTGACCTGGTCATGCAGGGAATCGATCTCGCGACCCTCGAACGTCCAGACGATGCTCTCGATCCTCGGCACGGCGAAGGCGGCGCACTCGATGTTCACCGTGTCCCCTTGCGAGCCGAACTGCGTGTCGTTGGAGAGGATCTTTGGAGGACCTGCGAGGAAAATAATTATGCGTTATAGCTATATAGACATTATTTATTCATTTAACCGTTTATTGTACACAATATAACACAAAGTACATAACATTGAGAACAAAACACAACAGGTCAACTTATTTCTAAAAAGAAATCTCTTCCAGCAGACCCAGGGTAGTGAGATGGTATAAAGTGAGGCAGTTGACGTGTACAATATACTATGATATACCTACAATAACTATTAGTAGGTATATGGGCATTAGCTATTAGTATAGTATTACTTAGTTATTAGTTATAGTATAAGTTACCCGTGTGATTCCGGCTTAGAATAGCATCACCCCATTTCCTACCCGTGGGTGCCGTAAGAGGCGACTGAGAGACTTGAGGGTTTTAGGTGTATTGCAACTTAAATTATCTCAAACGGCCCTATAATATTTGTCAGACGCGGCGATAGCGACCGTATTTATACGGCCGTTAACGGTCTGCCTACCCCGTCAGGGATATAGGCGTGATAGGTGTGTGTGTGTTATAAGTATACATAGAAGAGATAAATGCATTTCCGCATTCCACCCCTACCCACATTACCGTCATTTCAAACAGGGGTATCGTTTGATTTTTAAAAACCTAGGGGTATAGTGGGTCCGCAGTGCGCTAGTGTACTGGGTCATTCATAAAATATACTACTAAAGTACGCTGAAAACTATTGTTAAAAAATGCTACAGACTTTATTTATATATTTTCGACTTATTTAAAGTTACACACCCATATCATACATATATCACGCCTTTATCTCTTGCAGGGTAGGCAGAGCGTTAACGGTCGTAAGACTGACATTTTTGAGGATTCTTTTTCAAGGTAGTTTCAGAAAACATGTGTATACTTTTGTGACAGGTTATCAGCCTGTCGCCTAAAAATTATACTACACCAATACTCTCGAGTCCCTTAGTCGTCTCTTACGACACACGCGGGAAGAATGTGCGGTGATGCTATTCTAAGCCAGCATCACACGGCATATTTAAAGTTTGAATTAATAAACAGAATTTGACCCTTAATAACTCATTTCAAAAGACATTCGCGAGAAACTTTGCGATAGTATTTTAAACTGGAAGGTATACTTAAACTTTTCCACAAATTCTATATAGTATACCAAATGTTGTAGCTTGAAACCTATATAAATTGTTATAACGCGTTTCTCGTTAAAATTTCACACAGTAATACGTGGTGGTACGTTTTCTATTCAACGCGTGCGAAGGCCAAAAAAATCTTTTCATTTTTAATGAAAGAAAATGTAGCGGCGTTCTTTTGTATCGTACCAAAGAAATACCTTTGTATACAGTAGGTATTCAGTGTAAAATACAATCGAAGAAAGTAAATTTGCTTAATGGCATGACACTTATCTTTTTATAGAATTTACGACCGATGTGGCGCAGTGGTAGTGCGACTGCCTGTGACGCAGAAGATTCCGAGTTTGATTCTCGGTGGGTCACTCACAAAGTTGATATTTATCACTTTATGAATTTGTTCCAAGTCTGGTTAGGACATTGCGGGCTGAACCACCCGATTGTCCGTAAGTTAGATGGTTCCGTGTTTCGGATGGCGCGTTAAGCCGTAGTTCCAGTTGCTGTCTATGATTACTTAGACGGCGGTTGTAACACAACCATGTCAGAAACCTTCTACTTGTAGAAGCCTGCTACTTGTTGAAAAACTCAGACAATAAGGTACATTGAGTGTCGGTGTTCCACACGAAAAGAGAAAGAGATAGAATTATATCAGATAGGTACCCATACAGGATTCAAATACAAGAGATATTGTTTCAAGAATACATTGAGTTGCTCAAAGTAATGTTTGGAAAGCAATGTCTGTTTATTTTTCTATTTTAAAGCGATCCTTTGCATTTACTTTGTCATTTTTCAATGTTGACCTTTCCAAGTTTGACATTTTCACTCAAAATTTATTACAGGCAGATCACATGCATTAAAGCACGACGGAGTGCTAAAAAATCGCAGCGATCTGTCAAATTCATACTAGAGACGTCACTCCCCATACTAAAACCGCACTCGGAGGACGACGCTGCGATAGCGCTGCGTCAACAGCAGTTGAGCAGTTTTATTATGGGGAGTGATGTTTCTAGTATGGATCTGACAGACCGTTGCGATATTTTAGCGCTCCGTCGCTCGTTAAGTGTGCGATCTGCCACAGATTCCCAACCACAACATACACAAGCTTGCATTAGGCAGTCATACAATAAAGTTAATTAGTTTTGTTTCAAATTACTTATTGCGTTTGCTGAATTTACTGTCAACGAATGAACTGGTTCATCTTATATACCTACACACATACATACGAGCACATACATATATCACGCTTTTATCCCGTGCGCGGTAGGCTGAGCGTTAAAGGCCGTAAAAATACGGTCGCTATCGTCACGTCTGACAAATATTGAGAGCCGTTCACTATAGTGACAGTATGTCGCTTAAAAATGGTTATACACATGAAACCCTCCAAGTCCCTTGGTCGCCTCTACGACACCCACGGGAAAGAAACGGGGTGATGCTATTATAAGTCGGCATCACACGGAATTCGGTTCATCTTCTTAACTTTTCTCTTGTCTCTTTGCGTGTGGTACATTGAGTCGTCCAACGTCCCGATGAACCCTAGTATCAGAATTTTTCAACCGCCTTCTACATGTAGCAGGCTTCTGACATGGTTGTGTAACGGCCGTCGTCTAAGTGATCATAGACAGCAACCGGGACCTACGACTTAACGTGCCATCCGAAACACGGAACCATCTTACTCACGGACAATCGGGTGGTTCAGCCCGCGATCTCCTAACCAGACTGGGAACAAATTCACAAAGTGACAAATGTGAACTTTGAGAGCGATCCACCGAGAATCGAACCCGGAACCTTCTGCACGCACTACCACTTCTTACCTTTGATGAATAACGAGGCTTCAGCTTCAATTTCTGGGTATCCTTCGATGCTGGCCTTGCACAAGTACTTGCCCGCTGTGTGTGTGTCAAGGGTGAGTGTTAAGTTCGGAGTTCTTCCTACTCTCTGTGAACAAAGAAAGGTTTTAAATACATAAGACTATGTAAACACTAACACCAGATTACCACCACCACTAAGACTATGAAAAAACTAATACAAAATAAAATTGGAATCGCTGTAAAAAGGCTTATTTTCAAACCCTTTTATATCCCTTGCGGGGTAGACTGAGCGTTAACAGCGGTAAGAATACGGCCACTATCGCCACTTCTGAAATTTTTGAGAATTGTTCTCCAAGGTTGTTTCAGAAAACATGTGTATCACTATAGTGACAGGTTGTCAGCCTCTCGCCTAAAAATTGTAATACACCAATACTCTCAAATCCCTTAGTCGCCTCATACGACACCCGCGGGAAGGATGTGGGGTGATGCTATTCTAAGCCGGCATCACACGGCACTAACACGGCTTAACTTTAAAACAATTTTTTTGATAAGTTTTGCTCGACTTTGTGACAAATTCACACACTCAACGCCTTAAAATACCCCTGCAGGGTAGGTAGAGCGTTTAAAACGTACGACTAAAAGTGTACATTGCACTTGTTTACGTTCAGAAGTGTTTGAAACAACTGTTTAGCGTTTACTATCGTTCATAATAATCTTGTCAATGTGAGTGATATGAAAGTTGCGTATTGACTAAAAATTACTGTTAGTAAAAGTATCTGAATATAGGTTCCTATTTGTATCATACTAGATAGAATATATTGATACAAAAACGTCATCTACTATTTTCTATTCTTTTCCGTACGTCGAAAATTTATATGCCAAAAAATGATAGCGAAAGATTGGGTAATTTTTTCTCTAGATACGAGAACAAACCTAAAATAACATTGCTGCCGTTTTTTTATTATTCTCTTTCGAATATGGCACCGGTTCAATTATGAGATGTCTTTACAAACAGACAGAAAGTCGATACTGTCGTTGTGTTGCTAACGAAGTACGAGTATGATAGTGATGCTCCAGTTTATTTTGTTAATGGATGTCGATAGTTTTTACTTTATTGGGCCATATTAAAGGTTCAGTACGTAAATGCGGCGCTCACTTGCTCAAAAAAATGATGATGATGATGATCTCTCCGACCGGTTTCGGCCATGACCACTTCGACTCCTAATTAGATCGGCGCTGATGCGCCCGGAGATGGCTATTGTAGCCAATTTTGGCAGAAAGCTCCTGTGCACACTAAGTACACGTCAAAACTAACAATTAATTGGGATACCGCTATCCGCGTATATCAGCTGTTACTAGGGGAAAGTTGTTCAGTTTCATGGTCTACATGCACCCTATCAGTATTCAAAAACTTGTCCCTTACACCCGGTATATATTTTAGATCAATTTTATATTTTTATATCGACTAGGAATACAATCATACCTACGTGGGCGACATCACTAAATAACATCATATCATTACTCCGTCATAGTTTGAATATTTTATCATATGAATGCTTTTGTGTACAATCGATTATGTAACCTTAAGCATTCATTTTGTCATTTACAATGCTTGAATTGTAACTAATTCTTTAACATAATAATAGAGCCAGGTAGAAAGTGATTTGTCATTTTCTAATAATATATGAATGAAAATATTAAAAATAACTACATACCTACATACAAAAAATTATCGAGTAACCGAGTTATCGAGTCGAGACCACGCCTCAGGCAGATCGCATACTTAACGCACGATGAAGCGCTAAAATATCGCAGCGGTCTGTCAGATCCATACTCGAAAAATCAATCCCCATACTAAAACCGCTCAACCGCTGTTGACGCAGCACTATCGCAGTCTCGTCCGACGAGTTTTTAGTATGGGGAGTGATTTTTCTAGTATGTATCTAATAGGCCGCTGCGATATTTTTGCGCTCCGTCGTGCGTCAAGTGCGCGATCCACCTGAAGTAGATGAAATATGTTTTTTCTTTATATAGGTACTTATATATTTTTAAATTTTAATGTGATTATTTAATTTTTCACAAAGTACTTGCCTATTTAGAAAGCCCTGTATCATTACGAAGTTTCTATAATTTCTGTTTCTTGTTGTTTTAGTCTTTGTTTCGAGTTTTAATGAGATTATCAATTATGTTTGTATGAATTTGGAGTTTGAAAACAAAATCGGTGATTTCAGAAGTTTCTGTTAAAGATCCATTAATTTAAAGATGCTAAGATTTTACCAAAGTTTCATTTGCAGAACGTTATAGCAAATTTTAGAATATTCTTTATGGAGTATGCGCGTTACGCCAACTTGCGCCTTTCGCCGACCGGCTCGATTCGCCAACTCGCTCTGTGCCTACTCGCGCGTTGAGCCTACTGCAGCGATTCGCCACCTACGCGTTTAGTAAACTGTCATGACGTACTAGCTCTATTGTGTCATTCGCGTTCATAACTGATATAGTAAAGTTTTTTTAGGCGTAATTGTACTTATTTTAAAAAAAATCACCGTTTTCGATTATTTTGTTTGATTAACCTCAAGTAACCTAGCCTAGTCTAGAAATCTAGTAGGAAAGAAAGAAAGAAAGAAAAACAATTTGCTCAGCATATAGCAAACACAATATACCGAAACAATATAAAGCTCTGCTTCGAGCCTTATGTCCCTGATGAGGGATAAAAGGACTTCATTATCATCATCAACCTAGCCCAGTTATGTTTAGAGATCAGGGTCATTCACTCATTCGCTCAATTACCTTCTGAAACTAGCTAAACCGTTTTAGAAAATTCCTGCTTTTTTTAAAACTATCATAATTTTCTTTCATCATCATCGTCATGTCGTCCAAACAGTGTCCGGTGACGGCGACTCCTATAATATATTTTCAACTTGGGTCTGCTGCTAGTCTGTTAGGTACTTTTGGACCGGGAATGATTCGGGGCGGAATTTTTGATTCAAGAAAATTATGTTGAATTTATTTTATTTTATGTTGACTTGTTTATATTTAACTATTTTATTAAACGTATGATTTAATTGTATTAAAATCTGTATATATAAAAACTTGGTTCTTTATTTCGGTGAGCTCTGACGTGGCTGGCGAAACCAAACTTCGTCTTGAAGACGCAGTTGCAACCGGCCAGCTGAATTATAGGTGTAAGTGAAGGAGGGTTTCGGTATCATTTTCTTTTAGAAGATACAAAAGTACTTACAATGGTTTGGTCTTCCTCAACGTGCAGCCATCGTATTTCTGGAGGTGGAAAACCTTCCACGTCACAGCTCAGAGTGACAGATTTGCCTTTCTCCGCTTCCACGTCCTTTGGCCGGTTTCTGAATGTAGGGGCATCTAGGAAACCGAAAATATTAAGTAATATGTCTTCGTAGGTTGAGGATTGGTTATTTCAGAAAAGTGATTGAAATACTGTGATACTGGTTGTCATAAATGTGGCATTGTCGTGTGATGCCGCTAAGAATAGCATCACTCTATTTCTTTGCCACAGGTTTTGTAAAAGGCGACTAAGGGGCTGGAGGATTTCATGTTTATTACAATTTAAGGCGACGACAAGCTGATAACATAAATCACTATTAGCCAATAATATAATTACTATAGCTACAGAAAAAATAATAGTACTTGCTATAGCTACTCACTATTAGGCGGATCGCACACTTAACGCACGACGGAGCGGTAAAATATCGCATCCGTACTAGAACCGTCACTCTCCATACTAAAACGGCACTCTACGGACGACGCTGCGATAGCGCTGCGTCGACAGCGGTTGAGCGGTTTTAGTATGGGTATTGAAATTTCTAGTATGGATCTGGCAGACCGTTGCGATGTTTTGGCACTCCGCCGTGCGTTCAGCGATGCACAATTTTCCGGAAACCTCTCATTTACGTTTCGTTTAAATGCAATCTCATTTAGGCTGAGTCACTTCTCACTACTAAGCTAAAAGCTAGAAAGAAATGGGGCGATGCTATTCTAATTAGTATGAGACGACATCACACGACCATGATGAATCCAAACTTGACGATATCACACGACCAATCCAAACGAATCCAAACTTTGATTAAAACAGAAAGCTTTGTAACAATCTTGCAAAAACATCCTGCTTCAGATATTAGCCGACGATAAAATATATTTGCATAAAATTACACTTACAAGTGACTTCGAGCGTCCTAGTTTCTTCGCTCTTCCCGACCTCGTTGTATACTTCGCATCTTAGAGCCACTTCGCTGTGTTTCCTTGTTACGTTGGGTATTCGCTGGAATTTACAATTTCTTTCAATTTCTGTGAGATAACTTTCACATGGGAGTAGAAACATGCTTTTATACGAGTATCTACAGGGTCCATTGTTGGGGTAATCTATTTTTAAAATATCTTTCTTTATGTTGTTTAATAGAGAGGTGTAGAGGTTACCACTGTTTCTATGTTACGTTAGTCGAGTCACTTATTGGACTTTTTTTCTTTTCAAACCTTCTTTTTCTTTCTGTTCTTTTAGAAGTCTTTTGAAGTATTACTACATAGTACATAGCAAGGTCGCTTTTAGTATGTTTAAATCTTTAAAACTACACAACGGATTTTCATGTAGTTTTTTTAATACATAGAGTGGTTTAAGAGGAAGGTTTAAATGCATAATACATGCATGCCAGGAAAGCATGTTATTTTCACGGGAAACTGAGTTACGTTAGGGCCGCTAGTGATACATAAAAAATATCTTGTTATTATTTTCTTTACATTGCTTTTATTTTTATATATATTCGATATCGATCTCTGGAGTTTTTTTCAATTTCATACCATGTGATTTATGAGACGATGTACTAAAATCTTTGCAGGCATAATCAGAGCACAAAACTCAACAATTTTCAACACGAACCCAATTTAGAAAACGATTCTTTTTCCAGTTTCTGTAGAAACTTTGTTGGATCGGAAATTTTATACAAGAGGTAGAAAATTTAACTTTTCTAGTTCCTCACATAAGCTTCATAGAAAAAGTTGATCACTTTAATGGTCTTATCATGCCTGCAAAAATATATTGAGATCCTTCACTCTACAACACTGAAAGCTAGTAATTATAAAGCGGTACTTAATTAAATTTCTTACCAATTCTGTTTCGTTCTCTCCTGGCATTAACTCGTCATTCATGAACCATTTGTACGTCAAATTCATCGGATTAGCGTCGGCAACACATGCTGTAATAAAAACGAGTATAAATATATCAAGGAGATTGACAGATGACTGACTGGCATAATCACAATTCATAATAGCTACAGTTATCTAATTAAAATGTTGCAAAAATTAGGACAGAATATTATGATGATGATGATCTCTCCGACCGATTTCGGCCATAGCGACCACTTCGACTTCTAATCGGATCGGCGCTGATGCGCCCGGAGATGGCTATTGTAGCCTATTGTGGCAGTAAACTCCCGTGCACAGTGTGGACACGTGAGGACAGAATATAAGACGTTAACTAGAGCGCGTACCAACGCGTAGTGAACGCGTAGCCTACGAGTACGACTGTGTCAATAACACGCGCGTAAAGGGTGAACCAGTCCATAAAACTGAACAACTTTCCTTAAGGAACAATAGGTCAAATTATGACAAAAAAAAATTGACCTGTCATACTTAAAATGCACCAGCTCACCAAGTCAATTTATCCAACATTTTTATCATATTTTGACGTAAGTTCCTTGAGAAAAGTTGTACAGTTTTATGGGCTGACTCACTTCGTAAAATATTTGCAGTTAATATTTTTACACCTTGTAAAAATCTTGATTTTTGTAACGTTTAGCACTTTTCGAATCAGCTAAAACATCGGATGACTATAACACGTTTACATTATTTGTTTCTTCTTTCTAAATTAACTCAACCCCGACAGTTTTGCTGTCATCCCCTGACATTTCCTATTTATGTCATAATATTAGAAAATAAATCACATTGGAAAAAATAAGGTCGTTGGTAGTCGTTAAGGGCGTTACACACCGTGAAGATATGATATAAAGAAAAAACATCGCTCGTCGTACCATCTGTATTATAAAATTATATCTAAGATATATAGTGACATGTGATTTATGTTCAGATGCTGAGTGACGTTTCTTAAAATACAAAATGTAGGTACGTCATATTCTCATAGGCAGCCCTTAGAGAAAAAACATTATTAACATAATATTATCGCATCTTAGCTGTTAGCGATGATACTATAATATTTTATACTAGTAGCCGTCCGCGGCTCGGCCCGCGTGGAAGTCGGTTATAACCATTTTTCCGGGATAACAACTAGCCTTTGTGTAATCCAAGTTACCGTCTGTCTATGTGTCAAATTTCATAAAAATCTGTTCAGTAGTTAAAGCGTAAAGGAGTATAAACAAATAAACAGACAAACTTTCATATTTATAATATTTGTATTCAGGTATCTTAAGATAAAATATACTAGTATCTTCGCAGTGTGCGCCGCCCTTTAAGGAAAATATAACAAAAAAATATTACCTATAATAGCGTCTTCGCCTTCGGGTACTCTGCCGTTTACTCCGGATTTTATTCGAATCTGCACTTTTGGCGCGTATTTTACCTGTTGGAAAAACAAACATATTGTTGAAGCAGTTATATTAATAATGATTAAATACCTACAAGGTGTAACTTAGAATAGCATCACCCCTTTTCTGTCCTTGGGTGTCATAAAAGGCGACTAAGGGAAGAATACAGGAAACGGGCAGCAGCGTTTCCTGTGAATATCAAAAATCTTGCTCTGCGCTCGCCAATCCCTTGCCAATCTGCCTGCCAAGCGTGGTAAGTATGGCAACACCACCTAATCAGAGGAGGACCATGTCCAGCAGTGGACTGTTGTGGCTGTAGCAGTAGTAGTCCCGTTAATAATATATCAATGATATATGAAAGTTAGCTGATATTAATATCTGGAAATAATTTGGGTGGTTTAAAAAAAACCCTTAGATACACAACTAAGAAGATGTAGTATATACCAAAAATTTCCTACAGGGATTGAAATTATATTCTTTATATCTGTGGAACCGGGGGGGGCCACTTTAGGGTCAAAAACGTTTTCTTTCTTTAAAATACCATTTATTGTCAAAAAGATAACATTTATCGTACCTATCGTGCGTATCGTACCATACCGTATCGTATCGTACGTATCGTATCGTACGTATTGTATCGTACGTATCATATCGTACGTATCCTATCGTACGTATCGTATCGTACGTATCCTATCGTACGTATCGTATCGTACGTATCGTATCGCAGCTAAGCTATTGAACCGTGCCATCTATGTTTTTTTTTCAATAACGTACCCCCGGGACAGTTTCTTATTTGTTTCTTGTTCAATTATACTACTTGTATTTTTTATTGTTATTACTCATTTCCTTTTATATTATTTGCAAGTAGCCTCAAAGCAAAATAAATCCCAGCTCTTTTTGAGATACGCCACGTCTTGAGAATACGCAAATTAATTTTATATCACGTTACGGATGTCAAAAACAAAGAAATATACCTCGGGGTAGCGAAGTAGAAATATGACAGGGAATATGTTTTTCGGTATAAGAAAAATCTGCGTAGAAAAATAAGTTCAACCAGTAATATAATTTGCCGTGTGATACCGGCTAAGAATAGCATCACCCCATTTCCTACCCGTGGGTGTCGTAAGAGGCGTCTGAGGGAATTGAGGGTTTCAGGTGTATTACAACTTTTAGGGGACAGGCTGACAACCTGTCACTATAGTGATACACAAATTATCTCAAATGGCCCTCTAATATGTGTTAGACGTGGCGATAGCGATCGTATTTTTACGGCCGTTAACGCTCTGCCTACCCCGTAAGGGATAAAGGCGTGATTTATGTATGTATGTAGTAATATAATCTTGTAACCGCAGTCGATGCGCATAAAAATATGACTAAAAATTCGTACAAAATCTTGGATATAACTGATAAAATAGGAAATTCTGAAAAATGGCGTAGGCTTTCAAAATAACATAAAACCTTAACACGAAACTATTTTCAGGAAGAAAATACTAAGCTCAGAAAATCCTCAATAGCTTAAAGAAACTCAGACAAAGGCAGATCAATTAACTTTTCTCTTATTTATTGTCTACAACGGGACTGAACAACGGAGGGAGTCCATAAACAAAATTCATTACCCGAAGCGAAAATCGGAAAAAAAATCGGCCAAGCGTGAGTCGGACTCGTGTACGAAAGGTTCTGTTACATAATGTACAAAAATGACATAACGTTTTAAGCGCAGAGCATCTGACCTACGTATGCTGCAGTGCGTAGTGCGTTGGGTAGGTCACGCAAGCAATGCAATCCCATACATTTCAACCGGTACCAGCGTGTACACGAGCACGCATACGAGTTGTATACGCAGGAGGTGTGCTCTTCCCTTAATCATGTTAGTTTTAGTATTTAGTAAGCGTTTTAGTATTTGTTGTTATAGCAGCAAGAGTAATACAACACCTATTCTGTTAAAATATCAACTGTTTAACTATTACCGTTCATGAGAAACATCCTCCGAGCCATTTCAGACGAAAGTAAGAAAAAAAAATCGTATAAAAGGTACCCACAGTTTCTACATTATTATACTTATTTTGTTATAGCGGCAACAGAAATACGGCATCTTTAAAAATCTCAACTCTCTATCTATCACTTTTGAGATTCAGCCTAGCACAAACCTACAGACAGACAGACAAAGAAATCTCAGTAACAGGCTTCTCAGTTTTATTCTATGAGTAGGGAACTCTAAAATGCCATAAATAAAAGCACTAGACTGGGCTAAGCCGTAAACCTCCAGAATAATATGTGGGGGATGGGTTTCGGAGCATTTTTTAATAGCTCAGAATGAGCTATGGTCCATACAGCCTTTGTTTTCAGCTAGAGGATGCATTATAAAAGCATCAATAGCTCGATTTCTGTCCTTTGCATTTCCGGTTGCGAAGTTTTATTTCGATGATTTTTGGAACCGAATCTGTATATTATTGCGTTGCTTTTGAGCCAGTTGTAGATATTAATCAAATAGTTATTGGATATTTTTATTAATAGCTGTATGAAAAAGCAGTAAATGCTGTACGTTTAATTTGGTAAAGCGAGAAGCTGTTGATATGATATACATTTTGATTTTAAGGACTTGTTCCTTAAAAATCAAATTAAATAATTTTTTTATAAATAAATAAACATAATTAGTAAAGTAGGGGCGTCCATAAATTACGTGAGGTGTTTAAGGGGGGGAGGGGGTCGAGTCAAATCTCATCTAATCTTACATTGGAGAGAGGGGGGGGTCTCGGCAAATATCACGCAATTTTTTTTCTGATTGAAAAAAAAAAAAAAACTATTTTGGTTCAATCAATCCAGATTGTACATGCATAACATTTAATCTTAAGCGTAAATTAAACTCTCAGCAACATTGATTGCAATGCAACATTGAAAGCACGAAGCAAATTTGTTTTTTTCTTTTTACAATAACAATCCAACGCGTTTACGTAAGAACTCACATTTTGAAAAATCTCACGTGAGATTGGGAGATGGGGGAGGGGGTTGAATAAAATCTCACGACAACTCACCAGGGGGGGAGGGAGGGGCAGAAAATTTAAAAAAACACCTCACGTAATTTATGGACGCCCCCAAAGGCAAAACTATTCAAAACAATTATAAGGCTAAACTATTCTACATATATATTATTTTATACACATCACACATTTCTTGCATAAACAGTCGTTATGATTACAGCTGACTAGAAAACTAAACTTAGTAAGTATATTGAATACCAAAATTGTTTGTCCCCTTCATTTTTAACACTAGAAATATATTTATGAAGTAAATAAAAGCATTGTTTTAATAAATCAACAAAAAAGTGTAATTAAAAAGAAAATTTTACGTTTACTTGTTCGACCCAGTAACCTTTGTAACATTCTGAATGCCCTTCAATTCGACAATGAAAATTCATACCGGCAGAGACATTACAAAAATGGCTACCGTCGTATTACGTGTACCAATGGCAGTCATCTTAATATCCCAGCAATATCGTTGGCCATCTGATCATAAAAAGTAATTGGGTAGCCAGTAAAAAGGGTTCTTATTTTACGGGCACCGAAAAAAATACCATGATAAACAAAATGTACCCGTTTCGTCATAACACCAGTCAACGTAGACATTCGGGTACCGCTGGATGGGGTAAAATATTGGATACCTTTATGCTAAACTGAAATACCATTGAAAGGGTAGAAAGTTTCATCTGAAAGGGATACGGGTGAATGGATCGGTGGAAAGTTCTTCTTTATGATGAAACGACATTGAAACGTTCATTTCGTATTGAAGTGGCAAGCCTAGGAAAATTCTTCTTACGTCTGTCGTGTCGTGACACCGAGTCGACGACCAACCCAAAAATTTACTTATGAAGTAATTATAAGTAATAAGAAAGTAGCTAAAAATAATATACATGCTGACAACGAAATTCCTGTAATGTTCGTTTTTTCCCTTTGGGCACGCAACCCTGAAACTGGCCTAAGCGAAATTCAAATAGTTAAAAAAAGGGCATAAATATTTACGCCAGATCCAGTAGCTTTACTCTCGTGAGCGGAATAGTAATTTCCTTTTAACAGAGCCCTACGACAATAATATATTTTATAACAGTGACACTCTATGTTCGATCGTATATATTTATGTTCATTTTTACGATGGTCCATTGCCAATCGGTCGACATATTTTTTTTGTGTTTACTGTACTTTTTGGGGAATACTGCCCTCAAATAGTGATAGGGTTGAAAAACGATGAGATGGTGTGGTCATTTTCACAATCAGATCAGTGGGTACACCAGCTATCAAACTGACCACTATTGTCCAAGAAATATATGGATTATATTGAAATGCAAATATTTTAAGGGTGTGTTCTTCTGTAACATTTGTATTTGGTAAAATTTTGCCTTATAAAAAGAAATCTTAATATGTAACTTGGCTTTTTTACTTCTTCGAAATACCTTTACTTCTTGGAGATAAATGTTTGGTTTGTTTGGCTAAATGATTTATAAGTAATCTATTTCTATAGCCACAACAATCCACTACTGAACATGGGCCTCCCCCAGTAACCTAGTTAAAAAAGCATACGGAAGGTACTTTGAGCAAGACAAGAAAACGCTGGGCCGGAAACGTCGTGGGAACGTTCAGAAAACGTTATCCGAAACATTTATGCCGCTCTATGCAAGGTAGAGATTCTTTCTGTAAAACTTTTTCAGCAAAAAATTGGCACATACATACATGCACATCACTTCTGTCTTTATCCCTTGCGGGGTAGACATAGTAAGTCCGTATAAAAAGCCGGACAAATATTGAGAGCCCTTTCATGTTATAGATATTATCATTATTATTTAGTTGTTAGTATCACTGTAGTAACAGGTTTGCAGCCTGTCGCCTGAATACTTCGAGTCCCGTTGCGTCTTTCGACATCCATGGAAAGAAATGGGGCGATACTATTCTAAGACGGCATCACGCGGATTTTTTCGAGGACGTTGCTAGATAAAACCAAAATGACCTCTCACGCACACAATACATTTCGTCTCACCAAAAGGGTACACACGCACACAAAGGCAAATAGAAAACAATCAATAGATTAGAAATAGAAACGAAAGTAACCCTCTTTCAACGAAAAGGTCTCAGATCAAATTCCACAGAAAAGGGAAACAGCCAGAGTAAATACAATCTGCCTCACTATTGTTATGAAAAGCGATATTTTTATAGGAGAGCAAATTCAACAAAGAACTCACAAGTTCACGGAAGCGCGAGCGGTGAGATATGGGATGATAGAATCCGTCATAAGGGTTATTTGTAATAGTTGAGATTAGTTAAGCTTGTTACTTCAACCACGAATAAACGGGATAAGGAATTTCAACAAACTAGGTTTATATGACACATAATGGTGAAAGACTTTAATTTGACATTATATCAGCCATAACACCTCCACTGGTGAACAAGGCTTCTCCTAAAGATTTCCACCTTGTCCGATTAGAAGCTGCCTGCATCCAGCATTTCTCCGCGGACTTGGCCAGATCGTCTGTCCAAGTCGCGGGGGCCATCCTTTTCTGTGCCTGCCAGCTCGTAGTCTCCACTCGAGAACTCTACTGCTCCATCGATTCTCACTCTTTCGAGCGATGTGACCTACCCTTTGGCACTTCAGCTCACTGTCTCTCTTAGCTTTGTCAGTTACCTTGGTTCGTCTGCGGATCTCCTCAATTCTGATTCGACTTGACTTGGATAACCTTGTCAATATTTGTTATTCGCAAAAATTTTGCACACTTTTTGCAAATTCCTCTAACTCACAAAATAGAACCAAACATCGTTTGGCGAACAGCCACTAAATAATGTTTTCTATACGTTGATCCCACATAAACATTTTCATATTACGTATTTGTAACACTCTGTATATACATTCGTAATAGAAAGCATAGGATTCCATATCAATATTTTATAAGGCCTCTCGAGCCCGCCTTTTGGCAAAAATGTCTTGAACTGTGGAATTTTCTCAGTGCTTTTGTAAAAACATGACGTTTATTTATGTAAGAAGTTAAAGGAAGAAAAGATAAAGATTCATTTATAATTTGAGGACACAGAGCTTTTTGCTTTCCGTTTGGAAAAAAAACACTATCACCACTTGACTGTTTTCATCTTATGGAAATGGGTAAACTTACATTTTCCTGTAAAAGACTTGCATAAACATTTTTTACTTTTATATCCGAATATTTTTCAGCTTATTCGATTTACTTCAACTTTCTTATTCCATGTTAATCCCTTATAAAAATCAGTTATAATACACGTATATCATCAAAAGTGTCTTACTGTACGGTACGACCTTTACGACTATTTAGTTTTCTAACAAGTTAGTTTTTTTAATAAATGATGCACATTAAGAAAAATATATTGTAAAAACTACTCTAGTTACAAATAAACCTACCAAAGTCTTTTAAGATTATTAGTGAAAAATAAACTGTATCCATTTCTTTGGAGTACCTCTTTGTAGCGTTATTAATAAGCTGTCCGGACTTTACCTTTCACCTCGTTCATATTTCAGGGTTGTCTAACTTCGCACACTGCTATTCTGACCTCTCCTCTCAACCCCAAAATAGCTCGGACTTTATCCTATACGTAGATTAGGCTATCTGCCAGCCTGGCAGGTTTCCTAGCAACTTAGTGACCTCGGGCTTATTTCAAATGCCGACTATTATAGTGGACTATAGATAGAATAATGGTTTCGAATCTTTGGATTTTGGATTTTGGAAAAGATTTGGATTTTGTATTACGATATTAATTTTACGAATATTTTAACTAAAGAATAATTTTGTAGTAGTTCACGGGAGTAGTGTTGGGGGACTGAGTAGCAGTTTCAGTTTTTTGTCAAGCAATTAGTATTTTTTAATTTCATAAAAGCACAGAGTTTTGAAATTACAATAAAATATTTCACGTAGCTTAAAATTATATTCTAAAAAAAGGATTGTAGGACTGGAATCTGGCTGCTTATTTAATTCGATTACGTACGCTAAACGAAAAACTAATTACTTACTAACAAAATAATATTTGTCAAAGAAAATTGACAGGACTTCATTTGCGTAATGTAATTTTATACCTACCTGTCATTATGTTACCTAGATAATTCATAAAATATTGATACTTTGACTATGGCGCGAGCCAGTATTTATTTTGTGCTTATAACCGAACAAAAGAACTATAGTCTGGAATTTGCTCAGCAAACAATCTCCAATGATATTAAAATTTTCCCTCGTTTGTAGCACTTGAGGCACATGAAAAAACTAAATTATTTTTGTTCCAAGAATTCTTTGTTCTTGAAATAAATTATGCATTAGTAACAAATTAGGTATTTATTTTGTAAGAATATTTTTATCATATTTGTATTTGTGTATGCCGTGTGATGCCGGCTTAGAATAGCATCACCCCATATCCTTCCCGCGGGTGTCGTAAGAGGAAACTAAGGGACTCAAAAGTATTGGTGTATTACAATTTTTAGGCGACAGGCTGACAACCTGTCACTATAGTGATAAACATGTTTTCTGAAACAACCTTGGAAAACAATCCTCAATAATGTCAGACGTGGCGATAGTGGCCTTATTTTTGCGGCCCTTAACGCTCTGCCTACCCCGCAAGGGATAGAGGCGTGATATATGTATGTATACCTACAAGCCTCGCTTCGATCGGAGTTTAAAAACCTTTGTTGCAATTCATAGGTTACATTCCTAGGTATTTATCTGTGAAAAGATCAACAGCGGGGGAAACTCTAGTTTGTAATTATAATATGAGTATTATGTTACGCGGTAGGCGGATCGCACACTTAACGCACAACGGCGTGCTAAAATATCGCATCGGTCTGTCTGATCCACACTAGAAATGTCAGTCCCCATACTAAAACCGCTCAAACGCTGTCTTCGCAACGCCAGCGCAGCATCGTACGCCGAGAGCGGTTTTAGTATGAGGAGTGACCGTAGACTTGGAGTATACTGACCTTTCTAGTAATGGATCTGACAGACCGCTGCGATATTTTAGCGGTCCTCAAATACACAAAGAAATCACGCCTTTATCCCTCGCGGAGTAGGCAGAGCGTTAACGACCATAAAATGGCGGTCGTTATCGTCACGTTTGACAATATTTGAGGGTCGTTTCAGATAAGTCGTGTATCACTATAGTGACAGGTTGTCAGCCTGTCGCCTAAAAAATAAAAATAACAACAAAATACATAATTAATTTAAAATTAATAAAATTGATTTTTAGCGCTGCGTTGTGCGTTAAGTGTGTGAACGGCCTTATTGCTAATTATTCATTTGTATAAGTATGACGTGGGTTCAGCAGCTCCCAGGCGGATTGTCACAGTGACAGTTTAGAACAGTGACAACGGTCAGGCTTTACTTACGCACGAGAACAACATTATTTATTGACGCATGTCATAAGTTCTACTTAGTGACAATGTCACTTATCTTTTGGTTTAACCGTAGTACGTAGGACGACCGATGTGGCGCAGTGGTAATGCAACTGCCTTGGACGCAGAAGGTGCTGGGTTTGATTCTCGGTGGGTCACTCACAAAGTTGGTATTTATTACTTTGAGCATTTGTACCCAGTCTGGTTAGGACGTTGCGGGCTGAACCACCCGATTATTCGCAAGTAAGATGGTTCCGTGTTTCGGATGGCACGTCAAGCCATAGGTCCCGGTTGCTGTCTATGATTACTTAGACGGCGGTCGTTACTCAACCATGTCCGAAGCCTGCTACTTGTAGAAGGCGGTTGAAAAATTCTAACACTAGGGTTCACTGGGTCGTTGGACGATCTGACGAGACTATAATATTTGCGTTAATCCATAAGTTACTCCATTTCCACAGCCACATACATACATACACATATCACGCCTTTATCCCTTGCGGGGTAGGCAGAGCGTTACCGTCCGTAAGAATACGGTCGCTATCGCCACGTCTGACATTTTTGAGGATTGTTTTCCAAGGTTGTTTCAGAAAACATTGTGTATCACTATAGTGACAGGTTGTCAGCCTGTCGCCTAAAATTGTAATACACCAGTACCCTCGAGTCCCTTAGTTGGCTCTTACGACACCCGCGGGAAGGATGTGGGGTGATGCTATTCTAAACCGGCATCACACGGCATTCCACAGCCACAACCGTCGGAATTCGCGTTCCGTACTCAAAACCGACTTTATTAACCCAACCTTGAAACGAAAAGCCTAATTAAACATTCAAAGCTACACCGCCGCAATCCCAAATTAGGGCGAAACGAATACATCGCTCTAATAAAAAATTAACAACCGCCCGGCCAGTCCACTAAGCTTTTTTGTATACTGGCTGTATTCCGAACGCACCCTTTGCCCTGAAAAAAGGGTCTTGGAGGGAAAGTACGAGGTTAGAATAAATAAAAGGGCGGCAAAACAATACTTCCGTATGTTAGTGGTACGTGCCAAGGGTATTGCGAAGTTGCCAATTAGAAGAGAAAAAGTTATGCGTTCCTATATTTTTATTTCGTTTGAATTTACTGGATGTTTTGTTTGGGATAGGTTAACATAATATCTATATATTTTGGTATGTGAGACTAAACAAATACTGAAAATCTTATTGTACCATTATTTTGAACAAATAAATTTCTGTATTTCTGTGAAGAAATTGAAACAGGGAAGACTTCGTTGGCTGGGATATGTACATGGGATGAACCCAGAGAGACTACCACGACAAATTATGTTGGGACAGATCGCGCACGCGAAAAGACCGGTAGGATGTCAATGTTAAGGTTCAAGGACTCCTGTAAGCGTGACATGGAGAGCTTTGAGATTAACTCTGAGAATAGGGAGAGGCGTGCTGAAATGAGACCCAAATGGCGTCAGCATCTAAAAGCAGGAAAAGTGAAACACGATGAAGCCTGGCTAGATAATTTGAAGCAGAAAAGGTTTCGAAACGCCATACCGCCTCCTTCGGACTCACGTTTTGTCTGTGATAGATGCGGTCGTAAATGCCGAGCTGCTATCGGACTCCATAGCCACAAACGAAGATGTGGCAAATCAATACAAAACAAAAACAATAACTGAGAACTTCACGGTCGCTGCAACAATCATCAGAGAAGATGTCGTGGCCAATGATGATAAGAAATAGAAATGTGTCCTACATTTTTATCTTTTTTATAATGACTGATTTTGATGTACAAAAACATGTCAGTGTAAAATTTACTACTTTATAAGAAATAAATAAACAAAACTGGTTTGGTATGCCGTATATAGATGCTGGCTATCACAAACCGCAATATCTTCCGGTGAGTACGTATAGGATTCACAAAATGGGGTTTTTTTTTGTTTAGTTCCTAATAGATGGCGCTTGGAGCGAATTATATGGAGCAGTAGATAGGGATTTAAAAATCTCATGTTTATTTATGAGGACAATAAAGCGCATTAAAACGCATTAAAATCTTATTTAATATTATTTGATGATTATTTGCTGTGTGATGCCGGCTTAAAATAGCATCACTTCCCGCAGGTGTTGTAAAAGACAACTAAAGGACTCGAGGGTTGTATGTGTATTCCAATTTTAGGCGACAGGCTGACAACCTGTCACTACAGTGATACACGAATCATCTGAAAGGGCCCTCAATACTTGTCAGACGTGGCGATACGTCGTATCTAAGTCTACGATCGTTAACGCTCTGCCTACCCCGCAAGGGATAAAGGCGTGATTTATGTATGCATTGTAACAGTGTTTATTGAGCACTGAACTGAACTTGAAAATTCCTCAATCTGCAATAGCGCCACCTAGTTCAGCATATTGCTATCAACCAACAAAATCCTCATTTTACCTTCATTCCGCAGAATTTTCCTTTGTAGTGAAAGCGCGCTCCGTATAGAACAGACTCGAAATATGTCTAAGCCAAATATCAGATTACGTCAAGAACAAGGAGGCGTAGAAGTGAATGTTCCAGTAATTAATTAATTAATTGCGATAATCGATACCAATTTATTCGAACAATTAGCTCATGTTGCCTTTATTCCACAGTAAAACTAGGAAACAGTAGGTACAATATCATTCAGACATGTAACGGCCGCTCGAGAAACAGTTTGGTGTTACGACCGGAACTTACGTAAATCTTTATAAGTACTTATAATTATCAAACCGCCGTACCACACTTCATGTAATTAAACATACTGCTGTGTTTTTCATATGCACAGTATACGATCACGTGGACATGAATCTAATTTAGTAGAGTGGCTAAATTAACAGTGACGATGAGTATGTGTAACGCATGAATAAGTCATTATTGTATGAATATTATGATAGAAATACACATCCATACACCACTATGATTACCTATATCACGGCACTAAGGAAAACAGGCATCAAGTTATAGGAACTAGCAGGTAAGGTTTTATAAAAAAAGTTAAAATTATATGGGTGAAATGTCCTGTCCAAGGTGTCGTAGTTGTCTTGTTTCGGGATTATAACCTTACTAAATTTATCCAACTTCGTGCCATGTGATGCAGGCAGAGAAGAAGTGCCCTATGCTGCCGGCAAAGTGGAATAGCACCACCCCATCTCTTTCTATGGGGGTCGTAACAAGCAGACAAGACACGAGCAGACCAGGGCATGGAGAAGGACAACTTCGCATTAAGACCGGAATGTGGTCTCCGGCAGGCGCGTGTGACAGAGGTCTATCGTCTAGACTTCTGCAGCCGACCTGGCTCCGCACGTATCGACTCGTCGTTCTTGTGGGGTCATTAGGGAGGCCGAGAGGGTGGAGCGCGTCCTGGGCAACATCGGTCGTCAACTTATAACTTATTTACTAATCTAACCTAACCTCACCTCAATCTGTATACTAGCAGCTCTAAACGTCCTGTCCGCCGTGTTCTGCGCCTGGCACGTGTATGTCTGGTTATGGTTCTCCTGTTTGGGGGTCATCTTCAAGATCGACCGGGCAGTGAACCTTTGACCATCAGGCAACGGTTCCACGCTGTACGTGACTCCTTGCGTTATCACGCCTGCGTTGCTGTCCACCCAGGTTATCTGAAACAAGTGCGGATTTTTAACATACATACATACATATATCACGCCTTTATCCCTTGCGGGGTAGTAGAAATTACCGTTGCTATCGCCACGTCTGACAAATATTGAGGGCCGGTTAAGATAATTTATGTAACACTATAGTGGCAGGTTGTCAGCCTGCCGCCTAAAAGTTGTAATACACGTGGAACCCCCGAGTCCCTTAGTCGCCTCTTACGACACCCGCGGGAATGATGTGGGGTGATGCTATTCTAAGCCGGCATCACACGGCATAACAACAAAACAAGTGCAGATTATTAACATGTACCTACAGTCATCATCCGCCTGCCCTTATCCTAATTTATTTGGGGTCGGCGCAACATGTTTTTTTCTTCCATTCATCTTTATCAGCAGTCAAATCCTCATTTACGCCTTTTTTGTTCATGTCGTCTTTTATACAATCCATCGTAACTTTTCTCGGCCTTCCTCTCCTACTGCATCCATCCACATACATACACAATTACCAAATCACGCCTGTATCCCTTGCGGGGTAGGCAGAGCGTTAACGATCGCAAAATTACGGTCGTTATCGCCACGTCTGACAAGTATTGAGGGCACTTACAGATGATTCGTGTACTCCATCCACGTTCGTGTTCATTACTTATTTTGTTACATGCTTCTCATTCCTCCTCATCACATGCCCATACCAGGATAAAATTTAACATGTACAAGTAATTAAGGTCCGTATTTATAAATCGTACTGTACCTGAGATCAATCTCAAGAGCAATTTTGACAAATGTCAGTCAATACCAATAGCACCTCAAAGTGGCACTCAAGATAGATCTCACTGTTGAGTGCGGTTTATAAATACGGGCCTAAGTCTATGAGTCCCACGTATAACTGCGATTTGCATTGTATGGCAAATAATCTAAGTTAGATCTCGTACAATTAGGCATATTTTTGAATTGACTTTTCAAATGACATGACTGCCTTTTCATATTTAGGTGTACTTTGTTTGTTATAGCCATTCAAAGCAGAAGTAGATGGTTTTCGTGAGATGATCAACCAGGAAAATGCCCGTTGAAATATGACACTGTATCAATGATGATTCTACCACTCCTCTGCCTCAAAAAGAGGATTTCTTGTATTTTAATCAACTTTTGGCGGATCGCACACCTGACGCACGACGGAGCGCAAAAATATCGCAGCAGTCTGTCAGATCCACACATCTAAACGTCACTCACAATACTAAAACCGCACTCGACGGACGACTGCTATAACGCTGCGCCGACAGCGGTTGAGCTATTTTAGTGTGGAGCTTGAGATTTCTAGTATGGATCTGACAGACCGCTGCGATATTTTAGCGCTCCGTGTGCGATCCGCCTTTACCACCCGTTTGCCTTAAAAAGAGGACGTACTTCTTTTATTTAAATCGGACTTTATAACTATTGTGTTTGGCACAGACACACAGAAAAATTGCTGAACGAGTAGACACACAAATAAACTGATCCTCGTAGACCGACATCAGTCAAACCTTATCGAGCATGTAAACATATCTTACCCCGGCTGACTGTCAGTCCAAATCCTACCCCACCCTCTGGGCATACCCAACATTCGCCTCATATCATTTCAATCTTAATATAACGGGGCCCTTTGAGATTTTTCCTCCGCAAACAATTTGTTTACCAATGTCGCCGTCCAATTTATTTTCATCGGGTTTAGCTGAATATTTCCAGTTTAGACTCCCGGTGGTTAAGTGGTGCCTTGTATACAAATGTATTTGTGGTCTAGTAGTGTAAACCGACAGTTTCTGTTACACTTTTCTTGACAATAGTTGAAATCTTCCAATTCATCGCTTTGTGCAATAATTGTGCCTATTTTAGCAACCAATGACAAAATGATGCTAAAAACTCTAGCATCAACGACGATTAAATCCTCCTTCAGTTTATCACAATAACTTATATCTAATAGGAGGTTTTCTTTTTGAGAATAAAAATAGTATTCCAATAACTCGATAGATGGCGTTGAACCGACTTGATTTTTGTTTAGATTCCAAAGCTAAAAGACTAAAAAACATCGCGATACTGACGGACAATCGGGCATACACTGACACTTCCGTTCCAAATGAGTCCGAGTCCAACTTTCAAAAAAACAAAAAATAAATATTACGTTCCGTTCTTTGCGGTAACATACCAAGCACAGCGCCATCTATTCAGCGACTAGAATATAACGACTATGGTTGTTGTAGTAGTATAACTAATAATATTAACAGAGGCGGCACTTGGCTTAAGGCAGGCTTTTGAGTTAAGGCTGAAAATCTGTACAAGTGGGGTGAATATGTATTCTACCCACGGGAGACTGTACAAATTAGAGGGTAATCGAAAATGATGGCCACCCGCGCTTTGAGACCAAAGATATGCGTTGTCGTGAAATTATTTTGAACTAACAGGAAATTATGGGTATACTTTATATTGTTAAAAAAAAAATAAGTACAAACGTGGGTAGATTAAAAATATTCTTTATTTCTGTTTTGTTTGTAAGTGTTATTCCACAAATTCATAGTTCGTTTTTGCAAAATGACGGACGATACGGACGAAGTTTTCCCTAGAAACCATTTATCTACTTACATCGTTTACTATTTTCGTGTCGTTGGACGACTTGTTGTCCTACACAAAAACAGGATGAAGAAAAATAAAGTACTAAGTAGGTAGGTAGGTAAAATAAAATTCTGCCTACGCGTCGCTACGACGTGAAAAAGCTTGCATAGCGTAGCAAGCGCTACGGGATTTGCTCGTAGCAAATAAACGCTACGCGGCGCGGCACGTTAGTTTGGTCGACAGACATTTTAGATATTAACTAGCTCAAAACAAATATAAGGCGTAAAAATATTAGCTGAAAATATTTCAAGGAGTGAATCAGCCCATGAAAATGAACAACTATCCCCAAGGAACACAGGTCAAAATACGAAAAAAAAAATTGTGCCTACTATTCAAACTGCTCAAGATGAACGTGTCAATTTGTATGGAGGACCTAATTTTTTTTTTCTTATTTTGACCTGTGTCTCTTGGGGAAAGTTGTTCAGTTACATGGGCTAGTTCACCCCTTAAAATATTAACAGCATTTTTTTTCTAAACTCTCTATAAAAACAGAATTCTCACATGTTCACACTGGCTTATATCACAACCTTTCAGGATATCTTGCACTCCACATCCATACAAGCCAAACAATACAACTGAAAGTCCCAAGAAATCAAAAACAAAAACGAGTTAATCAACCCAACCCAAATTGACGGCCCCACCAATTTTCACATAACAACGGCAAAGACAAATATTCATTTAGAAACTCGTGAACTCACCTCGGCCGGGGGCTTGCCTCCCACTGAGACGCACTCGAGTTTGACGTTTCTGTCCTCGATGGTAGAGAGGTATTTCCCTTGCAGAACCTTCGGTGGCTCAGGCGGCACCAGGACCGTCAGACGGGCATAGCGTGACCTGATTGCTGGCTCACCTGTAGACAAGGCATTTTAATTTATTTTCGTGAATAGGTGTTGGTTTTTACAGGTTTTAATTTACGGAGAAAAGTTAAGAACTATTTTCAGCTCATTATAACCTCAGCAAGTGAATGAAGTAAGGTGGATTGCACGCTTAACGCACGACGGACCGCAAAATACCGTAGCGGTCTGTCAGATCCATACTAGAAATGTCAATCCCCATACTAAAACCGCTCAACCGCTGTCGACGCAGCGCTATCAGTGGCCCATGCAACAAAACTACAGGCTACAATTCTACAGGTGAAATTCGATGTACATTGCGTAGCCGGTGGGACATTATAAAACCAGGATTTTTGACCAGCTACGCAATGTATATCTAATTTCACTTGTAGAATTGTAGCCTGTAGTTTCGAAAAACGAGGCACAGGCGGGCATACCGTGACCTGATTGCTGACTCACCTGTAGACAAGGCATTTTAATTTATTTTCGTGAATAGGAAGGGTGAGGGTTTTTATGGGATGACGTGTTAAAGGCTTGAATATTGGGCGGATTAGCTCTGGGCACAGAATGAATAATAAGCTTTGGGGGTAAACAGCTCTTTGTTTTTCCAAAAATAAGGATTCGCGAATATTCTGGTCGCCTGATAATATAAGTGTAGATTTTTTGACTGATAGGTAGGCCGGCTGTCTCGAAAGAAGGGTTATGTTTTGAAAAATATGTATGTATAGACAAAGAATTATTTTCTCAGACTAAACCGAAATCGCCATATTATTAAGTGCCGACTATACAGGGTGTAAGAGACGGTGTAACGAAAAATTTGCTGGCGCGATCAGACCATGAAACTGAACATCTTTTTCTATGGGGGTTATGTTGGTAAACATAACAAAAAATTCGACCTTTCATAAAAAAATCCCTATCAGCTGACCGACTTTGTATGCTCTCGAAAAAAAGTTTTCGTTTCCCAGCATAGCCCCGATACAAAAATTGTTCAGTTTCATGGTCTGATCACGCCTGCAAAGTTTTCGTTACAACGTCTCTTACACCCTGTATAGATTCGTCTAAGTAGCGCGAGGCCCACTGGCTGTATAAAAATATTCATGATTAATTTAAAATGGTAAATTTTCCATGTGATGCTGGCTTAGAACAGCATCACCCCTCGTCCTTCCCGCGGGTGTCGTAAGAGTCGACTAAGGGACTCGAGAGTGATGTATTACAATTTTTAAGCGACAGGCTGACAACCTGTCACTATAATAAAACACATATTTTTTTAAACAACCTTAGAAAACAATCCTCAAAAATGTCATACGTGGCGATAGTGGCCGTATTCTTACGGGCGTTAACGCTCTGCCTACCCCGCAAGGGATAAAGGCGTGTATGTACGTATGTAAATTTTCAACAAAAATATTATGATATTGTTAATTTAATTAGTCTGGTTTAAATTTATAATAATTATGCTAATACTTAACCGATATTACATTGTGAATAAAAAACCGCCTCGTACTAAATTTTTGTTCGTTTGTAAATTATTGTTTTTTATTTTCTTTCTGTATGCAATAATTCATTTTATTAATTTCTAATAGAACACGGCATTATTAAGCATATTTTTATTTATATTCAGTGAAAAGGTAATAAGTTTAGAACTATATTTAGCTCATTAAAACCTCACTTTCAGGTGAATGAACTAAGGCGGATCGCACACTTAACGCACAACGGAGCGCTAAAATACCGCAGCGTTCTGTTAGATCCGGTACTAGAAATGTGAATCCCTATACTAAAACCGCTCAACCGCTGTCGACGCAGCGCTATCACAGCGTCGTCCGTTGAGTGCGGTTTTAGTATGAGTAGAGCAGTTTCTAGTACGGATATGACAGACGGCTGCGATATTTTAGCGGTCCGTCGTGCGCTAAGTGTACGATGCGCCTAATTAATTCAAAGAATGTGTAAAATTTATGGTTAGCATTTGCGTTAAAATTTATCGTAGAGTAAAACATTTTGTGACCTATTTTCAAGCTTGCACGCTCGACTTCACAATGGTTAAGACATTTTGAGGTTGAAGTTTACATATACAACATATACAGGGTGTAAAAAAAATAGCTGCAAACATTTAAAGGGGTACAGCATAGGCTGGGCATTGGCTTTTCGTAGGAAAATTAACAACCATTACCTAGGAACATAGGTGGAAATATGAAAAAAAAAAATTGCCCCCCCCCATTCAAAAGTACCGACCGACAGAGTCAATTTGTATGAAAGGTCCAAAAATGTTTTCATATTTCGACCTATGTTTCTTTAGGAAAGTTGTTCAGTATCATAGGCTTATTCACCCCTTAAAATATTTTAAGCTAATATTTTTACACCTAAGTAAATAGCTATACAACGTGTAATAAAAAAGTATACCTATTGACTCCAAATCCAAACGTCTATTATTGTTACAAATTAATAACGATGTATTGAAAATCCTGATTTAAGCAGAAGGTTTTCAAGGTTTATAATATGAACAATACCTGCCGTAAAAACCTCTTACACCCACAGGAAAATGAGCTACAGCGGGTGCAGCCGCTGGGCGGGTCGCTAGTCGATGAAAAGATAAAGTTATGCGGTTGTAACATTTACAGCTTTTCTCCACTTATCCGGTCCGGCTGCCGGATGTCGAAACTTGCCTTCCGACAATATTCTTATGCCGGATGACGCTTTTGCACCTATCCGACAAAAAACGGACAATAGAGTGACGTCATTGTAGAGTTAAAAGAGTACCTTTTATATGCATACTTTTTATACGTCTGTCACTTCGGACCCTTAGAATCCAAATTTCAGTTTGGTAAATTCCCGGATCGATAAATGTCGAATGCCGGAAGACTGAAAAAGCATGTAAAGTAGTAACTGTAATAGATTACTTAATTGGATTGGAAATTGACGGATCGGCAAATAACGGTTGCCGAAGAAGTGGAAAAAGCCCCTTACTCTTTTTGTTATATCTTGTAGTATTTATTATGTAACTACTGTGAATTTATTGTTCTAGTTTTAAAACTACTATCAGAACTTCTCATTATACGAAGCAATTTAAGTTTTATCACGACATTTTACTATTTCACTTCTTCTTTTCATTAAAACTTAGTTTTATATTGCCGTGAAAAGTCGAATAATATTGTCGTTGTAAAACAAAGTTTAACATTTTAGTAGTCGATTTCATGTGACCTTAGCTCATTGGGTAATCGCTTACCCGTAGAAGCCACAAATAATAAAAACGTATTGTGTTAAATGACAACTTGTCAAATTAGTTCTCGATTGTGGTGCCGCATCCTCTAAAACCTGACTTTTGGCAAGATAGATTTTGATCAAAAAGTGATGTTTGCATAATTTTCCGCACAATTTTGTGGTATTAAAATACCTGCCAGTTAACTACAGTATTTGACAACCGCATGTAACCGGATTCAGTTTTGAAAAATAAAACTCCTTTTGTTTACAAAAAACCGGCTGTTTTTTCACTTCTCCTTTCGGCATTCATCGATCCTGTAATTTCCAATCAGATTTTGAAATCTATTACAATACTGTAGACGCTTTTCCACTCGTACGGAATCCGGCTTTTATTGATTCGGTAATTTTCCAAATTTAAATTTGGATTTTATCGGTCAAAATTGACAGACGTACAAAAAGTATACATGCTTTTGCACTCTTTGAACTCTACCATGACGTCATATTACTGTCCATCTTTTATCGAATAGGTGTAAAAGCGTTATCCGGCCTTTGAATATTGTCGGAAGGCTGCTTTCGGCATCCGGCAGCCGGATTAGAGCAGTGGAAAAACACTGTAAGACTTATTTCATCAGCCATCCAATATACTCCACAAACTTAATATCCATTAATTCTATGTATATTTGAGCGACAAGGGAAACATTTAATCATAATTTCACTTAATGAAAAGTAATACAAAAGCAAGCAAATAAAAACAAACTCATTTCATCTATTTAGGTAATATTACTAATTGATGGAAGTAGCAAAGAGGACTGCGGCGTCGTGTCGCGGGTAATTTTTCTAGTTGACAGTTGGTAGATTCTAATAAGTTTACTAGCGTGTTTGAATTTTATTTCTTTATCTTTCCTTTTCATTGACATCGAGCCATCCAACGACCCGATGAACCTAGTGTCAGAATTTTTTAATTACCACCACGAGCATTACACACAAGAGAGAGACATCAGATGTTCTCAATCTAAACGCCCCAAACACTATCACACGTTTTAGTTAGAATGTATGGCTTGGAAGTTTCGGCAGAAATCTTTACCTACTTTAAAGACAATTGTTTAAAAAGAAAACTGGATACTTAATATCTACTTGATGGCAACAAAACGGCCACGTCAAGCTGTACAAGTAGCAGGCTTCTGATATGTTTTCATTCCTTTATTTTTATTCAATCGGTAATCCTATAAAACCTAAACGACAGCGTTCCTACTACGCTCTATATAATAATATAATTTTAAACAAATATATTGAATTTTGAAACGATTAAATTTGTGCGCTGACGTAATGGCATATGACAAGTAATTTCCATTGAATATTTTCCGACTATGTTTAGTGCACCTTTTTACGTTTTTTTACTGTGTCTATTTTGTGAAGAGTTTACATAATAATTCAATGTCAAGTAATGAACAGAAAATCTGCGTTTTTTTTTATTGGCTATATACAATTTACCTTCGTTACAAAATGAAATAAATTTGGAGTACGAGCGGTAAGCAACTGGCCCCTTTCACCAACTACCGGCGCGATTCAACAACTCGCTCTCTGCGCCTACTTGCGTCGTGAGCCTACTTCAGCCATTCGCCAACTACGCAGTTGGTAAATTTTGAAATTTTACTATTGACATACATGTCAATATATTTCATGTCATGTGTTACAACCTAATCCTACTAATATTATAAATGCGAAAATTTGTATGTTTCTTAGTTAATCCTTCACGCTAAAACTACTGAACCGAAATTCACGAAATTTGCCACACATGTAGAGGGTAACTTGGATTAACACATAGGACATTTATTATACTGAAAAAGTTATCCTGTAGGATGCTACGGGGTTAAAACCGACTTCCACGTAGTATATAAAGCGATCAAAGATTATTTTCAATCACTTCATTTAATAATAATTACTGAAGATAACAGGTACCTGACACATTTTTGTCTTGTTCAAGTTTTGAGTCTGATTAATGAGTTTCCTCAGATTGATGGAATACGACGCTCCGATCATTAGAATAAGGACCCAGTTGACCTCATTAGTAAAATTGGAAGACTAAAAGGAAAAACCAATAATTACATCTTCAAGTTATTTTTGACCAAAGAAAATAGAGCCGTCTTTGCCCCAATTTGATAATTACGGCCTGTTTAAGTTATGATTTTTTTATGAACGCTAAATAAGTTTGATTAATGTGAGTGTTTTTCTTTTTACTTCGTTTGTATTGTGATGCCGTGTGATGCCGGCTTAGAATAGCATCACCTCATTTCCTACCCATGGGTGTCGTAAGAGGCGACTGAGGGAATTGAGGGTTACAAGTGTATTACAATTTTTAGGCGACAGGCTGACAACCTGTCACTATAGTGATACACATGTTTTCTGGAATAACTTTGGAAAACAATCCTCAAAAATGTCAGACGTGGCGATAGCGACCGTATTCTTACGGCCGATAACGCTCTGCCTACCCCGCAAGGGATAAAGGCGTGATATAATGATATATATACGTATATATGTCGTTTGTATTTCAGCTATTTTTTATGTTTTTGGGACTTAGCAACAAAATTCAGCTCATGTGCTCATTTTGTAATGTTTGAATGAGAAATCGCCACACTTCTTTCTGCGGGTATCGTAAATGGCCTCCTAAGGGAAGAATGAAGATAGGAACTAAGCAACAGCGTTCCCTATGAATATCTACAACACCTTAAATTGAACCACGCTCATAAAACCGCCTTTGACACAGAAGGTTCCGTGTTCGATTCTCGATGGGTCACTCACAAAATTGATATTTTTCACTTTGTGAATTTGTTCCCAGTCTGGTTAGGATATTGCGGGTTTATCCACCCGATTGTCCGTAATTAAGATGATTCCGTGTTTCGGATGGCACGTTAAGCCGTAGGTCCCGGTTGCTGTCTATGATCACTTAGACGGCGGTCGTTACACAACCATGTCAGAAGCCTGCTACTTGTAGAAGGCGTCATCGTTCGTTCATCGGGTCGTTGGACGAGTCGGTGTCCCACACGAAAAGAGAGATAAAACCGCCTGCAGTGTAGTGAATATTGCTATGTCCCATTTGGAGGAGACTCATGTATTAAGAATCTGAAACCAAAGCTACTTGGCTAATCTCATACATAGTTGAATTCTCTGACATAACACACAGATAAGTTTCTCCTCTAAGATCATAAACTCAAATATGTTCAGAAGTTCAAAACTTAAATTTATTCTTACTTAGCCTAACTTATGATCGAAGCAGTTCCAACCCCACTAACTTAGTAAGGAAGCCCAAACTTCGCCATAGTATAACAATGTAGAAAAGACAAAAGACGGAAAGACCTTCGTTGTCTCGGCAGATAGTTTCTCAAACTTAGCAACAAAGTTTGCAAGTTAAATAGTGGAAAGTTGTACAATTTTGCCGCAAGCGACGATGTCCATTGTGCTTCTTGCCCGACCATGATAAAAACAAAGTTCTTGACTTCAAGGATGGATTCAGGTGCTTTGCCCCCCTCCCTTTTTTTCTTCTATCAGCCTATCGCCTAAGATTTCATTCGCTTAGTATTTCACCTCTCTCTCTCTTTTCGTCACAGCATATTCAATGACAGTCAAATTCTATTTCTTAGTCTCTTTTTCATGTACCTGGCATGGAACTTAAAATATCATTTTTTTCTGGGCCAATTAACTTAATTGTTGCGTAAAAATTTTAATTTAAAAAAATAGATAATGGTTTATTTATTTTTTAAACTGAAGATTATACGCTTTTTATTGCGTTTTATATTTTATAATATATTTTTACCGTACTTATATTACAACTTTGGCTTATATCGAATTATACCCGTATCTATTATAAATTTGGTGAAAGGTAAACTATTAACTTGGCCTCTTTCCTCTCTCCTGTATGAATTGGGGCTTTTTATACTAACTATATTTGATGACATTTCGTACTACTTACTAGTTTGTTTCCCAGGTTCCCAGCTATAGTTGTTTTTTCTGCCACCCCATGACGTGCCCCCCCACGAGAAATCCTAGATCCGACCTTGCTAGACTTCATGTAAATCATCCGTTTTTCTCACTGTGAGCCAAGTGTAAAAAAAGAGGAATTTGGCCACTTTATACTTTTTTCCGGTACTTTTAGACTTAATTTAAGAGGTGACGTGAATATTTTAAATTCTGTTTTTTTTTAAATCTACGTAACATAATTATCTGCTAAGTAAGCGCAAAAGACAGCTAATCTGATTTGGAAGACTGACTTTGAGAGTCGTTTTAGAAAATAGAAAAATACTTACAAGAGAATGATTTCAAAAATCTTGGCTACAGTTTAATACAAATTACAATCTAGAGTTAAGCCTTAAGGCGGATCGCACACTTGACGCACGACGGAGCGCAAAAATACCGCTGAGGTCTGTCAGATCCATACTAGAAATGTTACTCCTCATACTAAAACCTCATTCGATGGAAGACACTGCGATAGCGCTGCGATGACAGCGGTTGAGCGTTTTTAGTATGGGGATTGACATTTACAGTATGGATCTGACAGACCACTGCGATATTTTCGCGCTCCGTCGTGCGATCCGCCTAAGAGTTGAAAACGGAATTAAAATATCAACAAACTATTTATTTAATCTTCAAGATGGTGACACTATGGCTGTCAACATTGGGGTCCGATGGAAGTCGTAAAAATGGAGGCAACCGGAAACACCCGGAAGTGAAGCAAAAAGGGTGTTTCGAGGGTGTTTTATGAAGCTAGGGGTTTCTCTGCCATTTCATTAGTTGACAACGCCACCAGCCTTATACAGGGTGTAAAAAAATTGCTGCAAATATTTTAAGGGGTGAACCAGCCCATAAAATTGAACAATTTTCCCCTAGGAACATAAGTCGAAAAATGAAAAAAATTTTGGACCTCCAATACAAAATGTAGCAGCCGACCGAGCCAACTGTATGGGAGGTCGAAATTTTTTTATATCCTTTATTTTTATATCCTATATATCCTATATATATTATTTTTATATCCTATTTTATATCCTTTATTTTTATATATATATATATAAATTTTGACAATCAATTCCTCCTAAAGGCTTCCATGGAGGAATGTGTTTTTTTTACCAATGATAGACCTAATCAAGAGCAATCTATCAGTACCGGTCACAAGTTGCACTTTTGAGCTTTTTGGAAAAAAAAATGTTCAGGTATCGTAACTACCCTTATAAATTTCAATTTCCTCTAAACGCCTCCATGGTGGAATCTAGTATTTTTATCAATGATAGACCTAATTATGAGCAATCTATCGGTACCGGTCACAAGTTGCACTTTTGAGATTTTTAGGAAGAAAAAAATAAATAGTTCAAGTTCAGTAACTAAAACTACCCTAATATAATATTTTGACAATCGATTCCTCCTAAAGGCTTCCATGGAGGAATGTGTTTACTTTACCAATGATAGACCTAATCAAGAGCAATCTATCAGTACTGGTCACAAGTTGCACATTTGAGTTTTATGGAAGAAAGAAATATTTTGATCGATTGATGTCATAAACATGGGTATGTAGTATGGGAAAATTGTTTGAGCCAAAATCATTTTTAATGCGTGTTACTCAGAAACGGTAGGATATAGGAAAAAGTGATTTAGGTATAAGTTGTAGATAATTTTATGGCCTTTCAACTTTTCCTTGAACGTTTGTCTCTAACATCTACCGTTTTTGAGATTTAAGCAAAAATTGAAAAAATGGACCCTTTCCCCCCCTCCCCCCACTCTGGGGCTCCTCCTAGTGTCCCGGGGTTTTAGTATGTTTATTACCTAGGGACTCTTGACATGTCTCCGAAGAAATATCTTACATTACTAACTCTCGCACTCTAGAACTTTTTATTCACTCTAGAACATTATGGACTAACTGAGCTGTTCAACCGTAAAAAGGTATGAGATCCATTTGAAACCAAGTCGGCTATCGATTTGTTCATTCCCCACTTAAGAGATCTATCTTAATTAATTACGTAATTAGTTAATAAGCATTATTTTATAGTGACCATATCAATATTTTCAATGTATTTTAATTTTTACAATAAATTGAATGACTTAGCCATCGCACTAGAACAGAAGGTTAACGTGTAATACATATTAAAATTAATACATTCAGTGCGATTGCCAAGTCATTCAACTAACTACTACCTAACCTAAAAACGAGATCAAATGTCAGTATATTTTAAATCTATTCTATCTAATCTAATCTTCCTCATCAGTATCAGGTAAGCAATCAACTGTCAACAACAATGAACGGCGTAAATAAAAGTAAGAACGGCGTAAATAAAAGTAGGGTAAAATTTTCATACCACCAGAAGGGTGTAACTAGACCTAGATTGGTAATACCTAACATTGATTTGGCGTAAATCAAAAAGCCTCAAAAACACTGGTTTTTGACCGGCTTACGACAAAAAAATTCTGAAAACTTTTCATAATTCAACCCAAATTAGAAAAAAAAATTTGTCGTAGAGCAACGAGACCCGGACCGTTCGATAGAGAAAAATCAGCTGATCAGGGGCGTGCCCTTAGTTAGTTACGACCTTTTTACTGGTTACGACCTTCTCGTTTTCACCCATCGATATATTGAAAACGGCTTGCACAATTTCCTTCCCGTTCGTAATAATATATTGTTTTCACCATAGACCTGTTATTTGCACGACTTGTTATATGGATACGGTAAAATTTGATTATATATATGCAGCAGCAAAAGCAGCGAAATTTTCGACAGACTGTAATATAATATAATAAAATGATGACAAAAAGGTGAATCCCACAAGCGCCGAAGTTATTGCCATTGAGTTATTGCAGTTCATGACATGACAGCCACCATTAAAAATGACAACTTCTGATAACAGTAATTTTATACGGCAAAGTGTGCCATGATAGAGAAAAAAATACCTGAAGTCATTATAATAAATGTTCTGGCTGGTCTAGAATTCTAACACAAGGGTTCATCGGGTCATTGTTAATAACAAAAAAACACCCTCAATTAAATTTATTGTAAACTATTTAAATATCTCTACTACCTATTTATATACCTACATACAACCTACTTGACTGTCCCGATGGCGTAGCGGATAGTATGCCTGCCTTCTACGCCGAGGGTCGTGGGTTCGATCCCCACCGGACACAAATATTTGTTAAGTCAATTTTCAAATATTTGTGTTGAGTGTGGGTGTTTTCTATATATAATAAGTATTTATTTACAAAAAATAAAAAAGTATATATGTATTAGTATCCGCTATCTAGTTCCCATAGTACAAGCTTTGCTTAGTTTGGGGCTAGATGGCGCTGTGTGAATTGTCCAGGATATTTATTTATTTGTTTATTATTTTATCTACATTCTAACCCTTTCATGTCTGTTTCCATTTTCGACGTATTTTAGTACGTTCAAAATTATAGTTCAATTCTACAATATTTAATCTTAAAATCAACTCAAATAATGAAACGATATCCTTAACAATGATGTCATAGTCAAAACTCTGGTAATCAGCTAGTACAGTGAATTTGATCTTAACCGGATCAAATTTAAGATCAAATTTACTTAACTGGCTTAACGATCAAAGAAAAGATCGACGATTACTTAAGATTATACAGGGTTCAACCTAAATTTTGAAACAAAAGACGACTGGAGCGTAAGAGCTCTTTGGATACTGATAAGAATATTCAGGTGGGCGAAGTAGACGAGTTGATTTGGTATAAAAAAAAACCCTTTTACAATTCATTAAAATATTATGCCGGGTATCTCCACTGACGCAGGGCTGCCCTAAGATGAGCTGAGCCGGGCATGAATTGTCCAATCCAGTGTCTCCACTGAAGCGGGGCGGGGATTTTGAGGCTCATGATTGGTAAATTTATGCCGCGCTTCCGCTTCAATGGAGAACATAGCATCACCTCATTACTTCTTTCGGGTGTTGAAAGAGACAACTAAGAGACTCGAGGGTTTCATGTGTATTACAATTTTAGATGATAGATAAGCTGTCACTACAGTGATACAAGAATCAACTGAAAGTGCCCTCAATACTTGTCAGACGTGGCGACAACGACCGTAATCTTATGATCGTTAACGCTGTGCCTTACCTGCAAGGGATAAAGGCGTGATATGTGTGCGTGTATGTTAGAATATTATTGCGTTTGTTTAGTTAGTCTAGTAATGAAAATAAGGGAAAAAAGTTGCAATGCCAGGACCTGGTTAATTAAATTAAGGTCTTGGGTCTGGTTAATCCCTCAGTCGCTTCTAAAGACCCCACGGAAGAAATGGGGTGGTAATATTCTACATTGCCGACACCACACGTCTTAGATATTGTCATTGAGAAAACTAATACGAATAATCGTGATGAAACCAAATCATCTCGTCTGCAAAACACCATTCTGCACAGAAAGCAAATTTATCAAATGGCTTCATAGACGGTAACACTTACAAAGGACCTTTTGATATTAATTTCATGAAACTTTTCATTAACATTTGAATAGCAGATACGCCTTACTCCAAAAGATCTAAGGACCTCCAAAGTCAGTAGGGCTTCGGTTCTTAGGCGGATCTCACACTTGACGCACGACGGAGCGCTAAAACATCGCAGCGGTCTGTCAGAACCATACTAGAAATGTCAATCCCCATACTAAAACCGCTCAACCGCTGTCATCGCAGCGCTATCGCAGTGTCGTCCGTCGAGTGCGGTTTTAGTATGGGGAGTGACATTGCTAGTATGTATCTGACAGACCGCTGCGGTATTTTTGCACTCCGTTGTGCGTCAAGTGTGCGATCCGCCTTAGATGGCTCGCTAATATTATTGTACAAATTCAATGTCTTTCAAAATGGTACCCAGTAATTCATTGCGGTTGAATATGAATAAGTTATGATTGAAAATAATGTAATTGATCATTTGAAAACCTGTTTTAATAGAAATCCTACTAATATTATGAATGCAAAAGTTTTTTTGCCGTGTGATGCCGGCTTAGAATAGCATCACCCCACATCCTTCCCGCGGGTGTCGTAAGAGGCGACTAAGGGACTCGAGGGTATTGGTGTATTACAATTTTTAGGCGACAGGCTGACAACCTGTCACTATAGTGATACACATGTTTTCAGGAACAACCTTAGAAATCAATCCTCAAAAATGTCAGACGTGGCGATAGCGACCGTATTCTTATGGTCGTTAACGCTCTGCCTACCCCGCAAGGGATAAAGGCGTGATATATGTATGTATGTATGTATGCAAAAGTTTTTATGTTTGTTTGTTTGTTTGTTATACCTACTGCTTAACTGATTATCAAGAAATTCTGCACACAGATAGGAGATTACTTGTATGAACACAATGGACCGTTGTTATCTTGTTACGGGATTAAAACCGACTTCCACGCGGGCGGAATCGCAGGCATCTACTAGTATTTTATAATTTTTGGAGTAAAGTTTAAGTATTTCTATCTAATATGCTTTTTTTGGCGGTTAGATCAATAGGTATTTTGCTCATATCAGTATCTAATATCTCATATCAGTTACTTTTTTTCCCGTGGGAATATGTCAATGTATCGTAATAAAATGTATTCGCACGTATGACGGTGATTTTTTTTACCTGATTAACATTTTTGACTAATATCGATTATTATCGATAGTTAAGACGCTGTTATGAAGGAAGACCAACGAAAAGCGTTAGTTTCGATTCATTTTTTAAGCCTGTTACTGATGCTACCAAGACCTCAAAAAAATATATGACATACTCGAAGATATTATCTAGTAGTAACACTATCGTATGACTCGATTGGTTTGACATATTTTAATAAAAAAAAACTCAAAAAGAGCATTAAAAATATTTTCAAACCAGTTTTATCGTAATATGGACTACTATTTTGATATAGTTTCTTGATGTAGAATATTCCTATTTCAATGTCCTATAAATTATACTATTAGGTTTTAGTGAATGAACAGATTTTAATTCAACAAATCATTTTTTTCCAAAAATTTGAACGGTTCTCGCCGACAAACCAACCTCCCGATGACATCCCGCACCGCCCGCTAACCCGCCAGTACCCAAATGGCTCTTGCCAGCGCCGGTACTGTGTCAAAATTTCCCGCAAAATTTACAAATATTTTTTCGTAATTATTACGTCGGTCATTTTACTTATGACGTTAGTGACATGGACAGATTGCTTGATAAAATACTTTATGGCTGACAGCAAAAGGCGTAATTTAAGTATGCGCTTATTATTACGTCGGTTACGTCTTTTGGCGAGACGAGCAACAATTTTATCATAGCTGTCGCTTCAGCTAGCCTTGACGATAGACGATATTTTATCTATAATATAATGAAAAGCAAAAGCCTAACTAAGTCTTTTTACTTATAATAAGAAAGGAGTGATACTTAACTAGTAATTCACTTTAAATATTTACAGGGTGCATTTTGAGCGTGAGTAAAGTTTTTACAGTAGGTACCAAGTAATTTTTAATACCTATTATCTTTTCAAGATAACTTTTGGTTGACAGGTTATCTAAACAATTTTCCCCCAAGAACTTATTACAGAAACCGACACAGCGGTGCCAAATTAGATCCAGTCGGTGGTCATTCAACCACAGACCAGAGATGTCTTGTGCGCGCACGCAAATATATTGTTTTCTTTGTGCGTTAACTCTTCGGACGGAGCGAATAGTGATATTTTTTAAGTCTGAAGACGATATTGCTTACGTACGCCATGATCTAGCCACGTATATATAATCTGTGATACCCATACGCTGTTCTGTGGTCGGGATGGTATGGGATTCCATACAAACAAAACTACATCAGAGAGCAGTCTTACCAGCTTCTTCACAATTACAAAATTTTTGCGCTGCTCTTTGTCACGCTTTTGACACATCGCTGACTGCTGCTTACTCCGCTCGTACGACTCGTGGGTTGAACACGAGAATGAATGTTTATGAGAATGAACACGAGATGTCACTACACACACTACTCCTACACGAACACGAACTACAAAAAACCTTAGTTTCGGAAATAAAGTAGTTTTACTTTCTTTGGTATAGTTGAATGTTTTGACGAATTCTTGATTTAAGGTGACAGCTGTGAAACTAAAACCTGAGTTATCTCGAAAACTATGCATGCCAGACTGTAAGTTTTTTAGGGTATTATGGCACTTTCTATGTAAGAGTAGTATAAAAAGTTTAATTAGATGGTGCTTTAGGAGCTGAGTATGAACTTTTATGTTCATACTGAAGCTTCCATCACAGAGATAACATTATAGTAATACCCAGTATCCCGTTGCGCACTATCTATATTTCCTTAAAATAACGTGGCACTTGACATATTCTTCTGAACAAAATAAAAAGGTGGTCTGTGGCCCTAGAAAGTCCCTAATTGTGGGCTTGACGAGATATTTTTAGGGAATAGAATAAATGAGGAAGTTGACTAAATGTAAAAGTAGACCAAATGAGAATTTGGAACAAATGAGGTAGTGAAATAAATAACAAGAAAAGTAGGAATTCAATAAAGCGCATGTGAGTGAGGCTAGGCTTAAGACAATTGTGGACTAAATAGGGGCCCAATATTAATTTTAATATTATCAAACAAGTCCGAAAATATGAGTACCGAAACTGAATAATTTTTGCTCTACTTTGCACCGTTTTTGAGGTATTTTCACTTTTAGTTTGCATTCTTTTTAATTTTCGCAAAAGTAATTTTTTTGAAATGTTTAATGGCGTTTGTGAATGGCAATTATCTGTCACGCGTACTTTTTTCTGTTCTTTATTGCATCTTTTTGTTTTTTATCCGACCAGCTTGGAAAAAGGGTTATGTTTTATATGAGATGGGACACTTAACTAAAGTCTTTTGTATGCTTTTTAGTTTTATTTTCGCTGTAATAACATAGACCCATGTTATTACAGCGAAGTTTTAAGTTCTCTGTGGCTGTGGATGTAGAAGAAAGAATAAGTTAATATTCGAATTTTCTTCAGATTACCCCGAGTTTTTTCGCCCGTGATCCTATTTAAAAAGTATCTGTTCACCCTCTCCTTCACGCTCGTTTACTCACCTACATTGCTTTTCAGTTCTAGCATCATACTTCAGAAATTCATCTAATATCCGGCTTACGTTAAAAAATTATCGTTCAGTTGTCCATTCGTTTCATCTTACAGTTGTTCGTCTCATCTTACAAATCATCCCACATACATGATGTAAATTCTAGTATTTCACGGGGTACAGCCCAAGTCGACGGTTGTTGGCACTTAAGCCGGCGGCATAAACAAAAGAAAACTATGAAGTACCTACCTATAGCAAGAAGCAGGCGTGACTGAGGACTCCAATGCAAAACGCCATTTAACATTTTAGTTAAATATCATTTTTGAATATTAAAAACGAATGGAAACTAAAAGTGCATATATCTTGAGAACAGTACATCGTATAGCAAACATAACTGAAATTTCGTACTCAAATTTTTGGACTTGGGACATTTTCCGACTTTCGACCATTTTCTATCAAAATTTTAATAATTGTTTACACCGTTTGATTCATAATCATCTTTTTTTTACAATCTATTCGTACTTTTTTTAACTTTACAGAATCTGAATTGGGTCGGCTAGATTTTTTTTTCATATTTCGACCTATGTTCCAGGGGGAAAGTTGTTCAGTTTCAAGGACAGGTTCATAAAAGGAGCTTAGTACTTATCCTAACATACTTTGTAATTAAATTTGTGTGTTTTAACTAGCCATTACGTTCTTTTAAGGCCTTCCTTCTCTTCTGCGTCCATCCATCTATCCACATTCATATTTCGTTTCGTCGCATTATCACAAAAAAATAATAATTCACGGTAGAAGTAAAAGTTCCATGGCCGGGATAAAGCTCAAATATATTTAAAAGGTGGTCGGACTGCGGTCATGTCCATAAGACACACGACGTACGGGTGCGTAGTGTGCGAGCGCCAGATGATGCGTCTGAGCGCGGGGAGCGCGGGCGGCCCCCCACACCTCACCCCCTGAAATCGTGATTTGAGCAGCAACTCCTCGCCTTAATAATAATAATTAAACTGATTCGGTTGACTGGTAGGTACATTTAGTATTTTTTGGGGAAGATTGTTCAGTTTAATAAGCTGATTCATCCCATAAAATACTTGCAGCTAATATTTTCATACCGTAATTCCTTATAGATAGAGCGATTCAAGGAGAATGTACGTATAATATGCGCCGGAAAAACGAATAGCAGTGGGTGCAGCCACTGGGCAAGCCGCTAATTAGTTAATAAATGGTTTATCACTAAGATAGGGTGAAAAAAAAGGAAAGTAAAAAAAAAAGAAAATGAAAAAGAAAGGTCAGGTCAGAAGTACCCTAAACCGACGAGCGTGCATGAATGGTGAATGTAGAAGAAGCGAAAGATGTATGCCAGGATCGTAGCAAGTGGAAGGAAGTAGTCTCTGCCTACCCCAACGAGAAAGAGGCGTGATGTAAGTATGTATTGTTTTAGGTGACAAGCTAAATAGTGACTATAGTGATACCTTCACAATCTTCTAAAATGTCCCTACAATACTTAAATTATTAGTATTAAAGGGATTATGACCACGATTATGTTTGTTTTTACCTCGATATTTCGAAGCGGTTTCACGCTCCATGGTCACGAATAGACTCAAAATATCGAGGTAAAAACAAACATATTCGTGGTGATAATGCCGTTAATACTAATAATTTAAGTGTTGTGAACAACCGCGAAAATCCCAAAACATATATTGTACCTACAATTTTTGTTGGACTTGGTGTAAATAGCCGTATATTTACTCTCAGCAAGGAATAAAGGTGCATAGAAAGATATACGACTGAGCCCGGGCGTAAAGCTAGTACTATACTAAGTGCTTCATAAAAAATTTAGTTATATTGATGAAGGAGACGAACCTCACTTTACTAAGGCCTTGAAGATTGAACTAATTAAATATTCAACTGTCTATCATTGTCTACTTTGGGTAGGTACATCGCCAGCACATCAACCTATCCATTTAAGAGACTAGGTAATACTGGTTTTCATACAAAAGTAAGAAAAACCAGTATAAGACTACATACATACATACTTATATCACGCCTTTATCCCTTGCAGGGTAGGCAGAGCGTTTAGAAACCCCAAAAGTACGGTCACTATTGCCTCGTCTGACAAATATTGAGGGCCGGTTATGATAATCTGTGTATCACTATAGTGACAGGTTGTCTCGCCTAAAAGTTCTAATACACGTGAAACCCTTGAGTCCCTTTGTCGCCTTTCGGCACCAAAGGGGAAGAAATGGGGTGATGCTATTCAAAGCCGGCATCACACGGTATTATAGGACTATAAGACTACAGCAGTATAAGACTAGTAGGTTGATGTGTTGGCAATAGTACTTTTTTAAGGTTATTCCGTTTAGTGATAGATACCAGCCTACATAGATACTGAAAGAAAGACTATAAATTATCGATGTATATTTTAAAATTCTCGCGCAAAGGATGGCTGAGGCAAAAATGTAAAAAACCCAAAACCCAGAACAAAAGATATTAGAAATTTCTACGAAGCAATGTCTAAACTTGATGTTAAAATTCAGACATACCTCGAAAACTAAGTCGGGATTAAAAATATACACACAGAATTCTGCTTACATTTTACCAACGCTGTTTTAAAGGTAATCACCACCTAAATGGATAAAGACTAAAACAAACTATTATACGGAGGGAAGAAAATTGCACTGTAAACACAAGATAACGACGTAAAAACGAAAGGGTAGAAGAATTTAAAACAAATTATGGGGCGTAAACGAGCCCTTTCAGAGTAATCCAAAAACGGCAAAACTTTGTTGGTTTGCGAATAACAAGTCAAGGAAATTCGGACAATACAATATTTTTTACAATGAGTTTCAGAACGTTTTCGAATTTTGAATGTGGGAGTTGAAAATGAAGCTCCCGAAATTGTTAAGAAAAAGCATCGTTACTATAAAGGGTTATTTTTTTGGTCAGTACATAAAGTGGGTGTTTCTAGATAGATACCTTTATTGCTTTCTACTCATGATTCTGAACAACTTTCATTATGGGGCCACCTGCCATATATTACTTAGGTGTTCCATAGACTAAATTCATACCTTTTAAAAAAAATATAATATGGAACACCCATTCTTTTTGCGATTTCGCAGGTGGCCCCATAGTAAAAGTTATTCAGAATCATGAGTAGACACCCCACACAAAATTTGTATACTTGCTAAATATAACTACGTATATGTAGAATATCTTTGTTTCTCATTTTCATTGATTATATTATAAGAAGCGAATAAGAGACAGAATTATTGGTCACATATGGCAAAATCATCAATTTTTTCAGCTAATGATGTTAGGTTAAATAATTATTATAGTACAAAACATTCAGTTGAAATGGACACAGGTACGTTATATAAAATTAATTTATTCCAAATCGCATACACCAAAATTATGATCCATGCATATATAATCAGTCATAATGGCAACTCGGGCACTAGAATCTAGTTATTACGATAGTATACACGAACGCGAGCGTGACAGGGACCTAAAAGTGAATCCCACACCTAACGCACGACGCTGCGCATTCTTTGCGGATACACTCCGCAATGCATGCGTCGTCTGTCAGATGTAGATAAATTTCAAATTCCAAAACCTGACGTTGAGGCAGCGCCCACGGATGAACTTGCGTTGTTAGACGCTTTCGTTGACACAGGTTTATGCGTTGGACCTCCGTCAATGTCGGTTTTTAGGAGGTTTGGGAAATTTGAAATTCTAACGCTAAAATAGCGCTCCGTTGTGCGTTAAGTGTGAAAACCAGGTAACCTAATCCAACCACGTCCATTAAGGTTTCATCGCTCTATTAAATAACTAATTACTGTTATATCTGCGACTGAACGTAAACTTAGTATTGCTAAATAAATAAATAATTATCCTGGACAATTATACAGCGCCATCTAGCCCCAAACTAAGGAAAGCTTGTACTATAGGACCTAGATAGCTGATACTCTACACTAATATACTTTTATTGTAAATAAATACATATTATACATAGAAAACACCCAGACCCGACACAAATATTTGAAAATTGACTTAACAAATATTTGTGTTCGGTGGGGATCGACCCACGACCCTCGGCGTAGAAGGCAGGAGTATTATCCGCTACGCCATCGGGTCAGTCAAAACTGCTAATCAACACTATTTACATCCACATTTTTAAATTATGTATTTATAAGGAAAGTAACTATGTCTGTTTGTTACGCGTTCACGTTTATACCACTGAATCGGTTCTGATAAAAAATGGCTTAGAAAAAGGTAAGTAAAATGTACTGTAATAAAAGCCAAAAGTTTCTTTTTACCGCGGGACAACAAACATCACACACGATTTATAATTAAAAGACTAGAAAGTTATACGTCATTTTGGTGAAAGAAGATAAAAAGATGAAAAATGAATCAAAAATTGTATCTCACACATAACTTATATTAAATCTATAATTAACAGATTATTAGAAAACAAAGGAAGGTTCTCAATTCATCAGAACTTGATCACTAAATTCAAATTGATGCTTAGTAAATTCCTTCCGAGATTCCTTCATTTACCAGAAATGATTACGCCCAAATATCCGAAATCTCGAAGCTTCGATACAAAAATAAAACGAGCCCTGTTTGAGTAGGTAGCTGCTACAAAATCGTACCTACATCAATTGTTGTTTTACGAGCCAAATTACACAGCTATTATTCTACAATATTGCCTTCGAAGAATCCATGTCTGAGGCTAAATTACTGATATTTTTGCTGAGTACAATTTAAAATTGGAGGTTTATTACGGGAAGTAAATATTGAATTGGGCGGGCCAGATGTTTTTGGGGTGGAAGAAAAATGAGTTTTCTTTTTTGCAAAAACACGATGGCTGCACATATTAATTTCGTTATACTAACTTTTAAATAACAATGGCTGCCAGAAAGATTGAACATAAATCTTTCTGGCAGCCATAAAATCATCCAAAAAAGGGACCATAAAATTTCTTGTAAAAGACCGAAATGATAAAACTACAAAAAGTGTAATGTAATAAAATGTGATTAATGATCTCTTAAAATCAAAGTAGTGTCTGAAACAAAGGTTCAACATAATAATTATGAAATAAAATTGGTGACTGTTTGCCGACTGTAACCCATTAATAACATAATAAGAATAAAAAGGTTATTTAGGGGCCAAAAACTAGAAAATATGGAGAGATAATATTACTATCACCATCTTTTGTAGTTTATCGCCATCTTTTGTAATATGGGGGTCTCTTCTCTTTTCGTATGGGTCACCGAGTCGTCCAACGACCCGATGAATGAGGGGATGATTCGCCCTCAGTATCGGGGCTTTTGTCTTTAGTCATCCTATAATCCTACTAATATTAAATGCGCAAGTTTGTATGTTTGTTACCCCTTCACGCAAAAACTGCACAACCGATTTTCATGAAATTTGGCACACATATAGAAGGTAACTTGGATTAAGAGTTAGGATAATTTTTATCCGGAAAAATAGTTCCTCTGGGTATGCCATGGGATAAAAACCGACGTCTTCTTCAAGAATATTTCTTACCCTTAGCTCCGGAGCTGACTTGGCACTGGTATTTAGCGTCGTCTTCCAAGGTCACGTCTCGGATGTCCAGGGAATAGTCGCCTGCAAAAAAAAAGCTTTTTTTAATTATGAAATATTTGACATCTCTATGCTACTCTTTCACGATAGCATGGCGATAGCGATCGTTAACATACTACCACTGTACTCGTACTTTAGATAGCGATATATCGTTTACCTCAGTAAATGTATACGATATGAATATCGCTAGAGTAGAAGGATACAAGCCAAGTTCTCCGCACAGGCTTAGCTTGTATCCCTGTGCTCTAGCGATAAAACGATATATTGCTACCTAAAGTACGAGTACAGTGGTATTAAATTTAAACAATCGCTAATTGTCATGCTAACGTGTAAGCACGATAGGTATATCACTGACAGATTGTGACTCATTCAATCATCCATTTTCTATAGTTTGAACGCCATTTGACAGCTAATATCCTAAAGTCTTAAGTCTCTGAACATGCCAAAGCAATATGAACCTTAGTTTAATCGCAATTAGGGTCAGAATTGCGGGTGCCGGGCCTGGACGGTTATTGTCTGAAAGTAATCTTCTCCACTCTAGAACTCACCTTCCTCATCAGTGCCAATCTTCCGGTACCGGTCGTAGCCGCTCAGTTCCCGGTGCAGACCCAGACCGAAGTCATCTTTAGCCCAGCAGACCAACCTTTTTCTCCACTCTAGAACTCACCTTCCTCATCACTGCCAACCATCCGGTACCGGTCGTAGCCGCTCAGTTCCCGGTGTAGACCCAGACCGAAGTCATCTTTAGTCCAGCTGACCGGCTTTGTTCTTCACTCTAGAACTCACCTTCCTCATCACTGCCGATCATCCGGTACCGGTCGTAGCCGCTCAGTTCCCGGTGCAGACCCAGACCGAAGTCATCTTTAGTCCAGCTGACCGGCTTTGTTCTTCACTCTAGAACTCACCTTCCTCATCACTGCCGATCATCCGGTACCGGTCGTAGCCGCTCAGTTCCCGGTGTAGACCCAGACCGATGTCATCTTTAGTCCAGCTGACCGGCTTTGTTCTTCACTCTAGAACTCACCTTCCTCATCACTGCCGATCATCCGGTACCGGTCGTAGCCGCTCAGTTCCCGGTGTAGACCCAGACCGAAGTCATCTTTAGTCCAGCTGACCGGCTTTGTTCTTCACTCTAGAACTCACCTTCCTCATCACTGCCGATCATCCGGTACCGGTCGTAGCCGCTCAGTTCCCGGTGCAGACCCAGACCGAAGTCGTCTTTGGTCCACTGCAACTGACCAGCTTTGTTCTCCACTCTACAGGGTAGGGTCACCCTAGAGCCCACTACTGCCGTCTAGAAAGATAAATTATTTTGTAAGAATTGATTATAATAAGGTGTAAAAATTTACTTGATCGGTTGGTAATTTTGTATGGGAGGTCAAATTTTTTTTTTCATATTTCGACTTATGTTCCTTAGGGGAAAGTTGTTCAGTTCCATGGGCTGAACAAGCCCTTAAAATATTTGCAGCTTATTTATTTACAGCCTCTATTCGACCGCTGGCCACCGGCGGCTAGCTATCACGTAGCTCTCTTTCTCTCTTTTCGTGTGGGACAACGAATCGTTCAACGACCAGTGAGCTCGTAGCTCGTGCCTTTATTTTTATTTTTTTATCTCACCCGTACCGCGTCTTCTACTAGGACTTTAAAATTGTTATAGAAAGAGAAAATTGTGGCTTACAATTTTCTCTTTTCACTATTATTAATCCATTTATGATAATGATAATTTTTTCACAATTATTAATCCATTTATATAGTGATATTAGTGTACTTGATTTTCTGCAATTCCCATACTTAAACCGCTTAACCGCTGTTGACGCATCCGTCAAAATAACGCAGCCGTCGTATCAGTCCACAGCGGTTGAGCGGTTTTAGTCTGACGTTTCTGGTATGAATCTGACAGACCGCTGCGTAACGGATGCGTTATTTTAGCGCTTTGTTGTGCGTTAATAGTGCGATCCGCCTTCGTGCTATATTTTTCTTAACCTTGTTGATTCATTCAGAAACCAATTTAAGGCATTCTACTATAACCATACAATTATGCTTTGATATTATCCTCTCTCTCACCCAATCAATATTTAACGTGTTCAAAGCAAAAAGAGATCTCAAATTGATGGCTCATTGTGCATACTCAAGCCACATCTTCACAATTTCACGAGTTCATAAATTGTTTCATGTTTGAGTTCGAGAGCCGATCGACTTGAAATTGCTACCAAATTCAGTCTTCAATGAATGAAGTCATGAATACGAGATGAAGTTTCGGGCTAATGCAAATGATTTCGAACATATCGTGCCTTAGAACCGGGAAATCTGGGTCGATAGAAGTGAATTGCGTTTTTATGCAATAGTATAAAACGACTTTAGCGTTTTTATGTCTGTCTGTCGTGGATAACGTTATCGAATTCCCTAACCACGCACAGGATTCGATCTAGTTTGTGAAGATAGAGTAGAGTTAAAAAGGAAGATTTATGTTATACAATACATACTAAAACTATGCCGTATGATGCTGGCTTAGAATAGCATCACCCCTTTTCTTTCTCGTGGGTGTCGTAAGAGTCGACCAAGGGACTTGAGGGTTACATGCGTATTACCATTTTTAGGCGACAGGCTGACAACCTGTCACAATAGTGATACACAAATTATCTCAAACGGCCCTCAATATTTGTCAGACGTGGCGATTGCGACCGTATTTAACGGCCGTTAACGCTCTGTCTACCCCGCAAGGGATAAAGGCGTTATATATGTATGTATGTACGTATGTACTAGAACATTCTTCTTATTCCCAAAGTCAGGCCCCTAGTTGCCGCTAGTTAATATAATTTATCTACATCTGTTTTACGATTCCCTACAAGTAGGGTAGTAGAAGTGTAACTATATGGAGGTAATAAATAGTATTGATAATTAATTACTGCGCTACTAAGAGCAATTTGAAATTTCTTCATTGAAATTATTAATTACATTTAATTGTAGTCATCACATTCATATCTGACTTAAAAGATTGATTTATACAAGTAGGCACATTGTTCCAATCAAACAATTGTTTTTATTTTAATAATTTTATTTTAATTTCTCCATATTTTTTCGACGCTCATGGTATGGATAGATACTGATCATGTTTTTTTTATTAAAAACATCACCCCATTTCTTTTCCGTGGGTTTTGTAAGAGGCGACTGAGTGACTTGAGAGTTTTATGTGTATTATAACTTTTAGGCGTCAGGTTGAGATCCTTTCACTATAGTGATACACAAATTATCTCAACCAGCTCTCGATATTTGTCAGACGTGGCGACAGCGACCGTATTTTTGCGGTTGTTAACGCTCTGCCTACCCCAAAAAGGATAAAGGCGTGATATATGTATGTATGCATGTATGTATTCGTAAAACTGTCCTTTACATTAAGTAGATTGCTGGTGTTTTAAACATTTTATTTTAGGTAAGTTCCTAAACCCTGATTCTGTCACTTCAGTCTCAACAAACTTTTGTGCATCGCTTTGTTTCATGAAATAGGGTTTGGCTAGGCAATTTATACGTGATTTATGTTATTGGCCAGCCAAATTGGTAGGTAGGGTTGGTCCATTAAGATCAATATATTTTACCCAACAATGTAGGGCACTGTAGCGCGTCCTGTCATATTTCCTAAACGGCAGTCGATTAAAAAGTTAGCTACTGATACAGTTTCACCCTGGCGGTCTTATTAGGTACTTTATGCGGTAGTGTTTGGAATTTTATTTCTACAACAAAAACAAAAAGAAGTTCCTGTTTTTCGAGCTTGTCCGTCTAGACAATCGACGTTTCATGACATGGCCATTTTTGTTTTGTACCAACCAATTCGATAAGAAACAATAAATAGTATAGGTATGAGAATTGAAAATAAACTGTAAAGATATTGACAATTTCAGTCGCGGAGTTTCTAGTTATGAAGACTTACGCAGAAAATATTTTGATACTCATTATTATTAAATATTCATAATACATACATATGTGACACTTATATCCCTTGACGGGTAGGCAGAGCATAAACAGTCTTAATAACGGACATTTACGCCACGTCCAAAAAGTTTGAGTGTAACAGAGTGACAGGTTGTCAGCCTGTCGCCTGAAATGGTAATACACATACAGCCTCACACTCCTTAGTCACTTCTTAGGACCCCCACAGAAAAGACATGGGGTGATGCTATTCTAAACAAAGAATAAAACATATGAATCTTCCATTATACGGAAAATATATAATCAAAAAAATTGTAGTTTCCGGGACTGAGGTATCTATATAAGGTAAAAAAGTGTTTGATATATTTACCTGATCCTGCGGCTCCATTGCAAACTTCTGCTCTTTAAAACCACCATTTACACTAAAAACACTAACCAACACTAGAAATACACTGATATCCACTCGGGTCCGTAGCAACAGGAACAAAGGTTGCACTCCCCTGACACTACATTTGAACACGGACATTTTTCAACAACTATTCACGTCTCATTTGACATTCGTTTCCCCTAGATATCCTGTTTCTATTTTTGAATTTAGAATTTCACATTTTTAGTTCACTCAGCTCCCCCTGCCGAACGCGAGACGTTCTATTTTTAAACGGTTGAGTTTTAGCGCCATCTTAGTTTTTGGGTGCTTTTAGAGGTATGATTTAGAGTGATCATGTGATTTATTGGGTGTTTAAACACTCGTGATGATACGCCACGTGCAGTGATCTGAAACAAAAAGAAAAGATATATTATAGCGCCTGCGTCTTGTTAAAAAATCGGTCAAGTACGAGTTGGAATCGCGTACCATGGGTTTGGTGCCGTTGTGTAAAAAAGGGGATAAACCATGTCTGTTGTATTGAAGGAAACCAAAAAAGTGAAAAAAGGGGGTTCTATTTTTTTTGGTAGCGGCAACAGTAACAAATATTCTGGGGAAATTTTATTAGTCTTACTGACCTACAAATAACTCACATAACTGACATACAACGAAACCTTAGTAATAAATTATGGTCCCGTATTGACCACTTGGGTACAGAACTCTAAAAGCACGTGTTTATCATTCTTCAATCTCTTTCTTGTAATTTTCTAAAAGCTTCTTTAAAAATTATTACGAAAAGTCTTTTATAAGCGAAACCTTAGTATTAATTATGGTCTTATTTTAACCATTTGGGTACAGAACTCTAGAAAGCAGTGTTTGTCATTCGTCAATCTCCTTCTTGTAATTTTCTAAGAGCTTCTTTAAATAAACATACATACATACATACATATATCACGCCTTTATCCCTTGCGGTGTAGGCAGAGCATTAACGGCCGTAAGAATACGGTCGCTATCGCCACGTCTGACATTTTTGAGGATTGTTTTCCAAGGTTGTTTCAGAAAACATGTGTATCACTATAGTGACAGGTTGTCAGCCTGTCGCCTAAAAATTGTAATACACCAATACTCTCGGGTCCCTTAGTCGCCTCTTACGACACCCGCGGGAAGGATGTGGGGTGATGCTATTCTAAGCCGGCATCACACGGCAAACTTTCTCACGGCTTCTTTAAATATTGTTACAAAAAGTCAGTTATGTTATAAACGAAACCTTAGTATTAAATTATTGTCTTATTTTGACCATTTGGGTACAGAACTCTAAAAACCTGTGTTTGTCATTGGTCTCTTTTTTGTAATTTTCTAAGAGCTTCTTTAAATACTGTTACAAAAAGTCATAGTTATAAACTATTCAACTACCACCCTTATAGAACCTTTAAAGAAACAAGAAAATGAAAGGAGTATTTTTCATTTCATTCGCAAATTCTGTTAAATCTACAGAGTTTATAGTTTTAAAGTTATGCTTTTGCACAACGTAAACTTCAGAATATCAAATGAGGGGAATGATAAGAAATGTAAGTAAGTACCCCCCAGAGATTACTTTTGTTGGCAACGAAAAACGAGTCGCACATCTGACGTCCGTTAGACTAACATTATAAGGTGTAACAGAGACAGATACTACCGCGAGTTTTAGCGTTGCTCCTGCGTAAGAGTCGGTGATTACATACATATAAATCACTCATTTATCCCTTGTGGGATAGGAAGAGCGTTAACGACCGTAAACTACTGACATTTTTTTTTCGGGCAAATGCTATAAGGTCCATTTTTCTTTGATATAAGGTTGATTTCTATGATATAAGGCCCATTTTTCTTTGCTTGCTCATCTTATAGTATGAATCTCAAAAACGTCAAAGGTACCAACCAAGCTAGATTTTACAAAGTGTATACGTACGCATTGCGCATCAACGGAAATCAAGCGAGAGAACCGCCGTATAGAAGCTACTTTGTTCAAACAGAGAGCAGCCGAAATACGGAGAGTTTTAATAAAGTTATGAAATACAAATCTGACTATATTGACGAAACGAATAAAAAGGCAGATATTCGTTTTTAAAACTGATGAGCTAATAAATAAAATATGACATATGTTGAAAAATTAAACACTAAAGCAAGCGCAGCCAGACCAATTTTTAATACAACCAGCAGAATTTCAATATAACTATTGAACAGATCAAATACGGGTTATTCTTGTGATATGAACGTATAAAAACCAAAATAACTTGACACACACACACATGTCACGCTTTTAACCCTTGCGGGGTAGGCTGCACGTTTACGACCGCAATGTACGATTGCAATCGCCACTTCTAACAAATATTGAGAGCTCTTTCAGATGATTTGTGTATTACTGTAGTGACAGGTTGTCAGCCTGTTGCCTAAGATAGTAATACACATGAAACCCTCGCGACACCCACGGGAAAGAAATGGGGTGATGCTATTCTAAACCGGCATCACACGGCGAAAATAAGTTGACCCCTTAATAAATGACATACCTAAGTAAAACCTGAAGAAATCTAGATTATTGAAAAATAAAGTTATTCGCTGAGTTTGCAAGCTGTAAGCACAATGAAATTTCAACCATTCTACTTCTCTTGCAAGAACAGATTTTTCAATAATCGATTATTATAGTCAGAATAAAAGTTGATTAAAATCGATTTTATCTTTTAAAAATAATATTATTGAAATAAATAATTTTGTGTTTTATTTGGTTCCACTCAATGACATTTATTATGATATACCTGTAAAACTTTACTGTACGCTCGCGTAAAAAACTACTTAATAAAAATACTAGAGTACCTGAAATAAGGTGTTGTTTATCAAAATTTATGTGAGGCGAAATATGACAGAATTGCTTAGTATCTGCACAAAAACACGTGGCCAAAAACTCGAATTTTTGAAAACGAATATTATGACTTTAAATTTAACAAACGATTTATTCAAAATATTGTTGAGGATATTACGAAAAATCATTATAATATTATTTTAACCTGTTTCCTTGTACTTTTGCAGCACTACTTAACTAATAACTTATTGTTTGCCTGTAAAAGTTTCTTGTGCCACTTAGAGTTTTACTGGTTTTTCATGCATTCTTGTAAAAGAATTTATAGCGTTGATTGTGTAGGTTCACCTGTAAATATTTATAAAGAAAATAACGTTTATTAATTAAACTAAACAGTATCTAGAAATATAAATAAGAAAATAAGAAAACATTGTTTCGATTGCAGTATCTACTACCATAGGTAGAATACCTATAATAGTAAATACATACGAACGTACATACACCTTTTTGCTTTTATCCCTTGCGAGGTAGGCAGAGCATTAGCGGCCGTAATAATACATGGGGTATATAAAAATATGTAATAAATATCCTTAATAAAATTTGCCCTCAAAAAACTAAATTTGTTTTTGGCCTACTATTATTTGTCAGACGTGGCGATAGCAACCGTATTTTTACTGCCGTTATCACTCTGCCTACCCAGTAAGGAATAAAGGCGTGATATGTATGTATACAATTTGTAGGTAAGTATACCAGATAATACCTAAACTTAAACAAAACCTTAATACTAACTAAGGTCTATATTTATAAAATGCACTCAAGTCTTTTATCGATCTCAAGACTGATTTTGAAAAATGTCAGTCAACACTAAGGCTGGTTTCAGAGCGGCGCGTCTCAGCAGCGCGTTCGCTGTGAAACGACATTCAGACGCGCGCGCTTCGTTGTGGTGTACGGTCGAGTGCAGAGAATCATTATGCCAGCAAACGTAATCACTATATTAGCTATATACGTTATATGGAAAAGAGTGCAACAACGACGTCTTAAAAGATTGCAAGTCGACGCTACTGGCAATCGAAGGAGATCCGACCGCGGCGCGGCCGAGACGCGGCCCAAGACGCGTCACTATGAAACGCTACATACAATCTAGTGTAATGCGAGGCGCGCGCGGCTGGGCAGCGCTGCCGAGACGCGTCGCTCTGAAACCAGCCTAACATCATCTCAAAGTCGCTATCAAGATCGATCTCGGAGATGAGAGCGGTTTATAAATATATGCCCTAGTAAATCTTAAACATCATACACTTCAGCTATGTTGCTTTAAGGAATTTTAGACATTTGTAAAATATAAAACTAGCTACTTAAACGTGAAACGTTTAAACGTTATGCCGTGTGATGCCGGCTTAGAATAGCATCACCCCGCATCCTTCCCGTGGGTGTCGTAAGAGGCGACTAAGGGACTCTAGAGTATTGGTGTATTACAATTTTTAGGCGACAGGCTGACAACCTGTCACTATAGTCATACACATGTTTTCTGAAACAACCTTAGAAAACAATACTCAAAAATGTCAGACGTGGCGATAGCGACCGTATTCTTACGGCTGTTAACGCTCTGCCTACCCCGCAAGGGATACAGGCGTGATATATGTATGTATGTATGTTAAACGTGAAGAAAAACTTTGCCATACGAGGTATTTCAGAATTATACTGTAAGCATTACCAACACGTTTCCGACTTTTCCTTTATGATGTATGAAGAAAGTTTCCTAATTAACATTAATTAATTACACAAGGGTTCGTTTGTAAGCACTGTAGGTAAGAAGTTGTTTGAGAATGTTTTACTGATCTCGGGAACGCAAGTTGAGAAGAAAATTACTTCTTTACCGACGTTAATAAGCAGGTTATTGAATTAGCCCATTTTCAGAATCCTAAAATATGTTGCCGTGCCGTGTGTTGCCGGCTTAGAAGTGCCGTGTGTTGCCGGCTTAGAAGTGCCGTGTGTTGCCGGCTTAGAATAGCATCACCCCATATCCTACCCGCGGGTGTCGTAAGAGGCGACTAAGGGACTCGAGGGTATTGGTGTATTACAATTTTAGGCGACAGGCTGACAACCTGTCACTATAGTGATACTCGTTTTCTGAAACAACCTTGGAAAACAATCCTCACAAATGTCAGACGTGGCGATAGCGACCGTATTCTTACGGCCGTTAACGCTCTGCCTACCCCGCAAGAGATAAAGGCGTGATATATGTATGTATGTAAAATATGTTGAAATCGGTTGCTTCAAGTAATATTATAAACTTATTAGATTAAGAAATGACTTTCAAACACTTGTCAGACTGTCTGACAAGCTGTGTCTGACTCAGACGTGGCGATAACGACCGTAATTTTACCCTACCCTGCCAGAGATATAGGCGTGACATGTGTGTGCGTGTGTGTGTGTATGTGTATCTGTGTGTGTATGTGTGTGTGTTGATTAAGAAACACTAACAAAAAAACAATACCTCGTATGTTTTTAACTTGACCTGACCTATTCCGACGTCTTTATTATTCGTTAAGAAACAGTCTAGCTTTGAAGTGTAATTTATTTCAGCAAACACGCTTCAGTGATTTTCAATCTAGATTTCTTTTATCTACAAAACTGTGACCGTCTACTGACTCTGACGGTAAACTCGGATTTTATTCTATTATAGTAGGTACTTAAACATGAACCTAAAAAAAACTGTGAAAACTTTACAAAAATACTCAATATACAATTCAATTATCAATAGAAATCCTATTTTAAAGAAGCCATAAATATTATATTAGTTGCAAGTATAGTTAGTAAACTAGGGACCGTATTTATAACTGCACTTAACTTTGAGATTCATCTCAAGAACAATTTTGACAAATGTCAGCCAATACTAACAGCATCTCAAAGTCGCACTCAAGATGGATCCCAGAGTTATAAATACGAGCCTAGGAATACTAAAACACCAGTTCAAACTGGTTTAATATGCCCTCAAACAGTATATTTTTAATCGCAACCCACTTCATTGGAAACCTAGTATTGTCTGGTTTTGAGTTACCATAACACGTTCCATCCAGTAAAATTAACCACCCAAGAAAATGATACTGATTTTACCGACAAGTAGGGTTGCCAGTAAAAAAATGATTTTAAAATAATCGATTTATTTGAAAAGAAGTGTATTTAAGAAGTGGTTATGGAGTTAGAAATAATCTATTAATTTAAAAGTTTATTTTAGATTACAAAAATTTCATTATTTTCGTATTACCATGAATCCGGTCTTGTCAAACATTACTTAATACACACCTTATTTGAGGTCTACAGAAAAATAGATTTTCCGGTACCTACTAAGTTTATTTAACGTCTCTCGATAATAAAATGATGGAACAACTTTCCCCAAGGAACATGGGTCAAAATTTAAAATAAAAATTTTGGAACGTCACATACAAACAGACTTAGTCGGTAAGTACGTTTTGTATGGGAGTTATATGTAAAATATTGTTGCGTAAAATAATGTAAAACAAATCGCACCCTTAAAATAAAACCGTTACTAAACGAAATTGCATAATTTTACAGGAGAGCCAAAATAAGAAAAAACTGACTGTTTTTTCTCATTATAGTGTATGTTGATTGTATTTTAAGTCTTCATATGGAGTTATTTGATAGATTTTTGTTAACTCTATGGTATGGTTTTACAAAAAGTTTTTATTTTTATGTACAGTATTATATATTTTGATTTAAATAAATATAGTAACACTTTAACTTTAAGTATTTGTTGACAATATAAAATAACTGTATAAATTCCAGTACAAATAATGTTACTATACAGAAAATTACAGCCCAAATAATGATTTTGATAGATAAATAAATAAAAAACGTAATAGAAATCAGCAAAGTTTAATTACAAATTAAGGAGATCCATTTATTTATTTGGCTTAGTTATTTATTAATCAGTCTTAAGACATTTTGTACCTTTAAATCACAGCAAGTAAGTTTATCAACTTGTCTAAGATAATAAACTAGAGGTAAAAAAGATAACAATCTCAGTGTTATTTCTATAATCTAAAAAGGAACTGAAGGTACACGTACCTAAGTATTGTTTACGTAAATCACATAATAATAAAAATAATAAGGCAAATCTTAATCTTAATCCTAGCAAAAAAGTCTAGTAATACTTAAAATGTTAAACCTAGGTAGTAGGTAAACAATATTACAAAATCAAAACAACATTAAAACAAGATATTATTGTAAAAAGACAATGCGTAACTCTGCGGAATTATATTACTGTCAATTAAACTCTTTAGGTCGCTGTTTTTTCTGTCACTTAATTTTAATCTGGACTGATATAAAGGCTTCAACTGGTAGTTTTGCAGATTTTGGGTTGTACGTGTTCGCGAGGCACGATTATTGTGGAATTGAATTTCTTTGAAATCTGCATCTGAGTAAGAATTTTTATAATAAACGCATATTTGGTTACCATCTTGATGTTTTTCAAATTTAATTACTTTAATCTCAGCCAATCTAAAAATTTCGCCTTGAGTATTTTTGGAAAATTGACCGCCACATGCCTCTGTGATATTCTTTACATCGAGAAAGTCTGAATAGCACATTTCGGTAACATTGTAGGGATTACCTCTCTTTCTTGCAGTTCTGATTATAGTAACATATTGATCTGGTGTGTACAAAGGACCAGACCGTAAGCACTTCTTGACGGCTTTCTCTATCACTGAGTGAACAGAATCATTTTCATTTTGTGTGTGTCCACTAATTAAATATTTGTGCGTAATAGACTTTATATTTAGGACAGACAGGGCATATGCATACAATGAAAACATAAATTTGTTCTTCTGCTGACCACAGCAATTATCCGAATAGAATGTGATATGCAAATCATCATCATGTATTTCTGACGCTCTCTTTGTCAAATATCGCCAGACACACGTTGCTATTTCGTTAGCTCCTCTCAATGCTTCGACCTCACTCCAAACAAAACAATCACAGTAGTCTTTTGCTAATTCGCTGATAGTAAAATTACAAACGTTGAGCTTACACTTGTAATATAAAGTAGATATGTCACCTTTTGGAAGAGGCAGCACTGCTTGGAGGTCATAACAAGCAACTATAAAGTTTTCCTGAACCATTGCTTTGTCATTAAACTTTTCTTGGCGACATAATTCTTTTTCCATCTGGTGTTGATCGTATCTGTTCTGTAGTTCTATTGTTTTATCAACAGCGTTTTTAAAGGAAATGCATAGTTCGCACTGGTCCTTCTTAGGTATGAAGAAGCCTATATTGTATTCTTCATTAAACACTTTTCTAAATGTATGTATTTTAGCAGCTTCTACATTATTAATCAAGCATTTTGTTTTGTAGTCGGTATATATATCAGTAAGGTTTTTACCTCCGTCAATATATTCACGAGTCGTTTGTTGCCTTAAGTAATGGGATTCGATTCTTGGAATTGAGTCTATATGATTTTTTATTCCTTGTATAATTTCTGGGCTTACTTTATTTTGTTTCCCATGTTTACCTCTTTTTTCTTCTTCAACTAGTCCCAATTCATTTCTTTTTGCTATTACTGTTGCAATAGGTCGGTTATTAATACTCAACGTATTCTTAAAGAACATTTTACATACACGATGCTTATTGTTGTTAATTTCGAATGAAAATGAATGTTTAGGACCTCTTTTGTTATTATGAACTTTGTATTGATATTTCGGTTTAATGACATTAATGCATTTTGAAATATAATCCCGTTGCCTAGATAGATCGCCCATTTTCCAATAATTGTCAAAAATTTTTTCTCTGTCCTCCTGTTTGATTACTTCGCTACATTTAAGTCGACATTTTTCTCCACATGGCGGTCCCATCTGTTTCTTTGGAATGACCTTTCTTAACTTGGACACAGAAGTATATTGCTGGCCACTATTACGAAGTCTTTGAGCATTTTGCCTTATGGACAACTTTTTGGATCTTTTACGCTTTCGTTTGTTTGTTTGGTTCTCTTCTGGTTCTGGTAGATTCAAATCATTTTCATCAACTAACTGCTCAGAAGTTGTAATAAATGATACACACCTAGGTGGAGCTGGTGGTGTGTAATCGGGATCACGATCAGTTTCATCAGGCGAAAAGTCTTTTCCTGATTCAGACGAACTAGATGAAGATGATGAAGTCGAACTCGAAGATGATGAACTCGAAGATGATGAGCTAGTTGAATCAGTTCTCGCTCTACTGCTAGGACCTGGATGCAAAAATTCTTCTGATTCTATAGTAGGACTAATTGACTGAGGAAGTGTTTTTTCTCCTTGTAATGTAGAGGGAGAGCTACAGGTGTCTATAGCAGTTAGATTTTCATTTTCTGTTAAATTATAGTTTAACTGGTCCATAGTTATTTGCACGGGTATTTCGATTTTCTTGGGTTCTTCGATCTGCTTGCGTTCTTCGATCTGCTTGGGTTCTTCGATCTGCTTGGGTTCTTCGATCTGCTTGGGTTCTTTGATCTGCTTGGGTTTTTCGATCTGTTTGGGTTCTTCGATCTGCTTGGGTTCTTCAGTACATGAGGAATCGTTTTCAGCGTTCATAATTTCTGCTGCTTCCATAATGCGAGACAAACGTGGGTTCCGTAAATACGCCATGACCTATAAAAATAACTTATTATTAATCCTATATTAAAACCAATAATATACATACCTTCACTTTTACTCTAATGAATTAGTTAACTTTAGTAACTATACATGAAAAACTTTCTTTTATTTTGTAGCAAAGTGATTCTAAAACAAATATTTATTATTATACTAACTGATTCCGAAATAATGGATTTCATTTTAAAACATAAAACGAGTTTAAATAAAATGTAATATTATACTTATAAAACTTTAATCCAAATCACACGTTACGTTAAATACTAAACTGTGGCTAATAAAATTGTTTCACTATTGTAATAACGCATAATATTAAAATGTATTCCTTGCTTATTTAAAAACTGTAACTAACGAAATAGTCACTCCTTAGCATTCATTACGACTAGATATAAACATCTAAAAAATAAAGGTAAACTGTGACTATACTAACTGTAACATTTTAGCATTGAAAGTTTATAATGAATTGCATTATTTCTTTACCCGAAAACTGTGTTTAAACAAATTATAACACTTTACTTATTTAATAAACTTAACAACTTTCCGTTTTTGTGATTGACAACTGTTACTATCCAAATAATCACACTTTCAATTTAAAATTTGGTCATCACTCCGCAACAAACTCTTTCTAACTGGTTTAGACACGTTATTGCTTTTAGTGAGCCGATCAATAGCTTGGTTTTGTAAGGTTATGAGTTGACGCTAGATGGCGTTAGAGTCGACTTTTGACGATAAGTCATAGTGTATCTTGTAGTTTACGCGTAGTAAAGTAAGATGGCGTTGATAAGTCATTTCTTGATAAATTTTGTTTAGTAACGGTTTAACTTTAAAGGTGCGAAATGTAAAATAAGGTTAAAAACGTCATTTTTACTAAAATCGATTTGTATTCATTCTGGTTTTTGCGACTTAAAATAATCGATTTTTTGTCACTAAAGTCACATCCCTGCTGACAAGCTACCTCCATGATTACACCTTGTAGTAGCTCAGACCGTTTCCCATGACATAAACTCATATTTCTTATGGTTGAACTCATTATAGTTAATCGTTACTATTAGTCGTCATCGGATTAATAGTGGCATCATTATCTTCCTATAGTTTCTAATTCAAAGTCATATAACAGTTATAAAGTAGCTGCAGAGCTGTATAAGAGCTTTTATGTTTTATATGATTGTGTCGAAAATTATTTAGCGTTATCAATTCTACCGAATTTCAATTATACAAAATTGATACACAAAATAAAATACATTTTGTGAATTTGGGATTAGATTTGAAGGTCTATTACAAGTATGTTAAGTCTATTTA